>OY294070.1:110199067-112599067 GCA_958510875.1 Endomychus coccineus | reverse complement strand
ATTTGCAAATAAAAAGTACATGAATGTCCGAAATACGTTTGAATGTTCTAACAAATACGTAACCGTGAAATTCAAAAACAAATTCTACAAATGAATACATGCAAAGAAAAAGATAACAAAGCTGAGATGACAAGCGGAAACGCAAGAAAAAAATGCTATATTTGTGAAAGGACTAATAATAGCATGACTCGATACAAATTGATGGAGTATAGAATAATTCCATTAGCTTGGAGCATGCTAAGAATATTTGTAGCATCTGCTCTGAAAAAAATCAATAATTTCGTATAGGTTTCGTTTGGTCAATAAAATAGCGAACTTTTATCATTAGTCCAGCACATTTAGACAGAAAACAATGTAAAGTTTTTGAAAAAATGCACGAAGATTTTAGCCCAAAGTGGAAGTTGACTTAGGTAGAGCGTAAAACCAAAAGTTATCTTCACTTTTACGATTTAATTAATTAATTGTTAGTTTGACGGAAACAAAATCATTTATACGCAATTTACTGACAAACAACAAAAGTCGAAAAATCTAATTTTTGATTGCGCCAGTGAATTTGTCTCAAAAAAAGAGAGAGATTATGACTTCCATTTTTTTGCATCACTTATGGTTACCGAGCTCCCAAACGAGTTGAAAACTATGGAATTCATTTATTCTCTTCTATCCACCAAAGGAAGCTGCTCACTAAGACGCATTATTCAATCATGTACTTGATAACACTCCAATGTATATTCGAGCGAAATTGTTTAAGAATTGGAACGTTAACATGTATTTTCAATAAAATCTGAATTTTAAATGTATTCATTAAAGAACAACATTCGTGCATGAATATGCTAATGGACAGAGTGATATTCATGGTGTTTGTATTTACTTTAGTGAACGTATAGCGCGTCCTTGTAATTTGGTTAGTTTTATTCAAACAACTTGAAATATTCTTATCACCTGACTATTCGGTATGTAAATGATGTAATTATTATGATTAGGAAAAATAGCACATGTTGTGGCAACTTTTGACTAGATAGAAACCACCATATGAGGATAATAAATGTTTTATAGAGGCCGGATAAATGACCAAAAAGTTTAAGGTTTTCTATATTGTTAGTTCCGATTTTTTTTCACATCACATCACACAATGGCTCACGACTAGTGCATTGGACTGCAGCACCCGACCTAATTACTTTTTCTCGAAAATCTCTTTTCGCAGGTGTCTATAAAGGCTACGATCTAAAATTGTTTTCATTTACATGAAAAAAAAACGCGCCAAGTATCAAAGTTAGGTTTTTTTTAATGGAACAAGCATATTTTATTGGATTTTTGAATTCTGCAGCTAAATCATAGGTAACTTTGATGAAGATTTACTATACCTAGGTTTTACGGTTTTTGAAATATTTGAGGATTTTCGAAAATGTACGAATGGACAAACTCACAAAGTAATTAAAAATGTTCAATTTCTGTTTTCTAGACTAGATTTGGTATACCTTGGGCAGGATTTTAAGAATCGATCTGTATCTTTTGACAAACCAAAAATGATCATATGGCTTTATACCAGGGTATCAGACCCATGGTAGCATATGGTTCGGTGGTATGGTGGCCAAGGACTCAGCAGACTGGGTCGATCCGAAGGCCAAGGGGCATTCAAAGACAAGCTTGCCTAGCCCCCACGGGATCTGTGAGGATAACACCAACAGCCGCCTTAAGTTTTGCTAAACCTACCGCTATTCCATGTATACATATTCCAGACAGAAGTAGCAGCAATACATCATAGTGCTGAAGAGTTAGTAAGGAAAGAGTATAAAGAAAAGACCATCGCCATATACTCTGACAGCCAAGCGGCTTCAAAAGCAATCAACTCCATAGAAGTTAACTCCAAACTTGTCTAGGATTGCTTAGAAACCCTACAAGAGTTAGGTAGTCAGAACAGACTGTCTTTAGGCTGGGTATCAGTCCGCACAGGTTACAAGGGCAATGAAGAGGCTGATTCAATAGCCCGAGGAAAAGCACGTGTCCTCAATTGGTCCATAACCTTTCTGTGGTATAGCAAAAGCGCTGCGAAAATTATACAACAGTACTTGGATGGAAAAACAATCTCCAGAATGGAGACATAAGACGCTGGGAATAAGACAGGCCGAAAAATTCATTAAAGAACCCTCTCCAAATTCACGGAGTACCTACTAAGCCAGAATAGACGATCAACCAGGGTCATAGTTGGGCTCCTGGCAGGGCATTGTAGACTCAACAACATCGAACTGGCAGACACAACCATATGTGAGTTCTGCCAAGATGAGGAAACCTCAGCAAACATACTGTGCTACTGTGACGGACTGACAACCCTCCCAAACTATGGAGGACCTAAACTCTAGCCTTAGGGAGTCTAGTTATAAGGACGGGTCTAGACAAGGAACTATAACATGACATGAGGGCACACACAATAGATCTGCAAAGTTGGCTGTGGAGAGGCTCCTAGCCCAGAAGCCCCTCACAAATACGAATAAAATATTTTTTGTCTACATCAGAGGAAAACCTATATTGTTCCAAGGAACACCGTTTGAGTCAACGGTAGAAGTTGGTGGAGGTGGTATTAGGCATTGGAATTTTGTAAAGTTTAGAGGTCATACGTATCAGGAAATACCTCATTAGGCGAAAATGTTGGTTTTTAAGCAAAAAGTCTAGTTCAGTCGACTAATTTTGATCCCAAAAAGTTTTAGAAGCTCCATGTAGAACATCTACTTGGACTAATACTTCTATTGAATCAAATTATTTAGTTGGCGCAAGATTCTTAAGCATTTTCAAGTGAATTTCAAATCATTCGAGGCAAATGATATTTACTTGAACTCAAATTAAAGGTAAACTAAGTATAATTCACAACCAGGTTTGACTGAAGAATTTTAATAATATGTATACAAATAGTTCCCCTCAGGAATATATTAATTTCATGCTAGTACATGAGGTGATTGTCAAGAGAATCATTGTCCTTGAAATTAAGAAATGTCTAATGCGTAGCTGAAGTTTGAGCCAAGAAATATTTATTACATCCCAAACATTTTTCTGTGCGTAGAGTTTTGATTTAATTCAACATATCCCAACATCTTAATTAGTCCATGCTTCAGAGATTTTTTGATGTCCAACATTGTAAATGAGCCAATTCTTTTTTGAATTGGTTAGGGTTAATTCAATAGCATATTGTAGGCTACTGATGCGTTTCTGCTTCAATATTTGCGCAAGCTCGTCCGTGACAATCTGCACAGATGGTTCTACAGTATAGATCAACATTGCCAAACCGCCCCACTAAGTTGGCTTTAATTGATTGCTCACCGATTCCGGGTAACCATCAAAAACTATCACGCTTTGAAGCAGAAAACTGTGGACAAACTTCACGTATACTTGTTCATAATGTTGTCAAAAGATTCTTGTTGCTGTCAGATTACTCGAGCAAGTAGGTGCACAACATAGACAAAATTGGAGAGGTAGAAACATTCATAGCGTCAACGTTTTTTTCCTCATCCCAGTATCATTCATGAATTATAATGAAAACGGTGCAACGTAATCAAAGTATATAGTATCAAAATTCTTGTTTCAATAAAAAAATTAACAATTGACATTATCTGATTGTCGATCTAGATTGATATATTAATCTTGGGAATAGGTTGTAATCGTGCCTTCCTAGACATAAGTGACAGTCCTACTTCTAAAGGATTGTGGCAATCAATTAATCATCACCTCTCAAAATAAATGGAATCTTGTATTGCAGGTATACGAGACACCTTCTACGCATTTTCATGACTCATAAATACACAAAGTAGATCCGTTACTAGTTCTTGGACTACTATGACTTGCATGGCGCCGTTCCGGAGTTATATTCTCTAAAACTATGGCACGGAGAAGAAAAGGGTAAACTTTTTTTTTTAATTCAAGAGCGAACAATACCTACTTTCAATAACTATTCGTACGATTGGAGCTCCATTTGGGAGGTAATGCCAAAAGGACTATAACATTCCACTATTTGTTTAAACAATTGCTCCGGTTGGGAAAAAATTGTTCCTAAATATAATTTTTCTTAAGATTCGAATCGAAACAAATGATTTCACTCATGACCTCTGTGTTACTTTCACATTGCGAGTTCATTTTTTATACAAAACTGTCTAGCAATTATATTATGACGGCTTCCATATCACTACCGCAATTGATTAGATTAACATTCTGTGAAATATTACGCAGCAAATTGTAGTATTCCATGAAATACATCGGCAACAACAATACATTAATTGACCCTGCCATTTCAGACTTATTTTATGAGCTGGTATCATTATCATCGTAGTCTTTGTTCGCAAATAATCTTATATGTTCTCCATATATAATAATATGACAAGAGTACAGTACAAAACTATTTTACTCATTTGCAATCAAGATAGATTCTGGCTCCCCGTACACAAATATCCAAATTACAAGATAGGATAATTTTATTGTTCATTGCAAAATGTTCTTGCGGTTACTCTAAAATACGAACGCGACGGCGTTTTTGTAAAAACCTTGATTCAAATTGAATCAGGGTTGGCATGAATCCATTCATATGAATTAAGTTAGTGATTTAATTCGTGAATTATTTGAAACAACTTATTTTTTAAAAAGGCACAAATTAATTCAAATTTTCCAATAGGAACAAATTCCATTATGAACTTCAAACTGAAATACTCGATGGCATTATGGCAACCGGAACCGAGTAGCAAGAAACATCTGACAACCACCGTGCAGCGCCCACAACACAATACAATGCATCGCGAGTCATAGTTTTTTTATTCACTTTTTTAGTTTCAATTACCCTAAAATGCGAACGCGACGGCGTATTTGTAAAAACCTTGATTCAGATGAAATTATGGTTGGCATGAATCCATTCATATGGATTAAGTTAGTGATTTAATTCGTGAATTAATTGAAACAACTTTTTTTTTAAATGCAAAAATTAATTTAAATTTTCCAATGGGAACAAATTGCATTATGAACTTCAAATTGAAATACCCGATGGCATTATGGCAACCGGAACCAAGTAGAAAGAAACATCTGACAACCACCGTGCAGCGCCCACAACACAATACAATGCATCGCTAGTCATAGTTTTTTGTTTCTGTATGTAAATACAAATTTTGTTTAAGTGAATTAAATCAAAAAAGTCCAAATTAATTCTATAAGTCAGACTTTTTGGACATGAGACATTCCAACCCTGGATGAAATGTCTTAATCAATGAACGTTGGAAACCAATGACAGAGGTGACGTTTCTTCTGCAATTTTGTAAAAACAATGTGAGTGTCTAACATAAGCTTTTTCTCCGTGATTTTGCAACCTAAATGGTAAGAAAATGCGTATTCCGATATTCGGCAAGACCCGAATAGAATGTGGCATAGTAAAAAATTTATTAGACACCAAATGAACCTACTTCCACACTTAGTTTCACGAACCAAACAATTGATGACACCAAACCGTGTGGCAATCATCATAATCAACACTAACTATAGTTATTATATTCGTATGTACAATCTGGCGTCACTCAAGGTACTCTTAAACCCAAAAGTGACAGAGACTGATGGCGCTCTGGCAGAACACAACAAAACAACTTTAATGTCGATCCCAGGATACTGTGTCATCGCGGTTAAATTATTTGTTACAATTTTCTGTAAGCCCTCAGGGAGCTCTTAAATCACCTAGAGGCGAATCAAGGCTAGTCAAGGAGTGCAGAGATGCACTGGCTGAACTAACCAGGTCAAAGTCCAACTCGACTGGGTTCAAGGTAACGAAATGACCGGCACTTGAAAAATATCACCCTGTATCTTTTATGCATAAAAGTTGCTTGAATAATATGTAATACTGATCAATTAACAGGTGTATGAAATTTTAAATCTGTCACAAGCATGATTTTTTTTAATCTATTATTTTTTTTTAATTTCAATCCTCTGTAACTCCGCTACTGATTGAGTTCGGACCCTTGTTAATATGAACTTTTTTTGCTTAAAATGATGAGTTTCACCTGTTGATTGCCCGAAACAAACCGGAACAACTCGTATACACTTCAAGGTGAGCGAGGTTAGTCAAACGCAAAATAATATTTCATCAAAGTAGTGGACCTACAAGGAACTTGGGCATTGCCTTGAGATTCATGTTCATCAGATTTTAATCGGTTTTGTTTTTGTGGAGCAATAAAACTCAAACTTTGAACAGAATCATTTTCCATAAATTCCTATAAAGACATTCTGATGCACAAACTATTAGAAATTGGTAAAACGATTTTTCCACAGAGTGCTCTTCGAAATAAGTATGTTCAAAAGTTCATGGAATAATATCGTGAACACAGGTTATTTAAAAATAAAATCATGTCTAGAGTTTAATTTAGTTCTCCAAATCCAATTTGACCATGAAATAACAATTGACTAGTCAGATTCCAAGCTGTTTACTAAAATACTATAACAAGTGTGCAGGGATATAATAATAGAACATCTTAGTGTGTGATACAAACTTGAAATAATTCGTCTACTCTGTGAGAACATTCGTTCGTCGAGAAAAGCAACTGAAGAATTCGATAACAGACATCCCAATATACCGTTGAATAGTTCTCAACTAGACACTCCAGAAATATAGTTTTCAACGTATCAAGTAATATACAAAAGGCATTTTATTAAAAATAGATATTAGTACACGTGTCCAGTTTTGTCTTGACTAGACTTCAAATACCATCTGTGATACAAAACAATTATTGCGTATTATGCATAGATGAGGTGTTGTTGCTTATAGTCCTAGAGAGGAAATATCATCGTAAGACATTATTTAAAGGAAATTGTATTCATTGATGAAGCCACTTTTACTAGGTATAATATAATTTTTAACGCTTCACTTCGACTAGGATTGAATTGTCTTCTTTTCTTTGAGTAATGAATGGAAGTCTGTTAGGTTTGGGATGACCTACTTTAGACACGAAATTTGACATTGCACTTGAAAAGAAACGTTTCATAATGTATATGTGACAAGAGATTACGATGATTGTATATTGTTAAATATCAGAAACAAAGTTGGTACCAAGACAGATCCCTGTGGAACACCTGCGTTCATAGCCATTTTGTCGGAGGAGACTCCGTCAATTGCCATTTTTTGGTGCTCTAGTCGGTCAAATGCTCAGGAAACGCGACAAAATTGGCAATTCACATACCCATTTTAATGAAAATGAAGTGGATCTCAAGTTTCAATACAATTTATAAAAATGCAATCTTCCGTCCACCTTATAGTCCAGTCTGTAAGGTGGGAAAATAGGCCGAATTAAAAAATTTTTTACAGTAACTCGAATCAGAAAAATTGTTTTTGCATAATGTTCTATGGACCATGAGGGTTATTCGTGAGAACTGAGCGACTATTCAATCTCCCCCAATTCACCCCTAGATGCAAAATTAACCATTTTTGAGATAGTTTTTAATTCATCAAAAAATGAAAAGTGAGCCTCCAAATGGGTTTAAGGAGATTTGTTGGGCCGCTGAACACGAATCTGAGGATATTTTCCCGGAAAATTCATTCAATCGACGGAAAATCGCGAAAGTTTTATGGCTTTATACACAACAGAGGTTGACAGTCGCGTATTTCGAGCAAGAGTAGAAAAAAGCCAGAACAATTAGCGGAAAACTGTGGAAAACCGAAAAAGAAAATCTTTCCATGTCATCGAAATTATTTTGTGATAGCTCATTACAGTTTTTTTTTTGGTCGCTGATCACGAATTTGCTAATTATAAAGTTCAAAAATATCATTTTCCGGAAAAACGTGGGAAATTACATAATGAAATCTCATTTTTATTAATGGAATTTTTTCAGTGCCCTGTTGAGTTACGTTTGTTTTCGATGCTTATGTTAAACTATACAACAATTTACAAGTAATGCCAAAAAAATTATTATTTGAAAATTCCGGAAAAATCAAAGAAAATTACAAGGAAAAACACTCTAACGGGATTGAAATTATCGTGTGATAATTCACCATAGGGGCTTATTTGGTCTCTGATTACGAATTTGCTAATTACAAAATTCAAAAATATCATTTTCCGGAATAACGTGGAAAATTTTAAATGAAAACTTTCCCGATTTTCCGTCCATTGAATGAGTTTTCCTAGGATTCGTGTTCAACGATCCAAAAAACCTCCTAGAACCCAGTTTGGAGGCTTAATTTTCATTTTTTGATGAAATAAAAATTATCTTAAAAAGGGGGTTGAAAAAAGGGTTAATTTTGCATCTATGGGTGAATTGGGGAGATTAAATAGTCGCTCAGTAGTCACGAATGACCTTCATGTTTCATAGAAAATTATGCAAAAAGAATTTTTCGGATTCGACTTACTGTAAAAAATTTTTAAATTCCCCAGCTTTCAGACTGGACTATTAACGCAAAAGGTGTTTTGAATCATTCTTTTTATATGTATATGCCAAACTGCAACAGGAGATAGAACAAGTGCTTTTAAGAAGAAAAGTTCAATAAACATATGTCGTAGAAGGCTTCGTTTTCAACAGTTGAAATTGAAAAAAAAAATTCGTTTTTTGCGAATATCTCCGGAACCGTTTATCGTACAGAAAACAGCTTTTGTAAGCATTTTCTACTCATAGTAAGCTATGTTCTGTCTGATAAAAATTTTTTTTTACTCATAATTGGTGAAGATTTTGAAAGGGTTTTTCTCCCCAACTTCTACGCCACTGAAAAAAAAACTGTTTTGAGACAACCATTAGAACCGCCAAGGTTTTCTACACAAAAAAGGTACTCTTGGTCATAAGCTCTAAAGTTGACCGTTTTCGAGAAAAATCAACTTTTATGTTGAAAAACATGATTTTGTTACATGTTCTACTTGTTTGAATAAATTTCGTCTAATTAGTAAGAATTGACCATGTTTTTCAACATAAAAGTTGATTTTTCTCGAAAACGGTCAACTTTAGAGCTTATGACCAAGAGTACCTTTTTTGTGTAGAAAACATTGGCGGTTCTAATGGTTGTCTCAAAACCGTGGCGTAGAAGTTGGGGAGAAAAACACCCACTATCCCTTCAAAATCTTCACCAATTATGAGTAAAAAAAAAATTTTTATCACACAGAACATAACTTACTATGAGTAGAAAATGCTTACAAAAGCTGTTTTCTGTACGATAAACGGTTCCGGAGATATTCGCAAAAAACGAATTTTTTTTTTCAATTTCAACACCCTGTATCTCGAAAACGAAGCCTTCTACGACATATGTTTATTGAATTTTTCTTCTTAAAAACACTTGTTCTATCTCCTGTTGCAGTTTGGCTACAAAAAACTGACTCACCCTGTATAATATTCCAATGTTTCAGTAGAACTATCATATAAAAAATTCTCGGGAATTAGGTCACATTAACACTCTGTTATAAATGTTCGTCTTTACGTACGTTTCGGTCTCACGACCATCATCAGAAGACTTATTTTGTTAAAAAGGGGTTAACTGAAACTAATTAGCACAAGCGTCCATATCGCACAATCTTCAATCAAAAAGCTCACGCCGTCGAAACGAACAGAACCACGAATAATCGAAAATTGTATCGTTAATATTAAAGTTATTTACAAATATACCTGTCGTTTTGGCATTAAATTGCTTCAAAAAACGTTGGCCAGAGATTAAAAACCACACACCTCTTGATCAATCGGATTTTATAAATGCGGTAAAGTTTTGTTTAGAATGCACTTATTTTCAGTACGGTGAGCAATATTTTGGACAAATTTTCGGCACAGCAATGGGATCTCCTATTTCAGCTAGCATTGCTAACCTCGTTATGGAATGCCTAGAGGAATCTGTTATAAATTCATTAGATTTTCAGCCTGTATTCTTTAAACGGTATGTAGATGATTGCCTAATGTGTGTTCCCAACGATAAAATTCAATATATGATTAATAAATTCAACAATTTCCATTGTAAACTTCAATTCACTTGTGAAATAGAAATAAACAATAACATTAATTTTCTAGATATGACCATTAGGCATGATGCAGTTGGAAAAATAAAAACTTCTTGGTTTACTAAAGAAGTCTGGTCTCAACGTTATCTTCATTTCAATTCCGTTGCACCAGCTTGTTATAAAAAAAGTGTCATAAACAGCCTCACAGACCGCGCGGTAAAATTATCCCACGCAGAGGACCGTCCCAAAAATTTAAAAATTGTTCGTAATGCATTGGAAATGAATGGCTACCCAAAAACTTTCTACAATCCTATCATAAAAGAGAGAATAAACAAAATCTATAATGGTTCTTCTTATAAAAATAACATAACAAGTAATACAGACAATTATATAACTTTACCATACATTCCGGAGACCTCAGAAAAAATTAAGAAATGTTTGAAAAAGTACGATATAAATGTTGCGCATAAACCTACTAACTGTGTTGGGAAATATTTCTCAAATCTAAAACCTGTAATACCTAAAGATAAACAAACCCACACAGTATATAAATTGAATTGTTTAGATTGTGATGGAACTTATACTGGAATCTCTAAACAATATTTACAAAAAAGAATGTACGGCCATAAGTATAGCACAAGAAATAATAACTTAGAAAATTCCACCGCCCTTGCTAAGCACTGTTTTGATTATAACCATCAATTTGATTACAAAAATGTTAATATTTTAACTAAAGAAACCAATTATTATAAAAGATCTATCCTGGAGATGATTCACATAAAAAGGGATTCAAATTCTGTAAATCATAGGAATGATATTCAAGGATTGAGTAAGATTTATACTAACTTGATTAATTAAAACTCTTGCAAATTCCTACATACGTCTTTATAATGTTAAAAGTATATTTTAGGAAGAACGCTTAAAGTAAACTAAATTCCAATGCAGGTCTAAAACCTTTTCAAGTACGTCATAAATCTACATCTGGGTCGTGTTATTACAAACAAATAGCTTAGAACTTCAGTTGCTTTGAGACCATAGCAATATGCGTTTGTACATTATGAGAATATTACTTAACAGTGGTTTCTTGTTACAAAAAAATTTATACTTTAATATTAACGATACAATTTTCGATTATTCGTGGTTCTGTTCGTTTCGACGGCGTGAGCTTTTTGATTGAAGATTGTGCGATATGGACGCTTGTGCTAATTAGTTTCAGTTAACCCCTTTTTAACAAAATAAGTCTTCTGATGATGGTCGTGAGACCGAAACGTACGTAAAGACGAACATTTATAACAGAGTGTTAATGTGACCTAATTCCCGAGAATTTTTTATATAATTCATACTGGGTCAAGAATCTTATTATATTAGTAGAACTATCTCATGCCATATCATCTCAAATATCTATTTGGCGAAATATATTTTGAACGGCATCTGAAAAACAAAGCCATAAGAGTGAAAATAAAATACCGACTGCTTATTTAGGACTTCCATGTCTTTAACTAGCAACGAATTGCTCCAGAACGACTGCTCCGATGTTTTTATATTGAAATAGGGCCTCGCTCAGAATGTTTACGTCGACGACATAAAAGAGATGAATCTTCGAAATTGCCCGGTTATGCAAATGGCAAATTTGGCAACGTGGTTGTGCTGGTGGTGGAGCCGCAACGTTTGGGAAACCCGGTATCCCGGAATTTTTTATTGTCACTCTCTATCCCTTCCGTCCGCTCCAAGGGCTGTACAAAGCTACACGTTGGCTGCGTAGCGGGCGACCGAGTGTGACTGTAAAATCGATAAAACTAAAACATTTCATTTCGCTTATGCCTACGCACAATTCTACCGATATATTCAACTGATAAATATTGAAACTGGAGACAAGAAAATAACGTTGAAACTTTGCATTCATCTCGATTCAAGTTTCTTCAGATTAATATTCCCTCAAGCACTTCATAACAATCAACATACAGCAACTCCCCTATATTTTATTCTCGCAATTCACTTCCACAACTAAACGCATCAGTGACCTTGGAATCACCAAGGTATAATAGGCGAGAGCACAAATTATTGGAAAAAAAATACCATGCAATTCCGGACAATGAGTAGAGTTGTAGGGATTTTTTTACTTTTTTTATTCGAGGTAGTTTTTCCAAAATATATAGTAATGTAGGCTATTCGCATGACATCGCCGTACTCTCTAGAGGAGCCTACGAGGGTACCTTGCAGGAGCTTGTTCAACAAGCCTTGATAGTTACAGAAGTTTGTTGTAAAGAGAACAAACTCTCCATAAGTTACAAAATTGAGCCTCTGAAGAAAATGGTAACCGGGGGCAAGTCAGTTGACTTTTCCAAGACGATGAAATATGTAGGAGTCATCCTGAACAAAAAAACTACTATGGCAGAATCTACTGGAGACTAGGTTCCAAAATGCTATGATAATCTTTTGGCAGTGTAAGAGAGCAATTGGCATGAAGTGGGGTTTGAGGCCTAAGCAGCTGATGTGGATCTGTAGTGTTCACTTACAGTTTTTTTAATGTCCTATCTTATCTATGAATATTATAGATTGTTTTATCTTTATTTTATATACAGTGATCGAAGAGATTTTGTTACTAAGAAACGAATGATTATCAACAACTCAATAACAAGAGCACATAATTTTTATGTCGGAAGAATACAACAAGAATTTTCATCTCTACTCTCGTACAATTTGTATTTCAACTTTAATAAAGGTCTACAACTACATATACTTTAATTTCCTATTTGAAATTGGATATTGAAACAACCAATCCCAACACATCTACTCAACTATTATTATCCCAAGACTCAGTCATGCAGTTCTTGTAACAGAACAAAACTGGTTACAGCCCAGAATCTTCTGAACAGAATACAGGGAGTCTTCCTCAGAGGTGTTACATCCGCGAGGAAGAGTACACCGACTGTAGCATTGAGGGCCTTGCTGGGCATGCCATCCCCATCAATGACGATGAGGAATCTTGCAATGATGGCGGTCTAGAGGCTTAGCTGCAGTGGATCCCTGAAGAGATGGGGACACAATGTAAATCCTATGGTTTGCGGAGCATTTCAGGATCGTGATCCCGTCGAAGGAGGAATGGGAAAATGGCTGCACGCCAAAGCACGACACAATTTGGTATACGGATGGGTCTAGAAGAAACACAAGAGTCGGAGCAGGCTTTCTCGGTCCTGGATATACTGATAGGTACTTTGTGCGAATGGGGGATCTCAATAAGTCTTCAAAGCCGAGATGCTTGCCATCTACAGATGTGTGGAGAAGCTACTGGGCTATGGTAAGATACATGAGACCGTCTGGATCTATTCGGACAGTTAAGAGTCCTCGAGACTTGTCAGGGATACCCAAGGAGATCCTTCACAGGCTAGACGGTGGAAACATACCTGGATTCCGGGGCACTCAGGTTGCAAAGGGAATGAGAGAGTTCACGGAAATCTGATAAAATTTAAACAAACAGTAGGTAAAAGCGAGGGAAACAAAGTGGAGTCGTCAACCCACTTTCTTAGTAAATGTCATTCGAGCCAGGTTTACCTGGTTAGGTACGGCGATCAGCACGGCCGATGACATAAAGGTTCTAAGCGTAAAACCGACTTTAGAATTCTGTGGAGCAGCGGGGTATTCAAATACCCCTAAAAAACGTAGCAGGAGATAGTGTACAAAGGTATTTGGCTAAGTGCACTAAAGTTTCTATTAAGCCCGCTACCACCTCAACCAATACCAATGGAGTCATTCAAACACGCCGGACTACTTATGAATTGATTTAAGCGAGTGCTCGTTTTCCGCTGCGTTTTTATTAAAAGCTCTTTTGCTCATTGTTGTGGTTTGTTCTTCTTGTTATTGCCCATTTTGGGCGCCGAATTGCCCGCGTAAAACTTACGTCATAAGTACCCCAACCAATCATGGAGCTCCAATAAGTGAGAGACAAAATCGAGACAATGTTGCCGTTCTTCATATTCATGGGTAGATAACGACATCAAATTCATATTTAAACTGAGCATTAAGGGAAGATTTAACCTCCCTCTTTCATAGTAATGGTATAACAGTATATAACATCCACATTATTAATCGAAATTACTCTTATATTATACCAAATTTAATATCAGAGCCTATGAAAAGAGAGTCGGTTGACAACGTCGCCAATTATTCTCACGGCATTTGATTATGAATAGTTGACAGTTAGTCTAGAGTCCTTTGTTGTTGTCTGTTTTACGTTTTAATTCAAGTGCATTCATATTCCCAACACTATTTCTCTAAATTATTGTTAACTTTCCTACATCAATGTCAGTACTTTAACAGTATTTTTATTCGCTAAGGGTGATTATTTCTTATTCATAGCCATAATGACAGTCATTTCCAAAAAAGTTTTACTTTTATCGTTTTGAGATTTGTACCCACGCATTTTTTTCTTAAATTGTTTGCTTTAGGCGTAACATAACTTTTGATTTATAATTTAGATTACTCTGATTATGGTTACTGGGCAGCCGAAAGGTCCGCAGTACTTTACGAGTATTTTTAGGGGATAAGGGTGAATATTTGTTATTTAAAGTGATAAGAACTGCTTTGTTCTATCGAGTTATCGAGTAATATAGTTTTTAGATATTCTCGTATGTCTTCTATTTGAAAAGAACTGAGCTATATTATTTGATAGCTCTCACGTTATTATGTCATCCTTGGAGAAGTACCAATTATTGTAATGTTGTAAATAACATTTACTTGATATTCCAGTAAAATAGTTCAACTGGCAACACTGATATCTGCAGACTATTATGATCACAATAAGCTTAAAGATATTATATGTTGATCTATGGGAGTCATTGTTACGTCATCAACTAGCCGCGAAAGCGGTGCCATTTGAATGTTACTCGAAATGGTTGCGTTTTCGAAAGGTGTTTTTTTTATATATTACAGCAAGTATTGCTCAAAAAAACCATGCGTACATATTATTTTATTGCTATATTTCAGTTATATACACAATAAAATGAATTCGGAAGATAGTATTCTTGCCTATTGTAATGAAAAAAAAAATAATTTTTGTTGCGTCGTTACATTTTGAATTATTGCTCGAGGATAACCAGTTACGATTGTTATGACATTCTCATTTATAAACGAGGTTTTCTGAAAGCAAGAATAAAATAAAATACCAAATGCATGATTAATACTTGTAACTTGATTCTTTCTGCGGAGTATTAAAAGAATATGTAATTTTTGGTAAAATTATTGTACCTTCTTATTTGGAAATAAGCAACAGCAGATAAATAAAGAAAGTAAATAATTTTATCACGAACGACAAGTTTCGTAAGTGGCATTCACCATTACTAACGAGGTTTTCTGAAAGTAAGAACAAGATAAAATACCAAATGCGAAATTACTTGGAAACCTGAAGGTGATTCTTTGTCAGAAGTTTCAGAAGAATTTCTTATTTTCGCTTATATCTTTACGTTTTTACAACGCATTTTCTGTTACTAACGAGGTTTTCTGGAATGGTTAAACAAATAAAAGGTGTATTAGCATGATGAAGTTTCACCAGTATGCCTTATTTTGCGAAAAACATCAAACCTTACATTTGCATTTACATATAAACTAAACCAAGCAAATATCTTCAAAATAAAGCCAATAACATTACAACCAATGCTAATGAAGGGACAGGATTATTATTTTGAATACAAACTCACTCACTTTTAACATGCTACCTCCTCATTCCTCACTGTAAGTAACCCTTAGTAATATGGAGATATTTACCTGCAACAAAATATAATTATTAATTTCATAATCGAAAAGGAGTAGTTTATAAATACATATGTATATTAATTAAAATAACAATACATTTTATAAATAAAATATAATATTTGTATGTTTTCTTGGTATATTGGTTCGTATATATACTGAAAATGAAATAAAAATTCTGTTTGACGTTTCGACAATGTTTATTGTCTTTATCAAAATGTGAATAAAATATAATATAGATAAAATTTAATTTTTTTAAAAAGATAAGGTCATCTTACACTGATTGAAGTTTAGACTTAAACCTATTTTGTTTTTAAATCTAATTTAAGCCTTGACGATGTTTGGTTAACGTTATATTTGATTCATAGATAAACACATATCGCAACAGACTTTACAAGAAGAATTACGTGCATCCAATTTATTTAAAGATCGCATTGAGTCGTTGCGAAAAATGTTGAGTAACATTTTTTTCCATTGTATAGATGTCATGGAATCATCAAATAACAAACAAAGAGAATTCGGTTCTTGATGAACTTTAATTAAATATTTTTGACCCCTTATCTCCAGATGAAATAGAAAAGGTTTTATCCATAGAGTGGAACTTGTAACAGAATTGCTTCAAAATTTGAGTAGCCCATCCTTTACCATAATGGATAATGCTTCAAACCATAGCAAAGTAGTGAAACAGTTACCAAATACCTTATCGAAAAAGGGAGAAATGCAAGAATGGTTGGAACAACAAAACATCACATTTGAAAACATGTTAAAGGGGGCTTTAAGCACTGTTATACGTCTGTTTTGGTACACATTGTTCTGTTTGTCATGTTGGAGGAGAACTATCGAGGTGGTATGGACGACAAATTAAGGTTAACTTCCAAGATATTGCCCACTAATTAAAGTCTAAAACATGAGTTATAAAACAGATATGTTGCCAATTCTAATGAACATTCAATGACGTAGAGTATAATCTGACATCTTTCCACGTTTTCAGCTGTTCGCTGACAATAAGCTAGTAGATAACATTATACGACATATTATATCACAATCATACTATTAACTTAATATATTTAAGTATCTTTATTTTGTATTTTAAATACCGGAATATCAAAAATTATTTTGGTCAAGGGTGGTTGTGGAATCTAAAACGTGTGTCTTACTTTACGTTTGAAATAATTATGTCACACTGACATCATCAATAACCTACAAATTTCATACCTATTTATTTCAGTTGTAAAACAATAATGAACTACAAATTATGAAATAATTATGTGAATTTTGAACCTTTTCAGAGGTCGTGATAGCCACAATTCGGGTCAAAAACTGTTTTGAAATAGTTAATTTCTCGTAAATCGAATGACGTTCACGTGAGAAGCCCGTAGCACGCGAGTTAGAAGAGTGCAAACTGGTTTTACCTAATACGGCTTTACGACGACTTTTCGCGTGTCGTTTTCGCTCCATGTAGTTAGATTTAGTATCGGACCGTGCCCGACGGCCCTTCTTTTTTCGATAAATGCCCATTAAATACGAAAATTTAATTAAAACAGTTTGAGCTATTCTCAGATTTCAGCTGCACGCGTGTAACGTTACGACGTACCGAAGGGAATTTTCTCGCGACTGAAATATACACGAAGCGGGTAAAAGCTAGCGGCCCATAGCCAAAAACACTTTATTACAACTGGCGCCGGTCGCACGGGGCAAGAAACGGCCCCAAATTAACAAGACCGAGGTAAAATGTATAACTCTAACTTACGCGCAGCGAGCTCCTCGAGGCATATGTCAAATTGATGTTTTTAGATAATTCGAACCTTCTAATTTCGATAGGCCACGTGAAAATCCCGGAGTCTAAAGCGCTAAAGACTTCTGAGTGATACAATATTCGTATAAAAATGGCGAAATTTCGCACTTTTAGAAACTTCAAATTAATTATGACATAATTATTAAGACGCACGTTTTAGATTCCACAACCACCCTTGACCAAGATAATTTTTGATATCCCGGTACATGTTGTATTTTATATTAGACTGGCGTTATTCTATTCCGTCGTTTCAGCACGAACAATATAATCTTCATTAAGGTCGTCGCTTAGTTTATATAACCTGTATACATTTAACGTATATTGGCTTTTTTATTTTTATAGGTTAAATTATGTACTAACACTAACTATATTTCGATATTAAATACATAATCGTATTTCAATCATGTTATATCTGCGAAATATCCTCAAGCTGGATTTACTTCTTCAATGACATAGTATGAATATAAGGGACGATTGAACTGTCTGAAGGAATGAAAGAAACTGTAGTATCTCTACAAAAGATTACTGCACAATCTATCTTGATCCTGCGACATGTATTTATTCACCGAATTTGACCCTGCGACATGTGAGGGTCCATGTGATCGAGTGTCACGATTATGATTATGAGTAACCTATGACTACGTTTGTACACTGCGAATGAAAATTTATATATTTACTTTTATAATAACATAAACTACGGTTATATAACGCAGACGGTAACTACGTAAACACATAAATTGGCACTATCAAGGGATTAGAGAGCTACTTATTCCAACAATTATGAGCGAAATATTAGAAAGTTACATAAATTATTCATGCATATCCTAGTCCTCAGGACGTAGGGGCTCAACTGGATACACCATAGTTTTCAGGAGAGCGTCTCAAAGATTTTATAGTTTTTTGACGTGAAATTCAAATATTCAGTATTTCATTCCAAGGGGGGTCACTATATTTTATCAAAATATAAAATACCACAGATTTATTTAAAAATACGTAAAGTGAACAAAATTCAAACAGGACGCCATTTTTTGTTTGTAGATAAGCCCATTAGTCTTAAAAAAAAAGAAATGAGAGTCCACTACAAACTAATATGACGGCTTTGATTATACGGCTATTTTGTAAAAACAGACAATCCTAAGTAAGAAATGCAATATATTAAGCTATATTTTACAAAAAAAAGAAAATATGTTGTCTAATGAGGTAATGAGCGATAAAAGTCCGAATGTACTGTTTCTTTCACAGCTGGTGTTGCACCACTACAAAGCTCCAATAATAGATTTCTGTATTTTTCTTCTGAACTTAGAGGTGGTTCTTTGTAAAGCTTGGGTATATCTTTGTGCGTAACCGAATGTATAACAGAAGGTGTTTGGATTTTTAAACTGACGACTTTTGCTGGCGGTTGTCAAAGAAATAACACAATTAAAACAATATTCCATGGCTGGGTATATTTTGCCACACCCCATAGATTGCTCCATCTCGCTTGACGAAATACTGGAATACTGCTAATTTTTGGGCATTTGAAATTGCACTGTGGAAATAGTCTCCTTCGTTTTGACCATGGTAAGGGGCAAATGATCTGAGGGATATATCAAAGCCCCCGCAAAACGGGTATGAGCAAAAACGTATAATTTTGTCGTATTTTCTTTAAACTGACAAAATATAGTCAAATTTCGATGAAAAGGGAAGCCTATTGGCTTATACATTGGTAAGAGTACCAAGAACCCAACCCCCGGAAGGCTTCCTTTTTTATTAACTAGCGGTCCTAATTTGGGCCAGATTTGGGGTAAAAGAATAAATTTTCGGTAAAGAGGATTAATTTGAGATAGGTTTTTCTTGGAACGCTGATCAAAAATTTGTTATTGAAATTTGAACTCCATGCTTGCGAACTTTCGGAAATGTTAATCCTGTAAAGACTCGTGACTATCATGTTCATGATAGTGAGGACTGAGGGTGGTGGCTATTCGAGGTGCAAGGGGCTCTTGGGTATCAGATATTGTTTAAATTAAACTGGTTGTTTTAAAATATGTTCATGTCTACTCCAGATAACGTTCAAACGAATATTAAATAATAAATATTAGGTAGTGTATAGTAATAAGTAATAGTAGTATTGTACCGGGTGCGCAATTGACCCTAGGTACCAAAGGTAACCCACACGCAATTGACCTACTAATTCACTGGATCTTGAATAAACACTCATCAGCACCAGCTATGAATTACGTTCAAGATGTGTTGTAGTAAGCCCTATCAATCTGAAGAACCTTTGATGGTTTACATTTTTAGACAATATAAATTTCATTTCATTTTTCTACCTGTTGTTTAATGCAGCGTGACCCTGTTTACAATTCTTGCAATACTGTCTAGTTTTATTAGACCTGGTGCCGTGAAGAGTTTATTACAGAGATTAAGTCAACGGTAGATCTTGGAACAAACTTTACCTGTAAATTTTTCTGATAGCGCTACTCTCCTCCGATGACCCTTAGCTCGGACGGCATGATATTTGTCACAATTTGATTACGGGGATCGGTCAAGGTCTCAGGTAAATTTTAAGAGTGCCTGCAACTCGTCACACTGAGCTTTCTTACTTAGGTTAGAACATAAAGGATTGGCGGATGTTGATCATAACGACTAATTGAATATTTATTCATCAGACGGCCTAAATGTATGGTTTATGTGTATACCATTGGGGAATCGGGTAGTTTTTTGTAACAACATTAAAAAATCAACATAATCACGAACCTGAAGAAAAAATTGCTAGACAAGTTCTTAGTGTTGCCTGCAAAAGAAAATACAGAGACAACTAAAATATTGCATAACATAAAGAATTAGCTTCAAATGGTTTTCCCTCAGATTTTACTGCAGAAATATTGACTTCCCGGGACTTAAATGCGTCAAAGAAAATATGAACAATTTCCGACTTTGGCTCGCTCTGCCAACGAATTTCACCGTTATCTGCAAGAACTTTCGTACTAAACGTCAAGAGAGGAAAATTTTGTTCTGGATAATGATTTCCGAAACGGAATTGTAATTTTTAGCTGCCGAACAAATTTAAAATTTTTATGCAAGTAGAGTTTTATATACATGCACATTCCAATAATACACAACATTTTTCACATAACTATTTGCCATACTTGGTTACATAAATGGACAATATATACTGCCAGTGTTTAGTTTACTGAAAAACAAATCAGAAGAAACTTATAGACTCTGTTTGGAAAAAATTAAGTTTATTTGCTCTCTTAACAACTTAAGTTTTATTAGTAGTGGTTGATTTTGAAATTGCCATTCATGATGCAGTTCGTAAAGTGTGGGATAAAGTTACAATTATTAGTTGCCGCTTCCATCTTACTCAATCTTGGTGGCGCAAACTACAAAAGTTGGCGTTAAGTGGTGAATATAAAAACAAATATTGTGAAACTGGAATGTGGCTTCGTTATTGTTTTGGTATGGTATCTTTAAATTCAAATCTGGTAAGTTATTTTTCTATTTTTGAGTTACTTGCGATTAAACCAAGTGATGATAAGTTAACAGTTTTTGCTGATTATTTGGAGGATTATTTTATATCCGACGAAGCCACTTTTCCAATCCACATTTGAGCTGAAGCTTCTTCAACTCTAACTAAATCCGCGAGCGCTTGCGAGTTCTTTCACTCTCATTTAAATAACTTATTTCACCGAATATTTTTGTTTTCATGGATGTTTTGTTGAAATTTCAAATAGAAGTGTACATAAAATGTGACAGTGTAGCTACTCCTTGTAAATCTAAAAAGTCAGCTACAATTCGGAGACAAGAATTTTTGTTAAAATTATTGTTAGATTTGGAACAACAAAATATGTAGGATTATTATGTATAAGCTGTCAATATTTTTCTTCCGAGTGTTATGTGAAATCTATGAATTATAAGTACATTATATTCTTGATCATATGTTTCACATTGTTTATTACACTAATTTAGTGAATAAATAAAGTAAAACCAACCGACCTCATAATTTAATTTCTCATTCATATTTTTTGTAAACGTAAAAATATTACTTGGACGTCTATGGTGGCAAAATGTATTTTAGAAAATCCCAAATCGGATGACAGAATGCCATGTGACGCATATCGTACACGAATTTTATGTTTACCTGTTTACCTTACTGTCACGAATTTCGTATCCCCCACTCTATCAATTTGCCAATTTCGTCAAAAGCGTAATAGGCTATGAACCGGAAAAAAAAAACATTTTGTCGATTTGACCACCCCTACGATGGATTGCAAGTAAATGAGGTTACGGATTCGTGATCAGCGACCCAAAAACCTTCTTGGTGCATTCGAAATGCCTAAAACACGTAAATTGCAAAATAACATATTAGGGGTGCGAAATTGGCCAATTTTGTCGATTTGACCACCCCTACGATGGATTGCAAGTAAATCTGGCTACGGATTCGTGTTCAGCGACCAAAAAAAACCCTAGGTGCACTCGAAATGCCAAAATACCTTTTTTTGTAGAAAATACAATTCAAGACTTGGAGATTTCGGACCATTTTCGCCCCCAATGGGTGGGGTTGGTGTTCCCAAGAGGTTTTAAGGTGTATGAATGATCCTGAGAACCTCTTGAAGCTAATGCAAAAAAATTTTAAGCTATTGCATATAGCTTTTATCGCGGGCTTTGAGCGCGGCGACCGAATCAAGAAATTCCGTAACGAAAATTAATGTAAGACCTAAACACCTAACATGTGTCAAATTAATTAATTAATTTGAAGTTTCTAAAAGTGAGAAATTTCGCTATTTTATACGAATGTTATAACACTTTAGCGCTTAAGACTCCGGGATTTTCACGTGGCCTATCGAAATTAGAAGATTCGAATTATCTAAAAACATAATTGCATGAACTCCAGACGTCCTATGTAATTAGCTATGAACGAAATCATTTTGACATATGCCTCTAGGAGCTCGCTACGCGTCAGTTAGAGTTTATACGTTAGACGCGCGTAGCAGAGACCTGAGAGTACCTGTTTCTATTAAGCTATTGCATATATTGCATATAGCTTTTATCGCGGGCTTTGAGCGCGGCGACCGAATCAAGAAATTCCGTAACGAAAAATAACAGGAGCTCGTTTATGTTGCGCTCTCTCGGGTGACTAATATTGAAAAATTGTATATCACGACAAAAAACGATAATTCTACATTCAAGTTTTATAATAATCGAAGGCAAGCTGCATCGACTGCATCTTTGTTGCAAGAATTCAAAAGACTGCCTTTAAATAGTGTTCAGACGACAGCTCAAAGTGTCTTAGATTTCCTTAGTAATAGAAATGGCATTTCAATAATGACTTTCAATTGACAAAGTCTAAATAGTCACAAATACGATTTACAAGATTCAGTTACGAGACAAACAAATGTGTTACTTCTTGCCGAATCTTGCATGGCGCATGATAATCCGATTGAAATACCTAATTTCAATTGTATTGTTGAATTCAAACGAGATACTGTTCCAAAAGGTGGGGTAGCTATTTACCAAAATAATAATAATGTAACTAATATTATGACTCCGAATATTGAAATAAATATTGCACACGTTAGCGATGTTAATGTTAGGCGCTCATTTTTTGGAGATATTTGTGCGTGCTTATGCAAACTTAGAAATGGCCTACACATAGTCATGGTAGCAATTTACATTTCTCCGAATCCAAAATTGGACGAGGTAGAGCATTTTATTCATCGCACTTTACTGAAGAAGGGTCGAAAATACTTGGTACAATTGGTAATAAATTTCCACTTATCTTGGCTGGCGATTTCAACATCAACTTCGCTGATAAAAAATCAGAGCGGTTGACAACTTTTCTTTCGGAAAAATTGAATTTGAAAATGAATAATGATCCACAAGAATCCACAACAAAATATGGGGCCACCATTGACGCGGTATTTTCCAGATATTTAGAGGATATCAAGTCTCAAACTTATGTCTCTTATTTCAGTTACCATAAACCTATAGTTTCAATGATAAAAATTCCTGAATAACCTACATGTATTGTAAGATAATTAAAATATTTTAAACGATATTAACTTCTCATAGATTCAATAAAAGAAAAAAAAATGTTTTCTTATCGGTCACCACGCTCAAAAAGTGTAACTTGAATTAATATCAAAGAAAAAACTTGAATTAATATCAAAGAAAAAAAAATTCTGCATACATTAAAAATAAATAAATAATTATAATTGCAAGTTGAGAAAAAATGCTATGCAATAGCTTCACCGCGGCAGTCCCCGAGTGCCACACGTTTTTTTTTGATTCGAACTTACATGTTTTTTTTTTTAATTATAGCTAAAATCCCGGTTCACAGCCTGGACTATAATATGTTAATTCGTTAGTGGTTCAGGAACTTCCTTGAACAACGCTATTATAATATTTTATAACGTAATGGGCAGATGGTTAATTTCACTCGACCGCCGAATAGAAAATATATAGATATAGATGCAGCCACATAACCCGCATTGTGTACAACCAAAATCAATATGACATTAAAACAGACAGACGACGGAACTAGTAAGTTTGATCGTTAAGATTTTATGTCACACATTAAACTTGGCCAATCGCCGTTATTCCGACTTTAGAATGACTAAGAAGGCTATTGTATGTGAAGCTTTACTGGTGTGATTACGATTTAATCGCAATTGCAGTGTAATCGTTGCTTGAAGTTCCAACATAACCCCATCACAATTATTTGACCCGAATGCATTCACATTGAGATTATTCCTCTTCATTATGTGCACTAACAACAGAATACGTATTCCGTAATAATTATTGTTCAAAATAATGTGGATGTTCGTGCTTGTCTATGATGTTCCAACCTAAGCTAATGGATTATTTCAGATATGCTAATTTCAATAAGTGATGTCATATTTACAGAAAATGGATCAATGCAGCACAGTAGCGCAGATCCGTCTACGATAAGTTTGGTTACAAAAGGATGGAAACCGTCAAGAAGCATAAAAGAAAATACAAACTTTAATTTAATTACATGAAATGCACCAAGGATGAAATTGGCAATACGAGTATGCTATAAAAGCTACTGGGTCAATGTAAAATATAAATTGAAATTTTTTGAAATCTAGATTTATGACAGTAAAAAATTAGCGAGAATAAGACAGCAAAAAAAAAAGACGTTGTTATCTGTTCAGCGACGTTTCCACCATATATTTTTTAGTCTTCTTCAGGCTAAAAATATGGTATACACATAAGAATTTGTAACGTGTAAATTCCACTTTACGGCTTAGAAATGGCCGCTGTAGGACGATCGGTTAACTCCTGTGACGTCAGCTATGCTAGACCGTATATTCGGTATATTCTAAGAGTCATGGTCCGTACCTGTATTCTAAGGGTCTTGGTTGCTCGGTGTCAGTTACCGCTTCTCTTTCGAGGGTGTTCTGTGAGACGCCGGAAAGGAAGAGAAAATGTTACTTCTGGTCAATTCGTTCGAGTGGAAAGTCGATTGCTAGGTTATTTCAACAGGGAGGTGATACCAAGCGTGTGTTTGGAACCAAATTCTGGGAATATCCTTCCGTTGAAAACAAAGACATCAATCACCAATTTGAATTGGAATATTTGGAATTAATTGGGTAATTGATATACCTTCGGGGATCTAAACTTAGTTTAGTGACGGCTGTGAACGGAAGTAAAAGTTGTCTTATTTGAAGGAAAACCCTATATTTTTGTCTATGTTGTGGAAAGTTCAACAAGAAGTGTGTTGTGGATTGCTTAAATCTACTGTGGAAAGATTACTTAGGAGTCGCTGGTTTATTTGTGCTGTACAATCGTGGAAACGATATTACAATTGTGGCAGGGACCCCTACATGAAGTAGAAGTAATTAATCATCACCAAGCAAATACAACATCAACTCTCACCAGGTCAGATTATCGATTGTGGTTTTGTGTAACAATTTTAATAATCATTGAGTATTGTATATTATGTAAATTCAATCAACTGGTCACTTGTTTAAATGATTCAAGTAACTAATTTCAACCATATTTTCTAATCATTCGCTTCATATCTCATTAATATATGTTTGTCATAAATTATATCAATATTAGTATTTCAAAGTAAATTTCAATCATTCTGGGTACAGGTCTTTTATTTGCTTTCTTTCAGGGTAATTTAACCTGGGGACTTGAGTATTTGCATCCCCTAGTTATATACATAATTCATTGGTTGGTTAAAATACTCTGGCGCCCGAATTTTTAATATCCAAAATATAACCTACGACCATCTTCAATGTAGCTGTCGGCAACCAAGTGATAAAATAGAGCTTTAGTTTATCCTTTAGTAAGAGTAAATTGTAACCCTTACAAATTGGCACACACAAGTGTTTTACTGTCGTACAAAGCAGCGACGATACCACGTAATGGATCTAGATTTATAGGTTATGGAATTTGTAGTGAAAGAGTGAACAGAAATGAATCATAATAAAATAAAATTAGGTGAATTTAACTATAAAAGAGTTCACACTGTGGATACACTGTATACAGTTTACTCTGATGATGGTTACTTGGTAGCTAAAGGTCCTCAGTACTTCAACAGTATTTTTAGCGGATGAGGGTAACTCCTTTCTTTTTATAGTGAATTTAAATTAAGCTATATTCACGGAAACTACAGGTGAAACAAAACAAAAATATGTATGTGAATAAGGCAATGCTTTGGTTTGCCTAATGTTTTTTCCACGCAAGAAATGTTTAATAAAGACGCGAAATTCAAATTTCTTCCTTGTTTAGGAAATCTTCAAGGTAGCTTGATTTCGATGGGTGTCAAAAAAACAGAACTGAATGACATATCAGTCTGAAAATTTTAATGCGTTCTAGTTAAGATGGTATATCACAAATGTCATATGGGATTTTCGATTGTGGCGCCATCTAATTTATTTTTCAGAGACTTTTCACCTTGCCCTCGTGCTACAAATTTTATATTATATTTATAAGAAATACATTTTTTTAAATCCTGAAAATTTCACCGTTATTATATTATCTAACATCTTCTAAGAAATAACATTTTTGCTGCCTTCGAGGTGTTGAATGTTCACCAAAGTTTGTACTGTTAACTTTTGTGTATGTAATCAATTGATCACGTGACTACCCTCGCTTGTAGGAACCGAAAATATAGAATAGAATAGAATAGAATAGGTCTTTATTCGATTAGGCCATTACAGCGTAGAATGAGTCAATAGTTTACATATATGTTAATCAAATAATTCAGTATAATTATATAAAAAAAGAACAAATCACATATTAAAAAGTGGAAACCAATAATGGTATCTATAAAAACACAGTATTCAGACTCAGTTATACATTTAAATATTGAATTCAATATGAACATTATTATAGAATAAATAAATCTAAGAATAATCACAGTTAAGAATATTAAGTGCAGATAATCAGTTCAAACTACATTCAAAATATTCATTCAGATTATAAAATAATTTTTCTAGTAAGTGAGATTTTATTTTTTTCTTAAATGCATGTTTAGAAGTTATAAGTTTGAATTCATCAGGAAGATGATTGAAAATTTAAATTGATGAGTAAACTACATTTTTTTGTACCAACGTAAGATGAGTACATAATTATCTCTTTTTCGAATTTCATAGTAATAGCTTTTCTTATATTTTTTAAATTCTTCCGGATGTTCATTTACAAAGCACTACGCTTCTAATATATATATATATACTAGTAAGAGTAAGTATATTATTGTTCTTGAATGCAGCTACAAGATTGTCGGTTTGATAAACCTAAAATTGCTCTAATAGCCCTTTTCTGTAACTTGAAGATTCTGTCTGCATTCACGCTATTTCCCCACATTATTATGCCATATTTAATCTTTGAATATATGTATGCATAATAGGCTTCAAGACTAGCCTTCAGGGTGGAACAGTTAGAAAGTGTTCTTAAAGCAAAAACAAAACTACTAAGTTTTGGAGTTAGCCGGTGGACATGTGCTTTCCAATTCAACTTTGAATCTATTTCTAAACCTAAGAATTTGGTTGTGTTCGTAGAACTAATTGTTGCATTATCAACTTCTACTTCTATGAATGATAGTTCCTTAGCTGAAAAAGTTATTATTTTCGTTTTGTCTACGTTCAATTTCATATAGTTATCTGTGAACCACTGTTGCATTTTTAGGATATTGTCTTGAATATCATATTCAAGTTGTTACATAGTGTTTCCTTGTATGACTCTCAAGTTGTCATCGGCAAACTGTACAGTTCTACCATTTTTTTGAATTTCGGGAAACTCATTTACATATAATATAAACAGAAGTGGCCCCATTGTAGAGCCTTGAGGTACTTCCGCTTCAGGACATACCCATGAGGATAAGTGTTCTTTTCCCGTTACTATATCCACAATTTTTGTACTTTGCTTCCTAGATGTTAGGTACGATTTCAGTAAATTCTGGAAGTGACCTCTAAAA
This sequence comes from Endomychus coccineus, assembly GCA_958510875.1. Lineage (NCBI taxonomy): Eukaryota > Metazoa > Arthropoda > Insecta > Coleoptera > Endomychidae > Endomychus > Endomychus coccineus. The sequence goes on along the minus strand of OY294070.1, from coordinate 112,571,181 downwards.
CCGTATCTTTGCAATTTTTCCAGGAGCAGATTGTGATTTACTAAATCAAAGGCTTTTGATAAATCTGTGAATATTCCTGCTACAATATTTTTATTACTAAGACCATCTAAGATCTCCGACAACGCCTGAAATACAGCCCTTTCAGTATTTCTATTTTTTAAGTATCCATTCTGATAATGGGAAATAATTATATATTTGCTTAAAAAGTTGATCATTCGATCATATATCATATTGGAAATGATTAGAGGAGCAGGTTAATATCTGGGAAACCGTTATTACATTGAAAATTCATTCGTAATGACAAAATATGTGTTTTACAAAGGTCAATACTATTAACATTATTGTATTACTAGCCGAGACTCTCCGAGAGGGGGGGTTTACCGGCGGGAAATATCATGTTCCCTTGTTTTGAAGGTCAAGTGTACAAATTTTCACCAACATCGGTACTTATCTGGTTTCAGGTGACAAATTGAACTGGCGAGTTTTTTCGGAATTTCAGGTAGACGACTTTCTCTCGTTTAGAAGGTCAAGTGTGCCAAATCCTCATCAAGATCAGTGGGAGCAGGTAGTTCATTTTAACTACAGGTCACACCATTTTTCAAAAAAGTTAATCACTGTTAAAACACAGGACGGACAAATATCTAGGTACTTTAGATGGAAATGTATAAACGAAAAAGCAATTTATTAATTTCCTATTTATCTCCGGCTGAGGGTAGCCCTTGTTTGCATTATCATCCTCAAATAGTATTCAAACAGACACATTTACTCTGATGATGGCTACTTGGTAGCCGAAAGGTTCTCAGTACTTTACAGTATTTTTAGTTGATAAGGGTAATTATTTCTTATTTATACTGGTACCAAACGTTGATAGAATTCCGAATTTGTGTTTCATATTGAAACTGATTTTCACTACCTGGGTATTGTTGCTGGGTTTTATACAGGTTGTTATAAGAGACAAACAGGACTCAAGATTGAATATGTAAACTTACATAATAGGGACAATTACTCTTGAGTAAAATAAGTCAGTATTCAATTTCGAAATGGTATGTGATTATAAAAAGAATATCAACTATAATAAAGTAATCATAAATTCACGACGGTTGAATGAATGTTTTCTTTCTACTGATTTTCATAGTTTTTCGACTTTTCCTGGCTAATCTCATACGATGTCTCCAACCAAAACAGTAATTTTGAATTGACCTTTTTCATTTGTTGTTCAATTAAATTTTGGTATAAATTTGAACACGGCGTTGGACTTTTGCTAATAATTCTACTACCCCGACCATTACCTCAACGGAAACAATTACAAAGTATAGGTATATTCATGAATGAAGAAGTGAAACTTCAGCCGAAAACAGGATGAGAACAACAGTGCTACTGCCAATAGTCGAAAACTGTTTCAACCAAAGTTCACGACAAAAAGACGACCAAAAACGAAGTTTCGAGGAAGATTGCGTCGCCATCTCGCGATAAACCAAATGGAATCAGCTGGAAGAAAATGCAGAGGAAGAAAAGCTACGTATGGAGATAAGCAAGGAAAACTGGTCTGCAGGAAGAAACATTATGGAACCAACACAACTGGTCCGCAGTTGTTCAAAATGATAAAAAAGCAACAAAGCAATTCACGATTCTTTTACATCTTCAATCGCCTTCAACGAGGTTAGAGGAGTAAGTACCAAACGGCAATTTACTGTGTATAAGCTATAATAACAGAATCCGTATCTTGGTAAGTATTGCTTCCAAGTTTTAATACGCAGGTACTACCGTGATCAGCCGTCCAACTTTTCACATTTTAACGATGTGGGCGTTTTTTTTGCCGACCGTTGCATCATAGTTGTTGCGTGAAACCTGTTATTTTACCCAAAATAACCAAGTGGAATAATACATTACACGAACGCGCTGACGTGTATGGCTACAGTGAAGATAAAATCTAGCTTGGTGTATTCTACATCACCACATCGTATAAAATTACACACACATAAAAACAATACAGAGAAGTATTATTATTGAAATAAGAATCCCATTATTGAACCCAGTCATCCGTAAATGTAAATTAGACTAAGGTTATCATCGTTTCGATTATAAAAGCTGCTAGCTTCGCGTTGGGAGTGTTGTAGGTTCTTTCAATGTTAATACATTCGTTTCTTACTGAATGGCTTAACCAGAAGAATTTCAAAAAACGCTGAACAAGAATCGAGAGAAGAACTCATAAATTTATACAGACTATTTCTACGAACGATAGAATGGCTGTACTCATGTTTCTATGTTGTAGATTACTTTCCTTGAGTGAGTTCTGTTATTATGCCTTTCATATGTATTTATATATAAACTGATTACATTTTTTGAATTCAGAAGATAACTTAGATAAATTAACATAGAATTATAAAGATGAATGAATATAAACCTCTGAAAGGATAGTAGATCATTGATTGATCAATGCGATTCGATGTTCCGCTATAGATCAACTATTCACGCACATTCATCTAAAGTTCAGTCGTTTTGAAGTGAGGAGTGTAGGTTACAGTATTACTGGTTGGCAATTACTCTGACAGTACTCATTCAATGACAGCATCCTGGTTCTTATATATTTCAATAGAACTGACTGAGAAATGTTCTGGGTAAGTATAAAAATGACCTCTAGTCATGATCTCTAGTCATTTTTGCAACAAAATTATACTTTATTATTCAGAACCGTCTCAGAAAAATCTCGAATTTCCCTAATTTTCCATCTGGAGAGAGTTTTTTGGGAAAAATAACAGCGGAATCGTGATCAGCGACCCAAAAAACCTACTAGAGGTAATTTTTGCAACAAAATTATAAATCATATATTATATATAAATTTTCCAAATTTCCCATCTGGAAGGAATTTTCCGAGAAAACTAACTGCGGAATCATGATCAGCGACCCAAAAAACATACTAGGAGTCATTTTCGGCTCTTAATTCATTAATTTTGCACTGTTTTTTATAAGAATGCTCCTCTGGGGGGTTGAAACCCCGTTTTGGGGGGGTAGAAAGGTCGACTCCCGCGGTCTTGATAGTCATGAATGATCTATGGGGTATTAGGAACAAAATGCAAAAAAAAAATTTTAAATTCTAGCTTACTATATATTTTTTTTTACCGGTTCGTTGCCTGGACTAAAAGATGAATAAACGTAAAACATTGAACCATAGGCAGGATTCGTAATTGGTAAACATGCTGGACTAGACATCGAGGAATATGGTTTCCAACGTTTCACGTTTATTCATCTTTATAATCCTAAAATATTCGTTATTATTGGGAATAATTAACAATGACTACGATAGCAGATAATGATGTACTTAGTATTTATAAGACATACCAACTTGGTGGCGCATAATCTGGACAAACGTTTAGTTGCGTTGGGAAGTTATGGCAAAAAATGTTAACAGTTCAATTGCAAATCGGTATTACAGAAAATTGAATATTTAGTTACAGTGTGTTCAAGAAAATAAAATACTTAGTTATTGTATGGTAGAGAAAACACAATGTTTAACGAGTGGGTGTTATAGAAAACAAAATACATAGTAAATGGGCGTTCAAGGGAATAAGATGTTCAGTAACAGGGCGTTATTAAAAACACAATTCTTAGAGACTGAGTTATTGTAGAGTCGAAAATCTCTAGGAACTAGGCTTTCAGGAAAAAAAAAATGTTCATTACCTGAGTTCTATGGATTTTTTTAATAAACTATAAAAGAGTTCTCACTGTGGATATAGTATAACACTATAAATTAGAAATAACCACCCTTATCCACTGAAAATACTCTAAAGTACTGAGGACCTTTCGGCTGGCATTTCGTTTTGCAATATACATGCTCTAAAAAATTAAATTACATTTAAAATTGGATGCATTTTCGAAAAGAAACCATGATATTTATTGAAACATTCGACGGTAACAAATACATTGAATATTTCACATTGGAATTGCTACATAAAATGGTGCGGTTCCTCAACTTTGAACCACTTATTGTAATAATCATTTCTTTTAACCTAAATGATTGTATATTTATTCTTGAACCGTTGACTCGCGAGGAACCGATTTGCGTTGTGTATTATCTGTGAGAGCATGTATCGAATGTCGTTTCTTACAAGTAATTCAATTAAATATAGGACAAACTTTGCATAATTATGCTAAACTCTATAAAAGGAATTAGCATTAGGTCAAGTAAATACCGTAAATTCGCGGTAAATACACCAACTTTCTACACATGCATTATCAAAATAAGAACAAGAACAGAAGAACAATTCTAGAAACATTACCATAATAATGTTACTGCACATAATTTTCATTATGGTGCTATTTCAAACATACATATTATAATGAGCTTATAAACGTTCTCTCTCATCTAGTCGATTACTTCTGGTCCCATTTGCTTTATGATCTAATTTTTTACATGGCATTTAGGATAGCTAGAAGAAAAATACAAAAATGTAGAACAAATATACTGAACGGTTAGTTTAATGTTCTAGAAATTGATTAGAAATTGGTAGTTTGTGTTCACGATAATCTTGTGTTTTTCAAAAGTACTTTTATGAAATGGATTTCTAGGTGTCTAAACCAATGACTAGTCAATGGTCTATCTAAATTAATCCGTGTTTATTGATTGTGAACTAAATAGGCGGATAATTGCGAATCAAAAAGATTAATATTATACACAATTGTACAGTTTTATTCCGATCGATCGATGAGACCTTGTACTATAGAGGGTATTGTTGGTACACATAAATGACCGAGTATATGACTTGATATTGGTATTGGTTGAGATGATAGCGGGCTCAATAGAAAGTTCAGTGCACTAGGCCGAAGACCTTTGTCACTTTCCCCTGCTACGTTTGTCAGGGGGTATTTGGACGCCCCACTACCCGACAGAATCCTAAGATCTGTTTTACGCTTAGATCCTTTATGTCATCGGCAGTGATGATCCCAGGACCAAGCCAGGTAAACCTGGTTCGAATGAGAGCAGGACACATTAACAAAGAAAGTGGTTTGACGACTCCACTTTGTTTCCATCGCATCTCATATAGAAGGGAATGTTGCTTTTCCCTACTGTATGTGTAAATTTCATCAGATTTCCGTGAAATGCTAAGATCTCTGAGATTATCCTGATGCTTTGCCTACTCAGCGAGATTGTCTCGCTTACCCTTTGGCCTAACTCGTTGCCAAGTAGCGCTTTAGCAGTTCGGCAGTCGACTATGTTTCTCCATGCTGAGGCATTTTCATCCCTCATATGGTTCCGCAAGATCTGTATACCCCCGTTGTAGGGGACACCAGTAATGGGGTTGGTGACCGTTCAATCTGGTCCCTTCTCTGGCCAGTTTGTCCGCTCTGGCATTCCCTTCCCAATCTGACTGACCCGGGATCCAGGCCTGTTTTCAAAGACTAGCCTGTTAAGGATCTCCTTGGTATCTATCCCTGACAAGCCTCGAGGATACAGTGGGGCTTTTCGCTGCGTTGAGTGCCGCTTGACTGTCCGAACAGATCCAGATGGTCTCATTTATCTTACCATAGTCGAGTAGCTTCTCCGCAAATTTGTAGATGGAAAGCATCTCGGCTTGGAAGACTGTGTTGAGATCCCCTATTCACAAGGAGTACCCATCAATATATCTAGAACCGCAAAAGCCTGCTTCGACTCATGTGTTTGTTTTAGAGCCATCCGCATACCAAATTGCACCGTGCTGCCATTTTCCCATTCCTTCCTTGACGGGATGATGACCCTGAGATCCTGCTCCGCGAACCACAGGGCTTTGATTCTGTCCTGCGGTTCTAGACGCAGCCTTTCAGGCAAGGCCATCAATAATGCAGTCTGTATACTTTTCCTCGTGGATGTAATGTCTCTGAGGAAGAGTTCCTGTATTCTACCCATAAGTTTTTGGGCTATAACCAGTTCGGTTCTTTTACACGAGAACTACATGACTTAGGAGTCTCTGATAATAATAGCTGAGTAGATCCACATCAGCTGCTTAAGCCCCAAACCCCACTTCATGACAATTGCTCTCTTACACTGCCCGAAAGGTTGCTTCTGCCAGAGTAGTTTTTTGTTCAGGGTTACTCCCAGATACTTCACCATCTCGGAAACGTCAACTGACTTGCTTCTGATTACCATCTTCTTCAGAAGCTCAATGTTCAAGCAGGCACCAATGCAGATTCCCTTCTACTTTAGCTGTTGCTCTATAAAGCCAACAGCCGAGTGAAGGGCCTTTTGGATCTGTCCATCTGATAAGCACGCTGGATGCTTCAGAGGTCCTACCTGAAGGAGTGAGAGTAAATGACTTACTATCTGGAAAAATTACTATGGTGGTAAAATTCTGTAGCCCGGGAATATTAGCTATTTTCAATAAAGATACCCCGTTGCGATGCTGGTTTCTCGAGTAAAATTTTTCACATTTTCCATTCATCCTAACAGTTGTAAAAACAACCGTAACGCTTAATGCATTTCATTTCATTTTTGTTAACTCAACAACTGGAATATTTGATCACAAAGATATCTATCGAGGAAACAGTTAATCTAAAGAGGAAGGTAAAAATCCAAATAAAGGCGTAACACGATGTATTACATTATAAATCTGTCTGCATGCATGTTCAAAATGTAATTTAGAAATATCTGAGCGAATCGTGTCGACTGCGACTATTGCTCTATCACGTCCTACAGATTTGCATTCACTATTCACTCGTTTTGTAATTGTCAAGGTGGAAAAGTAGAAAATAATATGAATCTACGCCGCCGACCTCCGTCGTAAGAGATTAATCGAAAAAAAAACGAATAATAACGGTTATCACATTTACAACAGTAAGAACTCGTTTCTATAAGAACGGTCAAAAATGATCGATTTCCTTATTTGTAACATGCTCGGTGATAAATGATGCATGGACAATCGCAGGGAATCTGGAGAATTTATTTTTTTCTCGAATTGACCTGGTACGACCTCAGAAACGGATTAATTTCAAATACTGCTTACATTTTCTGGATGACTAATCAAAAAGGTTACGGAAAACCGAATACGTGTATTGATGATGGAAATATGAAGGGGAAAATCGAGCAACTGGAATAGTTGGGATATGTTCGGAAAGATATGCAGAGGATACTAAAAATATTTTACAAAAATGATAGTCTTACACACCAATCGAATTAAACACAATGATTAATCTCTTTTCATTGCGGTGTTAAAGATTACAACATGAAAACGATAAATTGTACCACTGATACATATAAATATAAAACACCGGTTTTAAAACACATATGTTGTCAATTCGAATAAGCTTTCAATGACCGATTATAATTTTACGCCTTTTCATTTTTTTAGTTGTTGGCAACAGCTATTGAATATACAGGGTGTTTTAGAAAGACCTCCCGTAAATGCAGGGGTCGGTAGATTTCACAAAAATAATCAGATTGTTCATATAAACTTTCGTTTCCGAGTTGAAGTTTTGAAAAATTATAAAAATTTTTTCAATATCTTCTGAACAAATGAAAATCTTCAATTCAAACTTGCTACACTTTAGTTTTACTGAATGAGAACTTTTTTTGGTCACAAAATGTTTTTGAGACAAATACGGTAGCGTAGTTATGGGGTTTTGTACCCATTTAAACCCCTTAAGCTTCTACGTCAATGGTCGGAAATTACTATTGTATACAAATTTGAAAACTTTAATTTATTATCTAAAAAAAAGTATTCTTGAAAAATTTCGCTAGAGGCTTCCTGTTCGAGCTATTTTGATTTTTCTAATCAAGGTTATCATATGGAATTTCTTTTGAACGGCTATTTAATAAGTAAAATAATTTGAATACCTTTTTATTGGTAACGATGAAGAATAATTCATAATAAATGCTCAAAATGATCCATTTACTTTAACGCAACGGCGACAAAGATTTCTCAACGACCTTCTTGTTCGAATTAACATTTTATTATTAATTTCACCACAAGCTCTTCGAATAGGATTAAGTTGATGTTCTCTATTATGAACCGACGTGGCATAAATTTATATTTCAAATAACCCCAAGCAAAAAAGTCCAGAGGATTGTGGTCAGGTGATCGAGGAGGCCATGCAACTGGACCACCTCTACCAATTCATCTTTCACAGTACTTCCTATTTATCCATTCTCGTACTTGTCTGCCATGCATTTGTTCCCTCATTGTCTGGTGTCTTCGTGATCAGTTCTCAAAAATTCTTAAAATTCAGCGACCGTTAGTCTGTCTGGTAAAACGTTTAGGCCAAAAATATTGTTTTTGTAAACGCCAAGCCAGACATTGACACTGCATTTTTCTTGGAAATTCCTAGATCTTGTACCATAGTGTTTGCATTTGCATTTGAAACGAAAGAAGATGGGACCATAATTTATGCGAATAATCTGATTATTTTTTGTAAAATTTACAGTCTCCTGCATTTACGGGAGGTTTTTCTGAACCACCATGTATATCACAATCACAAATTTAACCTGCAGTTCTTGAAAGCGAAAAACATTTCTAACAAAGAGAGGTAACAATAGTAGTAAGTATAATTATACAACAAAGGTTCTAGTACAACCACTGTAAAACTATATTTTGTCAATTCGAATAAACTTTTAATGCTTTGACATGATAAAGTTCGATTATTCTAAACTTAAATAAAATAACTATTAAACATTCGATTCTCACTAGTTTAATAAATAAATGTGAGTATAGTTTCGCTTACACAGTAGCTTCTTCAAACAAATATTACAAAGTACTAGCTTACTACAAAAGAGCTACCTAATATACAGGGTGTTTATTAAATACTTGTACAAACTCTGAAAAATTATTCTTTGACTGATTTTGAAAGAAAATGTTCATATGAACATGGGTCCGCAACGGCTTGGTTCTTGAGATACAGGGCGCGTCCAAGTTAAAAGTTTTTATTTAATTTTTTGATTATATTTTTGTTCAATAACATTTGACAATTTGACGAAATTCGGGATACTGGTAAAATTAATGATGAGAAACTCAAATATTTACAGTGTTGTACCAGAATTAAAATTACCATAACTTTTATGTGTATAACACTATGTCATTTTTGACTGAACAGACTTATTATCCATTCAATTTTACATACTAAAGGTACTCTTGGTATTTGTCGCTGGAAGCAGCCGTTTTGGAAAAAAACGGGTTTAAAGTTAAGCCTGCGTTGTAATTTTGTACGTTGAATTTTGAAAAATAAGTGATTAAATCTGTCTTTTATTGATTGTATTGTGATGTGACTAACTTAGATCATTCAAGAGACTGAGACCAAACCACTTGTACGAATAAGTTAATAATATTTACAATAATTGCTGAAAATGACCACCGCCTACTGCAACGCATGCATCAATTCGCCTTAACATCGATTGATGAACTCCTTCGAATATACCTTATGTCTAATCAATGATAGCACACGATTCAAATATCCTGTTTCTTAGATCTTGTTCATTTTGGACTGCCCTTTAGTTTGGTTGCGTGCCAACAGTTGAATAGGAAGAGTGGGACCGCAAGCCAGATCTCCCAGATCACCTGATTTGAATCCTTTGGATTACTTGACGTCACTAGTTTACAAAATTCCAGAAGGCCAACATTATTCGAAAACGATCCTAAACTCGTAGTTTTGGTCGAATTCGTCTTTTTGTTAATAAATAAATTGTTTATTACAAATGAAGTTAATTCAATTACTTGATTAACTATTCTCATTTGTTCACTGACCAAAATTAGTCTTTACCCGAACATTTTTTATGAATTTTTATGTAATCTCATAAATACGCTAATTAAATTGTTAATTTATTGTTTATAGACAATGCTAAATTTTTGCGCAACTTTAGACGAGGTAGACTTTGTTCCTGATAAAATTCCGTCCCATCAAAATCGGTCCAGTTCCGAAGGATTTCGAGATCTGGCCTATTTTTATATACCCATTATACCTATTTTCGTTCCCTACGGGTGAGAGAAGTTAGTGATCTACGGATCACAGTTAATTTTAATGTTTAATAATACCAACCTTTTAATTAACAAATTTCTTCATTTTTATCATCCTGGGACGCAGTTCACTTGTACCGATTATAACTTTCCCAACCTTCGATCACATCCTTTGTATAATAAAAATTATGATATCAGGAAGATTGGTTTCTTATTTCATACGTACGATGTCTAATATTAATAAAGATCGAATTACTTTCAGTGACCTGTTGTATCACATGTCTATGTTTGTATTTACCACGGATATACTATTATATCGACATAACCTGTTTAGATTATACACCTGTCAAGTGGTTCTTTCGAAACTTTCGATGCTTCTATCTGGATAGCAATGAGGTATATTTAATGATCGATACGCATGCGAAAATAACCCAGCGAAATTGTAACATTTCCTGGGTTCCGACCCGTTAATCCTACCTTATCCGTTTCATCTTTGACAATCATTTCCGCTAAGGAACAAATTCCTTTATCTTTCATCAACACCTGCAGTTGTTTTCGTAAATTATAAACGCATTAACAGCCATAACGAATTAAAATTATTCAAGTCGAATTGGAAGATAAATCAAATATTGGTTGGACATATATTTTTTACGTAGAATTTCCATTTTTTATTAATCTACTAGTACCCTCTCTGGCACAAAAGGTACCACATCGGACATGGAAATTGTGGAAATGGAAAAACATGTAAAAAACCTGTTACGCTCGCCAGACTAGTAAAAAATTTGATAGGTAGTTTATATTTTTAATTACTTTTTTAATTAGCTTCAGAACACATGCTTGAGTTTTACAGAATTTATGGTAAATAATGTATAACAATTTTTATTTATTAACAGCTGCCAGACACATTTTCTTACAAATGATTTATTTATTTATTTCTTGGTTTTTGTTTCAAAATGAAGTTTGAAGTTTCCCCATGTCTATTGAATCTTGTCTTTAATTTGAATGCATGAGATACCTATAGACGTCACGCCTCAACCTCATTTGAAAGAAGTAAATATTTACAAAAATTTGTCTGTCATCGGAAAAAGTTTTTTTTTAAGGACAGCGTTTTCTATTTAAAAATGTTGAGCAGTCGTTGTCAAATAGAAAAATATTTTTTTATTCTAATTGAAGTTTAAGGTCCCTTCTCGGGTCCCTTATATGTATTAAAAATTGTTTTTTATTATGACATACTTGATGTTTCCAACATACGAGGGCAAGGTGAAAAAGTCCCTGAGAAATAAAACCGATGGCACCACAATTTTCAGGCTGAATGTCATTCAGTTCTGTTTTGACACCCATCAAAAGCAAGCGGCCTAGAAGATTTTTGTAAACATGAATTTCGCGTCTTTATTATTGCGTGGAAGAAACAATACGCAAACTAAAACATTGCTGTTAAACATTATGGGGACTCCTCACCATCGACTTGAACGATTCACAAGTGGTCTACTAATTTTCGTTGTGGTAGCATGACCACAAAGGACGTCGAACGTTCTGGTCGTCCAATTAAGCTTACAACGCCAGAAGTCGTTCATAAAATCCATGGTATGATATTGGACGATCGAAGAGTTAAAGTACTCGAGATTGCTGCGGCTATAGGCATCTTAACCGAACGGGTATGGAACATTTTGCATTAATTTTTGAATATGAGAAGGCTATCTTCTGCTTGATGGGTGCCGCATTTGGTCTCTGTTGATAGCAAGCGCGACCGTGTGACAACATCAAAGTAGTGTTTGGCGATGTTCAAGACAATAAGAAGGACTTTTTCGCCGTTTCGTGACCATGGACGAAACATGGATCCATCACAACACACCTGAGACCAAAGAACAGTCGAAACAGTGGACCTGCCCTGGCGAATCGAAGCCGAAAAATGCGAGAGTGGGTTTATCGGCCAACAAAGTCATGGCGAAAGTTTTTTGGGATGCACACGGTATCGTCCAAATCAATTACCTTGAAAAGGGCAAAACGATCAACGGCGTATATTATGCAGAGCTGTTGGATCGATTCGACGCCGATTTGAAGTGAATGCGGCCGCATTTGACAAAGAAAAAAGTGTTCTTGCACCAGGACAACGCACTGGCGCACAGGTTCGCAGTCGCAATGCAAAATTGCATGAATTGGTTCATCATCCACCATATTTTCCAGATTTGGCACCCTGCGATTTTTATCTAGTTCTAAACTTGAAAGAGATGGCTAGGCGGAAATAGTGGGCAACAATCGCCTATTATTTGGAAAGGATCGTAAAATTTGAAAAACGTTCGACGAAGTTTATCGGGCTACAAGAAAATTATGTTGAGAGATAAAATAATCATTTCTTGTATCATTTTTCAGGGACTTTTCATCTTGCCCTCGTACATGTGGATACTGCGCATATTAAATCTAACGAAGTAAACAAGAATTTTCCGATTAAATCTATTTTAAGTATAACTTCATTAAAAAAAAATGTGTTATGAAATAAATATTCAACTTTAATTAAAATCATTGAGGTATTAAAAAAATTAATTATTTAATAATAATTATCAGAAATTTCCATACTGTGTGATTTAAAAAAATAGAGATATGAAGCTTCATTTTAAAAAAAAGGTGTCATAAAATGTGATTTCTTTGAAAATAATGATTTATGAAAAAGATCGGTCAGATGCTAATTTATAAAAATGCCATTCAAACACATAGCAAACTTAATTACTTAATAATAATCATCAAAAGTTTCCAGTTTTTAAAAATAGAGATCTCAGCTTCATTTAAAAAGAAGGTGTTATAGAATGTAATTTCATTGTCAGATGCTAATTTAAAAAAATGCCATTCAAACACATAGCAAACTTAATTACTTAATAATAATCACCAAAAGTTTCCAGTTTTTAAAAATAGAGATCTCAGCTTCATTTAAAAAGAAGGTGTTATAGAATGTAATTTCATTGTCAGATGCTAATTTAAAAAAATGCCATTCAAACACATAGCAAACTTAATTACTTAATAATAATCATCAAAAGTTTCCAGTTTTTAAAAATAGAGATCTCAGCTTCATTTAAAAAGAAGGTGTTATAGAATGTAATTTCATTGTCAGATGCTAATTTAAAAAAATGCCATTCAAACACATAGCAAACTTAATTACTTAATAATAATCATCAAAAGTTTCCAGTTTTTAAAAATAGAGATCTCAGCTTCATTTAAAAAGAAGGTGTTATAGAATGTAATTTCATTGTCAGATGCTAATTTAAAAAAATGCCATTCAAACACATAGCAAACTTAATTACTTAATAATAATCATCAAAAGTTTCCAGTTTTTAAAAATAGAGATCTCAGCTTCATTTAAAAAGAAGGTGTTATAGAATGTAATTTCATTGTCAGATGCTAATTTAAAAAAATGCCATTCAAACACATAGCAAACTTAATTACTTAATAATAATCACCAAAAGTTTCCAGTTTTTAAAAATAGAGATCTCAGCTTCATTTAAAAAGAACGTGTTATAGAATGTAATTTCATTGTCAGATGCTAATTTAAAAAAATGCCATTCAAACATCTCGCAAACTTCAACACCATCGAACTATACCTATAATTGCTTATAATTAAAGAAGTAAATAATTAATTTAGAGAAATATATAACTTACAGGTACCTACATACTAAAATACGTAAACATACATATTAGGTAAATAATTACGTTTTTCACAGTGTCGCAAGTCCACTAATTTCAATCAACGGTAAATAATCATTTACTGTAAACAGAAATTAAGATGGTACCTGCCGCGTTTGCTCTTTGCTTAGCGGTATTATAAAGCAAACATTATTCCTATAGGTATATGAGATATAAAGTTGGCTTGAGAATTTAGTTTAGCCAGCTTGGCAGGTCTAGTAGGAATTTTATATCGTGGCGTGACGTCATACGACCTGGCACAGCTGCTTACATAACTGCTTCGTTGTCGAAGCTACACCATTGCGACGTTGCCATGTGATTCGCTCTAACAAGCGGTGAAACGAACGTCGCTCTATCTACGAGCTAACTTGCTTGCGTTGGAATATATTATAATCGGAGACTTGAAGTTATTGTAAAAGTGAGTAGGTTATGTACATGAGTTACGAGGTAGTGCCTGAACAAAAGTAGATTTTATATAGTATCGTCCGAAACAACAGAAAACGCTCAATATTATTCATTACATGAGAATATCAAAACATCCCGCATGAATAGAATAATTGATTAGCTGATTTGTTTAGTCATCATAACACAAAACATACAACGTCCACAACATTATTCAAGCGGATTCTTTCAACAGCGGCTTGTATAGAATTGAGAAGACAAATCGATTTATACGACACATGTACTAGGCTTGTGAGTTTGGTTATGCACATGGGCTTTATTACTCTATAATTCTGTATTTTAATATAATGTACTTCGTTTCCAAATGGTGCTTTTCTATTTAGCTGTCACGTTTATAAGACTTGTAATTTGAATTTGCAAAAATAGTAGAAATCTTTACCAGAACAAGACTTATTGAGGCGGGGGTTTCGAAATTCGTCACAAAGATAATTATTGATTTTAAAATTTTAAAAGACAATGAAAACCTTGTTGATGCAACAATTTTGCCACCATAGGCGTCTAAGTACTATTTTTACGTTTACAAAAAAATTAATGATTGAGAAATTAAATTATGAGGTTGGTTTTACTTTATTTATTCACTAAATATAATCAAGAATATAATGTACATATAACAATTACATAAATTTTACATAACACTAGGAAGAAAAACATTGACATTTATACATAATAATAATACATATTTTATGTGTCCATATATCTTTGAAACAACTTTAACAAAATGGAGGGTAATTTTTGTTGTTGTTCCAAACTTTAACAATAATTTTTGCAAAAAATCTTGTCTCCGAATTGTGGCTGAGGTTTTAGATTTACAAGGACTAGGTACACTATAACATTACATGTACAATTCTATTTGAAATTTTAACAAAACATCCATGAAATAAAAAATATTCAGTGAACTATAATAAAAAGACTTATTTAAATGAGAGTGGTTTTCTTTAGAGTTGAAGAAGCTTCAGCCCAAATGTGGGGTGGAAAAGTGGCTGCGTCGGATATAAAATAATCCACCAATTAATTAGCAAAAACCATTAACTTATCGTCACTTGGTTTTTCGCAAGTAACTCAAAAGCAAAAAAATCGCTTACCAGATTTGGATTTAAAAATACCATACCAAAACAATAACGAAGCCATTTTCTAGTTTCGCAATTTTTGTTTTTATATTCACCACTTAACCAACCCAACTTCTGTATTTTACGCCACCAAGACTGAGAAAGATGTAAGCGGCAACCAATAATTGTAACGTTATTTACGAACTGCATTATGAATTGGGATTTCAAAATCAACCACTACTTTCTCAGGAATAAAGCTTGTTAAGAGGACAAATTCGGCATTCCTGGAAGGTTAGTACAATCACCATTATACCAGCGGCGTCCTCTACTCATTTTACCAAAAAATTGGAGAAATATCGAGTATTATCAATGAAGTTTGAACTAAAGAATCTATGGTCTCAAATATTTGATCAAAAATTGTTGTTTGTCGTGAATTCTCAATTGGAAGATTCGATAAGGAATAACTACTACTACACCCAAATAATTCACTTTTAACATTTTTCGTTTCTTCATACTGATTGAAACAGTGCATCTTGCTACGATCTTTTGGCACTCGTAGAATTATAATTATCAATATTCCAACAAAATAGAGAACAAATTGGTCGACTCCCATACAAAATATTTGATATAGCAAAATGTTAATACTGTTACGAACACATTTTCTATAACTCGTACCATCAGCCTTTCTAACTATTCTCAAGTGAAGATTAAAGAATTAATGTAATGACCCTATCCAAACAGTTATCTGAAGCCTGACCCAAACTACAGCCTGCACATAATTGAATCAATTGGGATACTACTGCCTACAATAATAGCTAATCTCTAAATGCAATAATAGTTCCACGAAACTTTATGAGGGAACCTCAACTACTACCATAATTCGTTTACAAATCAAGGTTGTCGATAAAAAAGTCTGTAACTGATAAACAGTGACTTCAAGAATGCAGTCAACTAGCATTGACTCATCAATAGTACTTTTATAAGAGAGTTAAACAATATTGCTATTTTGGATGCACGTCTCCAAATATACTCCTTTCGCACCCTGTTAAACAATTGTTTTGCAATTCAGCTACGAAAAGTCATCTTTTTAAGATGATTGTTTTTGTAAAAAGTGGTTTATTTTAACACAGAGCTAAAACAAGTTCATTTTAACACTGAGAGCCTAAAACGAGTTCATTTTAATACAGTTGCTAAAATGAACTCATTTTAGCACTAGTGCTGATTTTAGCACTAGTGCTGAAATGAGTTCATTTTAGCACTAGTGCTAAAAAAATCTATGGTCAAACATGACAGCAAATTGTGGCGAATATGTATGATCAGCAGAATTAGAGACAAGTGTCCCAGGACAGTATTATTTAACACCATATTTTATAACTAGCTACTATACGCGGGATATGCCAGTTGAAACTGAAGAAAGCGTCGGCTGGGGCGCTGCGATGTCATTTCCCAAGTTTCAATATTCAATGAAATATTTCTAATGAGCAGAAACTGCTAAAGGCGGGGAAAGACGTAAAATTATTTTCTACATCATCATGTGAAAGTTCAACTGTCTGTTATGTGAATGTTAACTGTCTTTTAGTTGATGAGTTATGTGTTGTCTGTCATAGTATAGACAGTCTGAACTATGATAATGATCATGGATCTGTTTGTGATGTAAATTGTACGAGAGTATAAAAAAATTATTGGACATAAAAAAATAATGTTCTACGTCTTTGTTTACATTTCGCGACTTTATTGTTCGCATCTTCAGAGCTAAAATAATATCTTAACATTCCAAGAAAGCATCCACAATCCATTTCAACAATAAAAACTCACCACCACTTGGAATGTTGAGATATGATTTTCATCAATTATTTTAGCTCTGAAGAAGCGAACAATAAATTCCCGAAACGTAAGCAAAGACGTAGAACATTGTTTTTTTTCATGTGCTATACCTAACAATCTTGTGAAGAAATACATTTCTGGATGCAATCAAAATAATTACCCCCGTTTGTCATTGAGTTTTGAAAAATCCGTTCTCAACGGGTGCCTACGTCGTATAAGGAATATATCTGCTAAGTTTCAAGTCTGTTGGCTTTATAGTTTCGGAGATTTTGTGATGTGTTAGTCATTCATTGAGTGGTAATTGTCAAATAGTGTTTCCATGTACTTTGGAAAAGAATAGATGATTTCGATTAATGAAATGCGTCTGCAGCCGACTTGTCATTTTAAAATCCAATTAAAACTGCAGAACACATTGGATCGGTTGTGGGTGAAAGAGTAATGTATGGCTAATTATCGATTTGAAATGGATTTAATATAGTTAATTAAATACATAAGACATTATTTTAAGATTATACAATTATAAATTTCTATGATTATTTTATGAATTAGCTATTCTATGATTCACATTTCATTGATATTACTAACATCTAATCAAGTTTAAGATAATTGTATGGAACCTAACCTCAAAACTGTCCCACATAAATGTCAGATAATAGGATAATACCGGGACATCAAAAATTATCTTGGTCAAGGGTGGTTGTGGAATCTAAAACGTGTGTCTTACTTTAGGTTTGAAATAATTGTCACTGTCACACTGACATCATCAATAACCTACAGATTTCATACCTATTTATTTCAGTTGTAAAACAATAATGAATTACAAATTATGAAATATTATGTGAACTTTGAACCTTTTCAGAGGTCGTGATAGCCACAATCCGGGTCAAAAACTATTTTGAAATAGTTAATTTTCCGTAAATCGAATGACGTTCACGTGAGAAGCCCGTAGCAAGCGAGTTAGAAAACTGCAAACTGGTTGTACCTAATACGGCTTTACGACGACTTTTCGCTCCATGTAGTTAGATTTAGTATCGGACCGTGCCAGACGGTCCTTCTTTTTTCGATAAATGTCCATTAAATAGGAAAATTTAATTAAAACAGTTTTAGCTAGCTCTCAGATCTCAGCTACGCGCGTCTAACGTGCGACGTACCAAAGGGAATTTTCTCGCGAAAAAAAATATGCACGAAGCGGGTAAAAGCTAGCGGCCCATAGCCAAAAACACTTTATCACAACTGGCGCCGGTCACACGGGGCAAGAAACGGCCCCAAATGAACAAGACCGAGGTAAAATGTATAAACTCTAAGTTACGCGCAGCGAGCTCCTGGAGGCATATGTCAAAATGATTTCGTTCGTAGCTAATTACGTAGGACGTCTGGCGTTCATGCAATTATGTTTTTAGATAATTCGAACCTTCTAATTTCGATAGGCTACGTGAAAATTCCGGAGTCCAAAGCGCTAAAGACTTCTGAGTGATACAATATGCGTATAAAATTGCGAAATTTCGCACTTTTAGAAACTTCAAATTAATTATGACATAATTATTTCAAACGTAAAGTAAGACACACGTTTTAGATTCCACAACCACCCTTGACCAAGATAATTTTTGATATCCCGGTACATTATTTTTTTTCATCAAATAGACAATAGAAAGTGGTTCTTCAAAATAACTGAATTTGGTTAAGTTTGAATTAGATTATTATAAAGTTTTGAAAGACTGGAATCTATTTTGTCATAAACACAATTGTTTCTTTTAATTTGGATACTTTCTAATATCAAACGTTTATTATTCTATTCAATATTTAAAATTTTTGTATTGTTAATTTGAGTACAATTTTCTTTCAAACTATTATTGAGGATTTTGTAATTCGCTTATTTCTCAAAATAAATAAATGTAATTTATTTAGGATAACTTTTCGTTTTTTGTGTAAAGAAAAAAATCTAATCGACATCTCATGTGGATTGGGCATTTTCTCTTACTACGATTAAACTGAATTAAGTTTATTGTTATGGGCTTCACTCCCAATTGCTTTGAAAATTTAATGTATTTGAAGGAGGAGTTGAATTGATATTGAAGGTTACTTTAATTTAACTCTAATAAGAGCAGTAGCGAGGGGAGAATGTCTTCTTGTGTTTGCAATCAATTTGTTTAGATAGAATTCGAACACTTCAACTACGAGAACAATCTTAACACAATCAACTGTAAGCCTAGCAATACTCGTTGTACTTTTTCATTTCAAGAGTTAACGTGGATAACCATTATTGCAGGATTCTTACACCAGTGTAAAAACATGAAACCGTTACACAAAAATGTATAAACATGTGTTAATCATGCATCATATTGGCCAACTATGCCCACACACACAACAAGCACTTTGTTCTTGGCAAATTATATTTCATTTATTGTAGTTCCGTTGCCGTTATCTAGAAATGGTAAGAAAAATGGCGCTTATGACTAGAACTTTGTGCAAAGATAACTAGTTGTTGTATCCATGAAAGGATAAACCTCGCTCAAATTAACCTACGCTGTTTTCTTATTATTCACAGACTATAAAGGCGTTTAGTGGGAAATTATATTCTAACTGGACAGCTCTTAGGACGTGCTTGCCAGAATACAGTAAGCTGGGATTAAGAATTAGCACATGTCGACAATTTAGATTAATGTTATAGAATTTTTTTCCAGCAAAATACCTTTACTGCGTTATAAATGTCAATTTGCAAGGATACGCCCCCGGACATTTAAAATGTATCCTGTCTCTTTCTATCTACTTTATAGAATATAATGTCTTTGCACCAATGTTCAATATTTTCGACAAAGAAGAATGTACCTGAATGTAGGTAGTTACAATTAGCAGAAAAAGCAAGTATTAATAGAGCTGTCTCATTAATTATTTAGAAGTTCGAAGACCTCACTGTTGCGCACATATCTGAGCCACTAACTAAGAGTAAGTGCATCTTCGTCAGTAATTCGCTGGCAATTAGTGATAGCGCTTTCACTAAAATAAATTTTTCTCTTTACCCATAGTCCACCTTGTGTTCCGGCAAATATAGAAATTATTGAATGGGGTATTTCAAGAAATTTAATGGATATACTTAGTCCAATTGAAGTTTCATGAAATATGAAAACTATTCACTTTACGAGGGCAATCCCATGTGACATTTGTGATTTATTTATTCATTTATTCATTTAGTACAGGCAACCCGACATACAGGGTCGGATTTAAGGTGGTGGAGGCCCCTGGGCCCAAGTTTGGTGGGGGCCCCTATATGTCAGAGGGTAATTTTTTTTAATTCAGTATACACCGACTGTATACTGAATGCAATTTTAATGCATTTTAAAACAATATATATTATTTAATGTACATAAATATCAATAACTTTACACAGGTATTTTACGAGTTTCCCTCGCCGCGAAATAGTCGATGACATCGTCAATTTTCAAAGATCTCAAAATATCTCTGTTGCTGCTCAAAATCCCGAGATCATTAAGACGTTGCTGAGTCATTGCCGTTGGCAATCTGTTTTTCAAAAATTTTAATTTTGAAAATGATCTTTCCGCTGAAAAATTTGTGATCATTAAAACGAGATACATTTTAAATATAGTTTCAACATTAAGAAAAGCATCCTGCAGCTGTTTTTAAATGATTAACGAATACATACAATGTTCGCGACTTAAGTAGGTCTTTGTTTCCAGCAAACTGTCTGTAAAATTCGGCAAATTGTATTAGCTCGACCCCAAGATTTTCATCAACATCGTCTTTGTAAATCCCAGCCAAAAGCCGTGCTTGTTTACGCAAATCATCGGAACTCAAATCCTCGAGTTCAGCCAGAAATCCGAAACGCGTAGACACTAGTTAATACGCCGCAAGCCGTTGGTCCAATGATGTCAACAACTGGTCGATTACAGGGAGGTAGTTTTCGACGACAAATTTCCGCGATGGTGACAAGTTCACTTCTGGCGCATGGAATCAAGCCGAGATTTCGGCGCGGTGTCCTCGAGGTTTCGTACTCTGACGTTCCAGTTCGTTCTTTTCCTGCTTCTTCGTAGAACGCAAAGTTGTCGCGTTCTTTCTCAATGAAAACTCTCAGTGACTTCAGACTGCCGAATTCAAGTCGAGCTTGGAATTTTGAAGCAGTTTGCTTGTCGCGTAAACTCTGTTTAAAATGTCATTCCAGAAGACAGCATAGATGCCAGTTTCCTATTTGCACATTTGCTTATGCAAGCCTTGACACTTGATTCGGGTTTTCGAATGTTGCTTATCATCTTCGGACATTAACAAGAGTGTTTGTTTTATGTCTGCATATCCGAGCACCAAAGCTAGCATCTGCACGAGAAGACCAGCGGGTACTATTCACTAGAGTTGGAACATGTATGTGACGTTTCTCTGTGTCGGAGTGAGATGTTTAGAGTTTCTTGTAACGACTAGTAGAGCTCGTGAAAAATAAGTAAACTTCTTCCAAAAAGTTGAAAAACCTCAAATAGATTTTTAATAGCAAAAAATATATTGCAAAATCTGTAGTACATGCAAATGTTGCACTAAATGACGCAAAAAGACGATATTATTCATTATTGATTACCAATATTCACATCAATACTATTGATTACTATATTAAATAATTGTCATATGATTTCTGTAATAAGCAAATTTTTTTTTCTTCACTTGATCTTTGGTGGGGGCCCCTAGGTGGTGGAGGCCTCTGGGCCATGGCCCACTAAATCCGGCCCTGCCGACATAATAGCAATTTCCCAATAACGGGGTTACACAGTTTCAAAAAAAATAAATGAATTAAATTAACTAACACCTAACATTAGGATTAGCTGAGCAAATAGGGTCAACGGACGTGTTATCAAACGCCCCTTGTATGTCCAAAAATAGGTACCACATGGGCATGTAAAATGTAAAAAATTGTTTCAATAGACAAGATTCAAAATGCGTAACCAAGACAAGAACAAAAAATCTTGATTTCTAACCCAGACAAGATCTTAAAACTGTAATATTTTCAAGGCCAAGACACCTCTGGTGTTGGCATGCCTATTTGCAAATAGAACAACTTGTCTAATCTTTTTGAAAACACATTACGAATAGGTTACATGCTATTTTTTTCCTTTTTATCATTCCAACCTACTTGCTTTCGAAACTAGAAACTCTACAATGGGGCGCCGCATTTGAATAAATTGTGATGGTATTTATTGCCAATGGCTAACTAACTTGTATAAGGATTACTCTAATCACGAAATATTACCATTTCAGTGATATTTCTACGCGTATTAATACGATAATTAGGGTTACAACAGGTCAAAGATATTTGAATATTCCCAAGACAGACATAAATAATACCTGTTTAATACAATTCATAAAAAATCACGTGTTGAAACAGTTAACTTCATAATTGTGGCACTTCCGACGTACGCAAGTGTAATCAAAATAGAGCACGTGCGGATTGAATAAAAAATTTACAATGTGGTGTTTTAGCAACGTGATAAATTTGAGATCGTAAATTATCGGAATAACAAATATCTGTTCCGATTCAATAGAAAATTAATAACTATAGAATTTCAGATAAGCATTGGTGATTAGATAACTCCAAAATTTGATCAAACAAACAATACACAAATTGAACAGCCTTGTCACCATGCAAATATTATTATAGTTTTTTGAATAACGTGGTTACATAATTCAGATTTAATAAGTGGGATAAATATTTGACAAAGATGGGGATAGGATCGACGTAATTATTAACGCGCCTGTCGTCAGTACCTTTTCTAGCGGCAACTATAAGAAACATTCAATTGAAGTTTGTGGTGAGCAGAAATAATTTTCTAAAATTACTGTACGATAAGATAACCGTGACCAGTCGATGTGCGAACATCTTGCAAGACTAGGTCCAACCGTCTAAACAGTTGATAGCGTTTTACTTGCCTATATTGTGGAGCAATACAGAGCGTCTGGCTCACGTATATAGCTAATCGTAAAACTCGAG
This sequence comes from Endomychus coccineus, assembly GCA_958510875.1. Lineage (NCBI taxonomy): Eukaryota > Metazoa > Arthropoda > Insecta > Coleoptera > Endomychidae > Endomychus > Endomychus coccineus. Next base: position 112,548,283 of record OY294070.1, on the reverse strand, counting down.
CTGTAGTGGAGTAAATCTGGCGAGAAAATAAGCAAGGTTGGCGAAAATTTTACGATGCATAGCGACCCGGTGGAAAAGTTTTTTTAGGGTACCGACAACAACCTCCTGAAATTTTTATTTTCCAAAGTGGGCGCAACCCTTTTTTTAGCCAAAAAGGTTTTTTCTACATTTTTAAGGGTAGTTTAGCAACAAAAAATTAATATCTCTGGTTGTATTGAAAATTAAGAAACCAAAGTAGTACCCTTTTATTGTCAATGTCCAAGGAACTTCCAGTCCAAATTTCAAGTTTTTCCGACCTCCCCCCTCCCCGTAATAAATATATATATACTCATATATGCAAGGAATCTTGCGTAACGACTCACTCGATCATTTTTCAACCGATTTGGCTGAAATTTCAACTTTTTTAAGTCAATTTTTTAGTTATTTTTCAAATTAAGATATCTCATATCATTTACATCCGATCTGGATCTGCTTTGCGGGAAAATGTAGGTATTCGCATATAGTTTTAGGTCATGGAACTCATTTTTTATTTATTCATTTTTCCGGCCTAAATTGGCTATTTTATTATCGGTATTAAGATCCCCAAAACTTGTGTCAAATTAATTAATTTGAAATTTCTAAAAGTGCGAAATTTCGCAATTTTATACGAATATAGTGAGGATCAGAAGTTGATAGCGCTTTAGGCTCCGGGATTTCGAAATTAGAAGGTTCAAATTGTATAAAAACACAATTGCATGAACGCTAGACGTCCAATGTAATTAGCTACGAACGTAATCATTTTGACGTTTCCCTCGAGAAGCTCGCTACGCGTCAGTTAGGGTTTATACATTTTACCTCGTTCTTGTTATGTTGGGACCTTTTCGTGTCCCGTGCGGGCGGCGCCAGTTGTGATAAAGTATTTTCGATTGTGAGCCGCTAGCTTTCACCCGCTTCGGGTATATTTTAGTAGCTAGAAAATTCTCTTTCGTACGTCGCACGTTAGACGCGCGTAGCTGAGACCTGAGAGTACCTGTTTTTGTTTTTATTAATGTTTTCTATTTAATGGACATTTATCGAAAAAAGAAGGGCCGTCGGGCACGGTCCGATACCTAATCTAACTACATGGAGCGAAAACGGCACGCCAAAAATCGTCGTAAAGCCGTATTAGATACACTTCTCTAACTCGCCAGCTACGCGCTCCTCACGTGAACGTTATTCTATTTATCTCAAATTAATCGAAATGGCCAATATAGGCCGAAAAAAAATAATGAAAAAATAAGTTGCATGACATAAAACTATATGCGAATACCTACATTTTCCCGCAAAGCAGATCCAGATCGGATGTAAATGACATGAGATATCTTAATTTGAGAAATAACTAAAAAAATTGACTTAAAGTTGAATTTCAGGAAAACTATTCAATATTTTCCATTTAAATTCAGAGGGTAGTTTTGACATCATAACACCTATCTTCAGTCCAAATTTCAGCCAAATCGGTTGAAAAATGTTTTGTTGCTAAACTACTCTTAAAAATGTAAAAAAAAAACTTTTTGGCCAAAAAAAAAGGGTTGCACCCACTTTGGGAAATAAAAATTTCAGGCGGTTATTGTTGGTACCCTAAAAAAACTTTTCCACCGGGTCGCTATGCATCGTAAAATTTTCGCCAACCATTTGCCAGATTTACTCCACTACTGTATAAGATAGCATATCAGAACAACCCTTGCGAGTGATTCCAAATAGGCGGACTAGACGAATTCAAACTAGTCACCACTTCCCTGTCAAGCTCGAGACCTGCCGAACTTTTTCCTACCAGACTTCATTTTTTATCAAACAGCGAAGTTCTGGTTAGTTAGGTCTTTCCCTATGCCTTTAATCTCCGAATCTTCCTCTCCCAACATCCCACCGTTGACCCACACGATGTTCTTAGAACATTATCGGTTCCCTCTCGTGTAACCAAAGTATAAAAAAAGCATGAAATCTTTGTTTATGGTTCGGGTTAAGTTCCTGGTATGTGAGTTACTTAATGTACCTTATTATTAAATGAATGACAAAACCTACAAAAAATTGGCTCAGTGGATCTTGGAAAAAACTAGAACGTGGAGAGATGTTTTCTTTTCAACACTAAGTGATTCTATTTTTGTCTATGACGACAAATAGTCGAAATCGCAAATATCAGTTCCAATTGGATAAGAAATTAGTACACAATAATTTTAGATTAGATGAACCATGCCAATCAGATAATAGACACAACGTGATTATGAACAAAGCAAAAAACGAACGAACATTCAATTTAGGTACATTTTTGAAGGAATTCTTTTCGTATTTGAAGTGAAATTTGGATTTTATGAAGGAGTTGGGCATGTCAAGCAAGGCTTTCATGATGCAAAGGATTTGTAGAAAAAGCTGAAATGGTGGCATAGTAACTACAATGGTTTCGTTTGTAGAAATCTAAAATGGGAATAGGGTTTTCAGTTTTGAAAAGAATCGGTTTCTATTCTTACTTCTAGTGAATGTTAAACATTGATGGTGTTATATCGGTTGTATTTCATAGAAAGATCAAAACATTCAACTTTCTGAGTCATACCAGTCGGACTCGCCAAATAGCCCACAAAATCAGTGAAATGTTATTTACCCAAAATTTTTGTGATGGCCAATCCCACATTTCCAACTTTGGTCGTAATTCGGTTGAGATCACGGAGATTGGCGTTCATCGAAACGTATTGAATTGAATGGCCGATAGTTCATGGCCTGCCGAGAATGCAATAATGTCAAGATTAAATTTATATAGAATAAAATGATCCCGTCCTACCCACAAGAGACTTGCAGACTGCAATTTATGCCAAGAATTTTTTTCGAATCGCTTAAATTGAACGAGTTACTATCGTATGTCATTCCAAATATAAATTGCGGACGTTTTATAAACTTCCATCAAGCACAACGTTCATGTTAATGCTTTTGTTTTGAACAGCTGTTGTTGGCAATGCAATTACCTACTTGATCTACACAAAACAAAATACAACCAACCGTCTAATTCGTGTCATTCATGTCATATTTCCATTTGATATATCCAAAATAAATGTAATCATATGTTGATTATGATTACAAGTTAATCTTCTAGTCAGTTTAATATCAGTACAATTCGGCTAAGTTAGTAGTAATATGTTTACGGATGGGAAGACGAAGAAACCAATCCTGGAATTTTCTACACGAATTCTTTAATCAATAGTATTTTACGGCCATGTGTAGTAAAATGTTATTTTCATACTTTTTACTAAAATAACGAATTTTAAATTTTACTGGTACCTGTATTGTCAGAACAACTGTTCCATTAAGTTGCTTTTGAATATAGGCACTAATAATAATAATTGCAAATTCCTACATGCGTCTTTATATTTATAATGTTAAAAGTATATTTTAGGAAGAATGCCTAAATGTAATATTCCAATACAGGTCTGAAACCTGATACAATTTCGATTATTCGTGGTTCTGTTCGTTTCGACAGCGTGGGCCTTTTTTTTTTGATTGAAATTTGTGCGATATGAACGCTTGTGCTATAATTAGTTTTAGTAAACCCTTTTCGACATAATAAGTCTTCTGATGATGGTCGTGAGACCGAAACGTACGTAAAGACGAAAATTTATAACAAAGTGTTAATGTGACCTATTTCCCGAGAATTTTTATATATAAGGCACTAATAATGACATCATCAGCTACACAATTGACACTGCATCATTTTCGGGGACGGAATATAATCTAAAAGCACCAAAGCAAAGGAAAAATTGATCCCTAGCAAATCCATAAAGAGGTAAGACAAACAATTCAAATGAGTTGAAATTATGAAAATTCGTGAGATGTATCGTAAAAAATCTTTCCGTTCTAGTGATATAATGTAGATTATCGGTAATAACCTAATAACCGAAACTAGTACCTATCAATACTTAATTTAATATGCTGAAACTTTTCATATAAAATTATCGGTATTGGAATCCTGCAATCCAAAATAAATATGTAACTAAATAATAAAGCTGGCACATCTACTTACAGCCAGTTCAATTTTCGGATAACACCCAGGAGTTTATCATGCATTAGAAAGAGACACTCGGACACACGAAACAGGAGATACGTGTACGTAAATAATGAGATTTGCGTGCATTGCATTTATCCTCGGCGAGGATAAAGCAATCGCATGGAGGCACATTCGGTAGAACATACCTATTAAAGAAAAATAAAAGGAAGGAAGAAGGACCGCCACACCCAGAATTACAGTTTTCAAAAAAATGTACAATGAAAAAGTTTCAGCGCGTGTTTAAAGTAGAGCAATATAAAAAAAACATCAAGGCTGTGCGGTTGCAACAAACTAAATGCTTTGTTTTGTTTTCCGTGTGACGAAAGTGTTAGTGTTGAGTGGACATAAAATCCGTACATCTCATTCCCCAATTCCGCCAGCTAAAAATACAAGTCGACATATCATACCGTGTGCATCCCAAAAAACTGCCGTCATGACTTTGTTGGCCGATAAACCCATTTTGCCCTTTTTCGGCTTCGATTCGCCAGAACGAGCTGTTTCGACTGTTCTTTGGTCTCGGGTGTGTTATAATGGAACCATAAACTGATTCGAAACACTCCTTTGAAGTTATCACACGCGCTTGTTATCAACAGAGAGCAAATGCGGCACCAATCTGGCACATAACTTTCTCATATTAAGAAATTTATGCAAAATGTTCCGTACTCTTTGAGTTGAGATGCCCATAGCGTCAGTAATCTCGTTCACTTTAACTCGCCGATCGTCCAGTATCATACCATGGATTTCATCGACCATTTCTGGCGTTGTAACCTCAATTGGAAGACCAAAACATTCGGTGTCCTTTGTGGTCATACTACCACAACGAATTTCAGTAAGCCACTTTGCTTTGGTTAGCGTAATGTTTTTTCCACGCAAGAAATAATGTTTACTAAAGACGCGAAATTCACTTTTGCCATGTTTACTAAAATCTTCGAGGTCGAATGACATATCAGACTAAATAGTTTAAAGCGTTCTAGTTGTTAAAGATAGTGCATCACAAATGTCACATGGGATTTTCGGTTGTGACGCCATCTGTTCTATTTTTCAGGGACTTTTCACTGTGCCCTCGTATGTCGTAACATTGAAAATTTATTTGAATTGGCTGGGATCTATGTTATGGCATGATACAATGAATATAAAGATATGACACGTACGAGTACATATTTGGGATTGTACTGCGCATGACGCCATATGGTGATCAAATAGAATAATATACAATTTTAAACTTAATGAATTTTTAATAACTTTTGATTCAATAGATGATTCAAATCATTTAATACAGATTGTTAATAAAAGTGTACTAATTTATTAGTAAAAAATAAAATGTACCATTTATTTGCCCGCTCCGAAAGAAACTTTAATATTGTAATAATTTTTCGTTTACGACTGAGACTGACATCGTTAAGTTGTCGATTTAAATTCCTTAATCTAAAAAACATTCGACATTTGAAAAATAGTCTAAGTAGGTTTACTTAAACCACCTTCACTCAAATGGTTAATCCATGTATATGAGTCATTTGATTGTGAAGAGGATGGTTCCGTCAACTTTAATTTGTGGCAAAGCTATATTTTCCAAACCGTCATAGGCTAGATCGTTTAGTTAAAATGTCTCATCTAATCTATTTGTTTCTGCTTCAGTACTAATTTTTGAAAAATACTTTCCATTTAAATTTTCAACGTGTAAATCTGGCGTATAATCAATTTCCACGTTGCTACACTCAGACAAAGATCCCTCGTTTTGTCCCAGAATATAAGATCTTAACCGATACTTAAATTCCAACATATCAGGGTGATCATGGAGACCACCTTTTGCCCAAATAATGCCGAAAAAGTTTTCTAGCACGTCTTGGTTTAACCTGTACGTTAAACGTACTTTGTATCAAAACGTTCTTCCAGGTCCTGGTAGAGTAATTTCATTGACGTATTTGTGATAATAATCCCTAAAAATTACACAATGTATTTTTTTATTTTGCCTAAACTCTGTAGATTCTACCGGTTTGGAATGGAAGTCTAAACGATTTTCCTTTGTTGTAAACAAATAAAACACAATTATAACTTGCTGAATGAAGCACATGGAGCTCTAAATTCACTGTATACAACTTTTTTTATCACGCGTTGAACACCACCTGGCGTCATCTGAAAACAAATATGGCGCCAACCATGCGCAATATCAGACCCTGATGTTATGGGGTGATAAGTCACATACGTGTTGGTGTCAGTCTGTCTGTCATGTGAACGTTATACTTGATGTTTTGTGGGATTTTCTGTGATGTGTCACGGACATTCTGAGCTGTGATGAGCCGTCATTCTATGAACGTCATGTAAACGTTCTATAATTATAAGATATTTTTATCTAAAAAATTCGATGATCGTTTTCAACTAAACTTTCGTAATTATTGGTGTTCTTTTGTAATATAATATTATCTTTAATAATCCCTATATGTCTGTGGTTGATCATGGTGATGCCGATTGCAATCAACTCTCTTGGTAACAGGTTCAAATATGAAATCAGTAATCAATATTAACATGTTGACTCGTAGTGTAAAATATACTTCCGACTTACAGGTGGTATCTTTCCTAGTTGACCTAATTGATAATGGATTCACTGAATTGAGGATAACAGAAAATAGTAATTAACATGGAAAACTATTGATATATTTTATATGTATAAACTGAACGTCTCGCAACGATGCGTGGATATTTTAAATTATAATGCAAACTATACTATTGCAAAGAAACCGCCATTTTAGAAAGTAAGTGCTTCTCTTGAATAATCTTAATTGAAACTGCGTATAATCTGTAACTCATGTTTTTATTATCATGTTATTGGTAAAACTGGAACCAGTTTGAATCGTACTGTACGAAATATTTGCATAGTTGTTGAAAGGTTACTAAATCAAGAAAGCTTCGTTTGAGTATGCACTGCTTGCTCAGATAATAATATACCCCAAGTCTCAACTCCTGTGTTTGCCTATTGTAAACTTGAGAAGACACAAAAATTTACTAACGACTGGCGCCGTAACTGAAAAGACTATTTCCAGTATGTGGTAAGTTGATCTTTACATTTCAAGTAACACGATATCTCCTGCGTAGATTTATTTTCATTTCGGCTCAAAGGGACGGTTCCGTCTTTTTATTTAACGTTGTTTTTTACGAGGTCTGTTCGAAGAACTGTATTCTTTCGTTCAATGATCTCACTCTCAAGAAGTATATTACTCTTTGAATTTTCCCAGCAAACAATATTTCGACATTTGGTCAGTTTTTCGTAAAGGTTTTCTCAACTTTTGACACTCATCATGGAAATTAGAAAAAACAATATCTCTAGACATCTACTTGATGTAAATTCTTCTTTCAAAATATGTAGAATAACGAAATAAAACATCAAGTAAACTTACACAAACTGCTGTAAATTGTTACAGCACCCAATACCATTTTCAAACTAAGTAATTACGAATAGAAATGTCATCCTTAAATAGAACAATATACTACAATAATAATAATGCATGCGAGGCTGAAGTATGGATTTTTCAAAACTATTAACAATCGGCGAGTTATAAATACCAAGTTAGTCGTTTAATATAGAATAATATTGACTTTTATCGCACTAGGACATAAGGGTTAGAATAAGATTATTTTATTTACATTTGTTTTATTTAAACAGTTCGAAAAAGAGATTATTTTATGCCTTGCGCGCTACAGCCGCATCATCTGCTAGTATGTAGTCTCAGTAATCAACCGATGTACAATCACATCGAAACATTTGTAGCAAAAGCGTTTGGTTTCTGAACGTTATCAATAAAACCTCGAATAAAACCAATTGATTTATGATCTGAATTATGGACCCTGAAATCTTTCACTTCCGACGTCATTTCCCGTCTCTTCTCTTTTAGTCCCTTATTCTTCTGGAAAGCATTAATAAGAACGGGATAACATATTCCTGTTAGTTCTACCCCAGCTAGTTCTTTGCTCTTATCTGGACAGGAGAGTCGTACATGGAATCGTTACAATTCCAGTCTCGATGCCAACATTGATCCATGTCAAATCATTTCGGTTGAGGATTAATTCTAAGAGCATCTGGAACGTCTTCCGGGTCGAAGGTCCCCTATGTCTTGTACTGCATCACCGATACTATTTGGCTCTGATAAATTACCTTTACGGTCAATAGATCTCCCTCCATTCCTTTTTGGGGGGCACTTGAAGATTGATATACGGCCATTTCAATTGCCTCACGGGGTATTTAACCAAAATTGCACCTTCATGTACCTACTACATTTAGAGTGGAGTATTGTATGGAAGCTTTTAGTGGTGATTTTCAATATGCATTGCGTTGAAACTTAAGCTTTTGGCTACAACTTACATTTGACTGTAAGTATTTGGAAGCCAAAATTGGTTGCGGGTGTCGAATTTCCTTAAGACAAAATATTTTCGGGTCAGCAATTATAAACTGGGTGGATTCTAGAGGTTTGCGATGAAGACATCATGCGGAATCCTAAATTCAATATTGACCTTGTACCTACCATGATCTCTGCCACAGACCATAATACCATGTGCAATCGGAGGAAACGACTGTGGCAGTAATCGAGCCTGTATTGTGGTCAACCGCGTTTGGCCGATTATAGTCCAGGCAACGAACCCGAAAAAAAATATATATAGTAAGCTAGGATTTAATTTTTTTTTGCAATTTGTTCCTAATATCCCATAGATCATTCATGACTATCAAGACCGCGGGGGTCGGCTTTTCTACCCCCACAAAACGGGGTTTCAACCCCCCAGAGGAGCATTCTTACAAAAACAATCCAAAATTAATAGGTCGTTGATCACGATATCGCGGAAAACTCCCTCCAGATTGGAAATTTGGAAAATTTATATATAATATATAATTTATAATTTTGTTGTATAAACGACCTCTAGTAGGTTTTTTGAGTCGCTGATCACGATTCCGCTGTTATTTTTCCCGAAAACCCCTCTCCAGAAGGAAAATTCGAGAAATTTGTGATTTTCCCGAGACGGTTATGAATAATAAAATATAATTTTGTTGCAAAAATGACCTCTAGTAGGTTTTTTGGGTCGCTGATCACAATTCCACTGTTATTTTTTCAAAAAAATTCTTCAGATGGAAAATTGGGGAAATTTGAGATTTTCCAGAGAACGTTATGAATAATAAAGTATAATTTTGTTGCAAAAATTACCAATAGTAGGTTTTTTTATGTAGCTGATCACGGTTCCGCTGTTAATTTTCCCAAAAAACTCTCTCCAGATGGAAAATTTGTGAAATTTGAGATTTTCCTGAGGCGGTTATGAATGACCTCTAGTCATTTTTGCAACAAAATTATACTTTATTATTAATAACCATCTCTGGAAAATCTCAAATTTCCCGAATTTTCCATCTAGAGAGTTTTTTGGGAAAAATAACAGCGGAATCATGATCAGCGACCAAAAAACCTACTAGAGGTCATTTTTGCAACAAAATTATACTTTATTATTCATAACCGTCTTAGGGAAATCTAAAATTTCCCGAATTTTCCATCTGCAGACATTTTTGGGAAAAATTACAGCGGAATCGTGATCAGAGGTCATTTTTGCAACAAAATTATAAATTATATATAAATTTTCCAAATTTCCCATCAGGACGGAGTTTTCCGAGAAAGCTAACTGCGGAATCGTGATCAGCGACCCAAAAAACATACTAGGGGTCATTTTCGGCTCTTAATTCATTAATTTTGGATTGTTTTTATAAGAATGCTCCTCTGAGGGGTAGAAGCCCTGTTGTTTTTTATGGGGTGGGGGGGGGGGCGGGCAAAGATCGACCCCCGCGGTCTTGATAGTCATGAATGATCTATGGGGTATTAGGAACAAAATGCAAAAAAAAAATCATTTGGTTGAATTGATTAGAGCCGTTGTGGAAAAAAATACATATTTGAGAATTCACCCTTTAACTTAAGTTTTTACAAACGTTAAAACCGCACCAAACGCCACATTTTAAAACAATTGGACTATATTTAGAGGTCAATTATATGAAACATTTCTTATTCTCGAGTTTCGATGTTTACTATTTAATAACATACCTTGGGTTTCGATTCAGTTAAGAAGGTACATTTAATTGTCACGACATGAATACAGATAGCTTATATAAAATTGAAAAACGTAATTCAGATTATTTAGATACTTCAACTGAAGTTTATTCATGTCCCTTTAGTTTTTCGGGTAAACATCCCGAACGTGCCCGAACCATATCTGAACGCTATTTGGCCCACGCCAACTGGCTTCACTGGTTTTCATGCTATATCTGCGATATGCGTAGTCTATGTGGTCTATAATTTGTGCACTCTGCATTGATTGTAAGAACGTTGACATTAAATTTCTGGTGCAATCATTGCTGATGAAGCGAACCTCAGAATTCCAACCCAACCCGATTTCATATTTTACTGCAAATGGGCATGTTCAAGATACTTATTCATTTCTCTTTCGGCATACTCGTAAATGGGCATGTTCAAGATACTTATTCATTTCTGTTTCGGCATACTCGTGCTCTTACAAAAACAATATGTGTATATTAAGCTATTAAGAATTCGATATGAGATAAAATATGGATGAAAGGTCAAAACGTGCAAATCCTAATTTAGTCTGGAGATTACATCCTCGGTTGGAATGATGTTGTACATCTATTAAGCATGAGTTTTACGTCCATGAAACGTATAATATAAAAAGAGTACCTCCTACATATTCCACTAACTAGACTAATCTATAATTAATTGTAGAAAATTCAACTAAATGCTTTTCTGAAAGCATATTTCGTGAACTCGATCAACAATAATGTGTGGTTGGGAGACCGGTTTCAATCCTGCTTTTATTCTGGCAGAACGAGTCGAATATAGTAATTACTTCTTCAATTATAATACTCTTCGCCGAACCAAGCAGCATTATTTCTTAAATGTTTAAATGATAACCTCGTAAATACATGATGAGGTATGGAAACAACAACGTAATACACCTACACCCATGGTTGCTACCAATCTATGTTGTATTACGTAGGTCCTTGAATTTCGATATAGTTTCTACGGGTGTTCTTCAAGGATACACGATCGGAATGGCTTTTTTCTTTATAAACCACTGCTCTTATTATTAAAAAGCCTAATATTTTAAATGAGTGTATTGACTGAGCATATTTACAGCTATAATGTTGAAAAATAATACGTTGACTCGATGGTGTAATTATCTGAGTAATAACCACAGGAAAGATAACAGATTTACCATGGCAATCATCATTTGGAATCACAACTCATCTGAAATGTTTGCTTTATATTTGACCTTTAGGAGGTGAAAGTTAAATGACAGAACCTTTAGTGAACTCTATTTGATATTTATACTGATGCTGTAAATTACAAAGTTATGTGTACTTGGTTACTTGTACATGCTTATGCGCAATATATAATATATGCATAATAATGGTGGATGGTTGACTCCTATAATGTAGGTAAGTAAGCAGAAACAATGATAAAACCCAGGAAATATATACGGAATGTTGTAAATTCAGTAGTTGCGATAACTAAGACGATATTTCTCAACATCATGTTCCTCGGCAAATATGTAGTTAAATATAGTAGTACCTTCCACATTATGTCATTTTGTTCAACCGATAACGGTTTTCATGGTCAACGTGACGAAAACATAATTTTTGTTCAAAACTCTAGAGCACTCAATTTTTCAATTGTATACTAAAATATCACTATATTATAAGATATCTTAGAAGTCGTTTTGCTCAGTCCACAGCAGTTTTCATCCTTTGACAGCTTTATATTAAGCCAGCAAAAATACAACTTTTTTTAAAACGCTGTAGCACCCAATTTTTTCAATTGGGCACTAAATTAGCACTATAAAGATGTATTAGAAGTCGTTTTGTTAGGCCCATAGTGGTTTTCATGGTTTAGCGTAGAGCTTTACTTCCAGTGGCATTGTATAAATATTTCATTATACTAAAGTACGTTTATTAGTATATAAGGTATGTTTATGTATAGCACTAAATTAGCACTAAATTATTTTGTATCAACCTTTCTGTTTTCGGATTAACCGTATCATTTTTTTAATGCTTTGCCAGCTTTATATTGAGCCAGCAAAAACTTTATTTATTTTTTAAATGCTTACAGCACCCAACTTTTTAATCGGGTACTGAAATAGCACTGAATTAACAACACTATATTTCAAGATATCTTAGCGGTCATTTGCTCAGTCCACAGTTTCATGGTTTGACGTAGCAAAAACATTAATTGTTTCAAAACGCTAAAGCACCCAATTTTCCAATTCAGTACTAAAATAGCACTAGATTAGCAGTATATTTTAAGATATGTTAGAAGTCATTTTGCTCAGTTAATAGTGGTTTTCATGGAAGAACTCTACGTCCAGTTATATTACATATATTTCAGTTTAGTAAAGGTATGTTTATCAACATAAAAGGTACGGTTATGCGTAGCACTAAATGAAATTTTTTTTAATGCTTTGCCAGTTTTATATTAAGCCAGCAAAAACATTATCATTTTTTATAATGCTAAAGCACCCAATTTTTCAATTAGGCACTAAAATAGCACTAAATTATTTCGTATCAACCCTCCTATTTTGGGATTTGCCGCATAATTTTTTAAACGCTTTGCGGGCTTTATGCCTGCAAACACTTTTTTTTAATTCTTACAGCACCTAAGTTTTTAATTGGGTACTAAAATAGCACTAAATTAGCACTATATTTTAAGATATCTTAGGTCATTTGCTCAGTCCACAGCCGTTTTCATGGTTTGCCGTAGCAAAAACATTATTCTTTTAAAAAACGCTAAAGCACCCAATTTTCTAATTGGGTACTAAAATAGCACTAAAGTAGCAGTATATTTTAAGATATTTTTAAAAGCCATTTTGCTCAGTTAATAGTGGTTTTCATGGAAGAACTCATCATAGTTTACTAGAAGTATGTTTATCAGCATAAATGAGTAGCATTAAAATAGCACTAACTTATTATGTATTAACGTTTCTGTTTTCGGACACGTTTTTTAAATGCTTAGTCAGTTTTATATTAAGTAGCAAAAACTTTATTATTTTTTGTAATGCTAAAGCCCCCAATTTCTCAATTAGGCACTAAAGTAGCGCTAAATTAGCACTATATTTGAAAATATATTAGAAGTAATAAGTAAGGGTGCTTTTTCTTTCTTATACTCTTATAGGAAGAGTTCACTGAGGTAAAATTAAAAAAAACATATAACACTTATTGAACTTTGATATATTTACTCAAGAGTGATAGAAACATTTAGAAACCTTTCCTCATTGATACTATTCACATAATGTCGAAGCAACTTCATTAAATAAAAATACTATTAATGTATACCCTTTAGGACAATTCCTGAATACGTATTACTTTTAAATTAGAGGTTGATAGCGTAGATAAACTAACTGTGTGAAAATTCCTGCGATGTCAGAAGCTAATGAAATCACCTCGGAAATCACTATCGACACATCATTTATCGGAACAAAATATTTGAAAGCGTCCGAGCAAGGTCATTTTATAGATGTTTTATAGTTCGTTTTATTTGGTAATTAATTTAAAAAATATAAATCTGATTTCTTCCCAAGGCAATGCCTTAATTATTGGCTATGATAATAAACTTAGCACCAAACTAGCCAATTATAAAATTCCAACAACCAACAATACTTACAATAATGAGTAGAATATGTTAGTTAATTTCCACTGTATACGATTAATTAGTGATTTGATTAATATTGTATAATCCTTAGCTTCTAACAAAGTTAATTTAAATCCTATATACATTTAAAACTCAAATCATTCAATAGACGATACTCGAAAACAGATTAAACAATACCTGTTATGGTGACAACTAATTAGATCATATTGTAATAACTGCTCCCTCAACTGTATTACCTAATAGTTTCACAAAAACATTGAAAGCCTTGAGCATATCCATATAGGTAGATTCATAACGTTTTAAGAACTACTACGATGTTGAAACACTACTATTTTTAAATAGAAATTGTGGTTGCAAAACTTATAAAGGAGCATTCACCTCTCGTAAAAGTGTTTGCAGATTAAGCAGTGTTAATACAAGGTAAGTGATTAGTACAAGGTAATTTTGTAAAAGACATAATTTAGCTATTTAGTTCTTTCCAAACAATCAGAAACTTATAACGAAATATATCGCCTGACAATTGAACAAGTAAATTTTACACGCTAAGAAGTCGCTTATCTATATCTAGTTCATTTAGGAAATTAAGAATAAATTAGGATAATGATCATTTAATAACCTACTTACATTTAGAAGTACACTTACATATGTTTGCATTCAGTATTGTGGATTGTCCCGGATTTAATGCCAATTGACCAATGTGTGGATAATATTTCGAAGATAATAAGTCTAAAATTAATCTGTATACGCTATCGCTTCTTCGGAAATATGCAAGTTGGCAAAATATTAATTTGATCTCTGAATATACTTGGGCAAATACAAATCCAAAAGAAACACTTAATTGCATTTAGCCGGTATAGTCTGAATTTTATGTGTGATATCCAGAAGAAGTGAGTTCTCTGCGGTGACCAATTTTTCTTTTTGCCTTTAGGGGTGATATTGTCTCTTCAAAACTTTCGGTATTGAGCGTGGGAAGAATAAAATGTATTTTTCTAAGGCGAGATCGAAATATGTTCATTAATCGATCGTAAATGGAATCATAGACGGTAACAGTTTGCACAGAACATTGACAAGTTATGATTCATACCATATGGGTTGCATAGCAACTTACCCAGCAACCGATACATTATGAACCATTATATGTTAGGGACGATACGCTGTGGCTTGGGAATATGATAATAGGGACGAGATATTTAATAAACACGTTTCTGTGCCTGGAGTTTTTGTTTTAAGAAAGAATATAAATGAGTAATTGAAAATGTCATAATCATAATTGTCTAAGAATTACATAAAGTTATTTTGTTGAGTCTCCTTAATGAAACTTGTCATTTTATTATAAATTTTCAGTATATTATAAGAAATATTTTTCTAGATGTAAGAATACTTTGGGCTTATCTCCAGCCAAATTGATCTCATTCGTTCATACGAATGCTCTAAGCTGCCAGATTCGAAGAAGTTGGAATTTTTTTTTTTGATAAATACAACAGATTCATAGATATAAAGACCGATAATAGTAAGTATTTTTTGTTTTGTTTTTATACTTTACACGGGAGGGTAACCTATAATGTTGGAAGAACATCGTGTGAGCCAGCAGTGGAATGTAGGGGTTAGGAAATAGGCATTCGTATTCTTCTTGAAGGATTGGAGGTTATAGGCATAGGGAAAGAAGTTCGGCAGTATATTTTTACCAATGAAAAATTGATTGCAACTGTCAGTTTTTGGCAACAAAAGTATATTTCGTAAGAATCTCTTATGAATATTCGTTTGATTTCTGACGAATTACCCCAAGCAATTGCCGTATTTTAGACGAGATTCAATGTATGCGAAATAGGCAATAAAAGCAGTTTTATAATTTACTAAAAAACTTCTTGGTGCATGTGCATGCTTTGCTGTTTCTGAAGAATCATCCAAGTGATAATGCCAATTTAACCTTGAATCGATAAGAACTTCACTACAAGTTGTGATTGTCCAAAATGAAAAATTAATAACCGAGTTTTATGCACATATACTTGTAAGTTATTCGAACCGAACCATTGTTCCAGCGAGTGGATCGTAGTTTGGATTTTCTCCTTCAAGTTCTCTTTTTTTGTCAATACTCAATACACAAAAATTGATCACCGGGGGATCCCCTGGCAACGTTTCTAATGTAAGATCGGAAAGTATTTCCGGAAATATCGCTATCATAAACGAAATGTTGTCCTATTTTTTAAGTAGAATTGGATTAGTGATAGGCAATTTCTCTTATCCCTTGCGTATGCAGTTCCTGCATACTATCGAACACCTTTCTTAAATCGAGAAATACAGTTGCGATCGATTTATCGTTGTTTATCGATTCAATGATCTGACATAGAGTAGTGTGAATTGATCTAATAGTTGACCGCCCCTTCCTAAAGTCATTTTGATTCTCGGAGAGAATTTTATTATATTTATATAATTTTACTGATAGAAGTCTACAATTTTATTATACAGTATTTTCCAGAAGATTTTATTAATATTTGATAGGCTGAGTGCAATTGGCCTATAATTGGTAATAAGGCTTGTATACCCTTTTTTATATAGAACTTTACTTGTGATGGGAAGTTCCCGGTAGTTAATCAAATATTGATTATATGTTCAAGAAAAGACGCTATTAGAATAGATATTTTTTTCAGAAGTTTCACTGGTACTTCTTTTTATCCAACCGAGATTAATTTTTTTAATGACGTGATAGGATTGTAGTTTGGAATTATTAAGTATGAATAAAATTGTGTAATCTTGTGGTTCTCTTGTGTGATATAAACAATTTCGGAGACGAAGTATTGAAGTGCATACATTAAAAACTTGTTATATTAATTCATTTCATGCCAGTCAAATATTAATAACGCTACAAAATAGTTTGGACTCTACATAGGTAATTTCCAAGGTTGCAATAATGGAAATAAAAATAAATTAGTGAAAATCGAACTTGAATAGTTATTTTAATTAGAATGGATTTTCATCCCGTAGAGGCTACTCTATACGATTTTAGAAATAAATTACTAGATGACATCACCACGAATATTTGAGATTTTTATTATTTTAGGGGATTTATCATAGAGTAACTTAACGAAACAAAATTGTAACCAAGCATCAAAAAAAAATTCATTACATATCTTGGGATTCTGGAAGAGAGTATTTTCAAGAGCTTGAAGCTCAGGGCTAATAATAAATATTGGAATAAAATCTTCAATTCATTCATTTCAAGAGTACGTAAAACACATGCAATGCTTCTTTTTAATTAAAATATAATTTCAATTATTTTGTAGCAACTAATAAATAGGATATTATGTTAATAAACAGCGAAATTGTAGAATTCAAACTATAAACAGTTTCTTTTGGTGAAAATAGACGATCGATTTTAATCTCGTATAATAACTACAAAATAAACAGAAAAATATTCTAAGGATATGATGGTATTAAAAATTCCAATTTTTCAAACCTTATGAAGGTGAAGATTCTGAAAAAGATGAGAGGTTTTGGGGCACGCAAATGATTTACTGGAAAAATTGCAAAAACTTGTCATATGCAAAATTAGATGATGCTCTCGGTATTGTTGATAGATAACTTGAACTATAAACTTGCTAGGAATTACTAAAATCGATATGGGAATGACGGATAATAAAATATCACGATATTCGCAACACCTATATAAAGAATGGGCCTAAGAGTAGCTAAATCATCATTGTATCAAATTATTGCAATTGAGTTGTTAATTGAATCTTAATAGTAATTGAAATATAGATCTATAAAGATACATATTTTTACCTTTTTCTCCAATGATTGATAACAGTTTTCAACACATCTGTATGAAAGTATGAAAATCAGTACCCCCGTTTTCATGGACAATTTACATTGTCATTAGTTTTACATAAATTTTTGGCGCCATGTGCTTCACATTTTATTTGAATAATATTTCCTAACTGTATTACAGATACTTATTCGAGAAAAAATTCGTAATTACTTTTTAAATTTTTGTTGTATTTAGTTCGGTAGGTATTTAGTAGAAATCATTGAAATGTACAATATCAGAAGAATAGCATTCCATTTGGATTATATTTTATTGGCAAAGTGCTTTATAATCTTATTGATAGATTTAATAAATTAAATCGCATAAGGTGAGACGAGATATTATTCGAAGCGTAGCGGTATGCGCATGTACTTGGGATGAGTTGGCATTATGCCACTTAGGTACGTATTACGATGTTCGTATGAAGGCTTTTTATTGACAAAGAAATGCTACTGAATAAATTATCTAAAACAAATTCGCTGAAGCTATTCAGTTGGAATATTAGGTATGACGGCTCCATCTGGATATTTTGCAATTGAGGCAGAAAGCGATGATACTGCATGCTGTCCTCATAAATCAGTGGACTGACTACTGGGGTTCCTTGTTATTTCTAGTCTAACTACACAATTAACGCGGGTTCTCACGGAATTCGGATTTTAATATCAGTAATATCCACTCGTAAAAATAAATTATGATATTATGACCTAAAATGGACAGAATCAACAGTAATGTTGTTAAGTACAGGATGGTCCGTTTACCTTATCCCATAATATATACAAGGTAGAGAAAATAGTTTCGTACAAGAATTTCTTAGTTTGATTTATATTTTAACAATTATATACTGTTGTATATACAGGGTACTCTATTTTCCGTGGACGCGGGTCAACTTTCTTATGTTAAATGGGACACCCTATTTATTATTGCATATTCTGATTCTACCCAAAATTTCACACATGTTTCGTGTATAATGCCCTATACCTAAGACTAACCGTTTTTGACATATTTTAACATTTTATGTCGAAAATGACGTTGGCCTAAAATAATTATCAATTTTTCATTAAAAGGAAGCCTTTATTATTTAATTTGGATTGGATTCCTTGTTGAAGAGAGCCTACTTTAATAGATTTTTATAATATTTTGAAAACTGTTAATGCGGGGTATTCAAAGAATAAGATTAAAAATGAAATTGAGAAAACTGTCAAAAATCAATTTTTTCAAATGGAAACCCTCCAATTTTATAGTTTTATCTATTGGCGATTTTGTGAAAGTTATTTATTCCAAAAATGTTTAGTTTTTTAGTCAATGGAACCTTGAAGAAAGAGAAAAGAAGACGTCCTCATGTTTTGACTGATGAAGAGCCACTCAATATTTTGTTGCATTTTGAAGAACTTCTGAAACTTCAACCCGAAATGCAGCTTTAGATCTAGACGTCAGAAGAACAACGCTTCAAACGTGCCTTCAAATAAACAATTTTAAGTTCTATAAATATTGTCCAGTACAAACATTAGAACAAAGTGACGTGACTGTAACACCAGGTTAGATTTTTGCAATATTCTAATGGAGTGAAATTTTTTTAGAAAATATATTTTCTAATATTATTTGAACCTATGGGTCCATGTTTACAACCTCAAATAACATGTTTAATAGGAAAAATACCCATTATTGGAGCAGAGAGAATAATAAAAAAGTTATGGAAGTTACAAGTTCGGGAAGAACTTCTGTCCTAGTATGGTGCGCCATTTACAGATTCAGAATTATAGGTGTAGTATTTTTTTATTTTAATTTAAAATTCCAACGTTACTCAGAGCTTTTAAATAATATCCAACCCCTTATGGAAAATGAAGTGCCTGCAAGAGAACCAGCAAATTTAATTTGGCAGCAGAAATTACCAACTATTTGAATGCACAATATTGAGAGTGGATTGGGGAAAATGGTAATTATGCCTGGCCTCCGATGATCCTTGACTTAACCCCCCTAGATTTTTTCTATGGGGTATACTTAAAGATCTAGTATACAAACACAAACCATCAAATGCGCAAGAACTTGAACGTCGGATTCGAGAAGGTATTCAATACCTAAATGGAACTGAATATGTTAGAAATGCCGTTATGTATTTTGAAACTCTTTATACCATTTGTATTGCTCAGAATGGGAAGGATATAGTTGCAATAATTATTATGCCTTGTCTTTAATTAAGTTATTAGTGTAATATGTTCTTTAATAAAGCATTCACCGATGATAAGCGTACATAAATCTGAAACGGTACATGGCAGATGTTGTTATATATTTTTGAATTCGTCGTTAAATACTTTATTTAGATGTGACATAATGCAGAGGGCTGAGAAAAATATCTGCACGTTAAATTTGGCAACACTGTGTAATTCAATGAAATAAATAAAAGGGTCGAATTATCCGAATTAACTTTTCGCTTCATCTCCTTCATTTTCTGAGTTAAGGGTTTCAAGATAAACGACCCATAATGATTATTAAAGGCAACAAATTCTGTAGTACGAATTGTTTTTTAAACGCCGTCATGGCCAACTTAAGTATAGCATTTTACAATATAGAAATGTTATATTGCCAATATTTCGAAAACTACACAATTTTAGAATAAAAAACTTTTTAGAAACTCGCCCACATTTTTAATGCTAAATAAGATGAAATTATAAAATTTGGAGGGTTTCTATTTGAAAAATTTAATTTTTGGCAGTTTTCTCAATTTCATTTTTAATCTTATTTCCGCATTAACGGTTTTCAAAATATTATAATAATCTATTAAAGTAGGTCCTCTACAACAAGGAATCCAATCCAAATTAAATAATTTTCCTTCTAGGAAAAATTGATAAATATTTTAGCATACGTCATTTGTGACATAAAATTTTAAAATATGTCATTTTTGACATATTATTATACCTAAGTCTAACCGTTTTCGGTTAGACTTAGGTATAATACATTATAAAAAAAAGGGAGTTTATTGTCTAACAGGAGTAATCCCAATTACAAGACAAATATGTGTTTTACAGCTATGAATAAGTATAAGTAAAATAGATTACAAAGATATCATATAATGTTAGTAATAATCGAATAATATATTGTACAAACAACTGGTTGCTACTAAATATAGTTTGCAGTTATTAAAAAGTATAAGTAAACACCGAGGAGTTCTAATTGAATTTGCAATGTGCAGAGTAGAAAGACTGTGTGAATATTCCACCTCACTGGGATGAGGAGAGGTTGGGATCAGGTTGAAATTAACTTGCTACGAATTATGTACTTGAAGCATCCAAATGGAACAACAAAAATATCACACTCAGAATGGAGTTATTACAAATTTTACAGATGTTATAAACTGGGGATTTTATTAAAATATTGATTCTTGGTATAGGCAGATAGAAGAGAATTTCGTTTCTGCTACTTAGTCTCGGTACGTGAAAGTCTAGTTGAGATAACAAATCCGGGCAGTCTGTCAGATTATGAACTAATTTATATATGAAGATACAAGCATAATATGTTCTTCTCTTTTCTAAGGATAAGAGGGAGAATCTGTTTAGCAACACTATATTATCAATTCCTTGGGATGGATATACTCCATCTAGTTTGTAAGCCATGTATTTCATGAAAATTCGTTGACAAGATTCGAGTTGTTGTATATGCACATTGTATATGGGTGACCAGATTAAGGAGCCGTATTCCAGACGGGATCGGACATATGCATTAAAGAGTGTTATAAAACATTCATGGTTTTGAAAGTCTTTACACGTCCTGAAGATAAGTCCAAGCATTGTTTTCGCAGAAGATGTGATTTGATTAATTTGGGATGTGAAGCTGAGTTTCTGATCGTATATGATGCCCAAATCTTTAGTTTCTATACTTTGTTCTAATATGACGTCATTTATTGCATAGTCAAAGTGTATAATATTGTGTTTAAGGGTATATTTCATAAATTTACATTTTTGAATATTCAGGGAAGCTTGTTTAGTATGCACCATTCATGTATCGAATTAAGATCTTTCTGTAGAATAAGACAGTCCTCTGTTGTTTCAATAGTTCTGAAAATCTTCAAGTCATCAGCAAAGAGTAATGTGTTACTAGAGATATTAGCATTAATATCATTTATAAACAAAGAGAATATGAGAGGAGCTAGATTACTTCCTTGAGGAACGCCACTAGTTGGAGTGAATTCGAGTGATTTGTGACCTTTGTATTCAACAAATAGCGTACGATTCTGAAGATGAGATTGCAATAGATTCAATAGATGACTATCTAAACCAACAGAAGAAAGTTTATTTAGTAGGATTTGGTGGTTCAATTTATCAAAGGCCTTTGAGAAATCTGTATAGATTGTGTCAACCTGTAGCTGTTTATCTAACGCAGTGCTGACAGTTTGTGAAAAACACAAGAGATTCGTTATTGTTGGACGTTTGTTGATAAAACCATGTTGATAAAGAGTTATACTATTTCTCACATTAGGAAAAATGTTGTTATAAAGACACATCTCAAAGACCTTTGCAAAGTTTGACAGAATTGTTATGGGTCGATAGTTCAGAATGTTATTTGGAGCCCCTGACTTCAATATTGGATAAATTTTTGATATTTTCCATCTATCAGGAAAACATTCAGCCTTTAAGGCCATGTTAAAAATTACTTGAAGTGGCTTTGCAAGAATGTATGCACAGTCTTTCACCAGAAAACTTGGAATTTTGTCATCTCCAGCTGTGAATTTTGGTTTCAGTTTTTCAAGTGATTGTAAAACATCTTCTTCAGAGAATGATGTTATTGATATTGTTGGAAAATTTGTTGGTTTTTTAGAGATGTTGGAATTATTACTGTCAGAGTGAACATAAACACTTTCAAAGAATTCAGCAAAAGCGTTCACTATTGAAGTCGAGCTCGTTAGTTCTCTATCATTTAAGGATAAAACATTCGGAATTCTTGAGGTGCCTTTTTTACTATGCATATAGGTCCAAAATGTGGAGGGATCGGTTTTGATCGAGTTTTCAGCTTTCTGTTTATACTCCCATTATACATGAGATGTGTCTAGAATTTTGCGTAGCTTCAAAATATGCAATAATATATAGGGTGTCTCATTCAAATTAAGAAAGTTGATGCGTGTCTACAGAAAATAGAGTACCCTGTATATATCAAAGTACATAATTCTTAAAACATAAATCAAACCAAGATAAACGGGCCATCTGTACATTATATGTGGTTTATAGGACCGATCTCAGGATTGTAGAGATAATATTGTCAATTTTATAAAAATATAGTTATGAGAAAGATTTTATTCTATAGTCTTAGGAAATAAAGTACCAAGAAGCCGACTCTGCAATCCATTGTCTTGTTCATTGCAACAATTTGTATTGTTCATAAAATTGTAACACGGAAGTTTTCTCATTTTCACAATGATTTTATTCCAGCGTTGCATTTTAGAACTCAATACCAGTTTTATTGCCGCTGTATGCAGCCGGGACCCGAGTGATGTGTTATTTGTGAAAGTCCGTAACTGCTGGTGCAGGGTATTTTTATTTTATAGCCTCAATAAGGGTTATATTACACATCCACAACCACCCTGCATTCAACTGGGGTCTGTAATTGCTAATGTGACTGCCACTACAGACGTTTTTACTAGCACAAGCGAAAACATCGGATCATCATACCTGCTTTATTTCATGAAGGGAATCCGCATAACAATAGACATTTTAGAATCTTAATAATATTAATCATCCCGATATTGCAGTGTAACTACTACTTTGAACTATACCTGCATGGTTTATCCAGATCATTTCAACGATATAGCGACGATTGCTTTTAATTTCCTTCGAAATTATTTTTAATATTTTCATAGTATCATCAGAACTAATCTGTGTAAGTGTGAGATTTGAAAAAAATTATGCCATATTATTTTCAAGCTATTCAAGAACGGTGTTTTTGAGCTATGTCGAAATCCCTAATAAGAAAAAAGTTGGTATTAAGGTTTTGTTCACCAGGGATTTTATTACTGATACATATCACACCAAATTTTGTAATTCGTTAAAGAAATATATAATAAACATTCACGAAAAATGTCAGACAGCTAGGGTAGATACAATAAAAGTTATGAATAAAGTAAATTTCGTAAAATTAACATTACTTTAATGTCAGATTGCTCCCGAAGCACTGATACAAATTTGATGAAATTTTAATAGAATGTATAGAATTCATGAACAAATCATTTACACAAAACCAAATTCAATTTGGATAGTTTTTAATAAGAAATAATTGTTAATAACCTTTATTTGGATGAAATCTGGCAACGCAGCTTTCCGAAACTTATGGCGCGCAGCAGCAGCAATCGGATGATGAAGAGGGAACATTCAGTGATGTTAGGATCTTCTCTAAATGAATATATCGTTGATGATTTAAACAGTGTTGTCAAATTATATTTTCCATATTTTGTTTAGGAGGGGAGGCTGGTGAACAACTTGAATAGAATTTCCAGAAATATTTTAATTTTTTTCTTATTTTCTGAATGAAACAACACAGAAGGTAAGAGAATTAGAAAAAAAAATTAATTTATATGAATATACTCATATATCTGATGTTCTTTACCAGATAACTCGCACTTAAATTACTTCAGTTGTGTATGTTTTTCGTGATTTTCAGGAAAATGCTTTTGTATGTTGTTGTGTAGCTTGAAAATATGGTATCAATTTTTTTTCATACCTCACTTGTCCAGCAAAGGTTTATTGATCCAGGATTTGATGCTGAATCTGAAAACGTGTTTACAATTTTGCCAGCTCCCTTAAGCTAGCAAAGCAGAGCAAATTACTTCTAACATATTCAAAAATATACTGCTATTTTAGTAGCATAGATTCATATATGCCTCCTTAGGCATAATAAAAAGATTCAACCGATGATTCAAATGGATAATATCGAGAATCTGGTAACTACCATATTTCTAACCTTACCGTCTGATATTGGTTCGTTATCACACATGTAGATGTCGATAGCATTTTTCTGTTATTTAAAGGAATTCAAGAAGAAGAAACACTGGGCACTACAGCAAAATACACTACACCCAGAGTTATGTCCAAAGGAAAAAGAGCTAATGGTCATTCTATGTTGCATTAATGACCACCAGAAAATTCGACACTATTAGTGTATAGGGGCTGCGGTACCATAGAGATAACTCATTCGAGGTTTTAGGACTGAAATCAATAATATCTCAATGCTAAATATTGTAAACACATTAATGAAACCATAGGTTACGACGCTCTTTCTAAGTTTCTGTTCTTCTATTTCATACTAGATACTCTTCAACAAATTCTATATAGGTACTCCCTAATTTTTTTTATTAAATCTAAAAATGAAAGAGGGAATATCGGGTAGTTCGTTAGATAGTGCTTAGAAGCTAGATAAATATTTTGTGACAAAAAACTAGTATTATAAAGCCGGACAACATAAAAAAAATTCCTTGGTCAACCACTCGAGCATCTGTTTATCCTATAAATTGCGCAATCATAATAGTTCATGTCAAACTAGGTAGTATTCCATTTAGTTTTCGTAGAGAATATTGACCAAATCGCAACAAGAAATACTTACAAAATATTATATAATCAGAAACCGTCCTGTTGTAGTTGATATACATATTTTCTTCACAAACAAGCCGTGTCCAATTTTGGAAAAAGTCCAAGGAAAAACATAAATATTTATATTTATAAAATGAATGGAACAGGAACCTAATAAGGTTCAGAATCGCATATCACAATGTGGATCTCGCAGAGGACGCTGACGGCTGAAAAATTGTGGCCCGGTATTTATACAGGAAAATACGTTACCCGGCCTATCAAATGCAAAAATAATCAAATACTGTCTTCAATACCTACCTACCTGGATTTAAAGCATTAAATAATAAAATCGTGTTGTCGCCAGGAGCCGAACTTCGTTTTGGTGCAATTCCCTATACTAAAAACATTCAGGCAGGTAAATTGACCACGTAGATGATTCAATCTCACGTTGGTAAAGTAGGTAGTTACTAGTTCGTTATCTGCCGAGGTAAGATACTTTATACTTCATCTGAATGCGGTTTTATGTCTTGCGTGTAAGTAAAGATTCAATTTTAGTTTCCTGAATAGATAGGAAGAAGTTTATTTATTTAGTAAACTAGCTTCCTGCCAAACCAAATTAATATAAGATTTTCTAACTTATTGGTCATCATAAAAAAATTAAAGAGGGACAATAAACAAGATATATATATAAATTTACAATAAAAACAGTGAAAATCTTAGATATAGGCTATACATTTACCGTTTGAAAAGGTCTCGAATGCGTTCTTCACGTATGTTGTCGGGCAAATTTCCTACCCACAAATGCCTAGTCTCTCTGACCATTTTGCCCTAAACACCACATTGAGAAAATTTTGTTTTTATGGCGCACAAACACTATTTCACAAAAAAACACAGCCGTTTTAACTTCATGGTTGTCGCACAAACTAAGTACACTGATTTTTCACTGTGCACCACTTCACATAACGACAAACGACACTCACAGTAGGATGCGACACACTTTAGATTATATTTCTTGCATTTATATTTGATTCACACATTTTAAAACACTTCAACACTGTGCGAGCGAGTTCTCTTCATATTTTCGCTCTACACAACATACTGGGCTTACACGATGGTCGACTACGAAATGCTGCTTGCTCCGCCTTGAACCGAACAATCTCAGACGTACGTAGCTGAAATCGGGCGAGATCGTGGACGTTAAACAAGGAAGCCAATGCGAGTACGTCCAACACGTATCAGACGAGTTCGTGTAGAATTCTGTTGCGTTCCTTTATATTTTATCTCTGTTTACTGGACTTTTCTGTCGCTTATGTCCTAATACTATCCAACCTACAACAGTCGTGCTATTTTTAACATAAATTTAATAGATTCCCTGTATTTTAGTTTTCGTCGCAAAAAACTAGAGATACCTAACTGTGGGGTATATTCAAAACTTAATCAATTTGCCTTGAAATGCTTCGCAGTATAGCCGAATGATGGAAACAGATTACGTTATCTCGTAATACTATAAGGTAGATTTATGCCTTCAATTCGTTATTGCTTACATTCATGGGTAAATAATACACTTCCTATAATTGTTTAATATTAATACAGATTAGACATATAAAAATGATCCCTAAATCTATGTATTCAAGCTATACGTGATATCTATTCTTATGTAAACACAAATTTCTATCTAGTAGTGGTAGGTATTACCTTTCTCACGTTGTGAGGTACAAGGAATAATCCTAAAATAATTTCTAACTCCTATAAAACACATTCATGTTGTATATAATAAAATTTGAGTTGAAAATAGCTTGAAAAATAAACCATAAACGTAAATGCTTAAAATAAACATATAGGATTTTGGTTGGCATCACGAAACCTTTTTAGAACGCATAGTAGGCAGTTTTAATTGAAGCTCGGGCGAGTCGACTTTGACGAGGGTAGGTACGTACGAGTGTGTTCGACAACGGTACAAAATTCACTGCATTTTATACAAAGCCTATTCTTTTGAAAGTATCCAACGTCAATTGTATTATAGAGCATTATTATACTCGCTCGAACTATAATGAAACAAGTGCATGTCCCGGACTTCTTCTGGACGTCTGGTTTCGATAATTTAAGGGCGTAAACATCGCAGTAACTTGCATGTTATGCAACACCGAGGCCAGGTTTACGAACGTATGAGATGTTGGCTTCATTTTTAATGTAAACATTTTCCATTATTGATTGGAAACTGAAGTGGTGTTTTCATGTACCTATTAATGAAGTACCTATGCGAAGCTGTTGCTCGGCGTATTTCCTCTTGGGAAAATTGAATTGTACTATAATGATGCAATAGGTGATGAGATTACGAAGGTATAGGTATGTATTTCAATTATGTGTAGCTACATTTTCGATTTCGCAGTAAAAACGTGGGAACTATGAGTAGGTAGAGTCTTCCTACTTGATATTTGAAGAAATTACTTTTATTCATGTACTTGTAATTGAAAGGTAACACACAATTGGTCATATATTTTATTATATAAATATTACAATCATAGATTGAACATAAAACAAAAAGACCTTCCTAGGTAGGTATAATTTCGCAATTCCAGAAGACAGCAGTTTGATCTTGATTTTTATTTTGGGGTCTTCAATCCGTGGCTATATCATTTGCCTAAAATAAAAAACAATCCTGGGAGTTATGATTATGAAATATCATTTATAAATTTAATAAAATATTCATAGTTTAATAATTGTAATAAAAACGAAGTGTCCAGAAGCAATATTTCAGATATAAGCGTTTTTGGGTATAGTCGAATTTCATTGAAAAAGGTATTATTATACTTTCCCAATGCACAAACCAATAGTTGGTTTGTGAAGTGGAGGTTGTAGAAGCTTAGAGAACTAAACAAAATGTAGATAAGTTTTCGAATACCTACAAGAAATTATTCTTGGTCAACTTTTTTGGTATATTTCTCGCCATGTCGTATTATTAGATCTAGCTTCCATCATCAGAGAAAAAAGAATGCATGAAACAACATGAGGGAATGCAGTTTATACGCCCAATCTTTTCTTTCCTGTTTCGGAAAGACCAACAGCAGCAAAGATACAAATTCAACAAGTTCTTTGCATCCACCTGATTCTAAGAATTCGAGAAATTTGAGAAGATTTCACCTGTTATTGACTATTGTCGTAAGATTGGAAGCGTTTGAAGAAGGCTTGTGGTGTTGGACCTTAATTTTTTGTATTCGAGAGGGCTCGAAGAAAGTTATCTCGAAACGGGGAATCTGTTTGTAGAAGGAAGGATAGTCGTTCGTACAAAAAGCTCCCCGACTGTGTTTGCTACATTCTGACCATTAGTATCGCAATTTGGAGCAAGACATGTTGGGACATTATTGATGGAAAAGAAGAATACTCACCAACCGAAATTCCCATATTTAAGATCCTATTATGTATAACAGAAAGTCATGTTCATTCTGCTATATTATAATTGATTGCACACATCCAGGTATTGAATAGGTACTATAGATAAGAAATAATCACCTTTAAAAAGTTAATTAAATTGGTTAAACCCAGCTGACCGGGAGTCATCGTCACTAATAAACTAAAAAGAGTTTGATAACACTATAGATAAAAATAATAATCACCCTTACCCATTTTTAGTGGATAAGGGTGATTATTTCTCATCTATGATGTCATAGTGTATCCACAGGATGAACTATTTTATAGTTTATCAGGTATTAAATATTTAGAATTTTCCAAAATTTGCTGCCGCGAGATTTTAAACCCGACAGCGTTGTTTGAAGTCATTTGTCTATCTTCAAGTTCACCCTCTCCATACTTGAATGAGAAAGTGCATGCTTGTATTCTGTTTGATCATTATTCTCTTAGAATTATGAATTTCCGCATATCGTAAGAGTAGAACATAATACATTTCGGGCGGTCATTGTAAACGGTCGTAATTCCCTTTTGGGGTTCAAATTTTCTACGTATATCAAATACAATTATTTGCCCTCCTAGTTTACATTGCGTCCTACATTTTCTTCGATTCAACAAAAATTGGAAAAATATAATATCTACAATGGTCTGGAATAACGGCAATAGAGAAACTCGACGTTAGTGACATCTAGCCGTGGCGTATTAAAATTATCAGTCTGAATCTCTTGTTAGCAGGTGTCGCTGCTTGTTAATTTTTATAGGGACCGTTAAGAGTTAAGATCTCTGTGTTCCGAATATAAGGGATTGTATGTTTGAAGCTTTCTTTTTAAAATATGGTTCCTTGAAGTAGATTTCTATGTAGAGCCAAGGACGATGCGATATTAAGATGGCAGCACAATACGATGACTACCAAACTACTAATATTTAAAAATACCATGGGCGTTAGTTATAGCATTGATTATATTAATCAATGGTTATAGCTTTACTTATTTATGATTTTATCCTGTATTTATATCTCACGCGAATGAAATATAAAAATTAGGAGTGAAGGTTCGATGTGTGGAACCAGACAAAATGTAATTTTGAATATATACTAGTTTTTTGCCACCGAAGGGTAAATTTCAATTGAATTCATATTTAAATAGAAGAAACTTATGGTGAAGGTAACACTTTTCTTGTTAGATGGCAAATGAGTAAATGTTCTGTCCTGAAAATTAGTGTTTCAAAGAACTTATTTTTGAAGTTGATTGACATTGAGAGTAAACAAGTTTGCAAACTTTGTTGTCCTATGAATAAGAAACAAACACTCTTATCTTTCTTATGCATAGTGTGATAGACTATACACAGTGTGAACTAAGATTGATTTTATATTAATAGATTAAAATGACGTATAGCACAAAAACAGTTGATGATAGTACTTCTCAAGGACGCCAAATTTTACAAAACCTTGTATTAAACTTTCCTCGTCAACTCATGGCAAGACCCAAGTTCACCAAATCAAAACAGAAGTATGTAAGAAGCAACACGCATTTGTACATCATCAAATTCAATATATTTTATATTCCAGTATCTATCGCAATATAACTTTACAGCAGAACGTAAACCTGCGTAGATAATATAACTTTGTCCCTGTAGCTTTCTTGAATAATTTGAAAGAAACCCACGATGTGAAATAACTCAATATTTGTATGCACAATATTACGCAAAACAACTTCTTGTCACAATCATGGTTCAGTAAAATCTGTTCTAGGGTCATCGCTTGAAATCAAACAGCATACCGTCGTTGGCGCGGGAAACCATGCCTGAGGCCCAGAACAGAATGTTGAAATCAGGAATATCTCCAACACATAAAACATACATCACATGAGGCATATAATGCCAAGTTAAGATCAAAGCTAATCGAAATGATTTCCGTTCATTTTGGACCTTCGCCTAGGCAAATTGGAAGTAATTTTAGTTCTAATTGATTGCCTCCAATAACCAAAGATAATGCAGACTAGCTACACCATTGAAGTGAGAAATTCAACTTTGGATCCACAAGGGAATGAGCCTCTTAATATCGCAACCATCTTTAACGACATGCCTGAAATTCTGCTTCATCTCAATACCAAGAAGTTCTCCACAAGAAATGTGCCCCAGAATTAATAGCAGTTCTTTGCAGGATGCTTACCTTTTTGTACAAACTTGGGGTGTTTCAACTGGAAGACATAGACTCCAACCAATTCTAAAAAAGGTAAGAAGGCTCTTCATAATAACTTTATCGCACTACTATCTGTGATCTCTAAAGTTATACAGAATGCTATCAACATAGAGGTCATCCAAAATCGTGAATGATCACATATGAACCCATATTGAAAAATATGGGGGATCCTTACCTGTAACATTGGATATCTCCAAAACATTTGAGCGAGTCTGGTACCAGATTCCCTTGTGAAACTTTTGTCATACGGTTTGCCGCCCCAACTTTGTCGTTTACTATTGAGTTTTCTCTCGGGTAGATCGATATGGTCGTGGACAGAGCCTCGTTCGATATAATGACTATCAATGCTGGTGATCTACAGGGATATGTCCGCCTTAACTCAGTTTCTGCTCAACGATCTGTTGGAAGTGACCTCCAGTTCTGTCCACATCTTTCCTGATGATCGTACACTCTAGAGCCCCTATATTGTCCATTGAAGCCTGAGGTGCATTACAGTCGATGCCATAAATGAAGATTGGCGAGAATTTTGATAAACTAGTAGTTTAATGCAACTGAAACTCAAAATTTTATTTCTTCGGGGAGGGGGATCCAATATGAAGTTTTCAATATCCATGATCGGTATTAGCACCAACAGCACGCTCTCATGAGATCATGTTAGGTCCATTGTGAAAACTGTCACGGAAGCATAGTTTTCTATTGAGTTCCAGGAGATACATTACATCCTAACAGCTCCTCATGATCTACAGACCACAGATTTGACCTATCCTAGAGTACTGTTAATAAGGTTTGAAAGTCAGCTTCCAAACATAAGTGGAAGCTCTTAGATTATACTCAAAAGAGAGAATGACAGATGTTTGTTTGGTTGGTGATGTCACAGTAACAGATTCATGGACCCCTCTGGAACATCTCCCTCTTTTTTTTTTAAACAACATCGGTGTTCATTGGAAATCTTATCCGTTATTTCACTAAGAACTCAGACTGGTCACCATTTCATTGTCAACATCGAGACCTGCCGAACATATTTCTAGCAGATTTCATTCTTCATAGAACGTTGTTGAAAGTTGTGGAACTATTTGCCCAGTTAGGTTTTTCATAATGTATACAATACTCGAGTCAAATAAGAAAATTAGGTAACAATATTTTTTCTGAAACCCTTTGCAGTGTTACCCCTAAATAGAAAAACGCACATAGTTTGATGTCTCAAAAATTTGCCCTTTCCCCTAATAAACAATAAATAAACAATTTAATAAACAAATGTAATAACTCAAAAACTATTCATGATTTTTGGCCAAAATCACATCCAAAGTGTTCTTAGGGTCGCCGATTACGAATCTGATGTCAAAAAAGTCAAATTATAGAAAAAGATATAAGAAAATCCGGAAGTAACCCTTCACACAGTAAAATTTTATATAACAAATTGAATAACGCTAAAATAATTTGTGATTTTTTGTTTAAAATCACACCCAGGCGGTTTTTGGGGTCGCTGATTACGAATTTAACGTCAAAAAATACATATCATAGACAGCGTTCGTGTTGAAGCACTGGTTTTTTTTTTGTATGCGAGGTCGTTGAAACCCTTTATGGGCACCTTATGGTCCTGTAACATCCCATGAGGTAGTGTGGGAGTTCCTGAGTCCCGAACTTAATCACCTCAGATATACCCACTAAACACTCCACCTCGTGTGGTAGGCTCGATCCTGAAACCAGGGCATTCACGATGACACTTGGGCTTGACAGCTCATTGTATCTTGCCGTACCACTTTCTCGGGCCATCGGAAAAATTCCGCAGGCGCTGGATTCGATCGCTGGATTCGAACCTGCGACCGGCAGCCACAGTGATTAGAAGATCGATGCTTCTACCACTGAGCTACCTTGGCCCGCTGAAGCCCTCGTTACAAATAGATGTATGTGTAACAAATACAAATAATATTCGTTATTTCTTAGTAAAACTTGAAGCTCTAGGGTATTCTACTGCACCGATTATGAATATAAGCTCATACAATTGCAAATAATAGATGGCGGACTTCACATTCATAATCAGCGACCCAAAAACACTTTAGATGTAATTTTGGCCAAAAAATCATGAATAGTTCTCAAGTTATTACATTTGTTTATTAAATTCTTTCTTTATTGTTTATTATGAGGAATAGGGAATTTTTGAGACATCAAACTATATGCCTTTTTCTATTTAGGGGTAACTTAGGACATCGCAAAAGGTTTCAGAAAAAATATTATGTTACCTCATTTTTCTTAAGTTTTGCGTTTTTCAACCTTATTTGACTCGACTATAATCCCCCAATTTACCAAGAAACATTCCAATTCTCCTCTCCCAACATTCCATCGCTGGTTCACACGATGTTCTACGAACATTATACTTGAGTTTTCGTTTCGTGTAAGCGATATATTATAAAAGCTACATATTCAGTGGGATATAGAATACTACTGTTGACCAAATTAGGTAACATGTACTTCATTAAATCGTTCTTAAGATAAGATTCTTCCATAGGTCAAAAGGACAGCATATTAATCGGTTTAATCATTTTATCATATTCACTGTATACACATTGAGCGCACGTTGGCACACACGCGCCACGTGTCCTGGTTCCTGTATTACGTCATCAGTATTAAGAATTATAGCATTATATTACATGCGATTTTCCCAAATCGATCTCAGCTAAGGTGGTTGTCATTTTGACTCTCATTCAAAATGAATGTTCACATTTAAATTGCAAACTCTTGCTGAAATTAATGAGACCAAGAGTAGGTTCTCTATTACACTCATTCCTAATATTTCCTGGGAAATTTGCATAGACCTATTATCCTAAGGAGACGAAACATCTCATTCATAAAACTCCATTTGACTTTTCGCAATGATTACATGAAGTATGACAAAGAAAACCAACGGACCTCTTTGTCGCCGAGTCATAATTACTCCTTATTGGCAACGCTGCAACTATGATTGAAAACTTGGTACCACTTGAAAGGCAACACTGCTTCGAAATAGCTACGAGAAATACGGAAGCTGTCTAATTGCGTAGTACAGAACCAAGTCCCCTTTCATAAAAGTGTGCGCAGCGTTGTCGCTTTCTGAACAACTGATGCAATGGAATGGAATAGTTCTATATTTAAAAATATTAATATTCTATAATTCAATTGTATATTCCAGTTTACCATAAATTATGGAATATTTTTCAGAGAAATCGACATTTCAACAGTATTGCTTCTAATATAACCAATAGATAATGCTATGGACGTTTTTATAATAATTACAAATCACTAACCGGCACACTGAACAACTAATCCGGCAACAGCACATTCCATACGGCCATACTTGTAATATACAGCGGTCTGAGTGGCCCGAAATTTGGTCGTGTTTAATTTAAATGTAAACAATTCTGTCTCCTAGGATAATAGGTCTATGGAAATTTGCAATTTTGTTAAGTTTCTATGTTCTTTGTAGATTGATTTCATTTGTTCCAAATTGAAGCACTAGAAATCGGATAGGTAAATATTACTATTCATAACCAAATTTTGGTGAAAAAGCTATTATTTTTAGTCATTGTACGATCTATTTTACCGTGGATCAAGTGCTACATTTGATCATACTGTTATAAGCTTGAAATTTTGATTGAGAAAAGAGATGTGATATTTGATCAAAAAAACAAAATGAACTGTGATCGATCGATCACTGACTTCTAAAATGGCTTCCGGACACTACTACAGAAAATATATTGGAAATAGCGAATGAAAGACGTTTAATTATACTCTATGTCACAATGAAATTGTATTGAAATGGTACATGTTAATGTATTTTACAACTCTATTTTTATTATTCACACTAATATAAGCAAGTTTCTTACTGACACCTGCTCTCACTGTAGAGGGTCACTTTAGTTGAGTAATAAAATTATTCTATGTTCTATGGTTAAAGTGGCATACTGACAATTACCTACATCTGAATTATATGATAGTATTGAACTCTACTTTATATTCAAACTTGTAACATGTTTCTGAATCTTCATTACGTATTTCCCTTTAATAAATTAAATTAAATAACTACGTTTTTACTTCTATACATAACACTATTTTCTATGCTTCATAACCTAAACTTGTTCTGTTTTCTTCTAATTTCTAATTACAGTACAGTCCTAAATAAATTTATTTAGGATTCGAGTCCAGTATTTTATTCCAACTTGATAACTAGAAAGAAATTCTCTCTGTAACAACTCAGATAGATGATTTAATAACTTTATAATGGTAGTAGTATCTTACAGCTTCAGAACAGTAATTATTCTATATGATTGTGTAAGTAACAGGTTTTATTTTCACTGGTCCCAATATGAAAGGAGAAAAATAATTCACGAATGGAATAGCTTTGCATTTACCTACTTCTTAACTTCTTTTGTTTACAATCTTCCAATAAACTTTGATATTTCAAAATCTGAGCAAATTGAGTTGTTTTATGTTGGAAGCATAACAAAGTTGTATCATTCCTAGAATGTCTTGGATAGATGATAGAACCATATTTCAAATATGTTCTTGTCGTTTCTATGTAATTTGATTTTCTATTAGAGAGATTACCATAATTATGTTGTCATATTCATATTGTTTTATTGTTTATTCAGGTGGTTTTACTTATTTTTGATTACTAGTGGACAAGGACGAGAAAGTAGTTTTTGTAATTTGAGTTAAGGGTACCAATAGAATTTAATATACATTTTCAAGGTCTTAATATTGAATGACCTATTGTTTAAGAAAGTTTTGAATATCAGGGTATTCCAAAGTAGAAAGAATGAAACATATACCTATTTATTTGCAGGTTGCCCATGAAGCTGTCAGTTACTGTAAGTCTGGGAATTATAATTCATAGATGTTCACTACATACATGAAGCATAAAGCATGGATGTTATTTCCATCTTGAACATAAATTTGACAAGATATCCAGTCAGCCCATAGCCATGAGGATGATATCATAGCAAAAATAATTATGCAGTAGGAAGATTATGTGGGTGAGTAATGTTTTAATACAATTGCTTAGGTTTATCTCATCTATAAACTATAAAAGAAATTTAAATATCAACATTCAGACTGCCCAGAATGGAATTATTACCAAGCTTGCAGCTAAACCTTATTATATAAGTAATATTGATGAAGCATTTGAAATATTCACAGATCAGTCAGCACTGATGGAAGAAAGGAATTCTACCATTTGATGGAGAAAATATGATAGTGAAAAGGGAAATTAACGTGGAAGATAATAGAGGAGAATATGATGATGTAGACATTTTTGAAGAGGTGAATTGTCTTGACTTCTTGAGACTACCATCGAGTGAGTAGTTATTAATTTTTTATTTTGATCAGTATATCACAGACAATAGTGTTAGAATAAATACCATTTAGTGGGAAGGGAGTGCACAGATCTCAAGTTTTCGTAGAAAATCATCTTCCTAAAATTTTGAATGGAACTAAGTTGTGTATGAATGATCATAAATGATATTGATAATTTGCTTTTACAAATGCAAAGCCACTAAATACAAAAATACTTGTAAAATGAATTATCCATGACTAATATCTTTAAAAAATTTTTAATTTGATTTTGAGCTTTAATTGAAATTTTTTATTTGAATACATCAAACCAGTGCACCTTTGGTACCTCATGCTAAAGCTTTGTATATCTTTGAGGTAGTTGTTCCAGCAAGGGGGAGTTAGTAAATAATCCTCATTGCATGTAATACTTGAAATGTAAAACTTGAGTGATTTGTGGGACAGTATCGACTTTTTTCGTACTATTATCAGTCAATCCTGAGTAATATTTACAATCTAACAGTGCTGCCTCACAGTCAGGAGTCGAGAAAATGTTTCCGGTTATCTTCCTTACTAGGTTGACTATATCGCAAAACATCATCTCTTGATATTTCAGTGTGTTACTGCTAAACAGTCATTAATAGAGTACTCTTCCACAATAATCCTAAAACCATTATTATTCTGCTAGTCAGTATTTTAGAGCTACAAAGAATTGCCTCAAATCCATCCATAAATAAGAAGAATCACCCTTATCCACTAAAAATATGTACTGAGTGTCTTTCAGCTACCAAATAGCCATCATCAGAGTAAACTCAGTTTACAATCTAAGAATGTTCACTCTGATGATGACTACTTTAGCTGAAAGGTCCTCAGTACTTAACCAGTATTTTTACTGAATACCCCCATTTGTACGTTCCTTAATTTTGGTCAATCGTTAAGTTTTCGGGTGCGCTGATCACGAATATTGACATTAAATAGTCTGGGCCCTATGCTAGTCGAGTTATTGGCCATTTTTTGGGTCCAAATTGCCCCGACTTTGGTGTTTATTCAATATTTAGTAAAACTCCGAGTTTCACTCCATCATTTTATGACAGAAAAAGTTGTAAGAGATCAAAAAGACTGAAATGACGCCAATTAGAAGTTGATACAATCTAAGGGGCCTAATATACGGCCCAAACAGTGCGATTTTTGAGCAAAATCAAACGTTTGTTCAATTGTCAATTATAAAATGGCCGTTTGCCATATCAACTAATGCTCAACAAGCATTGATAGTATTTCGTGTGTACTTTAATGAGTATTTCATTTGTTTGATATTCTAAAGGGGGCGCTGCAATCGCTCTTTTCGTAGAAAACGTAATTTTGCAATTGCGGACCAAAAAAATTAACCTTTTGACTCAAAACAAAGTTTAAACGAAAGATCTTGATAGCTGCTACCTATGAACCAAAATCCAACCGCTTTGGTTGATATGGACCGATTTGAGACCATTTTGAAAAAAAGAAACCGCGAAAAATGAGAAGAATTTTCGAGTCGTATCAGGAAAATAAATTGATAGTTTAATAGCTGAAACATTACGCAAATTTTGATACCAACCACGATCTTCTAGGTTGCGTCAATCCCGAGAAAACTCATGCTAGGCCTTTTGGGCCCTACCGGGTCCAATTTAGGGTCCCTCGTTATGAATTTTGGTTCAAACTATAGATGTCTCTTCTGGTTGTCTCAATATATCATATTATTATTATTATGATTAAAATTATTATGATTTTGTATCATAATTATCAAAATAAGTAAAAAAAAAGAAAGAAAAAAGTCTCCCGGGTGGGATCGAACCCGGGTTAACGTTAGTGTACATCATCTTTGATAATTAAGAATTGGAATTTCTAATTTTTTTTTTGTGTGACTCAAACGCCGAAGCGGAGGAAAATAGTATATTGAGATAGCCACAAGAGGCATCTATAGTCTGAACCAAAGTTTATAACGAAGGACTCAAAACTGGGGTCAGTAGGACCAGAAAGACTTAGCATGAGTTTTCTCGGGATTGACGCAATCTAGAAGATCGTGCTTGGTATCAAAATTTGCGTAAATGTTTCAGCTATTTAACTATGAATTTATTTTCCTGATCCGAACTTTCTGACCTAAACATTTTGTCATTTTTCACGGTTCCTTTTTTGCAAAATGGTCTCTAATCGGCCCATATGAACCAAAGTGGTTGAATTTTGGTTCATTGGTGAAAGTCATCAATATCTTTCGTTTGAATTTTGTTTTGAGTCAAAAGGTAAATTTTTTGGCTCGCTATCGCAAAATTAAGTTTTTCACGAAAAGAGCGATTGCAAATATCGAACAAATGAAAAAACTGATATTAAAGTATACATAAAATGCATGTTAAGCATTGTTGATACGACAAACAGGCATCTTAAATTTGGCAATTGAACAAACGTTTGATTTTGCTCAAAATCGCACTTTTTGGGCCTTATGTTAGGCCCCTTACATTCTATTAACTTCTAATTGGCGTCATTTCACTCTTTTTGTTTGATTTCTTATAACTTTTTGTGTCATAAATGATCGAGTTTTTCTAAAAATTGGAAAAACAGTCGGGGCAATTTGGACCCAAAAAATGGCCAATAACTGAAAACCTATGGATTGACCAAAATTAGTCACTGTCACTGTCGTCTTAACAAACACCTTCACAGTATGGACATCGTAGATGACCGTATATGTACAAAATCCAGAGAGGTGGAAGAAACTGACTCTCACATCCTGTTGGAACCCCTAGCATTAGCATCCCTCAGGCACCGACACTTCGGAGAATTAAAACTGCTCCCAGAAGAACTTATGGAAGCCAGCACTGGCAATATTCTGGGTTTCTGGCGGGCCACAAACCTGCTAGAATAGAATAGGCTTCTGACTATGGGGCGCACAATGGGCCCAACTAAGGGGCCTAAGTGCATCAGGGAGCTTAGCCTCCCACCCTCTTTTGATGATGATGATGATGTCCAAAATTAGGGAACGTTAAAATTTTAACCCTAAAAATTACAGAGGGACACCACTGCATTCAGTAAAAATACTTGTTTCTCATTCTAAGAAGTAATTTAGATTACCTACATCGTCGTTACTGTTTTATAGTACGCCAGTGAGCTATAAATCCTTTAAAAATATAAGATCTGTCTCGGCTTCAATGGTTTAATTTCATCCAACAATTTTTTATTGTTTTTTCACTACTCACTAGTTCTATTTTGTGATTGATATTTATGATTTTGGCGTGCTAAGTAGTAAGCATTAAACCCATGGCGTCAGTAGGAACGTGTAAAAATGCCATATTTCCCTTTTTCGCGAATAAATCGAAAAGTATGCGTTATATCGGGAAACTTTTGAAATCAAAATGCAAGGCTTGAGACCAATTGAAAATATATTCAAGGTTCATGGCCAGAGGTGTTGTACATTTGTGATTTTTTCGAAAGATGTAATTATTCATTTCTCGTCGTATATCTTGTTTCTAAGAAAAGTTGAATTTTTGCTCTACTTTTAGCCAGATTTTAGTTATTTGGCATTTTTTCGTTTGAAATCTAAATCTGAACTCACAGTTTCAGATATCACCAATATGCTTAAATGGATCGCAGTTAGAGTTCGATCTTATAGGCTATGTAATCGCAGAAAACGGTCGTGTAACTGTTGTATACCTCTTGTATGTTCTATAACATTTCCAGTGTTCCAATATCTGCGCCAGGTGTTGGGGGCATCGGGATTGCCCTTTGGATTTGACCAATTTCGCGCAATTGGTATGCTCGCAACTGCTCGTCAAGGCTCAGATGTACTCTCTCCATGTTTTTCATTCCCCAACTGAATGAAATAACAGATTTCCGTATGGAGAGATTGAGACATCGAAAAAGAGCATAAAAAATAGTTTTAGCGTTAAATACATCGAGAAATCTGGTACCTATCCTTATCATTTTCAATGATCAAAAACGTAAATGTGAATGACACAAAAATTTCAAAGAGATATGAGGTGATTTATAAATGTTATCAGAAGATTCAATAATTAATGTGGATGAGGGTGAATATCATTGAAATGCAATTTATAGTTCATTTATATGTATGTATGATACTAGACCTGAACTAGACAATTACAAATATCTGTAATTACAGGTTTCTGTAATCATCGAGTTCGGCTACCGGTCAATACGATTACAGAAACCGGTAATCTTCTAGTTCAGGGATTCCTCAAGAGATGTCGCTCCATGGTACCATTAACTCCAGTTATCTTCAACATAATGCACTACTATTACATATCGATTATTAACTCTCTAGAGACTTCTATAATTTGGAAGGTGAGGGAATCCTCTTAGTATCACAACATTTAATATTTTCAGCGCTATCTATTGACCCGAAGCTAAATCTTGGATTTCCATCTAAATATACCTCCTCGCACTTATGCTATCCTGATACAAAAACTTGAATTTCACCGATTCGGAGACTCTGCAAGGTCTCCAGGAATCTTGAATTTCTATCAGAGCAGCAGAAAAGCGAGGAGGTACAATTAGTAGCAGGCGCACAAAACATCTAAATATACCTCCTCGCATTCATGCTACCCTGATACAAAAACTTGAATTCCACCGATTCGGAGACGCCGTGAGGTTCCCAATCAGTAAATCTGGGATTACTATCAGGGCAGCAGAAAACTGAGGAGGTTTATATAGTATCAGGAGCACAATAGATCTAAACCTGAGACCTTCTCACTCTCATGTTTTCCTTATACCAAACAAATTTTTTCAAAACAATTGGAATAAGAAGACCATTTGGGGTAGGTACAATTAAACCAGGATCTAAGTATTTATTAGATTTATTTGCAGCAAAAATATGTCGATGACAAAACGAGGTACATAAAACAGTTACACATAACTTATACAAAAGAACACTTATAATGATATTAGGTACTTAAAATACAAAGCCTAGAAAACAGAACCATTACATATTTCAACTACGTAACATCTGCAATTTGCCATAATTATGTTAAATGAACAAACAATTGTCCCAGTATATTATGATGAATAATTTTTGGCTCAGAAAGTATATATACAGTTTTGAAGAAAGCTGTTTTATTTATGAAAAATAGCAGGAAAGCAAATAGTACAAAGCAATTTTAGGGGTGCTTCTACAGGTTTATTATTCTAAATGATCTAACATTTATATTCCATTAATTTGTGTTCAAATTTTCCATAGAAGCACAATACTTGATGATTTGATTCATTTTGCCAGAACTAGAGTTCAACATTTTCCACATCATTACTTTCCACTAAATAATTACAAAATATTCGTAAAATGTAACAAATTGAAACTTAAATTGTAATTCTGAAATTCTGGTAATTCCGGAAAAAACATAAATGAAGAAGAAAGTTGTACAGTAACACAAAAGTAATATGTGAAGGTGGTAAATTAACTATATACATAATTTTAAAGGTAATCTGAACACTGAATTATATAATACAGTAATATTGCAGTAGAACAAAATAAATGAACAATATATAACGTATTCTAAATCTATAACAATATCTGCACAAAACTGTTACAAAAACTTAAAAATTAATAAATACTTTATTATTTACATTAAATAATTTACTTTCTGAAACAGAATTTTTGGGGAATGTTAACTTTGGTATCATTTTGTTGGTAAACTTGTATTATATTTTATATACTATACAGATATATTAATAAATATCTTAAAACTAAAATAAAATGTATATTCTTATGGAAATTAAAATGAATATCCAACATTTATCACAATGAACGACATAAGTTTGAAGTTGTAGAGTTGTGATGTGATGAAACGTTTTCTATTGTTGTGCAAACATCGAATTGATATATTTATTAGTTATCTATGAATGTAATTAGTTATTTTAAATATTAAAATAATAATTACCGATACCTAATCTTGGACAACTGAATGTGTAATTACTTCAAAAGGAAACTGAAATATATTTTCTTGAAATATAAGCATATAAGAATACTTTATGAAATAATAGAAAATTCGTAAAAATAAATGCATATGTGATTTACATTGGAGATCTATCAATATTTGGACTATAATTTTTCAGTATATCACGTAACCTGGCAATTTCTTTTTTGGATGCAGAAACATCGCTTTCCAAACTGATTATTTTCTCTCGTAAGTTCTTGATTTCTTTCTGGCAACTCTGCAAAAAAATAATTCCTGGATTAGCTAAAGAATCGTTCAATTTAACTGTGAATGCCCCTCAGTAAATAAAAGTAAAAATAATATAGTTGTTGCAATGATTAAATTTTGCCCATTTTCGAATTTCTCCAGTATTTTATCCGACTAAAGATTTGAAAAAAAAATTATAACAACCTAAATTAAACCTGCTATCGATAAGATTTGTAATTTATCCAAATTTGAAATTACTTGGTGTAATTCGGTTTAATGTTTGGACTACTGAATTTTTTATAGTACGAAACATCTCGTAGCACATTATTTTTAATGTATGATGGGGTACAGACTCTGAGCTATTCTGGGAATGTCTACAACAAATCTTAGACTAAAGAGGCAGCCCTAGGGTCATTAGAAGTAACAAAAAAATATACAGCACACGTCAACGCCTTAGAGATAGGAGGAGACGGGTGTCCTCCACCTGGGCTCCTTTCACCCTACCTCCTCATGTTACCAGTTTAGCCATCAACTTTTCAAAAATGACCTGCATATTTATGACAAAAGCCGCGAGTTAATACGCAGATACCGTAGGAAACAAGCACCGTGGCTTTAGTCTCCTTTCATACTAGACAAACATGGTGGCGTCACCATGGTTACTGCAGCAACCAGATCCAGTCATCAAGTAGGCAACCAGAGGAGATACCAGCAGTCAGAATTGTCAAGATGGTCGTTGAAGAGGTACAAATTGTATGTGAACTCTTGCCGCAGGGTCGCTACCGTCGGATGTAGGAGGAGCTAAACGGCGAGAATGATGATATTTTTTTACATTTTTTACCAACATGTAATGTAAACAAAATCATTATCAACCTGACCTCTGACCAGGTTTGAACTCTCAAAAATTATAAAAGTTATCTAAGTTATTTCTATATTTCTACAATGAATTATAGAAGGTGTATTAGTTGCGATGTCAGATTTGACTCTGCACAGTGTGACTATTGTCCCCCTTAATTTCGTGAATTTACCCACTGTGCGCCGTATAGCTGTTCTTACATCTGACGGCAGCGACCCTCCGGCAAGAGTTGTAAGTTCACAGACTTGGGCTACGTTTTTAATATAAGAGACGCATTACCATTATACTATATCGTGGTTATGATTCATTCACTTCCATACAGTTCACTGGTGGCGCCACCATGGTGGCATAGTGTGAAAGGGCACTTAAATTCATGTGGTGAAGCGCTTAGCGACTGATCACAGGCAACTGTTATCTTCGCACCATTTTATAATTGAAACGAGATACACAGTGATGCATATCAGTCAGAAGTCTAACACACGTAGATATATCCATTTTGGATTTACTACCCAAAGCATAAGGCGGTAGGACATGGAATCAAATCTTCCCATAATAATGGTTCGTATTCATTGAAATAATTAAAAGAATGTAGTCAATGATCAGAAGATTTTCACGTTCCGAAGAAGCATGAATATTTAGCGTTGCCAAAAATGTTTTTGAAAAGAATTACAGTTTCAGATACGTTGAAGTGACAACTTAATCTCTTCGGATGTAAAGATTTCCAAAATTTTAGTTAAAGTGAAATTCGTAACTTACCACATTTTGTCTCAGCAAGTCCAGCTTGTCACATTTCAGAGTTCTCACTTCCTGAACCAGATCGTCGACGCTAGGTTCGGCGGAAACACTTCCGGGTCTGTCGTGACAAACGCTGCACGGCTTCGCCGTGGTCTCGGCGCTCGACATGCTCTCCAATCCGGTATCGCTATCCACGTAGTTCGCGGCCATAGGTTCCAAATCTTCACTGGTGAACGAAGAAGCGTCGCTAGCTTCGGATAGAGCCGGTCTCGTGTGAGCATGGGCCGTCAAGTCTGGAGACGAT
Organism: Endomychus coccineus; assembly: GCA_958510875.1. Classification (NCBI taxonomy): domain Eukaryota; kingdom Metazoa; phylum Arthropoda; class Insecta; order Coleoptera; family Endomychidae; genus Endomychus; species Endomychus coccineus. The sequence goes on along the minus strand of OY294070.1, from coordinate 112,504,256 downwards.
GCTGTAGACGAGTTTGTACTCTTCTTGCCATTGGATATCATCGAACTTTTCGATATGGATCTACCACTCTGAAAAGGGAAATATTAGAGTTACTTTTATACAGAAACCTGGAAAAACTGGACAGGAAGCGGAGAAGTTTCTTCTAAGGCCGAAGAGTTTGATGTCGTTTAAACTTAAGACCTAGTAGGTAGATACATCAGGGACTGTGTACTGGTAGAAAGACCAATGCACTGCGACCAATATCCCTACAAGACTGGGTGTTCAACAGAAACAGCACTCCATCAACTTGTGGAAAGGGTGGAAATACGCTGGAAAATGAAGAGATGGTTCTAGCGGCCTTCCTAGACATAGAAAGAGTTTTTGGCCTGGATAGACTCAATTCTAAGGATGATAATGTAGGAGACCGTAGTGGCCCGAGTGGCCAGAGGATGCCCGCAGTGAGGAGTACTCTCTCAGCTTCTGTGGAATCTGGTCGTGGACGAACTACTGAAAGCTCTCCAGGACAAATAATACAGAACCCTTGGTTATGCCGATGACATAGTTGGAAAATACAACACCACGGTCAAATATCGGAAGCAAGAGGCTCTGAACCTACTAATAACAGGGATGGACTCGAAGGGATTGAACATTATCAGTCCCCACAAAGCCACCGTGGTAGCATTCACTCGAAAACGCAAAATAGAGGGCCTGGGACATCCTGAAACTTCGAGGGGAAACCCTACAAATAAAAAGGAAGGTCAAATATCTCTAGGTGATACTAGGCTCGAAACTGACCTGGAACCAACATCTGAAAAAGGTAATAAAAAAAGCGGAGACTTCACTATTTTTGGCCAGACGCTCCTTCGGGAAAAGATGGGGGCTAAGACCAGATATGGTGTTTTTGTTGTAAAACATGGTGGTAAAGCCTGCTATAACATATGCCTCTTTAATTTGGTGGCCTAAGACATAACAAAGAAGGACCTTGACAAGACTAATCAAGGTCCAAAGACTTGCATGTCTTGAGATCACAGGGGCTATGAAATCTACGTCCACTGCAGCAATAGAGACACTACTGGGATAGCCTCCCCTTCACTTAATCCAGGGAGAGGCAAAGGTTGGTGCCTTCAGAATACAAAATCCCACTCGATAATGTTCACATTGGTCCAGGACAAACGAGCATCGTAAGGATCGCGACCAAGGACTGTTAGGCATGAGAACAAACAGATCACATTCCAAAACGATACTCTTTCGACAACACATTCAAGGTATTACCAGATAGAACTGAATGGGAAAACACAAACTTGGGCACCATTTTACAAGGAAAGAGTACACGGACGGGTCTAAGACTGAAAAAGGTTCAGGTGCATATTCAAAAAACCTAAAGACTGGCTTCAGCTATTCATTGGGCAGACACCTTTCGCTTTTTCAAGCACAGATATATGCAATCCTTCAATGCGCGAAGGAAAACAATAGGAGAGCCATCAAAGATGAGCAGATCCATATGTAGTTGAAATGCAAGAGATATCGGAAAAGACATTGTTGTCTACTGTTTTACGAAAAAATATGGAATAATCGGAGAGAATAGAGATCCTGTTCTAAATTATTGCTATGACTACATGTTGTAAAATTATTCAAACGGATAGTTTAAATTTAACTTACCAAAGGAGTAGATTCAGAAATGGTTGGCTGGCTGGATTTCTTAGAAAGTCGATCGTGTCCATTACTTCCGGTACTGCTCGACAAGTTCGCATCGATACTTTGGCTCGCTTTTACTCGTGCGCCCCACGCCTTCTTCACGGTATCTATAAACCTGGATCCAGGTCCTGAATCTCCTTTGGGGGTGCCGGGAATAAGTAAGGCCCCGCCACCGAGGAAATCATTTGTTTTCTCGCGAAGTTCTTCGGTGAGCGACTCGAGAAGAGAGGAACGTGTTCGTTGTTGCAACTTTGCGAATTTGTCCGCCTTGTAACAAGCATTTTCGGCATTAATCAGCTTGGTCAGCAGGAATTCCTTAAACTCCGGACCGTGGTTGAATATTGCCGTCTGTGGTAGAGTGGGACCGAAAAATGGTACGTCATGTCTCGCAGTTACGCTCACTTTGTATCTGTGGATTAAAAGAGAAGAACGTGTAGTAGAACTATATATACTTCATCCTTTATTATTTTTTAAAGAGTCAATATATACAATTTTCTGGGCGACCTATCAACATTTTAAAATTCTTAGCAAACACTTTTCTTTTCTAATTCTCTCCATGTTAATGATTTATTTATCTAGATAAGTTAATGCCAACATTTCAAAGATAATTTCTGGTCATTTTGGGTAACATCTTGAAACAAACTTTAATTGCTATGTGGTTATGAAAATGTCCAATTAATATTATATTGCAGTTATCATTCAAACCTTCATGTAACTCCGTGGGAAATAGGATAAGTATATACGATACGTTAAACTGATTTGAATCTAAAGCACGCAATATATCTTATAACTTTATATCAAAAATTCTTTGCATACAAATTTTAAATTATCTTCAATCTTAAAGGACGGAATGGTGTGAACTTCGCCATTCAACAATTGAAAAAGTTCAATCCCACGCACGTAGGTTCATGAGTAGTTATCAACATAACTTCGTAATCATTTTTAAAAACTGGTTGCACAAATATACACTTGTGTCATTTTGCTTTTCGTTTTCTTTATGTACAAACTGGAAAGCTAACGGGAAAAAATTAATTTTTGTTATTTTATGCTAGACATGGGTGTCACGGTTATTACATCCTGATTCTGGCCAGAGAGGGCTCTCAAACATTTGAACGCTGGTATACACGGATTGGGCTCTTAATAAATTCTCAGAAAATCGAAATGATGCTGTACACCAAGAAACACAAGGTAGTCTCCTCAAAGGAACCATTTTTCATTAAGCCACAATTGACCAGCAAATATTTAGGCGTAGTACTGGATATGAACCTGAGCTGGAAAGAACTATTATTCACTCAAACCACAATAATAAATACTAATAAATACGTAATCACAAGTTGATAAATCTTTTGGAATGAAAAAATTAGAGTTCTGTAAATTCCTTGTGAGTTATAAAATAAAATTCTGGAATTTCTAAAGCATCCTTTTCAAAAATTCTGACACCTCTAAATTAGATTACATATCTACTCTCTATGGATTTGAGAAATTAAATTTTAAGCAATTTTTACTTCCCTTACTATACATAGTATACAGGGTGTCCTCGAACTGCGTGGCCAAAATAAAACCGAAGATTCTTTGATTCGAAAAAAAGTTGATGAGCCTTTTTACTTTTGCCTCAAGTGTCTTGCTTACCCGGTAGAGGGCTTCAAAATTGCAAAAATAATTTTGTTTTTTCGGTATAACTTGAGAACGTGATGAAGAACTTTTACAATATTTAGCAGGTGAGTTACTGTCGATAATGGCCATTTTTGAGAGTGGAGCACAGAGCCTTAGAGACCATAGAAATGGCTCAAACTTGAGGATGTAACGGGAAAAGTGTCCAGAACTTTTTTGTGGTCAATGTAATTCACTCGATATTTTTTATGTAGATAGCTTATCTAATTTGAAACCTTTTCTTACTCTTAGAAAATTTTGATAAAATCAACACGGATTAGCTTGAAAAAATTAATTTTCGAGTCTCTGCAATTTAGGCTTACTAATTTTACTTGATTAAAATACCTTATTGCCTTTGCTTTTCTAATGTCATTTTGGCATTTGAAGAATTTATTCTCAAAACTGTCAGTTTTTACTGTGCTTTCCGTAAAAATTTTATAAAATTATGGCTCAAAATTTCGCTAAAACTGAAATGGTTGATATGTTATTGATTTATAGACTTTGTCGATGCAATGGCCGGAGAAGGGAAAGATATCCGCATCGCAGAATTCCAAATCGGCAAACCTTCGCGAAACTGGCAAATTTGAAGCAAATCGCAGAGAAACTGGACGCAGACGGACAAGAAGGACATTAGAGCTCGAAGAAGCGATACTGGAAGCGGTTGAAACTGAACCTGGGATAAGCACACTACGTTTGGGACTTCGTATTGGAGCCTCAAAATCATTAGTTCATAATGTACTGAAAGAAGAACTGTTGTATCCCTATCATATTAAAACAGTTCAAGACTTATTGCCCATGGATCCAGGTCATCGGCTAGATTTCTGTCGGCTTATTGTCCAAAGACACGCAAACCCCAATTTTTGTAGAAGAATTCTGTTCACGGACGAAGATACTTTCACGAGATGTGGTCTTTTTAACCTCCATAATGAACATTTCTATGCTGATGAAAATCCTCATGAAACGGAAGTTACATATTTTCAGAATCAAACTAAAATCAATGTTTGGGTTGGAATTGTGGATAAATTTATTATTGGCGCTACCGTTATACCCGATCGATTGAACGGGGAGAACTACTTGAACTTTTTGGAACAAAGTCTACTTGAACTGTTGGAAGACTTGCCCTTACACATTTGTCGTGGCCTGGTTTATCCATGATGGTGCACCTCCTCATTTCACATTAGCTGTGAGGCGACATTTGAATGCGGAATATCCAGATCGCTGGATAGGTAGAGGACACGATGCACCAGTGAACTGGCCGGCCCGCTCCCCTGATTTGACGCCCTGCGACTTCTTTCTATGGGGCGCTTTGAAGTCGAAAGTTTATGCAGCTCCAGTAAACACACGAGAGGAATTGTTGTAACGAATTAATCATGAAGCGGATTTATTGAAGAATGATCCTACTAGCCAGAGTTCAATCCAATTTCTTGAAACGAATTAATTTGTGTATTCAGGAAAATGGGCAACATTTCGAACAATTGATGCCTTAGCGATTTCCAAAAAAGTTTTGTTGTTTCTTTTAATTTAGCATTTGTTTTTCCTAAATAATCACATCGTTTCCCCATTTCTTTTTTATTATTCGTGTTTTACCGAGATATTAACTATTTCAGTGTTAGTGAAACTTTGAGCCATAATTTTATAAAATTTTTACGGAAAGCAAAGTAAAAACTGACAGTTTTGAGAATAAATTCTCCAAATGCCAAAATGACATTAGAAAAGCAAAGGCAACTAAGGTATTTTAATCAAGTAAAATTAGTAAGCCAAAATTGCAGAGACTCGAAAATTATTTTTTTCAAGCTAATCCGTTGATTTTATCAAAATTTTCTAGGAGTAAGAAAAGTTTTCAAATTAGATAAGCTATCTACATAAAAAATAGAGTGAATTACATCGACCACAAAAAAGTTCTGGACACTTTTCCCGTTACATCCTCAAGTTTGAGCCATTTCTATGGTCTCTAAGGCTCTATACTCCTCTTTCAAAAATGGCTATTATTGACAGTAACTCACCTGCCAAATATTGTAAAAGTCCTCCATCACGTTCTCAAGTTATACCGAAAAAACAAAATTATTTTTGCAACTTTGAAGCCCTCTACCGGCTAAACAAGACACTTGAGGCAAAAGTAAAAAGGCTCATCAAATTTTTTTCGAATCAAAGAATCTTCGGTTTTATTTTAGCCACGCAGTTCGAGGACACCCTGTATAACCGGGCCAAATTTTTTCCTGGATTTTCGCGGATATATCCGTTTAAGCATTTCTAAATCAATCTAGTCTATTTTTGACATGATGTGTGTATTTGCGTGCGCAACCCACTGTGTAGACGATTGCGCCTGTCCTATTGGTCATATAGATTTGAAATTTTACTGCAAAGTGGTGAAAATAATAACTGTATTGTCGACAATAATAATAATATAATATTGAATTTAGGGTTCCTTTAAGAAATGCTGCTTAAACGAGAAAATTGATGGAAATTGTGCGACGTTAAAATTTTATTCCAACTACTGCTGACCGTTTTTGTAGCTATAACTTTACAAATAATGATTCTGGATGCACATCGTATATAGCTAAAATCTGATGCTGTGCTTCCAGGTGATAATCAAAAGCACAATTGTGCAAAGCAAGTTGCTGTATCATGAACTTCACATTTATCTAATGATTATATCTCAGCATCAATATCAATTTTGTTTCAAAAAATTATTCTACTCAAAATCACAATGAAAATCGGGAGCTCCTTGTTTCAGCGAATTTGAAGTATGAATTATTCTTGGCTTGCCTTTAGGGTTCAGGCAGTCGACGCAGAGGTTTCTTACTAGAAACTGCTTCCCAAAATTAATCGAGCATCATGTACATGTTTTGGCCTAATCTAGCATCTTCTCGTTATGCCAGAGTTACTATGAACTAGTTGAAAGCACCTGGTGTTCCTTATGGGCCCCCAAACGTTCTTCAAACGCGGTCTATTGAAACTTTTTGGGCCCAATTGACTGAGAGAGTTTATAAAAATGATTGGGAAGCCAAAAATGAACAACTATTGAGGGAAAGAACTTCTCCAAAAATAAGAGAATTTGACATCCTAACCAATCAGGAAGAAATTTCGTGTCATTGAGGAACACAGACCACTAGCAGTAATTTAAATACTAAACGTTAAAGCGTAAGGTTAAAATCAAAAATCCGATCAATTAGTTGTTTAAGAGATATTTACCATTTATTTGTACATATTAGTAGAATTCAAGTGAATTAACTTACGTATTTAAGTTGTAATATTTGTACGTTCTGTTCGGACAATGACCTGGATGTTTTCGCTCGTATATTTTGCATGTTTTAGCGAAAATAGTGGTTGCAATAGTTTGCGAAATAACAAAAATCAAATCCCAACTCGACTGAAAACTTTCCGGATTGTCCAATATCAAGCTTCACTTAGTTTCAAACGCTTCGAAAGTCGCAAGCTAGGAGAATCGAATATAACTTTGTACCTTCGACGCGCAGTCATAATAACATGGTACCGGTTGAAATCATGCCCTCCGTTTTGCATTTTTGCGTCCTGACGTAACCCTATACCTACGTCTAATACCGGCTTCGCGTGATTGAACGTCGCGCGGAAGAAAACAAATGAATGTGCGAATATGTATTTATTTTCGCTTGCACCTTTATCGATTCTACTAGAAATTATAGGTAAAGTTAGTAACGAGTTTAGGTAGAACTGTTGTTGGCAATTCAAGAGTTCAACGTTTATTTAGTGGTAATACATTACGAATTCGATAAAACACAAATTTACAATTTACTTTCCCCAGCTTTTCTGAGGATGCTACCTCTGTGGTTGGTGAAACGTCAGCGGATAATCATGTAAAAGTTACCAGTCCAATTTCACTGCAGCCTTCTGTTTGTGCAAAAGGGCTATTGGCCACAATTGGGGTATTAGCCCAAACACCATAATCTAGATCTTTGAAGCCATCCATAAGCCGAGGTTGACATACACCTTGGTGGTGTGGTGGAAAAGAATGAACTCAGGATGACCAAATCAAGCTGAAAAAGCTCATCCTCGAGTTACGAAAAGTGCTCCCTCGGAAGCATTTGGAGCGCTAACGAAGGTGGAACCATTCCACCTGATTATAAAAGGTGCGGCAACAGAAGCTGCCCACAGACTTACATCAATAGGACTGTGGAAAGCAAACAATTGCCACATCTCACTACCAATCAATGGTGATACACCTATCTACTCAGAGAATGGATGGGATGGCATACCTTTGGTAAGAAGTATCGTATAAGCATATACCCTAGAGAAGATTGGTTAAACAATAACCAATGAGCCCTGCCAACCAATGGTGAAATCTGGTTTACTGATGAAACCAGAAACCATGGCCATGCGGGAGCAGGGATGTACCTCATGGGTCCAGGTAAAAGTATTTCTATACCTCTGGGCAAACCCGGCACCATTCTTCAAGCGGGGATACTGGCAATAATGCGCTATGCCCAAATAGCGCTGGAAGAAAGAATGCAAACCCACATCAGGATACGCACAGACATCAAGGCGTGTTGCGCTGGGTAGCATGAGAATAACATCGAAGCTGGTGCGGGAGTGCATAAACATGCTAAACAACCTTGGTGGAGATGAAGGCAAGCTCACTATGGGATAAGGGAAAACGAAATAGCCCATGAGCTTGCAAAACTGGGGGCTATAGAACACCTGGAGGAGAATGAGGAACGTTCTCGAGTGGGAACCGACCCTTTGGTTGATAGGTGAACACTCGTACTTGGCGACTATGATAACTAGCATTGACCATTACATTTACGCTTTTTTTGGGTATATTTTGAAGAAGACGATGTTCAAACCAAGCTTCCAAAAGTTTACCGTCAGTGTCTTGGTGTTAATCTAGATATCCGTTGTTTTTAGCAGACAGTTCGGAACAAATTCATTTTTTTAACCTGCATGTATTATTGTTAATCTTTTGCCTTTATTTGAAGGAGCTTTGGTTTGGAATAAACTCATTCCATTCTTCTTTGACAGTGTTAGGTATACACCTAATATACCCCTTTTCGTCAAGATAGATAATTGGACTATTTCTACTCTATATTGTTTAACAGTCATCAAATATTCAGGACGCCATTCCCCTAAACGTTGAGATTCCATTAGGGTTTGTCTTTTATCAATCGAGTGATATTTAAAACCCATTTGGAGGAAAATTATCCTGAGATAGACTTTAATTGCTTCAGGAAATATTTGTTTTGTCGTTGGAACTCCTATTTTTTAGGGTGATCAGTGTATGTGTCACACATTTTATAAATTATCCTTTTTAATAAATTCACATCATTCTCGTCAGTACTTCTAAATGTGCCAGAGTCATGTCGCTATTTTTTAGGAATAATAGGCTAATTTATATTACCGAAGATAAAGAAGTACTTGCTAAAGCAGAAGTTTCGGCTAAAGATTAATTTACATGTCTAATTATTTGTTTCGCATCGGGAGATAAATGCTTTCTCCTGAAAGTGATACTACAAGACGCCCAACTATCAGGAAATACCGAAGGACACTACATTCTAATACTAGTATAACAAAACTCACTAGCCGAAAAAACAATAAGAACATAAAATAAAAATTTCAATTTCATATTTATATATTATTGGGAAGGTACATAATACCTCCGAAAGGTCTATTTATACCTACTTAAAATGATATAATTGCAGATAAATAAAAATTTGTTCTCCGGCTGTGCCCGAATGGCGGTAAATTTGGGGCCTTTTATGCCAAGAAACATAATCAGGGTGTTATTGCAGTTAAAATGTCAACGGTATTATCTTAACAATACTCTATCACGTTTATTTTTCACATTTGAAAGGAAGCAACCCCCCCCCCCTCCAGAATGTTCTTGATTCGAAAATTGGGTGGTCGTTAAAATTCAAATATCTCATAAAAGCTGCCTCTAATCTAAGTTTTGCAAGAACATCTTGAACCAAACATTGCCCAATTTATCGAAAATATTCCGCTGTGTAGAAAATAGGCTAACCAAAGAGGAGAACAACTCCTCTATAGCTATGCCAATGAACGATTCTGAAAATAATTTCTAGTATCAAATAAAAGTTATCCATTTCAGAAGTACTTGAAGCAAATTTGGTCAAAATCGCGGCTGTATCTACCTTAGGAAGCGAAAATTATATCATGCATGTCGATTTATTTTTCGATGAACTATCGACTGTTGAAGTTTGGCAGATTACAACTAGTCGAGGAATTATAGCCAAAATGATCGAATTTTTTACTGGCAACCTGTATCGAGATGCGGTTTTCGCCATTTGCTTCAGAAACACAATAGAAAAAAATGTGCCATATTTGTTTTACCAGGAAAAGCTTGGTTGCACTTGTGCATGCAAAAAATGCATTTAAATAATGCGATTTGCGGAACTGTATTGTTGCTCACCAAATATTAACCAAAATTGGCCAAAATTTGTTACTTAGGGGTTTTTGGGGTCGCTGATTACGAATTTGATGTTTACAAAACGCCACGCTGCATTCTGGGGCCGATTTCGGGCTTGGGGGGGTATTTGCAGTATAAAGCGCATAGTGTCCTCTGGGGCAACGTGGGGCATCTGGGGCAGTTAAACAATTTCAACTGCCGAACATCAAATTCTATCAATAAAAAATCGTTAACAATGAAAAAATCTTCAAACTCGCATTATTAGATGTATGTTTCTTACTTTCTCCGCTAGGTCCGCATGTACCGTAGGAATACTTCCTCGCAATAAAACTTTCCAATGAATAACTCATAAACTACATCGACAATTTTCATTTTCGAAAAACAATTGATCACAAAAACTGGGAATATAGTGAGAGAATATCTCCTGACTCAGCTGAAGTGTATTCAAGTTTTTCTTGTGAAATACGTTTAGCTAAGAGGAAGTTGGGTGCATAACCCTGCCTCTGAGTTTCACCGTTTCTTCACAACCGTTCCTGTATATTTATAGGAATGTGGGTGCATAAATCAGTTGTCAACCGATCTTGAGTTATCTGTTTAGGTTTGCAATTTATTATTTATGCCCCCGTTGCCCCAGAGGACACTCTGCCCTAGGAGCGTCTGAGCTGAGAATGCACCTTGAATTCGTGTTGAGCGACCACAAAAACCCCCAGAGAACAAGGTTTTTAGGTTTGATGTTTGAAATTCGATAATAGTCCCAAGTGCCCCTCATTGCCCCAGTTTACCCCGGGCACTTAAGTTAACGAACATCATTTAGTTTGTGTTTAAAAATCCCAAAATTGCCATAAAATACCGAATGATTGAGAAAATTTGAGGGTTTGCGCTTTATACTGCAAATACCCCCCCAAGCCCGAAATCGGCCCCAGAATGCAGCGTGGCGTTTTGTAAACATCAAATTCGTAATCAGCGACCCCAAAAACCCCTGAGTAACAAATTTTGGCCAATTTTGGTTAATATTTGGTGAGCAACAATACAGTTCCGCAAATCGCATTATTCAGATGCATTTTTTGCATGCACAAGTAACCAAGCGTTTCCTGGTAAAACAAATATGGCACATTTTTTTCTATTGTGTTTCTTGAAGCAAATGGCGAAAACCGCATCTCAATACAGGTTGCCAGTAAAAAATTCGATCATTTGGCCTTTTTACGGCTATATTTCCTCGAGTAAACTGGGATATATTATCCTGCACAAATTGCTGTATTTTCTAACGGAGCAGCGGTATCAGATATATCCATTTATGTTTATAGTGGTAACGACTGAATACGATTGGTTACATAGTGTATTTTAAAATACGATCAATTTTTTCCTATTCATTGATTTCTGATCACGATGAAAATATAATACTAGGACCTGCAACAGGAGATAATTAAATCCAAAGGTAACGCAGTTTAAACTCAACTAAAGAGCTGAATATTTGTTCGGTAAAGAAATCTAATTTCCAAATGAGGCATCAAGTTGAAATTTGGTGTACAATTTGATGGAAACGCCAGAGTCCGGTTAACGGAATCGGAAAGAATGAGCTAAACATGAATCGCAGTAAATGAGCAATGTGAAGTGCATGTTATGCAGTTGACTTACCTAGTGTTTGGCAGTTTCCCGTCGATTGGTTGAACGACGATGAAAGCGTGTAGAAAATGCGACGCGATCATATCGGGTGTAAAGGGTGTATTCTCCTCTTGAAACACGATAGCTACTATATCGTTTCCTATATGCCTCTTCCTCTGCAATTGCTGTGGATCGCTTTCGGTGAATGGCAGAAGAGTGGAAACGTGAAACATGATTTCTCTCTCCTTGAAGACTCCGTAAATAGCTTGTTCTCCCGTATGGCCGTTGTGTATGTCTAAGCCTCCCCTGTAGCCCTTATGGTCTTTCAGTTGTATCTTCTGACCCAACAGCGATAGGAAATCATCGAAGGCAGGGTTGGTCACAGTGTTACAGAACAATTCTTCCTCTGTTGTTTGACCGAACTTTTGGTATAGTACGCCGAATTTAAAGTTGGACACTAGAACGTGTTCATCGTAATTGGCGACTAGAGACGTCGCCTTCGGACTCATTACTGGCATAAAATTATCTACATTCAATTGTTCGTTCAAAAGTTTGGCCATCCTTGCAGGATTGGGGTTGTTACCTAGGCAAGACGTGGGTACTATTTCGTGCATCGAACCCGAACGTAATCGGAGCAGTATCCTTGTGTGTTCTTGGTTTGCTACGTTCTCCGTTTTGATTGAAAGCAGTACGGGCCCCATACATTCATCGCTTCCAATAAGGGTGGAATGTTCCTGCAATCAAATTAGTTTTTGTTATTTTCAAGTTTGATACTATCAATCACAACAAAATTTGGTAGAAAATAATAGAGATCTATCTATATTATAGTCGAGGAAATGAAACAGAAAAAAGGCCAAAGGAAACAAAATCGATTATTTTTTTCATGATATGCATTTTAGCTTTTCTACAAAGGAAAATGCATCTTTTTGAATCCATTTTCAGGAGAAAATATTAAAAATGTTGGAAAAATGGCCAAATATAGCCAAAATAGGCAAGAATCGTGATCAGCACTCCAAAAAAACCCGACAGACAAATTTGGTTGCATTTCAGAGCACATTAAAAAACAATTCATGGAGACGACCTAGGTCATTAGGGTATCTTGATCACCAGGTGACTATTGAGGGTCATAGTAACAACTTGCAACCTCAAAAGAACCTCCATTCCAAAAGATAATTTCACGAATGATAGTATCAAGATGTCCAGAGCCCCAGGTAATCAAAAACCCCAAAAACCCCTGAGTAAGAAATTCTGACCTATTTTGGCTATATTTGGCCATTTTTTCAGCATTTTTAATTATCTCCCGAGAATGCATTCAAAAAGATGCATTTTCCTCTGTAGAAATGCTAAAATGCATATCATAAAAAAATAAACTGGTAACATTTTTTTAAATAAGTAGTGCCATGTATCGGACAATATCAAAACTGACTCAGAGGTGAAGTCTATTGAAGTTTTTCAATAGTTTATAGATATCGATTGCAACTATTTTTTCCAATTATTCACCTTATTTAAATTCAACTTCCAAACCAAGATCAGTTTCCACACATGAAAGTTCAATTATTGACATATATAGGTGGAAAAAATTAAACGAACTCGATAAAATAATTTCAAGTTCATCCATATTATGTTTTTTTTGACGAGACAACGTCTTATAATTCGATGGAGCCGGCTGCACGCACGAGAAAACATGACTCATTTGCCGTTACCTCGCTCTGACCGGCTGTGCGTTACCTCGCTCTGAGGCGTTCCATTTAAGGCTTGAAGTGCAAGCGAGCTCTTCTACTTGAGTGACCGATGCGATGCGCGTGGACAGCTGCTATACAATAATACATTTACATGTTTTCGTAAGTGCAGTGAAAAGTGAATGTGGTGTCAATTGTTTATAGCAACGATAATTGCGGCGATAAAGGTAATGATTCTTTCGATATTAAATATATGTTCAGTGATATATTGTCGAATATTCGTGCTTTCATCATTAAAATAAATAGCATCGGTCCGCTAGTGCAGCGATTGTAGGTTATGCTATAATTGACAAAACTATAACAATAAGTTAAACAGAACTGTTTCGCGATGAGTAAAAAATCAATTGCTTTACTATTCGATCGAAATAATTATCGAGCGTAGCTATGATTTCAAAAAATTAAAACATAAGTGTTAAATCTTCCACATATCATAACAACGTGTCTGAAATGACAGGTAGGACCAGCCAATCGTCAAAGGGAACAATTTTCTCCTATATCAAACACATTGAGGCGGGCTTTTTAAAAGCTAAATTGACATAATTGTATTTATGCGTACAAATAAATGTAACTTGATCAATTCAATTGTGATTTCCATTTACCTCCTTCTCTATATCCATACAAAATATCTATCAAACAAATAAAATTAAAATTTTCTTTTGAAAAATGAAACCATTCCATCAGTATTTTCTTATGACGTTGTCACGTTCAACTATCGTCAGTAAACCGACTTTACAGACAACCGATTTTTTTAACTTGTACAATTACTATAACAGAAATGCCCCAACCGACAATTAAAACCTTTACATATTGAGAAGTAATCTGCAGATCTGATTATTTGTTTTGTATTGCAAGTATAAGTTGCTGCTTGATATTATATTTCAGTAAACTATAAATCCGAACAGTGTCCTTTCAAAAAGATAGTAGGTTTAGGTCAGAATCGTGATTAACGCCCCAATAAAACCCCGAGAGATGAATTTGGTTCCATTTCAGAGCATATTAAAACAATCCATGAAGATGACCCAGGTCATCAGGATATCTTGGCCACCAGGTGACTCTTGAGAGTCATGGTCACAACCGGCAACCTCAAAAGAACCTCCCTCACAAGTTTCATCCCATTCCAAAAGATAATTTCGCGAATTCCCTGGAGACGGTGATAGTATCAGGATGCCCTGAGCTCCAGGTGCATCCAGGTGGATTCCGGGGTCAGATTCGAACTACGACAGTTCGAATCAGGCCCCGGAATCGTGATCAACCCCGAACACCCCCGAGTAAGAAATTCTGTCCTATTTTGTTCAACGTTTTTAATATTATCTCTTGAAAATGCATTTAAAAAGATGCATTTACCTCTGTACAAATGCTAAAGTGCATATCATGAAAAAATAAACTGATTACATTTTTTTTAAATGACTTCTAGAAACGAATAAAAAAATCGTCAAAATCGGTTCTGCCGATATTTTTTTTCGACCTTTTCTGCTTTATTTCCTCGACTATTACGTCTAGGAGGAAGTTCTGCGTCATTTTCGACGTAATCGATGAAAAACTGATATTTTATAAGCGATCATTTTACTTCATTTGGTAATTTTCACGCTTGTGATCCAATTTTGATTTAATTTAACAAAAAAAATTTCTGAGTTTTCAGAAAATGGCTAGATGAAAATCACACGTGATGCATTTTCAATATCCATAGCCGATGATTATCATTTATTATTCTTAGCAAATCCGTATTACTAGTGTCATCTGTCGGACAATATCAAAACTGAGTCAGAGTATTGAGTATACACTTTTTCAATTGTTTCTTTCAACTATTCACCTTATTTACATTTAACTTCCAAACCAAGATTAGTTTCCTACACATGAAAGTTCAATCATTAACATCTACAGGTGGAAAAAATTATAAGAACTCGATGAAATAATTCCACGTTCATCCATATTATGTTTTTTTAAACTATTGCAATTACTATAACAGAAGTACCCCAGCCGACAATTAAAACTTTTACATATTGAGAAGTAATCTGCATATCTGATTTTTGTATTGTATTGCAAGTAGAGGTTGCTGCTTGTTATATTTGAGAGTAAACTTAAGGATCCGAACAGTGTCCTTTTAAAAGGATATTAGGTTTATTCACTACTATCGGCTGAAATATTTACGTTCTCGTTCAGTTATGGGTCTTGCCGAGATGCTGGCAGAGAAAAAGATGATGCTGAGGTTTCAGAACAAATAGAAAATTCCAAATTATCCGGAATAGGAAAATTTAATCCATAGTTTCCTTGTTTCAGACGCATTGATGTGCCAAGTTACATAAACTTCATGAAAAATACAATAGTTAAGAGTCGACCGACTGATGTGAAAAAACCTATTTGAATATTTTATTTAGTTCCCGAGTGGGGAGCGAAGGAAATTGCTTGAAAATATTTAGTTTTAAAATTTGCACATACATAATATTATGTTTGTTCCAATTCGATTGACTTCAAAACAGTTATACAATTTAATGGCCACATGTATACATCCAATATCTGATGCCTTCAAACTTGCCTATGATGAAATCCCATAAAAAAATTAATGAGTAAAAATTAACGTGATGTTTCAAGGATTTTCTAGTGTCGCATTTGCATTTCTAACAAATGATTAGGCAACGGACTTGTTAGATTTGCCATATTGAAGGCGTGTCAAGTGAAAAAATACCTCGACAGAGTCTTGTTCAGATTTCGTATAGATTAGTATTTACAGTTGTAGCGGGAAACATCTTAAAATGTATAAGATCTAATCAAATTAACATTTGATTATCATCAGACGATACTTAATTCCAGTGTGTGTTTATAGCTTAATTTGACTGACCTCGTAACACCTACAGCTTACAAATCTCATCAGGCACCGAAAGTGTCACATTGAACATGAAGAAAATTTCATTAGCAACTGCATCATGGAAAATATGACCTAACCTATAAGCTTATTGTTGTGTTCAGAAATATACCGTTGTGTCTGGTTCTTAAAGTTATGGAATTGATATCGCCGAGTTATTTGCACGCAGAAAACTTTCTCCAGTATGTTCTTAGTTATAAGAAGCAAATAATGATTCATAAATTTCCGTACCATCGTTAACGAGACTAACCCAGACGTGACAAATTAAATTCATGCTTATTTGATTAAAAAGTGAAGAAAAAGACATGCATTCCAAGACACCATTTATCCTAGATTTGTCTACGAGGTTCTTGGACTGTCCTAGAAGAGAACTCCAGTGTTAAGTGCCAAGTTCTTCGTCATTTGTTCTGAAATTTACTGTAAAGTGTGTGAACCTATGCAACAGAAGCTTTCCAGTTAGATTAGCGATGTTTCAGCTCACTTGCGGGCGTGGGCGTCCGACTGTTCAATTCATGTGTGCCCTGGGACACAATGGAGGATGATTTTGTTCTGCATCACCGATGTGTTCAGTTTGGTTTTGCAGTTAAGAACCAACCTTGAACTAATGATGTTTGAGCTCATCATCATCATCGTTTGAGGGGAGGAGGCTAAGCCTCCAAATGCACTTAGGCCACTTAGCACTCCATTGTGCACCGCGTGGTCGGAAGCCTATTTTATTCTAGCAGGTTTGTGGCCCGCCAGAAACCCAGAATATTGCCAGTGCTGGCTTCCATAAGTTCTTCTGGGAGCAGTTTTGCTTCTCCGAAGTGTCGGTGCCTGAGGGATGCTGATGATGGGGGTTCCAACAGGATGTGAGAGTCAGTTTCTTCCGCCTCTATGCATTTCCTACATATAGGGTCATCTACGATGTCCATATTGTGAAGCTGTTTGTTAAAACGTCAGTGACCAGTTAGGATTCCAGTCATCTCTGATGTCCCCCCTTCTGTTCACAGAAAGGAGTTTATTTGAGAGCCTAGTGCATCATGTGTGGTGATTCTCGTCACAGTTCAGACCGCTCTTTATTCAATTGGCTTCAGAAGGGTGAGACCCCCCACGCAATTCGATAAAGCAACCATTGGCTCCGGCTTGACAGGGGCGCCAGGCGACCCACGCTTGGCCAGGAATTCGACCATTTCGTTTCCTTCAACTCCACTGTGTCCAAGGACCCATATGAGTTGAACTTTATTTCTCCTGGCTAGTTCAGCTAGTGTATCTCTACATTCTTTGACAAGCCTTGATGCGACTCTGGGAGATTTGAGAGCTCCCAGAGCCGACCGACTGTGTGTGCAAATATATATGCGCCTATTTACATAGTTTCTTCGCAAGTTTTCCATGGCCGTGCAGTAGGCGCCTAGTAATGAGATAGTGAACTTAGGCCTTTTCAAGTACACTCCCGCCCAGAAGCCTGACTTACCTTGGACCCATCTGTGAACCTTACGAGCCCATCTGGTGGCAGTAGGGTGAGAGTTTCGTCACTCCACTCTACTATCCGGGATGAGGATTTGGGAGAAGCGAGACATATAGCTGGAATCATGCTATTTTGCTTCATTTCTAGTATGTAGAATTTTTGTTGTAATCCCCATGATCTGCTGAAAACTCTTCTGCTCGCCCAAAATGACGCAGAGGGCTTCCTTAATCTATATTCAAGGCATGTTTGAGCTCAGCTCTTCCAATTTCAAGGCTGCTCAACTATCGGACATGATGGTTATGTCCTTCTTTTTGTATCGTTTGACTAGATCGAGTTGTGTACATCTCTGAATTGTACGGGCTTCCGCTTGAAAGATACTGGTGTATTTACCCGTTGGTTTCGAGTATTTGGTTCTTGGTCAAAGACTTTCTGTCCTAGAACCATTGGTATACCACCAGATTGCTAGTTTTCTAACCTGGTGAACTTTTCTTTGTCTCCACTTTTCTATCTTTCCAAGATAGGCTTGTCAAGTATGTGTACACATATCATGTCGTCCCTGGGTGCCATGAGTATTGATTGGGTGCTTTATTGTTATCTTTCCACCCATGTTTTATGCCTCCTTGAGATTCTTCGTTCATTATATCATGGATGCTCTTTGTTTGGTGATTGCTTGGGTCTATTGTTTTTGGTTATCGAGACATAGGTGGGTCTTAGCCTACTGTGCTTTAGAGTAGGCTATAGGTGAGGATGGGGTGAACATCCAGACAGTATCTTTGGTGAACTATCAACATTCTACCTGCCATCCAGGAGGAAGTTAGGCTGGACCGACCAGCGTCCAGCTGTTCTGAACGGCAGGTAAAATAATGACACGTCCGAATTGCAAGACGAAGGCAGGTCCGAGTTGCTAGACCGGAAACACCCTGATGAGGGTGGGTAAGGTAATTCAACACCTGCTTTTATTATGGATGGAATAAGGAATTTTTGTTTCCTGATAAAATAAAAACGTTTTCGTGCTCAACCAATGTGAAATTGTGGCCCTAAGCTTTTTTTACAATTTTTTATAACCCATGGTCTAAAAAATGGGGATTATATTCCGCTTATATATTGTCTCCTGTGCAATAAGCAAAAAACTACTTGTAAAAAGGTTTTTCAAATTATAATCAATATTTGTGTAGGAAGAGGATTCCATTTTAAGCCGAAAACGGTCACTATAGATTTTTAACTAGCTATACACAATGCTGCCTGCGAAGTTTGGACTGAACATTTAAAGATACGTGGCTGCAGATTTCATCTCGGTCAATTTTAATGGCGCAAAATGAAAGAATTGAGATTAAGGCAAGGACTAGAAAGAAAAAACTGAAGTCGGCAAATGACTACTACATTTGGTTTATCTTCTTTAAACCCTGATGAAATCGAAGAGGATTTTTCTGCCAATTAAATACAATGAAAAAACAGGGTGAATTAAAAAAAATATTTGGTAGCAGTTAAATCAGCGAACCTGTGGCTTTTCCTCCAAATGTATGGGCAGAACCCTCCCTTTTGGCGAGAACAACAAATGTGCCCGAAGCGTTTCATTCGCATTTCAATAAACTGTTTTATTCCCCTCATTCAAATATTTTTCAATTTACTGAACAATTAAAAACATTTACAGTTAGATGCATATATCTAAATAACACCGAAAAAATTAAAGGGGTGATTCTGTGATGAAAATTAATGTGAGTGTTTGGTATAAATTTTTTTGAAAAAACCCTCCCCGGAAAAGTTACACCCCTTCGAAAAAAAAAAAATGGTTTTTCTTTTTCATTTTCCCTGTATATCAAGCTAAAGACACGAAACTTGGTAAACATTATCTGTCAATAAGAGTACACTTTTTGAAATTTTTTCAACCCTGAAGTATGCTTAGAAGGGGTTGATTATTTCAACCCCTAAGATATTTTTTCTTACAACTTTTTTTAGATGAAAATTTTTTCTTTAAAAAAGTATGACTGAAAAGCCCAATTCATTGACTAACTTTTTTAACTCTACAAGTTTTTTCTAAAACTTGAGCATTTACGAGAAAAAAAATCTAATGCAATGCATTTTCAAAAAGATGAGCTAACGCGAGTGTATTTTGCGTCAAGTCTAGTGGCCTGTGCTTTGCATAAAAACATTAATACTGACACTAGGATTGTGTAGTGTCATTTTCTGTCACCCATCTTATTGTTTCACAAGTTTTATGATTGTGTATTGTAGGAAATATTAGTTGATTGAAAATATGAATGCATATTCGAATTTGGAAATGGCAGATATGCATTTTACATACGGTCGTGCTAACGGTAATTCTTTGGAAGCGCAAAGACTTTATGCTGAACAGTACCCACAGCGTAGACTACCCCATCATACTACGTTCACAACTATTCACCGACGCTTGCGGGAACGTGGTAATTTTGAAAAAAGAAGTTATGATTCTGGTCGTACTAGAGAAGTTAGAACTGCAGCTGTAGAAGAAGCCGTACTTAATTCAATTGAAGAATTCCCAGAAACTAGTACCAGCTCGTGTCCTACATGTAAGCCATTCCGTTGTTTTTAGAATTTTAAAAGAACAAATGTTGTATCCCTATCATCTTCAACGGGTGCAGGCGTTAATGATTCGAGATTTTTTACCCCGTGTGATTTTTTGTCAGTGGCTTATTAATATGATTGGCCAAGCATCACAGTTCTTAGATAATATTTTATTTACTGACGAGGCGAATTTCTCAAGAGACTATTAGAAATTTTCACAACAATCACCTTTGGGCTGACGAAAATCCTCATGGCTTTTTTGAAGGAAATCATCAGTATAAATTTTCATTAAACGTGTGGCTCGGAATTATTGATAATCATTTAATTGGTCCCCATTTTCTTCCGCTACGATTAAAAGTGAAGCATATTGTTATCTCCTTGAAGAATTACCTGTTCTTCTTGAAGAGGTTCCCATTCAAATTAGGCAACATTCATGGTTTATGCACGATGGTGCACCAGCTCATTTTAGTATACTTGCAAGAACTCACCTGGATGAGGTGTATGCCAATCAATGGATAGGTCGAGGAGGACCTGTAAACTGGCCAGCCCGCTCCCCTGACCTTAATCCTTTGGATTTTAGCATATGGGGATATCTGAAATCTTTGATATACACAAACCCAGTTGAAAATATAGATGATCTGCGAAACCGCATTGTGGCAGGGTGTGAAACTATAAGAAATTCTCCAGGAATATTTCATCGTATACGCAATTCTATGAGGAAAAGGCTAGATGCTTGTATTGACGCTGAAGGCGGTCATTTTCAACATTTATTATAATTGTATTGTCGATATTCGACAGGTTTTTGTTCATTGTTTGTTCACTTTTGTTTTTAGTTGTAGAAGTCTCATAATCATAATCATAATTTGGTTGGCTGTTGTTTAATAAAATGCTATTTTACATGAGCTTATTTATTTTTTTCTCATAAATGCTCAAGTTTTAGAAAAAACTTGTAGAGTTAAAAAAGTTAGTCAATGAATTGGGCTTTTCAGTCATACTTTTTTAAAGAAAAAATTTTCATCTAAAAAAAAGTTGTAAGAAAAAATAATCAACCCCTTCTAAGCATACTTCAGGGTTGAAAAAATTTCAAAAAGTGTACTCTTATTGACAGATAATGTTTACCAAGTTTCGTGTCTTTAGCTTGATATACAGGGAAAATGAAAAAGAAAAACCATTTTTTTTTTAATTTTCGAAGGGGTGTAACTTTTCCGGGGAGGGTTTTTTCAAAAAATTTTATACCAAACACTCACATTAATTTTCATCACAGAATCACCCCTTTAATTTTTTCGGTGTTATTTAGATACACCCTGTATAAAAATGAACAACTACGACATTGTGAACAAATGTACAAATTTAATGTTTATCAATCGATTTGTTGAAATGGAAAAATTGACTGAAACTTATAAAAGTAATATGATTTCACGTTATGATTATGTAAAAGGTATGTCATATTACAATAAACCAAAGTAACTTGTTTTTAAAGTGGTAAAAATTATTTGTTCCGTGTGTATTTTATATATTTAATTTACGTAATACAACTGTTGTTCATAATGAATTTTTATCCATCCAGTCTATTCTTAATAAATACTACCTGAGCGCTTCCTATACCGTAGCGCAATTCGGCCTTCATAAAATTTGTTTCCGTCGAATAACTCGGAGCCTATGTTTGGGGCCGTCCAGCAATTCAGGTATAGCGGCTGGGCCTTACATGTTTTTCGTGTTTCGAACTTTTATGAAAATAGGATTCGTCAAAATTATGGAGTTTTGGCGCTTACTACGTGAATTCTTTAGGAATTGGATAATAATAGATTGTGTAAGCAAACATAATTACAATTGAATGACAAAAATTTGATTATAGGTATTAGGTATATCCAACAGACAATAGAAATTTTGAATTACACAATTTTCATCTGCAGAACTTCTCTATTGCTCAAAAAGTTTTTTCATAAAGGTAACAATTACATCTTTATTGAATTCAGTTCATAACTCAATAGCACTAGAACTCTATTGTGGCTGGTCATATGTTCATTTGTTGTAGGTACTTCATGTGTGGCGTTTTCAACCCTCATAACCATACATAAATTTTCTGCTGTTCATGTCTTATTCGCAAAGTTATTATTCAAAAACATTCACAACTGAAGAGTATGCAGATGTGGTTTTTGTTATGCATAAACGCTAGACAAGAAACAAGACAATACCAGCAAAGGGATCCAGATATACACTCCATCTATATGAAAATTCTGTGCGAGGTGTATCAAAATGCGAAATGTTAAAATCGATCAAGCGTGTTCACGAGAGACGGCATGAGTAATCATTATCACGAACATGTGTTATCGCTGCAAAATCCGCATGCAATTAGATTACGTCAATTTCAAGAACGTTTGGGTGTGAGGCGGTTCAACAAAAAATTGCAACCTATCCAACAGTGTTTCTGAAAAACATCCTTTTCGATTTAATCCATGAACTACCACATCATCCAGAGTATACGATATCAACCGTTACCTTCTAAGTAACAAGGCAAAGTGCTCTGACGTCAGGAGGTCGTGACGTCAACTATCGTGGGCCATTCTATGAACTGCGACCATTAATTATTACAGTATTCTGCGACTCACGTGCACCGGAAGCAATGTCCGGTTTGTTTATAAGACGAGGGCAAAGTGAAAAGTCCCTGAAAACTCAAACAAAAAATGATTTATTTGGTCAAAACTTATTTTATTTCTCAACATATTCTCTTTGTAGCCCGATACACTTCGTCCAACATTTTCCTAATTTTTCGATCCCTTCCAAATAATACGATTCTGGCAATCCTTCAAAATAGGCGTTTGTTTCAACGATGTCCTCATCGGTGGAGCCAAACCTCTTTCCGCCGAATCATTTCTTCAAGTTTGGAAATAGATAAAACTCGCAGGGGGCATAATCTGGAGAATATGGTGGATGACAAACAAATTCGTAGCCCAATTAATGCAATTTTTCCATTGCGACTGCCGCCGACCTGTGCACGGGTACGTTGTCCTCGTGGAAGAGCACTTTTTTCTTTGCCAAATGCGGCCGCTTTCGCTTCAAATCGGCGTCGAATCGATCAAACAATTCTGCATAATATACGTCAGCGATTGTTTTGCCCTTTTTAAGATAATCGATAGGGACGATACCATGTGCATTCCAAAAAAACTCGCTATGACTTTGTTGACCGATAAATCCACTTTGGCCTTTGTCGGCTTCGATTCACCAGGACACTGTTTCGACAGTTCTTTGGGCTCTGGTGTGTTGTGCTGGATTCATATTTCGTCCACGGTTACGAAACGGTGCAAATATTCCTTCTTATCGCGCTTGAACATCGCCAAGCACTCATTATAAGTTGTAACACGGTCTTGCTTATTACCAACAGAGAGTAAATGCGGCACCCTATGATGTCATACTACATCAACCAAAATCAGTGAACCACTTGTGAATCGTTCAAATCGATGGTGAAGAGTCCCCATAATGTTTAACAAGCGATGCTTTGGTTTGTGTTATGTCTTTTCCACGTAAGAAATAATGTTTAATCAGGACGCGAAATTCACTTTTTTCCATGTTGACAAAAATCTTCAACGTTGCTTGCTTCCGATGGGTGTCAAAACAGAAGTGAAAGACATATATATCAGTCTGAAAATTTTAATGCGTTCTAGTTAAAGATGGTACATCACAAATGTCACATGGGATTTTCAATTGTGGCGCCATCTGTTTTATTTTCAGGGACTTTTCACTTTGCCCTCGTATAGCTATTTAACGCAATTATATTATGCTTGCAAATTTGTGTTTTATCTTCATCACTTCATAGATTTATTATAAGCGATCATACATAAAATTATACTTTCATCTGTGAGTAGTGGACATTGACGTGTTTAATTGTGTTTCATTTGGTATTTATTGATTTTAATGAAAAGTGTAAAGTGTATGTAAAGATAAACTGAAATAAGTAGTGATACCAAAAGCTACAACATTATTGTATTCTGAGCTTACAACTTTTTGTTTTTCGCAATTAACAAAAATGCTTGGTGTTGTGTAACGATTCGATAGCTATATGTAATTATAAGCTGGAATGATAACATCGACGTGACAATTATATGAAGAAAGGTCAGTGTACGTATAAATTCAAAACACTATCAACATTTTTTTTCTTACAAGTCGCAACGTAGGTGTAAGTCCACCTACACAAGTCCGAGCAAAGTTAAATAATGAAGAATTGAATTTAAATAAATGCGTGGATTTTGTTCGAGACTGGTGAATTCTCAGGCTTGTCGGTTAGGGCAGTGGCAGACAGGCAAGCGAGATTGTATCCCATGTCGGATTGTGTGTGTACGGTTCGTTGATTTTCAAGGATTACAACGCCAAGTAGTATCCAGTAACCAGAGTATCATTATACGGCATCTTTAAATATCACATAAGATGCAATTACAACACAATTTCTCTAAGTATAAGGCTTGGGTAAATTTCTTTAAATATCACTCTTCCTATCGTATTTTTTCGTTTCTATTTTACGTTGGGTATCAGATTCTGGAAACATAAAATATGGAACAGCTGAGTCCGAAACAATTTGACCCTATTACTTAGAGACTGCGGTTGACCAAGAGTTAGTTTGGAAAAGCTCACTTAGCGTTTGCGACAGCTTGTATTCGAAATTCCAATCCTGGTTGACTCGCCGTTGAGTTTTTTCCATTAGATTTTATCATGGCATCCCAACCCAAGCACATACTGCATCGTTTTAGATATTTGGTCTGGGAAATGCTGGGTTGACAAAATGCCTCTTGCGTCCTTCCAAACTAGGCTGTGCCAAAAGGGAACTTAAAGAAAAATGATTGTAATTTATTGACCTGTTGTCTGATTGAGTCCATGATTTTTTCGGCTCGGCCTACGAGCTGTCAAAGTGGGAAATTTTTTGACACCAGGAACATATTTTTCTTAGCGGGGTGGGAGGGGGTGTAATAGATTTGGTTTCACATTAACTAGCATCACATTAAAGGGAAGATTCTAACCTTTTTAGATCTCTAAGATTAATCCATTTTCGACTAAACGCAACCGAGTTTTGACATTTTGGGTGCATTTTCAAGTGGTGCCTTTTTCCACTCGAGTGTAGATTATCATAACTGATGGGCGATTTTCTCTGAAATTATCAACTCAATTAATGCTACGTGATACTAGATCACGAACCTAAAAATATGAAGTTATTTAAGTTGAAAGTTGAAGTTGAAATTACAGTTTTTAGGCCTTGAAAAAATGGTTCTCTTCTTTAAATATATCTGTGGAAAAGTGGATGTGGCGACTAAAATGCATTAAATACTTTGTCCACGACTATTGTATAAAATATGCATAATGCATGTGTTTCCTCAAGCATAATGATATCCATTAATCACTAGTGAATAATGAAATCATTATTCACTACCATCAATATGACAAACATGATAGAAACGTATAGACAAATACGATAAAAATAGAGCGAGCTATGAAACGTCAAGTCAGATCGAATTTAATTTGAAACGTCAACAAGTTGTTGGTTCGACTTGTTTCAACAGCAAAGTTTATAAGTATCAAAGTATTATTTATGGGTCGTGGACAAAGTATAGTATTCTACTTGCATATTATGGCTATTATTCACTTGGATGATTTACGACGTAAACTTCATCCACGTGAATAATAGCCACCATAATATGCTCGTTGAATAATATACAATTATGTTTGTATGTAATAATGTCTCCCAAGTGTCAAACATCTCGTTATTGTAGAACAGTGTTATGAAACCTCTGAAAAATTGAGGAAAAACTTCAAAAAACACGTTTTGGGCTTGATGCACCTCTAAATATTAACCATTTGTTTCAAATTTGGGGGACCTGAATGAATTTGAACGGGGAATAATATACTCGAAGAAGAGCGAAATAAAAAAATATCGATTTTTTTTGGCACAGCCTATTCCAAACCCATCACTTTATTATTCCAATTTGATTGATTGAAGGCGGCCTCAAAACCTTCAAATAACAAACTATCCTAGATAGGGGGAATGAACTACATGACTTCATCTCTACACGTTATCAGTGAACAAAAATATTTTACTAAGATTTATTTTGATGGAAACGATCCAGAGAAGTCAGCCAATAAGCAATAATTCTATTAATAAACTAAAAAGAGTTCACACTGTGGAGCGGATACACTATAAAAAGGAACAATCACTATTATCCACTAATAATATTGTTAAAATACTGAAGACCTTTCAGCTACCAAGTAGCCATCATCAGACTGAGCTAAATTTGAGATCAAAATATGTTAAAATATCATTTATTTGGAATTAATAGTGTAAATAAGAGATTACCTGCAGCCGGAGATGACAATGCTGGGTTTTCGCCATTATTTTTAGGAGCAAAATGTTCTTCTTACCTTTAGTTTGACCCACATAGCGTTCTGAACACGACTCACAATCTATTTTGAAAATCCCAGATTTGTCGAAGTCGGAAAATTGCGGAATATATTAATTATTGAGAGATAATAAGTGAAACTTTTGCATTTTATTGAAGTATTTGAAGGTAATTGATCTAATTCGATCAATTGATTGCGTTCAATTTTCCGTTAGAAATTAATTTATTGATCAAATATTTGTCGTAACCATTGCCAAAGCTATTTGCTGAAGTTTCTCAATTTTGGCTGACTCAAAGGGAGGTTTAATAGTCTATGAACAAGATTATTGAATGTAGTTATTTTATAGTTAATTATTATATGGTTACTTGTTCTATTTCTATAGTAAATTTGATTGAATCAAATTGGCTATTAAGCATGATAAAAAAGTCATGTAAATCAAAATCTTTATTTATAATATCGCAAATATCATCTACACATCTATGCCAAATTTGGCAGTGTTGATGTCTGCTTTCTAGATTGACAATTTGATGTTTTTAAAACGACTAATTATTTGTTATAACTTTTGATTTGATTTTTGAAAACTAGACTGTATTATTGAGAAAGACACTTCGAGTTAGAACATGTAAAAACAATGATATAATCATTTGCGATAAGACATACAACGAATTATTTGCAGTATACAAAATAAATTGATTGGGAGAGTGAATGTGAATTTGGTAAGCTAATAACTTAACAGAAACCATTACTTGTTTTTCGCATTATACCATTTAATTATTCCTCGATCTAGTTTATAAACTACCTTCTTCCGCCTACGCCCTGGATGTATATCGATAATTCATTGCTAGTGACTTTTTCGAATCAAAATTAGTGACGCGCTGGCGTTACAAGCGTCAAGTTAATTTCCTGTGGCGTGTGTTGAAGGTATTTGCATTTTGTGTTGTGTCAGGAAGGCGTACTGTGGTACATGCATGCTGCGACCAGTTATATTGTGCGGCGTCGCTCTCTAGCGACTAACAATAGACAGAATATAATAACAAACTATGAAATAAGAACAAGGCGTGGGCGAGAAAGTCTGAAAAATTAAGTGTTACATTGTGCTCTGCCCTACCTTTTGTTTATGTTCAAACATCTCATTAGACACGTTCTCTCTAAGACTGAAATTGATTAAATCGTTTTGTTTCAACTTGCACAACACTTCCGATAAGGATTAAGGTTTACAATCAATTTGAAGAATATGAGTAATATCTGTAAGTAAGAGGATATAAACTTATTAAGCCATTCACATCCAGTTTCTTCGTCGCCCCACCTGCATGTATTATGTGAAAACTTATACCAGAGTATAGGAACATTATTATACTAGAAAGAAAATAGGTGGACCGGTCATCGAGCGGTCACCTCTATGACTGTTTCTATGTTATGTATCTCAAGAAGTCGAAGAAGAGCTCAAAAAGTTGCCCCAAGAAAGTGCCCTCGAATAATTTTCCACACCTCTCTTTTTCGAGATATAGCGTATTTCCTGTTATACAGGTATTCCGAAAAGATTGGTCATGAATTTGATAACAAAATCTAGGAATGAAAGCAGATTTTAGCTTGAAAAAAGTTGAGGGTAGTACAGTCATCTAAAGATTTTATTTCGGAATATCTTTGTACAGTTGATCTTTGTCTGAAACTTGTTGCAAAATGTTTTTGATGTCATAAGAATTATTGGTCACCCAGTCTCACCATAGGAAATTGGCACAACGATTAACAAATTGACCCTCTATAAGCAATTCAAATCAACAAATTTTCCAGACCCCAAAAAAATTGTTATTTTGAGGCAGAAATATTCACTAGGGGTTTTTGGGGTCTTGAATTACGATTTCGAAGTCAAAAATAACATAATTATTCATCATCACCTAGAAATTGGCCAATCGGCACCGGAAGTTGATGATATTTAACATAACTTATACCTTTTTCTTGCAAAAAATGAAACGAGTTGGTTTTTTTGAGCTAGCAATCACTATATCGATGACAATCGCCCGAAAGTTGGCCAACTGGAACCGGAAGTTGATGGAATTCACCATAATTTAGGCAATTTTCTTGCAAAAAATAAACTCAATTGGTTTTTTTGAGCTATCAATCTCTATACCAAATTCAAAGATAACGAGATCATTCATAATCGCCCGGAAATTGGGCAATTAGAACCGGAAAATGATGGAATTTACCAAAATTTAGACCTTTTTCTTGCAAAAAATGGATTCAATTGGTTTTTTTTGAGCTAACAATCAGTATACCAAATTCAAAGACAAAATATCAATCTATAACAGTCCGAAAATTGATAAACTTAAAAAGGAAATCCGTTTTTTTCAATGTTGTTCTGAAACGGTTCAACTTTTATTCGTGAAATACAATGATCAGTGAATTTAAAGTAGCGACATTGAAATGCTTTCGATTTTTTAAGGTTTTTGGAGCGGTCACCGTTCCTTCGATCCCTCACTTTGTTGCAGAATGAAATTTACTCATAAACGGAACGTCATAGGAAACAAAAATCCATTTTGTAAATGTAAAGTTAAAAATATTTAATGTATCACAAATATCAAAAACAAGTTATAAAGTTAAGTTACAACCAGTAACATAAAAGATACAATAATTTAATTCAACAAGTGCTTTTAATTGTTCTTCACTGGCTATTTCAACTGAACCTAGTCTACGTATGTAAAACATTACTTATTCCTACATGTAGAAACGAGTACCCGCTGCTTGATTATTGCCATTGTTGGCAGTGCTTTGACCAAAAGTTGGTATTGTGTACAAAGGTTTTGCTTGTTAAAGATTCGAAATAGAAACTTTCCCGGCTGGCTGCTAGAACGCACGTGTTCAATAATTGGAGAAAAGCTATTCAAAACACACTGAAGCTAAAAAAAGTGCGTAATCATCAGATTAGTTTAATGTAAACGTTTCCAACTATTTAGTAGGGGCAGTGTTTCTTCCCAACAATTTAAACGGAGAAAATCATCTATCATTTTCACAAAACGATTTGTCAGTCTACTTGAACGATGTACCATTAACAATTAGACGAAATCATCGTATGTGGTTGTTGCAAGATGGTGCTCCACACTCAGAAAAATATAAATAGATGGAAATATGTTGGGAAAGGAGATAGGCTATCGTATTTTTTTTAAGGTTTCGAGGTTATAGGCATAGGAAAAGACCTTACTAGGGAAATAGTTCCACAACTTTGCTATTCGATAGAAAAATGAAGTCTGGTAGGAAGAAGTTAATGAAGTGGAGACTAGTTTGAGCTCGTCTAGTCCGCATATCTGGAATCTCTTGTTGCGGAACAACAGACGAGATTTCTGGTGAACACCGGCCATAGAAATATCTATAGAAAAAGGAGAGATCTCCCACCTTTCTACGATGTTCTGGATAGGATCCAAGAGGTTCAGCGCCAAACTCCAAACATGTGAATAGCACTCCAGGACACGTCGAATTTGTGATTTGTAGATTATGAGCAGCTGCTGGGATGTAAATTAGCTCTTTGCACGGAATAGACAACCAAGTTTTTGTGAAGCCATTTTCGAAATGGACCTCACAAGATCGTCCCATGAGAGGGTACTGTTGGTGGAGATCCTGAGCATAGATATGGAAGACTTTACATGAATAGTTGTAGCTGATCTTTGCCAGATCTCCATTAATTGCGTCAACCTGTCTCTGTCTTGCTCATCCGGCTTCAAGGGATTGTATGGGGGCTCTAGATGAGAAAGCGGTATGAAGTGTATCATCATCTGCAAAGTTGTGGACGTGACAGGTGGTCACCTCCAGCAGATCGTTGATATAGAGCAGAAACAAAGTTGGTGCCAAGACAGGTCCCTGTGATACACCACCTCTATCTGAGAGAAAACTCGATAGTAAGCGCCAAAGTTGAGGCGGCAAACCATATGACGAAATTTTCCGAAGGCGTTGGTGCCGGACTCGGTCAAAAGAATTTCTGCCATACATGTGTTACGTAGGCAAGCAAATTAATAAAATGGAGTAATCCCTAATAGGAAAGGAAATTTTTGGAGGGTTGATTTATTAATAAAATTAAGTAAACTGGATTTTAAGCCGGTTTATGGCCAAATAAACTATGAAGAATTTATATTAAGTTCGGGAACTACAATTGCAGTGCCTCTGATTTTATTATTGTGAATTTAGATATTTCCTAAAGAATTAAATAATCTTCCTGCATTATTGTGAGTTTGGAATATTTTTTCAAATATATAAATTATTTTGCTCTATTTGACCATGGAAATTTGATGCAATAACTTTACAAAAATTACAACCAACGAAATGATACATTTTAGGATGTTTCATTCATGAGAAAATAATCCAAGTTTCTTTGTTATCATCTTCAGAACTTTGGAAAAGTGTTACAATCGTTCTTCACGTTATTTCATGTTTATAATCAGTGTTGTGATCTGAGTGAAATAGGACATTCGCTTCATGTTTATTGCCATTAACGGATCAACGGGATATAGGTAGAATGCTACAAATTTCGCAACAAAGACAGTAATTGGTATAAAAGACCGCATAACGAATCATTGTCAAATAGTTATTAACCCAAGAGAAACGATCGTCACGACTTTCTCTTCAAGTCACGACAAACTTTGTCATTGTATTAATACGCTTTTTTATCTTATTTTTAATGCGAAACATGAACGTGCATTGTGTATCCGGTGGTGTATTTTTTCTAGATGTTCTTACTTACAACTCTTCTCACATCGTATTGTAGTATTCTCCGCATGAATTTCATATGCATATATCGTGCACTCGTATTTTTATAGATACAAGCCAACGTCTAAAATAAGAATGTTAAATTGGATTTCTGTAAGAAAGAATTTAATAACTATTCGCGAGTATGAATGGAATAAAAATAAGTGAGGGTACTCCGCACTAACTGATTAAATGTTCGAAACGCTCAACTTCGCGTTTCTATTTATTTGCCTCAATCATTAAAGCTTATTTTTTTGCGCAGCGAATACCTACTACTCGTGAAAAGGTTATAATCCGGCAAAATTATTGGCAATACAAAGTTTTGAGGTCGCTAAATGGCTGATTTTTTCAACAAATATCGGAATAAACAAAATATATATAACTGATTCTTAGATATTATACATTGTTGGGTGTTTTGGAAAGGTATAGCCTTCTGTTGTGGAACCGATTATTATTATACACTCCTGACTTGGGGCTTATTTTGTGTAAAAAGTAAGTGAATCTGTTATTTGTATGAATATGGTAAATCAATCGTATTAAAATATTGTGATTTTAACTTTATTACTAGAGACTATCGTTAATTTTACTCAGCTAGATTTATTTAAATGTTTGTGAATTTGAATTGATGTACTATGTTGAAATTTATTTATTAATTGATATGTTCGACAAAGTTAGGTAAGTTCTGCGGATCAAACACTGAAATTTTCCAAGAAATTAACCTTCTCTCTTGTTTCCTCTAGTATCACATTTGGAGAAATATGATGGAATAATAATTTCAATATTAAAATGTTCTTTACTAACAAACTTATCCTTTTAGTATGATGTTTGACACAGAATAACATTAAATTATAATGATGGAACAACAAAGTAATATCTATGACACTTTTCTTGACGGATCATAGATTGTTCAACTTTTGGAAAAGTTTACAGTTTCTCTATAACCATAAAATATTACAAATTGTGGTCTCTATAATCTATTTAACATAATACTAACTCACGGTCGTATATACAGGTCTGGAATCTCGAGGCTGTTTCCTATGTGAGTTGTGAGTCCGCTAAGCGTCATCTGTTGCGTAGTACCAAAAGGGTGGCGCATGAGTCGAGAGATGTTCTTTGGCATGTATACGACCGTGTTCTCTGGCAACTGTTGTTGTTGACTTGTAAACACAAGGAATATCGGCGTTTTTGGAAAAAAAATGACGAAACCGTGCATTGTGCCGAAATGCAAAACGGGGTACAAATGTGTAAAGCAAAAAACTTTTGTTTTTAAAGTGCCGAAAGATGCGGAAATATGAAAAAAGTGAATGCTTGCGATTACGGAAAGACCTCGTGTCTTTTATGTGTGCTAGCATCACTTCGAAAAAAAATTCTTGAGAAAACAGTGCGTCATGTATAACGAAAAAGGGGAAGTTATTTTTAAGGTGAGTAATACATTTTGACAAGAGTAACAGATCTATTCCTCCCTCAAATCAGAATAGTAAATATTGCGTTACGAGAAAAATTATTTCACTTAAAATGTGCAGTTATTATCAATCAATCTTTGTATTGTGGGGCTTGAAATTTGAACGATATGGCGCCTAATCCTGACAACATACTTCGATCCATGCGCCAGCTGGTAACAGCGAGGGACTACGAGTTTGGCGACATGTAAGAGACTCATGTCAAACATGGAGATTCCAGACTGTATATTATTATATGACCGTGTACTAACTGAATGTTATTTACATTGTTCTATAAATAATTTTTAAAACTTAATTGGATGTTTGTCAATGTTGAACAACAAATAAAATGGAAGCTGCACTGTTATAGAAGTTACGAGTTTTATTTTCTACTTTGTTGAAATATTTGGATATTTTCAACTTATGAAACTGATAGAAATTCTTTATATAATGAAGACAACTTGACTCACGGTTACTATGGCTTTCCAGATGTTTTTGATTTAAATTAATTCCCATTTAATGCTAGTAACTACACAACTCTTGCATCCTTCTCATCGATTGTCCAGGTATTTATGATTTTGAATTTAATAAGCACTTGATGCTTTCCTTTGTTTTGCGATGATTGAATCAAGCTAACTCCCTGTTTCTTCTTCATCCAATGTTATTTTCTAGTCTTTTTTATTGTTACCCATTGTTACTTTCCCTGTTTTCCGTTTCATTGTTACAATAAAAATTCCCAATGTTGAGGCTAAGCCAATGAAATTGAAGGATTTCAACAAACTATGCGTTTCCTTTTCTGAACTTATTTTGATTTTTCGTGCTACTCTATTGAATTTTGTTCCCTGAATTTTTTTTTTTAAATTGACATAAGATTTATTTTGTTTTATAATTTATTCTGCCTCTAATTTTCAAATTTTGATTTTGACACTTCTAAATTGTTAATTTCATTGATTTTGATATTCAAATTTTATTTATGTTGTAATATTTAGTTAGAATTCCCTTAAACATTTGCACAACTGCTTGAAGCTATCTTCAATAGTTATAGTTTGTTTTTGTGTAACTATAATGGATTCTCGAATTCTGGTTGGTTTGGTTATTCAATAAAAGTCATATAACGATTGTATCGAAATTGGCAATCATTGACTTGAATATCGAACAGCGCGACAAACTTTCCAAATCGTGTTTTGCGAACGAGTATGAAATTCCGATCCAAATTGTTTATCCAGATCATTTCAGGATTAATGCCAATCACGTACGCGTCATTTGTATGTACAACGCATAAAAGGATTGATGGGTTTTATTTAGGTTGTAAATAATTATTGGATGTTACAGGGGCATAATGTCTGTAGTACTCAACACTAATGTAGCCTGGACTGGTTATTTACCCATTTCAACCAACTAATTCGCTATATCAAGTAAATAGATGAACTAGCCTAACAAAGTACAATTACTCTGCATAACGGAAGTGCTTGCAGGGCGTCATTTTATTCACCGCTAACCGTTTCCGACCATGAATCTGGCAAACTAAATCGGCCATTCATGTAGGTATCTACAGCTAACATTCGTTGCTTTTAGACCGATAACCACAAGAAACAAGATGAACCTTTTGAATAGCGATTTCTCCTTCGAAGAGTTAATAAATAGGTTTTTATTAAAGAATCCTTAGAAGGTTGAGAATCACGTCAGTAGTTAATGGTACGCCAAAACGAAAAATGTATTGTTTACAGAATACTTCAATAATTTACTCTATTACAGATGATTATGTCCTTTAGATGGAGGAAAATACCATATTAGGTTTATATGAGTATGTTAGATAAATTTTAGATTTTTGGCAATTTATACATGTTTTACCTTAAGCATTCATTTCAGAATTTATGTTAGGGCAAAAATAATATCCTGGGAGACGTAAGTTATGTATTATGATGTTAATCCGTCTCCACGATAACTCAATAACGAAAGGTCCTATCATATTCAAATTTTGACAAAAAATCCTTTGCAATTCAGTGACGCTATTGTTTTTCAGAGAAATGGAGTAAAAATACACCCTTTTCTGAAGGGTTGAAAAATTAAAAAATCGTAACTCCCAAAGTATACATTGAATCTTTAAACAAATAGAGTAACAAAAACAATTATTGAACTAAACTTAAAAATAACATCGTAAATTAGCAAGTTCATAACAAAAGGCGCTGTGGTCTAGGGGATAGGATACCTGGCTCCGGCTACAGAGACTCGGGTTCGAATCCAGAAGCGGAAATTGTGTTTTTGTACATTTTCTTAAAATTAATAGGTATTGATTTGAATATTGTTATTAAGGTGTGTAAAGATAATCAAATAAATAATTTATTTATTTCATCATTTTTACACAAATGCGAAGAGCATCTTATAGAATGTGAAACAATTATATGAAAATCCCTAACCAATTCAAATGATTTGCGAAAAGTAACTTTGCCACGCAAACCCTATTCTCCAAGCGGCAACAAATTTCTGGTTTTCATTTCGAGATTGATTGCCAGATGTTAGTAGAAATATAAGCGGATTTTATCGGCATTAGCTTCGGACAATCTTCAAGATAATCTGATGGTATTAAATTTTTTGCAATTTCATCGCAAGAGAGGATGTTCAGCACGAAGTGCTTTGATGAGTTCAAAATTTAATTTAGGGAAGTCCTCGTTTATCTCGAACGTATAACATATTTTAGTTTCCCTGATTTCATCCGAGGAAATTGGAAAACTTAAATTATTTAGTTTCCTCGGACCAGGACGATTCAGTTGAATCATCTTAAATTGACTGAATTTTATTTGTTCGCATTTTCTCCATCAACTATACTCATATCAGATAATCTCGCAGTTTGATAAATGTTTATATTTTGTCATTGAAAATAATACATTAATGTTGAATATAGGACAATTGAAAGGCTTACTTGTTTGCTTACTAGAAACAGGTCAATTTTCCGATTAAATTGATTAAAAAACATTTTAAAGAGTCGCGAGTGGCGGGGTGGAAAATAAGAAAAATGTTCAGAATACTCACTGCCAAAGTGTTTTTCCCTTGCCTTTGACGAGCAATTTTGCTAGAATTTCACTGTGAAATTAGGAAAAACGACTTCAGAATAAATGAAGGTTAAAATAGTTTCGATACCATAACAATAATAGACTTCTGATTTTTAGGGTTCCTTTGAGAAATAGTGCATCAACGAAAAAATAGATGGGAATCGTGCGACGTTGAAACTTTATTCCAACTACTGCTGACCGTTTTTGTAGTTATAAGTTTACAAATACTGATTATTCTGTAAGCAGAGGACGGTAAAACTCCAATAAAATCAGCAACGACAATTTGCATATTTCCACCAGCAGGATATTTGAGACTCAAGACTTAGAAGCAGTTGAAGTAAAGGTAAAACGCAACCTCATTTGAAATCACTCTGATATCATTTAATATATTTCAGATAAGTGATACCATACCATTACCATACCTGATTGTTGGTAATTTGATTGTCAGCCATTCCCAAAAAAATTAAACAACTTACATTTCCATATTTTTATTTCCCTCCCAGTATATAGTGCAAGGGAAGTATTGTGATCCACCCGAAAACATGTGAAGTCACATTTTATTCTATGCGTTTAACTTTAACTTTAATGTGACAGTAGGTGTCAGTATAAAACATACGAGTAGTAAAACCATTATGTAGACTATTTGAATAAATTTTAATGTAACATAGTATATCTCAACGTCATTCATTAGCGGTTTCTTTTCCAATATATGTTCTGTTTTTACAATCATACATCAGACCCGCAAAAGCATCCGAAAACTATTTTGCTTACAAAAGTTATTGAAGTGAAGTGATCAATTGATCACAGCTTTATTGATGTATTATTCGATTATCCGATTGAATTTCCAGAATATTATTAGCGACCCTACAAACTCTATACGCGCTACTTACTAAATACTATTTGTTTGATGCACACTTGTTACAGTTAAGAAAAAAATTGCACTATTTTGAAAAAACGGTTGTTTTTATTCTCTACTACAATAACAGTTCTACCTTTGCGGAAGCTTTGAAAGGTAGATGACAATTATAAAATCAGAATGCTCTGATGATATCTAGATATACTCTAAATGTCTACAATGATATGCGGTGGGAATGGGTGACAAATTATCAAGTATCTAGGAAAACATTATAAAATACGTTATTTCGTTAGTGCGTCGAATCCATACGGCCATCACAATTTGTGTGGGTTTGAAAATAGGATAGTAAATTTTCATATCCGCCTCCGAGACCCATCAAAACAATAAGGTAATAAACCATAATTTATTACGCGCATTGTGTATTTGTCGTAACTGTTCATGAACATAATAACTTAATAAACTATACCGAACTAATCGTAAAATGGTTTTTTCATGTTTTTGAAATTAGTGAAATTATAACATGAAATCGGACATCAAATCTATAATAAAACATATTTTAACGGTTTTTTACGAAGTGCTACATTTTAATCTGTTGTAATAGATTTTAATATACAGGGTGAGCCGTTGCGAGTTACAATTAGAAGGTTTAGATGAGCCACATGAACATTTGTGGTATGACGTTTTCGGATAATATGCCCAATTGATCTAACATATTTACAGCATTCAGTATACTCTAACTTACCTAATTTCCATGAACACTTTGTATATTATGACATATTTCGATAAAACTGAGCTTTAGGATTCTTCCAACTTAAGGTTTTGCTACCTTGTCTTTTTATTTAATGGTTATAAAAACTTCTTTCTCATTACTCCAGTTCTTTGATATCATGTATTCTATTTCGATTTACAAATTTATTGGATAAAGTGATTATGTAGGTACAGAGTGATTCAAAACCGCTGTATCCGAATTGCTCGATGGCCCCAAACGTAAGCCCCGAGTTGCTCGACAGAAGTATTTATTAAAAAACACTGGAATGATAAAAATTGATTATGAACCACAGTTTTATTAAGTAAATTAAATATGTACAAATATACGAGGGCAAGGTCCATAAAAAATAAAACAGATGGCGCCACAATCGGAAATCCCATATGACATTGATGTACCATCTTTAACTAGAACGCACAGTCGCACAGTCTTACAAGAAGATGTATACTCCTATCCTATTATTATGCACAGTTCTATTCAAGATGTTCTTATGGCGTTATATGCTGGGGATCTGCATCTAAATCGGACCGAGTCTTCCTAATCCAGAAGCTTGTAGTAAGAAGTCTGGTAGGAGCAAATAGAAGAACCTCATGTAGAAACATCTTCCGACAATTGCAATTACTACCCCTTCCATGTATATATAAAGCAACTTTTGATATATGTCAAAATAAATGTTGGTTCTTTTCCCCGCAATGATTTCAATCATACTTATCCTACTAGAGGCCGAGCACACCTGTTGCTACCTCAGCATAAGATGACTCTGTACGAAGAAAGTCCACGATATATGGGCATAAAGATGTTCAACAAACTTCCGCAGTCGCTGGAAGATAATGCTAGCTTAAAACAGTTTAAGAAGGGAGTTCATAATCGTTTGCATGAGCATGTATTTTACAATGTTTCTGGGTACTTGGCATCTATCGGGATATCAAAAATTATCTTGATCAAGGGTGGTTGTGGAATCTAAAACGTGTGTCTTACTTCACGTGTGAAATAATTATGTCACTGTCACACTGAAATCATCAATAACCTACAAATTTCATACCTATTTATTTCAGTTGTAAAACAATAATGACCTACAAATTATGAAATAACGGTTTTAGTAACAAGAAAAACTAAATAACAGTAATTGTTGGAAATGTCCCCCGTTTTGTTCGATACACAAGTTGACGCGCATCCTCATGCTGTGAAAACCTTTTTGCAGCATTTCTGGCGTTATGGTTGCACATTGCTGAACTATTCTTTGTTGAAGTTCTTGCAAATTATTTACCGGAGTTGCGAAAATCTTGTTTTTTAAGTAAGGAAATATAAAATAGTCCATAATTATCAAACAAGGTGATCTCGGAGGAAACTCAACTTCTGTATGCAATCTTATCAGTCGGTCATCAAAAAACTCGTGGAGAAAAGCAATATTTTCTCGTGTAGTATGTGCTGTTGCACCGTCATGTTGGAAATAACCGTTTCGAAGTTCATCATCGTTTAACTGTTGCACAAATTCAGCCAAAAAGTTGTGTCTGTACCTTTCTGCGTTGACGGTGAAATCGAAAAAAATTGGCCCAATTATTCTTCTGCGAGAAACTGCCATCCAAACACCGATTTTTGAGCATGTAGTGGCGATTCAGTAAAAACATGAGGGTTATCATTGCTCCACATTCGCATATTTTGAGAATTGATGAATCCCGATAGGTGGAACCACGGTTCGTTAAGTTCAGAAGATCGTCATTCATTAAATTATTGACAAACCAATGGCAGTAAGCAAGGCGTCTGGGGTGGTCTGCGGGCAGAAGAGCTTGATGTGCTTGCATCTTATATGGATGCATGTTCAAGTCTTTCTTTAAAATCTTCTGACATTTTCCATAACTGAGAAAGACGTTTCAAAGGTTTTGCAGGCTCCTCTTTCATACGTTGACGAACGTCATTGACAGCTTCTTCTGTACGAACTCTTGGTCTACCAGCACCTTTTTTTATGAGTCACACAACCAGTTTCGCGAAACACTTCAACACAATTTGTAAGACACGCATACAAATTGTCCGGTAATATTGCTACTTTTGGGAAGTGCTCTCGAAAATTGTCCAAACACAAACGTTGACTGCCAATTTCCATTAACTAGCGCACCCGTTCGAAAATAGGCTTCAATCATGAAAATTTTGTGCTGTGTGGTAAGAGGCATGATTCAAAAACTGGATTAGAAAATTTCAGCACAATGACTTAACAGATTCTGACACAACAAAACATTCAAAAATTTAAAGTAAGACACACGTTTTACATTCCACAACCTCCCTTGACCAAGATAATTTCTAATTTGTAGTTCATTATTGTTTTACAACTGAAATGAATAGGTATGAAATTTGTAGGTTATTGATGATGTCAGTGTGACAGTGACATAATTATTTCAAACGTAAAGTAAGACACACGTTTTAGATTCCACAACCACCCTTGACCAAGATAATTTTTGATATCCCGGTATAATAACAGATGATCCATAAAGTTTTGCTCATTTCCTTTAATTTCTTAATTTAATATTCACAAATAAGTATAGTAGATACTGGGCTATAATTATGATTATTATTTACTTTTTGAACAGTTACTTAATGCTTTCCAAAGGAAGTATTATCTTTGTTTTTCTTTATATCATTTTTTCTATTTTGTTTTCCTTTTCTGTCCTTATTTGTTGAGCCAAAATACGTGTTCATTCATCTATTTAATTATTTGTTTACTTCCACACCTGTATATTCTTGACGTGTCTTATATCATGTTATATCACTGGTCTTATGGACAACAAAAATTATTATCATTATTATTAAGCATTATTTCTTGCGTGCAAAAAACATTACGCGCAAACCAGAGCATCGCTTGTTAAACATAATGGGAACTCCTCAATATCCACTGGAACGATTCACAAGTGGTTGTACATCCACAAAGGACGCCGAACCTTCTGGTGGTCTTCAAAAGAGTGTTTGGCGACGTTCAAGGGCAATAAGAAGAACTTTTTGCGCCGGATTGTAACCTTGGACGAAACATGGATCCATCACAACACACCAGAGATCAAATAATAGTCGAAACAGGGGACTTGCCCTGGCGAATCGAAGCCGAAAAAGGCCAAAGTGGGTTTATCGGCCAACAAAGTAATGACGATAGTTTTTTGAGATGCACACGGTATCGTCCATACCTATTACCTTGAAAAGGGTAAAACGATGACCGGCGTATATTATGCAGAGTTGTTGGATCGATTCGACGCCGATTTGAAGCTAAAGCGGCCGCATTTGGTAAAGAAAAAAGTGCTTTTTCACCAGGACAACGCACCGGCGCACAGATCCGCATTAGCAATGGTAAAATTGCATGAATTGCGCTACGAATTGGTTCGTCATCCACCATATTCTCCAGGTTTGGACCCCTGCGATTTTTATCTATTTCCAAACTTAAAGAAATGGCTTGGCGGAAAGAGATTTGACACCAACGATGATGTCATCGCTGAAACAAACGCCTACTTCAAAGGATTGCCGAAATCGTATTATTTGGAAGGGTTTGTTGGACGGAGTGTATCGGGTTACAAAGAGATTACGTTGAGAAATAAAATAAGTTTTTACCAAATAAATCATTTCTTGTTTCATTTTTCAGGGACTTTTCACCTTGCCCTCGTATTTGGGTTGGAGTTATCGGGGATCACCTTATTGGACTTTGTATTCTTCCACAGAGACTTATTGGCGAAGAGTACCTAAGGTTTTTGGACCTCGAGCTTCCTGAACATTTAGAAAGTTTGAATAAGTATTTAATTATATATAAATTCTCGGGAAATAGGACACTTATGCTTTATATTTTCTTGTCTTTACGTACGTTTCGGTCTCACGACCATCATCAGAAGACTTATTATGTTTAAAACTTCACAGTCTTTGTTGACATGAACACGCTTTTATTAAAAGTTCTGCTAACAGTGGATTCTTGATATATTATAACATTGAGGTGTTACAATTTCGATTATTCGTGTTTCTGTTCGTTTCGGCGACGTGGGCATTTTAATTAAAATTGGTGCAATAAAGACGCTTTGTGTAATACAATTAGTTTTAAGTAATCCAGTTTTAGACATAATAAGTCTTCTGATGATGGTCCTGAGACCGAAACGTACGTAAAGACAAGAAAATATAAAACATTTATATATAATTCATACCTGGGTCAAGAATCTTTATTATAAGTATTTAATAAACATCCTGTATATTAGCTTCGCATAAGCTTGTCTCAAGTATGAATGATATGAGCCGCGCAAGTCAAATTAAGAATATGGATTTCATTGGTCGTTTTTGAATTGATTTTAACAAATAAATGGCCTCTTGAGCCGCGGCGAAAGCGAAGTGTGAAACAGAACGACGACGCTGTCAATATTATATCCAATAGAAACAATGCATTTCTTGCAGGTGCAAAGACAGTCACTACTATTTGAGATCGACTTATGCGAAAATATATAATTGCCGAGTATTTCTGTCTCTTATTATTGCGTCAGGAATTGCCTTCATTGATGAGTAGAGTCGAAAAACTCTTTCAACCTATTTGCTTTCCATTATGGATTTTCCCTCCACGCTGGAATATAAAGAATCCATTGCAAACAGATCTGATTAGTCTAGAAAAAAAAATGCTGAAGTGGCCTTCGTAGATATTGTTCCGTCTCGATCAGTTGAATTGGTTTGTGAGTTGGGCATAGGGTGACACATGACGAATCTCTATCTTTGATACAATACGGTCTTTTCATCCCAGTTCAGAGTTTTTAGATTTATCGAAGATCTTTTGTCTGCCTGATCACAGTTATGTCTTGTTATAAAGTTTCTCAGACCCCCGTGAATATAATTCCGTTACTATTCACGTTTTATGAAATTTCCGAGAAATGGGTGTTTGTTTCAATGCTGCAACTTTATCAGTTTCATCTAATTATATGAATATCTCGAGGAGCCAGTTAGAATATGTTTCAACTGTGCGGTGGAAATCAATTTGTCTTCGTAGATGGGACCCTTAACAGCCACTGTCGAAAGTCTTTCGAGTACAAAAATGTAATTTTCACAATTGACAATTACCTACTTCCGAACATGAGTTACACTCAAAAAAACAACATCGGCTAAAATGAGTTTCCTCGTGCCTACATTTAATGTAAATTTCATCTATTACTTCTCAAAAATTTCTTGGAAAACCGTAAATTACATTTGAATTATGGAAAACCTGCATAAAACATTCCAAATCTCAAGAAGCAACTTCTTATGCTTTCCGATAAATTTTACCTACGCACTTTAAACATGCATATTGTTGTTGGCCAAATAAAACCTACAGAAGTTATACACTGTAGAAGAAAAAAAATTATTCAAATTACGATGGATACTTGAAGATTATTTTGCAAAGGACACAAATTGTATATTATTGAAAAGAATAGTCAGATAATATTCAGAATGAAAAGAATATTTCTATTAGCAATTTTCAATGTTTTAACACTAGTTACAACATAACTGCATGGTCCAATATGTGGTTAAGTCAAAAATAGCAATAAACATGCCCAACTTCTGATTTGCCAGTTACAGGCAATAGCGTAGCTAATTCCCGCTCTGCCCCCCGCATATAAACTCTTTGCGCCCCTCCCTCTTCTAAAAAAAGGAGAAGGAAATTAACAAATATACTTTGAATTTCAACTAAAAATAATTAACATATTTTGATTTTTAAAAATAATTTGTTATTTACACGTAATTAATAGTATATCTTATAATATAAAGTATTTTTGCAACATTCGAAATTCACATTTTGATTTTCTAGTGCGCCCCCGCACCGGGGGGTTGCGGGGGCGTTATCTACGCCACTGCTTACAGGTGGATTCTGAAACATTCTTTCTGCATATTGTTTGGTTTGATTTACAATGCAGGGTCCACCCAAAAAATGGGTTAATATGCAATATGTTGATGAAAAAACAAATTCGTAAAACCGAAAAATTTGTTTTTTGTCCGTGAAATGTCATCACGGGGGGTTTCAAGGTCGCTGATTACTAATCCGAGGTCCTAAAGATTGTTTTTACGACAAGGAATTTTTTTTAAATTTTATTAGAAGACGAAATTTTTTTTATATTGACTTCACGCGTTATCACTAAAAGTAACCCCATTTTTAAACGGAGAGAACATTTGAAAACAGTGGAGGGTTTAGTTTTGAATTAGTACTTCAACATAATTTTTATTTTTTATTTGCTTCAAAAATAACATATATAGATTTTTAAAGACCAAAATTTGGTTGGGTGCACAAATACGTCGGCGTAATTAACGTGGCCAAAACTCAAAAATTTTAATGGATATCGAAATCAAACTAAATACTTATCAAAGGCATATTATATTTAGTCAAGTCGATACTTTATTTTTTCCCAAATATTTAAAAGTTATTGATAAAAAAATTCAATATCAATGTATTGTTTGTTATTTGAGTGTAAACTGATGTTTCATTGACTATATTTTTATTTTATTCATTTTATTGATTTATAATGATTTTCCATTAAGCAGAATCATATATAAGGTTTGGTTGACGATTATTATTGATTACATTTTGCATCAGGACTATAAATTAAAAAGGAATAACAATACGATGTATTCAATAAATAATACAACTGATATTATGGATCGACATAACAATTGAACTATTAAAGAATAAATTACTTGTCGTTTGTTAGCTGGCAAAGGTATCGTTAAAAATTTAAAGGCCCATAAACAATAATTTCACATTCATAGATTGTTAAATTTTAATGATACCTCTCAATCGACCATGAATGGAAAATAATTCAGTTCTTCAAGTAACATCATAGAAGTAATTGTTACGTCAATTGTTGACGTATATGATTGGTTAAAATCTTACTTGAATGTCACCTTACAGCTATTTTTTCGTGAAGTTAATTTGTTGAATGAATGGTCATTAAAATTGTCACTAAATTTGAGACGATTGCTCCAGTAATTTCAACGGTAAAACTTTTATGACCGTACAAAACCGTTCGGTAAGGAAACGATCATAAATATATGACATTCGGTTTAGTCGAGTTCAAATTTTGATCGACTTCTGAGTGTCCTATTAATTTTAAATACGTATTTCCCATTGCGATAATTTCAAGTGCTATAATAAAGTTAAAAAAAATTGGAATTGTCACTTATTTAATATAAATTAAATGCGACAGATATTACAAAATACTAACTTACAATAAAAGAGCTATTCTGATATAGTAATTTGGAGTTAGTTGGGAAAAGGTTAATTTTTTCCAGTATTATAAAGTCCTCAGGGCACTACAATATGGATTTTGATTATTACTAAAATTGAATATTAGAGTGATACAGTGAATTA
Source organism: Endomychus coccineus (assembly GCA_958510875.1). NCBI lineage: Eukaryota > Metazoa > Arthropoda > Insecta > Coleoptera > Endomychidae > Endomychus > Endomychus coccineus. The sequence continues at coordinate 112,459,787 of OY294070.1, read as the reverse complement.
AGAATTAAATGATAAAAAGTACAAAATGTCTTGAATAGTAGAATTCCGCGGATAGCTCCCCACCTCATTTATCCACTGCCTATCTTCCATATATTGAAAATATAACAGATCAAATTTCCAAAATCCTTGGATAGCGTAAAATATTTCTACTCGTTTTTCACACTTCCAAAAATATCTGTTTTACAAACTTATCAAAGTTCCTCTTCATTTAGAAGGTGTTTATAGCGTTCTCTGTTCTTGCGATGAAGACTACATTGGTGAAACAGGTCGTACAGTAGCTACTGTACCACTGAACACGAGCATTGTACAAGGCTTCGTGACACCAATAGATCTGCACTCGCGGGGCACAAGTTTGACACTAATCATCAAATCCTATCCAGAGCCCGAAATTTCTATCAGCGAAAAATTCTTGAAGCAATAGATATCCTAGAACATCCAAATAATCTAAGCCGTATCTCGGGATATTACCTTCCCAACATTTGGAAACCCATCCTCGAAAATTCCACTTCGCACATGATCACACAACGGCAGGGTCAGGTTCCAGAACGGAATTAACCACCGGAATAAAGGCAGTAAACTAAATCAGTTTCAGTTCAAGCCTCAAGCCTGCTCTGAAGATGCCACCTGTAATGGTTGGCGAAACGTCGGTATCACTATGTCTTTAAAAAGTTATTAAACGTCAGTTAGTCGTGTATTTTCAAAACCAGCCACATCACAAAATGAAGATTTTTGGAAAAAGCAAGAAAACTTAATTTTTGTTTTAATAAATCTTGTAATTCTGTTTCTGACACCCAGCAAAAGGTTAATGTTTTTTGTGAAATATCAATAATTTTCACAATACATATAACGCATATAACGCAGGAAAAAGGTATAGCTGGTTTTGAAACTAATAGTTGGATGTAACTGTAACTTTCAATTAAAACGCTCAGTTTCAGTTCAAGCCTCAAGCCTGCTCTGAAGATGCCACCTGTAATGGTTGGCGAAACGTCAGCATAGTGTCGTGCTATTGTGACGCGGATTCCGTCCGGAAGCCAAGAATTTTCAAGTACAATATGTGTTAATAAAATATATACATACACATTCAGACTATTAGGGACAAATACTAACACGAATTACGAGTAACATGAATGAAATTATAAAACAAATTCTATAGAAAACTACAGGTTACTTTACCTACATGAACTGTAGGTTTCTTGTCTTGATAAAATGTATCTTAGAAGGGAAATTTACATATTTACTTTGAATTCCTCTTGCTTGTATTTAATATAATTGAAAAATCTATATGTGTCAATAACTTATATATTAAATTCTCGGGAAATAGGTCACACTAACACATATATTTACCATTTTCGTCTTTAGGTACGTTTCAGCCTCACGACCATCATCAGAAGACGTACCAAATAATCACTGTTAAACCGGGATTTCTTATAACTAATTATATCAAGCACAAAGTTAAAAATGCCTACGTCACCGAAAAAAAACAGAAACACCGGTAATCGAGATTGTAACACATTAATGTATTACAATTTCTTGGTTCATGATTCAGCTATATCATTTGCAACAATCAATAATCACTACATTAATGCTGGGACCATAAAAGGAGTGAATGCATTGTTCAATTTGGAATGCTAACGTTAACTCCCTCATGTCACATAATATTTACTACGAAACCAGCTAACGGATGTCGATGTTGCTAATTAGGAGCCTATGGGAGATAAAAAACAGTCCTCGATTGTATCCGGATGATAATCTGGGTATTGCGAACGTTATATTTAACATATCTACACCAAGTTGGCCGACTGTTCGGAGACAAGTCTGCTGATGCCCTTTGAATTTCCGCTTGGATTTGTTTCAAGGCTCTGCCGCGCTGCTATCTACATTTCAAAGGTAAAAAGTACAGAAGTGCTCCTGAGACGCGAAGCTATTTATAAAATAAATATCGCATCTTCCCACATACTCGTGTACAATAGCATCTTGTGGAATCTTTGCCAAGCCCTCCAGACACCGGAGGATTACCAGCGGTCCGAAACAGTTGTACTTTGGCGCCACGTAGCACACCAACGTCCAACCATCGCGACTAACAAATTGCATTATTCACTTAGATGACTTTTATTAATTTTAAATTGCATGCATTAGATTACACTCCCTTTTCCATTTAGCTCTCGCATATTAGTTCACCCACATTCAGACTCATCTAGTCTATCGACCAAGTATAGTTTATTACGTTCAATGTCTCATCTTTTATGATTGTTTCCCGAGTAGATTGCATCTGCATTACACCGCTTTAAATGGTAATTCGATTTCACCACTTCAATGAATGTGTTTTTACGGAAAACGTGAACTTGGCATCCGAAAATTTTTTACTTCTATTTTCAAAAACTATAAGAGTGCAAACAATAATATTTTTTTAAAACCGGCGGAAACTAGTATTTTCCGGTTTATTTTTAGGTCAGAAAATTATTGTGATAGTCCGGTAGAAGCTTTTACCGGACTAATTTTTATTTACTTTCCGGCCTATCTTCAATGAAAAAAATTATAAAATAGTTAGTCTAAGATAGCGGTCAATTGGTTTCTATAGTAACCGATTTTTGTATTATTTAAAACTATAAAATAACTTGACATATTTTGACGTTTAGTTGAAAACGTGACATTTATTATAAAATGGATAGCTAACGGAGGTGCTGACATCATAAACTTAAAACGACATGGTGGTTGGACTTCATCTCAAGTTGCCGAAGGTTACATTGAGGATTCAGTTCAGAATAAGATTGATATAGCTAACAAAATTCAAAAAGCAGGTAACTCAAACACATAAATTGTCTCAAAAACTCATTATAATGTAAGCAGTTCAAAAAATCTCACGTCAACGAATGATTTTGAAATACCGTGCTTACAGATAAGTAATGCTAATAATTGTACGTTTAATATAAGTATTCAAAAATGATATTTATATTTGTAAACCAAAAATTAACGATTGTTAAAAAAAATTGTTAAAATTAGTTAATAAAGAGTTCTTGTTATAAAAATGTAAACTGAATAATATGAAGTTTATGGTACAACAATGCCCGTTTTAAAAAAATATTGTACGTAATATGTCCCAAAAGTGCTTTTACTGGACTCGCAGGCTTGCAGGACTCGCCTGCGCCTCGCCCTGCAATTTGCCCACTCGTCCAGTAAAAGGCCACTTTCGGGACTTGTTACGTAAACTACTATTATGGGGGATCATGGTCAAACGATGGTCAATCGTGAAAATTGATTAGATTCTCAAAATTTCTTGAATGGGGTGCCAACGTGAAATTGGCAATCAAAAAAGTTGTTTAACATGTTTTTTCAACTAATGATGGTCAAACTGTTGATGGGCATTAATTGTCAATCGAATATCAATATAATTATATTATGCAAACATCGTTCATCACTATTAAACATACAATTGTATGTTGTAGGGGTTGGGGACGAAATTTGCAAAATCGACAGATAAAATGAGTGAGAATGCTGAAAATTTCTTCATTCCAGCTTAAATCCAGCAAGAAGCTCAAGAAGCAACATTACATCTGTTACCAGCGAAAAGCAAAAGTGTATACGAGAAGGAATTGGTGGAATTCAACAATTGGCGGAAAAAAAGGGCACAGGAGCAGGAGCAATTACAGAAGAGGTGCTACTATCCTACTTTTTCAATGTGGAGAAACGGTTTGTTGCCTCATCAATGTGGACAAACTATTCAATTTTAAAATCAACGTTGAAAGTGCACAAAGGTATTGATATTTCGAAGTATGGTAAACTTACTTCATATTTGAAAGCCGGATCAAGAAATATAAGCCAAAGAAGGCTGATACTGAAGAGAAACCAAATCGAAGAATTTTTGGGAAAAAAGCCCCGGATGAGGAATATTTACAAGTTAAGGTAGGAAATACACGATGTTAATATTTCAATTTATACATTGAACTTTTTATTTTGAACTCTTTACAGGTTGCAACGATCATATGGGAGTCGCAGGTGCAATGAATTGACGTTTTTGCAGGCAGTTACCTGTACCTATTCCGGATACGAAAACAAAAATTTCAAGAAGTTTCACGATCGTGGAACAAGCTTTTTCAATCAATGCTGTAAAAATGTGTCGAAAATACATCAATCTGCGACCTAAAGCGGTCGATGAGAGGTTTTTCTTGCGATATGTGGCTGAAAAATGTACTACAGAACATGTAGGCATCAACACAATCTCGAAAACCTTTTCAAAAGTGCTTCATTTCTTAGGCTTCTTGATTTAAAGTTTTACCGGACATGGAATGAGGCGTTCTTCGGCAACATTATTGGCCAATGCTGGGGCGATATTAGCACTGTCAAGCCTCACGGTGGTTGAAAATCGACTACGGTAGCGGAAAGTTATATTAAAAAAGCACTGCCCAACAAGATGACAAAACAAAACACGACGTATCAAAAACCTTCCTAATATAGTGATGTTGGATAAAATATTTTTATTTTCCTCACTCCGAAGTTTACGTACAACCTAATATAAACTTAGTTTATTGAGCAATTGTACCTTATTCTTGTGCCATACAAATATTTCTCATCACAGATTATGTCAATTATAAAACTGTCATATCGATATACGATTTCACTCCCCATTTCGAAATCACTTACAAAGAAGCAGCGTTATAAATAGATTAGTCAGTTATCTCATCTAGAAAGGTATCATTGATTTGTAGAATGTACGGTTTCGGAATTATTACGCCCAACGATATATCGAATAAACATCTCTAACGTACTGACAGCGGAGATAGATTCACTGTTCTAGAACATATTGCCTTGTTTACGCTGAAAATTCGCCTCCATAATCACAATGATGGTAATCTAGTGGAACACACTCGATCATTATCGCCTGGCAAACTATAATTGTATTATTAGATGTTTTGACTGATTCCGATTAAATTAAAATGACACGTACATATTGTTGTTAGACTCTATGACACTTGGGGGTGTAACTCTGTGATTAGTAGGCAATACTTTAATATAGTTCAGTATTCATGGCATAAGTCATAAGTGTCATAAGTGTAGTAATCGTTATTGTTGTGACCAAAGAGTTCTATATACAGAGTAGACAACTAAGCCTTTCACTGGTATGTTAACGGACATTCTGTCCTTCTCGCATATGTACTGCGCTTTCACTCGCACGATGGGCGCGCGTTATACTTATTCTTGTATTCTTATACTCTTTGTGATAGAAGGGGTGACCGTGCGAGTGAGAGCGCACTAACATGTGCGAGAAGGACAGAATGTCCGACTAAATACCAGCGCTTTCCTATGCTTAACACACTACTTGTCTACTCTATATATATAGAACTCTTTGGTTGTTACAAGAGATTTTATTGTATTGAACATATAAATGGTTTGTTTTGACGGATATCCGCGTTATTCTTTAACAGTACTTTGAAACCCCTTTGAACATTGTTGGTAGGAACCGGGAAAAGTCTTGTAGCTCAGAAGTTGTATCAGTATAGGGGAACGATTTTAAATAATGGCGAATCAAAGTTGGCAAAACGTGAATGTGACGCCATTTAATGGAACTAGTTTTTCGAACCGGGCATTCCGAGTGGAATTAGCCCTTGAACAGGCAAGAGTAAATGATGTTCCTGCACCTGAGGATGAAGTAAACTTTACAGCCTGGAAGAAAAATACCGTCAAAGCACGTAATATAATTGTACAATGCTTGTAATACTTCGGAATTAGTAAAGACAAAGAAAACTACAAAGGATATGTTAGAAACGCTATGCAACACGTATGTTACAAAAGACATCTCGAGTCAGGTGATGCTTCAGACAAAAGTGAATATGTAGCACTTTCATCTTGTATAACAGAAAATTAATTGTTAGCTCAAATGTTATCTGAGATTTTGAGAAAAAGTGTTTTTCCTATTATTGTTTATGATGATAACCAGTCATGTACCTATTAAGATGTCATCATCTCTCGAGTCAAAACGTAAAAAACACATCGATGTTCATTTTGTACGAGATTGTATAAATGAAAACAAAATAACATTGTTATATATTTCTACTGATATTCAGGAAGCTGATATATTTAATAAACCTTTACGAGGTACAAAAAAATTAAATTATTTAGAAGCTTGGCTGTTGTAGAAATATAGAAACAAATTTCTTTTTGTGATAATTTTTTTTAGTTCATATTTTTCAATTATATAATTTTTTCTATTGTTGAATAAGTATTAGTTTAAAGAATATGGGGGGGGGTGCTCTATGACACTTGTGGGTGTAACTCTGTGATTAGAAGGCAATACTTTAATAAGTGTAGAACTTAAGAAGTGTGTTAACAGTCAAGTAGAGTTTGCATTCAATAATCGTTATTGTGGCAACAAGGCTTTATTGTATTAAACAAATCCGCGTTATTCATTTACAGTAATTTGAAACCCTCATACATATTGGGTGAACAAGTGAATTAGATATTCATGTCTCATGTGATATGCAATAGAAAGTGACTGTCAATGTCATTAAACGAATGTTGCTACCATCTACGATACAGGCCTCCATTGTTAATGAAATTGATTCATTGATTACGAAAAAGAAACGTTTAAAATTTTAGCATTGTGATTTATTGAACACCGATTCTTTTACTTTCAATAGAATGATATTTCATGAAACGGTACATTTGGTCAATAACATCAAATTATTGAATTTGGTTCGCTTTAAAGATAGATGTCCCATGCATAGGATTTTTCGTATCCAAGTATGCGAAAAAGCAATTAAATAATAATAGTATATTATACACCAAGCTGTTGAAGACTATTATTATTGACCAAGCATCAAGACTATTTCGCGAGGGGCTTTGCCCCGAGCGGAATAAGGTGCGAGGTCTATAAATGTCTTCACCACCGTGGTGTATATACTATTTTTTCCACTACTAGCACATTAAACTAGAATTTAATATTTTTAAGTTAAACAAAATAAACAATTTGATACGTATGCTTGCGTAATTTCTGTCTGATAAAAAGTAAGTAGACTGGAAATCAATTTTGACATTTCTATTAAATGACATTTCTCAAAAACAATATTGTTGAAATATTTACGTATACATGTGAAAAGCCGAAATGAGAGAAAATTTAAATTGCAAACCGCCAGAAATGCAAGAAATCGCAGAAAAAGTTACTGTACAGACAGTTTGGTGCAGTACCAAAAACGTAGAGATGATTTCTACTTACTACTGGCATACTTCTTTATGCAAGTTATAAAAATGCCTCTACTTTATGGGCACATTATTCTATGTTGAGATCAACTATTTCCCTTTTCTATCGTTTTCACTACTGAAATCTTGTTTTCAGTTAGTCGAATACTAACCTAAAATTTACAAAACCATCTATTATCTGTAGCCTGTAGCAAGGTCACTAACTTGAAAAATAATCAGTTTTATACAATGTCGTCTTCTGGTAATTCTGTGTTCTCGTGGTCTTACTCTTATTTTGTTTAAATAGTTTTGTAATATAACCAAGCTCGGCTCTGTCCGGCACTCGTAGGTTACGGTCACGATTCACAAATGTCATCAGTCATTCATGTTGAGCGCGAATTTTAAACTAATGGCATTTTTTTATTCAAATAATTTTATCGTGTTAGGTAATTTCAAGCAGCAAATACGTTAAAGACAATCTCCTGGGTATACAAAATCACGTTGCACAAGTTTTTGTTAAACAACTATCCCTGGATAGTTCATTATTAACCTAGGTCAACAATAGAAAAAATTATTAACCACTACTAGAGAAATTCAACTTCTCAGCAGGCTAGGAGACGCAATAATTGTCAACTTCACAGCTAGTAGTGGAAAAAATATATTTAAGGTCAATCAACCGCGCAACATTTAACAAATTGTGATAAGCTCCTTTTGCGATTCTGAGAAATATTGCGGACCCAAAATCTCCGCGTCTGTTTTTTAGACCTCCTCTGATTATATTTTTGTAAATATAATAAAAGTGATACCAGTAACACATTATTTGCAGTACGTATATAATTGGGACTTTGTAGCTGCTGATGGTTCATTTTTTAACGATTCTTAAGTATGAGAATAACAAGATAATTGCCGAAACTGCAGTACTTGTTATTTCTAAACAATTTATATAATACCTATGTATAGAAATGACAAAACAATTGTCAAAACTGCAGTACATTTATGTTATCATTTTTAAACGATACATAAGTACGAAAATGGAAAGATAATCTCCGAAACTGCAGTATGTTATCTTGTTATTATCATTGTGCATGCATTTCCAAAACGTTGGCAGCAGAATAGCGTATTTGTTTCGCATAGTTTTGTCCTTTGTTCGTCCGTTTTAGCTTCTACAATTTGCAAAGCTAGAATTTTACATTTTACACCTTAATTAAATTAATCGTTCTCTCCATCATTAAACCGTATCTTTTGATCTAAAGTGCAGAGTGACCCTCTTATGCTTTTATTTTCCGGAAGTAGTGGAAAATGTAGCTACTGTATAATTTTCAAAGGATGAAAATTATGAAATAATTGTATCTTCGCTTACCTTTAAATTTCTTGCGATATTGCTTGATCGTGATGGTCCAGTTTAAGCAACTATTTATTTATTTACCTATTTATTATAATTTTATTATGTCTGTGCGATAGTTACGTTTTGAATAAAAACTTTTCTGATTAAGTAAATAATTCCAAGTCCAAGTTGTGGACGAGACAGGACGTCACTCACTACAAATCGTTGATGTATAACAGAAACAAAGTTGATGCCAAGACAGATCCCTGTGAAACACCAGCGGTGATAACTATCGTATCTGAGGACATTCCGTCAACTACGAAATGGAATGATCTGTGTGAGATAAAACTTGATAGTGAAGGTTTCCAAGAAGGTCGTGGGTGACAGACTAGGTCGAATGGTTTGGAGATATCCAAATATTGCTACATCTAGAGATTCCTCATATTTTTCAATGGATTTCTGTCATATATGTTTTACTTAGACAAGTAGGTCTCCTGTTGATCTCTGGTGACAAAAGACATATTGTCGGTAGTTCACGATTGGAGCTCTTTAGATATTGGATGAGCTCGATGGTTGATAAATGTGTAATGGGTCTAATTATAAGGAATTGTCTTCTTTCCTTTTGTTGGAATCGGTTGGACTCTAGCTGTCTTCTAGATGGAAGAAAATTCAGTAATTCACCAAGTTTGTATGAAAGGGTGATATTCATGGTAGCACATTTGTCTGACACCATAGCCTTTTCGGTATTGAGACCAAGCAAACTGCGCCTAATTGTGCGCTAATGGACGACAATTTCAGGCATATGGTTATCGCGATGGTAGCGATTAGGAGGTTACTTCCATTGTGGGTGAAAAGTAGTATTCGTTACAAACATTTCAGTAAAAATTTGACTTATTCTTATGGTGTTGTGGCCAGTATGCCATCATGATGAATAAGGGAGGGAATAAGCTGGGAGTAAAATTTCTTCCAATTGCCTTGGAGAAAATCAAAAATAAACGGAAATCATTTGGGCACTCGATAAGCCTTGATATTATCTTAAAATTGTTCTATGTTAGCCAAATTTTTTCCTTGTACCATGATATTCTAAGCAATAAATTGTTTTGTTTGGTGCACATACCAAGCGAATCCGGTTGAGAGCGGAAATTGTCAATTTCAACTTTATTTAATTTGTCAAAATATTTGATTTTTCGCTCATTTCTTTGGCAATGATATTATGCTAGTCATGGCGGCAGTGGGTAATTTATTGATAAGACCAAGAAAATGCAGGAAGTATCAGTTCGAAAATAAAATATTACTTTTCTTTGGAATTATCATTTTTTTTAGATACTTACTCATACCTTAGCTATAATTACAATAAATGAAAAGTTATAAATGTATGTCGATTTGTCACTAATAATTTCAGAATAAAATATAATTAACATAAAGAGATAGTTTTCAATGAATTACCTCACCAGGTTCAGCAGAAGTTATGTATTTGAACAAATTTAAAGTTTTCCACTGCAATCGTAAAATCGATTATGGAAAACGGTTATCAGAGAAAACTTCACCGCAGTAATGAATATGATGATAGGTAGAATAATATAATAATTGAGGTTTTCAACAATATAATAGTATTCCTAGAAATCAACATGACCTGAAAGTTTTCTAGACTCGAATCGATAGTTTCATGACCTCTCCTAACCATCTAAATGTCGTTCCAGTATAATAACAACAGTTTCAGTTGAGTTCATTTACAAATTACCAAGTTTATAAAATAACACCTGAACTATAATAATTCCACATCCGCTTTTACCGGCTCGTTAATAGGTTTAAAAAGTGTCAAAACTACGGCAACGCCTCCATTATTGCGCTACATTATCATGGGGCTGAGAACATTCCCACACTTCAATCGTCCACATAAACAATCCTAACGACTCTCTGTGTGTGTGTATTAATTACTTTGATTCTGCTTCGCTGTATTTCAATTATGTAATTGAAACAATACGAAGTTGAAATTTCGAAATGAGTTTGATGTATCTTTAGATATGTACATATACACATTATCCACAATGGTTCATTAAAGATTATATATCTATTTATGATTGCTGATCATTAGTAATAACAATTGTACCGTAATCTGCAATTAAACACTTAACGGCCATTGTGTTTGAATCAGCAGTATTAAAGCTATACTCATTCAATGGTAAATGCATTGTTGAAACTCTCATAATGTGAAATGTTATGTTTGCGGAGAGGTGAAGCTCTTATCGAAGTATAAGTTAAAGTTGATTTGAAGGGATTATTTTTTGACGCTTTTTAAAACCAATGAAATGCTTCTTTATTTGTCGCAAGGGTAAATTTCAACCAATTATGTCATTATTATAGTGGGAACTAGTTGATTTTACGGTTACGTCCCGCTTGTTTACAGTTTATTTTATGTGCAACGCCTTTGTAAGGGTTTAGTCGTGGATAGTGCATGGTAACCTTCATGTGAGGAGTATGGGCACCTTTAAGTTGTCACTCTGACAGACGTCACTTTGACAGTTGTATGTCAGATAGTTGTCAAAATAATTACCTAAATGTGTCAACGCGTTATATAAAATGAGTGCAAATCATCGGTTTAGTACCTTTTCTAATGCAAAAATAACAACAAATATTTTAGAAACTACTTCGAAAAACACTCTAATAAGTAATATTAGACATGGATATGGAGACAATTTAAGACCTTCACCATAGAAAGAAATTATATTCTGGATCAATCTACTACAACAGCTACTCTGGCATTGATTTTAAAAGATTCGGCTTATAACATGAAAAGAAAGAACGGAAACGACAAAATTATTTTACTTTAATAAGTATAACAGGTCCTTTGATCCTTTCCATGATATAGAATTCAAAAATGCTCAAAATGCAAGAGATGCAAAAAGAAAAATTTTACAAAAACATCCTGAAAAGCACAAACAAAGTTCTGTGGCACTTTCTAATACAGAACTGTTGAACTAGTTTTCAACTATTAGGACGAAGATACACCTTGTGGATTGCAAAAAAGTTTTTTCACGTTGCATCGTATGAACTAGCTTGGATGGAAGGAGAAGCTACGACAGGTTTAGTTCATTATTTTAAAAAAGAAACCGACATAATGGGATTAAATACTGGCCGCATTGAATATAATCCCATCTTTACAAAAACTGCACAGGGTGGAGCACAAAAGTGCGCTAATAGTAAATGGTTGACTCCAAACATAAATAACCCAGATATTTGCCCTGTTCGTCTTTTTTAAAAACTAATGGGTAAACGTGAAGAAAATATTAAAGCCGAACGCTTGTTTCTTACTCCAAATCCGGCTTGGCAAACTCATGGTTCTTGGTATAAAAACGTTCCTGTGGGACTAAATTCCATTTCAAAATGGATGAAAGCATTCGCAGAGAAAGTAGGTCTAAACACAGTTACTAAAAAAATAACTAACCATTCTGCCAGATCAAGTGGAGTAAGTAACCTTTCAAAAGCTGGTGTAGGAGAACAAGAACTAATCAAGGTCACTGGTCATAATTCTACAAGTTCGATTAAATCATACTAACAATTGAACCAAGAACATCATTCAAATATAATAAATAATCTTGGAGCAAATACGCAGGAGGAAACACTTAATATAACAAGCAATACCAAATCCTCTATAAATAATGAGTCTCGAAATATTTTTAATAATTGCGTTTTTCATTGTACTAATTTAAATTGTTAAGTCTTTTAATACATTCACAATCTTCCAACGATATTTTCGTATAATGTAATAATTAATTAAATTAAATTTTTCTTTAGTTTTATTGATCGACATTTAAATAAAATGACATCTCAAAAATTAAGGTTAAGAATGTTTTGATATATTTTTATTGTAAAAATTTGTGAATCAAAAAATAATCTAGTCAAATATAACTCTCGAGTTAAATAAATTAGAAAATAATTTGACTGCGGGCTCTCGTGACTATCAACAAGTTTTCAAAAAATCTGTGAAATTATTTTCAATTTATTCTCACTCTCTTGTTATATTATTACTGATAATAAAATTTACTCACCCGCCCAACAAAGAACCTCCTGTAACATTTTGCAGTGTCGTCAGTCTCAATTTTTGCCATCCACGTGGGATGCGGTACAACCGGATTTCCTCTGGGGTCATATTGCAGATTATGTTCGGTATCGTCCACCCAGTAACCCTTATCCGGGACCACTATCATGGGATACGGTCCGGGTCGCGATAACGTATCTTGAAGTAATCTTTTACTTTGGGTAGCTTGTAATGGGGACGCTGGAGGAGTTTGCGCCAAAGGAGTACTGGGGGAGATCTTGTTGTTGTTGGTGGACAATCTACATTCATCCTTTACATCTGATGCACTCAATTGACGTTGTGTGGATAGAGGCTGCAACAACAAAAAATCATTAGAAAATCGTAATTCCCACAACTTGAAAAACAGACACATGAAACTCTTATATTTGATGAGATGTGTATTTTTTCTTCGTGATGTAATTTGAAAAATCGCTTTGAGGGATTAGTCATTATTCTAACTATCTATATAGAAAACTGAAAGGACATTTTCGGAATTCGATTGACGTAGAGAAGAAGTAGAGATTTCCAATAGCGAACAGTCAATTTTTGGTAAAATGAGAAGTGATACGACAATTTCACTTGTATTTACTGGAATCTAAACTGAAAATTATCAGTCACTAAGTTTTGTTATCATTGAGTAACTACTCTTTGGATTAATTGAGTAGAATAATCATCTTGCAATAAAAAAGTAATTTCAGGATGAAAATACAAAATTCGAGTTTTCTCTTCATAAAATAAATAAAAATAAAAAAATCGATGGTCAAAAGAACAATTCCCTAATTAATTGCACACAATAAAACGAAAAGCTATCAATAATGTTTTTTCGATAGATCAAATAACAAAATTAATTAACAGCAAACAAAAAAAATTAGCTTATTACAATATTTACCCGTACATAAAATAAACTCTGCCATCTTATATATAATGTTAAAGACAAAATCAATAAATATAGTAAACCTGGAGTTTATAAGCTAATTTGCCCATACTGTGATGACTTTTGGTAAGAACTTGTCGTACTTTTAAACCTAGATACTAAGAACATTTTCAGACATAACAAAATAGACTCAACCTTTGCTAACGATTTTTACAAACAGGTCATACCTTATACCTAATTTAGATAGCCTAAGCAATTTACATAATAAAATCTAGGGTTTCAGATCATAAATACATTTTAGAATCATTGTATACACAATTTAACAAGGAATTCAAAAGTGTTAAAATGTACAGAGTGTTTCATTAAAAATAATAAATATGATGTCTATTTCCGGTATAACACGAAATTGCATAGTAAATCTGATAACATTTTTGAACTCTTTGGATCCCAAATGTTGAAGTATTCATGAACAGAAAAAAACGACACTACATTAACGATCAATGAACGAAAGTTTTTTGACAAGCCATCTGAAACAAATTGTGAGACCTAATGCAAACTTAATGTTGTCATGAAAAAATCTCGGCAATTCTTTATAATTCAAAACTAAATCACAACCAATAGAATAAAATAAATCATATTGTAGGTTCGAGAAAATAAACCAATAAAATTCAATATTTCAGGTGTTTGTTTCTGTGTAGACTTTTTAAAGATACGTTCGGCTGTTCGTTATCGTATTCGTTTGTAGCAGGGATCGAGAAATTATTTTTTTTAGGAGCAATAGTTATTTGTTTTACTAGGCATAAAAGCACAAGATTTAATGCCGCGGCTGGTGAAACCAGCCAAGGCATTAAATCTGCTTTTCTGCCGTGTGAAACATATAATTTTTTCTTCAAATTTGTTCCAATTCCACGCAAAATCGACTTTTTCATATTTAAATTGCGTTTCATTATCAATATCCAAATAACTAAATTATTTTATTGAAGGTAACTGGGCCCTGCGTTACTATGTTTACCGCTGATGACGTTTGTTGAATATGTTTGTTTACTGTTTACTTTGTCATTGTCAATTTTGAAAAGTTGTCATGTTAGAAATGGATTTACTGCAAAGTGAGGATGAATTGATGCAATTAACACCACCTGAGATAAGAGACCAGGCGCGAGATGTGGAATTTAACCTTTTACCGGAAAAATCAAGAACTGTATATGAACTCACATACAGCAGATTCATGGAATATAGACAGAAGAAAAATATAGGATCTTTCTCTGAAAATGTGCTGATTGTCTATTTTTCCGATCTTTCAAAGAAAATGAAGCCTTCAACGTTATGGTCTAACTATTCGATGTTGAAAGCTACCCTGAACATAAAAAATAACATTGATTTGGCAAAAAACCAGAAGTTACGGGCTTTTTTGAAACGCCAGTCAGACGGTTACCATGCAAAAAAATCCCGAGTTTTTCAAAGAGAAGAAATCGAGAAATTTTTATCAGATGCCCCAGATGAACTGTATTTGTGTACGAAGGTAGGAATATATTGAAAATGATCTATTATGGATTAAAGAACTAATTTTCAATTTATATTTTAGGTTGTAATTATTGTTGCAGTCGCTGGGGCTTGTAGATGTGATGAGCTTTTGCAAATGAAAATAGATGATATAAATGATATGGGCGACAAATTGCTAATTATGCTACCAAATACTAAGACCAAAAGATCAAGATCTTTTGTAGTAACGGAATATTTAAGCGTTTACAGAAAATATGCAGCCTCCAGACTCTCGAATTTAAATAATCGGCGTGTCTTCTATAAATATGCGAACGGTAAAGCACATCATCAATTCATTGGCATTCACAAATTCGGTAAAATGCCAGAAGAAATTGCTACTTTTCTGGGACTATCCAATGCGAAAGAGTATACCGGGCACTGCTTTCGCAGAACTTCGGCCACGTTGCTGGTGCATTCTGGTGGGGACATAACAATGTTGAAACAACATGGAGGATGGAAGTCTTCCGCTGTCGCGGAGGGCTATATTGAGGACTCGCTAGCCAATAAGTCGAACATCGGCAATAAAATATTTTCTGGCGTTTCCGGAGTATCAAGTGTGGATACTAAAGTTGTTAATTTTACTGGAAAGGAGGGAAGTGGACAGAGTTCAATTGTATTAAATAATTGTTCACAATTGACCATAAATATATCTAATAAATAAAAATTTCGTGTTGTAGTTTTAATGCAATAAAACCAGTTTATTATCATCAGCATCATTTTGAGTTTTCTTAATGTCATTGTCAATTTTAATAACCAGTTTGATTTAAATTATTACTTGGAAGGTTGCCTAGCAACGAACTTTTTCTGCCTAGGCAGTAAAAGTGGACTTTTTCTGCCTAGGCATTAAAAGTACAACTTCTAAGCCTGCCAAGTGTAATTAAAAGGCCGCTTTTAATGTCATTTGGAGAAAAAGGAATTTATAACGGTTCTTTTAACGGTCGGAATATCTTAATCTTCAACAATATAAACGGGTTACAAAACTCAATTTCCGTTTCAATTGTTTATATACTCAACAATTATCTATAGCACAATTAAATTTGCCATACTGTACGCTTAAAATTAACAAGGCAAACAGTAATTGATTGTTAATAGCTATAATTAAAGAAAAAAGATTGATTATAAAGTTTTCTTCCCTCTCTATACGTAGTATAAGGAAAGTTTCCGGGTTTTGGCGGAGAAATCCTTTTTTGTGCTTCTAAATCTATTTTGACTATCTTTGAGTTTGTGTGCGCGTGCGTAATCCACGACACAATTGCCCTGTTCCTATTGGTCGTACGAATTTGGAAATTTGCAGGAGTGACTATTAAGCAAGGTTGATACTTCCCACTCATATAGTTAATATACGGTCCTAGCGGCGAGCGATTTAACTGTACACCGAATTCATGTTCAACTTACATCGGCGGTTCTGGGTAACGTATTTCGCTTTACGATAGCGGCTCAGGTGCGAAACTCCAAGCGGCAAGGTCACCGCAGGTTAGTTTTTTATACATTGGACAGGTTAGTTTGTTAAACATTGGACAGGTTAGTTTTTAAAATTTTTATATATTTTGATATGTATTATTATTAAAGTGCATTTACACGCCGCGGGTGGGTGGTATCAATCTTGGCTAATGCCTTTCATAAATTTGCAAATCGTTTGCAATTGTTGGGAATATCAACGGGGTAGCACTCTTGTTATAAGTGGTACTTTTGGCATCCATCTTTATTTTTCAAATGAAGCTACCTATACCATTTGTATCATTATTACAACAGTGTTTATCTGGTAATAAATACATATCACAATCATACATTCAAACTGCAGAAGCGTCGGTACGTAATTTTTATTTTAAAATTTAAAAAATGACAAACGTACGTAATGTAAGAAAGTAGTTACAATTTTATGTTCCTCGTCATCGAGATGATTTGAACAATGTATAGGTCATCATGGACCATAGCATAATTATTTTATAATGAGGTTACATCTAATTAATCACTCTGTGGTATCATCAAAGTAACTTAGACATAGTTCTTTGTGTCAACGATTTTGATAGTTCACCTGACATCAAAATATTAGTCTAAAACGTACGAGGGTAAGGTGAAAACTCCCTTGAAAATAAAACAGATGTCGCCACAATCGAACATCCCATGTGACATTTCTGATGTATCATCTTTAACTAGAACGCATTAAGATTTTCAGACTGATATGTCATTCAGTTCTGTTTTGACACCCATCGAAAGCAGGCAATCTTGAAGATTTTCGTAAACATGGAAAAAAGACGATTTCGCGTCTGATTAAACATTATTTCTTGCGTGGAAAAAACATTACGCAAACCAAAGCATCGCTTGTTAAACATTATGGGGATTCTTCACCATCGATTGGAACGTATCACAAGTGGTTTACTGATTTTCGTTGTGCTGGTATGACCACAAAGAACGCCGAACGTTCTGGTCGTCCAATTGAGGTTCAACGCCAGAAATCGTCGATAAAATCCATGGTATCATATTGGACGATCGGCGAGTTAGAGTGCACGAGATTGCTGAGGCTATGGCATCTCAACCGAACGGATACGGAACATTTTGCGTACATTTTTGAATATGAGAAAGCTATCTGCCAAATGGGTGCCGCATTTCCTCTCTGTTGACAACATGCACGACCGTGTGACAACTTCAAACGAGTGTTTGGCGATGTTCAAACGCGATAAGAAAGATTTTTTTTTGCGGTGGACGAAACATGGATCCATCACAACACACCAGAGACTAAAGAACAGTCGAAACAGTGGAAACAGTGGACATGTCATGGCGAATCAAAGTCCAAAAAGGTCGAAGTAGATTTATCGCCCAACAAAGTCATGGCGACAGTTTTTTAGATGCACACGGTATCGTCCATATCGATTACCTTGAAAAGGACAAAACAATCACCGGCGTATATTATGCAGAGCTGTTGGATCGAGTCCACGCCGATTTGAAGCGAAAGAGGCCGCATTTGGCAAAGAAAAAGTGATATTCCACCAAGACAACGCACCGGCTCATAGGTCGCAGTCACAATGGCAAAATTGCATGAATTGCGCTACGAATTGGTTCGTTATTCACGATATTCTTTAGATTTGCACCCCTGCGATTTTTGTCTATATCCAAACTTGAAGAAATAACTGCGGAAAGAGATTGGCCCCAACGATGAGATCATCGCTGAAACAAACGCCTATTTTGAAGGATTGCCGAAATCGTATTATTTTTCAGGCACTTTTCACCTCGTCCTTGTACGTTTCTCAACAAGTAAAGTAGTATTGCGGGGTTGATTTATTACCTTCATTGTACTGAATTATTTGTTTTATGTATTGATCTTCGCCAGTAAGCAATCGGTATGAGGAATAATTCATAAAGTAGGTTGTTAGTTGACCTTGACATTGTAGAAACGAAGATAACAATATCACAAAATGTATATTACAAACAAATGACAAGAGTCACGCAACAATGAAATTTATCGCGTTTCCATAATAGTTATCCATTAATTACTCGGGCATCCGATTTCAAAGCGAGAAGCGCCACCGAAACATCTGTGCCCCATCAAAGAAAATACGAGATATCGTTCCCGTCTAAATTAAGAATATTTGGGATGCTTAACATTTTAGTCGTTTATTTCGACGCACTCTGAATTGTTGTCATAACAATCCATAAAGATAAATACATCTTGAAACAACGTAGTAAAAATATACTTTAGGAAGAGTTCTTCATATACTGATCGACACGTGTAATGACGAACTATGTAAGTTATAAATAAACACATAAATTATCTGCAAGGAGCAGTGGCCGAAATGTAAATTTCAAGGTTTTCCTCATTCTTATCGGATTCTAAAGAACAGAGGAAACTATGAAAGGTCAGTACCCCACAGAATTAGGACGACTTTAACCGTTCAATTGAGCTGCTATTCTTTCTGATATGAGAATTGAACTACTTCATGAACAAAATTGTGGACATTCATCCTAACAATGTCGTTAACATTTTTATGGTTTCGATGACTGTTTCGATTGGGCTGATTCAGCTGTCACATCAACTTGACAGGCAGAATGGAGACCAAGGTGAAAAGTCCCTGAAAAATGTAAGCCCAATACACGTGGTCCAACCTTTTTCTAATTTTCCGATCCTTTCCAAATAATACGATTTCGGCAATCCTTCAAAGTAGGTCATTGTTTCAGCGATGACCTCATCGTTGGAGCTAAATCTCTTTCCGCCGAGTCACTTCTTCAAGTTCGTAGAGCAATTCGTGCAATTTTGTCATTGCGACTGCGGACCTGGGCGCCGGTGCGTTGTCTTGGTGGAAGACCACTTTTTTCTTTGCCAAATGCGGCCGCTTTCGTGTCAAATCGGTGTCAGATCGATCCAATAGCTCTGTCTAATATATGCCGGTGATCGTTTTGCCCTTTTCAAGGTAATCGATATAGACGATATCGTGTGCATCCCAAAAAACTGTCGCCATGACTTTGTTGGCCGATTAATCCACTTTGACCTTTTTCGGCTTCGATTCGCCAGGTCAAGTCCACTGTTTCGACTGTTCTTTAGTCTCTGGTGTGTTGTGATTGATCCATGTTTCGTCCACGGTTACGACTTGGCGCAAAAAGTCCTTTTTATCGAGCTTGAACATCGCCGAACACTCCTTTTTGAAGTTTGTTGTCAACAGAGAGCAAATGTGGCACAACTCTTGGCAGATAGCTTTCTCATATTCAAATATTTATGCAAAATGTTCCATGCCCGTTTGGTTGAAATGCCGAGCAATCACGTGCACTTTAACTCACCGACCGTCCAATAAATAGCATGTCATGGATTTTATCGATTTCTGACGTTGTAACCTCAATTGGACGACCAGAACGTTCGGCGTTCTTTGTGGTCACACTACCCCAATGAAAATTATTAAACCAATTGTGAATCATTCCAATCAATGATGAAGAGTCTCCATAATGGTAACTAGCGAAGCTTTGGTTTGCGTAATGTTTTTTCCACGCAAGCAATAATGTTTAATCACGACACGATATTCACTTTTTTCCATGTTCACAAAAATCTTCAAGGCTGCTTGCTTCCGATGGATGTCAAAACAGAACTGAATGATATATTAGTCTGAAAACTTTAATGCATTCTAGTTAAAGATGGTACATCACAAGGCATTAACATGAATGACGGACATTTAATAATATTTGTTATTTGATAATTATTTCGTTTGTTAATTAATAAGTGCCGTAACTCTTTATTGAAGCATTTGCAGACATATGTTGATATGAAATTTTGTTCTTATTTTGTCCTGTGTAATCCTGAAATGTAGCATATGAATTTACGGACACCTGTGTATAAAATTCGATCGATATTCTTCCTGCCTTCTTCTCTTCCTTCACAGTTAAACAGTGTTTATTTCATGGGAAATATAAGTGAGCTAGTGAACCAGAATAATTAAATAAAATTAATTCCCTACAAACTAATAAATTTAAATAAATATTTTAATGATTAATTAATTTATACTCTTTATTTATAATTCCTTATTATAAATATAGATAAATTTATCATAATTATTTAGAAACCATAAAAACTCACTAAATTTATCAATAGAATTATCAATAAAAAATTGAAATAAAAATTTATAAAAATATATACCTTTAAAATTTCGACTTAAAACGATGAAAAATTTTACTTAAAAAAAAGTTATTTACTAATAACAAATGAACAAAATTTAAATTGTTCTAGTAAATATGGAAGAAAAAATTCATAAATTTAGATAAAATTTTCAATAAAAGCTGTAAATTTTACAGAAGAAATGCTGGAAAAAACAATTTCTTACTTCGACAAAACTTCTTCTTCAATGTTAATGAAATATAATCGAATTAATTTTTTCTTAAAAATAATAAAAATAAATATATTTCTTTTGAGTTTAAATCAAGTAATTTTTAAAATAATTTTTCATATTTCAATAATAAATAATCAATTCCAACAGCAGTTGCGTAGAGAATTAAGTACATTTTGAGGACTAAAAACATTTATGATACAAAATTGGAATAACAACACGTTGAAATGTTGAAATGTATTATGTATTTGAGACACATGATGACACTTTTCGGTACAAATATTTATGAATGCGTGATACAAAAATTATCCTATATTTGAAAATCACCTGGCATCTCATAAATACGAAACAAGTCACGAAACTAATTAAAATTATTTCATCCGCAAACTTTCAGTCACGGTATAAGTTCAATGTCATCTCCTATGATATATTTTAGTTTTCACAGCCCAAATCTTCCTGAAGTAAATGAATGCATATCTAAAGAACGGATTTTATCAAAATAGAACGTTTCTCTAGAAAATAATTCATGTCATATGGCGAGTAAGATTAAATATAAGCTTTATGTTCTGAGCACATATTGATTCAGAAATTCCGAATGAGTATGATTATGTTCAAGTTAATTTGGAATCAGGGCAAAGCATAAATATACTAATTACACATCTTCTTGTAAATTCATGTAGAACGGGGTTTAATTATTATTGTTATGGTAAATATATTCTAAGCTAGTAGGCGGTGAGAATTTATAAGAAATACATCTGGGTTATGATCAATGTGAAAAAGCTTGACGATAATAATGTGAAACTGAAGAGCCAGAAACTGTCTTTCGTCCTAACATTCCAAGTTATTAAACATATGGGAACTTCCATAAAGGATCACTGACTGAAGTCTATGGCTGTAAGAATGTTTAAATTGCCAAAGATTCAAAATGTGTTCGTTTAAATACTATTTGGAATTAATAGGGTTAAAGGAGTACCCTCAGCTGGAGATAAATATGATAAGATATCATTAAATTGCTTTTACGCTCATATATTTTCATCCCATCTAAATTACCTGTGTTTCCTAGGAGTTACTCTCCTAGTAACCAACTTAAATGTATGGCTACTAAGTACTTAAAAACAAAACAATATTAGTAGATGTAGATAATAATAGCCGAGCAGACCTCTTGCTATATTGGCATAAAGATGTTCAACAAACTTCCGCAGTCGCTTAAAGATAATGCTAACATAAAATAAATTAATAAGGGTGTTCATAAACTTTTTACAGTGTTTCTGAGTATTTGGCATCTGTAATAACAGATGATCCATAAAGGCTCATTTCCTTTGATTATTATTTGTTACTTTTCGAACAGTTACTTAATGCTTTCCAAAGGGAGTATTATCTTTGTATATCTCTATATAATTTTTTCTTTTTTGTTCGCCTTTTCTGTCTTATTTGTTGTAACAAAATACGGGTTATTTATCTATTTAATTATTTGTTTACTTACATACCTGTATATTCTTGACTTGTCTTATATTATGTTATATCATTGGTCTTATGAACAATAAAGAGTATTATTATTATTATGAGACAGAGAGTAAATATAAAAACAGTTTAGTTAGTGACCACTACAGACTCACCCTATCAGTAAAATTATTGGTTTGTTGTTAGAATGGATTTGGTCATTAGCCATTCGGAATTAAACAAACATCATTCGTTGATGTTTCAATTTGATTCTCATCAGAATGTATCCTAAGGGTAAAGTATGCATAGTTTAGAAAAAATCTTCAACAAAGTTTCAGTGAGATGTAAATTGTGCTAGAAAACTTTAAAATCTTCTGCAAATCTAGTTTGCTGAATGATTGAATTGTGTATTTTAATAAGTAAACACGGATTGAAATGATATATTTACTGAAATATTAGATTAGTATCTGTGCCCTAAAATAAAAGTGTATTAACTCACAAAACCACAAACAGGAAATACAACTAATTAAAAACTTTGAAAACCTTTTTGGTGTGTTACTCTCTTGTATTTCATTTCACAAGCTTGTAATATATAATGAGGATACTTCAAACTAACATCTCGGACATCACGTATTTGAAAGAGGGAAAACAATATTATTTTTGAAATATTTTTGAATGAAAAATGGATTTAATACACTACGCATCCGACATTATAATATTCAATCTTGGAGTATTTGAGGTAGGAATTAATATTATGGTTATTTTTTAAAAACAGGAATATCATTTATTAGGAATTTTGAAAAAACGTTTCTCGGCTTCCTTTATTATGCTCTTCGCGACGAAGTCATACTGGTGAAATTTTCGTTTAATTAACGAAACAACAAAAGTAAGAGTTCTACCTCCACTACTTTGAACTGAATACTGTTTATTTTTGGTGCAATATTTTCTCTATATAATTAAACTTAAGTTTCGACTCCGGGATGAAGCTGTGTTATATCACATGATACTGATTTTCACCACAACAACATAGGAGTTAATATCATTCTAAAGTCTTGGTAATTATTAAAGTTAGCATTCAATACTCATTTGCACCAAAAAAATGAGAACAAATTATACAAAATTCTGTGATTAACAAATTTTTAAGAAATTGTGAGTTGATACACTTTTATTTTGGGGTACATACATAGTCAGATGATTAATCGATTATACAGGATTCCCCATAATAGACTACCCATTTTAATATTTGAATTAAAATTTTTTAACTAAAAAAAAAATAAATTTTTATTTTACTAAATTACAGCTAACTCTTTGGGATTTATGATAACTTATAAGTATTTGGCTATTTTAATTCAAACTTTCAAAAATCACGTCTTCTAAATGACCTCCACCAACTTCAACACATTTTTCAATATTAGATAAAAAGTGGTTCATTACACGGCGTAGCAAACCTTCGTCTATTCCTTCAACTTCTTCACGAATTTTGACTTTCGGTTCCTCCATTGTACTTGGACGACTCGCAAACACTTTGGCTTCTAAATATCCCCACAGGAAAAAATCGGGTGTCGTTAAGTCGGGGGACCTCGAAGGCCAAGGCAAATCTCCGAATCGAGAAATGAGTCGGTCAATAAACATTTCTCGCAGGACCCTCATTGAGTTTCTGGCGGTATGAGCTGTTGCCCCATCTTGTTGGAAGAGTAAGGCATTGTTTAGTAATCCTCGTCTATTTAATTCTGGAATGAGTAATGTCTCTAGCATATTAACGTAGCGCTCGGATGTTACTGTTACAGAGCGGTTATTTTCATCCTCAAAAAAATAAGGGCCTATAATACGAGAGATCCTACTCCACACCACACAACAACTTTTGGATTATGGAGGTTCTGTGTAAAGATTTCACGAGGATTTTCATTTGACCAGTATCTGAAATTCTGTTTATTGACCATGCCGTTCAAATAAAAATTTGCTTCGTCGGTCATTAGGAGACTGTGAATTGCTCCTTGATGTAAATCCAAAAATTCTTGACAAAATGCTAACCTTGCTTCTTTATCTCGATTGCTAAGGTGCTGTGCCATTTGGTATTTATAGAGATGAAATTTTAAATCCCTTTGAAGAATTCGATCTAAGCTTCCCTTCGATATTCCTAGGATAGGGGTTTGTCGATTAGCAGATCTTTTAGGAATTCTCGTAAAAGCAATTCTAACTTCTAACTTCTATTTTCTCGTGTACGAACTGTTCTTCGACGTCCAGGCTTCTTCAAATTTTGTACAGAACCATTTTCACGCCAATGACGAACCCATAACTTAACAGTTTTACGATTTGGCGCGTGACCCCTATAGTTGTTATTAAACTGACGCCGGAATGCACGCCTAACTTCTTCTATCGAATTGCTTCTTATGTAAGTTTCTACACAAAACACACGTTGTTGGACTGAGTAATCCATGAAAGTTCAAACGGATGTTGAAATAATGTCTCAAAGCATGACAACTAACAAACTTCTCCTAGAAAAATGGCGTTCCACGGAATTATTAATTTAAAATTTATTTGTGACAGGCGCCTACTTGATTAATAAATTTACTTAAATACCAAAGACTACAGAAGATAATTTCACAGAGAACAATCTATTTAGTTATCTCGTAGGGAATTTATTAATAATATAAAATGGGTAGTCTATTATGGGGAACCCAGTATGTGAAGATTTAAGCAGTCAACGATTACTATATTTCGATTAGTCATAATCCATATTTATTGCCTTATCTAGTTGAAACACCTAGGCATAAATTGTTCGACTAATGGCTTAATAACTTTGTGAAAATCACAACTTTTACGTGTATTAGTTACATCAACACACACCACCATACCTGCATTAGAATTATTCCATGATTGTATTTAGATATACCCATATCTGGACTATTTTGCTCTAGAAGAGAATAAAAGCTAGGAATATAAATTTACGTTAATAATAGATGTCGAATAAAGCCGTATTGCGCATACAAATATACACGCTATACAAACACAAAGTATATTATGCAAATTACTTCTGTGCCACTTACATATTACTACTTAAGGAGTTTTGCTATTCAGTCTCCAGTCCGTTATTTATCCCTCCCTGGGAGAACTACATTTTAAAATATATACGATAAGTCTAATAACATAATAAGCAGTAAGGAATATTAATGGCAACATTGTGCTTCAGCTCGGAAAAGGCCAGGTTTAAGGAGATTTACGTGAAGCTTTCCTTTATTAAAATTTTAAATATAAATTTCCGCAAGCAATTCATGGGTACTTAAGTCCCACAAAGTGCTCCTTAAAGGATCACCGAATTTGTGGGCAATTGTTCGGTGGACGAGGAATTTTTTGTTCAAGTTATAACTCGTTATAATTCATAGAGAAAATCGGTTCAATTATAAAGATGACCCAGAAGATACATTGTGTAGCTGACCGCTGCCAATCCATTCCGATGAAGCGATTCATGAACGGGCACTTCAATGTCATTGAAATGTTCGCACTGATTTGATGTGAAATCTGACACCAAAATAGTTTTCTTAATGAAACAACCAATTATAATTTTCTAGCGATTACCATAGTAATTTTCCTGATTGCTTCAGGAAGTAAATTCTACCACAGGAAGTATGTTAAAGCTTTGATATAAGTAAATCTGCAGAGACTAATATAAAAATAATTACAACATATATTATTATAACTGTTTGCAATTGTATATAATTGTGTAGTTTTTATTTACATTTTCTCATTGTACATTCTTGTTTTGAAACTGTTGAATAATTTCGGATTAATGTTTCTTTTATATTCTCAGACATGGTTAATTCAATCTCCATTATTCTTTCACCATACACTCTTCATATTGGTGTCTTGTCCTCTTAGAACTATTCCAAATTAACTTGAAATAATTGTTTCATTGTAATAAAACTTTTTACATTTTAGCCGGAGAAGATGGATCTTGAACTTTTGTATGTTACGTTTTCTTGATATTCTGGCTCTTTATACGAGTGAAAATAAAATAAAAACCCTATTTTTTGATAACATTTTTATAATCTTTATCAAAAATTGTTTTGTCAATTAATGTTTCCATGTAATTTAGAAAAGAATAGATGATTTCGATTAATGAAATGGGTCTGCAGCCGACTTGTATTTTTAAAATTCATTTAAAACTGTAGAAAACATTGGATCGGTTGTGTGTGAAAGAGTAATGAAAGGCTAATTATTAATTTGAAATCGATTGAATATAGTTAATTAAATACATAAGACATTATTCTAAGATTATACAATTCTAAATATCTATGATTATTTTATGAATAACCTATTCTATATATCTATGGTTTCGGCGTTTACGTTTACTTCGGAAGTTGGAGAATAAAATTCAAATTTTACACAAAACTTCTAACATTTAGTTTAAAAATGCTGTCAAATTGTTTAACCACACTGTCGCATTTTCAAAGCAAGGAGTTATCAACTAAAGCTAAATCTGAAAGAATGTCCTTAAATATTAGGGATTAGAATGTAGTACAAATTGAGGGATGGGTGGATAATGGTGGGAGTGAATTTACAAAATTGTTAACAAGTGGTGAATTATATGTATCGATTTGATCATTTAAATTACATTATTATTGTTTTTTGAGTGTTTCAATATTTCGATGGATTCTAGTATATTAAGTTTATGTCCTTTTTCCTGAATGTGTAGCATATTTAGGGTGAAATTGTGGTTATGTTCTAACAGGTGACTCGCATAGTTAAGAGTCCTCTTTTTTGAGCCTTCAACTTCTCAAATGTTCATTGAACCTTACGCTGAAACTGCGTCCAGTTTGTCCTATGTACAAAGTACTACAATCATCACATCTCAGTCTGTAAACTCCAGATTTCTTTAATTTATATTTTTAGATATCGAGTTATTAATATACGAGCATAGGTTATTTCTTGTTTCAAACGCGACGTTTTTATTCTGTTTTCAAAGGAATTGAGATATTTTAAGTGAATGATTCACATTTCATCTCTGTTACTAACAACTAATCAAGTTTAAGATAATTCTGTGGAATCTAACCTCAACACTATCATTCATAAATTTCAGACAATACAGTATCTTTTTCAGGTTGAATTAAATAGACATTAGAAATTGGTACTACAAAATAACTGAATTTGGTTAAGTTTGAATTACATTAACCAAATTCAGTTATTTGGAAGTCAGATAAGTGATTGCACCATAACAGTTTGGTGCTAATTTGAATGCCAGCTGTTTCCAAAAAATGTTACGACATATATGTTTATATTCTTCCTTTTCTCATACGTTTTATTCAGTTTCACATGAACATTATGATAATCTTCAGAATCGGAAGAACTTATATAAAATAATGAAACACAAATTATGAGTTAAGAACGATCCAAAAATTAAAACTACTTCAAGTTCATTATGAAATTAGTTGAGTAATTAAAAGTATTTAACCAAATCCAATCATAGCTTGTCATTGTATTGGAGCCATTCAAGATTTGAATGGGGTTATACTACAGCAAAATGTGATTTGGATTTAGTTTAAATTTTATGTATAAATAATCAACTGTAGTAGCGATTTCAAATTAATTTATATCTACTGTTTATTCTATTCGAGCCAATCAAGGATGATTGTAATAGAATAAGAACAGATTAGATTTAATATTAATATTGTAATGTTTAATTCTCAAAATCCATTTTTTGTAGATTCGTACTACCAGGTTTCGAGGTCAATTATTACTACTCATCCTCAGGTATATATAGCTTCCTGAATTTCAACTGTTGAACATGTATTATATAAATCAAAAATGAAATTTTATATATTGAATCCATGCTTTATATATACCTGAGGATGAGGTGTAATAATTGACCTCGAAACCTGGTAGTACGAATCTATAAGAAATTGGATTGTGAGAATTAAACATCACAATATTAATATCAATTATGAACTCACACTTGGATGAAACCAATTTTTAGATTAGAATTAATTAAAAATTGTATGTGAAACTGTAGAATTTTCCTCATTGTATTTGCGATTCCAATTCAACTTTCACGTTCTATCAATAATTGTCAATAATCTTATATTGCCTTAACTAGAATGTCAAATTTCAGCTTTTCTATTTGATTCAATTCCACAGTTCTGATTGGTCGCCTGTACCTTTAATTATTGTTATTTTGTGCACTACGACTTATAGAGGAAGTTTAACGATTTTCTCGTGACCTTTCCTTTTTATCGTAAATTGCTTTTAAAGTTATTATCAGAAAAAGGTCTCGAGCAATCCATCAGTTCAACATTTCGACCTTTTAATGTAGCTACATGTTTTGATCATATAGCTGAACGGAGTCACGCTACTCGTACGGGGAAAAGTACAAGGGTTTCCAGTTAAATTGGTCCGAACGCAAAATAAATATTACCCTAGTTTTAGATGTGAAACATACATCAGCATGTTATTGCGAATAACATACCATTCTAAATTCAGTAAATGGGAATTCATCTTCTATATATAACAAAGTACTTTCTGACAGGTGAATGTGATAACGCAATTCGAATTATAAGCACGCAACATTTGACGTAATGTTGCTTTCTACGCGATAAGAGCGTGAGCACAGCACGGTGATTTCGGTAATGATGATTATTGAGAATGTTCAAATTTAATTGGACGACAAAATTCGCGATTCGTGAAGAATTGAACAAATTTGTTGAATAGTGAACTCCCGCGGATAGCTAATCTTGAAAATTTTTGGCTTCCGGATGGATTCCGCGTCACAATAACACGACTTGATGCCGACGTTTCGGCAACCATTACAGATAGCATTTTCAGGACAGGCTTAAGGCTTAATTTGAAATTATACTTCGCAAAACGACAGGGTCAGGTTAATTACCACAATAAAGGCAGTGAATGTTTATCACACAATAAATTCCGCTACAGAAGCCAGAAGAATCAGTTTCAGTTCAATTGTTTTCACTAGAACTCGACAAGTTAAATGACAAATAAGACACGATCACTTTGTAAAATATAAGAAAGTTTAATTAATTATTAATGTCCACTTTGACCTCTAAAGCTCATATTATCTTAAATGTACAGAATGTTGGATTGGAACTGAGAAGCGGATTTATTGTAGTGAAAGATTATTTGAAAGGGACCAATAACTACTGTCAGAATGTAGTCATAAATGTAAGATTCATCGTATATATTAAATTTTCTGAATAATGAAGATAATTTAACATAGGATTATAAAGATGAATAAACGTAAAAGATTGAACCATAGGCGGGATTCGAACCCACATTCCTGGATGCCTAGCCCTGCGTGTTTACCAATCACATCACTTTAGTCCCGTCAGAGTCTTACATTTTTGTAATTACAAACCTCTGAAAGGATAGTAGATCATTGATGAACACAATGGGATTCGATTCTCCGCTATAGATGAACTATTCACGCACATTCGTCTAAAGTTCAATCGTTTTGTCGAGAGGAGTGTAGGTTAGAGTTGTACTGTGGTTGGCAATTACTCTGACAGTACTCATTCAAAGACATCATCCCGGTTCAAATGTTTTTCAACAGAAGTGACTGAGAAATGTTCTGGGTGAGTGTAAACAAGATATTTAAATATATAAGAACCGGGATGTTGTCATTGAATGAGTACTGTTACGAGTAATTACCAACCATAGTAATACTCTAACCTACACTCACTTCAAAACGATTGAACTTTAGATGAATGTACGTAAATAGTTGATCTATAGCGGATCATCGAATAGTATTGTGCTTATCAATAATTTACTACCCTTTCAGAGGTTTATTTACGAAAACATAAGACTCTGATGGGACCAAAGTGGTGTATTTGGCGAACACACTGAACTAGACATCCAGGAATGTGGGTTCGAATCCCGCCTATGATTCAATGTTTTACGTTTATCCATCTTTATAATACTCTGTTAAATGTTAAATTATCAAAGATATCTCAATAATTGAGAAAATTTAATTCTATATCTCTTAATGTACTTATAAATAGCGAGCACCGCAGTCTGCCTAGTTCCGTGAGTTCGATTCCGCAATGTAGAAACGAAGAACATGTCGTATGAACCGATTTGAGGATATTTCCGATTCATTGAATTTGTTAATGTTTCAAACAAAATTGCTCAGCATGTCAAACCACGATGTGAGTATTGTTCAAGTAAACGCCGCATGTATTTGTCTACGTGTGCTTCATCTTTGAAGTGGATATACTATTATAGTAAGTAATAATTCCCTGAAGTCGGCATCAAAAAAAAGAAGTGGCTATGGCACACAAAGCTGACAAAGTCAAGATATCTGATAAACCTAGTTCTCTCAACGGCCGCATGCAAATTGTAAATGGCGCTCTGGTACGTGTATCAATCGCCGAGTTTATAGTCACTATTTCTCTCTACAATCGGCCAGATAGTTAGCGCATCGAACAGTGCGCTATACAAAGCGATTAGAGTCGAGTATTTCGACCGACCACTCTGCTCAATTACTCGAAAACGGCTTAAGGTAGGGAATTGAACTTTTTGCCAGTAACTTTCGCGCATCGTATCTCGTATTTGACCGTTACATGACAACATGCATTTGCCAAATAACCCTACCGAATAATGAAACGGTTTCGTTTTAATAATGACTTCATGTCAGTCAAACAGGTATTTCACTCGAAGCCTGTCCTGAAGATGTCAACTGTAATGGTTGCCGAAACGTCGGAATATAGTTGTGCTATTGTGACGCGAAATCTATCCGGAGGCTAAGAATTTTGAACAAATTTGGGTGTTTTGCAATCGTATTTTTAGAGCGCTGTATGTTTGGAGTCGTGCAACGAAATTAGACTTTTTTGTTCTTCAAACATTTGTTATTCTGTAAATAGCTTATAATCGGTTTCGCTGACAATTTTTATTTAATTGATACCACCCTCCTCCCTTTATTTCAACCCTTAATTAATTAAATCAATTAGACATTACGTCATTGATAGGAAGAGTCATATAACTTTTGATATGTGATACATACATTTTGTAATATTTCATTATAACGTTATATTGATCAAAATAATAATAATGGTTTATTATTAATTTTTTAATTATCGTTTAGGCTCTTTTTATTAGCAAGTAGACTCCGAGCACCATCAAACCCTCGTCGAAAAAATGATAGAGGAGTTAGATAAATGTCGGAAAAGATGACACTGCATGAAAACTGGACGTTTAAAAATAACTTCCTTAAACTGTACATTTAACGAAACGTAATATAATAAATACTATGAGAGATTGAAGCGATAATTGCAACGCAGGATTGTCGTTGTAACTCGTTTCCTGTCGGTCTAAAGCTTCCTAGAAACCTTTTACCAGCCAAAACTGCCCTGAAGGAAATAGTCATGAATATATGTTTGGTTTCTGATATGAAAGCATTGAGCAAGTTGCGTGTGATGACAGAGAAAATATACTTCACAATTTATTAGTCAATACTTACTGGGTTGAATTCGCGATTTGATCATAAGATTATACAACGCGTCGTTAACTTGACCTTTCCTAATGTCAATGTGGCGTTGGATGGCACACATTTGAAAACATCTATTTGGTACGAATAGCGCTGCCTACACGTTCTCCGAGAACGTTTCTGTGAATTATACCCGCTGTTAGCCCAGACAAGTCATAGTTGGTTATTTTTACAGCCAATTCCATTAAAAAATTTTCCTAAATAACTGCTGCGCTGTTTTCGTCAAACTAGGTATATTCCATTTCAACAGTTGGTAACACATTACAGAGTTACCAGCTCATAATTCGTTGTGAATTTAAATTTGGATAAAATTAAGATTTAAAAGTACGGAAACAATAATTATTCTTCTCAGAACTCAGAACTGCATTTCTACAAACATTTAAGTCGTATGCTATGTAAACTGCGAAACGTGCACTTTTTTTACATCAGTATATTGAACAGAAGAATGAAGGTTTAAGTAGTACGTATATTTGACGGAGAGCTTTTATAAAAAAATATTGTTTGCAACACGCACGTAATAAGGTTTTTAAGGACTTATTTGCTATTCAGCAAAACAGAAAATATTCGTACCAAAAATCCTCATTTTTGGTACTTGTTACAAAAATGGCTATTTCTGTACCAATATTACTGATTTATTATATCAACTTTCTATATACACACAATTTCAAGCATTATAAAGAAGTACGTAGAAGTTTGCAAGTGCATTAATTAAATTTCTATGAATTTGACTTAATGATTGAACGTCTGTTCTAATGATTTACATACTTAGCATCACGTTTCATTTGAATCATCTCCAGGATAGATCAAAACAATGTTTAGCAAGGGCGATGGAATTTTATAAGTTTTCTTTTTTAGTGCTATACTTTATGACCATACATTCTAATTTGTAAATATTTTTTTAGAGATTCCTGTAAAGACCAGCTGAAAAAGATGGCCAACGACAAGTTCTTTGTTCACCCCCTTGCAATTACATTTTTAACCCCATTGAGCACATCTGTGGTATTACGGGAAACTACTACAGGGATCACGTTGACGCAGATGGTAATTTGGTGGAAAAATGAGTGACTATGTGAAAAGAGGCTAAGAAAACAAGCAGCGATATGGGCAAAGACTATCTGACCTAGTGATAAAGTGAATAATTTTGTGTTATTGTTGATGAGAAATATTCAAAGAAACTAGCATTTTAGGCAGTAAAGTAATATTTTTTATTTTGATAACCTCAAGTTACAACAGCAATTATAATATTTACAACAAGCTTCCTCTTCAAAAGTTTATATTTTCATACCTGAATTTGAAACTTTTAGTTATCAGAATATTTTAACTTTTTAATTCGTTTATGCACCTCTTGTAAAATATATGCAAGATATAACCGAAGTGAATATTTCCAAAAATAATTTCATTATCATACTAATGTAAACATAATTATCGAAATTGCTCAAACTTCCTATTAATGTTCAACTCACAATTGACTTAAGACGATAACAGAACAGCTTCAATTTATCCAAAGTAATTTTTTTACTCTTGCTGTATGATGGCCATATGGAGAATTCACATGAAATGAGATCCAACTAGCTTGGAGGCCAGTCAATTGTGACTCTCCGTCCAATCAAGGGCAGCGGGTGAAATCTGTACTACATTTATCTACTTAGCGGTTGGTTATTTTTGAGATCGATGCACGTGAATGACACTATTTCAAGATGTTTTTGTACAGTAATTTCTTGAAGTAACATTACGTTATTGAAATATAATATGCTCGATTTCGCGCCATAACCTGTAGGTATGAAGTTTGATGAGAAAATGTAAATTAGTATATGAAGGGTATGTTTTCATACCATGTAATTTAGTATTCTCTTGTAGCTTCAGATACGATGGTGGGCGATGCATAAACATAAACCAGTAGTGATAATAGCAACCGTCTGTCCAACTAATCAACTTCTTCTTGGACTCTTGTCTTGTCTTACTAGTCTCTTGACGTTCATAACAAAAACAAAGATGAAACAGCACACAAGAACAATTCTAAACAAAACAGAAATAAATCTGGTATTACAGAAAGGACTAGAATCCGCAGTTGAGGATTTGAAAGATGGAAAAGTTCACAGCATGAGGGTCGCAGAGTGTATACGAGTGTTCCAACTATGTGTGTGGTCTGTTGGGTGGGCACACGCGTCTGCCTCACCCCGCGTTATTAATACTCTTTAACATTATCCACCCCCATAATTGTCACACGAAACATAACGGCCACGATCTAACTAAAAAAACCTCTAAATACCGCCATTTAACGTGAACACTTACGGTCCCTTATTTCAAACGGTAGATTCTACAATGAAAATGAAATATCGCTGGCGTCTACAATAAAAAGTTCGTAATGTTGAAAGAAATATTTACCGGTGTGCTTTTTTTAGCCATTATTTATGTAGTAAAAACGTTGTGGGAAAAGTGTTCTTTCAGCACGAATCTTCTCAATGTGTAGCAGATGCTAACATTAAACTATAAAGCTCTACATGACTCGCCGCTCGCGCGAGTCAAACAACGCGAACCTTAGTACGACTGCCAAAGCCAACTTTGACTTTTGCCAAATATCCAGATGGTGCGGGAAGGTAAGCGAATGTTAGAGCTAATGCCGATTATACACCGAATACACACGAATCGTTTGGGACCAGCTTTAGGTATATGGATATAAAAGAAAAAGTCGACAATCCCCGGAAAGAGAAGTTCTATAAGAAAAAGATGGGTTTATAAGAGAGATATATTGGTCGCATATTTATCTGGTAGTGTGCAAAGAGACCTTCGACTAGAGCATCTGAGTTACCTTGAGTGGACTGTCTATAAATAGATATCCAACGTGACAGTCTGCAAAAACAGATATGATTGGTTTGGGGGAGACATCAAAAGAAACGACAAACGGCTTGTTGGTTAAAAGATTCAACGTGAGATAGAAGGTTGATTGCCTGCAAAGACATGATGACCGGAGAAACATTAGAGAGGCAGTCTCAAAAAAAGATCATCTCCCGGAAAAGGTCTGACTTGATATTGTTGATGTGTGACCTATTGGCTTCAGAGACATCAGGGGGAACTCTTAAAAATAGATTTATCTTTTGAACAGCTCTGACTAGGACTAGAGCGTCTGCTACTTAGACATGTCGAAAGGACTGTCTACAAAGAGAGATCCAAAGTGATAGTCGGTAAATGAAGATCAGTCTGTGAAGAGAGATCAGCTGGTTCGTTGTGGTGATCAGGTTTATTGTTTGCAAATAGACCTATATACCGGCTGCAGGGCAAATCTTCGACGGCTTTTGAATTTTCTTGAAACTTTAGAGGTTATAGTCATCAGAAAAGACCTCACAGTTAATTGAATAATCCAGCATTTATCTGTTAATACGCTACTCATATTATCCTGTTTTCTGGTAAGATCTCATTCAACAATAGATAAAATTAAAGAGGCCCAGACACTGTATGGAAAAAACTAGTTTCCCTATCCAATTAATTCTAGGACATACAATGTTAGCACGTGTTACATTCTCCAGTGATTTGTACTTTCATTGTTTAATAATCAAGGACATTAAGCTATAAATAATTAAGCTGACAGTTTTTTAGTATCGCTGACAACACGTAGAACGACGAAGAGAAGTATTTGGAAGACGAAGAAAACCAAATTTTGAAATACAGCTTGATAAAAGTGAATTTCTGAGAAAAGAAGTGACTTATTTAAGTCATTTCATAACCTCAGAAGGAGAAAGACCAAACCCGTAGTAAATTATCCTCTGCCAAAAACACGAAAGCAAATTAAAGGTTTCTTTGGATTAGTAGGTTATTATCGAAAATGTAAAAAATTAACCAAACCAATGACGAAAATGTTGAAAAAGACATCAAAATCGAACATAATTCAGAATTTATTGAATCATTTGATAAGTGTAGAAATATTTTAATTATCCAATTTTATAATATACCGACTTTGATAAACCTTTTGTTTTAACCACAGACGCATCAAATGACGCAATTGGAGCCGTGGCATCACAAGGTTCAATAGGAAGTGATGAACCAGTTATGCTTCAAGAACAATTAATGAAACAGAACAACGATATGCTACAATAGATACTAGCCAAAACGCTATTCAAAAATGTGAAGATATCATAAAAAAATAACAAATAATCAAAATCAATTGGAAGAACAAATTCAATTTATATCAGAACGTATGGAAAAAACAGATTTAATACAAAATAACTTGGTAGACACAATAATATTTCAGAACTTTTATATTCAGACTATAATTACTATCGCAACATTTAACGCTGCTTTAGAAACTGTGATAAACGCATTACGTTTTCTAAATTGAAAAAATTTCACCCATCTATCATGGAAACTGCAGATTTATTGAAAGAACTTTTCAATTGAGGGAATTAGAACAAACACCAAGATTTCCTTATGAAATAAATTCTAATACCATACTATTGTAGAAACAATTGTCACTGTTAAAAGCTATTATGAAAACAAACAAATTATATTTATAATTGAGATTCCGATCGTGTAGGATTTACCTCATAATTATTACCATTTATATTCTGTTCCAATGAAAACTTCCTCATCAAAATATTATGTTATAATACCACAAAAAAATGATACCTTTCCCTTAATGAGAGATACTACTTGAAGTCAGTCCAGCAGAATTCTTATGCGGAGCTCAAAATATAAATTAAGTAAATGAAAACAGTCATGTGGCACATCTGTTACTATTTACAAAATACTATAATAATTGTAAACAACATGAAATTACGTTAAATCAAGAAAAAATTCAAAAAATTGTCTCAAAAATCACGACAAACTAAATCTACTAGGAAGTTATATATTAAACATACCTGAATCATTTCAAGTCGAAATCTTGTGTACGTACATAGTTTCAACAAGCTAAATTTGTTATAATTAATAAATCATTTTTTATAAACAGTTTGTTAGTATCGCAAGACTTAACTCACGCAAACAGTTAGTTAGCTATTCATTCATATTATCGGATTCTGAACGTAACGATCATGCAGATAACGAATATTGTAACCATGACATAGTTCGATAAAAGCTGGTTCGATGACTCAACAGCATGTAGGTGTAGCTTTATAAACAGACACATACACACACCCCTTCCAACGCGATGTATAGTCGATAAATTTGATTTAATGTCCGAGAAAAACTTTGGACTACATCCAAATTATATGATATCAGGATATATATTATCAAAGTAATCAGCAAAACAAAGCCAATTTGTCTGATATAGGGCCTGTTTGTGTTTTCCAGTTTTAGTCTGATAGCGGCTGCTGAAAGATTTATGAGTTGAAGAATAAATGATGGTGGAGACTAGACGAAACCAATATATTGTGTTGTTGCCCTCTGGGTATGTAGCATACATCACATAAAAGACAAGATTATAATAAAGATTCTTGACCCACGTATGAATTAATACACAATTCTCGGGAAATAGGTCACATTAACACATATATTTTTATTTCTACCCTCGTCTTTACGTACGTTTCGGTCTCACGACCATCATCAGAAGACTTATTAATACAAAAACCTGATTACTTAGAAATACTGTAATAACACAAAGCGTCCTTATCGCACAAATTTCGTTTAAATGCCAACGTCGCGAAACGAACGGAGACATGAAATCGGAACTATAACACAGCAATGTTGCAGCGTAAAAATTAAAAATCCACTATTAAGTAGAATCATCAATAAATACGAACACATTTCATAAATGTCTGCGAGAGACTAACATACAAAGAGTTCTATCCTCTTTGCTAACAGACGAGACCATCTCAAGTGTTCATTTAAGCGCCAGATGTCATAATTTATTAGGTGATAAAAGAAGGTCTCTGGCCTGTGAGAAATACTTTAGACAATTCTACCTAAAGTAAACTTTTACATTATAAGGACGTAAGTAGGAATTTGCAAGAATATTAATTAATTAAATTAGTATAAATATGACTTAGTGTTTGAACGTCACTCCTATGATTAACAGACTTGGAGTCACGTTTTATATGAATCATCTCCAGAATAGATCTTTTATAATAATTGGTTTCCTTAGTTAAAATATTAACATTCTTGTAATCAAATTGATGGTTATAATCAAAGCAATGTTTAGCAAGCGCGGTGGAATTTTCTAAGTTTTTGTTTCTTGTGCTATACTTATGGCCATACATTCTTTTTTGTAAATATTGTTTAGAGATACCAGTATAGGTCCATCACAATCTAAACAATTTAATTTGTATACTGTGTGGGTTTGTTTATCTTTAGGAATTACAGGTTTTAGATTTGAGAAATATTTCCCAACACAGTTAGTAGGTTTATGCGCTACGTTTATATCATACTTTTTCAAACATTTCTTAATTTTCTCTGAGGTCTCCGGAATGTATGGTAAAGTTATATAATTGTCTGAATTACCTTTTACGTTATTTTTATATGACGCTCCATTATAAATTTTGTTTATTCTCTCTTTAATAATAGGATTGAAAAAAGTTTTTGGGTAGCCATTCAATTCCAGTGTATTACGAACAATTTTTAGATTTTTGGGACGGTCCTCTGGGTGGGACAATTTAACCGCGCGGTCTGTAAGACTGTTTATGACGCTTTTTTTATAACAAGTTGGTGCAACGGAATTGAAGTGAAGATAGCGTTGAGACCAAACTTCTTTAGTAAACCACGAAGTTTTTATTTCTCCATCTGCATCATGCCTAATATTCATATCTAAGAAATTTATGTTTTTGTTAACTTCTATTTCACAGGTAAATTGAAGTTTACAGTGGAAATTGTTAAATTTATTAATCACGTACTGAATTTTGTCATTGGGAACACACATAAGGCAATCATCTACATACCGTTTAAAAAATACGGGCCGAAAATCTAATGAACTTATAACAGATTCCTCCAGGCATTCCATAACGAGGTTAGCAATGGTAGCAGAAATAGGAGATCCCATTGCTGTGCCGAATATTTGTCCAAAATATTGTTCACCGTACTGAAAATAAGTGCATTCTAAACAAAACTTCACAGCATTTATAAATTCCGATTGATCTAGAGGTGTGTGGTTTTTAATCTCTGCCCAACGTTTTTTGATGCTATTCAATGCCAAATCGACTGGTATATTTGTAAATAAAGAAACAACGTCTAAGGAAATTAGTTGATGGTTTACGGGTACGGATTGATTTTTTATAAATTCATTAAAATGCCATGAGTCTTTCACATAAAATTCATTATTTCCTATTATATTATTGATCGATTTTGATAAAAATTTTGATAAATTGTAAGTAGGCGCTCCTATATTACTAATAATGGGTCTTAGAGGTATATCAATTTTATGTAGTTTTGGAAGCCCATAGATATAAGGTGCTAGCCCATTATGGCAAATTAATTTATTTTTCAATTCAATAGGGATTATCTTATTTTTGTGCCAATTATTTATCAATTTATTCATGTTATTTTGTATTGATAAAGTAGGATCAGATTTTAATTTTTTATAAGTTGTTTCATCATTTAAAAGGTTTTCTATTTTCTTTTCATAGTCATTTCTATGCATTATAACGGTTTTATTACATTTATCCGCGTTCAAAACTAAAATTTCAGGGTTAGCATTTAAGAACTCTTTTGTTATTTTTGTATGATAGTTAAGACGATTCTTTGCAGTACCTACTTCTGCTTTCTGTTTGTTCTTCTTGTTTGTCAAGATGTTACAAATTTTGTTTCTAATTTCATTCTTTTCTTCTAAATTTTTATTCCTGATTCCACATTCTAAATTTGCAATTATATTGTCGATAGGCAGTTTTTTGTTATCAGGCAATGCAAATTTCGGACCTAAGCTTAACGTATGCTGCACCTCATCCGGAATTTTTGTTTCGGTTAGATTTTTCAACCATTGTTCATTGATATTTTGTTTTTCATAAGCTACGCCTTTCATTAGATTATTTATCTTTTTAGATTGTATGGCTTTTATTTTGTTGAAATTTTTTTCGAAATTATTTTGTTGATTTTGAAAAAATTGCGAGATAAAGTTGCTATCAAAGTTTAAATAACAGGATTGTTTAATGCGTTTAATTTTGTTTTCAACCTCTGTTACATTCGCGCATGCTTCTTTAATGCATAAATTCAAACAGCTTTTATGAAGCGAATTTAATAATTTTGTGTAAGCCTTCTTATTTTGCAACCTGCTAAACATATTCTCCTTTGATTTAGATATAATAAAATTTTGGGAAAACTTGCAAACTCCTACATCTTACCAGAAATATTCTGCGATTCTTCTCTTTTGCTAATATCTTCATTAATTTTCCAATCCCTATTGAATTGAAAATCCCTATTGAATTGAAAAATAAATTAATTTGCCATAATGGGCTAGCACCTTATATCTATGGGCTTCCAAAACTACATAAAATTGATATACCTCTAAGACCCATTATTAGTAATATAGGAGCGCCTACTTACAATTTATCAAAATTTTTATCAAAATCGATCAATAATATAATAGGAAATAATGAATTTTATGTGAAAGACTCATGGCATTTTAATGAATTTATAAAAAATCAATCCGTACCCGTAAACCATCAACTAATTTCCTTAGACGTTGTTTCTTTATTTACAAATATACCAGTCGATTTGGCATTGAATAGCATCAAAAAACGTTGGGCAGAGATTAAAAACCACACACCTCTAGATCAATCGGAATTTATAAATGCTGTGAAATTTTTGTTTAGAATGCACTTATTTTCAGTACGGTGAACAATATTTTGGACAAATATTCGGCACAGCAATGGGATCTCCTATTTCTGCTACCATTGCTAACCTCGTTATGGAATGCCTGGAGGAATCTGTTATAAGTTCATTAGATTTTCGGCCCGTATTTTTTAAACGGTATGTAGATGATTGCCTTATGTGTGTTCCCAATGACAAAATTCAGTACGTGATTAATAAATTTAACAATTTCCACTGTAAACTTCAATTTACCTGTGAAATAGAAGTTAACAAAAACATAAATTTCTTAGATATGAATATTAGGCATGATGCAGATGGAGAAATAAAAACTTCGTGGTTTACTAAAGAAGTTTGGTCTCAACGCTATCTTCACTTCAATTCCGTTGCACCAACTTGTTATAAAAAAAGCGTCATAAACAGTCTTACAGACCGCGCGGTTAAATTGTCCCACCCAGAGGACCGTCCCAAAAATCTAAAAATTGTTCGTAATACACTGGAATTGAATGGCTACCCAAAAACTTTTTTCAATCCTATTATTAAAGAGAGAATAAACAAAATTTATAATGGAGCGTCATATAAAAATAACGTAAAAGGTAATTCAGACAATTATATAACTTTACCATACATTCCGGAGACCTCAGAGAAAATTAAGAAATGTTTGAAAAAGTATGATATAAACGTAGCGCATAAACCTACTAACTGTGTTGGGAAATATTTCTCAAATCTAAAACCTGTAATTCCTAAAGATAAACAAACCCACACAGTATACAAATTAAATTGTTTAGATTGTGATGGGACCTATACTGGTATCTCTAAACAATATTTACAAAAAAGAATGTATGGCCATAAGTATAGCACAAGAAACAAAAACTTAGAAAATTCCACCGCGCTTGCTAAACATTGCTTTGATTATAACCATCAATTTGATTACAAGAATGTTAATATTTTAACTAAGGAAACCAATTATTATAAAAGATCTATTCTGGAGATGATTCATATAAAACGTGACTCCAAGTCTGTTAATCATAGGAGTGACGTTCAAACACTAAGTCATATTTATACTAATTTAATTAATTAATATTCTTGCAAATTCCTACTTACGTCCTTATAATGTAAAAGTTTACTTTAGGTAGAATTGTCTAAAGTATTTCTCACAGGCCAGAGACCTTCTTTTATCACCTAATAAATTATGACATCTGGCGCTTAAATGAACACTTGAGATGGTCTCGTCTGTTAGCAAAGAGGATAGAACTCTTTGTATGTTAGTCTCTCGCAGACATTTATGAAATGTGTTCGTATTTATTGATGATTCTACTTAATAGTGGATTTTTAATTTTTACGCTGCAACATTGCTGTGTTATAGTTCCGATTTCATGTCTCCGTTCGTTTCGCGACGTTGGCATTTAAACGAAATTTGTGCGATAAGGACGCTTTGTGTTATTACAGTATTTCTAAGTAATCAGGTTTTTGTATTAATAAGTCTTCTGATGATGGTCGTGAGACCGAAACGTACGTAAAGACGAGGGTAGAAATAAAAATATATGTGTTAATGTGACCTATTTCCCGAGAATTGTGTATTAATTCATACGTGGGTCAAGAATCTTTATTATAATTTTGGCTGGGATATAAGCCTTAATATGGAAGGGACAACCACCTATCCTGGAGATTTGAAGGAATACGGAAAATTAATGAAGATATTAGCAAAAGAGAAGAATCGCAGAATATTTCTGGTAAGATGTAGGAGTTTGCAAGTTTTCCCAAATTTTATTATATCTAAATCAAAGGAGAATATGTTTAGCAGGTTGCAAAATAAGAAGGCTTACACAAAATTATTAAATTCGCTTCATAAAAGCTGTTTGAATTTATGCATTAAAGAAGCATGCGCGAATGTAACAGAGGTTGAAAACAAAATTAAACGCATTAAACAATCCTGTTATTTAAACTTTGATAGCAACTTTATCTCGCAATTTTTTCAAAATCAACAAAATAATTTCGAAAAAAATTTCAACAAAATAAAAGCCATACAATCTAAAAAGATAAATAATCTAATGAAAGGCGTAGCTTATGAAAAACAAAATATCAATGAACAATGGTTGAAAAATCTAACCGAAACAAAAATTCCGGATGAGGTGCAGCATACGTTAAGCTTAGGTCCGAAATTTGCATTGCCTGATAACAAAAAACTGCCTATCGACAATATAATTGCAAATTTAGAATGTGGAATCAGGAATAAAAATTTAGAAGAAAAGAATGAAATTAGAAACAAAATTTGTAACATCTTGACAAACAAGAAGAACAAACAGAAAGCAGAAGTAGGTACTGCAAAGAATCGTCTTAACTATCATACAAAAATAACAAAAGAGTTCTTAAATGCTAACCCTGAAATTTTAGTTTTGAACGCGGATAAATGTAATAAAACCGTTATAATGCATAGAAATGACTATGAAAAGAAAATAGAAAACCTTTTAAATGATGAAACAACTTATAAAAAATTAAAATCTGATCCTACTTTATCAATACAAAATAACATGAATAAATTGATAAATAATTGGCACAAAAATAAGATAATCCCTATTGAATTGAAAAATAAATTAATTTGCCATAATGGGCTAGCACCTTATATCTATGGGCTTCCAAAACTACATAAAATTGATATACCTCTAAGACCCATTATTAGTAATATAGGAG
This sequence comes from Endomychus coccineus, assembly GCA_958510875.1. Taxonomy (NCBI): domain Eukaryota; kingdom Metazoa; phylum Arthropoda; class Insecta; order Coleoptera; family Endomychidae; genus Endomychus; species Endomychus coccineus. The sequence goes on along the minus strand of OY294070.1, from coordinate 112,416,653 downwards.
CGCCTACTTACAATTTATCAAAATTTTTATCAAAATCGATCAATAATATAATAGGAAATAATGAATTTTATGTGAAAGACTCATGGCATTTTAATGAATTTATAAAAAATCAATCCGTACCCGTAAACCATCAACTAATTTCCTTAGACGTTGTTTCTTTATTTACAAATATACCAGTCGATTTGGCATTGAATAGCATCAAAAAACGTTGGGCAGAGATTAAAAACCACACACCTCTAGATCAATCGGAATTTATAAATGCTGTGAAGTTTTGTTTAGAATGCACTTATTTTCAGTACGGTGAACAATATTTTGGACAAATATTCGGCACAGCAATGGGATCTCCTATTTCTGCTACCATTGCTAACCTCGTTATGGAATGCCTGGAGGAATCTGTTATAAGTTCATTAGATTTTCGGCCCGTATTTTTTAAACGGTATGTAGATGATTGCCTTATGTGTGTTCCCAATGACAAAATTCAGTACGTGATTAATAAATTTAACAATTTCCACTGTAAACTTCAATTTACCTGTGAAATAGAAGTTAACAAAAACATAAATTTCTTAGATATGAATATTAGGCATGATGCAGATGGAGAAATAAAAACTTCGTGGTTTACTAAAGAAGTTTGGTCTCAACGCTATCTTCACTTCAATTCCGTTGCACCAACTTGTTATAAAAAAAGCGTCATAAACAGTCTTACAGACCGCGCGGTTAAATTGTCCCACCCAGAGGACCGTCCCAAAAATCTAAAAATTGTTCGTAATACACTGGAATTGAATGGCTACCCAAAAACTTTTTTCAATCCTATTATTAAAGAGAGAATAAACAAAATTTATAATGGAGCGTCATATAAAAATAACGTAAAAGGTAATTCAGACAATTATATAACTTTACCATACATTCCGGAGACCTCAGAGAAAATTAAGAAATGTTTGAAAAAGTATGATATAAACGTAGCGCATAAACCTACTAACTGTGTTGGGAAATATTTCTCAAATCTAAAACCTGTAATTCCTAAAGATAAACAAACCCACACAGTATACAAATTAAATTGTTTAGATTGTGATGGGACCTATACTGGTATCTCTAAACAATATTTACAAAAAAGAATGTATGGCCATAAGTATAGCACAAGAAACAAAAACTTAGAAAATTCCACCGCGCTTGCTAAACATTGCTTTGATTATAACCATCAATTTGATTACAAGAATGTTAATATTTTAACTAAGGAAACCAATTATTATAAAAGATCTATTCTGGAGATGATTCATATAAAACGTGACTCCAAGTCTGTTAATCATAGGAGTGACGTTCAAACACTAAGTCATATTTATACTAATTTAATTAATTAATATTCTTGCAAATTCCTACTTACGTCCTTATAATGTAAAAGTTTACTTTAGGTAGAATTGTCTAAAGTATTTCTCACAGGCCAGAGACCTTCTTTTATCACCTAATAAATTATGACATCTGGCGCTTAAATGAACACTTGAGATGGTCTCGTCTGTTAGCAAAGAGGATAGAACTCTTTGTATGTTAGTCTCTCGCAGACATTTATGAAATGTGTTCGTATTTATTGATGATTCTACTTAATAGTGGATTTTTAATTTTTACGCTGCAACATTGCTGTGTTATAGTTCCGATTTCATGTCTCCGTTCGTTTCGCGACGTTGGCATTTAAACGAAATTTGTGCGATAAGGACGCTTTGTGTTATTACAGTATTTCTAAGTAATCAGGTTTTTGTATTAATAAGTCTTCTGATGATGGTCGTGAGACCGAAACGTACGTAAAGACGAGGGTAGAAATAAAAATATATGTGTTAATGTGACCTATTTCCCGAGAATTGTGTATTAATAAAAGACAAGAGATTATACTTATTCATTGAATTTGTATATCAATTTATATACATTTAGATGAAACCTATAGTGTTCTTGCAATCATATTAAAATATTGAAATAGTAGATATATAAACACATCATAAATCGATACACAAGACATGATAAAGAAACCTAAGCATTAACTTTAACGATATATATATTTATTATTTGACTATACAACCTATGCCATTTTTAAAATAGGGCAAAATTATGAGTTTAAAAACCCGGCAAGTTTTGACGGCGTATTGCTAACGCTATTCCAAATGTGTATCACATTTCTTGTTATTCCTCTTCAACATTCAGTAGCAAAAAGTAACAATTCGTCTCCCAAAGTTGCAAACATTCCAAATAAATAAAGCCACTTGGCTGATAAACTAAGTGTAACTACCAGATATAGGATATATTGAGAATAATTGGGTGGGGTACATCCAATAACAAATATTCCATTATAAAGTATGAACCACCATCCCACTTGCATTTTCCAAATTTATTCAATTCTATTGGTAACCCCACTTTATATTCATTCGTAAGCTGATCGATTCGTTTTGATTCTCTGAAAAATAAAACACGATTTTCCCAAAACTTCTGCGACACTACACAGAATATCTTGATTTTAACAAAAATGGAAGGGGGCGGGATAGCTGCCCCTTCTGAAGATTTTGGAATTGGGGAGAATAAAAACATCGATCACCTGCCATGGTTTCAATTCAGCGAGAGCTAGTTGATAAGTTCACCTTTTTAGAAAAAGCAGTATACCGTTTTGGCCGGGGAAAAAGAAGGCTTCAGTCTATGTAAACAACGAATGTCACAAAACTAGCAGAATATCATAGTATGGCCCACGATCCTGCATCAATTCGAATGTCAGTCCAAAATTGCCAAAAGGAACTAGGTAAATATTAAAATAAAGATTCTTGACCCAGGTTTGAATTATATATAAATTCTCGGGAAATAGGTCACACTAACACATATGCTTATTAATTTCGTCTTAACGCACGTTTCGGTCTCACGACCATCATCAGAAGACTTATTATGTCTAAAACGGGATTTCTTAAAACTAATTGTAATAGCACAAAGCGTCCTAATCGCACCAATTTCAATTAAAAATGCCCACAAGGCCGAAACGAACAGAAACACGAATAATCGAAATTGTAACACATCAAATTATAAAATTCGATGCAATTAACAATAATTTCGATCATAATCTGATAGATACTATTTTGTAAAACAAGAAATGTACTATTAAAGAGACTTTCTCTCTGAATCACTAAATATCTGAAAAGTATGAAATAAAAGCTGATCTGAACAATATGACTTTAACACTAAGTCAAAATTAAAAAAATAGAGAAGATACATGAGAAAAAATAATGAAATCTCGAAGTAAGTATGGCGGCACTTTGGAAAGACAGTCTTAACAGATGGTAAGCAATGTCACTGTATTACCGGTCGAGAGGTCACTGTATTACCGGCCGAGAGACACGTGTTTCAACATTCAGACACGTGCTTTTGACAGAGGGTTACATGCTTTGAAATTGAGTCACATGTTTCAAGATTCAGACAGTGTCTGAATGTTGGAACACGTTTATCTCGGCCGGTAATACAGTGACAACACTTACCACCATCTGAAAGACTGTCTGGCCAGTGTCGCCATACCAACTTCTGGAGTCTATAAGTTAAATTTTAGATCTTGTAACTTGTATGAGTTGTATGTAGCTCAAAGTGGTAGCTCGTTCTCTAGTAGAGTGGGTAAACATTTTAGGAGTTATAGATTGACTCGCACTAAGCCAAAAGTAAGCCAATTTAATCAATACTTTGAAATCTTACATGTGGTAAATAAAGGTAGATCTATGATAACTTAGAATATACAGTAATCTTTTAGTTCATAATTAGGTGAAGTTTTCATACTTTCAGTTTCTTAATCTCCTCCCACACAAACAACCTGTCGCAATGATTGATAATTAGATTTTAATCTCTGTAATAATCTGTATTATTATAATCATTAAGTTAGCCTTAAGTAATCTGAATTCCTAATCATTAAGTCAGCCCCTTGGTCATTTTCTGTTTGTGTATATATAATTATAATACCTTTATAAGTTTAATTATCATTTGTTCACCTGAAGAAGACACCGTGTAGGGTAACATTTTTTTATTTCACTTTTACAATAAACGTTTATTTGATTTTTTTTCAGTCATTTAGTGTAGTGTTTATTTGTAATAATTTTATCACATCGTATTTTGTTATTGTTTTATTATTTTTTAAGAAGGAATTCTATTTTTTGTTGGATGTTATAAATAATGTGCAATGAAAAGTTTTATATTCATTTCTATACCTACTTATATAGCTTGTGTTATTTTGTTTTGCCCCACCGTACAAAAAATTCTGCGAACGTCTCTGTTGGTCCAAGCAAAATTAGAACAAGGTCAGCGGTCTTCCGTCGTTCCTTCAAAAGTTTTCAATCCGACTTCCTGCAACTTTAACGTACTATTTTGATTGCGATCAAAATTCTTTTGTTGCAAAGTCAAGAGAAACCATAAACGGTTGAAATTCAATGGATTTGCGCTCCGTAGCAGACAAGGAATTAATTGAAGTTTTACAACCACATCCGAATGAGGACATTGTGATTTCGTATGCACGTTTGCTAGATGAAAACGTTATTCGCGTGAAATGTGCTGCATTAGTAGGTTCTACACCTGTAGACCATAATCAGACTGGTTATAATAAGCATCTTCTCTCTCGATAAACTGGCAGCACCAATAATAACAACAACGTAGTACGGAACACTATACGCGGGAATCGATATTCTAACAATCTAACTGTGAGACCTACTTCCTTATAATTCTAATTCGACTCGTCGTAGTCAGTTATGACTCGTTTCTTTTGCTCAATCATTCACTGAAATATAAACCCATAATAGTCTAGGAGCCAGAGCGATATTGATGGTCTGAACATTAACCCGATGGCGCTATGGTTTATAGTTAGAGAATGGTTCAACGACCAATCCATCTCACAGACCGAATTTTTGCCGGCTGCTAGTTCTCGAGATACAGCCTCCGCAAATTGTTTATTTTTTGACTGTAGGTTAACACTTTTCAAGTTGCGGTTATTTGAAAAGCATGCCATTCTTATACACTTCCACCATGTGCCATCATTTTTTATCGTGTCCGTTTATCAGACTGACCAGCTAAAATTGGACCGAAAATGGACTGCATATTAACCCTCCCAAACCTGGTGAAAAATGTTCATTGGTGTTGGCAATTGTTAAGATACCCTATGCCATCAAAAGTTATCGGTCCATTTCAGAGTAATTGGCCATTATTTAGACCAAAAATGTTTTTTTCTCATTTTGTGGCTAAGCCTTGCGGATTACAAGATAACATGATGGCACCATAGATAATATAACACACCTACAATCCTTACAAACAATCTACTAATCTAAAAATGAGAGAACAGAATAGAATCAATGTGTGTAAACAGTGAACAGTTCAATTCTATTTCAATCCATATTTAACACACACATCAACAGGTTGTGAACCTCGAAATTGAGTAAGTGAATGTTTGTGTTCGGAAAATGAACTTGAACGTATCACATCCTACTGTTCAACTGGAATAATTTCGGAAATTGGAAATTTATAATCGAAACGCTGTTGATGAGGACTGCTATTAATTAAGTCAATTCTTTTTACGATTTATAATGTCTCACACGAATCAATGATTAATCATTATTTTAAATTCTACAATTACTGAAAGTTTTTTCATGTCGACATAATGTTAATGTGTGTATGGTCGACATTGTTTGAAACCTTAGCAATACATTTGCTTCAGTCCATATTTACCGCATTTAGAATTCATTTTTCATAAACGTCACATGGCAACAATAACACCTCAAAAATTTTGAACAAGAGGTCTGCGGAGGAATAGTTGGTGCCAATGAACTTCACTGCACGAGTAATATATGCTTATGCAAAATGGTCAAAATCGGAGATGGGGGTAAAGTAAACAACAGCAACAACAACAACAAACAACAATGAATATAATTTACAATAATAATTATTGTATCATCAATATAAAAGACCGGTACTAGGTTAGGTATTATCACATGTCAGACAGAAGTTCTATCTTTATCCCAACTATCAATTATTTTGTTTCTGCCGGTTTAGCAAGCTACTGCCATAGTTTTCGAACTATCTTTTCCAAATTATTCACTACTTATGATATGGACAGTGCCTCTAGGATGATTTCTTGTCTCTGTTCAGTTCATTTCATTATAATCAATCTATGACGTGAAAAAAAGTTGCTATAAACGAATATAATTCGTCTGACGTAATATGATTGGTCGCTCGGTTCAAAGTTGAATCATCATTCGAAACTGCTTCTATGCGTACGATTGAACCGAATACTTTTACCTCCCCTTTGAATAGACGATGGATATATAATTTAAAATGTGTGATACACATTCAATCCTATTGGTTGTTTCAGATCAGAAACGCTATTTTATCTTGTTAGATAAAATGTTTGTTCTTAGACATCCACACATTGTTGATTCATATATTCTGTATCGTACAATAAGTGATAAAACTACTAACAATAAGTTCACGGCTAATAAAGTGCTGATTACGCAATTCCTGGACAATGTAAATCTTGGATGTGTAGTCCTTGGGCGCTATGCGAGCAAGCTATTGTAGACATTCAATAGCACTAAATGCTCGCAGAGGAGATATAACCTATAGCTTTTCTAATTCGATTAATGTTTCAATTTTCAATTTAGACATATCACAATTGGCATTCTTGAAGGCCTTTTCTTTCAGACTAAAGTAGTCTTTTGAAAGTTCTTGAACAATAAATTAATACCAGCAAGAGATAGAACAGGTTTATAATATGATGTTGGAGCACCGTCAAACACTTCTTCAATCAATGGTATTTTACATCCAGTTATAAAATATTTTTTGATAACGAACGCACAATATTAATAGTCGAGGAAATATAGCCGTAAAAAGGCCAAATGATCGGATTTTTTACTGGCAACCTGTATCGAGATGCGGTTTTCGCCATTTGCTTCAGAAACACAATAGAAAAAAATGTTACATATTTGTTTTACCAGGAAAAGCTTGGCTGCATTTGTGCATACAAAAAATGCATCTAAATCATGCAATTTGCTGATCTGTGTAAATATTATATTGTCGCTCCTCAAATATTGATCAAAATTGGCCATAATTTGTTACTCGGGGGTTTTTGGGGTCGCTGATTACGAATTTATTGTTTTCATAATGCTAAGCTGCACCCTGGGGCAGATTTCAGGGGCTTGGGGTGGGGGATTTGCAATATAAATCGGAAATCCTCAAATTTTCTCAATCATTCGGTATTTTATGGCAATTTTGGGATTTTTAAACACAAACTAAATGATGTTCGTTAACTCAAGTGCCTGGGGCAAAGTGGGGCAATGTGGGGCAATGTGGGGCACTTGGGACTATTATCGAATTTCAACCATCAAACCTAAAAACCTTGTTTTCTGGGGTAACGAAGTTTTGATGTTTGACAGTTGAAATTGATTAACTGCCCCAGATGCCCCACGTTGCCCCAGAAGACACTCTGCCGCAGGAGCATCTCAGCTGAAAATGAACCTTGAATTCGTGTTCAGCGTTCACAAAAACCCATGGGTAACGAAGTTTTGATGTTCGACAGTTGAAATTGGTTTACTGCCCCAGGTGCCCCCGTTGCCCCAGCTGACACTCTGCCCCAGGAGCGTCTGAGCTGAAAATGCACCTTGAATTCGTGTTGAGCGACCACAAAAACCCACAGAGAACAAGGTTTTTAGGTTTGATGGTTGAAATTCGATAATAGTCCCAAGTGCCCCACATTGCCCCACTTTGCCCCGGGCACTTGAGTTAATGAACATCATTTAGTTTGTGTTTAAAAATCCCAAAATTGCCATGAAATACCGAATGATTAAGAAAATTTGAGGATTTCCGCTTTATATTGCGAATTCCCCACCCCAAGCCCCTGAAATCTGCCCCAGGGTGCAGCTTGGCATTATGAAAACATCAAACTCGTAATCAGCGAGCCCAAAAACCCCCGAGTAACAAATTCTGGCCAATTTTGATCAATATTTGATGAGCGACAATATAATATTTACACAGATTAGCAAATTGCATGATTTAGATGCATTTTTTGTATGCACAAATGCAACCAAGCTTTTCCTGGTAAAACAAATATGTAACATTTTTTTCTATTGTGTTTCTGAAGCAAATGGCGAAAACCGCATCTTGATACAGGTTGCCAGTAAAAAATTCGATCATTTTGGCTATAATTCCTCGACTATAAGGATTCAAATGTTCATGATTACTTTGCATTTAATTAAAGCTACCAAAAAAAAACAAGTAAATAGCAAAATGAAAAGTTGATTTGAAGTTTCAGGCGAAGTGTATTTCTTTATGACTTTTTGAATGTTATAATGGGAAAAATTATTTGATAATGAGACAGATGAAATGTGTTTTAATTCTGATTTTAAGGATTGGTGTTGGGATAAGTTAACAGCTCTGTGGATCAAGATTGCTTTTCGGCAGGGTGGTGGTGAGAAGACCATTGGGGTATCTATGATCTGTCTTATTATCAAATAATTCAAAAAACCATAAAGAAATACACTTCGCCAAATTTCAAATCAACAACTACAACCCCCCCCCCCCTTTTTATCCACTGTCTATCTTCTATATATTGACAATATAAGAAAGAAAGAGTTTCCAAACTCCTTCAGTAGCGTAATATTCCTACTCCTTTTTCCACAGTTCCAAAGCTATCTCAGTTTTACAAACCTAACAGGGATCCAGTTCCTCCTCTTCATTTAGAAGGTGTTTACAACATTCTGTGTGTGTTCTCGCGGTAAGGTTTACATCTTAACAATCTCAAAATTTTGTAGTTTGATTTTCACAATCCATATTTTTAGATATTAACTAAATGTTTCGAGGTCTATTATTACACCCCATTATCAAGTATTATAAGTGGATACAAAAAAAATTACGTTTTAAGAATTGGTAGTTTATTGAATAATAATCACAGTGTTTATTAATATAAATGTTTAAGAGCATTGGCTCAGACAATGTTCTCATACATTTATATTAATAAGTGGTAACGGTGGAATGTTGGGGGAGGAGATAGACTTTCGGATTTTTCTTGAAGGTTTGGAGGTTATAGGCATGAGGAAATGAAATGTTAATTATCAAAAATTGAAAAAAAAATTTTTTATCATTTACATTTCATCAAATAAAAGATGAAACTTAATTTAATTAAATTTCATTATGTCAAAGTCAATTCTTATATTAAAAAACATTGTGATATATTATTCAATAAACTACCAATTTTTGGAACATAATTTTTCTTGTAGCCACTTATAATAATTGATAATGGGGTGTAATAGTAGAAATATGTAGTTAATCTCTCAAAATATGGATTGTGAGAACATCTACACATTTTTAGAATTGTAAAATCCTTTATAATTCCTAATGATATTGAAATTTGGCGTGCGGAACGTTGTGGACTTCTTTCTATAGCCTTTTTTACCATGATTTCTACAAGGCTTCCTTTTGGCGTGAGCAGGCGGCACCTTTATTATTTCGATTAAATTTGAAATGAATTCAGAAGATTCGGGGTGTTTTTATGAAGCAGTTATTTTTCTGATAAGAGGTTTTTATTGCAAAAGACTGATGATCAGCATAACATTGCTGCATTTTGATGAAATTGTAGGAAAAAAAATCACTCTGGTGACAATAGACTCGTGGTGTATTATTTGTAGAACAAAAATAAATTACTTTGGACGAACAGACATAGGTTCACTACCCTCGGGCCTAGATTTTCTGTCCACGAACCCTGGATGCAATCATTTCATGCCCAGGTAATAACTCATTGAGAGGGAATTCAAAACAATATCAACAGCTTATAACATTCAGTCAGTTAGTGGATAAACTTTCTTACTTCGTAGTATATTTTAAGGAAAGCTGAAGATAAATTATAATGTTGTTGATTTTAATAAGAAACTAGTTAATAATATTTAGACGACACTATATAAATGAATGGCAATACTCATACCATTTCGTAAGATGTAGAAAATGTATCGCATGTTAGATGAATAATTCTTTATCTAAGAAGCCATTCAAAATATAAACTTTGGATACTTTTCACTTTCTTCGAGTGGACCTCCAACGAAACGTTCTGCAAGCCTACCGCAGGCGATTCGGTAAGACTTTAAAAGTAAGTTTAATAATGATTTAATGCAAATCTCCTGTGATCTGCTTAAGTTTAATCGAAAAGCTATAAAACTGTTATGTTAAACTCTTGATAAATTAAGGTTAAGATTTTAAAACTTAAGTAAGCGCTGGACAAGCAGGCGTCACATTCTTCAGGCTATATAAAATTTTTAATTTATTTCAATTCTGCTTTCGTAACTTCTTATATTTTCGTCAGTGGCTGTAAACACGACTATCTTTCTTCTTTTAGAGTGGCTTTTCGTCGACAACGTGGCAGTAGGTGAGAAATACGACACTACCGCTATTTTTAGATGGCACTTTCGTGCTTCGGAAGGAATGTTGAAAAACTTAACGTGGGCATAAAGTTAAATGAACTTGTTGTGTGATAAAACTGGGAAACTGGGAAGTGATTTCCACGTACTAGACATTACGGTATCAGTTTCTGGAATCGTTAAATTGGGATCGAACAGGAACTTCTGTATATCTTAATGATGGTTAGAATTTCATTATTGATCCAATTCATTTTCATTGATACTGGAACTTGCCAGCAAATTTCTGGGACCACTCGAAGAAAATTTCAACATTTAGCATCATACGATGCAATAGTATATTGTGCAGCTAGTGTTGAAAATATGTAGCATTTCTCAACGAGGTGTGACATTTTCTCAAGTCATCAAGTGTTAAAAGTGCTATCGAAAATATACATTGAAAATATGACCTCCTGTCCCCTCCAAGCGTTTGCCGGCGATGGCACACTTTATAGCGCTTTCTTCTCTAGGGGCTCTGGGATTGGATATACCATCCAATGAAGTCAGAGAACCAAGGCAGATACAGGTCGATGAAACAAATAAAGATTTGGCATTTGGCAGCAATTTTGAAATGGAGATCTGATAATCTAGTAGAGTTTAATGCAATCAAGGCTCAAGCTTACTCATGGAACAATCATGTGGGGTCCATTGCGAAAACTGTTTCACAGAAACTTCTATTCTCTAAGAGTTACTTTACACCCCAGCAGTTCCTCCCAATCTACAAAGCACAGATTCCAGTTGTCCTGGAATACTGTTCACATTTTTGGAGTTAAGCTCCCAAACATACGCTGAACCTTTTCGATTCTATTCAGATTCTAGCCAAATACAATACCTGTTGCCATTGAATAAAATCAAGTTGGCATTGGATCACAAATATCCGACAAAAAATGAAAATATACTCCAAAAATCCAAAATCTTCCAACGTTTCAAAATGTCCTATTATTTGTCCGATCCTTCGACTGTCAGCTTTCAAACACCAGACGTCCTCATAACACAGAGAACGGACTGCGAAAACAAGGACTTTGGGTCGTGAGGTTCACGGACGGGTCCAAGATTGGCGAGTCTAGCGGAGCCAGAGTCTACTCGTATACACCCAGAAGGGAGATTTCAGTTCCCCTAGGTGCTCACACAACCCTTTTCCAGGCTGAGGTCTGTGCAATATGGACATGTCCTCTGGAAAACCTGAGATTAAACTACTGAGGTTGGCGAATTTACATCTGCACTGACAGCCCACAGGATGACTTCTAGGCTTGTCTTGGAGTGCAGGGAAACTCTGGCTAAATTAGCCAGAAGGAACAAACTCCAGCTAGCGTGGGTACCCGCCTGCTCCACATTGGTGAGTTCTCGCCTAAACTGAACAAAACCCCCTATGAGCAGAAGAGGCCCAAAACTGGTGACAGGACTCCTCACAGGACATTGTCATTTGAATAAACATCTACACACAATGGGCATTGTTGAAGACCCAACTTGTAGTAGATGTTTATCAGTCCATGCCAAATCTTAATCTTCAACACTGCCTTAGGCCTGCTGGACTGATTCTTGTATCAATGGGTACAAAATGGATCCCATAAAGCGGCCTAAGTGCTCCGGAACTGTCCGCTCCCGTTTTGGATGATTGATGCTCGAGATATTTGATCCTATCTATACACAATATCGATCTTGTAAAAAATAAGATGAATTTAGTACTTTTCCGTGAACTTCTAATCCACCGTGAACGATCCTGTATATATACAGGGTGCAAAAAAATTCGGGGGGTGATTCCTTATTGAAAAATAAGGTGGGTCTTTCATATAAAATTTTTCTCTAAATCACTTCGTTTTCGAGATACAGGAGTTTTTTGCGAATATCAACAGTTCCGGAGATATTCGCAAAAAACTGAATTTTTTTTCAATTGTAACACCCTTTATCTCGAAAAGGAAGTGATTTAGAGAAAAATTTTGTATGAAAGACCCACCTTATTTTTCAACAAGGAATCGCCCCCTGAATTTTTTCGCAGTTATTTATTTACACCCTGTATAGTGGTGCAATCGTCAGTAATTAACTAATTCCATCGAATAAGTATCGATATGTTTATATAATAAGGTTAAATGGTTGAAAGAGGAATCATTGAAAGAATAACATATCACATAAATAAATAATCTCATTGAAAAAATATATAAACATTTATATTATAGTAACTGTTACAAATGTTTATTGTTTATTTATTGCTAACTATAAAAGTACGCAATTAAACGCTTAACAAATGGTCGATTAAATTAAGTTGATAGATTCTCTTTAAGTTAATCATTTCCTTGAGTGACTAATGTCATGGGTTGCTTGAGAAAACTTGAAGGTAAAATTTTGAAAAAGATATTTTTTGATTTTATGATAATATTTGTTGTTCATGAAAAATTCGAAATAAGTATCGCATATCATTATTAAGACTACAATAATTCTCAATGAGTACAGGAATCATTTCGCTACCAAATGTTGGTACACCCATAACATTTTACGACTGTCGCGCGTATTTTATGGCGGTTTTTGAATATTTTTACACACATAATGTAGCTCACGCTATTAAAATAAAATGTAATAGCTGGTTGTGGCTCATCACGTACTTAATGGAACATGAATGGAAGGTAGGTCTGACAATTGTTAGAATGTGTTTATTAGAATAGCTGCCAAGCCTTTTTATAATAGTTGTAAGGAAGCGAACACCCATCACACACACACACATAACTACAGAATATGAATACTCTGCACCCTTATCTATATTAATTTATAACCACTTGAGTCTGAAATATGCATTCGTTGATGAACCATCGACATAAAATTTGCTTTACTTTTAGACATATCAAATGGGTCATATGGGCGATGATCTTTACTACCAGTCGATCATCTATTTGAGAGTAAGTATGAATTCTATTTAAGAAACAGAGGACATTTTGAACATTGAATGAGTGAACTAGAAAAAACGAAGAAAGATGTATGTATTTCTAGCAGTTCCAAGTTATTAAGGTATAATCTATTGGTTGCTGAATGTATTATTTTAAAATTTATTTCAGGGTTGAATTAATGTTGGTTTTCAATGAGATTTAATAAACTTCTCAAAAACTTGATTTTAGAAATCACCTTTGACGAATAGGTTCTAGAAAAAGTCCCTTAATCGTTGCTTTTGAAGGGAATTTTCAAATCCATTATTTTCCACCTAGTTAATATAATATTAATAAATTGGGCTGTTGATTTAGAATGCTCTATAATTGATGTAGAGTCTGAGTAACATATTCATTGAATACCTTATTAAGGGCTAGTTTAACATTTTAACGTCCCAAATCTGTAGAATAGAATGTTCTCAAATTCAAAGAATATTCAAATTTTAACAATTTATCATGTTCTGGTTCATGCATTTTTTTAAAGCAGTATATGAGGCAACGTCCTCGCCTCCCAAGTTAAAGTTGGGATACTGCATAATTAAATTAGGTTTCGAATTTAGCCAATTATTCCTTAAGCATTTGAGAATGTGAACCGAATCGAATAGGTAAAATAATGGTTGGTTTTGAATCATAAACAGGATGGGGATACACGATACTTAACTTGTTATGTTTAAAAAAATTGTTCATGGCCTTCAGTGCATTATTGTCACATATAATTATTAGAATATTTTGTATCCAATTTATTCTAATTTCAAAATTTTCACTTACTACGAAAATCTTGTTCTGTTATTGTTGTTAACATGAAGTCTTTCACAGGGACAACCGATATCCATTGTAACCGTACCGTAGAATCTTTAGGGAAACTAAGCATTATTGTAATTTCCTTTGCAGCCGGGAGCACGATATTTATTCGGCATAAGTATTTTACTAACAAACGTCAGTAAACTGTACGTACAACACAAAATGCGTTAAGAATCAACATAAGCCATTTTACAATGCACTTTTTCAGCCATAACACTCTTATACACGCTCATTTACGGGTGAAAATACACGAGGACACCTTAGGAACAGGTGCAACATATAATTTTCCACAAGAAAGAGTTAAAACTCTGTTTAATTCCAATATTTATCACCTGTCACAGTCAATACCAGCTACACGTTATTAAGACTAAACGATACTGTGGTATGCAACGTATCTTCTCAAAACCTCTTGTTGATGACGTCACACTGACTTTGTACTGAGCGTTCAGGTCTTATACTATAGAGGGTTTTGATGTAAGCCATTGTGGAGACGATTGCACCTTCCTACTGATTGTATGGATTTGAAACTTTACAATTCGTTTTAATGTGGTGCGAATAGTAACTGTATTGTATTTTTTTTTGGCAAATCTTAGCAAGATTAGGCTACTCTGAAGTGTTTACTGCGAACCCTTCGAAAATATAAGCTAAAATACTTCTTAAGCAAGGCCGTATTGTAATTGGTCTATAGATAGGACGCTTCCGTTTTTACTACCATCCACGGAGTCTCGCCTTAGTGGAAGACACTCAATATCTACTATGTGTCGAGGATGATGAGAAGGCGGAACACGTTCTCTGTGAATCCCTAGCTGGGGAAAGAATCAAACCTGAGATTTTCCGTAAGACATGTCTCCTACCAGAAGATGAATATAACCTCAACCAGTAAAAATTATATTTAAAGTGAGCCACATTTTAAATCACTTGGTGGCGGTGGATGGATCAATATTCCGCCGGCGCAAAAAAATCTAATCCTCAAGTTTACATTAAATCAATTACTCTGTGATATTATGAAAGTAAGGTTTAGATTCATAGTCTTTTACGTCAACGATACATAGAGTATAGTCCGGTCAATCTAGACCAAAAAATGAGAGTGAAGGTACATAAAATCCCAACAAGCTGAAAATCAGTAAAATTGTTGAAAACATAATTATAAATAATATTTAAAAGTTCCCCATCATTCCAGTGTATGGAAAAATTTTTATTCAAGGTCAAAGGTCAAGAAAATGAGTATTTCGCTATTTTCAGCAAAACGGTAAGTTTTATCATAAAAGTACCTTGTAGATCACAAGATTATCTATAAAAAATGTATCAATACTTTTTTTCCTACGAGCCACCGTTTCTGAGATATAACGATTCAAAAAGTTATAAAAGTTGTTATCGTCATAATATGCATGAGTACGCCACGTATATACATCTCTAGAGTTGTTATATATTCAAAATGTTTGAAAAACAAGATTTAGTTCAATGTGCTGAAATTTTTAAAAAGAGTAATTCAACTCAACAAGAAGTTATCACCAACGGCTTCTGCTTTCTTCTTTCTATGTACGGAGCTCCTAAAAAAACTACCTGTTTAGATAAGCATCGATATGCATGTTTCGTTAAAAATACTAAAAATAAAAAATAAGTTCAATTAGCTTGTCTTCCTCCAACCTCAGTTGCTGAGTTGGTTTTTCGGGTATATTACCAAGTTCAAGTGTGGCTTGGTTATCAGCTAGACCCTACAGACTGGGGTTGGAAGTTGGTCAACAATATATTAGAGCCATTTCAAACTTTACTCCCACCTGCGCCGGAAAAACTGCTGAACACAATTTTTTGCAACTGCAAAAAGGGATGCAGTGCTAAATGTGGTTGCAAAAAAGTCGGATTGTTTTGTTCTCTGGCATGCACAAATTGTCAAGGCCGGTCGTGCTCTAATGTTGAATCACAAACAATGGAGGATTCGTTTGATTCCGACGAAGTGTCAAGCGATACATCGCTATTGACGCAATTTACTTGCATCCAAAATGAAGATGAAGAAGAAGAAGAACAAGAAGAAGATCAAGAGGAAGAACAAGAAGAATTTGAAACTTACGAATCAGGCGAATGAACTTCACCACTTTTTTTAAATTTACATCGCTTTTATCTTTTCCAATATTTGAAAATTTCCATTATTTTGCAATAGTTTCACATTAAACAGGATCACAACTGACCCGTGGAGTAGGCCTACTGGGGAAACCACGTTAAAAAAAACGCGCTAAGTACACTACCTCATAGGTGGCGTGGAAATGTGTGCATATTATGACGATAACAACTTTTATAACTTTTTGAATCGTTATATCTCAGAAACGGTGGCTCGTAGGAAAAAAGTAGTTCTACATTTTTTATAGATAATTTTATGATCTACATTTTTGTCTAAGGTACTTTTATGGTAAAACTTACAGTTTTGCTGAAAATCGCAAAAAACTCATTTTCTTGACTTTTGACCTTGAATAAAATTTTTTCCATACACGGGAATGATGGGGAACTTTTAAATATTATTTATAATTATGTTTTGAACAATTTTACTGATTTTCAGCTTGTTGGGATTTTATGCACCTTCGAATGTCTAAATTGACCGGACTAGTATAAGACATAGCGTTATAAAACAGATGATGTCAGTTCAAATAAATTTTAAATCTCATACATACGAGGGCAAAGTGAAAAGTTCCTGAAAAATAAAAGAGATGGCGCTTCGATCGACAATCCCATGTGACATTTGTGATGTACCATCTTTAACTAGAACGCATTAAAATTGATATGTCTGATATGTCATTCAGTTCGGTTTTGACACCCATCGAGTTGTCGTCATTCCTCGCCTTCAGCTGTTTCTAATCATTTGGAATATATTAGCAGCGGGTCCAACTGGACCATAAAGAAGAATAGAAGAATTCTAGCGAAAACTAACCAATAATCAACGTGTAGGTGTAGGTTTTCTGCATGACATGAAAATCTTTCAACTCTATTTCATTTAAATCTCTAGTGGGTGAATCAACATTACCTCATTTCTATGCATCAGTTCCACGAAGTAATAAAAGTAGTCAGCATATCAAAAAAGCAATCCTGAATTAATAGGAACATGATACGCAAACTAGTTCACGTATCGATTTGAAACAAATGAAAATAAAGCCAATAGCGATATTGTTTTCGGTGTGTTATGTTTTAGAACGATAATAGTTTTCGCAAACGTTCGTCTAGTATCAACTGTAAACGTACACTAACCTAACTGTTAATTTACGAGTGTTGCAGTCGCTTTTATCTCCCGAGAACAAAGACTTGAACGGTTTTTATCGCGTCCAACTATCGAGTCACAATTTCTAGATTACAGCTTGGAGACTCGGAAACAAATAATAATAACCCGCAAGTATCTTTATGAAAATGTCTGTTTTAAACGTTATTGCCCAGTTTGAAAGTTTTTACGTTGGTACGCACGAGCCCAGGCCGACTTTCTCGTAACATATTTAACCATACGAAATTTTACTCTAACCGTTCCTACGTTCCTATCTGCCAGTCATAAAACTTTATATCCTCTGCTTTACATTTGCCTAATCAACTTTTATCTCGCCTTGTTAAATATACTATTTTTATGTTCACATATGTCACCAATTTATCGGTCAACTGGAACGTTTTCTATAGATAGCTTGTTACCGCTAATCCTATCCACGTTTCATAAGCCAGTGCCTTTACCCCAGAGAATTATTCCATCCCGTATTCAAAGACATACATTCTGACATGACAAAACGTGAGTTACAAAAATGGGAATAAATAGCTATTTCGAACAATGATAATGGATAAAAGTAACTTAAATAAATAACTTTCATCACCCTCTTTTGTTAGCACAATTTTTCGTTTTTTCCATAGACCTATTATCCTAAGGAGACAGAATTGTTTACATTTAAACACGATCAGACATTGTCAAGATTTCGGGCCACTCAGACCGCTGTTTATTACAAGTATGGCCGTATGGAATGTGCTGTTGCCGGATTAGTTGTTCTGTGTGCCGGATTGAGATTTGTAATTTTTATGAAAACTTCCATAGCATTATTTATTGGTTATATTAGAAGTAATACTGGTGAGATGTCGTTTTCTCTGGAAAATATTCCATAATTTATGGTATCCTGGAATATACAATCGAATTATGGAATATTTAAATTTCAATATAGAACTATTCCATTCCATTCCACCTTTTATGAATGGGGACTCTGTTCTGTACTACGCAATTTGACAGCTTCCGTATTTCTCGTAGCTATTTCGAAGCGTTGTTGCCCTACAAATGGTACCAAGTTTTCAATCATAGTTACAGCGTTGTCAATAAGGAGTAATCATGACTCGACAACAGAGAGGTCCGTTGATTTTCTTTATCATACTTCATGTCATCATTGCGAGGAGTCAAATGGAGTTTTATGAATGAGATGTTTCGTCTCCTTAGGATAATAGGTCTATGTTTTTTTCACACTTCTTCTGGATGATCCTTAATTGTATTCATATTCACTAGCTTTTGCCCGCGAACTTCGCTCATGGCAACAACTACACCCCTGAAAGCAAGTTAACTAATATATTGGAAGTGATTGGTAATATGTAAAGGCGTGGACAGACGTCAGATTATGTTATCATGACATTGAAAGCTTATTCCAGTTGACAACGGATGTGTTTTACAACTCCATGTTTTATAAAATTTTGGGACCAAGCGAACTGTCAAAATTATAGACATAAAGGGTCAAGTATACCTTACTTTCATGTTACCACAGAGTAATTAATTTGATGTAACCTTATCTTAAAAATTATGACAAAAGCCACAAATACAAATATTTGACGTCACTACTTCGATGAAGTCAGGTATGCGGTAGGCGTCAACATTTAGCAATTTAGTAAAAGTATAAAAAAACAGAGAAACTGGAATATTACATCTTTTATTATTATTATTCAACTCAATTTCTTGAACTGGAGTTCACTTAGTTTAACTCAAATTTTTCATTGATCCAATGAATAAATTAATTTCTCTAATTAAAAATAAAATAACTATTGAAACTTCGATTTCCACTAATTTAAGTAATAAATAAATGTAAACTATATATTCGCTAACACCGTAGCTTCTTCAAACAAATATTACAAAGTACTTTGTAATATTTGTTTGGAGAAGCTACTGTGTTAGTGAAACTATAGTTAGTACTTACATTTATTTATTCAATTAGTGAAAATCTAAAACGCAAATATAGCTAGTAGCTACGGTCGACGTTATTCCGTCCCGTCTGGGACTGACTCTCCGAAATTGCAATTATATATTTTACTCAACGTGACTGACTGACTACTCTTTCACTAGTGACAATCAAAAGTAATTTAATTTACGAGTGCATTAAATGTGCGAAACTTTTGATGTCAAGGACTAGGACTGAAGGCAAATAAAAACGATTTATGTGCGTTTATTAAATTAAAACAACCACCGCGCCTCTTTTTTATATGGTTTTATGATATTTTCATGCTGTTATATAATAAGCCTTGTTTGCAAAATAACTTTGTACGACAACTACGTTTAATACGATAAAATGGTAGATAAAACTAGGAACCTTGACATTTATCATTTGTAAAACTGCAATTTGTTTCAAAACGAACTTACACGGTTAAGGTTGGAATGTGTCTTGCCCAAGTATACACAGTACCATTATTTCCTCAAGTATTTACGGAATAACTAGGCGAACAGGTTGAAGTTTATTTTGGTACAGTTTTACATAGACAACGTAATGTAAATCATAGACTACCCCGGGCCGATACCAGGATTTAACCGATCTCATCGTGCGTGTGACTTCTTGTTTTAGATTACGTGATTCTATAAATAAGAAACAATACCCTTGTCCCAATAAAAATACTGTTACAAGTACTGGAGACCTTGCAGCTACCCAGTAACCATCCATCACAGTAAAATAAATGTATCTGTTTAAATACGGATAATTAATATAATAAATAATTAGTAGGGTATATAAGGGGTTACCTTAAGCTGGAGATAAAACTGAATTTAAAAAATTGCTTTTTCGTTTATACATTTCCATCCCTTCTAAATTACATAGATATTTGTCATACTGAGTGATGAACTTTCTTGAGGCATTGATGTGTGACCTATATTTAAAGTATGTTCGGCTAACGATCATTTTTCACCAATATTTTTCTTCATATGAGCAAAGTATTCTTTATACCGAGTTAGAAAATTATTTATATTCTTCACATAATAGCATTTTAAACACAGCTCCTAATCGATTTCGTAAATCCCGGATTTATCGAAGTTGATAACTTTATCATTGTAAGAACAACGTAAAATGAGCTGTGATCAATCCATCACTGACTTCCCTCACGTTTGTAAGCAAAATAGGTTTTGGATATTTCTGCGGGTCAAATGTACATTGTTGGAACAGAATAGCTATTTGTGTATTAAGAGCGCAAAGTGATATATTGTCGCTCGACAAGAGCGACAATGACACTTTGTGCTCGAAATACACACAAGATTTTTTCTACAAACGCAGTTTTCAGAAAAAAAAAAGAAAAAACACCAGATGCTTTATTCAACAAAAGTACATCAAGTACAGTTTATAAATTCCTGATTAATGTTGATTTAATTTATCATTGACTATACTAAAATTGAATGTACAATTTTAATTATTATTCCTGAACCTGATGGACGATCAGTAGATTTATCTAACATTAATTCCCCCGAATATTGGAAATCTACAGAACGAGATGTAGATGGTCTTGAGAATATTCTCTTGGTAGTTTCAATCTTATTGTTGATTGAATCATCTATGTAGCCTTCTGCTACATTGTTACTTTTCCATCCACCATGTTTTTTCAGTTGTATTAGGTCACCTCCACCATTCACCAATAAAGTAGCAGAGGTTCGTCGGAGACAGTGTCCAGTATATAAATTATGCTCGGGCAATTTCAAATATTCAGCAATGTCACTGGGAGTCTTGCCGATTGTATTCATACCCACAACTTGTTTCATACATCTACCTTTTTCATAACGTAAAAATAGACGTTGGACAGTATTGTTATTCAGACAATGTTTTCTGAGTGCAATATATTTTTTACAAATTGAAAGATAATCAACTGAATTCTCTTCATTATGACCAACAATCGTAAAAACACGGCTTATTCTCGTTTTTGAATCGGGAATTCGGACTATTAAAATAGAATCCTTATCTTCTATGTCACCAATCTCCATTTTGACCAACTCATCGCGCCTGCAGGCACCAGCAATACCCATAATTAGAATAACCTATAAAAAAAACTGCAATTAATAGCTATTCCAAATGTCTATGCTAACCAAATTGCACTAAATTCAAAAAAATACTAACCGCTTCTCAAACTACTAAGAGCATGAAATATTAAAATTTACCTTTTTTAGTAGATATTCTTCATCGGGCGCTTCTTGTAAAAATTTGTGAATATCTTCAGTGGTGAATGTTTTGGATTTTTTCGCTTTATATTCAACAGACTGTTTCTTCAGAAATGCGATAAGTTTAGGATACTTATTGATTTCGATGTTATTTTTAACATTCAAGCATGTCCGTATCATCGAATACGTAGACCAAAGAGTTGATGACTTACAAATCAATGATTTTTCTCCAAAATAAGCCAGTAATACGTTTTCTGAATACTTATTCACCTTCTTCGACTGGCACCACGTCATGAATTTACCGTATTGTAATTCATATTTCTTCCTTGATTTCTCTGGTAGGAGATTCAAAGTAACAATTTTTGCACTTTCTGCTACATCAGGAGGAGTGTTTGATAATTCACTGTCACTATCATCAATCATCATGCAGAAATACGTTGGAGAAGCGAGCGTTTTCGAAATATTTCCGCTTTAGAGCGCAAATGCTGTCACAAAATGACATTTCACGGAAAACGTCAACTTTGCGTTGAAATCTGAAAGCGTCAAAGGCTACTTTGTTAAGCGTTTGTAGAAAAAACCCATTGTAACTGATTTAGAAACCGGTAATGAGAGACGTTTAAAATTTCGGACACTTGTGCAGATTGTGGTGCATTGTGTTAGAAAAACACTGCTGTCATTATGGTTAGATAAAATACTATAATTCCCTCTGAAAAACACATCACGGCAAATATAGCCTAGATCGATTCAGAATGAACCAAACGGATATATCCGCGAAAATCCGGAAAATCATTTTTGCCCCGACTACAATACTTTCCTTCACTATATGCAAAGTATACAAGGGCAAGGTGAAAAGTCCCTGAGAAATGAAACAAGAAATGATTTATTTGGTCAATACTTATTTTATTTCTCAACAGAATCTTCTTGTAGCCCGATTCACTTCGTCCAACGTTTTTCTAATTTTTCGATTTACGATTTCGGCAATCTTTCAAAATAGGCGTTTGTTTCAGTGATGACCTCATCGTTGGAGCCAAATCTCTTTAGTCGAGCCATTTCTTCAAGTTTGGAAATAGATAAGAATCTCAGGGGGGAAAATCTGGAGAATATGGTGGATGACAAATCAATTCGTAGCGCAATTCACGAAATTTTGCCATTGCGACTGCGGACCTGTGCATTGTCCTGGTGGAAGAGCACTTTTTTCTTTGCCAAATGCGGCCGCTTTCGCTTCAAATTGGCGTCGAATCGAACCAAGAGCATAATATACGCCGGTGATCGTTTTGCCCTTTTCAAGGTAATCGATATGGGCGATATCGTGTGTATCCCAAAAAACTGTTGCCACGACTTTGTTGGCCGATAAACCCACTTTGGCCTTTTTCAGCTTCGATTCGCCAGAACAAGACCACTGTTTCGATTGTTCTTTGGTCTCTGGTGTGTTGTGATGGATCCATGATTCGGCTACAGTTACAAAACACAGCAAAAAGTCCTTATCGTGCTTGAACATCGTCAAACACTCCGTAGAAGTTATCAGAAGGTCGCGCTTCTTGTCAACAGAGAGCAATTGCGGCACCCACCTGGCAGATGACTTTCTCATATTCAAAAATTGATGCAAAATGTTCCGTACCCGTTCGTTTGAAATGCCCACAGCCTCAGCAATCTCGTGCACTTTAACTCGCCGTCCGTCCAATGCATACCATGGATTTTATAGACGATTTCTGGCATTGTAACCTCAATTGGACGACCAGAACCTTCGGCGTTCTTTGTGGTCATAGTACCACAACGAAAATCAGTAAGCCACTTGTGAATTATTCCAATCGATGGTGAAGAGTCCCTAGGGATGGGCGATACATATCGATATTATACGGTATCGATACTTGGGCTTTCGATATTCGATATTTTGTATCGATACTAGACTGAAGTTATTTTAGGGTATCGATATTTTATGTAAATATTGTATCGTTTAGTATTATATCAAATCTTGCTAGCGCCATCTATTACATGATATTGAAATATCAATTGTTTTCTACATAAACCTTTACAAACAAACATTTCGTAGTTTCCTATGCAATCAAAGAATTCTATTTTATTACTAAATTGTAGCAAAAATATAGAGTAGACGAGAGAGAGAGAGAGAGAGAAAAGTATAGTAGCTTATTTTTTTAATTCAGTGGATTTATGTGATTGGCATCTGCAATAGCAATGTTTATTTAGATCTTGTTATTTAATATTTCTATTTTTTTAAATTAACACTTGACTTATTTAATGGTCTTGTGCGATATTTGTTTAGTTGATATTTATTTAGGTATCTTTGTTTTTTTTTAGATTTTGTATTGTTGATGTGTATTACTGTTTGTGTAAGTTTGAATAAATTGTTTAACTTTTGATTTTAAGCGTTACTTTGTATAAATATAATATCGATATCGCAAATATCGATACTTTTTTAACAATATTTTTTCGATTCGATATCTTTTTAACAATACGTATCGATATTCAGTATCGATAATTTCAGTAATATCGCCCATCCCTAAGAGTCCCCATAATGTTTAACAAGCGATGCTTTGGTTTGCGTAATATTTTTTCCACGCAAGTATTCAATCAAGACGCGAAATTCACTTCTTTCCATGTTTACAAAAATCTTCAAGGTTGCTTGCTTTCGATGGGTGTCAAAACAGAACTGAATGACATACCAGTCCGACAATTTTAATGCGTTCTAGTTAAAGATGGTACATCACTAATGTCCCATGGGATTATAGACTGTGGCGCCATCTGTTTTATTTCTCAGGGACTTTTCACCTTGACCTCGTAGTCAGGGAGGTGAAAACCGCTTAGGTAACACGTTCGACATATCTGGAATTTACAAAACTGATTGCGAGTCGTATACAAAATGACAAACTAGAAGGAACATTCTAACTCTGAGTAAATAATATTTTGCTCAAATATAGGAAAATAATGGTGAAAAATCAGCGTTAGCCAAATACATTTTAAATACAGGTCAAACCATTTCTCAAGAAAGTTAATCACTGTTCTAACACAGTAATGACAAATACGTAGGTAATTTAGAAGGGATGGAAACGTATGAGCGAAAAAACAATTTAATGAATACAGATCCATCTCCAGCTGAGAGTAATTCGTTGTATACCCAACTAATTATTTTAAATAGTATTAAAACAGGCACATTTCGATTTCTAATTTAGTTTACTCTGTTGATGCTTACTTGGTAGCTGAAAGGTTCCCAGTAATTTGAAAGTATTTTTAGTAGATAAAGGCGATATTTATAAAGCAATCACTTCACTTGTTTAGAGTGAACTTTGCCAGAATATTATCCGTTTCTAACAATCAAGTAACAATACAATTTTGCCCAAAATTCTGTGTGTTAGTTCGCGTTAAATTAACGTTTGTCATAATGAACCAACACGGCGTGCCTTATATACGTTGTTACAACAGAGAAGTATGTAGACAAAACGGTAAAGTGAAACTACAAACAGTAAACCGTTCCAACATTGAGGACGAAATATTCAATAACGAAGTACAGAAATTATTAACACATATCAGAAATAAATAATTTAAGTGGATTTTTAGGGCAGTTAAATTTGTTGATCTGAAAACACCTAATGCAAAAATATAAATATAATTATGGGACCTGTTGATATATTCCGTAAATAATTTTTTTCTAAGCTAATGTAATTGGCTCTCGAAGAAATGAGTGATGCAGTAAACATAGATGCAGTACTTGACACCATAATACTTCAGTTTTTGTTTATAAACCGTTTTATAATTATTTCTGTATGATTAACTCGATGGCCTTGGGGCTGTTATTCCTAAAGAACACAACCGAATCGACTACATCATGATTACTCATTTTGTTATGATAGTTTAACTGGAATTTTATCATTTCATAAATAGACAGGTATCTAACCGCTATAAATCGCGATTCATGTTAGTTAGTCACTACTTTTTTTGCTTGCTCCTTTTTGGTTATTCTACATACATATGTGCTTAGGCTTATTGAGCTAATTGTTTGTTGTAGATTTTATTAGTGATAATGTTATACAGGGTTCGTTAATGAAGCGGGAAAATTTGAAAACTCCGTTATTCATTTGACGTTTGGGTGAGGGCGCAGAAGCTAATGATAAATTTTACTAAACATGGAACAGTGGGCAGTTGCTCATCGTGTTTTCTGTGTTAAATAGTTTTGTAAAAATGATGACTTCACGACAACTATGAGAAGGTTATTTCGCAATCAGTTCAATATTCCGCGTCATGGGCGGGTACCGTCTATTAACGCAATTAATTGCTGGGTACAAAAGTTTGATGAAACTGGATCTACTTTAGATTTAAAACATGAAGGAACAGCCAGAATACATTGATAAGAGTTCGAACTGCCATAACCGTAGTCCAAAACGTTCTGCGATTAAACATGCATTAGCATTGAATATCGGTAAACCATCGATACTTCGAATCTTACATAAGGACTTAAGTTTTCACCCATATAAAATTCAAATTGTCCAATAATTAAAACGAAGCTGATTTGGTTACTCGCATGAATTTTTGTCAAGAAATGTTGCAACATTTGGATAGGGAAGAAAACTTAATCCACCATATGTTTATGTCAGATGAAGCCCATTTTCATCTTAACTGCTATGTAAATGAACAGAATAGCCGATATTGGAGCGCTGAAAACTTGCTTCAGCTACATGAGAAACCCTTACGTAGTCCTACGGTGTCAGTATGGTGCGCTCTTTCATCATCTGGCATAATAGGGCTATTCTTTTTTGAAGACGATCGAGGAAATGCTACAACTGCAGTTCGTTACACAAACATCGTTACAACATTTTTGGGGCAAGAACTGGTTCCATTTCCAGAGATTACGTGGTTCCAGCAAGACGGTGCTACCAATCATACTGTTCGAATGTCTATTGTTGCTTGAAGGGTACTCTTCCCGATCCATATCCCAACCAGAAATGGAGACGTTAGCGGAACTAAAATGAAAAATTCAAGAAGTTGCACGTATTACACAGGAAATGTTACGGCGAGTAATGGAAAATTTCCGAATAAGGCTACAAGAATGCGTAGACCATCATGGTGCCCACCTATTGTTTTTGAAAAATAAAATGGCGAGTCTAACTACAGAAAACTGTAAAAACATTAATGTTAAAATAAAAACTTATGTAGATACAGTAGTTTTTAATTTTCCCGCTTCACTGACAAACCCGAATGTGAAATTCTGCATCGTTTTGGAATATGAAAGAAACGGCGTAGTCTCACAATTAAATTTAATTTTTCACTATATTCCCCTTTATATGTAAATTCTTAGGAAACAGGTCACATTACCACATTATGTCAAATACGTTTTTGTATTACGTACGTTTCGGTCTCACGACCACCATCGGAAGACGTTTGAAAACTATTTCTAATCAACTAAAGCGCGGGATTCCTTGAACTAATTGCATTGAGCACTGGGGGATCTTTATCGCATTAATTGCAATTAAATAATGTCTACATGGCAACTACGAACGAATCACGGAAAGGTCAAATTGTAAAACATTAATGTAAAAATTATATGAATGTTATTAGAAAACCACTACACAGTAATGTTTCTATAGTTGAATACGTCATTATCCCAGAACGAGGTAAAAACATCGGACAAAAAATCCCTTTGCACCAAGTAGTTACAATGTTAAACAGATGTGTTTGAAAGGTTATGACTACGATAACAAAGATCCTACCTATACCAAAATTACTGATTTATCGTATCGCCTTTCTACCTACACACAATTTCAAACAAGTGTTTAATTGATCAAAATTCGTGTTAATTTTACTCAATGATGATTGTACATGAATCACATTTCATGTGAGTAATCTCCAGGATAGATCTTTTATAATAATTGGTTTCTTAAGCTAAAATATGAACATTTTTATAATCGAATTGATGGTTATAATCAAAACAACGCTTAGAAAGGGCTGTGGAAGTTTTTGTGTTTAGTACAATACGGCCATAGATTCTTTTTTGTAAATATTTTTTAGAGATTCCTGTATAAGTCCGAACGCAATCTGAATAATTTAATTGATATATCGTGTCGGTTTGCTTATCTTTAGATATTAGAGGTTTTAGATTTGAAAAATATTTACCAACACAGTAAGTATAGGTATAGGAGTTTCCCCAAAATAAAAAGAGATCGAGGATGGAGGGTTTATGTTTTGGTATCTCTTATACTTATTGAGAATCCTTATTAAAACGCTTGTTTCTGATACTTTTTGTATTTATTTATATCATTTGCATAAACATGTTCACTAATGTTGTCTCAGTGGCGTAAAATGATTTTGGTATGGGTATATAGAAGATTTTTTTATCACTCAATAATAATCTTGGACTTGCTTATGACATCGGTTAAACAATCTGCAGTAAAAAAGATTAATATGTATACATAGGTACAGTAAGGAAGTCGTGTCTCATCACTTAGTTTAATTTAACGTTAAATCTTTCCTTAGAACATTAAATCGTTAGTTTTGGCACGTTCCCTACATTTTAGTACGTACTTCTGTTTCAGTCTATTCTACAAATAAAGTAAACTCAGTGTACAACCTACAAAGTTGAAAAGAAGTCTTGAATAACTTTTTCGAACGCATAAATATTCGTTGTCGGTTCTTGAGATTGTTTTCACATAAATCTCTAGATTCTAGAATTTACACAATCTATTTACTTTCTAACCTTTTCTTTTATAGAGTCTGGTAAAAGAGTACATTATTTCCAAGCAAGAAATTTGTTCATCTAAAATTCCAAACTGATAATTTTGCGCTAAGCGAAATTTTCTTTATGAAGACAGAGCTTACAAAACTTATTTTATGTAGAGTAACCCCGCAATTCCTTCAATTTGTCTTATACGAGGGTTGGTCAATAAGTCCTTATAAAATCTAAAAGATGCAGATTGGGCTCGTAGTATCAAAACAAGTTTTTTCTGACAAGTGTCATCTTTCAATAGACTGCTATCAAATTTTCAGCCATATTCATAGGGTGGTTTCATTTTTAGCAAATTTTATCATTTTCGAACAATGGATGAAAACAAACACTTTCATTTGAAAGGCAAAATACCGAAAGAAATGAATGCCGAGTTCATAGTACATTAATATTAATCAACGCAGCGGTGTTTACAATTGGCTGAACGAGTTTAAAAGTGATACCCACCCACAAGTGATGAACATCGTCCACTTGAAGTGACTACGCCCGAAATAATGGTCTTGCGTGATCGACGAATAAAAATGTTGAGGCCACAGGCACATCACATGGCTGTGCTTTCAATTTTACACAAAAACTTGAGTATGAAAAGCATATCGAAAAAATGTGTGCCTCTACACTCCAGAAACCACATACAAAAAAAACAGTCGTAACAATGGGTTTCTGGTGACGATTCGGCATAGATATAGTGAAATAAGCCGATTTTTCCGGATGTAGCGTAATCATCCATATTGACTACTTGGAAAAAAAGACGAACAATGAGAGAAGTATAATACATCGTTATTGGACTGGTTGCGAAAAGAAATCAAGAAATAAACACAGATATTACCAACATACTTTGTATTTTGCAAAATCGTCTGCTTGAAGAAGCTACGGTGTTAGAGAAACAAGTCACGTTAAATGTATTAAATTAGTGAAATTCAGTTTTATTTTTCCAACATTCATTTTAATAATAAGCTTGCAGTTTGCGTCACCACCATGTAAATGCCTAAACGATGGATATTCATCCCACTAAGTATTGATGATTTTAGTATATTCCGAGTTAGAATATTTCGAATAAGAAAAATAAGCCATTTTACTGGTATTTATTTTTTCGAGACCAAAATAGATTTATGTTACAAATTTGTTCTTTGTTTCATAATGACTAACAGTGAATTTTCGTTTCAATATGATGATCTATGAGAACTCGATATTTATCTATTATCAATGAAAACCGCGAGGCAAGAAAGCTCCAATCGATTTCTCGAGAATCTATTATTCGGTTCCTGAACTTGAAAAATTCGAGACATACTATTCGTCTTAGAAAATAATGCCGTTCAAAATCACCTAACCTATTTTCTTAATAGTATATGTAATATAATAAATAAACTAGTCCTACTGCCTAATCAAATGAGTTTTTCATAATATTTTCCCAATACGTGTTCAAAATGCATTTTTAATTGAAAGAATTCAATTTTAAATGAATCTTTAGTTTTGTTTTGATGTACCAATTTTAAAACTTTTATTATTTCGACAAATGTTTACTAATAAGTAGGAAATAATCACCATTATCCACTAAAATAGTATTAAAGTACTAAGGACCTTTCAACTACCAAGTAGCCATGATCAGATTAAATTAAATTAGGAAATAACCTGTTTATATTCTATTTGGGGTTAATAATGCAAAAAAGGGGTTACCTTCAGCTGGAGATAAATCTGAATTTAATAAATTGCTTTTTCGCTTATATATATTTGACATTAATATTATCAAAGATGGTCACTATTTGGAATTCGAAATATACACAGAACCTACTGAAACAAGGGGATATATTCCAGCGGATTGATGACCACCAATTAATTATAAAATTCCATTCTATTCAATAGTCTTGTTCATAGATTATTAAACGCGTTCCTTTGAGTCACACAAATTATAAAAACGAAGTTGAGAACTTCACCAAATAGCCACGGAGAATGATTACGACAAATCTTTGTTGAATAAGTTAATTTCCAACCGAAAACTGAGAATGAAACGCCATCAACTAACCATATTAGAGCCATTATACTGCCAAATAGTATAATGAAATCCAAAAGTTTCACTTACCATCCTTCAGTAATCAATAAATTCAATAATGCTTTTTAAATGTGCAATAAAACCCGTTTATAGATGCAAGAACAAGCTAAAAATTCATGTAGGCAATACCTTTGATGAAGTTCCCTATTTCGACAAATCTGGAATTTGCAAAATTGATTGTGGGTAGGGCGTGTTCAAAATGCTAGGTGGGTCAAACTAAAAGGAGCATTTTAACTCGTTTTAAAGAACATTTTCGCCATTTAAAGAAGAATAATAGTGAAAGAAATCAGCATTAGCAGAACATATTTCAAATACAGGCCACACCACGTCTAAAACACAGTACGGCGGACCAAGACTAGGTAATCTCATTAATCTCATTGACTATTTATTTTTGAGTTTATTGTTTATTTCATAATTTTGTATCTGTTTGATAATGACACTTCGGTGTTGAAACTGTAGTAACGTTTTCATGTTATTATTAAAAGTGGGATAAAAACAAGGTAATTGTTCTTTTCTTTTATCATAATGATAAATTTCCATAGACTTAACGGCTTCTACCATCGATTTTTTAAATTAATATATCTTGAAGTAAGTAATGGCTATTGTGAAGATAGATATACGACAAAAATATATTGTCCTCTTGAAATGTTGAAGACAGAAACTATTTGGAAACAAACATTCTTCCAGTCACCAAAGAAATATTTGTTTGCAACAAAAAAGTAAGTGGTCTACATCGTTCGAGCCACATTTTGGAGATGGAGCATATTTCATCCTTAATAATTCATTTAGAAAACTCATGTCCGTGTGTGCGTGATAATAGTGAAGCGAGTAGTACAAAGCGAAAAAACGTCCCACTTATCATTTTTTACAAGCGACATTTCCTAGAGCAAGACACTCTTCTTCCCGCACCGATAGAACGAAATAGAATGTCACGTTTCCAGCGTGTGCACGTCATCTCAACGGAACACGGAAAGACTGGAACTAAAAAGAAACGAGAACGCCTGAAAAATAGATAAAATAGAAATAATTACTCGCGAGGACTGAAATAAACCAGAATGCGTTTTAAGTGTGAGTATGAACACCCGGTCAGCACCTTGCAACCATCCTAGACTAGAATTATTTATGAGAACCTCAGCGGCGGCCCACTTCAGATTCACAAACTCTTATGAATATCACTTTTTTCGAACATAACATATCAGTACCTACACTGAATTTTACATACAGATGTCAGTGAGTTAGAGCTAGCCAGATGTATTCTATTGTTCCACAAGGAGAACAAGTAAAGCTTTTAGTGGGTTGTATCTAACAATATGCGATGCGCGCAAGCCAATCACCAACCACTTCAATTACCGGTTACAGTAGTAACTCGCGATTGAAGCACGGTTATACATTGATTTGATAATTTTCAATATCTCGTGAATTTGATCTATGAATAATATACCGTCGTTGGACCGGTAACCCATCTCTGGAGACCAGAACAGAATATGTGCAATGAAACAATAAACGCTTCGCAAGAGGCATATAATGCCAAAATAAGATCAAAGTTTATCGATGCCCGACTGGCTCCCGTTTTGGACATTTACCAAAGCAATTGGTAGAAATTTCCCTACCAGTTCATTCCCTCCCCTAACCAAAGATGATGGCACACTAGCTACTGAACCACAATTGGAAGCCAACCTTTTTGCTGGAATGAAATTCCAGGGCTCTACCCTTGTGGATCCATATGCCTGAAATTATCTTTCGTCAGCGCACAATTAGGCTCATTCTGGTTGATGACAATACCAATAAGTCTATGGGGCCATACGGAATTTCGCCTATTGTACTCAAGGAATGTGCGCCTAAATTAACACCAGTTTTCTCCAGGTTCTTTACCATTTTATACAAACTTGGTGTTTTCCCTTCCAGCGGAAAGACAGCTAGAGTACAACCATTTCCAAAAAAAAAAGGATGAAGATCCTTCCAAGTAATTATAGACCCATTGCACTATTATCTGTGTTCTCTAAAGTGATGGAGAAAGCATGCAACATCGAGCTCATCCAATACCTAGAGAGCTCCAAAATTGTGAATGACCGGCAATATGTTTTCCGTCAGCAGAGATCAACAGGGGACCTGCTTGCCTACGTAACACATGTATGGCAGAAATCTATTGAAAAAGATGGGGAATCTCTAGATGTAGAATTGGGTATATGGGACGCTAGCTTTTGAGGACAGAGGGCTCACCCGAAGGGTAGGACTGCTGATAACCCTTATAACAACTAGATTAGAAGACAATAAGTCAGTTGAAGATTATGTCAATAAGATAGTTGGCACGGCGCACAAGCTGTCTAGTGTTGGCCTCACAGTGAGTGATGAATGGATTGGTAGTATACTTTAACAGTTTTTAGGCAGAAGCTGCGTATACAGCGGTTTATCTACCAAATCGATCACCTACTAAGTGTCTCAAAGGGAAAACCCCAGAGGAAGCGTGGAGTGGGAAAAAACCAAAGCAAGAAAGGCTGCGGATTTTTGGGTGCAAAGTTCATGCACATATTGTCGAAGAAACACGTAAAAAGTTAGATAGAAAAACTGTATCCAGTATAATGGTTAGTTATAGTACTGAAAGCAAGGCGTACAGATTATATAACCCCTACACAGACAAAGTATTCGTAGCTAGAGATGTATTTTTTGAGAATGAAAAAGGCAATTCGTTGATTGCACAGACTCAAAATAATCAAGATGAATATTTATCCCTGATCAGAAAGAAGAACAGCGCGAAAGTGACTTAGAAGTCAATCAACAACAATATCTGGATGTTGATCTGAGCCCAGATTTTGTCTCAGACCAAGCTGAATAGGTTCCAGCTGACAGAGTCAGAAGAAGCAACAGGGAGAAAAAGTTACCTAAAAATCTTAATGATTATGATGACTACAAAGATGACAAGAAACCATTGAAATGCAAATGGGTTTTTAAAGCAAAGAAGATGCTCATGGTACAATTGTCAAACACAAAGCAAAGGTTGCAGTCAAAAGAAAGGGATTGACTATGACTTGTTCGATATACATCTATAAGATATTTACTTGCGATTGCTGCAGAATTCGACTTAGATATCGATCAGTTAGATGCAGTCACAGCTTTTCTGCAGGGAGATCTTAACGAAGAGATATATATGACACAACCTGAAGGTTGATTTCTCATCTAGAGCCCATATATCATCCAATGAAGCCAGAAGAGCGAGACAGAGACAGGTTGATGCAACTATTGGAGATCTGGCAATGATTTTGAAATGGGGATCTAATAATGTAGTAGAGTCTGATGCAACCAAAACTCAAGCTTACATCTTCTCTGGGAAGGCGGATCCCACAATCCCTAATATGATGAAGTCTTCCATATTCATGCTCGGGATCACCACCAACATCATTCTCTCATGAGATGATTATGTAAAACCCATTGCAAAAACAGCTTACCAAAAACTTGGTTTTTTATTACGGGCCAAAAGCTACTTTACATTCAGCAGCCCCTCATAATCTACAAAGCACAGATTCGACCTGTCCTTCCTTTCATAGATATTTCCATGGTCATCAGAAACCTCCTCTGTTGTTCCACCGCGAGAGATTTCAGATAAGCGAGCTACATGAGCTCAAGCTAGTCATCCCTTCATTGTCAAGCTCGAGATCTGCCTAACTTCTTTCTACCAGACTTAATTTTCAATCGAACAGCGAAGTTGTGGAACTCTTTTGCTAGTGAGGTCTTTCCCTTTGCCTATCTATAACTTCCAAACCTTAAAAAAAAGTCGAGTGCCTATCTCCAACATTCCACCGCTGGCTTACACGACGTTCTTCGGGCAAGGCCCACGTTGCCGGTTGGCAGCTAAGAGGCTGCTCTATCGGTGATTAATTTAGACAATATATTTTTGTGTTCGTGTTTACGTGTTTTAATCCTCCATCTTTTGGATTTTGTTGTCTCACTAATTTATTTATGTTATGTCTGTCTACTTATCTGCAATAAATTTAAATTTTTAACAATATTACATAATAAGTAGGTTAATATTACGATGAACTAATTCAAATATTACCTAATAATGATAATAATTTATCCACATATTACCAATTTCGAGTAGGATAATAAACATATTAAAACAAAAATTAAAAAAAATTAGAAGTAGGTGTAAGAAAAATTGTAATAGACATTAATAATAAGTATTGAAGTTTGGTTTGTAATGATTAGAGGATTAATTATAAAGTACTCATTAATGTAGTAAAGGCGAAATTTCACTACGATTGATTTTAATTGGTGCTTTACTTATTTGATTGGCATGTCCCTAAGATTTACGGGTATTTCATTATTTATAAATTTTCATTAATTTATTTTTAACATTCCTTTGTATTCCTCTTTGATGTTGTATTTGGTTAAATTAATTTTTGTCATTTCTCGTATCATGGCTATGTTGAATCGAGAGTATTTGGTAAATAGTTTCGGGTATTTTTTAACAAACAGTATTAGCTTCCAACATATATTACATATAGTGTTAGTAATATATGGTTGTTAAAGTGCATTCTGCAACTATCCATTTGCTTTAATTCGTATATGCTTTTCTTTTGTGCAATAAATACTTTACATGTAGATATTTACGCAATCCCCCTAAAATATGATTCCATATTTGATGTTGGCTTCTTGGTATGCTTTGTACGCCATTAAATATGATTCGATTGATATCAGATAATAAGAATTGGTTTTTAGTGCGTAAGTTGTTTTGTTCATTTTTGCCTTGTGGGTTTCTTCCAGTCATCTAACGTCTATGTGCAGGCCAAGGGGGTTTTGTAGAAAATTCACAGTGTACTGATTGATGTTGGCCGAGTTGTATTTGTGGTTTGCTAAATTGCGTGGAGGGGTCTCGCCTTTCTAGGCCAACTGAACAAAGTGGTCTGAACTCTTCATCAAACAGTCTGTGCCTAGGCTCTCAAAGAAACTCCTTTCTCTGAACAAAAAGGACATCAAAGAGATGACTGGAATCCTAACCGGTCACTGTCGCCTTAACAATCACCTCCACAACATGGGCATCGCAGATGATCCTATATGTAGGAAATGCTGAGAGGCGGAAGAAACTGCCTCTCACATCCTGTTGGAATGCCCCGCATTGACACCATCACTTCGGAGAATCAAAAATGCTAGAATAGAATAGGTTTCTGACCACAGGGTGCACAATTCGCCCAACTAAGTGGCCTAAGTGCATGTAGGGATTGAATCCCCTCTCCTCAAATGATGATTATGATGATGATGATATTGGCCGAGTTGTATTTGTGATTTGTCGTCTTTTCGCGTTGTTAATGGCAATGAAAATGAGATTGATTGAAAACACAAACGTTTACGGTGTGGCCCACTCAGTTTTTGTTACGCCACTGCACCGAGCACTTGATTTGGCGATCATTGACATAAATTATTTCGAGAATTAGCCGGGTACACGCGTGTATACTCTTCTCATGGGTCGGCGCGTGTAAGAGCGTCTAGTTTCAAACATCACTCTTATTACAGACGGAATGCGGAATGAATTCAATATGGGACCAAAGTGAAATAACTTGTAAACCATTATTTGTAATGGAGTAGAATATTCTATTTACATTCACTTCGCAGTAACGCCGTTACGAGCGATGAAATCGAATAGGATTGGCATAGTACAACAAAACCTGTTACTTTCGATGTTATTAAGATCGAATGTGGTCGCAGAAATCGAGCGACGTAACTTCGCGTTCATTCAATATGTGGACAGTCATTTCCGTTTTGCGATTCTGGGTAATGGAAATAGATCAGAATATGGATTTATTACACAGTTGATACAATGAAATGGCTACGGCGTATTAGTGTTATGTTTCTGCATATTGAATAGCGACCTCTCGTTAATTGATAAAGTCGAGGGAAATTCATTTATTACATAGAACAAAACATACAAAGGAAAGCCTTTTCACTTTTGATCACATAAAAAGGAAAATGTACACAATTAATATTATGAATAGCCTTTTCGCGATACAATTGCTTGATTATCTTTGTGGCATAACTCAAGCTCGACGACTTTAAATATAAACCATCGTCTCATTGTCTATAACGTTACGAAAACAAAGGTGCGGGAAAGAGGATAGCGAGGTGAGTACACTGTTTGCAATCTTGCCAGCCTTTAAATATAAAATTTCCCTGAAATAGTATATAAATTCCCCATTTTTGAAAAAAAATTCCTTAGGTACACGAGAGGGGAACCTATAATCTTCGAAGAACATCGTCAGTCAGCAGTGGAATGTATGGAGAAAAGATAGACATCCGTATTTTGAAGGTTTGAAGGTTATAGTCATAGGGAAAGACCTTACTAGATAAAGGGTTCCACAACTTCGCTGTTCTATAGAAAAATCAAGTCTGGTAGGAATAAGTTCGGCAGGTTTCCAATTTGACAGTGAAGTGGTGACTAGTTTGAGCTCGTCCAGTCCGCATATCTGGAATCTCTCGTGGTGGAATAACAGACGAGATTTCTGATGAACATCGACCATGGAAATATCTATATAAAAGGGAGAGATCCCCCACCTTTCTACGATGTTCTAGAGAGGTTAACGAACTCGTAAGTGTGACATCATCGATCAAACGAATATATCTCTTTTGGATAGAATACAAGAGCTTCAGGGTATCTTTGGGAGCCGAACTCCAAACATGTGATGAGCTGCTGGGATGTAAAGTATTACTAATTCATTATTAAAATATCTCATTTCTAAAATATCATTGTAACATACTGTGTCAGAATGTAATTCTATCACTGCTTTCAACCAATCACAAACGGCTTAGCCGCTATCTAGTTATAGAAGATACAACATTCTGACATAGTCTGTCAGCATGATATATGTTACAATTTAATATTTAATCATAGAATAGATACTTTCCAAAATTCATTATGCACTATAATGAAACCTCGAATCCGTATACTTTGGGATAGTAATGTGAAGAGAAATTGAGTTTAAAATTGCATAAGCCCACACAACGTAATTTAGATCAAATATTCTAATTCGAGATTTTCGCCACATCCGCATACTGTGGTGATAAACAGTTAAGCGCTTCATAAATCATCATTTTGCAGATATTTTAAGAGATACTTGATGTACCGACGAGGTGCTTTGTTCCCGAGGGAATTTTTCGTTACTCATACATCATTCATTTCCGAGAACAAAAACATGCAACTGCATTTTCAATTATCTCTATGCATCTCTGACATAAACCCATTCAGAATGCAATAGTCAAATATATGGGAATTTTAACGGCATTCGTGATATTCTACTATTCTATTACAATTTGGTCTATTCCAAAATATATCGCAGATTGCGCACCAAGTTTGTCTGTGAAAAATTCTTTGGACCTTACTGCAAAATTCAAAGATTTCAAACTAGAACGTGGTGACTCTCGTTTCACTATTTAGAAATTCTCCAATACCTGAGTCGATGAACTTTCTGAAGAAATGGCTTTCAAATATTAATATCCTCGATAGAAACTGCACAGAATACGTGATCCTTACATCTTTATGTATGGAGCAAAATTATTTCACGTTCAACAGAAATTACTATAAACAAACAAGTGGATGTGCAGTGGGCAATCCACTCTCTCCTTTTTTGGCCAATATTTTTCTAAGCGAACTTAAAACCTCCTTAGAATCAAAAAGGGATTCAATTTTCAAAAGTTTCGTCTAGATATGTGACGACATTTTTCCAATTACAAGTAAAAATTTTGATTTACATGGTTTCTTGCACATGCTTTATAGCCAATTTGATTCACTGAGATTCACTGTCGAAATAGAAACAGATAATCAGCTTCGTTTCCTTGATATTAACATTATTAAAGATGGTAATCACTTTGATTTCGACATATACAGAAAATCCACTTAAACAAATAGGTATACACCGGCGGATTCAGCTACACTATTTAGATAGAAAATAGCTCCGTTTAATAGTCTAGTCCATAGATTATTGAACGTCCCTTTGAACCAGCAAAATTATAACAACGTAGTTGAGAAACTTCAGCTAATTGCGTTGGACACCACAAATCTTTGATCAATAATTTAATTTCTAAGCAAACAAGGAAATTGGAACGTAGCCAACTAACAAAATTAGATCCATTACCTTCAAATATTTCAATTAAATTCAAAAGTTTCACTTATAATTCTTCATTAATTAATAAATTCCAGTTTGTTTTCTAAATTTGCAATACAATCAGTTTATACAGGGTGTTTCAGTTTTTTCGTTCATAACTTCGGCAAACGATAGAACTTCTAAAACAAATAGGGGTCTTTCATATAAAATTTTTCTCTAAATCACTTCATTTTCGAGATACAGGGTGTTGAAATTGAAAAAAAAAATTTTATAGCACAAAACATAGCTTACTATGAGTAGAGATTGCTTACAAAAGTTGTTTTCTGTACGATGAACGGTTCCGGAGATATTTGCAAAAAACTAAATTTTTTTTTCAATTTCAACGTATCTCGAAAACGAAGTGATTTAGAGAAAAATTTCATATGAAAGACCCCTATTATTTTTAGAAGTTCTATCTTTTGCCGAAGTTACGAATGAAAAAACTGGAATACTCTGTATATGTAAGAACAGGCTAAAACATCGTTTAAGCAACACTTTTGATAAAGTTTCCGATTTCGACAAATCCGGTATTTACAAAATCAATTGTGAGTTGTTTTCAAAATGATATGT
Source organism: Endomychus coccineus (assembly GCA_958510875.1). Classification (NCBI taxonomy): domain Eukaryota; kingdom Metazoa; phylum Arthropoda; class Insecta; order Coleoptera; family Endomychidae; genus Endomychus; species Endomychus coccineus. The sequence continues at coordinate 112,377,647 of OY294070.1, read as the reverse complement.
GGGTCAGACTAGAAGGAATATTCCAACTCAGTATAAATAACATTTTGCCCACATAAAGAAAAATGATGGTGAAAAATCAGCGTTGCCAAATATATTTTAAATACAGGTCAAACTACTTCTCAAGAAAGTTTATCACTTTTAAAACACAATACACACAAATACCTATGTAATTTAGAAGAGATGGAATTGTATAAACGGAAAAAGTAATTTATTAAATTCCGATTTAACTCCAGCTGATTGTAACCCCTTGTTTACATTATTATCCCCAAATAGTATTTAAACAGGCACATTTTGATTCATAATTTAGTGATCACTTGGCTAATTGGTTGCCGAAAGGCCCTCAGTACTTCAATAGTATTTTTAGTGGATAATGGTGATCATTTCTTATCAATAGTGATGTAATATGTAGGTACCAATTCAATATTTTTCCAGGAATTTATGAATCAGTGATTTGTCTGCACACAATGAAAGCTTTCAAGAACTATAATTATAATTAAGTATTATGCAAAACAATAGTTTCATGCACACAAAATCGTCTTTCGCTGGAACGATCGAAATAAACGAATAACGATCCCTAACACTCTAATTGATAGAAATATGTACCGATTATGATTGCAATTGTGTAATTCAATAACAACAGCTTTCTAAGTGCTCTTGTACGATTCGAAAACAATCCAATTTAATTTCCAATTAGCGAAATTTAATCGAACCTCGACTCGTATTGTACGGAAAGTGAATTGTTGATAACAGTTCAACGTTCCCCCCGTTTGAAAAAATCATTCTTGTACCCAGGCTAGCGATAAGTGCGCATAAGAACAACAGTTACTTTCACTGCACAGAACGAGAAACAGGTAATCAATTGGGAAAAAATGAAATTGGTTGTGAAAGGCAATCGACCGCACGTAATTGATGTTTCTCTTCTATTCCTGACCATTACCAACAATGCAAGGTGTCGTAATAAACACTCATTCGTTATAGCAATTTTGACTTATTTCAATTAGTAAACACACCATATTGTTGTGTACATGGCTAAATAATAATATGTGACACTACTAGAATTCTGAATATTTTTATTCTGTGCAACAGCACCCCTTGGCCTCTTTTCCGGGGGCCTATGTATATAGTATAAGGGAAGTATTGTAAATGGCCCAAAAAGGATTTTCGGATTTTCGCGGAAATATTGATACTGATACTGATTCGATCTAGATTATCTTTCAGATGTATGTGTTAGTATTGGTCGGACGAATTTGAAATGTGACAAATTGCTTCAAAATGGTGAAAATGGTTACTGTATCATTTTAGGGTGCGGTATTCCGCTTCCAAGGTACTTTTGAAATCAATCATGTAAGTACATATGCCAATCATTGTCGATGTGCAGTTATTGTTTCATTTTTATAGGTAAACACATGACGCTGCAGACTTTACAAGAAGTATTACGTGAATCCATTTTATTTAAAGAATACATCGAGTCATTTGTGTGACATTGATTTCCAGTTCAAAAATACGATCCTTCTAAAGGTCTCATGGCACAATCAAAAGTAGACTTCGGTTCTTGAAGGTATAGTACGTATATATGTATAATCAGGACCGGAGTAGAGATTTCTTGAGACCCCCTATCCTTTCGCGTATACTAAGTTCAGTCAACGAAGCGCTAAAATGACCAAAATCTCTCATCGAGTTCTACAAAATAAATTTTGATGAATCTTGTGCAATGAGTTAGTACAGACGTCAATAGAAAATGTTAAAAAAATTAAATGCCCAAATGATTGGAAGGGGTAGAAAACACCCTTTTCACCACAGGTTCCGTAACTAGTAGATTATGGGTAGAATGAAAAAAAATATAATATACTCACCTTTTTAGACCCTAATTAAGATGTTTACACTGTTTCGAATTTTTCTAAAAAATTAATATTACCTGAGACATGGCCACTCGTAGAGTGAGGAGAAAATGTAAGAGATAGACAAAAAATCTGGAAGAAGTTTTTTTTATGTACAACTTTTTTTCAAATGCGTTTTGTGCAATTTTTTTCCGGAAACACCAACTTTCTTTGCCACTGGAACGCTTTAAAAATATTGAATTGGAAAAAATTCAGAAGCATACATTGAGGCCTTCTAAACAATTTTTGTTGCTTGAAATTTTTTCTTTTCCGAGTAACAGATAGTTACTCGCGACGCCAAAAGTACTAATTTTAGTACATAAAAAAATTCGTAAAATAGGTTGAATTTATATGTATTATTGTAAGAGCAAATCAAATCTATATATTAAAACCATTTCTAAATGATAACTCAATTTTTAAACTGGAATAGAAGAAAATTTCTTTCTTTTTTATGAATAACTTTTCCCAAAAAAACATTTGTTTCGGTATAATGATTAAAAAAACCCTTGTAAAAACGATACGTCTGTCGTCGCGAAAAACTGTCTGTAACTCGGAAGGTATGTTAAAGAACAATTTTAAGAAACAAAAATTGTTACGAAGGCATATAATAGGTACCTACTCCAAATTTCCAATTGCGTATTTTCAAAGCGCTACAATGTCAAAGGAGATCTTGGTTTCATGTTTTTACAGAAAAACTCGGACAAAACGAACTTGAGAAGAAACTTGTAAATACCTTTTACATTCCCCCGCCCCCCTTTTAGTAATTTTCGAGTGGTCATATCTCGGAAAATAATCATGTTGCAGAAAAATTCGGAAGAGATAAACATATTGTTTTGAACCAAAAAAAGGCATGTATATCATTTTATTTCCTTTTTACCCAAATTTAGTGACAGTGACGAAATTAATGTAAAATAGAATTAAATTGTTAAAATTGATGATTCCTGCACCCACATTAATTTTTATTGTTTTTACTATATCTTTAGTAATAAAATAAAATATTATTTTCAATTGATAATTATTTACCTTTAGTATAAAATGCCTTTTTAATTCAAAACAAAAATAAATCAATAGAAGGTATATTTTCAAGTTGATCCTGCACCCATTCCTTACGGGTTGAATATGTTGCGACCAACTCAATGGGGTTTATTGCAGTAAAAGTCAATGGTATAATATGACCTATACTATACTAGGGCTTCACTAAGTAACATAACCGAAGCGAAGCGAAAGTTCGAAAGTAAATATTGAATAATGCTTTGGTCTTGGACACACTTAAAATAGGCTAATGTCTAGGATAAACATGTGTTCAATTGGGGTAATACTCGTAATAATACAGTAAAATTGTCGAAATAAACTCCGTACAGTTTGATATTTTGTAATCTCTGCTTCCTCATTATCATTTTGTGACGTCTTATAAAGCTCCGAACTAGGACAACGTGTCTTCCACTAGAGCTGCAGACAGTTCGGCTAGACTTAATATTTCCCTTGTTATGCGTAAGTTTTCATGGCCATACTTGTGCTTTATAATAGGGTTCAGATTGAGTAAACTAGTAGGTCAATCGACTTATCCGATAAGGATTTCGAAAGATCCAATGTCAAATATAAGCAAGTATATAAGTGCTTAAGAATTAATGTTACCTGATCACTACATCAATGTTGTCCTGAGAGTGGATTAAATTTGTAGAATTAATCTACCATCAGGGTAGATTGTAGACATTAAAATGAATTGATCGAGTAATTAATGTATCATCCTGATACGTTTTATGTTCTTATTTCGATAACTCTTCAGTCTTTACATCGTAATGAATTCGACGACAGATTTGTTACCATCTTTAGCAGATGACGATAAATCAAACGTAATCAGGATAACGAAGGAATTATCGATAACCCTTGTAGGGAGTGACTGTTGTTATCAATGATTCTATTATATTATTTAAAGTATGCTTGAAATTGATTTTAGGTGTGATTGCGATGCTATATGAAATAATGATATGACCAATAAATGTATAAAATATTTGCTAAATGAAGCCTGTATTCGAATATTCATATTCCGAATATTTTAAACTAACTATTAAAAGTTTGATTTTCACTGATTTATAAATAAACGTAACTAGTTTCGTTAATACCGTAGTTCAAGCCTCAAGTCTGCCCTGAAGATGCCACCTGTAATGATTGGCGAAACGTCGGCATCAAGTCGAGCTATTGTGACGCGGAATCCATCCGGTAGACAAGATTTTTCATTCTTTTAAATAGTATATTTTATTTATTTTTTTAATAAGTTTTTGAATTTAATATTGTGTGATCTTATTTATATCTCATGATAAAGAGTGTAAACATATTATGTACATAACATGAATAAAATGATCTATCTATCTATCAATCTAGCTATCTTAGGGCAAGACTTACATGTCAGCTTGTACACCCCACATATGCCATCATCGAATGATTTATCTTTATTATTTATTTAGCTAAACTATTCTGCGTTTTAAATTACAAAAAATTTTTTTCAAGAATAGTTTTGTTTTATTGTAGGAAACACTGCGTTAATAGCTAACTTGTACGATTTCTTCGATAAGATCTAATATGTTAATCATATATTAGAAAACTTATTTGAAAAATTTCAAGATTTAAATTTAAAAGATATTATAATTTTTTTTATTTTAAGATGAAAATTATTTAATTATATTTTACTAGTATTGAAAAAGAATTTTGAAAAATAAATTTTATTTAAATAAATAAAGTTTTGTTAAGCCAAGAAATTGTGTTTTTATTGAAAATTTTATTTAAATTTATGAATTTTTTCTTTAATATTCATTTTCATAACTTAAATTTTAGAATAAATAAAATATTTGTTATTAGCAAATAGTTTTATCTGACTAAAATTTCTCATTGTTATCGCTTTTTAGATTTATTCAAATATCCATTATTTTCGTGTTTCTGTTCTCTGTACGATAAACGGTTCCGGAGATATTTGCAAAAAACGAAATTTTTTTTTCAATTTCAACACCCCTGTATCTCAAAAACTAAGCGTCTATGCATATATGTTAATAGGAACTTTTTTCTCAGAGTCAAATTTTCTATCGACTGTTGAAGTTCTGCTACTAAAACCTGGGACACCCTGTATATCAGGTTAGCTATTTTGTAGCAAGTTAGTACTTTGTGAAAATCAAACTGTTAATAGTTATTATATTTAAGTTCTTTTTTAATTTTCATCACGTAGTGGCTGATTCTATTCAATTTCCGAATATTTTGTTTTAAAAACAAGGGGCCTACATTCGATCTACGTTACCTCAATAGATGTTACCAGCTTTCTCCAAACATTACCTGTAACAAAAGAAACATTATTAAAAGTTGTTCATTTACCAACCACATTATATTAATTAAGGCAACCAATATTATTCACTCATAATTGTTTCTCTCAACAAATAAAAAAATTATTAGGGCACGCGATTATAAATGAAGAAATCTTACATGGCAATAACATATGGCACTGTTTTAATGGAGTCATTTATTAATTCATATCCAGACCTGCAATCTTCTAAGATTGTTGTGCTCTTAACACATAACTCAAAGATCATTAGGCACGACTAAGATTTTCTAAATCATCCGTCTTTGCAGCTTATTACATGCTTTTATGCAGCTAAATGCTTTGAACTTAGTAATATTGACCGGTACTCAATCATGAAATCATTATTGTGTGAATCAAGTAACGTGAAAATAATTATCTAATTCACTTACATGAGAAGGCCACGACTTGTTTATTGAATGTGCGTAACAAAAAATGCATAAACTGTTTTTAAATTAACAACGATTGGCCTCGCGTGTTGAACGCACCGATGTAGAAAAAGCTTCGATTCAACGTGTTGAGATCTTACAAACATTTATATGGTAATGCTGATATTGAATATACGAGGGCAAGGCGAAAGGTCCATGAAAAATGAAACAAGAAATGATTTATTTGGTCAAGACTTATTCTATTTCTCAAGATAATCTCCTTGTAGCATACAATTCGTCCAACGTTTTTCTAATTTTTCGATCCCTTCGAAATAATACGATTTCGGCAATCCTTCAAAATAGGCATTTGTTTCAGTGATGACCTCACCATTGAAGCCAAATCTCTTTCCGCCGAGTCATTTCTAAGTTTGGAAGTAGATAAAAATCGCAGGGGGCCAAATCTGAAGAATATGGTGGATGACGAATCAATTCGTAGCGCTCTTCATGCAATTTTGCTATTGCGACTGTGTACCTGTGCGCCGGTGCATTATCCTGGTGGAAGAGCAGTTTTCTCTTTGCCAACTTTGGCCGCTTTCGCTTCAAATCGGCGTCGAATCGATCCAACAGCTCTGTATAATATACGCCGGTGATTGTTTTGCCCTTTTAAGATAATCGATATAGACGATACCGTGTGCATACCAAAAAACTGTCGCCATGACTTTGTTGACCGATAAGCCCACATTGGCCTTTTCCGGTTTCTATTCGCCAGAATAAATCCACTGTTTCGACTGTTCTTTGGTCTCTGGTATGTTGTGATGGATTCATGTTTCGTCCATGGTTACGAAACGGCGCAAAAAGTCCTTATCGCGCTTGAACATCGCCAAACACTCCTAGTTAAAGATGGTACATCACAAATGTCACATGAGATTTTCGATTGTGGCGCCATCTGTTCTATTTTTCAGGGACTTTTTCCCTTGTATTTTAGGGGATCGTTGTGTTGCGCATGCGCACTATTAATCGACCTTGTAGTTTCCGACAGGCGACATGATAGAGGGCTGTTTAAATTTACAACTCGATTCCGGCAATTTGCAAACATCCATGTAAGCGTTCAGCAGATATAAAAGCTTTGGAATATTGTAACGCCACTATATTGTATTCTTATCGTGAACACAAGTCCAAGTGGTGATTTATGGCGGCAGCGTATGAATGACGACGCGAGAGAATAACCATGCGCCTTGCTAAGGACGGTCGATTTTAATATTACTTCGTTTTTTGTTATTATTAACAAATTAAATTCCAGAATGTTGTTCTAATAAAATCTGACTATAATTCAGTCTGATTCTAACACCCCAAATGTCGATTGGTGTTTCCTGCATGTATACAATGACGAAAAATCCAATCAATTACAAAAACAAACTTTCAAATAACCTATTAAGTATCTTCGAAATTAAAAAAAAAATCAACAAACTAACTTGCGATAACCTTTCCTGATGTGTACAAATGCAAAGAAAATCAATCAATTACAAAAACAAACTTTCAGATAACCCACTAGCCTAGTATTCCCAAGACATGAAAAATTTTATAAACTAACTGAGAAACAAAACAAAATTGCAATACGGAGGGTTACCACTGAGGGTTACCACTGATATAAACACAACCCTTGAACAAGTCAGTGAAGCCACTGTAGTTTCGATCAACTGTTCATATGATAAATATGAAAATAGGAGTGAAGTTCTAAGTTGTTACCACTTGTTATCACATCGGTTGTAACACACAACTTTCAGTTAACCTGATAAGTATAATACTGCCATTATTCTGAAAGCACCGCCGGAATATGACACATTGAATAATTATGCAAGTTAATGGTTAACCATCAATTTGTATTATACATTTGACAGGCCATTAGAGGAGATTTGAAGAAACACTAAAACTTAAATTGAACTAAAGCTATTTACACGATTCTGAATGTGGAATGGGATAAATTTCTAGTTCATTTTACTATTGCATTCGTTGCGAATGAAGAAACTAGATCAAATCGTGAGGTTAAAAAAAATTAAAACAACGTATACAATGAAATCATTTCTTTTATATGAAATGAGGTTTCGACAAACGTCACATAATAAACGTTTAACCCACACTATTAGATTTTATGTCCATTGCGACCTATTTAAAGTCACTATTTGTTATGTTTCTACCATATGTTCAACTGCGACCCACTAAATTTTATAGCTTCTTTCAATTATTTATACTTATATCTATCTAATCCTGACGATTTGTATCTGATTGATTTGACTTGCGTGATTATGACATAATGATTATATTCGAAATATAGCCACCATCGTTCACATTTGCAGTTTTGCTTTAACGTGTGTAATTCTTGAAAGCACGTTCTGTTATTATTACTAATTCTGTACTGAAAAATGATTTTTTTTTTAAATATATTTACTTTGACTACACGAGAGGGAAACCTATAATGTTCGAAGAACATCGTGTGAGTCAGGTGTGGAATGTAGGGAGAGGAGATAAGCATTCGTATTTTTCTAGAAGGTTTGGAGGTTAAAGGCATAGACCTCACTAGGTAAAGAGTTCCACAACTTCGCTGTTCGATAGAAAAATGAAGTCTGGTAAAAAGAAGTTCGGCAGGTCTCGAGTTTGACAGTGAAGTGGTGACTAGTTTGAGCTTGTCTAGTCCACCTATCTGGAATCTTTCGTGGTGGAACAACAGGAGATATTCCTGATGAACACCGACCATGGAAATATCTATAGAAAAGGGAGAGATCTTCCACCATTCTACGATGTTCTAGAGAAGTCAATGAACTCGTAAGTGTGACATCATCAATCAGAATAGCTCTTTTCTGGAGCTTCAGCGTATATTTGGGAGCCGAACTCCAAACATGTGAACAGTACTCCAGGTCAGGTCGAATCTGTGTTTTGTAGATTATGGTGAGCTGCTGGGATGTAAAGTAGCTCTTGACACGGAATAGAAAACCAAGTTTTTGTGAAGCAGTTTTCGCTATGGACCTCACATGATCGTCCCATGAGAGAGTGCTGTTGGTGGTGGTCACGAACATTGTTATGGAAGACTTCATAGGAATAGTTGTACCTGACATCATCATATTATGGATTGTGGAATCCACCTTCCTGGAGAAGACGCAAGCTTGAGTTTTGGTTCCGTTAAACTTTACTAGATTATCAGATCCCCATTTCAAAATCTTTGTCATATCTCCATTAATTGCGTCAACCTGTCCCAGTTTCGTTCCTCTGGCTTCAATGATTGGTATGAGTGAGTCAAATTTAATACCATAAGTTCTTGCACTAATTTGTAGAATTTTCCTAGCGACATTTGAGAGAAGCTGCTCCTCAGCGAATTTATTTAAGGCATGTTAATCAAATAGCTGTACACGAATTCACGAACAGAGATAGTAACTTTCACTGACGTCGATTCGAATTCGTCTTTTGAACCTTCATCAAATTGGTCTTTAATTTTATGTATTTTATTTACTGTAAAATATAGAAACATTGATTCCCACGAAGCTCATCATTAGATATTTATTTAAGAGCTTTGATTACTGTAATCTTAGAGCTGCATAATCTTCTCTTATATTGACATGAACAATAAGTTTTACTTTATTATTTATATTCAATTTCAAATTTTTAGAGATAAAGACACAAACCTATCTCATCCCATTGCAAGACTTTCCAAGTCCACCACCTACGCATTGGAAGTTCTTAAATATTTGTTATAAAAGAGAAATTAAATAAATCTTATGAATAAAGGGCGGAATATATGCACGTCAATTCAGTTAAAATATGCGCATATATATGCATAGTTTTTCTTTGAAATATGCAACAATATGGATTTATTTGTCAAAATATGCAATTATATGCCTTGAATATAACATGGAAAAATGGAAATAAAGAAACGCTGACTCTTACAAAAATTATTTATTTTAAGTAAAATTAAAAGAAAAATATAACAGGTAAGATGTTTAACCTGAAATAGTATAAAATGGCATTTATAACGATATATTTTTCAAAATTTTCCAATAAAAGTGTTTGCCTTCTGTCTGTAAAAATATGTTCGTACAAAGAAAAAGATCTTTCAACATCTACCTATGTGATCTGGCAATATTTTAATTTGGGTAGTAAGTTATAAGGCCAAGGTATTACTTCGTTGGATGGTTTAGTAACAAAAATATTTTTGACTTCCATTAAATACTTAAAGCCTTCACTCTTTCCCACAATAACTTCGAGTTTACTTCTTACTTGATTTCCTACATTACCGGGAACTTTTTTGCATTTGTCAGAAAAAGTTTCACTAATATTAATTGATTCTCTTAAACTCATATTCCTACTTTCTAACGAAGTTATTATATCTGGTATAAAACTAAAATTAACCTTAATAAAAAAAAAGTACCTTAGCTAAATTTACATTTTTGAATACAGCTTGACTTTGCACTACACATTGTGAATTGTCTTCTAAATCTAAAACTATGTCTTTAATGAATTCAAAATGGTCTGCGTAGAATATCGCGGCCTTAATACATGTTCCCCATTGAGTAATTACGGGCTCTGGAGGTAAACTAACTCCTGGCAATTTCTCTCTATAGATCTGCACTCTTAGAGGTGCTTTCAAAAACACTTTCTTTACATTTCAAATTAATTTGTTCATCAAGGGATATGCTGTTCTAATAGTTTCTGCAACTCTGTTTATCCCGTGTAAAAGGCAAGTGACATGTACCATATTGGGATAAAATATTTTTATGTTTTGGCCTACTTTAACCATATACGGCGCTGCGTCAGACAAAAACACTGAAAACTTCTCTACTGGAACTGAATTAGGTAAAAAAAAATTTGATAGAGACTGCTGAATAAATCGAGTTACGGTCACATTATTTCATTTGTCTAACTGTTTAGAAGATATTACATATGGCTTTCCTGGCTCATTTTCTTGAAGCCCTCCAATAATAAGATGTGCGATATATCGACTACATGAGTCTGTGCTTTCATTAACAATAATATAAAAATGTTCATCGCCCAGTGAAACTTTAATTTCTCCCTTCACGGTTTCGTATACAGTTTGCACATACTTCTTTCTAAGTGTGGATTCGTCAGGGATGTTTTGATTACAACATTTTTGCAAAAAATCTCTGAATTGTGTAATTTGCAATTTCTTCAAAGGTATATTTGCTGCGACTAAAGCTTTGCACTAAACTCCGACTCACGAAAATTTTTAATCCACGAAGCAGCTTTCGGCATTTTAGGTGTTTGAAATAAATATTTTCGAAATCACTCTTTTCACACTGGAATCTATCGACAAACTAAACAATACAATATAAATACAAAAGAAGAGACCACATTTGCTCTCCAATTAGGGACCGAAAAGAAACAAGAAAGAAGGTTCACTTGGCGTGAGTACTTTGAAGGCCGAACTATAAAAGGGAGCCGCCGCATTCCAACTAGACCCCGAAAAAAGAAAGTTTTGTTATGAACTCATTCGCGCACCGAACAGAAGTTTCTGTTCGGTGACAATACTTACTACCACCGAACACGACTTGGCACCACCAGGGATTATTTAAGTGTGCCGGCGAAATAGACAACATTAGGGGTGGAGCTTCAAGTGAACCTTCTTGCCTTGTTTCTGTTCGGTGAATTAGGCAAGCTGATTACTTGGAAATTCCTAAACATCCAATAAATGCCGGCAATAAATCATATAATAATAAAATGGGTCCATAAACCATATAATAATAAAACCCACCTTTTAAATTATTTCAATTATCTGCAAGGGTCGCACTTAATCTTAATTTTGATAAAACGAAAAACATAAAAATATGCACACAAATTTTATTTTTGCCGAAATATGCAATTTTTTATGAAATTTGTAAAAATATGCAAAATATGCAAATATATGCACTTTGCATATATTCCGCCCTTTACTTATGAAGGTTAACAATGAGCTCATTCTAACCCTTATTTCTAATAAATGTCAGTATTAGAGCTTTGAAATTTACTGGCATTATTATGATAGTGAGGAGAGGGGGGAGGGGGTGACGAAATCAATGTTAATCGTAGAGAATAGGTGGAACATAAACGATGTCCAAGCCACTACCTTAAATCGACGGGATACTTATTTTTAAACGATTTTAAGGATATTAACCAATTGGTAGTCCCTATATAAATAAGGAACAATCACCCCTTTCCACTGAAAATACTACCAAATAGTCATCATCAGTGTAACTCTGCTACTTTAAAAGTATTCCGCAACGAGGTCGGAAGACAGAGCAAAAATTCTTGCACCATAGTATTGTACATCAAATTTTAAGCAGCTTTGAAACAATCGGTCTGTCTGAATGTATGTCACGAATCTTGTATACACGATAACTCAAAAACCAAAGGTCCTATCATATTCAAATTTTGATAAGAAATCTTTTCCTGTTCGGTGTCGAAACCTCTTGTTTTTCAGGGGAATCGTGTAATAAACACACCCTTTTCTGAAGGATTGAAAATAAAAAATGTAACTCCTAAAGTATACATTGAATCGATTAAAAATTTTTACAGTAAATTCAAATTAATTGAAAACTTCTTCCACCCAAATTTCAATAAAATCGTTCAACAACTACAACAACTAAAACAAATATCGATGTAAACTTAAACTTACATTTTACTTCAACAGTTTATATGATATGTGTATCGGCGTTGTGATCAAAGTGCTAGGATACCTGTCCTTCACAAAGTACACTCGGGTTCGATTCCCATAAGTGGAAAATCTGTTATGTACATTTTCTTATAAACATTATTGATATGAATATTATTTAGTTGTATAAAGATAATGAAATAAATTATTTAAATGCGAAGAGTACCTTATATTATATGAAACCATTATATAAAAATCAGTAACCAAATTAAATGATTTGCGAAGAGTAACTTTGCCACGCATACTATTTATCTATTCTCCCAGTCGCAAAACTTTATCTAGTTTATATTATAGTGTGGTATTGTATCCACAGTGTGAACTCTTCTATAGTTTATTAACTATTAGTCAATTCATTGTTTATAACGAATTGTAGGGAAAAGCGGTATATAAGTTTTTGTTATAAATGAGAAACAATCATCCTCATCCAATAAAAATACTGTTGAAGTACTACGGACCTTTCAGCTACCAAATAGTCATCATCAGAGTAAACTAACTTAGTATTCAAAATGTGTCTGTTCAAATACTATTTGAGGTTAATAATGCAAACAGGGATTACCCTCAGCTGGAAATAAATCTCAATCTATTAAATTGCTTTTTCGTTTATACATTTCCATCCCTTTTAAATTACTGAGATGTTTGTCTTTACAGCGTTTCAAAATTATAAACCTTCTTGAGAAATGGTGTGACCTGTATTTAAAATATGTTCGGCTAACGCTGTTTTTTCCCCATTATTTTACTTTATATGAGCAAAATGTTCTTTAGTTTGGCACGTATACCATTTTGAAGACTCGATTTTGTGAATCCCGGATTTGTCGAAATCGAAAACTTTATCAATGGTGTATTAACTTATTTGTACATCTATGAACAATTGTTTTGGCAAATTTAGAAAACAAATTGTGGAATTTATTAATTACTAAAGGATTAAAAGTGAAACTTTCGACTTTTATTGAAGGTAGTGGCACTAATTTGATTAATTGTTTCGTTCCAATTTCCGTTTAGTTTAGAAATAAGGATATTGATCAAAGATTTATGAAGTTGCTAATTTTCTTAACTAACCATTTAGATATGTTGTACGTGGGACAATGAATGTTTGAAATGATTGGTCTCATGGAATTACCTGGTTACTTTTGTGACCTACTACTAATGTTAGATGTTTTATAGGCAATGTAAACCTTTTACTAGTACTACCTCGCTGATCATTATGTAGACCTTAAGTTGGTGTCCTCATTCTCTTACTCATGACCCCAAAGAAGAGATTAGATAGATAGGGTCGATTCCAACTGTCGAAAATTTCGTTATACAAATTCTTAGATTCCTGAACTATTACTTTTGAAAATGACTATCAACTCTAATTGCAATGGTTCGCTCTACTCTAATGTACAGAAGAACATTCAGTATTCTTAGAAGGCGAATGAGAAGATGTCTTTCAATCAACCGACTGTAATCTAATTTCTCGTTAATACTATAATTAGTTCAGCAATATTAAAATCCTAATGAGAAACAATGAATTTATTTTGTGGTTTACTGCGATCGCCCGTTAATACATGTTGAACAAAGAAGAAATAAATCAGCAACAGGTCCATCATTAACCTGTGCCATCGCATAAACAGATTAAACGGCCGATGAAACACTAAACGATGTGACAGACGTGTATGCACGGAGAAGTGTAGAGTTCAGAGTGCGCTCAGTGGCAAATGATAGATGAGATACGCTAATTAATGGAGGCAAATGCTTTTTAATATTTTCATCATGATCCCATTTGAACGAATTCGATGCTTCAATGACTACGTATCCCATTAAATTGTTAATTTATTCTTCTATTACAGTCAAGAATCAGAAATGTTTTAATGTAGGACATATATTTAGATATGTTTATTGGAATATTATTGTAGTTGTAGTATAAAGAATACTATAATCAAGAGAAACTACATCGTAAGGTTGGGTTGATTTAGTTCATTATTGATGGACTCTTACTGCACCCTCATCCCAGAATAACTCGAAAGGACCGGAACCACATTTGATATAATGCGGATTGTCTCAATGTTTGCGTCAAACCAAAAGAAACAAAAAAAAACACATTGCCAATATACAACCCTTATTTTCTGCCACCTACTCTATCACTGTTACACTTTCATTGTTTTCTTTTCAGTAATGAATCCGTCACCCTTTCAGAGTAAACAAAAAGGCGGATAGAAAGGGGAATATAAGATAGAACAATCCTTAGACTGAGCGCCATCTCCTCAGACAAGATCGAATTGAGAGCAATTGTTCACGGATTATTTCCATAGAAATCATAAGCTACTCGTATCCCAAGGAAACAATGTACGCGCGAGATCCCATTTTATGGACATAATGTAGCTTCTTCGAACATATACTGATTTGAATAAAAACCGCCCAGTATTAGAAGGAATTTATTGGAGATTTGCAGATAAGATGTACGATATAACAAAGAAATGATTAAATTTTCACTTATAATATCACAAGAGCTTAAATTATTTCCGGAAATTTTCTTAAAATATTCGTGACCGAAAGAAAATTTCCAGGAATAATTTAAGCTTGCGTGGTATTCGGTAAGAAAATTTCACACCATAATTTGGAAAAAAATTATTAATCCAATCTGACATTTTAAATTAATTTCACTGCTTGTCAAGTCCACCATGTTTCGTTAAAAAAAAATATTACCAACTTTAGTTACACCAAATGCTATCGCCCTTTCATAATTTTAGGTCACTAAAGGTGGTAGAAATGTATTTTTTGTTAAAGTAATCCATAAAATATAATATTAACATAGTTTGTTGCAGTAGGTGGCCGTGATATAGGCGGCCATGCTTTTGACAGATGAGGTTTATATTGGTAAATTACATTGAGTTACTGTATAGTAAACCAGCAAACAAAGATATTCTTATGTAAAACATTTCTTGCAAGCATTTGCGTTAAACAATTTAAGAAAAATGAAATGCTTTGAAAAGTATAATTTATGTAAATACTGCAAAGAGTTGAGTGAAGTGCAAATATGTTATCCAAAATTAATATATTTAACGAATTTAATGGAAGATTGCGACCAGGAAGCGTTAGAGTTGAATGGTTTGTTTACGAAAATCCATGAAAGTTTGCTGCAGATGTCAAGTAAATATGGCCTTTTGCGTAAAAGAGATTTGAACAAAATTGTTTCAAAATATTACATATATGTCTTAAAACACAGACATCTAATTAATTCGTCACCTTCCTATTCACCATTAAGAAGACAGGATGGGTCAGAATTCAAACAACATTTAAATATTACTATGTTTGTAGATCCTACGTTTTTTGAAATATAAATTGTTAATGCATAATAATTAAACAAATTTGTGTTTTCTGTTTAATGAAACTTTATAGCGAATAATAAATAATAATGTTAATTCTTATAGAAATTTTGCATTATTCACAGGTATATCTACAATATTTAATGGTTGTAGATCATATGTTTACCTTTTCAACTGTCAAAAAATTTCCACTTGAATATCGTGGCGCCACGAAAAAATTTCCGGAATTTTTTTTAGTTGTCATGGTAACTAGTCAAAATTAAGGCATCTTATAGGTTAAAAAGTAGAGATGTGAAATTTTCAATAAAATACTCGTATAATGTATTCAGTAATGAGTTGCACCACCGTGATTTATTTAGTAGGTGAGAGACATTCTGAATCAATTGATCGCGTTGTAATATATCATTCCATGCATCTTGTATGTGAAGCAGAAGATAGTTGAGATTGTTTGGGAGAAGGGGTGAATCCAGTCTGGTATACAGATCATTAACCAGATGGTGAAATTTTGAGGTAACGTGCAGGCAATGGAAGCACATGCACATGAGTATCTTCTAAAAAATGTCTTATAACTCTTGCCGTGTAAGGGCGGGCGTTAACTTGTCGAAAAATCGGTTCAATCAACCGCCGAAGATATGGTCCTGCAACAATTTCCAAAATATCTACTTTGTAACTGAAAGTGGTCTACTACCAAAACATATTGCACCCCAAACCATCAAGTGACTTGTAAAGGCAGTATGGCGTTCAACAGGAGTTGGCATAGAAAAGGTCGGTTAGAACGAAGTCTATAGGAACTTATTCGTCGATATACTACCGCCATAGAGACTCATCGCTCTAAAGTTTCCCTCATTAATTTCTCATAGTTCACCATAATTTTCAGATGACGTTGTTCACGATAAAAGACCCTCTAGGCCCTGATCCGCGGCGACGCCCCTGAACACCTTCTTCAAGCCCCCTGACCCAACATCTTAAAACAGTTGGTCATATTACAGCCTTCGCGGTTGAGAATTTCCCTGAGAGAAAATCTGGCATTCCTAATACGAACAACCGTTTAATGAACGATAATATTGAATTTGTCGAATTCTAGGCATCGTAGGTGAAGTCTACTATTGAATCGTAAAAGCAGGAATGACGAGAATTTATATATTTTCAGCAAAAAGTGATACAAAACATGCACTTTTTTACATCAAAATCACCAAAATGACGTTGATATTTTTTGTAGAACTTTAATAATGTGGGCATTTCAAATAATTTGCTTAACTAATACTGGGTGTTGAGTATACAGGATGATTCATAAGTAATAACCCACATTGTAACTATACGTTCAGATGGCAAAATTTGTAATATTTTACTCAACAACTACCCTCACTGAGATAGAGGGTGTAAAAGTTGAAAAATATAATATATTTTTGTTAATGAATCAGTTATTATTATAGATATAGTCATTAATAAAGTGAAGCAAATATGAAGAAAAAAAAGTAGGAAATATGATCATATATATGAAAGAAATTTAGTTGAAATATGAAAAAAAAATTTTAAATATGAAATTATAAAAAAAAAAATTTATTTATTAATATATTTTCACAATCGATTGCTTTTTAATGGGGTAGTTTGAAATAAAACAAAACATAGTTCAATATTTTGTTATTTGAAAATATATGTACCAAAACAATTTTGCTTCCACATTATACGAGCCCCTATATATTTTAAAACATGGAGATTTAATTCAATTTGTTTGTAACTTCTCAAATCATATTGGACTACAGGGTGCGGTTAACCTCGGTCGTAGCTCTATAACTCCTTTGAAATAAAACAATTTTTCAAAATAAAACTGGTCAATGGTGGACGAAAACACGTATTCTATAATTATTTTCATGTATACAGGATAACCCAATAATGAATTATGCAAATATAACCTACTTTTTCAAAAATTATTAAATGACCAACTTTTTTTTATTTTTTTGGAGCCGTTGCTACGTAACCCTGAAATACGTTTTTGATTATCCAGCTGAATTCTAAGAAAAAATATTTTTTTTGAAATATGTGCTTTTGTCCACCATTGACCGGTTTCATTCAAAAAAATTGTTTAGTTTTGTTTCAAAGGAGTTATGGAACTACGATCAAAGTTGGCCCACCCTGTATGCCAGAGGCAAGGAACATTTTTTATACCGAAAAATCCTAATATTTGAAATCTTAAAAAGTTACGTAAAATACATCTTGTGCATATTTAATAAACCCTCTTCATGACACACTATGTATAGCTTGTTTTTTAGAAACATTCTTCATGTTGAAAAGTCTGTATAGCTTTGAAAATAGTAAATTTGTACTAACAATTTTGCTGCAGACTGAGCAGAATACTTTTCCCATGTTGATACCACTTGCCATTTTAAATAGACACACTGGCACACTTCAAAATCTAAATTTAAATTAACTCTAAAATTATCGACTCAACTTTAAAGAAAACTTTTAATAAGCATGCCCCTCCTCGTGTTCTTAGTTTGGCAACAAATAAATGGACCTCAACGGTGTCGGGTAATTATTTATTAGTATCTACTTCCGGATTAAAAGAATATTTCAAACATCAACAATATTATTGAGATTTGCCAGTAATTGTCCTTTTTTTTAAATTATACCTGCTACATGCAAAACCAGTCAAGCAACACAAATTGAGAGCTTTTAAATTTACTTTACTCGCAAGAATAATAAAATGTTTTGGTTACATTGTATAGGAAGGAATTGTTTGTAAAATTGTTACAGATATGCTGAAAATTAAAAAAATAGTTGAAAATATGAAAAATTCGGAAAAATTTCATATAATATGAAATATATGCCAAATATGAAAATTTCATAAATGCCTGACTTTAGTCATTAATATTGAGGGTAGTGCTATTTTATGTAACGGCTAACGAGAATGTGTTATTAGATTTGAGTTATATGTCGCTACATACGCGATATTGAAAAAAATAAATCAGCTATAAATTGTTTGTCACTCATTAATTTAGAACTTACATATTTTATTCGGGAAGCGTTATCATTTATATTTAAAAAAGCTATACTTCTTTGATTTATAAGATATTGACCGTTTTCGAGATATTTGAATTTCTGAATACATAGGATGTAATGTGTTATAGCACAAGTATGTCATGGAATATTGACAAATGTGACGTATGTAAACGTAAACAAATTTGTAAATTTGTATTGTTGCTGATTACACTGATTGATCCTTGTTGAGTTATCACATTTAAAAAAATGCCGAGACACAATCATTTTTCAAATGAAGAAATAAGAGATATGATTTGCGATTCTGCAAAGAGAAAGTTTTTCTGGGAAGGCAGCACCTAGAAAATATGCTGATTTATACCCCAACCGAAAGCAGCCATACCGTAAGATACTTCAAAATCTTTATAACCGATTGGGTGAAACATGTTCATTTGTCCCAAAATATCATACAGGACGTCCCAAAATTATTACCCCTCAGCAAGAGGATAAAATTTTGGTAAGAGTTTCAAAAAAGCTCAAATTAAATTTTTATCCGTTTAATTTCACATCAGAGAAAAATTTACAAAGAGATACTACTAGAGTTGAGTTTCGTCAGTGGCCAAGGAGAAAACAGAATAATGACCCAACATTTTTGAATATAATTTTTTTCACTAACTTTTTCCAGACGCGGAGTTTTTAATTGGAGAAATGGTCAAGCCTGGAGAACTGAAAACACTCATTCCACTAGAAAGGCATTTCCAGCACGAATTTAAAATAATACTATGATGTGGTGTAATGGAAATACATTAATGGGTTCATTTGAATTACTTTCCAATTTAAACGATGAAATGATGAATCAGTCAACATTTGGGAAGATCTTACATCACAGAATATTTTTCACTGGCTATACGCGATCATCTGAAGGAAACTTTCCCACACCATTGGATTGCTCGTGGTAGTGAATTGCAGTGACCGCCGTACAACCCCGATCTGGATCCATTGGATTTTTATATGTGGGGTTATTATGGAATCTATGGTTTATTATAAACCTATAAACACACGAGACGTGTTGTGAAATATAATCCAAGATGCAGCCAATTCAATTAGGAATAATCACTTCACATTTTTTAAAGTCAGACATTCCTTAAGTAACAGTTTAAAAGGTGTGTGTGTGTGTGCATAAGAACTGGTGGTGGCCTTGTTGAGAATATTTTGCAGTAATGATTTAACTTAATTTTAACAATATATCAAGATTAAAAAGTATGATATAAATGTTGCGTATAAACCTACTAACTGTGCTAGTGAATATTTTTCAAATCTGAAATCTTTAATACCTAAAGATAAACAAACCCACACACTATACAAATTAAATTGTTCGCGATGGAACTTATACAGGAATCTCTAAGCAATATTTCCAAAAAAAAATGTATGGCCATAAGTATAGTAATAGAAACAAAAAGGAAAATTCCACCGCCCTTGCAGAACGTTGTTTTGATTATCACCATCAATTTGATTACAAAAATCCTAATATTCAACTAAAAAAATCAATTAACATAAATGATTTATTCTGAAGATGATTTTTCTAATGTTGTCTTTCTTTTTGAAAAGAAATTGGTTTGTTAAGTACATAGCTTACGTTCATTAAAATAAGATATTGTATTATATAATTTTTTATCTTTTAATTCTAATATCTACGTCAAATGAATACAGTTCATTTCTGAACAAAACACTTCCACAGATTTTCATTCCACAACTTTCGATGTAAATCATTGTTCCTAATAGTATCTCTGGATTAACTTGTTACTAAGGCCATATCTACTCTATCGAGAATGTTATGTGAATGAGGACAAGCCCCGTGTCGTTTTTAGGTAAATCCGTATTTTATTCTAAAGAAGATTTGTACGTTGTTCGGTTTTACGATGCTATTGCTTCCAACTTATTTTATAGCTCGTTACGAGCTGGCTCTGAATTTGTTTGTGTACAACTTGAAGTTTTCAATCTCCCTATGTAATCACAGCAGTTCTGCGTTCGAATCATATTTCTAGTTTATTTTACGATCCTTTATTACGATGGGAAACTATCCCATATACTGTTAATTGGAGTATTATTAGACTTTAGACGTGATTACTATCTCGTTGCAAAATAATACGAGAATGTATATTGCTCTTACTAGATTACCAATTACTTCGACTCAAACGAATGGAGAAGGCACGCTATCTGATCTACTTACAGAACACAACATGGCTTCCATGAATACATACAATTTGTCATTTAGGAAATAAATCACATCGAACAATACCATTAAATACTCATTATAGTGAATTTATATAATATTTCTCAGTAAATGTGCGTCGTAAGTTTACTTTTCAGTAGATATACTGGACTAGTTCTACGACAAAAACCAAGATGGCGGCCATAGGGGTGTCGGTCCTAGTTCTACGACAAAAACCAAGATGGCGGCCATAGGGGTGTCGGTCTGGTGATAAGGATCGGTTGTTTGTAAAGAGTATACAGGGTGCGTGCAAAAAGTGTGTCACATGAAAGAGTATACAGGGTGTGTGCAAAAAGTGTGTCACAGGGTCACGTGACTAACACATGACAGCATGGCGGCCCTAAGGTACAGCTGTCATGGCGACCATAAGGTACAGCTGTCATGGCGACCATAAGATCCAGCTGTCATGGCGACCATAAGATCCAACTGTCATGGCGACCATAAGGTACAGCTGTCATGGCGGACCCCTAAGTACAGATTGCGTTGTAGAGGTGTCGCCACCACCACATGACAGCTGTCATGACGGACCTATGGTACAGATTGCTTCGTAGAGGTGTCGCCACCACCACATGACAGCTGTCATGACGGACCTATGGTACAGATTGCTTCGTAGAGGTGTCGCCACCACATGACAGCTATCATGGTGGGCCTAAGGTACAGATTGTTTTGTAGAGGTGTCGCCACCATATGACAGCAGTCTCATGGCAGACCAAAGGTACAGACTGCTCCGCGGAGGTGTCACCACCACGTGACAGCTGTCATGGTGGGTCCCAGGTACAGACTGTCACCAGTTCGACTCATGCGACTCGAAAGCGACTCGAAAGCGACTCGAAAGCGACTCGAAAGCGACTCGCAAGCGACTCGGAAGCGACTCGCAAGCGACTCAAACGACTGGGGGTCGTTTATGATGTGTGTGTGTGTGTGTGTGTGTGGGAAGAGGTGTATGAGAAATGAAATATCAAATATTAATAATATTTTTTTTATTTTGGAAAAAGTACATTCTTATTTTGGAAGTATGATGGTGAGGAACCAATGTTGTAGATTATCGACATGGTGGACTGTACACATATATTTCCCGCCATCATTGCGATGATTTAGACAGCTCAGTCTGTTTGTCGGGTCGAATTTCCCCGTTTGACATGGGGTGTTGTCGAAACTGCACACATCTACGATTCGTGGAAAGATATCTAGCTCCACACACTTTTTCGAGAGATATTCGGCTTTTTGATGTCCTCGAACATATATAATGTCGGCTGCACACAGTAGAGTCAATCTTAGAATATTATCAATTTCTTCATATTCCACATCGCCCGATGTATATTCCAAACCATGACAAAAATGTTCCAAATACCAAACAGATTTTCGATCCTTCTCACTTAACATCGTAAGCGGTACGGCTGGCTTAAACAACGAATAATGTCGTTTGAACCCAATTTGTATAGACATTTCTTTGGGATGAAAGACATCATCGATGATGAACCCCTGAATATCAACCAATGCTATTCTCATGATGACTCGTACTAAACTGATCGGGCGACGTAGTCGTTAGGCCGTATGTTTTAGATTAGACTCTTCACTATTTCTGAGAGGGGGTAGTACTCCATCAAACAATCGTGAATGATGATGCAATATGCTTTCGTATTGGCTGGAAATCCCTTATCTGCCTCGATTTCCAATCGCACATCAACAGTTGCAGATTTCACTGCTTCCTCCTGTTTCGAACAATCGATTATGTAGAGGGCGCGTTTTTTGAAACTGGTATAATCTAACATTGGTTGTTTCACAGCCGACGAGGAATTTGTATAGCTAGAGTAGAACTCTGTATAGTTATGGTGGGCGAGCGTGAAATCATCCTTGGCAAAGTCCAAGTTCATTCGCTCGTTGGGGTAATATTCGCCGTTTAGAGATAAGCGAATACTTGTTATATCCAGATGGTCAAATATTGTGGGGTTAGCCTTCACATTGTTCCTTTTGTCCGTTTGAAAGAATACTATGACATAGCGAGGTTTTTCAACTGCTGCACTAGTCTTGACCGCCCAAATTTCTCGTCGGGCCTCGCTTGTTATGGCAGGAAGCTCATGGCATTCCCACTTCCGGAATGGAATTAGGATGGGCGAATCACTCTTGATTGCTCGCAATAGCTTTTCTCTAATTATATCGTTGGGATAGATATACTTCACTTTCAATTCCATGCTATCAATCAGGAATTTAACGCTGGTCGTGGCGGTTTCAATGTTAACGCAATCGTTATCGTTTCGAGCACGTACCAGTCGAATAGTCTGCCTACCGAATGTAATCATCGGGTAATCGTTGAAAATGTTGAATATATGCTTCAGCGGAATCAATAGACTGAATGATTTAGTTTCGTGCAGAACTACGCTCTCAAGGGGATACAACCAACTAGCGGTAGCCATATGCGTAGAAGCTGTAGGAGCATAGCAGGTAAATGCTCGAACAGCGCTGACTATACCAGGATCTCGAACTGTTTCGATGTCCCTACCACTCTCAATGTATGAGCAAGAGTCGAAAAGGAAGGCTCCATAATTCGGCAACAATATAACATTACCTCCACCCTTCACTTCGATTTTCCCCTTGATCGCCAATAGAGTATCCTTCATGGAAAAAAACGCGTCCACTTGATTTATCCCAAACTCCACGATGTCGCTGTTATTGAAGGCTTTAACGAACGGTGTAATCGATCTATACTCGGCTTTCCGAATCGACTCGTCGAATTTCGGTTGCTGGTATAAATCGAAAATTGAAGAGATAACATTGTTATCTCCATTATCATCTACACCACCGAACTTTCGCTTATTAGACATTTTTATTTAAGGTGAAACCCTAAAGATTGTAGAACTAATCGGTTGGCTTTGGTGAGTGGTAGTAGCTCTCGCACCTTGCACGTTTTGTTGAAGACTGATGAATATGAAGCGTGCGATGTTCTTTTATTGCCAGCAGCAGCAACAACTAGACCCATATTCCGTTCTCAGACTTCTTGTAAATGTAGATGTAGAACACTTTCTTCACCACGGAAATTTATCGGATTCGAATGCTGATCTAGAGCGAGTACGGTGATGTTGGTAATTTCAGCGATATCTGACACTGGTAAATATAGAGGATTCCTCGGACGTTCCACAATTCTATAGCCGGGATCGTCGGTGATGGGAAAGTCGTAGATCGTATGCGCAGGTCTATCTCGGTAGAAGGCTCCTACGGTAATGTTTGATTCGAACCGAATGTTGCTTACTTTTATAATGTTGACAGGCAAATCGGACATGTGCACCACACCCTTTTCCAAGACTTTACGCGAAAACCCCAATATTTTACCCAAGCTATCTTCCTCAACAAACGAAATGTCATGGTTCTGATGAAATATCTCACACTTTAATGTATTGTTATTGGGCTTCAGCGAGAAGACATCTTCTTTTACGTTCAATCTTTTCCGAATCAATTCTTCAATGTCGGATATTTCGTAGTTGCCCGAAGGTATTTCGATTGTTTTCAAAGTCTTTCCATCGCCCCCCAAATAGTAAAATTTTTCGTTCTCGATATTCGGTATAGAGTTATAAGAAGTAAATCCCAACAAAGCCAAATAGTATCGCTTATCAGGCTTCAACTCTATCGAATTCTGCGGTGTGAACGAGAATATATGGTTGGTGCTTGTTAGCGTGAATAACTGCGACATGATACTGATAAGAATTTATTGCGACATTTCTATTTATATTTTAACATTAATAGATGGAATAAGTATGATTTTATAAAGTATGGATCGTCTCGGCACACTTCATCAATCAACACCTGCTTCTCATGCTGCGTTATTCCCTCGGTCTCCATGACCTTGGAAATCTGTTGAGATAAACATTGAGAACATAGTTTGCGTGGAGGTGGTAGACAATCACAATCTTCATCGATATGTTCCGTACACCGCATATGACGGTAAAGGGATTTGAACATATATTTCGGAACCTCATTTTGATTGAGAGACACCAAATCCAAATGTTTTAGAATGTATTCCATCGGCAGAAATAATAAGTCTCTTTTGGTCAGCTCGCTTGAAGGTTTTTCCATTGCCATTATTAGATTATCATATACGTATCGGATGATTGATGACATTCCAGCTCTAGGAACATCAACAGAAAGTTGTTGCATAATCTTTGCGATAAATTTATCGTAGGGCTCCGACATGACTGCACACGTCAGATGTTTACGTAGAACTGAGAAATTTCAAACATAAATGTCCACAAATCACCTGATCATACTTTTGATAGGTGTCGTTATTATAGAAAATTCTAACCCCACCACCACCACCACCACCCAGATATCGAACAAGTTCCTTTGGAGGTTTTAAATTTCCAAAAGAGTCAAAGTATTCCACTTGATTATTCATTTTTCTAAAGGCCACCCAATGAGTACCGTTGTTTTTGACCGAATCCAAATTCATAATGGCGCATTCTTGTCTCCAGGGGCGTCTCTTAGGTAAATTGTCTCGCATAAAGACACCTCGAAAATGTGGTATTTTCATTTTCTTTGCGAAACGCACCAAATCCACGTCGTACAACGGCCTATTGGGTAGCTCTATTGAAAGTTTTTTTGTTGTTTCTTCAAAAACAGTCCAAATCCTCCTTTCACATTCTTCCGCAAGTATAATCCTTTACCTAATGACTCCATAGCTGCATGATGACGCTGATCCTCTTCAAGTTTCTTTTTAGCGTTTTTAGCATTAACTACTGTATTGGCTATGGCACTTGCACCACCCGCCACAGACCCTAAGGCCCCCAGCGCCCCCAAAATAGGTAGTAATAACGGAAGGAATCCTCCAGATTTCGGCAGCGGTATTATGCGTGGTACTTTAACACGCTTCTTACCTCCAACTCGCTTAATAGCTATGCGTGCAGCTTTCAATGCATTCATAGCGGACTTTCGCAACGACGCAGACGGTTCCATAGACTTGGAAATATGTCCCACTATATCTTTCCGAAAGCAACATCCTCCACGACGACCACCAGCACGTTTCCTAAGACCCATTCCTAGTTTACGTTTAACTTTCATTCCTCCGGTAACCAATAGACTAGCTAGTCTTTCGCCAGCCTTAGCGTCCTTGGATTTAACACGTTGCCAAGCTGCGTCCTCTAATATTTTATCGGCCTTATGACGGTCTTCTAGAGATTTGTGTTGGGAATAAGCTATGTCGTGCTCGCGACAGGCCGAATCCAACTGATTAACACCTTTATCGCCACGCGCAAGTCGCTTCTGTAGCTTAGTACCAGGTCCGCAGAATTGATACGATGGAATATGTACTTCGAACGGGAGACTGTTAATGAGTGAATTCAACAAACCTTCACCCTGATAGATCAACATTGATACTGAGCTCTCGATCTTCGAACGTTTCTATTTATATATACAAACATCAGATTTGAACTACCTCACAATATGAAGACCGTTCAACAAGAGCAGACACTGCCCATCGAGAATTTAGACATAGGGCAGACGAATACTAATCGCGTAGGTAAACATGGTAAATTGTTACCAGACTCTTTTCGTGCGATAATTTGTGGACCTAGTGGGTGTGGTAAAACGAACGTGATGTTATCGCTATTATTCAATCCGAATGGGGCAAAGTTCAAAAACGTCTACGTATACTCAAAGTCGTTGTATCAGCCCAAGTATCAACTGTTGCAGGAAGTTTTAGATCGAGTTAAAGGTGTTGGCTATTTTCCCTATAAAGACAACGAGGAAATAATAAGTCCGAACGAGGCTAGAGCTAATTCCATATTTCTTTTTGATGACATCGCGTGCGAGGGTCAGCAAAAAATTCGGGAATACTATTCCATGTGTAGACATAAGAATATCGATGCGGCATATCTGTGCCAAACGTACTCGAAAATACCGAAACAATTGATCCGTGACAATTGTAATTTGATCGTTCTTTTTAAGCAGGACGAGATCAATTTGAAGCATGTATTTGATGAGCACGTATCACCAGACGTCGATTTCAATCAGTTCAAGAAGATGTGCGCCATGTGTTGGACGGATAATTTTGGAACTTTGGTCATTGCTAAGGATTTCGACTTGAACGATGGCAGATACCGCAAAGGTTTCGATGTATATATAAAAACGTGAATTGTTAATTTTAGTTCAAATACAAGATGGATGCTGAACAGTTAGCACGTAAGCGAAAAATCTTTGAATTGAGTAAGTCTATAAGAAAGAAATATCTAGCCTTGAAACTAGGTAAATCTGAAGAAGACGAATCAATAGAACAACTGTTCAAACCTATCGCCACACCATTGAAAGCGATCGTTAAAAAAATTAAACATCCTGCTGCGCAGTCGATGAAAAAAGAAATAAAATTAGAACCTAAAGATGATGTCGATGATGATGAGGAAGAGGAGGGGGAGGAGGATGACGACGCGTTCGGTGATGCTATGACTGAGATTGAACCTTCACTTACAAATTATCCGCCACAAGTGCGTAAATACGTTCAAGAACATTGGGAAAACAACAAGAAAATCGATAAAGTATATGGACCTGTTTATGATGCGAGCTCTACCGGGTGGATTCTCGGTTTTAAAAAGATAATATTCGGTGAGAATATCGAAACCGTAGGATATAGCGCACAGGGAACACCTGGATTGTACGAGCTCATATTCTACAAAACACCCAGAAAATTCACGAATAAAGATCGAGCAGCATACAAAGAAATTTTACGGTTAACAAATGCACATAAAAATATTAACGGTCGTTTGAAGGGTACCAATGCGCCAAAGTACATGTCCATAATTAAACCTATGTTTCAATCAACCTCGTCATCGTCAGAGACGACTTCGACAGTAGCAAGCGGTAGCGGTTTACATTTGACATACAACAAGAAGCCTATGGAATATATTTTTTGGGATGATCCAAACGAGCTGGTGGACCGACTAAAACTACTGATGGCATCGCAACAAGCTGGAAATACTTCGCACGATAATGAAATTGTCGCTATAATAAATGAACTAAGAGAGGCGGACATCATATATTAGTATTGATTACTTGAACCCCACAGCATTTATATAATGAGTCTTGATAAGTTCGGTAGGCGATCTGCGTTGTCGGGCGATAGCATCATCGATGTTTTCAAACGCAAATCGATGTTTATGAACATTTTAAGGCACACGCCCGACGGTGATGTGGATATGGAAAATTTGAAAATTTGCAATGTGAAAATACCTATATCAGCTAATGATGTTACGAACAAAGTATATGTAGATAACGCCATCACTAAAGTGGATACGAATATAAACGAAGAATTGAAGATTCTCCGTACCGAAATACAGTCATACAAAAATCAAAGTTATGTTCACTCTGCAGCCATAAAACAGAGTATACAGGATGAAAATAAAAAAATCACCGACCCACTGATTGATTCTACAACACAAAATAGAATTAAAATTGAAAAACTTGTAGATGGTATGATAGCATCGTCCAAAGCTACTGAAGCGAATGAGCTGAATCTTGAAAAATTATTGAAGAAAATACGTGAAGACTATAAAACACTCATCAGTAACGATCAAGAAAACACTTCAAAATATGCCAACCTATTCGAAAGTATACAGACCATCAATAGTAAACTGATAACTATAGAATTAGACTATAAAACGCGCAGTACTAATGATCAGGCCTTGATCGCACGTATACAGACCATCGAAAGCAATCTATCACAAATAGAACAAGCGATTATTATCACCAGTTTGGAGACGGCTGCGGAGACGATAACAAAAAAAGCAAAAGGTGAAGCACCGCCACATCATCATCATCCCTATAAAAGAGCTCCTACCACCTCCCCACCACCACAAAAGTTATTAGCTCCGTCAACGCAGATCGATCCAAAAAAATGATGAAGGGTAAAGCGCAGGTGGTTGATGAGCTTCATAAGCCTGTTAGAAAGAATTTTAAACGTCGCAGAACAATCATAAAAGGGTTGGATGACTTGTGGCAAATGGATCTTGCTGAAATGGGTAATTATGCGCGCGAAAATCGAGGGTTTAAATACATTTTGGTGGTGATCGATTGCTTCTCGAAATTTCTATGGACACGCCCGCTGAAAACGAAATCGGCCGAAGAGGTTCGGAAAGCAGTCAATTCTATATTACTAGAAGGACATCGTACGCCTAGGAACCTACAAAGCGATCAAGGTAAAGAATTCTTCAACAGACACTTTGACGAGCTAATGAAAAAACATAAAATCAACCATTATAATACGTATTCTGTGAAGAAAGCCACCATTGCTGAACGTGTCATTCGAACGTTGAAAGAAGCGATCTACAAGCGATTCAGTCTGAGCGGGAAATACAAATGGGTGGATACACTTCAAGAAGTCACCGAAAAATATAATAAACGTAAACATAGAACTATAAAAATGGCTCCGTTCAAGGTTACGAAACAGAATGAAAGTCGCATATTGAAGCAATCTTACTCACACATTAAGTTGGCCCTACCTCACAAATACCATGTGGGGGATATTGTGCGAATAAGTAAAGCTAAACATATTTTTGAGAAGGGATTTACGCCCAATTGGAGTGCGGAATTATTTAAAATCATCAAAGTTAAAATTACCAACCCGATCACATATCTACTAGAAGATATGACCAACGCACCAATCAGCGGTTGTTTCTACGAGGAAGAATTGCAGAAAACCAAACAGCCAGACGTTTATTTGATTGAGAAGGTGCTCCGAAAAAAGGGTAACAAAATGTATGTAAAATGGTACGGTATGAAAGAGAAAAGTTGGATTGAAAATTCTGAAGTTGTATAATGTGCTACTGCGCATGTCTTCCATTTGACTGGTGGTTCAAGCAAGTGGTGGAAGTCAAATAATCGAATCAGTCTGCGTGAAAATGTCTTCGCAATTATACAACAGTTTTGCTCATAATGTACTTACCACCGTGTACGATGCAAAACAATTTAAAGGTCCACCAAATTTGATGGAAAACATCGAAGAATTACAATTACCCTCGAAAAATTGGATAATCGCAGGAGAATTTGTAACGTTCATTATTGGAGCTGTGAAAGAATGCGCGTATGTGGATATTTTCTATTTCGGAGGAGATTTCAACCCATCAGAAAACGATTGGGAGATAATTGATATGAATGTTGAAGGCTACTTTATATACGAAAATAGATGGAAGAATTTCATATTACACCAAGTTCCCGGTATAATCCCCAAACCAGGATCGTATATACTTGATTGTTACAGAGTGCTACAGAGTGAAATTGGTGTTGATTTTTATCGGGTCGCGCTTCTCCCTTACCGAAGTGAAATAATGGATCTACGAGGGATTCGTAGAGGACTTCCTAATAAAACTTTCTTCTTCGACTCGTGTGGGGAACGCAACCAACACCACAAATTTTCTCCTCCGCCAACACTACAAGTTTTATGCTTCGATGTTCTCATCCAAACTTCCGATCACATCAAAGAAATATGCTGCTAATGAGCTGCGCATGTGCGAGGTGTAAATATTTGGTTTGAGGGGTCAGGTTCTAGTGAATCGAGAACAGTTTTAATAAGATGTTGTCCCAGGATAGTGTTGGTGAAGATAGTAGCAGCAGCAGCAGCAGTTCTTTCGAGTTGGATCGGCTTTTAGAAGAGTTTGAGATGAAGGCAAAAGACGAGCCATTCCTATTGATGAATACAACGTACCCGTTGGTGGGGGCAAGTTATGAAATCAAATGTGGATTGAGTCCTGTGCGAACCCTCTCACCTACAATCTCACTCATTCAACTTACCCAAAATTGTAAAGTCAGCTTCAGCCTGCTGGAATGGATCGATTTCATCGATATTCTACGAGTGAAAATCACCGAATTCTTCACAAGTCTACAATCAGATTTCGATGGGGCTCCCATATTATCCGATGAATACTGTCAAATAGTTCAACTTGTGTACTTCAATAATATTAAATTACTTCAAGTTACAAAGCACAATATCCATTTGTGGTTGTGTGAGGAAGATGTTCGAGAAATAATTCGAATCAACGATGAAGTGCTATCACATCGAATGTCTTTTCTGGAACATTTTGGATTTTCCACATACTATCATAATGTTATTGATATGATTAAAAGTACGAGAGACCAGCATCAGCAGCAGCAGCCCGATGAAATGGTCCTCTTGTATTGTTTTATCGGTATTTCGCCCGACTGTTTATCAACCAATACACTTAGAGAAATGTTATTTTTCTATAAAAATAAAGTTATGTATGATTTTGAACAATAAAAAAATTGATGCTATTATTTTTGGTTTATTAAAACACCCAACTTCCTCATAAAATATTTAATAGGATGAAGAAAAATACATACAGCCAATCATCTGAATCAATCAAAAATGTGTATAATTATACTTACTTACAAAATATCTTAACCCCACTAATTTAAAAACAAAAATACATATATAATTTACACAACTACTACTACTACTACCCAAATTTAAAAACATCAAAAATCTTAATTCTAACCTAAAGAATAGTGTCCATAAGGTAGGGTGCTTGTTTTATCCCCCAATATAACCCGTTTATTATCAAAGGGGCTCAAAGCGATTTTATTCTGCTCAATTGTGTATAACTTAAGGTCAAAAGAGCGGATAGATCTCTGGACGCGATACATCTCTATGTTCTCTTCCAGACATCTAACGTAGTCCTCAAATGTTATTGTATTTCGTAAGACATACTCGCGCACCCCTTTGGCTTTCTTTGTGACGTCATCATCGCGATTTTGATTTTGGACAGTGAAGCTGTACATTTTTGCCCGCAAACCAACGAACTTATCCATCAAAAGCCCTTTGTTCTCGTCCTTCATTAAGCCTACTACTTTTTTGTTGACCTGCGGAATATTAAAGAGGTTGTCTGGAGCATAATCACTCGTATCAAATTTCCCGATATTTCTATTTATAATTGACTCATAAATGTCATCGTTTGTAATAATATGGTAAATCAAACTGTCAGTATCAGTGTAACATAATCGCATCAATCCAGGGTCTTTGTATAATTTCAACATAAAGCCATAATGGAAATCGTAAACGCAGGTTTTGGAGATGTCCAAAATAGACATCCCCACATAGATGGGTTTGTTGAATAAAACTTCTAATTTATTCTGTTCTATGGCCACCAAATTCTCCTCAAATATCTTGCTGCTATTGAAATTAGGTTGAGAAATATAATAGCGAGCCCCATAGGGCCCATACCATTTATTAACTAATCTAACTAGTCTATGCTTCCGTACATTCTCCATAGATTTACCGAAAATTGCGTTGATCAGCAGCTTGAAGAGAGCTATTTCAAACGCATTCTTAGAAGCTGCCCTCAATCTAGTGTTGAGATCTATGTATGCTTTAAGCCACGGAGCTTGCTTAAATTCCAAAATTCTATGGACTTTTTTCAGCACCATCCCCAGCGCCAAACATTGTTTTAAATTTCGATAGTGAATGATATATTTCGATTTATTGTGGAGAGTTGTTAGTAATTTAGGTAATTTGCTGTTGGGTGGTGCTGTGTGAGTGGGACAAAGAGGGAGATCTTTATGCAGATCATGAAGTTCAGCTGGGTAATCTAAATCGACTTCCAATATGTAGCCAATTGGACTTTCGTCTGAGACGTTTCTTACGTCTACATCATCGAGATTTTCAACCCACTTGAACCCATCATAGGGCAAATATTGAATCATAGCCCATCCGTACAAATTACAAACGTCAAAATACATGAGGTAACTTGTCTCTTTTTCGGGGTCGTGATTATTCATGTATTTATTATTGGCCTTTGCAAATCGATTACTGCATTGGCTCACACCTCCACGAATTCCCTTCTCCACAAATAAGACCATATCGATGTCTTTCAAATATTGTAAAGATACATTTGTATATTTCAACATACAGTCCCACGTGAAGGAGGGAACCGTGAAATAGTGGGCCGGATCTAAAGCAAAAAGATCTATACATTTGCTGCGAAAATTCTCAAACACATCGGCCAATAATAAAACATCTGTCTTCAAATATAAATCTGAATAATCACCTAAATTTCTACAATTAAAACTAGTCCAAATTGTTTGAGCATGCCTATAATCATCCTCACTTATCGATTCGTCGCGTAATTTATTAAAAAATTTCTCTATTGGAGGAAGATTTTCCTCGTTCAATTTACCCCATTCATCTAAGTGTTCATAGGGAAATACTCCCTTACGAGTTAGTAATTTAAATTTATCATCGGATAAGTGCGCAAACTCGCTTTTCAAAATATTCAAATCCTCCACCTTCAAATATGACACTAATTTGTCCAAGCTTGAATCTAAAAACCTACATGAATCGATGAAACGAAATTTAACCACGGAGTTTTTCGTACTTCTAGTGAAACTTATATACTTCTCTTTATTGATTGGGAGTACTTGAATATTTTGTTTGGACGATTTGGCTATATCTCGAATCAGCAAAAACATATCGTACCCACTGAGGTTATGAGCCACAACAGGCACTACGAATCGATATTTATAATTAAGATTACAATCTTGATGGGCTAATCCTCGATATTTGCCCGTGAAATGGCAATGATCTCTAACACGAACATCCCCCTCTTCGAACTGTCTCTCGCAAATATGACATTTCGTTTCCTTCATTATATCTAGGAAACTAAAACCATTCAAGTCCATAGGTACAATAGATTTAAGTTTTAGATCGATAAATTCCCCAATTTTATCTAGTTCATCTGTCAACCATTTGGCCGGGTCTAATCCCCTATAACTATCAAATCGTGATAGGGAATTGTTAAATTGGCATTTTAAATAATACCCAACACTATACGCCTCGTGTAGCTGGGTTTTGTTCGTATATGAACTTACATTAGATTGAGAGCAGTTCTGAATAGGTAATAGGAGAGCTTCAAAGTCAAAATAAATAATAAATGGTATGGGTAGTTTGTTTGAGTGATTCTTGAATTTCAAATAATCATCTTGGGGGAAAGTAATTTTACACATGTTCATTTTACCACAATCCTCAATGTGATTTTTATACTTATTCTCGCTCTTGAAATTATTTAAACATCGCTCACACAAGTAAGTTTTGTTGTTCAAGCTAATTTGAGAATTTACAAGTCTGGATAAATTTTTAATTAGACAATAGTGAAATTTAACGGTGGGATCAATGAAATTTGAGGATTTCGCAGGTTCTACATCGCGATAATATTTATCTTGGATTAATAGTAAATTAAAATGCTTCTCTAATTTATTTTTTTTAGTTAAATATGCAGGGAGAACCTTCAATTTCTCCACATGTTCGCTCTGCTGCTGCTCATTACCCCCACATAATTCCAAAACGAATACATGAATTGAAATATTGTTATTTTTCTCGAAAGTTGGAATTTGTGATATAGGAAGGGGAAATGTTAGATTTTGTAAATTTAAAACATTACTAAAATGTGGATATGAAGAAACACGAGCTGTATTTGCATTTGCTGCTGCTGGATGTAGCCCAGCTGTTACTGCCCAGGCAAAACAGTATTCATCGTAATTTTTAATATTAATAACAGCACGCTTCAAGAGTATTTCTTTGGGGAGAACGATATACGAAGAGCCTGAATTGATGGTTTCATGCTTATTTATATTCACCCCCAAACTGATAACCTCCCTAATGCTCCACCCCGAGTCGCGTTCTAAAAAATCATCCAGCTTTACTTGGAGTTTATCAATTACATTCTCCTTGAACCACTCCAATAAATTTGTAAAAGCATCTATTGGAGCGGACTTGGTGTGGAAATATTTATACTCTGTTTGGATAAGCTCGTCGATCGCATTGAGCCGCATATATTCCCCACAAAATGTAGTGTTTACCTTAATGAAATTGTATGTATGTAAAATTTTGGTGATTCTAGGGCTGAAAAGATGAAAAGCATCATATAAAAAATTTATCGGGTCTAAATGTGAAATGTTCGTTATAAAGCCAGTTCGAATTCGTTGGGAAAATGCGCATTTACCTTCCTCCCAACGGATTCGCTCACTACGGTTCTTATTAGTTGTGGGTGGTTTATTTCGAACCCCTAATAAAATTTTGAATCTTTTTAAATGTCCAATATTACATTGAAGTTGGTTCTTACAGGGTAAATTCAAGGTGTCTTTGGTTAAATGTCTGGAAAAAGTCCTAATGTACTTTGTACAGAAACCTATCCACTTTGTTATTTCCTGAGGGGATAATTTCGATTTTAATAAATCCCGTTGAGCCTCATTGATAATTTTCACAATCTCCCCACTGATTTTAGCGATTGAAACCATTTTTAAACAATAAACAAGCACCCTACCTTATGATATATAAGAACAGTATAGGAGGGATGTTGCCGTTAGTGGTGTTGCTGTAAGGTTCTCTCTCTCTCAACTCCTGGGAGGCAATTCGCAGAATTCTATTTTTGCACAAGATTTTCCTGCCCCAATCGCTTCTTCCCCTCGATATATTAATGTGGTGTTCTGTCCCTTATTGATGATATCGATTATGGGGATAAGCGCTGTTGTTAGTCGCTTAGGCAGGAAAACAGTTAGGTCGCCTTCTAATTCTGCTAAAACAGCCTCCCCAAATTTAGTGTGTACTGTTTTCAAATTTAAAATTAAATGTGGTACATCTAATTTTAAGTCTGCAATCTTTGTAGGTGTTGCCCTCTGCAAGAGAGAGATTTGGTTCAGTTTGGTAAAATCCATTTTTATTTTATTTTTTTAAAAATCTAAAACAAATCGATGGAAGTTAGCAGTGAAGAATTATTTTTGTGTGTGTGTGTGTGTTGAATTTACCTCCACCAAAATTGAAGATTAATAAATACACCAAAATATTATTAAATATCTACTAAGCAAATTGTTTAAAAGAAGATTAATAAATACTTTCAAAAAAGTTAAAGTTCTACCAGTATATTTTTTAAGAAAAGAAAAAATAAATATTCCCTACATATAAATTAACCCTACATAGGAAAATAATGTTCAAGTTAATTAATGAAATAAACTCACCTTGATTTCAGCACTCACAAAAAACACGTCTGGTTGTTTCTAACTCAGATTTAATAATGAATATAATAATGAGATGCGCATATCGCGTTTTTATAGGAACTTCTTATCAGTTGACGGCGCCATCGAGTCGGTCAATAACAACTTTATCGATTTCTTTTTAGGAACTTCTTATCAATTGAGGTCATGTATATCGTTCATGCGTGGTGAATAACAACTTTATCATTTTCTTTTTATAGGAACTTCTTATCAATTGACGTCATGTATAGCGTTCATGCTTGGTCAATAACAACTTTATCAATTTCTGCGAATTAGTTTAATTTTAGTTTATCACATGATTAAATGTCGTGTATAAAACATATGACACTTCATAGGAGGAAAATAGTTATTATTCTCAAAGTGTTGTGTGTGATATATGAAGAAAATGGGCGCATTCACCGATCATATTGAGGAATTTACCAACCGGTTCGATATATTGAACAAAGATCAGATGCGGAACTGGATGGAGGACAAGTGAGTTGTTTTTTATTTCATTTTGATCTTACTATATATCTTGATTGCATATTTTTTTAGTCATTATTCAGAGGAAGAAATCAAAATAGAATTAGATTATCTAGATGTATTGAAGGCGTCTGATGATGTGGATGATTTATTCCCGGATTTGTGTGACCCGCACGGAATAATTGATTTAACGTATGTTTTCTTTTAATTTTTGATATATTATTTCGATTATTGAATTACTCTTATTTCCATCAGATCCGACGAGATTTTATTGGTGGAGGACGTGATGTATGTGATTTCTTCTACTTGTGAAATATTTGCTTACTAATTTCAATAATTACAGATTGAACGAATTACCTTCCCAAGTCCTGGTCGATACCCCAGCGTCTTCAGCGAGCTCCCCAGACATTTTGTATGTATTCATATTAACTCTAGAATTATTTCAATTCTAATTCTACTTTCTCAATAGATCATTACCTCATCCATACCAATCACCTGCACCTTCGCCGACACCTCCCCCGCAGCAGCAGATTTACGAGGGATTTTGTATCCATGGTTTCCGCCACTACTTGGCGGAGCTGATGTTTGAAGTATGTTCACCTTATGCTGATGTTTTTTTATTATTTAATGAGTACCCTTGTTTTATTCATAATTACAGATGTCACAACTTCGGGTTTTGGAGGGGTGCAGGTATTTGGTTTCACCCCTAGATGGAGAATGTTCCCTGGTGGTGGGGTTACCTCGCGATTTAAATCGCTTGAAAGAAAAAGTGAGTGAATCGAACACACACACACACTATTATTATTATTATTATTATTATTATTATTATTATTATTTATCAACTAAAGTTATTTTTTTGTTTTCGCAGATGGTTGAAATGCGCATAGCTCGAGGTATGGTCTTTTTTGTTGAGTTTTTAGGGAATAATTTTTAGATTTAGGTGTTTATATTGTATATATATTTTAGGGAATTTTTGTAAAATATTTTTTGTGTGTGTGTGTATTCAAGAATAAAGTTAAAAGTTAAATGTATGTGTCTAACTGATTCCTCATCTCCTATTCATAATCAAACAATAGCGATACTTTCATTATTTATTATTATTATTATTATTAATACGTTTCTTTACATTTTTAATGAGGATTTTCAGTAATAAAACTGATAATACACTAAGATTGAAACATTGCATAGCATAGATTTCATTTTCTTTCTGTGGTGGTTGAGCTTCAGATACATTGCTTAGGCAATTGATTGCTGCTGCCGCCGCAGGTGTTGAGGCTTCAGTTTGCTGCCAATTCACCACGTCTCCCTCACTTCCATCATGGAATAATAACTTGAGTTTATAGTTGAATGTTGGTAACATAGTTTTAGGAATAACGTATGAGAATACCTCCAATTGATTTTCATTAACTAGTTGGTGGTCCAGGGGTTGCCATTCGGTTCTATTACATTCCCTCTCAACGAAGGCATCCTTGTTGGGACATATATAAATCCGATTCACTCGAGGTGGTACGTTTGTATATAGGATCCCATTCAATATTGCGGTTAGGATTATGAAATTTGATTTCAACACAACCATCCCCTCCACTTATACTCAAATTACCTAGTTGGCTTATAGTTAACTTTTTATCTTCATAAAATTTTATGTCTTTATTCAGTGCTACTAATTTCACATGGAATTCAAACAGTTTACGTGCGTATTCTTCCAAAGACATATCAATACTAGTCAGTTTGGGGGAGAGTGCCCCCCATACCCATTTTTTGAAAACCTCGTAATAAATCTAGATGGGCATCTTCCTTCGTAACATATTCAAACAATTTCCAGCTGTTTACACTGCAGCACATAGAATTATTGTGGTTGGAGTGATGAAGGCAGATATATCTACAGTTTCCTCGAACAAATTCTGGACAGCTACCTTTCAAATTCAAGACTTTCACCTGGCGATCTAACCCCAATTTTTTTAGGATGTTCACTATGAATTTGGCTTTACCCTTTCCACTAACGTATATGATGCTATTTGGATCAATATTTTCCTTGAAAATTTCCTCAATCCTAGTATAGTCCTGGTATCCAGAGTTGTATGGAATTCCGTGGTACTTTTCACAAAACATTACTTGCTTCATTTGATTTTCTGCGAGTTCACTTAGCGGTGTGGGTGACTTGAATAGAAAATATTTTTCTAACTTTTTCTCACAATCCACCAAAGCTAGTTCCTTAACTATCATTCCATGGTATGAGATTTGGAAGCTCTGAATGTCGACCGCCACACACTTCATCTTGAACTATACTGTCCTCATCGATATTATGCGAAGTCGCACGAAACGTTGTAGCCGATGATCTCCGACCTTTCATTTGTCGTTTGCGAGCCGCATGAGTCGGACGAGTCGAACTGGTGGCGCCATCTCCACGTATCGGTCTATACCTTCTGGACCAAAGGTGCAGAATGCTTCGTAGAGGTGCTTCGCACCTCCACGAAGCAATCTGTACCATAGGTCCACCATGACAGCTGTCATGTGGTGGCGACACCTCTACAACGC
Organism: Endomychus coccineus; assembly: GCA_958510875.1. Taxonomy (NCBI): domain Eukaryota; kingdom Metazoa; phylum Arthropoda; class Insecta; order Coleoptera; family Endomychidae; genus Endomychus; species Endomychus coccineus. The sequence continues at coordinate 112,338,785 of OY294070.1, read as the reverse complement.
AATCTGTACCATAGGTCTGCCATGACAGCTGTCATGTGGTGGCGACACCTCTACAACGCAATCTGTACTTAGGGGTCCACCATGACAGCTGTACCTTATGGTCGCCATGACAGTTGGATCTTATGGTCGCCATGACAGCTGGATCTTATGGTCGCCATGACAGCTGGATCTTATGGTCGCCATGACAGCTGTACCTTATGGTCGCCATGACAGCTGGATCTTATGGTCGCCATGACAGCTGTACCTTATGGTCGCCATGACAGCTGTACCTTAGGGCCGCCATGCTGTCATGTGTTAGTCACGTGACCCTGTGACACACTTTTTGCACACACCCTGTATACTCTTTCATGTGACACACTTTTTGCACGCACCCTGTATACTCTTTACAAACAACCGATCCTTATCACCAGACCGACACCCCTATGGCCGCCATCTTGGTTTTTGTCGTAGAACTAGGACCGACACCCCTATGGCCGCCATCTTGGTTTTTGTCGTAGAACTAGTCCAGTATATCTACTCTTTTCCATTAGTATTTCAAAATAATGATTGATACTAACAATTGTAGGAAGCATTTATTATATCCCACTATAGGTGAGAACCTGCACTTCGGGATGAAATAGTGATTTAAATACCAAGGGAGGAAAGTCCCTCTTTTCCTCCCGGGGATAGTCGCGCGTTAAAATACATGGGAGGAAAAGCACTTTATTCTAGTGCAGGGGTTCCCAACCTTTTTGCACCTGCGTACCACTTGACTTTTGAGAAATTTTGGCGTACCACCAGACCTAAATATTCTAATAAACGTATGATCTTTACTCTTCTAAAAGTGTTCAAAGGCTTTTTGAAATGGTGTTGATGTACAGTTTTATTTATTACCCACAGGTGTAAAAACATACAAATAAAAAATTAGTACAAACTCAGCAAAAAATTAATCATCATACAACATATACTTTTATAGTCTTTAACCGTACCACCGGTTGGGAACCCCTGCTCTAGAGGAATGTATATAATTTTTCCTACTACCTTTTATGCACATTCTCAAGAATGTTTTTTCTGTTAAATTATAATATTTGAAATCAGTATACATCACAGAGACTGGCGTTGCCAAGGCGTTGTTAACAACATAGTGATTGACGTATTCCAACGGATTTTCTTTATTGCAATCATACAAATTTTGCATGGGAAATGGAATATGAAGGTGATGATAGTATTCCACGACATTTTAGAATCTGCCAAGTTGGTATCGCTAAATCTTCTGCCAATTAAATCTCGTGAAAGATACGAGAAAGAGTACGATCTTTTTGAAAAATGGCTGGAGGAAAATCTAAATTTAATAACCCTACGCCATTTTCTAAGAAGGGGTAGTAGGAAAAAACGTTAATATAATATTTGAACATGTTCTTCAATAGTCAGAAGAAACTAATTGACAGAATCGTACATTACCAAATTCTTTGCATTTAAAAGAATGACGAAATAACGACTAGATATCCTATTCGATAGATATAACGATTCAGTCATAATATTGCAGCAATGTTTTTTTTAATACTTTGAGTACACGCGAGGGAGTCCTATAATGTTCGAAGAACATCGTGTGAGCCAGCAGTGGAATGCAAGGAGGGGAGATAAGCTTTCGTATTTATTATTTAGGTGAACACAACTTCGCTGTTCGATAAAAAAAATAATGTCTGGTAGGAAGAAGTTGGCAGGTCTTGAGCTTGACAGTGAAGAAGTGACTAGTTTGAGCTCGTCTAGTGCGCCTATCTGGAATCTCTCGTGGTGGAACAACAGACAAGATTTCTGATGAACACCGACCATGGAAATGTCGATCGAAAAGGGATAGATCTCCCACCTTTCTACGATGTTCCAGAGAGGTCAATGAACTCTTAAGTGTGACATCATCAATCAAACGAATAGCTCTCTTCTGGATAGAATCCAAGAGATTCAGCGTATGTTTGGGAGCCGAACTCCAAACATATGAACAGTACTCCAGGACAGGTCGAATCTGTGTTTTGCAGATTATGAGGAGCTACTGGGATGTAAAGTAGCTCTTGGCACGGAATAGAAAACCAAGTTTTTGTTAGGCGGTTTTCGCAATGGACCTCACATGATCGTCCCATGAGAGGGTGCTGTTGGTGGTGATTCCGACCATTGTTGTGGAAGACTTCATACGAATAGTTTGACCTGACATCATCATATTAGAGATTAGTTATTTGTGGTGAAGACGCAAGCTTCAGTTTTGGTTGCATTAAGCTCTACTAGATTATCAGATCCCCATTTCAAAATCTTTGCCAGATCTCCATTAATTAATTGCGTCCAACGGTCCTGTCACGCTCCCCTTGTTGCATTGAATGGTATAGGGGCTCCAGATGAGAAAGCGGTATGAAGGGTAACATCATCTGCAAAGCTGTGGACGGGTCATGTGGTCATTTCCAGCAGATCGTTTATATGGAGCAGAAACAAGGTTGATACCAAGACAGATCCCTGTGGGCCACCAGTGTTAATAGCCATTGTATCGGACGACACTTCGTCAACCACCACGTGGAATGATCTATCTGAGAGAAAATTCGATAGTAAGCGACAAAGTTGAGCGGCAAACCATATGCCGGAAACTTCCCAAGAAGGTAATAGTGCAATGGGTCTATAATTATTAGGAAGGGTCTTCTTTCCTTTTTTCGGAATTGGTTGGACTCTAGCTGTCTTCCTGCTGGAAAGAAAGGCACCAAGTTTGTATGAAAGGGTAAACAACTTGCAGAAAACTGGTGTTAATTCAGATGCACATTCCTTGAGAACGACAGGTGGAATTCCGTCTGGTCCCATAAACTTTTTGGTATTGAAATCAAGCAGAATGCGGCTAATTGTTTGCGGACGAAGGACAATTTCAGGCATATGGTTATCGATGGTAGCAATATTAGGAGGTGCCATCCCATGTGGATCCAAAGTGGAATTTGCTGCAAACATTCCAGCAATCTACCCTATCACCTAAATGCATTTTCTAGAGTTAATTATTTCTTAATTGCTCTTTTTACAGGCGTAATCAATTCTTCACAAATTTGTATGAATGAATGTTTATCGAAAATTTCGAATTCTCGATTTAATTGTCAGTAATTTTGGATGCATATTTTAATTCACCACGACTTAACCTGTTTAAAACTTCTGCATCGCGTCTCCATTTTATTTAAACGAGCTTCAAATGTTATTATTTGAATGCAAATAGTGTTGTGATGTGTTAGGTTTCAGAGCAAATACTATTATGAACACTTCTTGCAAATCGTTCGGAATAAAACAGTTCTTTTCATGGAATTCTAGATATAACCAGGATAACCGATATAATCGGTATTAAGACTGACAAATTATTGATGCCCGGAACATTATCTCCTTCTCACATTCAAACTAGTATAATTCAATAACAATTATCTACGATTATCGAACATAAATGGCTATTAGTGGATTCAATTAATATTCAAAAACACAATCATATCATGATTTAATTCGTTCGTGAATATTTAATACCAATTAATTCATTTATTTTTTTGTTAAGCTCGGTGAAGTACCTAGAATTTCAAGTTATTCCGAAATATACTTTTCAGAGTGTAGAGTTGCGAAGCGTAGCCGGATATGTTATGGTAATCCTGTTAATACAATTCGACTTTTCAATTGTTTTGTGGTATGAAATACCGTAGACAGAATCACAACCTACTCCTTCTGAAGTAGGAGCTTGAGAAGTTGAAACAGCAACCCAGATTTTCATAGGTTGTTTGGATGTACGTCTTTTTCGCAATCTTTTGGTCAATCCTCATGTACAGGATGTCTGGAAATTCACATGACAATCTTCAGGAACTGATTATACACAACAAAATATGAAAAAAATGTCACATCAACATCGACCTTACAGATCTTCTAGATAATGTTCCATAAGCAATTAGATTAGCAATTAGGTTTATACCGGGATATCAAAAATTATCTTGGTCAAGGGTGGTTTTGGAATCTAAAACGTGTGTCTTAGTTTACGTTTGAAATAATTATGTCACTGTCACACTGACATCATCAATAACCTACAAATTTCATACCTATTTATTCCAGTTGTAAAACAATAATGAACTACAAATTATGAAATAACGGTTTTAGTAACAAGAAAAACTAAATTACAGTAATTGTTGGAAATGTCCCCCGTTTTGTCGATGCACAAGTTGACGCGCATCCTCATGCTGTGAAAACTGATTTGCAGCATTTCTGGCGTTATGGTTGCACATCGCTGAACTATTCTTTGTTGAAGTTCTTGCAAATTATTCACCGGAGTTGCGAAAATCTTGTTTTGCAAGTAGGGAAATATAGAATAGTCCATAATTGTCAAACAAGGTGATCTCGGAGGAAACTCAACTTCTGTATGCAAACTCGCGGAGAAAAGCAATATTTTCTCGTCTAGTATGTGCTGTTGCACCGTCATGCTGGAAATAACCGTACCGAAGTTCATCATCGTTTAACTGTTGCACAAATTCAGCCAAAAAGTTGTGTCTGTACCTTTCTGCGTTGACGGTGAAATCGACAAAAATTTACCCAATTATTCTTCTGCGAGAAACTGCCATCCAAACACCGATTTTTCGAGCATGTAGTGGCGATTCAGTAAAAACATGAGGTTTATCATTGCTCCACATTCGCATATTTTGAGAATTGAGGTATCCCGAAAGGTGGAACCACGCTTCGTCAGAAAAAAAAGTTGAGTCCAGAAGATCGTCATTCATTAAATTATTGACAAACCAATGGCAGTAAGCAAGGCGTCTGGCTGGGGTGGTCTGCGGGCAGAAGAGCTTGATGTGCTTGCATCTTATATGGATGCATGTTCAAGTCTTTCTTTAAAATCTTCTTACATGTTCTATAAGAAAGTCCAATTTCCTGAGAAAGACGTTTCAAAGGTTTTGCAGACTCCTCTTCCATATGTTGACGAACGTCATTGATAACTTCTTCTGTACGAACTCTTAGTCTACCAGCACCTTTTTTATGAGTCACACAACCAGTTTCGCGAAACACTACAACACAATTTGTAAGGCACGCTTAAAAATTGTCCGGTAATATTGCCACGTTTGGGAAGTGCTCTCGAAAATTGTCCAAACACAAACGTTGGTTGTATTGCCAATTTCCATTAACTAGCGCACCCGTTCGAAAATCGGCTTCAATCATGAAAATGTTGTGCTGTGTGGTAAGAGGCATGATTCAAAAACTGGATTAGAAAATTTCAGCACAATGACTTAACAGATTCTGACACAACAAAACATATTCAAAAATTTAAAGTAAGACACACGTTTTACATTCCACAACCACCGTTAACCAAGATAATTTTTAATTTGTAGTTCATTATTGTTTTACAACTGAAATAAATAGGTATGAAATTTGTAGATTATTGATGATGTCAGTGTGACAGTGACATAATTATTTCAAACGTAAAGTAAGACACACGTTTTAGATTCCACAACCACCCTTGACCAAGATAATTTTTAATATTACGGTATATGATGGAGCACCTTCACAATGTTTGAGTTCGAAATCATTTAGATTTAGTTTACCCTCAGAAGTGGGTAGGCCGTAACGATCCAGTTGCGGGGCCTCTTCGTTCATCCGACTTAAACCCCTTAGAGTTTTATCTTAGGAGTTATTTGAATTATGGCTCCCCATGAGCCCGGCCCCGAAATTTATTATCATACTTCCGTAATTAATAAATTACATAGTTTGTTTTCTAAATTTCCAATACAACCAGTTTATAGATATAAGAACAAGCTAAAACACCGTTTAGGTAACACCTTTGATAAATTTTCCGATTTCGTGATTTACAAAATCACTTGTGAGTCGTGTTCAAAATGCTATGTGGCTCAAACCAGAAGGAACATTTTAACTCGTAAAAAGGAACACTTTGCCCATATAAGGAAAAATAATGGTGAAAAATCAGCGGTAGCCGAACATATTTTGAATACAGGTCACACCATTTCTCAAGAAAGTTTATCATTTTTAAAACAAAGTACAGACAAATTAACAAAATCAATTTATTAAATACCGATTTATCTCCAGCTGAGAGTAACCCATTGTTTACATTATTATCCCCAAATAGTATTTAAACAGGCACATTTTGATTTATATAGTTCACTCTGATGATGGCTAGTTGGTAGCCGAAAGGTCCTCAGTACTTTAATAGTATTTTTAATGGATAAGGGTGATTATTTCTTATCAATAATTCTATGAATCATTAGATCGGGTGCTGCTATAGTTTTTTGTAATTGAATGGTTGTTTCACTCCAGTTTATAGAGAGTTTCCACTTTGTTGAACGATGAAAGCAATAACTAATGATAATGAAATAGTTGGAAATACAGAAATCATCCTGATATTTCCTGGGAAGTGTGGAGATAATACGTTTATATGGCAATAAATTTCCAGCCATTATCAAGTGATAAAAGATCGTTTTAACACATCGGACTGTTGCCTTTCAATATTGCGTTGGACCTTTAGCAAAAGAACAAAAAATCAAGACAGAAAGCCACACAAGCAAGTCGTTTATCAGTGAGTGGTAATTATCAGCCACTTCGATGTTCAAATATAGCCCCTTTTAAACAGAGATAAATGCTTCCGAGCGTTGCAAAGGCTTTCATCTGTGAACCTTCCAAAACTAATGACGAGCGAACTCTTCACGCTCTCCGGCTCGCTTCTATTTTAAAAATGGTTGGTGGGTGGATTAGCAAAAACGCTTCCGCATTAAAACTTGTGGCATTTATTGTAGCATTAGAAACTAATGTTCTATAGTAAAAATAACAATCAAGTGACTGGTGTTTTTTGCAAATTATGACATCATGATCTCATCAATGTCAAATATAGTCTGTATAGATTCAGAAATGCTCAAAACGGATATATCCGCGAAAATCCGGAAAAATTATTGTTGGCTGATTACAATACTTTCCTTAGACCATATATTACGAATAGTGAGAGAAGTAAAAATAATAATCATAATTCATTGTCCGTGAGAGACACTGACGTAAAGTTGTACCGTTATTAGCCCGAGTCGCGAGCACAATATGAATTCTTTATAGCTTATTTGATCATAAAACGTCTCAAAGAGAAACGACGTTCGAAAAAAATTAACTATTTATGACTTTATTTCAACTCAATTTAATTGGTAAATAAAAATTCTACTCTACGGCCTTATAAAAAATCACAAAGAGAACGCTCCTATTCGCCCGGCAGTATCTCATATCAATAGCCCCACACACAAACTTTCCGAAAAACTTAATTCCTTTTTCAAAAATATATCTCATTTCAAACCCAAATTTGCAGTAAAAAACTCTGTTGAACTCGCAAATTCGATAAAAGCAAAAATTATACCTAACATCGGTATGTTGATATCCTTTGATGTATATAATATGTTTTCAAATATCCCTGCCATTGAATGTCAAAATTTAATCACAAATATCTTAGAAAAGTCACATATTAATCCTTTGACAAAATCAGATATAGAACAAGCATTTGATTTATGCCTCAGTCAAAATTACTGTCAGTTTGATAACAAATTTTATACTCAAAATAACGGATTAGCTATGGGTTCTCCATTAAGTCCACTTCTCGCAGATATTTTTATGTCTCACATAGAAGATACTATAATGAGTTCTGCCATAACTAAAAAACATATTCAATTTTGGTACAGATACGTAGACGATATTTTAGCCCCCTTTAAAGGTACACGTAGACAATTAGATGTTTTCTTATCATTCATCAATAATATTCATCCCAACATAAGATTCACATTAGAGACAGAAAAGAATCACAAAATAAATTTCTTAGACTTAACATTATTACATCATAATAATAGCATCTCATTCGACATTTACAGAAAACCTACTTTCACAGATACAGTAATTTGTACCTCTTCACATGACATAACCCCTATAGTCATTAACTAGCTGCTTTTCATTCAATGATACATAGAGCCTTTTCCATTCCCTTATCTCAAGAAAATCTTAGTAAAGAACTAGATACAATTAAAGTCATTGCTACAAATAACGGTTTCGGTCCTCAAGTAGTTTCTAAATTAATAAAAAGAAAAAGACAAAAATTAATTTACAATAACATTTTCCCTTTATAAAATACAAAGATAACTCATTAAAATATGTTTATTTAACTTATTTTGGTTCTATAAGCGAAAAAATTGCAAACATGTTACATCCCATCATAACCTGACCATCAGCTTTAAACCCCCAAACAAATTATCTAATATTCTGTTCAATGCGAAAGATAAAACTGACAAATTTAAAAGACCCGGAGTTTATAAACTAACTTGTTCAGAGTGTGATAGTTTTTACATAGGTAGATCTTGCCGTAACATAGCAGTTAGATATAAAGAACATTTTCGTTAAAACCGATTCTTCATATTTTAGAAACAGGCCGTACCTTTCCTAATTTGAATAATGTCCTAATTTTACATAGTCAAGATAAAATTTCAAAACTAAATATATTAGAGTCAATGGTAATTTTCAAAGGAATGAAGATGTATGATAATAAGATCCTAAACGATCAACTAGATTTATATTACAGTAATATCTTCAATGTGTTAATAACCTGATTTTAGTATTTAAAGTCTGTTAGTAAATATACCCGCACCACTAAGGTCCTCACGGAATTACCTTATCACCTTACACCTCTCTGGTTTTTCCTAGAACTATTTCCTATAGCCATAAAGTTTGTTTGTAATCCTTCTTTAACCTATATATAGTAGATATAATATTTGTTAAATTCATTTTTCTTCTGAAGATGACACGTTTAGTGTTGAAACTATAGTAACGACTGTATTAAATATCAGTGGTAGTAAAACAAAGTAGTTTTATTTATTATTTCGTTAAAATGATAAACTATCACAAAGTAACGGCTTCCACAATTGAAATGAAAATTATTTATGACTCTATTTTAACTCTATTCAATTAGTAACTTCCCTACATCTACCTTGAGTTTAAACAATTTTCGTTTTGTGCATCATCTATCTTTATTTTTCAGAGAAAATATTAGAAATTTTAAATGTCACGAAGTTGGTAAATTAGACTCAGAATGGCTGGCTAACAATCGACGAAATCACTTAATAAATATGACTAGGATAATAAACTCTAGGGGCGCTTCAAAGCTTTTCTTCAACTATTCTCCTACCCATCATTTCCAGAAAGGCGTTATTATTTTGGTGTTCAACTTCCAAACATACGCTGAAGCTCTTGGATTCTATCCCGAAGAGAGCTCTATTCGTTTGATTGATGATTTCACACTTACGAGTTCATTGTCCTCTCTAGAACATCGTAGAAAGGTGGGAGACCTCTCCCTTCTCTATAGATATTTCCATGAGCGGTGTTCATCAGAAATCCCGTCTGTTGTTCCACCACGAGAGGCGGACCAAACGAGCTCAAACTAGTAACCAATTCAATGTCAAACTCGAGACCTGACTTCTTCCTACCAGACTTCATTTCCTTGAAGTTGGGGATTTCTTTATTTGGTGAGATCTTTCCCTATGCCTACAACCTCCAAACCTCCAAGAAAAATACGAATGCCCATCTCCTCTCCCTACATTCCACTGCTGGCTCACACATTAGGTTTCCCTCTCGTGTAGTCAAAGTATAAAAATGAAAAAATTAAATATGTGATAAGGCGTTTCCGAGATAAAATGAGTTCCGGTTTAACAGGAAATACGCGTTATCTCGGAAACGAGAGGTGAGGAATATTGTTTGGGGACACTTCAGATGACAACTTTTTGAGCTTTTCAATTTTATTAACTTAACACTTTGAATATCTCAATGACACATATTCATTATGCTCCGATTGTCTTCGAGACTTTGGCTTCATTGGATGAGGGGACATGAGGTTATTTCCAACAGATCGTTGTAATGGAGCAGGAACATATTTGGTGCCAAGGTAGATCCCTGTGGAACACCAGCGTTAATAGCCTCTATATATTAACCAATAATTCAGTAAATATTGCGGACAGATGTTCTTGTTTAATAGCAAAATTCTGACCAAATTAAATAGGCACGTCAGATGTTTTTTTGCTTCATATTTGTAAATATTTAAAATGATACTTTTTAGAATTTTCCATTAGGAGATAAATCAATTGGCATGGACTCTTCGACACCACACGGATATTCTCGAACAAGTTTTTACCTAGGTAATACTATAGGAAGTAATTCTTCAAATATTATATTATAGGGGTGTATGATTACGTTAAAAACATAATTATTCCAACAAGTAATGTGAATCTTGTTTCTGTAGTTTATAACTTTTATAATGTTCTGTTTTGTTTGTCCTATGTATGTGGTAAGACAATTTCTATCGAAATTGACCTTAAGAAAGAATAGGTAGAATTTTTAATTTGTTACTTCGAGATGGATGCTATTCACGACAATGATTTACGTATCTACAAATTATGTTCATGTGAAGAATTTTTTCAATGAATTTTGGAATGAATATTCTGCATCGGATCCGCGCAAAATGTGAACTTAACATAATGAATCATTCCCTTCCATTATAATTTTTGCTGAAACTGCGGCAGTTTTAGGGAACATAAATTACAAAGTTAATTTAGTTTTCACCGATATTAATACAGCATTCGTTTTTTACTTGGAAAAATGTTCATGGTGTGGTTAGTATTTCGTAGTAGGTAAATTAAAATTGCCAACACTAGTTCTATACAAAGCGGCTTTTAGGTAATTACGATTTTAAATTGCCCCGGTTACACGGTATTTTTCATCGCAAACGAACCGAAGTATCCAAAATAATGAAAGTTACACCGACATCAAGTTTGCAACTGACGCAGATCGACTCGACCTTCTGTCGATGATAATTTCATAAACGAAAGTGACTTATTTATAGCAAATCCTGGAGCACGATGTTTAAAGAACAAATCACATTGACGTGCAACCATAGAAAGTTTGGGAGATAAATCAACTGATCTAACTTTCAAACAAACCCGATGCATAAATACATCTTCTACAAAATTTATTTGTAACACTGTTATCATTACTCTTTGAACTATTTTAGGTTCAGAGTGTTTCACTGTTGATAAATTAAAAGGGAACCGATTTAGAAATAAAAGCAAGATTTAAACAGCACTTCCCCACTTTCAAGAAAGTTGGTAGTATATCAGGCTAGAAGGACCAAAACTCATAATCCTTTTTTAGCGCCATATTAATGATAAGATACTACTGTTACTATTTTTACAATATAATACAAATTATTAAATTAAATCAAAATAATATGAGAATGTAAGATACAATCACATTTCCGTAAGTAAATCATACATGTTGAAACTCATATCTTGACGTCAATCATGAAAAATACCCGTTATAGTATAAAAATATAAAATATGTTGTCACAGGAATGTGTTAAACCATTTCCGGCAATTATTTACTGATACTCAATCTTCGATCTGAAATTATAGCACAAACGTGAATCATAATTTATGAAGAATTTAAAACGACATGCCGAAAAATTATATACATCAATTATATACCTACGTTTTTCTGAACCAATTCAATCTAGGTCAAGCCGATTGCATGAATACTGGGATGTGAAGGAGGTGAAGGTCGAGTAACTCCGATCAGGTCTATTAATAACCTGGAACATGGGGTATCTTCCCATGTACGGAGACCTGTAATCGCAACCAGGCGCGTCTCCAGGTGGCGGATAGGAGAATGCTTTCGGCCATGTTGCCAATAGGGTCGGGGGTAGGAGTGAAACAAATAGCTCACGCGAACCAAGAGGTAGAGGGGTCTTCGGACATTAAGGCCATCGTACAATGCGCTCTTAGACAAAACAGATCTCGGCCAAGATACAGAGGGAAGATAGATCAAATCAAATCCTATTCCGAAGCAGATAGACACAACACAGGGCAACCAGGGAAAGATTACTCCAATCACGAAGTAACAAAGACACAGAAGAAATGAGAACATCCAGATTCCAATCAGAACCCACCTCAAACCAGACTCGGCGAATACCTAGTGAGATGGAGGATGTAATCTGATCTCAAAGCTCCTGGTGTCCATAAAGGATTTCCTCTCCCCAGAAGAGAAAGAGAAAAAAAGGTCTATTAATAAGAACCATACAGGAACGTCTGAAGTCCTTTGTGATTGTGGGGGGGAGGGCGAATGGGAGAACATATTATATATTTATGTCTCTATATACTACATTAGGAATAGGGTTGAGGGTGATTACCGGGTTACTTAATCAAATGAAAAAATATATTTTTATCCAGTATTAACAATAAAAAATATATAATTCTGTAGAGGGCAACACAAAAAACTTTTTTATTCATCAACAAGAATGATGTGTAATGTCATTTCTTGGAAAAAGTTGTGCTGAACTAAAATCTAACTTAAAAAATATTCTTTGACTCATAAAATTAAAAGAACGGCCTTCTCAGTGACTAGAACCTAAGAACCAATAAGCCTAAATATTGCCAAAAATGTTTCTCCTCTCGGCTCTTATCAAATTCTTCCACTACCTCTTCTAATTCTATTTCTTTTGCAACATAGAATTTATCAAAGAATCAGAAAATGTGTGATGTGACGTTGGGTTATTACTAATCTGAGATATGATGAGATATATCAGGGGACTGATCTTTCGCGAGAAGTGGATGTAGCAGGAACTGTCATTAAGAGAACAATGAGTTTTTAAATTTATGTTAACATACTTCAACAAGGAAGGAGCTGCTTTAACTAAGATATTTGGGGGGGTATTGCCCACACCAGGTTTATCCCGAGAGGGCGATCCGTCCTCTGTGACTCATACTTTCGACGTCCCCGGAACCATGAGTATATTTCCAACATTAATTATTCATTTTACATAGCTGCCCAAATGAAACCATTTCTAGGTTTCAAACTTCTTACTTACTTACTTACTATCAATAAAGCATTTAGAAGTTTCAGCATATTGTTCCAATGAGGGCTATAATCCTAAGTGAATCTAGGTGGCGCCACTGAACCTGAACGTCAGTCAGCTGAGTTTCATTGTTTTTTTGCACAATATCTTTTGAATGAAAATTTCTAGTCAGGTTTGTTTGGAAGCAGAAGGTGAACCTAAGTTTCTGTAAAATAAAATGCTCTTAAAGCAAAGGTTATTGAAAATTGCACTTTATTCAAAGACGATGAAAAAAATGTATCTAATCTGCAAGTCCATATATCATTTGTTACGCTTTTGCCAATATTTAGTATCTGTTGAATTACTATGTAGCCCGGAACATCTACACTCTTTTACCATCTTTGAATATAGAGTTATTATATTAATTAATAATGATTCTTTACCCAGATTATGAATTGTATATAAATTCTCGGGAAATAGGTCACACTAACACATATGCTTATTATTTTCGTCTTTACATACTTTCGGTCTCACGACCATCATCAGAGGACGGATCACTGTATAAAATGAGATTTCTTAAAACTAATTGTATTAAGCATGAAGCGTCTTTATCGCATTAATTTCAATGAGGAATGCCCACGTCGCCGAAACGAAATAGAAATTGTAACACATTTATAATGTTTCAGGTATATGAATGTATCAAGAAACCACTGCAAAGCAATCTACTTCTAATAATCCAAGTCATCTCATGCAATCTGAGAATAAGACTCTGGGTTATTATATTGTTAATCATCAGATACTACGTAAAAGCACAACTATTTTACCAACCCATTAAATATTGTTTCTTATTGCGGCTAGAGGATTTTCAAATACACATTCAAACATCTTTGTACGAGATTTTCTTCAGTTCCATTGACTTTGCACCTATTTTCTTCAATTCTGATTTTATCCATTCATAATAAATATATATTAATGAATTTATCCACGACCATGAATACAATTTTTGCACAAATTCTTAGGTTTCACGTTCATATGATATTTTTCTATATATCATATTGCGTGGTAGCCCTCAATATATACAGATTTCCGACCTTTATATCGTTATTGCAATGGAAATAATGGATGACTACATACTAAGTCATTTTTGCTAATACTATTTTTTAAAATAAAATATTGAAGGCAATATTCAAGTTGTATTACTTCGTTTTTTTAATCTGCTTCAAACAACATTAAAGTAATAACAGATGACAATTTTAGCGTAGTTTGGCCAAAAGTCTAACGAATCGATCAATATTTGAATACAGCTATATCTTGATTTATGGAAACTGTATTATATTCGAATACCTGATTGGTTATGTTAAATAAACTGAAATAAATGACGGAAATTGATTATACGTTTTTATGATCCCCCAACAACTTTTTATAGAGTTGTTGAATGCTAACTGATTCAAAGTACATACTGTTATAATGATCCAGTGCATTCAACTATCTATAACTAACTATTATACTATCTATAGCTTCTGATGTTAGAAATACATTTTACACATTATTTTTTGCACAGTATATTAACTTCAATTAACTGATTCTGTTTGATGAAGTGGAATAATTTTTATTCAACGATGGTGAGTGTCTAGTTGCTCGTTGAGTGAACTAGAAAATAGCACTTTTGAAGTTATAACAAATACACCAAATGAACATTTCAGCAAAAATCCTAATGAACTTCACAGATGATTGCAGATGCTAATCAGTACAATTTACATACCTAGATGTTACAATCCAGGAATAGCTAATATACGAAGAGATAGGTAACATCTTCGGTGTCCCTGCCGCGAAGTCTTCCCACGAGTTCAAAGACTTAAAGTAATATATTGGAAACTATAGTGTATCTGGCCAACATCGACCAGAACAATCTTTCGATTTTTCCATAATTTTCATTGGCCACCCCAGCCAAACGACATAATTTTTTTTAGTTGTTAGAGTTTTTGGCAAATCTACCCTTTATAACGATACCTCAACCATCTGTACTTTTCTTTATGGAACTCCTGACACCCATTTACACTACACTGTTAATATAATAATGATTAGGAACAACCGAAGTGTTGAGAAGCATCAATTTATTCTCTAATATTCTATATCATGGCATTGAAAGTTTATTTGAATTGTCGGAGAGAATCAATTAACAGAGACTTAATTATTTGTTTTACAACTTATTATTGTTCCATACTTCATGTATTACGAGTATTACAATATTTTGCTAACAGGAGAACTGTTAAAATAATTAGATTAAGGGGTTACCTTTCATCCCCTCAGGGGTCGAATATCACAAAAACCCTCTCTTGTGGGTGTCCCACGTCGTTTATGGAACCTTAAAATTTTTATTACAAATGATTCAGAAATTAGGTTTTTATGGAAAATGAAACTGCCCGTCAAGCAGAAAAGACAGTTTGACTGATGGTAATTAAATTAAATATATTATCCATTTTCGGAAATAAGCCCATATAAATGAGCACCTTAATTTTTGGATGTACTATTTGGTGGAACTATCCCTTCCGGGGCCCTGGGTCATGGTCATATCGGGGGCGACCAGCCAAATTTATTTTTCCGACTAAACTTTACTTTTAACTTTCACCACCCTAAATAATTATCGTCGAAATTACAAATTTTAGAGTAACCCGAATAAAAAACGGTACTATTCATACAGTATTTTTTACTAGGGAATTAATGTTCCAACGGAACATTAATCCAAGTTCTTGAAACAAAAAAGGTTCCAAAACCACGATATATGTCGTTAAACACAGATTTTAAAATGTAAAATTTGAATCAAACATTAAACAACGTGGCCCCAAGATATCAAATACTATTTCATTACTGGTTGAACTGACAAAAGTAACTCTACTCTTCGAAGTTTAAAGTAACTGAGTCGTGTAGTTTTAGAACCAGCTATATCCATCTATTGCAAAACATGTTTTAATTCAAATTTGTCAATCGGTTACATGCCCTATTCAAAAGATAAGCTTCAAACTCAACTACCACTGTTAAAACTGTTGAAAGTTACAGGTTCATCCAACTATTAGTTTCAAAACCAGCTACATCCAAAGCAATTTTTTTCCTGCATTTCAGGTAGGATGAACAGTATTGATATTTCACATATAACATTAACGTTTGGTGGGTGTCAGCAAACAAAATTATAACAAAAATAAAGTTATCAGTTTTCTTGCCGACACCACCTAATGTTTGTTGTAAAATATAAAAAAATTTGGAATGATTCGAAACATATTGTCATGTACTGTTTGAAATGAAACAGAGCATCTTTAAGAAAATTTAGGTAATACATAAAAATCGTCGGAAATAACTTTTTTGTCCTTTAAACATGTTTTTTTCCTCGGGCCTAGGGCACACAGGACATTTTTTTACGATGTTGTAGTTAGATAGACTTCTACTTCTACACTTCTACAATTCTCACCTAGGAATACCATTATTGGCTTACTACTTCGACGGATTTGCTTCTTTTCATACTTTGACTACACGAGAGCTGTTTGAGAGCCGAATTCCAAATATGTGAACAGTGTTCCAGGACAGATCGAATCTGTGTTCTGTAGATTATGAGAAGGTGTTGGGATGTAAAGTAAAGCTCTTGGTACGGAATAAACAACCAAGTTTTTGTGAAGAGGTTTCGCACTGGCCTGCAGAAAACTGGTGTTAATTCAGGCGCTCATTCTTTGAGAAAGATAAGTGAAATTCCGTTTGGATATGGAATTAAAAAGAATATATTCATAAACAATAGAAGAATATTACAAATAAGAAGCTTTAAAAGAAGAATTGAATAATGTTGGTGCCACAACAAAAATTCAGCTATGAAATTAGTCTGTTATTTTTTTCTTAGGATTGTTTATTCTCATTCTATAATTGGAGTTTTCTGTTGAATTTAGTATGAATAAATAAATGAACAAATAACTGAAGTAGAAAGAAATAATTCGAGTAAAAAAGTGGGTATATCTAAAATAATATGGCAATCCATTCCCGGAAATAATTTAAGTAGAAATCAATACAAGGCAAAGATTGTACGTCCCACAACTCTAATTCAAAAGAAGTAACCCGAATCCTAAAGAAATTTCACTCAACTATTCTGAAATATTTTTCGTTATCATTTCGCGAACGTAGAGATGTAAATTCCTCCACAAAGAACTTACATTAATAAAATATACGGGCACGTTCGAAAGCTTAGAGAGCGGAAATTGTACAGAGCAGTCTATTCAAAAGAATCGCTAATCCCTTAGGAAACCCTTTTCACGTTTTAGACCATTAAAAATGAAACGTACATGCTAATTTTAATAAGCGGTGAGACATTCTCAGTCACGTTCGTTTGTTATGTGTATCTGCCTACAGGTAAACCAATAAGAAGCCTATTCCTCATAAAATGTATGGCTTCAACTGGTGTTGTACGATGCCTTCTTCCCATTATTGAGTATACAGCGAGCAATAGTATGGTCGACACGAAAGTAAGTTATTTAAATGAGCTATAAAAGCGGAAAGTAGCCAGAAAGTAATTGAGATGTTGAACATTATTCGATATCAAAAAGTAATCGATTATAATACTAATACTAATTACACTACGTATAGTGGGGTAAGTAAAAAGGACAATGAAAATAAATCATTCTACTAATTTTCGCAAATTGTCAGCGTTGAATAAATTTGTACGTGAATTTGAAAAACAGAGATGAGTTATAGAAATAATATAAGAATAGATCAAGTTCCATAATTTCATCTACATTATAGCCGATTTTCGGGACGTCTTTCAAAATTAGTAGACCCATTGGGATATAAGAACAGAAATACTCCCTGAATGGAATTATTATACTATATTTCTACGATTAAAAACACATCAAACTGTTTATATCTATTTCAAGAAGGTAAACGATATATTGAATAGTAGATTATTACAGGGAGCATCTTCAGGGCAGGCTTGAAGCGAAACTTGTGCTATATTGACGCGGGATCCATCAGGAAGTCAAGAAGTTTGAAGGTGAACGATAACGTAAAACGGGGCTACTTGCACAACCTTTCAGCACATTTTGCCGTACCGCCGTACGTTGTAACTTTACAGCAAGGGCTATCTTTGGCTGGCATAAAAATTGGGAAATTCCAGCCATGGGCCACAAAATCAATTTTTTTTGGGGTGCATGTTACCTCGTATTTGGGACTACTCGCACACTTACGGAAAGATGGTGACAACATGCTTACTAGAACCTATTTAGTGCATGTTACCCCGCAGTCGTGTGCAGAAGACCTATTTTATAACCATAGCCTTCGAAACCGATTAAAAATCAAAATTTTCAAGGAAAAAGTATATTTTTTTATCAAAATACATGAACGTTAAAAAGTTGTAAAAAATTAAAGAAACTTTCTCCTACTAAAACTTTGGTGAAATAGATTCTCCGAAAAATCACAATTTTCACCAAAAAACACTGGCTAATCGTCAAGTTTGAAGTCCTTGTCGTCATCACTGTCATCGAAGGTCTTTCGAATCATCACATCGTTCGCACAAAAAAAAGGGTCTTTGCAGCCTTTATTACAGGATCCACAACGCCATGCGTGATACTTCGTGCATTGGATCCAATCATTGTACCTCGGTAGTCTTTCAAATTAATCCTGCAGATACCACATTGGGAAGAGTTGCCCTTTTTTACTGTCTTGCTCTTCCTTTTAGGGAGTTGCTGTGTGCAATACAAAACACCAGATGGAGGTCAGCTGTTGTTGGAAATCCCACAGAAACTTATGGAGGATTTTCAGAAGCTTCAAGATCTGAAACAATGCGAGACGCATCAGCTCCAGGTTCGACTTTTTCCACCTTTTCCGATTTTTCTTAGCCAGTGTTCCACGGCGCTATTTCAGAAAATCAATCAAGCTGCTGTCTAAGACTCTTTCAACGTCTGCATCTTACACTCCATCAGGAATGCGCTTCAAAACTTCGTCAGGGTTTGCAGGATGCAAACAAACCAGTTGCTCCAAATCCTGATTTGAGATTCTCCGACACTTTTGGACTTAATCCTCTCCACAATCTGTCCAATAGTTTCGGAAATTGCTCTCTTTCGGGACACTTCCTGGGAAACGGGACTCCTTTCTCCACTGATTGAGAATCTCCCTCCACTTCTTTTTCATTGGGGCGAACACAGCCACATCAGCAAATCAAGGGGCTGCATCAAGTGTGTGGCTTTGACCGAGAAGGGAGTTATGTAGATATTATTTGCACACATCACTTTTAGTGAAAAGTGGCTTGCCAGATTGTCATCAACTAGCACCACTTTGTCTTCATTTTCTTTTGTAGATTCGACGTGAGGCGGGAAAAGCTAGAAGAACCACCTTTCGAAAAAGTTCATGTCATATTTTTTTCCTTGTGGTCCACCTTTCGGCCAGTTGTCGTAAAGGTTCATAGATTAATATACAACCATTGGTGGCAAAAAGGCTCTATTGGCGTTTCCGCAAACCGATCAACTGATGGTAGTACAGGAATGCTCCTGAACTCTTTCCACTCTCTTCGTGTTCCTGAGCACCAAGATCAACAGTCAGGTTCGTCTCGTCATAATTTAAAAATGTATGCTTTCACTTCATTAATTGCTAAGTCAATATTGTTGAAGAACTTTAAAATATCATCCCGATCAACGGATGCTCTGAATCTCTTCATGTTTGAAGCCATTTTGACACTTAAATTGTTTTTTAAATAAATGAATCTGAGAAATCACGTCTTGGAAAGTTATTTTCGAATATTCGAACCGTTTTTCCTTGTTTGGAAGAAGTTTTGACTACGTCACACATTTGTGATAGGAAACCCTCAATTTCCAACAACGCCCAATGTCCTTGAAATGAGGTCTCATCTTGATCACTTAAAACCTTTGGACGACCAACTGCTTTCGGGTGTGCAGCGACAAGTCTTCTACCTAATCTACTCCGAAAGTTTGAGCTGATAGTTTGTTCGACATGCCCGCATTTACTGTTCCTATCACTTCGCGCAATAATTCCGTTAAATCATTGCTCCCAGGGTTCTTTGGAGGTGCGAACCATTTTTTAGGTTTCATTTAGTTATAACAACAGAAAGCCGGATTGAGAACACGAAAAAAGATGAAAAAAAATGTTTGAAAAAAAAAGACTCGATCGGTTCAACTAGCTCCGTTTTACGCTATCTATCATTCTTACGAAATATCATATTTTTTATTTTGCCAGTGCATGAATTAACAAGCTTATGAGATCTGTTGAGAACTTCTTACTTGCTTGCTGTTTATTTCTAGTCTTTATAGTTGGTCAAGTTTCTCATGAGACCAATGGAACTTCAAGAGTAGGATGCAAAATTGCTATCGTTGTATAACTTGTAAGCTTTGGGAAATTTGGTAAGATGAATAGGGGGTATTGTAAAAACTTATACAAGCAGATGAAAATACTGCCTTGAAATCCAAACTTGAACATACATAATTATGAACGTGAGAAGGCGATTTTCAGGCTAGCTATTAGCAATAGCGTTGAAAGAAAAGTTGTAGAGGATTGTATAGATAGACAGATCGTCTAAACTAATTTACGAGGAATTAACAATGTGTGAGCTGATATTTATCGAAAGATAATGCCAAGAAAATGGGATATCTTTTGCAGCTAATATAAAATTAAAGCATAAGGCATCATGTTTTCATATTAGCGCTTCATATATAAATTCTTCATACTTTTAAAAACACGTGTGGGCGAAAAAGGTTCAAATGAACACGACTAAAAATAGCACCTGTTCATTTTTCATTGAACGTTACGGATGGAATTATATTACAGAAAGTCACGAAGCACGAGTACGTAATGTGGAGTTTTTCGAGATAATTCCTATGAGCATGGCTCATTAGTCTACAACATGGTCATTATGTGTAAAACAATAATTATACCCCGATGTTTTAATTTGGTGTCATTTGAAATATAAGATGTTTAAAGACATCACATTCCCCCATTATTAAAGCACATGAGTGAGAATATTCGTGCGTTAGAGCGGCCGTTGAAGCTCCGTTTGTTTTCCTTTCTATCTACGCACACCACTTTCACGAGGTATAATTAAAAACTGAGCTGATGAATTTGACCTTTTATGACTTTCGTTAAAATTATGTTCATTCATAATTACATTTTGAAATTGAAACTATCAATTATACGAGATATCTTCTTCAGAAGATTTCCGTGAAAGTGCGAACTTCCTCGTTGAGTCGATGGTAAATTGAGCCAACTTCCTAGAAAATTTTGGGATTCGTGATACGTCTTTTCTAGGAAATGCAATGAAACTACTTTTCATATGGAAGGACGATGGAAGTCATGTATATTACCTAATTCTCTTTAATTATTAACGTGACGCCTAAAACAAGCAGTTTAAGAAAAAAATGCGTAAGTAGAAATCAAATAGCTATAAAAGTGAAACTTTTTTGAGAATGACTGTCATTAAAGCTACAAAATAAGAAATAATCACCGAGGACCTTTCGGGTGCTCAGTAGCCTCAACAGAGTAAACTAAATTATAAATAAAAATGTGCCTGTTTGAATACTATTTGAGAATAATAATGTAAACAAGGGGTTACCCTCAGCTGGACGATATTTAATGAATAACTTTTTCGTTTAAACATTACCATCCCTTCTAAATTCGATATTTGTCTGTATACTATGTTTTAAAAGTGATAAACTTTCTTGAGGAATGGTGTGACCTGTATTCAAAATATGTTCGGCTAACGCTGAATGTTCAACATTGTTTTTCTTTATATTGGCAAAATGTCCCTTTTAGTTTGACCCACATAGATTTTAAACACGACTCACAACCGATTTTGTAAATCCCGGATTTGTCGAAGTCGGAAACTCATCAACTATTTTTTAGCTTGTTCTTATAAGCTGATTGTATTGCAGATTTAGAAAACAGAGTATGGAATTTATAAATTACTGACGGATGATAAGTGAATCTTCTGAAATTTGTTGAACTAATTGAACGAATTACATTCGTATTTTCGAGAACGCAATTATTTTTCTTATTCAAAAAATAAATAAAATAAAATAAAATACAGATTTAATTTCTAATACAGACATTTTTTTTGGGATGCCCTTAACAACAGTCACAGTTAATCTATCTCACATGTCCTTTTGACTTAGTTGCCTGAAGCTAACTGTTATTCTCAATGTTTCATGTTTAGTTGAAGCCTTTGATTTTTCATCTGAGGCATGTCGTATAAATAAAAGATATTCGTGGCTATCTAGGTTAATGATAAAACTGAATAAATACTATACTCGTTACTTTGGTTGGTTGGTTGCGTTCCAATTTAACTTTTTTGTTTGGAAATTAAATTATTGATCAAAGATTTGTCGTAACGTTATTTGCTGAAGTTTCTCAACTTCGTTGTTATAATGTTGCTAGTTCAAACGGAACGTTGAATAATATATGATGAAAACTATTAAATGGTGTAGCTAAATCCGCCGGAGTATACCTATTTGTTTGAATGGGTTTTCTGTATAAGTCGAAATCCAAGTGATTATCATCTTTTATAATGTCAATATCGAGGAAAGGAAGATAATTATCTGTTTCTATTTCGACAATGAACCTCAGTGAAACAAATTGGCTATTAAGCGTGTTCAAAAAGTCATGTAAACCAAAATCTTCACTTATAATCGCGAAAATATCATCAACATATTTATACCAAACTTTTGGAACCTGTTCAATTTTGATTTTAAGGAGGTTTCATGTTCGCTTTGGAAAGTATTCTCTGCAGTTTCTATCGGGAATATTAATATTTGAAAACCATTTCTTCAGAATGTTTATCGACTCAGGGAGTATTTGTAAATAGTAAAACAACATCAAATGAAATGAGAGTTTTACCAGGGACAATTTGGTGCGGTTTGGAAGTTGCTAAATTTCTTAACCAACCATTTTGCTATGTTATACGTAGGACAATTAATATTTGAAATGATTGGTCTCATGGAATTACACGGTTTATGTATCTTAGGTAATACTTTAACAGTATTTTTAGAGTATAAAGGTTATTACTTCTTATTTATAGTGTTATGGTGTCTACACAGTGTGAACTCTTTAATAGTTCATTTGTCATTAGGGGAACAAAAAAATTGATTAAAATGAAACAAAATAAACTTTGACATTAACGATAAACGACATAAAACTGTACATAAATATAGTACAATAAAAGAATTGGAAGAAAACAAGATTCTAACGGAACATATTGTAGTTTCCTAAATAATTTCATGATAGGTGCACGTGAAACTGAATTTTATGGAATTGCGCTAAAAATTTTCTTTATAATTTTTTTATTGTACAATTTTCACCTTCCTGTTTTATGTCGTTCATCGTTACATGTCAAGTTTATTTTGTTTCACTTCAATACATTTTATTGCTCTCTTAATAACGGAGCCGTTAGATTTGTATTGACGCATTCATTCTTTGTTTCCTTAATTACAGTTAAGGCATACCCAGAAAAGTTTCACTTCTATCGGTGTTGGCAGAATGACTGTAATCTATTGAAATGTATGGGGTATCTCCAAAGCATTTGACCAAGTCTGTCTCCAAAGCCTTCGGTCATATGGTTTGCCGGCCCAACCTTGTCGCCTACTATGAAGCTTTCTCTAAGATAGATCACTCCATGTCCATGTGGTGTTCCACAAGGACCTGTCCGGGCACCAACTTATTTTCTGCTCCATTCAACGCACTGTTAGGAGTGACCACCTGTTTCGTCCACAGCAGTGCAGATGACGGTACACTTCATACCGCTTTCTCATCTAGAGCCCCTATATTTTCTAAGAAGCCAGAGGAGCGACCCAGAGAAAGGTTGACGCAATTAATGGAGATCTGGTAAAGACTTCGAAATAAGGATCTGATTATCTAGTAGAGTTCAATGCAACCAAAACTCAAGCTTGCATCTTCTCCAGGAAGGACATATTCCTAATATGATGATGTCTGGTACAACTATTCCTATGAAGTCTTCCATATCTATGCTCGGGATCACCACCAAATCTCATGGGATGAACATGTGAGATCCATTCCGAAAATCGCTTCACAAAAACTTGGTTTTCAATTCCGTGTCTAGAGCTACTTTACATACCAGCAGCTCTTCATAATCTACAAAGTACAGATGCGACCTGTCCTAGAGTATTGTTTACATGTTCGGAGATCTACACCCAAACATTCGCTGAAGCTTTTGGATTCTATACAGAAGAGCTATTAGTCCGATTGTTGATGTCACACTTACGAATTCATTGACCTCTCTAGAACATTGTAGAAACGATCCCTTTTCTATAGACATTTCTATGGTCGGTGTTCATCAGAAATCTCGTCTATTATTCGACCATTGAAGATTCCAGATAGGCGGACTAGACGAGCTCAAGCTACAGTCACTCCTACATTGTCAAGCTCGGGACCTGTCAAACTTTTTCCTACCAGACTTCATTTTTTATCAAACGACGAAGTTGTGCAGCTCTTTGCCTAGTGACATCTTTCCTTATGAATGAGCATCTCATCTCCCAACATTCAACCGCTGGCTCACACGATGTTCTTCGAACATTACAGGTTTTCCTCCCGTGTAATCAAAGTATCGAAAAAAAACTTCAGTGGCGTATTTTCAGAGAGCTGTAAGTTTGCTGTTGTGCAACGAAAATTGAGTAATAAAACGAGTACAACCAGGTGTAACTTATTGTTTCCAACTTAAACATATGCGTTTTTCCGTCATAGCGGAAAATGTAATGAATATTTTTAATTGTAACTAGACTCATTTGAAGAAACATTTATGCTCAAAAATAATTTTTTTTTCAATCAATCCTGATCGAATTAGTATGGATTTTGGGCGCTTGTTCAGCGATAAATGTGTATTAGAAAGTGTGGATGTCCAAATGTGGGGTGGGTAAAAATCGGTAAAAATATCGGAACATTCATTAGGATATCCTGCGAGATAAACGACCATGTTGGAAGTGGAGTAATCAAAATATTCCATATTAGTAGGTGCCCTTCTGGCTGCATGATATGAAGTGAACATCTTTATAGTCTACAGACGAATCGGTTTTATTATCGTGTTCCTCCAAGAGAGATAATTTGAAATTCAATAGAGTTCGGTGTATTTGTACGAAAGTTTGCAGATCGAAGTTTTTAACGAAGACCGCCGTTATATCTATTTGTTTTGTTCAATCATGTTTAGAGCTTTTAATTGCACCAACACCAGAATGCATATTCCACTAGATTTAATTCCTCTCATTGCTTCCGTCAAATAAAAAGTATTTCCAATACAATTAGAATTAATTGATTTCAAACGGTTTGGTCTGTATTCGCAAATTTCGCAATTAACAATGTAATAGAACCCATTGTGAACTTTTGCAACCTATTAGTTTTTCATGTAATATCTTTTAGCAATATAATTATGAAGTGTAAAATCAATGCTATCCATTTTACGAGTAAAATGAGGTGAGATTTCCACCTGAAACGTCTATTCGATATTCGAATACACAATATTATAGTCTGGTTTGGAGTATACCTACACCTATCCACAATATTGTTGAAGTAATTTCAAAAACATTTCTTCCGAATCTCGTAATAAGGATCATTATTATCGATATATGGTCCAAAATGTAATGTACCCCTAACATGTATTTATTTCCAATCTCTATGGTAATATCTTCAACAAAATAATCAGACACGTCAAAGGGTCCACACCAACTGAGCACCAAGCAGAGAAGGTACCTTTTAGAAGCGACCCTCTGAGAAAGGCACTTTGACCTGGATAGACTAGGGTGCCTTATTATTGGGTCGACCAATTTTCAGGAAATATACTCTCTCTTAGTGTTCAAATGAATCAGACAGAATTCAAAATAAAAAAATTTTTAATACCTTTTGGAAGCGACCCTATGAGTCAGTTAAATTTGGCGCTTAGACCTGGGTCAGATTTTTACCTCCATGTCGTTTATTATTGGGAAAATCCAATTCCGTTCCATTACGGGGCGGCCCCATCTGATAATGAGTTGGAAATTTGATATCTAACAATTTTCTGGGAATTTACTCTCTCTTAATTTTTACAGGTTGTAATTAGACCGAGTTTAAAATTCTAAATCTAGTACCCAATTGACTAATATGAAGTGCTCAATTGGCCGATCTCCGTTTGGCCAATAGTGCTCAGTTGGCGTGTCCGGCAAAGGTATACATTTTTACCTGAGGGTAATAAAGTGCCGAATTGGCGTCCGTCCACTAGGCCCGTTAGAAAAAATTTTTATTGGATTATGGCAAGTTCTTTCATCAAAGGTTTCTGTTTGAAGATGTTATTTTTGAGCAAGCCAGTATTAAAAAACATATTTACGGAAGCACTTATATGAAAGACAAGTCGAGTAGGTATCCTTGGAGGGCTCCAGCAATAATGTTATATGTGGTTGTATAGTTTCCATGTTATTTCAATGCGAAGGTGTCTTTCTGACATTCACCCATTCAGATGACCAAAAAAGATGATTTTTCACCAGGCCACGCCCCTGTGCATGCAGCCAATGTCGTTTGACGGAATGAGATATGAAGTGCTTCCATCGAATTATTATTATTGATTTTCGACACTCAAGATTAACGATTGAAAAAAAATCAGGTCAAATGGAAGAGTGATGGAAGTCGTAAAAAACAAATGGAAACATAGATAACCAAGACTTGTGTTTCGGTAAATTGTTTAATAAAATGACGTCAGAGACAATACAAATGTTATAAATATATGATTGCTGCCGACTCCTCAAAAAATTACATATGGCACAAAAAAGCCCTGTTGGCATAGTCTAACTATGCGAGTGAAAGAGCCCAGACACAGTTGAACATACCTTGAGTCAACATGATGAAACAATCATTTCGATCTTTCTTCGACAGTAGGCAATCCATATAAAACAGACGCAATAGACTCACTATCATAAGAATCTCAGTAAATTTGAAAGCTCTTATATTGACCTCTAACACACAAGCAATTAAGCTAATTTTCCTCCCCATTATAACAAATATTTAAGAACTTCCAATGCGAAGGTGGTATACTTGGCACATCTTGGAATGCTATGAGATAGGTTTGCTTCATTATTTTCCAAAAGTTGAAATTAATTATAAATTATGAAGTGAAACTTAACAATTCCCATGTCAAAATAAGAACATTCTTCACCTCTGAGAGTACAGTAATCAAAGTTCTTAAAGGAAAATCTACTTAGAGTTACGTAACGAATCAATGTACCTATATTTTACAGTATTACATTATGATCCTCATTTACATGAGAATAAATACCAATTTGATAGAGGTTTAAAATAAATATTATAATAAGAATTTGAATCTACCACAGTGGAACGTAGGGTTGTTCCAAAGCAATCATTCTTTGGAATCATTTTCAAATCATACTTACTTTATTATGTTTGGGTGTCTGCAAGGGCAAACTGAAAAGTTGTTTTTTTTTGGGAGGTTTTCGAGGTTGAAGGAGGAGTTGTATTGAGAAAAAAACATTGGCACTCCTCACATTGGTTATTCTTCGACATCAAATTAACGTATTTGACACGGAGCCAAGGTATTTTGTAGCCATGCACCAGTTTTAGTCGTAAAGTGGTAAAAAGTCCATTTTTTGGTCTATAAATAATGGCAAATTACTCGGAAATGCCCAGATAAAAAGCCTTGGCATGCGTTTTTTCAACAACTGGCAACAATAACAAGCATTTCCCACCAGGTTAGAAACTGTATTCGTGCATTCCATTTAGCCGACTAAATTAACTGGCCAGCTCCAAGAAATTGACTCGATAAAAAACCTTGGCCCTAAGTGCAAACGTATAAGAATTACATGCTTTTCAATACATAACAACTCCGAAAAAGGGTTCGTGCGATAAAAAAGTCTAAAATTTGAGGTGGCTGTAGATTGAACCTTTCTTCACTAATATACAGCAGTGCCAAGGTGTATTCACCATATCGCTCTAGCTCCTAGATAGTCGAGTCAAATAGGTATTAAAACAGGCCGACTTACGAAAATCGAACGATATGGACCGATTTTGATGAAACAAAGTGCATTCGATTGGGGATGACGTCTAGAAAAAAGCTTACCGCTTAGTTTTCTGTGCAAATTTGTTATTATGTTTTTAACCGAAAAACACTTTCATTAATTTGCAGCGTGAATGCTTAATTAAAGCAATGTTATATTTATTGAACAATAGTATTTGAATTATTAAAAAAATGTTTCTGATAATATTCACTAAACCACAGAACAAAATAATTTTCACATAAAACGATTGAGAAATTTTACTAATCTGAACAACAGCAGCATCCAACAGTAAGTGACACGTGGTGATCATTTATTATGTATTTACATTACAATAGCAGCGTGGTCCACGTATACGTTGCCGCGTCTTTATTTTGGGGGGATGGAAGGGAGGACCGGTTTAGATAAACAGCTGCTCTATGAAGCGGTGGATGCCATAGAGATCTTATTATATGATAGATGCTGTGTTATAGTATAGTGTAAAAAATGCTGTGTGGAATATAAAGACTGACAAGAGTAGATAGAAAAAATTTTTAGATGAGCGGGAATTTATTTGAAATTAAAATATTACAAAATTAAAAAATTAGAATTCGATTTTGTTTTTGATTTAAATTAGTAACGACCCCCTTTTAACAAATTTTTAAACATTCAACATAAAAAAACAACCTCCACAACCCCTAACTGAGGATTTCTGGTTAGTTTTGATGAAATTTTGAAAATTGGTCAATTTTTCGGTTAAAAAAATAATAACAAATTTGCACAAAAAACTAACCGGTAAGCTTTTTTCTAGACGTCATCCCGAATCGAATGCACTTTGTTTCATCAAAATCCCATATCGTTCGATTTTCGTAATGAAATACCTATTTGACTCGACTAAGACTACCTAGACTATCAGGGGCTAAAGTACGTGTTGTTACTGTTCAACCTGGTGAACCAAAACTTTGTCTATTGACTGCTAATACACAATGAGTTTATATTTCACTTCGCATTAAATACATCAGGTATTCAAACGAACATACAGTTTATTTTCGCGTGATACAGTTTCGCCATTCTCACGCTTATCAAGAGCTCGACAAGACACGATCCTGAGATACTTTCACCATGTGGCAGTGAACGTATTCGGATATTTGTAATGAACCTTCGATTGCTAACCTCCTTTCGCATCATAATGGATTTTCAATCTGCAACGCCGCGTACTCTAACGCTTATATCGTAAAAAACCCACGAGCACAACCGTCAGGTGGAAACCGGTATGCTGTGTGAATCATATAAAATATTGATAAAACAATTTTTCCCCTGAAACATCATCAATCTTGGAAATATAGCCGACTTCTCTTTTCTAACATCTAATAGTTTAATTTAAAATAGGTTATACGTCCATCAGAAGAAACATCGCTTCTACTTACATATATGGAATTATAACATATGTTATTAATAATAATTATGAAAACTCTCAACAAGAGAAAGATGCACTTTCTTTGATGCAATTTCATCCGATATACTTGAGTTTTATAGGACTTTGAATGTTTACCTTTATCTATCATCAGTGTATTTGCTTTTCATTTGTTGACCCACATACCTGCAATAACAGAAAAAATTATTAGTAAGAGTTACATGCTGGGACAACTTGCAGAACAGTTTTTTTTAACCATAAGTGGTTTCGTTTTTCAGGGGGACCGAAACACTTTTCAAGTTGTATTACTAGAAATATAACATTGATATGATATAATAATAATAATATAGTTTATTGGTTATCAAAAAAGGAGTAAAATAAAATAGAATATGCAGTATGTAATATATATACCTAATAAACTACGATTACTCAAAAATGTATAGAATTATACTTGTCCGTGAGCAGTAAGGTGACAATACCTGTAATTGAATGATCTATTTAATAATACAATTTTATTAAAATAAATAATTGTTTTAGAAATAAATCCCTATCTGAACTTCAAATAAATTGTTTGAGTTTAATTTTAAATAGATGGTTATTTGGTTGTTCCTTGATGTGATACATTATATATAGAGAAGCTTATATTTATTGATTTACATCGTTAATCTAGGATATAATACAAATGTTCGATTTATTAGAGGTATGCGTATTGCGTAGGAGTAGTTTTCATTCTAGTTTCAAATTTGGAATAATTACACATAAATATACGGCAGAGCAATGGGATTTTCTATTTCAGCTACTATTGCCAACCCAGTTATGTAGTAGTTATGGAATACCTAGAGGAATCAGTAATAAATTCATTAAATTTTCAACCCATATTCCTTAAACAATATGTATATGATTGTCTAATGTGTATTCCAAATGATAAAATTTAAAACGTGATTAATAAATTTAACAATTCCACTGTAAACTTAAATTTACTTGTGAAATGGAAGTAAACAAAAAAATAAAATTCCTAGATATGAACATGATACAGATGGTCTCAACGTTATCTTCACTTCAATTCTGTTGCACAAAGAAGTTATAAAAAAGTATTATAAACAGCATTTCAGATCCCGCGGTTAAATTGTTCTACCTAGATGACCGTCCCGAAAATTTAAAAATTGTTCGTAATACACTGGAAATGAATGGCTACCCAAACACATTTTTCAATCCCATCATTAAAGAAAAAATAAACAAAATCTATAATGGAACGTCATATTATATAAATAACATAAACGGTAATACAGATAATTTTATAACATTACCATACCTTCCAGAGGAAATTAAGAAAATTAAGAAATGTTTAAAAAAGAATGTTATAAATGTTGCGCATAAACCTACTAACTGTATTGGGAAATATTTTTCAAATCTAAAACCTTTAATACCTTAAGATAAACAAACCCACACATTATACAAATTAAATTGTTTAGATTGCGATGGGGCTTATACAGGAATCTCTAAACAATACTTGCAAAAAAGAATGTATGGTAATAAGTATAGAAACAACAACTTAGAAAATTTCACCGCCCTTGCAGAACATTGCTTTGATTATAACCAACAATTCGATTGACAAAATGTTAATATTTTAACTAAGGAAACCAATTATTATAAAAGATCGATTCTGGATATCATTCACATGAAACGTGACTCCAAGTCTGTAAATCATGGAACTGATATTCATTAGGTCAGATTTATACTAATTTAATTAATTAAGACCCTTGCAAATTCCTACATGCGTCTTTATAATGTTAAAAGTATATTTTAGGTATACTCAAATAGCAATATTTCTAATAAGATCTGACAACCTTTTTCTATTACCTTATAAATCTTCAAACATCTGGTTCGTAAGTAGATACTTGAGCGTTAAATTTTTTGGTTGCAGTCGTATACAGACTTTGTTTGACATGACTTCGTATTTTATAAGAAAATTGTTAAGCAGTGGATTCTTGATACAAATTCATATACTTAAAACATTAGTGTGTTACAATTCCGATTATTCGTGTTTCTGTTCGTGTCGGCGACGTGGGCATTTTTAATTGAAATTGTGCGATAAGGACGCTTTGTGCTGATACGTGACATAATACTGATGATGGTCGTGAGACCGAAACTTACGTAAAGACGAAAATAATAAGTATATGTGTTAGTGTGACCTATTTCCCGAGAATTTATATATAATAATTACACATATATAAAAAACTAAGTAATGATTACAAAATAAATTGATTTGACGTGAATATATGTGAATCTGATATCCCTTCTCGTAATATAAGGCGCAATGATTTCTTCGTGTATGATGACTTTTTAAGGAGTTTTATTTTAATTCATTTTTTATTGCGGAATATATTCAGCAATTTTGGTCATTGCCGTATTCAATTTGCTAGATATTTCTGGAGCATTCACATATTATGACTTTGAATTCAAACTAAAATCAATTCGCAGAATAGGTATGGTTGTTCTTTAATTCATTAGGGATAAAGTACCGCGCTGTTTGAGTAATGTTGCACTTGCAAGATGCCGTGAATATTAAAAGCCTACATCTGAAATATTGGATAACCGTTTCTAGTTCACTGAAACTTTAAGATTTATTTATTTAAACAATAATTATGTATATTCATGTTAGTTCTATCGTTTCGAAATTTTGATTTTCTTTTTTGATATGTACTAGTTCCAAAAACATTAAGCCTTTTTTTGTTATATCTTTTGGTATTATTTCAAATTGTTCAAATTTGAATTTGTGTTGTTATGACCTTTGATTCGTTACATACGTGTAACATTGAAGTGTCACATACATATTTTGTATTTCTGATGTTCTCGACATTAATAGTTTTATTGTTTTCATTGTAATAATTGTTAATTCTATTTTTGTAAATTTTGTTTATGAATTTAGAGTGAATAACTTTTGCTTTGGAATGCACACAAGATGATTGCTCTAACTGTTACGCCATTTCTTTTAAGGTAATTCCTTTGAAATTTAAATATCGGTTTGGCCATGTTGATTTTGTATACCACGATGTTGAGATTTTTGTGTTATCTTGAATATACATACATATATACTTATCTATAACTGAAGATTGATATGATGAATGTCCTAAATTAATTTCAATAATTTTTGGACGCTAATTTCCAAAAGTAATCGCAAGCAAAATATTTCAAAACCTATTCCAAATTAACCCATTCGCTTGTACTTATAATATAATATCATATAATCACATATTTGACATTTTGAAATGGTTAAATGAATCTATCTGACTAAGTAAACAATATGCAATTTACAACACTGTTATTGCAGATATTTTATAAACAGCAATAAACGTTTGATATGAATTTTGAACGGGGAACTGATGTTTGTTGATTTAAATGCTAACGATGCATTCAACAACAATATTCGTTAATTTCGCAAGTCACATAAAACTTATAGAAATGCAGGCCTTCGCAAGTTATCGCCGTTGGTGAAAATGATTTAATAATATTTATAATACTTTTGTAAACAAACAAGACATGCAACCTGCCATCCAGACAAGTAACTGAAAATGCATGTTTTTTCAACTTCATTTGGCAAAGAAAAAGCAACTATAACGAACTTTACTTGATACTTCAACTATGTTCATTGTGACTTACTTCAATGAAACATGTTCATAATTCAGCAACATTTATCAATGAGTTAATTGTAATTACCTAATCAGTGATAACTTTTCAAGAACAATTCAAATCAAATATTTCACATACAGTTTATAAAAATACTCTTAGAGGAGGGAAAGCGTCATATAACATGAAGAATGGATGGGGAAATTAAAAATAGTAATAAGTAGCTGAAGAAACTCTTATTAGGTGTTCATTTTTTCCAAAATTATTGAGCATTTTGTAAATATGCAATATCTGTTAGAATAAATTTGATTTCCCTGAATAAGTATATTTTGGCGCAGTCAGCAGGATTATAAGCATGGATGTATATTTTAGACAAGAAATATTCATATGTAACATTGGAAAGACATGTTAGGCGTAATGTTGTTGACTTTTGATAAATCCCGATTAACCTACTAGATAACAAATATCACAAATCTCCCATGCATTCCATCCATTGCAATACTCCATAACGATCGAATACTCCAGCAACTGCAAGCAATTGTTCAAGGATTTCACTATTTCTATTTACACAAGACGCTCTGATAAATGATGTCTAAATTCCAGAAATTTAACTTATGACGCCAACATAGAAATTCATAGATTCCTACATGAATAATGCGCCCCAGAACGTTTGATCTGATTCGTTACATGCCTTTTATTCAAATTAGTTGTAGGATCACAAATTGGAGCATATAACGAACTAGATGGGTATAACAGGAGTGGTATGAAACGTTACCTTCCAATTTGAGAGATAGATAGAGAGAGAGAGAGAGAGAGAGAGAGAGAGAGAGAGAGAGAGAGAGAGAGAGAGAGAGAGAGAGAGAGAGAGAGAGAGAGAGAGAGAGAGAGAAAGGGATTCACGATTCACATAAGGATTAGAATTTATAGTTCGAAGAGTTTCCAACGGAATTAGCAATTTGCAAGGACGTGTGGTGGAAGCACATTTACCTTTAGATTATTCTTATCTAGTTAGGTAAATGGTATTCATTAACTCATTATGTGATTAACTATGAATCACGTAAGATATTGAATTAATGTAATTTAGAACTCATATTAAGGATGATATATGTGAAGATTCAAATATGGACATATTTTATAAATAATAATGAAGGAATGTTCAATGTACTTACAGGAAGATGAATGGTTATGATTCAATGAAAATATTTTAATCATTTTGAATAACTTGATCTGCATTAACTATGCATTAGTGTTAATGAGTGTAAATTAATATAAATCAAAAGACAACAACTTTGTTGATTTCGCTACGTAGTGAGGTTTTACAGTTATTGTATTTTTAATAGTTTAAATACGGAATATCACAAAATAACGAACAAATCGATCCGATTACATTGATGTTTATGGAAAATATATTTCATTTCAGGAGTCTTAATTTAACTCGTTAACAGAGATCAAAAGGAGACCGCCTACGTAACACATGTATGGCAGAAATCTATTGTATCATTGGATATCTCCAAAGCATTTGACCGAGTCTGACACCAAAGCCTTCTTGGGAAACTTCCGTCATATTTTTTGCCACCTCAACTCTGTTGCTTACTTTTGAGTTTCTCTCTCAAATACATCACTCCATGTGGTGGGTGACGAAGTATCCGCCAATACAATGGATATCAACGCTGGTGTACCACAAGGATCTGTCTTGGCACCAACTTTGTTTTTGCTCCATATCAACGATCTGCTGGAAGTGACCACCTATCCCGTCCACAGCTTTGCAGATGATGATACACTTCATACCGCTTTCTCATCTAGAGCCCCTATACCATATAACTTGGTTTTATATTCCGTGCCAAGAGCTACTTTACATCCCAACAGCTCCTCATAATCTACAAAGAACAGATTCGACCTGTCCTGGAGTACTGTTCACATGTTTGGAGTTGTGATCCAAAACAAACGCTAAAGCTCTTGGATACTCCAGAAGACAGCTATTCGTTTGATTGATGATGTCACCCTTACGAGTTCATTGACCTCCCTAGAACTATCGTAGAAAGGTGGGAGATCTCTCCCTTTTCTATAGATAGTTCCATGGTCGGTGTTCATCAGAAATCTACTCTGTTATTCCACCAAGAGAGATTGCAGATAGGCGGAATAGACGAGCTCAAACTGGTCACCCCTTCATTGTCAAACTCGAGACCTGTTGCACTTCTTCCGACCAGATTTAATTTTTTTATCGAACAACGAAGTTGTGGAACTCTTAACCTAGCGAGGACTTTCCCTATGCCAATAACCTTCGTCCCTTATGAAAAATACGAATGCCTATCTCCTCTCTCTACACACACAAAGTAAGTACAAAAAAATATGAAAGATGAGCCTCCTTCTACTACAAAATACATAATTTTATGTAAAAAGATTAAGAAAATAGCAAAACTACAATCAAACACATACATATTCAATTGTTATTACCCAAGCCCTTAGTTCGATTTTAAAGTAAATGAGAACCCTTGCAATGGGTGAACTGAGCACCAAGCTCTCGACTTAATAAATGTAGACTGGAAAACTGAGCATCAAGCAGAGAAGGTACCTGTTGGAAGCGACCCTTTGAGAAAAGCCAATTCGGCACTTTCACCTGGGTCAGACCTGGGATAACCCAATCCCTTTGAATTAATTGATAATTACTCAGTTACCGAATTAACAAAAAAATTCAGTGTCTCAAAATAATCAAGATTAGAGTCATTTTCGGGTAATTTCGGGTCACTAAACATGAATTCAATGTTATTTTTCGAATTAAAGGTTAATTTAATCATTTTATTGATAATTACTTAGTTAGCGAATAAAAAAAAATTCAAAGTCTAAAAATAATCAAGATTGGAGTCAATTTCGTATAATTTAAGGCCGCTGAACACGAAATTGATGTTACTTTTTGAATCGAATGATAATTTGATTAATTAATTAATTCACTTGGCGAATCAACAAAAAATATTCAAAGTTTTAAAATAATCAAGATTAAAGTCAATTTCGGATAATTTGAAGTAGTTAAATTTGAATCTAATGTGATTCTTCAATAAATTGTTCATATTATTAGTTGATTGATAGCGTTGCCATGGTAACTGAGAGAAGTGCAGGGACGTATGAGCTGAATTCAACTTCCAGGGCCGTAGCCGTGAAGGGGAACAGTGGTTTTTCATGTTATTGATAAAAAATAGTTTCCCAGCAATTTATTCATTTTGTTAATTCGGTAACTAAGTAATTATTAACTAAATAATTATATCAACATTCAATCAAAAAAATAACATCAAACTACTCAGCGACCTCAAATTACCTGAAAATGACTCTAGTCTTGATTATTTTTTTAATTTCCATTTTTTGGGTTAATTTGTTTATTAACAAATTGTTAATTAACTAATTAGATTAACAGCCAATCAGAAAAATAACATCGAATTTGTATTCAGCGACCTCAAATTACCTGAAAATGAATCTAATTTTGATTATTTTTTAAATTTCCATTTTGTTGTTTATTAACAAATCGATAACTGACAAATTGTTATAAACCTTAAATTCACATTGTTTATTGATCAAATAACTGCAATTTTCTACTTTACCCGCTAAAAATTGATGGAAAATAGCGTTTTCAATTTTTTTTTATTATGTCAAAAACATGCCATTTATTGGCCATTATTTATTGTTTATTAACAAGAGGACAAATTTCCCCCTATGTAGCTGTGGCAGATTCTGATCTAGAGGTCAAAACGAATCGAATGAGCCCTCACACATCAAAATCGGCCTTTTACCTCAAATTTGTTTAATTTGTGTCGATTGTACTTTATTTCCTGGACTAATCTGTTAATGAGTGTGAAATTTAGTGTCGACCAATTTTCTGGGAATTTATTCATTCTTAATGTTCAAAAGCTATAATTAGAAAAAATTTCAAATTTGAACATGTAACTTCTTAGTGTTCGGAGAGAAAAAATATGATCGAATTAGTTAATGATTCTGTTGTAAGTGTGTTTAGCCAGCAAATGCTTGTTCTTAATGATTTTAAATTCAGAAAATGTAAAGACCTGATAGACGGGAAAATATATTGGGTGTGCTCTGTGAGTGGCTCTGTAAAGCAAAGTGTCATACTCGCGATAACAACAACCTGGATCATTCCTCGGAATACAATCATCAAGCCAACTTACAAAAGCTAAATAGACAAGCTACAAGTAACAGTTCCAAACGGGAAACAATGGAAGACATTTGCCAACAACCATAAAAATAATGAATATGAACATTCCTACTTCTTCGTATAATGAAAATTTAACAACTAAGAATCTGGACTACATAGGGCATAATAGGAATCGGAATCGATTGAACGCC
Source organism: Endomychus coccineus (assembly GCA_958510875.1). NCBI lineage: Eukaryota > Metazoa > Arthropoda > Insecta > Coleoptera > Endomychidae > Endomychus > Endomychus coccineus. Next base: position 112,301,548 of record OY294070.1, on the reverse strand, counting down.
CACATGTCAGCCACACCAAAATATACATGAAGTCCAAGAAGCTCTGAATGTTATGAATTTAATAACGGCCAGAAGCGAACCATTTTTATTGACTTATGATATTGAATCTAATATTGTAACTGAATCTAATTAGAAAAGTACATCGTAGTGTGACACATGGACGGAACATTTAAATATTCTTCTTTCAATTATTTACAATTCATGGGTTGCGCAATGGTCATTATGTTGCATTTGTTATTTGTCTTCTTCCAAACAAGCTATGCAAAACATTCAATAACTTACTGCTGTTATAATAAATATTCCATTAAATGCTCGAAAAATAGTAATATATTTCGACATAGCCATTCATAATTCTGCGCATTGTTTTTGGCCCAACGCAAAGCTTTTTGGTTGTCGATTCCATTTATAGTCTAGGAGCCAGAGCGATATTGATGGTCTGAACATGAACCATCAATGACCAATTCATCTCACAGACCAAATTTTCGCCGGCTGTTAGATCTCGAGATACAGCATCCGCAATTTTTTTTTTGACTGGAGGTTAACCCTTTCCAAATTGCGGTTACTTGAAAAACATGCCATTCTTATACACTTCCGCCATGTGCCATCATTTTTTATCGTGCTCGTTCATCAGACCGACCAGTTGAAATTGGACCGAAAATGGACTGCAAGTTAACCCTCCCAAACCTGGTAGAAAATGTTCATAGGTGTTAGCAATTGTTAACATACCATATGCCATCAAAAGTTATTGGTTCATTTCCGAGTAATTGGCCATTATTTGGACCAAAAATGTTTTTTTTCTCATTTTGTGGCTAAATCTTGTGGATTACAAGGTAACATGATGGCACCATGTTAAATAACTTTATTGGAGGTCAAATAAAGCTTTAAAATTATTGCCATCACTCCTCGCCTATTTCAACGTCCCAAAATCCCCTAAAACCACCCCATGAATAATATGGATAATATGAGCAATTTTATGATAAATTAGTCGATTTTTGAGATTTTGGCTGGGTTTAAAATCGAAACGGCAGTTTTTTGTTTTTGTTTTGTTTTGGGGGTTGAAATAGGCAAGGAGTGATGGCAATAATTTCAAATCTTTATTTGACCTCCAATAAAGTTATTTAATATAATGCCATCATGTTATCTTGTTACCCGCAAGTTTTAGCCAGAAACATTTTAGGTCCAAATAATGGCCAATTACTCGGAAATGAACCAATAACTTTTGATGGCATATGGTATGTTAACAATTGCTAACACCTATGAACATTTTCTACCAGGTTTGGGAGGGTTAACTTGCAGTCCATTTTCGGTCCAATTTCAACTGGTCGGTCTGATGAACGAGCACGATAAAAAATGATGGCACATGGCGGAAGTGTATAAGAATGGCATGTTTTTCAAGTAACCACAACTTAGAAAGGGTTAACCTCCAGTAAAAAAAAAAAATTGCGGATGTTGTATCTCGAGAGCTAGCAGCCAGCGATAATTCGGTCTGTGACATGAATTGGTCATTGAACCGTCCTCTAACGATAAACCTTAGTGCCATTGGGTTAATGTTCAGACCATCAATATCACTCTGGCTCCTAGACTATTAGCACAAAGCTGGTATAGAAAATTCAAAACTTGGGTTTAGTAAACCTTCATAAAGTAATACTGAGAGAGCACGGAAAATTCAACATGCATTTTAATTTACCTTTTCTCAGTTCAGAAAGTGTAATCGATTGTTTCGATAATCATTTTATGTCCGAAATTCCTGAATCTAATGCCTTTTCAAGATTAGCAGATTATTTGGTCGATTATTATATTTCGGAAACGTCTGTTTCCTTCTACTGTATGGGCTTCAAACACTATAAATTTATTTTTAATGCTTAGTTTTCAAAATTTTAAAGTATTAGTAACCCAGTTGTTTTAAAAACTGAAAAGTTAAATTTGCGGAGAGTTTTTTCAATCAGAAGATTTTGGAGCTCGACAACAAATAATGGTCTGAATATGACTTTTAAAGTTAGTTGCTCATAGATACAAACTATAGTACTATTTAATACACATAATACACATTAGAGAGCAACTGAGGTCAATGTTTGTTTGCATCTGTATTTTCGTTATTCCAACTGAAAATGAAGAATTTCATTCTAAGTGCCAACTTTATGTAATGCAGATATTCCAATGTATTCAGTAAAATAGAACCACCACATTTTACAGCTTTCTATAAATAAATGATCGGGTCTGGTTTTATATTGAATTGGAAGCCGTAAAGTCATTCCCATCATGTACATCCGCGTAAAATAGAGTTACTTACTCGTTTTATTCTTATACTTACACGACGATAAAATATTTCTTAACGGTAATTACCAACAAGTTACCATCTTATGAAACTGAAAAAGATCTAGCTCGTTGGGTCACTTGTTCGATGTCTGGCGATTCTCAGAATTAATAAGAACGTATGTCGTTTCAGTATCAGGTTTTCCATACAACTACTGGTTTGTGAATAAAAAGTCGAAAATTAATTATTTCATAAATATATTTAAGACGATTGCTACGAGAAAAAGTAGACAATACGTTAATAAATAATTTACCTTTAATGATGTATCTCTCAAATATTAAAATACAAATCTTCTATCAAATGATCTTAATTGGTACTGAAACAATTGAAAACACGAAGGATATCCAAATCGTATGGTGTGAAGATTCTCCATAATCGTGTTCTTATGCAGAATTTTATCCCAATACATTTATTTTTAAATACAGAACATCTTACCGTATATATGTTGGATATGGATTGTTTTTTTTTATAGAAAAAAATAGTCGAATTTTTTGGAATTGGTAGTAGATGAGCACATGCGAAGATATATAATTCAATTAAAACGAAATTACGTAACCATGTGAGAAAAATTTTGTTTGACAGGAATGGGTCTTCAAACAACTAAACTTTAAACAATTGTGACCGAATTTGGCCATCCAAAAAAGGGCTCTTCAATTTATCAATTTTTTTATACCAGTTGCACAAAAATCAAAGCAGGATCCAGAAGAATTTTTTGGGCAAACTAAAATTGGAGAAGTTATATTCATTCAAGAAATAAATTCAGACAATTTTTCATGATATGAAGTAGGTATTCCCGAATGCGAAAAAAAATTTAATAAACTAAAACAATCTTACTTCCTATCCAGGAGAAATCTATGAAAACTATACAAAACTTAATATTTGAGATATCACCCTCTGTTCAAAAACATAAAGAGATTCCTCAAGGCCCAACAATTGGCGTGTCATTTCTTACAACTTAAATTTTCGAAGAATGAAGCATCAATTAATCGTTTCTTGGTTTCGTTGAAAAATGATACTCAGGAAATGACTGAGCCAAATTTCCCCTGTTATTATATGTTTAAGGATCGTATTATATATAATGATCATAATAGGTCTAGAATTCAGCTAATCACAACCATCTGGCTTAAACTTTTGTTCCTACCAACAGCTCATCAAGAGTCATCTTTATATTCTACTATTATCATTATTACACTATCATTATAGTATCAATAAACGTATCAACTGATAACCGTATTATAGCCTATATAAAAAATTATTGTTTTATTGGTTCGTCTAATCATGTTTGTTTGCTATGATTATAATAAATACTAGATTCGATATCCTCAACACAAATGTCTTTCGTATCTTATCTTGATAATTGATTTATCATTTATAAGCGTTGATGTAGAATATACAAACAAGCAAGTGTGATAATCCAGTGGATTAAGTTGATATAGGTGGAAAGCTGATACATAGGGTGTGGAAGGCCAGCACCATATTTTCACAGTTGTTTAGCTGAAATGCAAATATGATGGGTCGCATAGACTCTCGGTATAGATTGCGAGTGATTCACGACACACGCTATTGATTTTATCCATCGGACGATACCAACACCTTACGGTGTTAATAGAATAGCTATATTCTATTGTTATTCTGAAGATGGCAAACTAGTTGTCGAAATACGTATTTACATTTCCGAATACAATGTGGTGCTTGGATAGATGTATTAGAGATATAAATGCCTTATATAGTATATAACATATATTTCAAAGTTGATTGATGAAAAGGCCAATTTTCATACTGAAATACAATTTTTGGCAATTTTCGAATAGAAAAGGAAACGTTTCCTGTTTTCAATGAATGATCGTATTATTTATATTTCTATTAAATCAAATTGGTAAAAATACACCAGATGGATTTAATGATATCTTTTTTATTCAAGATAAATTGATAAATTATCCTATATTAAAGTCAAATGTCGAAGATTTCATAAAGTAAAAACTTCTACTAATAATCAAAAACTATTATAGTTTAAAAAGTTTAAACAAAATTGTAGAATGTTAAAATGTACATTCAACTGGAGGATCCACATTCAAAAGGACTATTATTACTTATCGTAATTCGGAATGGAATTGAAAATTATCATCATGTAGAACGACATATCAAAAATACAATTCAAGTCAGAAATTCAAATTAATTTTCATCATATGAAATTATTCGACAACTCATATTTATTATCAAAATGAAAAGGCTCTAAGATCCATAGACCTATTATCCGAAGGAGACAGAATTGTTTACATTTAAACACGATCAGACATTGCCAAAATTTTGGGCCACTCAGACCGCTGTATATTACAAGTGTGGCCGTGTGGACTGTGCTGTTGCCGGATTAGTTGTTCTGTGTGCCGGATTGAGATTTGTAATTATTATAAAAACGTCCATAGCATTATTTATTGGTTATATGAGAAGCACTACTGTTGAAATGTCGTTTTCTCTGAAAAATATTCCATGATTTATGATAACCTGGAATATACAATCGAATTATAGGATATTTAAATTCTTAAATATAGAACTATTCCATTGCATTGCATCCTTTGTTCAGAAGGTGACAATGCCGGGCACCTTTTATGAATGGGAACTTTGTTCTGTACTACACAATTTGACAGCTTTCGTATTTCTCGCGGCTATTTCGAAGCGGTGTTGCCTTACAAGTGGTAACAAGTTTTCAATTATAGTTACAGCGTTGCCAATAAGAAGTAATTATGACTCGATGGTTATGACAAAGAGGTCCGTTGGTTTTCTTTGTCATACTTCATGTAATCTTTGCGACAAGTCTAATTTAGTTTTATCAATGCGATGTTCCGTCTCCTTAGGATAATAGGTCTATGCTAAGATCCCAGAATCGACAGTAAATAAAATATACAAAACTCTAAATATGATTATATCCAATGTTCGATAGTTTCGGCGTTTATTATGAGTAAATTCATAATTGAAAATTGAAACATTTATTGGAAAATCGTTAGATGTATTATTCATTCAACCAAAAGGAAAACCTCTTGCGTAAAGAGAACATCAAACTCACTTCATTCTTTCATAAATCATTCAAATCAAGAAATTTTGAACCAAAACTGTACTAATCCAGAGATCAATAGTTACATTGAAATTCAATTTTTTGATTGAGCAGAGCTTGTCCAATCGATAATTTGTAAGCATATTCAATAATTTTGCTACTTTGGCATATTCTTCTCAATTTATGAGGCCGTTTACTTTAGTGAACTACTTTACAACCAATAATAGCTGACGTTTCTAATACTATTCAATTAAATTTGTTCTAGCAGAACTACAATAGGAATTGGGAACAATAAACGGCTCTGCATCTCTCATGAGTAGACATGCCGCTACGATTTATACGTCAAACAGAACAAACAAAAATACAAAAGACGACATATCGAGCGACATAATATATGTTCAGCTTACATAACCCGCGGATATTTGCAAGGATAGAAATCTCGTATCCAGTTGCACTATACGTTGAGTTATTGCAGCTTGGGTTATTACTTTTTCGATGATTCTTTTGAAGTAGTAATAGTTAACATATTAACATAAACTATTCGATACATAAATACACACCATACAACATAAAAGGGTCATCTTAAATCTGTTCAGTTCATGTCTGTGCCCAACACTTCTTCTAAAGTTGAATTTTAGCTCTTCGTTTCTTTTAGGCTAAAACTCATATCATGTACCGCTTACTGTGAATGGAGGGAGCATGTGACGATTTGGATCAAGTTTTGCACCTAGTATAATATCTGGAATAGAATTAGCTCGACGTTACTTGGTTCTGATAGACATCGATCTGAACAACAGATTCAGAACTGATGGTTATTTTGATGACTATACGTCTTGATGCCTTATTGTTTTATAACATCCAAGACATCTCAATGAGGATACGCAGATGACCAAACCTAGCTTTGAGACGGTTTTATGCAATCTAATGCAGAAGGTCCTCTAAATAATCGAACGTTGGTTTTCAGATAAATCTTTGAAAGTTCAGAGCTGGCCTTCCACTAGAAAATAAAAAATAGGCCAGCTTCGGTAAGTTTTACATAATATAATGATCCACATTTCCTATTTATTTTTATACTGTATCCAAACATAGCCGTCTTGACAAGAGGCCCATTACATTGTCTTGGTAACGCCCGTAACATATGTTCAACTAGGGCTTATCGAACCACCGACGCCGTGCCACTTACGTTCAACATATTCCAGTCAGTGCGAGTGCAGTGGAGAATTTGTTAGTCAGTCCCTATATTTTATTGGAGCTGACGATGACAATAAAATAGCGTGTTGTTTATCAGGTACCTAGAGTCTTAGATGGCCATTTTAATTTCATCAGAACGGTACAGTGTTTTGTCTCATAAAAAGTTCGCTTTATTAATCGTTCGGAAGGTTTATTATTATTTTTATTTTGTATCCTTTTATATCAGAATAAGCTAAGTATTGTGTACCGAACTGCAACAGCAACTATTCCAGTAATCCAGATAATACTTATTATTCAACATTTGCTTTCCCACGAGACGAGAGTTCGAAAAAAACTGGATTAGAGCAATTCATAATAGAGATCCTTTCATTTTCCTGATAGTGACATTATTAGAGAATACACGATAACATATCGTGATGGATTTGCACTTGTGTGTCCTAGAAAGATTCCAAAACTTGTACAAGATTGCGTACCTTCTATCTTTCCAAACCAACCTTTCCATTTGCCAAAGAAAGTTCCAATCGAACATCCTGAAGAAAGACGATTAACTACAACATCGTGATGATATTGATTTCCGGAAGGAGATGAAGTTTCAATTATAATGACTTATTTACAAAATTCTAGAACAAAAATGTAAGTGATTTTTTTAAGAAAATTTCTGGAAACAGCAATTGTATTCTCACTCTTTTTAGTATCGACAGAAATTTGAAGATGTCTTTTTTTGCAGAAGATATACATTCATCTAAATTTAGTTGGTTTGTAGGCAAAGACGGACTTTATTCAAAGTGCTCTCAATTTGTTTTGGATTTAATTTTAACAAATTCCAACTATTTCAAATGTCTTACTGTAATTTAAAACTCCATCAGAATAGAACGCGCTTCGAATAGTAGACTTGGCCCGGGTTGGTGACATATTCTAGGTGATGGCCTAATTTTCTACAAATTAGATGATGTCCACATTTTTCGCAAATTCATCAGAATTCCAGAAGTTAGATTTATGTTATAAATGTCGCAGTTCAAGGAAATCATACCCAGAGAACACATTTCTTTTGATGGGAAATGTGGCGAAAGCTCCGACCCCTACGACAACTTCAAATTCACGTACAACTTCGCAAGGCCAAATTGAAAAGCAAACTTTTAACTTATTTTCTTCAAGTTTGAAAATTAAAAGGCAAGTCGAAAACCCTCAAATTCTTACGTTTTATATTTGCTTCATCAGGATTTTGGATAAAATTTTCGTACTAGTGTTGAATAAATCCTCAAAAATAATTAATCGGTCTCAAAAGATACGCGCTCTCGAAAACGTATTATCTGCTCCAATGTGTGTATCTCTTACATACATACATAAACTTGTATATCGTATTTCTTGAATAAGTCTCATTGAAATTCCATTTGGAAATTGTTCTGAAACAGTTGAGCATACGTGAGAGAACTTGCAATGTGGGCATTATATTTTGAAGGTATATATTCAGTCGATCTAGAGGAAGTCGAACTTACACATTTTCGATTTATAACTTGACAGTTGGAGAAGCTCCACGCCAACAATAATTCATAACGTATAACCGGAAAGGACTATCTACATTATTTGAGGAGTCATATCTGTGCTGGCATAATTCATTCGTGAAACATATATACGAGTACATCATAATATAACTTACGTTAAACTCGACTAAGCCGTGTTTGTTGTGACATGGTTAAATTAAATTAGTGCAATCATACTGAAGGAATTGTAGGTTGTAGCATGCAGCTTATACATTCTCTTTTCTTATCCAATACAAACATCGAAATACCTAGTTCCAGGTGTAATTTATTTGACGTATATCGAAACATGAGTTGAAACGTCCAAATCTTATTTCAAAATTTGAATTTTTTCATTATTTCGATTCAGAAAACTGTTGCATCCGCCAAATGACGCGTAATACAACTAATGCCGAGCGCCAAATTGTTTATTATTATATTCCACTCCAAGAAGGTATCCATTCCGAACCCCTAATTCCATTAGCCGGCAATGGTTCATGTAAGATTACAGGTGGGATATCGAGAGCTCGATACCCATATTAATTTGTTGAGAAAAGAATATTTTGTGAATGTGACTTATTCGTTTTCGCGATAGCGAGACAACGGCGAGAGTTAACTCGCTCTCGGTGCGGATAAGCAACTCTCGCTCTTGCACTCCTTCTCGATTACGAGAGGAACAAGTGAACATACCTCTTTTCATTCGCTAGACGTGCTCGCAATGTCATAACATGCAAGCATGCTAATCATAGACCCACGGCACAATCTAGTCCTCTAACCAGCGACAGTGTCAATCACAATCAGTAGCAGAGCAGTGGTGAGACTGAGATTAGAATAGAGTACCTAATATTCGAAAATGTAAAACAATTATGGTAATTTTAGCCACGATAGTGGATAAAATTACCGATGATTCCGGCCCATCACAGTCACAAAGCCAAACCTCATATCAAAACTCGCAACCTCCAGAAAAAGGGTCGGCGGGTTTACAGCAAAAGAAAAACGAATTCGAAAAATTCTGTGAAATCAAATCAGATTCATTGGCAATACGTTTTTAATGTGAGAAAAATATGAAAAAATTATGACATGGTGCGAGGTTGAAAGGCATCTTCAATCCGAAAATAAAAAGTTATTTAGAAGAATCGTAAATTCGCATGTTAGACCCATCCCTACAAAGAATGAATATTTATGGCCATAAATAATAATAAAATAAATAAACGTTTATATGTACATGTACAAGATGATTTACGTAGAACATGAGTTTTAACAACAACTTCGTGCCACGTAAAATTTGAAAATATGAAAAATTTATAGTTCGAATCTCTGGTTACGTTATGTTTCTGCATGCAGTTATTGAATGTCTTTCATTTGTTGCATATTTTTTCCACAATTCTTACTTATTCGTATTACTTCAAAGATTTATCTATTGCATTTCAACATTTGGCATGGAAAACTGTAGAAAGATGTTTCTTATAATATGACCATTCGAGTGTATATCGGTTCTTAATAAATGATCTTCGATGGTATTTTTATTTGATTTTATAGTAGTAGTAGTAGTAGTAGTTAATAGTAACTTATTCATGTTAATATACATGGTATTTACACAAGACAAAAAGAAATAGGAAATCATCGATATTAATGTACAAATATAAATTATCTCAATTGGAATGCACTTCAACAATCGACGTAGATTATTAAGATAAGAATAAAATTTAAAAAATTTCAAAAGATAATAAGTCAAGTTATTGAAAGTCACATAATTAATGATGTGATTAATAACTAATATAGATAAATATTAAATTTTGAAACACATTTATTTAGGCTAAGGTTACAAATCAATTGACGGAATTTCAATATATTTCTTGATAAAATAGAATGATTTTTCTCCAAATAATTTTTATTTTTTGTGGCAATTATAAAGATATAGAAATAATTTGAGTTCCTATTTCTTATTTGTTGTGTAATATGAGTTCTATTTTGAATGAATGTTTTGAATGAATGTATTTATATTTTACAAGAGTCTTCATTATATATCTGAGAATGGCAGCATCACTTATTTTACGAAGTTTTTATATATGGACAAAAAAAGAGATTTTTTTCTATAATTAGACTCACGAGAGAAAAACCTATAATGTTCGAAGAACATCGTGTGAGCCAGCGATGGACAACCGGAAGGGTGATGTGCATTTGAATTTTTCTTGAACGTTTGGAGGTTATAGGCATAAGAAAAGACCTCACTAGGCGAATAGTTTCACAACTTCGCCCCGTTAGATAAAAAAATAAAGTCTGGAAGGAAGCAGTTCGGCAGGTCTCGACTCTGACAATGAAGGGGTGAATAACAGGGGAGATTTCTGATGAACACTGATCACGGAAATATCTATAGAAAAGGGAGAGATCGCCCTCCTTTCTACGATGTTCTAGAGAGGTCAATGAATTCATAAGTGCGACATCATCAAGACAGAATAGCTCTTTTCTGGATAGAATCCAAGAGCTGCAAAGTATGTTTGATATGCGAACTCTAAACATGTGAACAAACGTACTCCTTGACAGGTCGAATCTGTGCTTTGTAGACTATGAGGATCTGAGATGTAAAGTAGCTATTGGCACGCAATGCACCTCACATGATCATCCCATGAGAGGGTGCTGTTGGATACGGAAGACTTCATAGGAATATTTGTACCTGACATCATCATATTAGGGATTGTGGGATCCCCCTTCCTGGAGATGATTCAAGCTTGAATATTGATTGTATTAAACTGTACTATATCATCAGATCCCCGTTTCAAAATCGCTGCCAGATCTCCATTAATTACGTCAACCTGTCTCTGTCTCGCTGCTCTGGCTTCATTGGATGGTATTAGGGGTTCTTGATGAGAAAGCGGTATGAAGTGTACAATCACCTGCAAAAGCTGTGGACAGGACAGGCGGTAACTTCAAACAGATCGTTGATATGCAGCAGAAACAAAGTTGGTGCCAAGACAAATACCTGTGGAACACCAGCGTTGATAGTGATTGTATCGGAGGATACTCCGTCAACCACCACATGTATTGATCTCTCTGCGAGAAAACTCGATAGTTAGCGACAAAGTTGAGGGGACAAAGCATTTGACGGAAGGTTCTCGAGAAGACTTTCGTGCCAGACTCGGTCAAATGATTTGGAGATATCCAAAGCTACAGCTATATTCCCCATATTTTTCAACAGATTCCTGCCATACTTGTGTTACGTAGGCAAGCAGGACTCCTGTTGATCTCTGCTGACGAAAGCCGTATTGCCGGTCATTCACGATTTTGGAGCTCTATGAGCTCGATGTTGAATGCTTTCTTCATCATTTTGAAGATCACAGATAATAGTGCAATAGGCCTATAATTATTAGGAGATTCTCTTTTTGGAATTGGTTGGACTCTAGCTGTCTTCCAGCTGGAAGGAAACACACCAAGTTTGTATGAAAGAGAAACTGGTGTTAATTCAGGCATTAAAATAAAAATTTATTCATTATGCGAATGTGGAATAATTATTTTTTAATTTAGTTACAAATACTGATATGGTATTACTTTTTGAAGATGCTTTTTGTCGAAGAAATAACTATTTATACTTAAGAAATACATAAGAATAGACCCAAAATTAGAACTTGCCGAAATTCGGACAAAAATCGACGATGTCCCTCCTCAAATGCCTGGACTATTAGGCTGAAGCGTCTAGAATGTATCGCTTGCTAGTAGAATAGAATTAGCTCGACGTTACTTGGTTCTGATGGAAATCGATCTAATCAACAGATTCAGAACTGATGCGTTATTTTGATGACACGTATACCCCTTGACCCATTATTGTTTAAAACATCCAAGACATCACAATGAGGCGCAATTATATACAATTTTCTTTACAATTCTTCACCTGGTATCGTTCAGTACCTACTTTACATTGGTCAGTAATACAGAGGCAAATGACCGTTGCTACATCAACGACGGGATGTGTTAACGGAGGGGAAGTTTGTCTGCCTCTCATACGTGAGCGTTTTAATTGATTGAGATACGAAACGGCGACGGACACATCTTACGGTTCCGTCCGTTACACATTTTACCGTATCCTAAGAAACACACTGTCCCATTTACCGAATTCGATAACTGAGTTTTTGTATTGGCGGCATCATACAATATGGATAAAGTACAGTTAAATTCTCTTGAGCAATCCACTAGAAAGAGAAAGAGACATTATTTGATCTCGTTAAGATGTTCGCTATTATGAATGAGCTTATTTATTGGTTTGATGTACAAAGTCAGCTGTATTTGTCGACTCACTTATGTGTTCTATCTAACACATTCACAAATAGAGAATCTGTTTACATCCATTCAAGATTGTGAAATGTTTGGTTCAAATAATAGGCGAGGAAATAACCTACTAAACTAGGTTCAACCTTCCATCACTGGCGCAGTTGGATGGATTGAGATGCGTTTTTCTGGATTCGATTCGGAAGGTAATTTAGAAATTTAGTGCCACGCTTGTCTTTTGCGGAAAAAAATTATTGCATTTCTACAGTCAAAAAATGCATTTTTTTGAGTGCACTTTTTTAGGTGGATAAAGAAAATGACTCAAATTGGTTTCTCGGGAGTTTTTGGGGTCGCCGCCAATCACTAATATGTTCATAATGTTGAAAATTGTGTATATATATAGAAAGTTAATACAATAAATCAATACTATTGGTACAGCAAAGACCTTTCCTATCACAGTCACATCTGTTCAACATTGTACCACTTGGTGCAAAGGGATTTCGGTTGTTAGACTGTTTTGTTTCGTCCTCGAGATATGATGTCTTCAACTAAATTGATACTGTGTAGTGGTTTTTTAATACACATTCATATATTTCACACATCAATGTGTTTCAATTTCAATTATTTGTGTTTCGTTCATTGTTGCGACGAAGACGCTCAGTGCCTAGTACAATTAGTTTTCAAACGTCTTCTGGTGATGTTCATGAAACCAAAACGCAAGTAATGACGGAATATATATCAAATATCGTGAACCGCATGTGACATTCTTGACATTCTATCCACCGGTCATCTTTCTTGGACCGTACAGTACCCATGGACGATGCATATTAAGTTGAAAATCCGAGTTAAAGTATTCTTTAAATAGTAGAAACAATACTACAATGGATTGTTGGCTACAAGGGAATATAAAGAAGAGTATCAAATGATCTTTCAAGATCTTTTAGGTCAAGGAATAAAGTTTTACGAGTATTTCAGATTGACACCCCCAACGTTCAAATATATACTCACTCATTTAGTACTTCGATTTTCTCTCAGATCACTCCATGTGGTAGTTGACGGAGTATCCTCCGATAGAATTGCTATCAACGCTGGTGTTCCACAGGGATCTGTCTTGGCACCAACTTTGTTTCTGCTCCATATAAACGATCTGCTGGAAGTGACCAGCTATCGGCGAGTGAAGTTCTGCTTCCAAACATACGCTGAAGCTCTTGGATTCTATCCAGAAGCTCTGATTGATGATGTCACACTTACGAGTTCATTGACCTCTCAAGAACATCGTAGAAAGGTGGGAGATCTCTCCCTTTTCTAATGGTCGGTGTTCATCAGAAATCTCGTCTGTTATTTCACCATGAGAGATTCCAGATAGGCGGACTAAACGAGCTCAAACTAGTCACCCCATAATTCTCAAGCGAATGCCTATCCCCTCTCCCAACATTCAACCGCTGACTCACAGGATATTCGTCGAACAATTTTGTGAACTTGTCAATTCTGCCAATGTGCATTCTCATGATATCATAAAGCAGTAGCTTATATGAAATTTCCCCCAATTTAGAACTTATTGACAACTTATCCGTTTATATACATTTGGCTTCATTTTGTGCATAAAATGTAACTCCTCAATGGTCCCAGAAATTTGGATTATTGAAGGACCGTTTTGAGAGAATTACTTTATATTCAACAGTTTGGATTATATTCATATGGTAAACGAAATGATATACTTCGTGTCATAATACATCGTGACAGGTATTAAAACAAAATCGCCAATTGAATTCGAATATCCGCAGACCAAATTTCTTCCGAATGAGTCAAAGTGAATTATTCAACGGCGAGAATATTATTATAAGCTTGCTGTAGTTTATACTGAAGTTTGGTTTACATTTTCCTGTTATAAATTCCAAGATGATGCTTTCGGAATACCAATAAGCTCCCATGTTTTACCTGAATTCGGATATAATTCTTGATTTATGCTATTTTTATATCCCCGGAGAGGTAAACTGTCGGGAAAACTAAATCGAAATCGGAAATAACCGCTGTCTGAATCACTTCGTGCGGTGTGGACGACTTGAATCTATATCGATTGCTACTTTGCAATTGAAAAGTATCTCAGATGGGGCTGCAACATATTTAAATCACAAAAGGCTCTTAAATATTGTATGCGATGTATCTCGGAGGCGATTTGAATTATGTTGTAAAAGCCAGGGACTTGATATATTTTTAACCTGCAAGCGAGAATAGAGTGTAGATAAGAAGTAAAAGGTGTAAATGAGGAAGTGATGACCCTTCCATGCACTATCCATTATCAACATATCTCAACATTACTCAATCCAATATACAGGGTGTCCTCGAACTGCGTGGCCAAAATGAAGCCGAAGATTCTTTGATTCGAAAAAAAGTTGATGAGCCTTTTTACTTTTGCCTCAAGTGTCTTGTTTACCCGGTAGAGGGCTTCAAAATTGCAAAAATAATTTTGTTTTTTCGGTATAACTTGAGAACGTGATGAAGAACTTTTACAATATTTAGCAGGTGAGTTACTGTCAATAATGGCCATTTTTGAGAGTGGAGCACAGAGCCTTAGAGACCATAGAAATGGCTCAAACTTGAGGATGTAACGGGAAAAGTGTCCAGAACTTTTTTGTGTTACATGTAATTCACTCGATATTTTTTATGTAGATAGGTTATCTAATTTGAAAACTTTTCTTACTCTTAGAAAATTTTGATAAAATCAACGGATTAGCTTGAAAAAATTAATTTTCGAGTCTCAGCAATTTTGGCTTACTAATTTTACTTGATTAAAATACCTTAGTTGCCTTTGCTTTTCTAATGACATTTTGGCATTTGAAGAATTTATTCTCAAAACTGTCAGTTTTTACTTTGCTTTCCGTAAAAATTTTATAAAATTATGGCTCAAAATTTCACTGAAATGGTTGATATGTTATTGATTTATGGACTTTGTCGTTGCAATGGCCGGAGAAGGGAAAGATATCCGCATCGCAGAATTCCAAATCGGCAAACCTTCGCGAAACTGGCAAATTTGAAGCAAATCGCAGAGAAACTGGACGCAGACGGACAAGAAGGACGTTAGAGCTCGAAGAAGCGATACTGGAAGCGGTTGAAACTAAACCTGGGATAAGCACACTACGTTTGGGACTTCGTATTGGAGCCTCAAAATCATTAGTTCATAATGTACTGAAAGAAGAACTGTTGTATCCCTATCATATTAAAACAGTTCAAGACTTATTGCCCATGGATCCAGGTCATCGGCTAGAATTCTGTCGGCTTATTTCCAAAGACAAAACGCAAACCCCAATTTTTGTAGAAGAATTCTGTTCACGGACGAAGATACTTTCACGAGATGTGGTCTTTTTAACCTCCATAATGAACATTTCTATGCTGATGAAAATCCTCATGAAACGGAAGTTACATATTTTCAGAATCAAACTAAAATCAATGTTTAGGTTGGAATTGTGGATAACTTTATTATTGGCCCTACCGTTATACCCGATCGATTGAACGGGGAGAACTACTTGAACTTTTTGGAACAAAGGCTACTTGAACTGTTGGAAGACTTGCCCTTACACATTCGTCGTGGCCTGGTTTATCGATGATGGTGCACCTCCTCATTTCGCATTAGCTGTGAGGTGACATTTGAATGCGGAATATCCAGATCGCTGGATAGGTAGAGGACACGATGCACCAGTGAACTGGCCGGCCCGCTCCCCTGATTTGACGCCATGCGACTTCTTTCTATGGGGCGCTTTGAAGTCGAAAGTTTATGCAGCTCCAGTAAACACACGAGAGGAATTGTTGCAACGAATTAATCATGAAGCGAATTTATTGAAGAATGATCCTGAAGTACTAGCCAGAGTTCAATCCAATTTCTTGAAACGAATTAATTTGTGTATTCAGGAAAATGGGCAACATTTCGAACAATTGATGCCTTAGCGATTTCCCGAAAAGTTTTGTTGTTTCTTTTAATTTAGCATTTGTTTTTCCTAAATAATCACATCGTTTCCCCATTTCTACTGTTTTTATTATTCGTGTTTTACCGAGATATTAACCATTTCAGTGTTGGTGAAATTTTGAGCCATAATTTTATAAAATTTTTACGGAAAGCAAAGTAAAAACTGACAGTTTTGAGAATAAATTCTCCAAATGCCAAAATGACATTAGAAAAGCAGAGGCAACTAAGGTATTTTAATCAAGTAAAATTAGTAAGCCAAAATTGCAGAGACTCGAAAATTATTTTTTTCAAGCTAATCCGTTGATTTTATCAAAATTTTCTAAGAGTAAGAAAAGTTTTCAAATTAGATAAGCTATCTACATAAAAAATATGGAGTGAATTACATCGACAACAAAAACGTTCTGGACACTTTTCCCGTTACATCCTCAAGTTTGAGCCATTTCTATGGTCTCTAAGGCTCTATGCTGCGCTTTCAAAAACGGCTATTATTGACAGTAACTCACCTGCCAAATATTGTTAAAGTCCTTCATCCCGTTCTCAAGTTATACCAAAAAAATAAAATTATTTTTGCAACTTTGAAGCCCTCTACCGGCTAAACAAGACACTTGAGGCAAAAGTAAAAAGGCTCATCAAATTTTTTTCGAATCAAAGAATCTTCGGTTTTATTTTTGCCACGCAGTTCGAGGACACCTGTATAACAAAATCACATTGATATGTCGAAAATATTGGTAGAGAATCATGACGTCAAATTCTCCACGAAGATCTTTAAAGACCTAGTTTTGTTCTTTGGATTTCTGAAGAAGGAATAAATATTACAATGACAATACTTTCGCGATGAATCCGTACAATACCTTGTATGTTGCACTTCGCACTTCGGGTCGAAGTAAATTGAGTCCGGCATCTATTAATATCCTTTTTACATAGGTAAATTCCTTCCCGGGTGTTTTTGGGGTCTACGTAATCTGAGTCCCATGTGTGTACCTTGTTTTCAAGTCAGATAATTAGCATGTAGTACTTGCTGCCTAAGCCAACCACCCGTCGCCGTCGGTAAGCAAGTATTTGCACAATAACCAATAATGATTGTTTATTGAATGCAAATATTGTAATGGCGCTAATCTTACAACTCTCATGATAACCAACAATGATTGTTATTATACCCACTTTGTTTCTAACCTAGCCTAACCTAACCTACTAACCTAACTTTGTTGATATATAATGCAGACATTGTAATCGCGCTAATCTTAACACTCATAATAACCAATAATGATTGTTTATTGTACCCCCTTTGTTTGTAGCCTAACCTAACCTAACCTAACCTACTAACCTAACTTTGTTGATATAGAATGCAAATATTGTAATCGCGCTAATCTTAACACTCTCATAATAACCAATAATGATTGTTTATTGTAAACCCCTATATTTCTAACCTAACCTAACCTAACCTAACTTTGTTGATACAGCATGCAAATATTGTAATCGCGCTAATCTTAACACTCTCATTTATAAGAATATTCTGAGAATTATATTGAAACCCTGGACTCGATTAACGTAGTATGATTTTATAAGTGGGACTCAATTTACGTGGTATGATTTTATCAGCGTAGAAATATGGAAATGGGACTCAATTTAAGTTTTCCGCGCACTTCAGGTTCTAGCGAAATTCCATACAGATGAATTTCCTTTTATCATGGTAGTTTTTAGGAACTGATATAGTTAATCTCAATGGTGTACCTACCTATAAAGTAATAAACAAGAACGAAACAAGTCTTGATTCACAAGTGATATATTGATGGGTATTCCGTGCATATGGGGAATCTCAACATAGTTTTCCAAGCCGAGATGCTTGTCATCTACAGGTGGGCTATGGTAAGATAAATGACATCATCCGGATCTGTTTGGATAGTCAAGCGGCACTCAAGGGACTGAAAAGCCTGAATGTGTCCTCGAGAGTGGACAAGGATACCAAGGAGATCTTCAACAGGAGGAGAGAGGAAATGATTGAGTGGACAAACTGGTCAGAGAAGGGGTCAGATTGGACGGTCATCAAGACCCCCTTGCTGGTACCCCTACAACGGGGGTATGCAGATCTTGCGAAACTAACTGGGAGATGAACATGTATCCATCAGCATGGAGAAGCATTGACGGCTGCCGAAGTGACAAAGTGCTGTTTGGCAATAAGGTAGGGCTATGGCGAGATACTCTCGCATAGTAGGATAATCTCCGAGATTATTACAGTTCACGGAAATCTGAAGAAATTTGAACAGTACAGTAGGAAAAAGTGGCACTCCCGTCTGTATGAGATGCGAGGAAAACAAAGTGGAGTCGTCAACCCACTTTCTTTGTGAATGTCCTGCGTTCATTCGAACCAGATTTACCTACCTAGGTCCGGAGATCATCATGATCGGAGACATAAAGGAGCTAAGCGTAAAACAGATCTTAGGATTCTGTCGAGCAGTGCGGTATTCAAATACCCCGTGAAAAACGTAGCAGTGGGTAGTGCCCGCTACCATCTTAACAAATACAGTGCAAATGTTTTTTATGTAATGAACATATTGCCAATGAATCTCTTGATTTGATTTCATGGTATTCTTAGGAATTATTGGAAAACTATTGTCTTGATCTTGTTTTGTCAAAACGAGAAAGGTGAGAGAAGATCGAGATGAGCCTTGCGATCTTGATGTTCATTACTAGGTGTTGAAGATATTGGTGATTTTATGGCACAAAAGAGGTTGATGTTGTCTTGTTTCATAATGTTCGGATGAAAAGAAAGCTGTATCGTTAGGTGAAATAGTCATTCTCATGTTAAACCCTCAAAAATTTCGGTACATTTGGACAATAGCCTACCCAAATAACCACCACCATAGTTACTTTCATTTATATTCAGTAGAAATTAGTTTCGAAAAATAAAAGTTTTTATTGCTTCCGAATTGATGTTTTACGTTCCTTGTACTCTCCGAAGCCTCTCATACATTCTGAAAAGGAAAATGCCAATATCTTGATGGAAGATCACAAATCTGGTAAACATAGCATAACAACCATGGTAACCTTGTTTCAAAACTTGTTAATTCATTTGACTTATATTTGCGAGTTTATAAAATGGTTAAAAAACATGGAAATGTTTCGCTTTCCATGCGATATGTAAAGTGTTTTTACATTCATATTCATCGTTAACACTTGAATGAAGCCAACTATGTAAAACGGGAGATGTACGAGCGTTAAAACTATTCCAATTATACCTTTTATAGTTTGGTCTAGTTTTGGTTTCGAGGGAATATCATGTTACAGATGATATTTAGGAGGAATTAGTTGCAAAACCTCAGTTAGCAATTAACTCATCCGATCCAAACCACTCGAAAGGCACATACGATGTTTATAGATTGGAAACAATGGATTAATTTAGTTTGGTAGCATAACACGTACATATAACCCACAGAACGACACTGATTAAATTATATTGTGACGTATATTTCTGTTATTTCGTCGTGATACAATTATATAATTTATGACAATTGAGTTTGTCATACTATTCAATTAAACTTAATTAAGGCTGCAGTAAATAAATTATGGCCACGTGGGAATCTAGATTAATTCTACTTGACATCAACGTTGATTCGGTGAACAAGGATTGAAAAAAAATCACAAAGCAGAGAAGGCAATAATGAATAAAGCAAAGGATCCTTCGTTGCTTCAAATTTAGGGTCAGCCGATTAAATTTCTAGAAATAAGATAGATCCTAGAACATCTATATCTATGATTATTATTGCAAATTTTGTGGTTCCATAATGAGTTCAATTAATCACCACATCAGGTGAGGAAGTAAATACAAGGAATTCGTTGAACTATAATCTGGATATATCCAAATTTAGCTGAAATAACAACTTTTTATTGTATGAAGTTCTTAAACATTAGAATTCATTATAAATTTCGCTAAACATTGGTATTACTAATTTGGCGTTTCTTAGTAATATTTATTAAGCTCCAAAACAGTTGGATCAAAAATCAATACTTCATCTGTTCTATGGGGTGATATTAATACATCCATGAGAACACACGAAAACCTTGAATATGCTGTATACTGGCGAGCTAGAAAGTTCAAGTCTCAAACAGATACATATATGGAAGATATATTCTTATAAAAAAGTTGTTGCATTCGATTGACTGGTGAAACAAATTTTCAATCGATGTTTCAGAGGAGGCCATATGACTTATTCATGTAAACAATTTGGAAAGAGAAATTTCATACAAACTATTCCTTAACCTCTATACAATAAGTATTTAGTTTCAAAGAAAAGAAAAAATTGTAAATGGAAATATTTGCCAAAGGAATATACCCACGTACGAAAAAACAACAGGCCCGAGGTTGGCGATTATTAAAGTGTGGATCGATTATTAAGGTCTGGTTGAGGATTAGACAACGACTGGACAACCGAGTCTCAACTGTGGCTGAGACTTGGCTAGACTTGAAAACCCGGGCTTGATTTCTAAGGTCTGGCTAGACCTTTGAGAGCTTGTTCCCATTGTCAAGCCTGGCGGCTCCTAGCATAAGGATGTAATACATAATTATTCATTTTGCGAAATTATCCAAATTAGGACAACACCTATAGCACTTTGATCTAGTAGGAAAATCGAGTACTTTACATTCGTCGTCCAGTTGTAATGCATGAGAGCCCAATACTTGAAACATCAAGTCCGGCTGAGGCTTAAATAGAAACAGCAGAACCCAAAGTTGGTTTGTGAAGTTTGGTTGAGGCTTGGTGAGAATCAGAAGAATCGAGACTGTAAAATCTGGTCGACTCTTGGTTAGAGCCGATATCCTGTATAAGAAATCTGGGCTAAGGATTGGCTAGCAGGAGCAGAAGCAGAGCCGAGACTCTAAAATCTGCTGAGTCTTGGTTAGATGCTTGAGAGCCGAGATTCGATATATGAAACCTGAATGAGGCTTGGCAAGAAGCAATCGCGAGGTAGACTCTTGATATGTAAGGTCTAGTTGAGGCTTGAGAGTCGAAGTTTGGCTGCTTGGGCGAAGACTGCTCCACCAAGGCTCGACCCAGACTTGGGTAAATGCATCAAACGAAAGGTTGGGACGCCCTGTTGTCAAGTCTGGTGGTTTCTACCGGGGCAGTATTAAAAATGATAAAACTATTCTAACCTTATATAATGGGCTATCAAATCTTTTTCCATATTTAACGATCATGAATGAATCATCTCATCATCAAAAGATAAGAGAAGTAGATCTAGTAGATCTATTGGGTAAAACTTCGAGACAAGAATTGGAAAATTAACAGGTGCTGAATAATCATATACATGTAGAGACATATAGAAAACAACTAGAGTGTAACTAATGTTTGATCCAATAAATTTAATTAATAACAAATTTGGCTGTATGAGCTACATACATTTCCAGATAAGTACGGTGGATTGTAATTGTTTGGTCCTCATGTAAAATGTTTGCCGACTTACTTTATATTGACTGTCATATTATTGTATTATTAATACCAAACGTGTTTAATGCTTTAAAATCATCTAGATCGAGACGACAAGCTGAATTCGAACCAATTTAAATATGAACGAATATGTGTCATGAATAAATACATATTACAATGGTTTGATTTGAGAATATATAAAGGGAACTGGAGCGTAACTAATAGATAATCCATTGAAAAAATGAAAAAAATTAATAATAAATACTCTTGTGGCATAAGCTACTAACACACATTATCTCTAAAAATATGCAAGTTATAATTTACAAAAAATTGGTCGTCTATATGGAGCATTTCTGTTCTAATGATAGAATTCGACGGTTAGTTTCGTTTTTTGAATTTGACCAACACCACCCTCTATAGTACAAGGTCTGTACGCAGAGTACAATAGTCAGTGTGGCGTCATCGGTAAAAGGCTTACAACAGTATCGCTGTGACAAATATTGGAATTAATAGAATAGGTCTATTTCGTTCTTGTGGAACATTATAAGTTGCACCTTTTCCTAACGTGTCCTCGTGCAAATGGTACATTTTTACCTGTGAATAAGCGTGCATAAGAGTATTATGACTGAACAAAGTGCGTTGCAAAATGGCTTCCTAACTGAATGTTTACGTTAGTTGTTCCCGGGTTTGGTGTCGTAAGTGAAGTTTACTGACATTTGTAAAATAATAATTAATTGTGCTGAATAAATGTTATGCTCCTGGTTGCGAGGGAAATTACATTCAGGTGTCAGAAGTTCAAATGTTTAGTTTTCCTAAATATAATGAACTGCGAAAACAATGCATATCGGCTGTCCCTGTGAAAGATTTCATGGTAACAACAATAACAGAACAAGATTCTCGTATGGGTACCGTAGTGAATGTAAATTTTGTTAATCATTTTGAAATTTGAACAAATTGAATACAAAATATTCTGAATTATGAGTGTCAATAATGAATTCGGCTGCAAAGTCTTGAACAATTTTCTATACCATTATTTTATCTAACTTAGAAAATTATTCGGAAATCAATTTTTTAAGAAATTTATTGAATTGGTTAGACGCGTGGAATAAATTAACAACACCGACACATACTGTAAGATCACAGAGAGTTCACGGAATTTTAGAAATAATTTGGTAATGTTCCAATGAGCTTAAATTAAGTTACATATTGTTAGGAAATTTTCAGACAGAACCATTAGAAGATAGGTTTTTACATTGATAAAAGGAAGTGGGGTGCAAGTAAGGACTTAGTTCATGTCTGGCAAATCCCGTTTGAAGGGGCAGTTCTTATATATGCCCTAAAAAATAAATATAATTTTCGCTTTGCTGTGTATATTGCAGCACAATGTCGTATAATATACGGGTTATCACCTTCAATATAGTCTCTGGCCTGTGACGTCAATATCGAGCATTCAGGCCCTGTACTATAAAAAGAAGGTGCTGATTTGGCACGTGCAAACTACTTCCAAAGATTTAATTCTTCCGGGATTCATTGATTACAATAATTGATGGCCTGCAGGATTTAATATCGCGGTAGATGGACAGTTAGCCTTTTCACTGTCCGCTTATGATCGGGTGGTTTTTTTGTTCAATGATGAGTACAAGACAGTCGACTATTTCTATAAAAGCTGCTTTTATTTTTGTAGTACCACTAACAAAACTAATACTATATCCATTTGATTCTGCCATTAATAAAGGAATTAATAAAATTAGGCCCAAATGTTGTTCATTGAGGTTCGATATGTTATTTTTCAAGTCAAACGTAGCGTTGCCGATATCCAGGCTATATGTCGTAGAAAATAGCTGAATAGTTTATATAGTAAATCAAATATTTGGTGTATACGCTGTTAGAGCAAAAGTATTGAAGATTGTAGACCGAGACACAGGTATAACTGTTTAACTGTTGAATTGTATAATATTATTTGACCTACTTTAATATGTAATAGAATAGTTAGGTATCATACGATCAGAACGAATGGTGAACAATTATAATTATCAATCAAATTTAATGATTATTTTAACGCCTAATAGTTTTTAATATTTGCGTGAAAACGATATAAAGTTTGTTTTATGGCAAATGTGTTATCAGACTACTGTTTACTAACAATCGTTTCTATGTCAATATTATTATCAGGAAATATGTGATATTAAATAACACCATCATTTATCTGGGAATAAACTGTTTTTCACGGTAGAAAGAGGTAGGTGCTCATATTATTTCAATGAAATTGCCTTTCTGCATGAATAGCTCATTTTCAATATGTGCAAGGAACATGATAAGGATAACTATTTGTTGACACCCGTTTGAAATTGACTGTTTTCTTCTAAATTGAATTTTAGGATTTGAATTCTATGTCGTTTATCAATTTCACTTGGGGCTACCGTCCACTAGTGAGCAGAAGCTGCTGATTTTTTAATGGATTCTCTAATTGCAGAAAAATCAACAGGATAAATCTTATGTTAATACAGTCGGTATGTACGTTGCGCATGCCCGAAGAGTTAAGACGGAGTGAGTGCATATGACAATAAAGAGCGCGTGCCGCAGTCTGTTAGCTGCTTCATCTCGATTCCACTAGGAAGAAGCCAACCAACAAAATATCGTATGAACCGATTCGAGGACAATTACTCTTCATTAAATTTATTAATGTATCAAACAAAATTGCATGTTTGTTCTAAGCTGGTTAGCATTTCAAACCACGATTTCAGAGATCTGCTGGAAGCGACCACCTGTCCAAAACTCTGCAGATGATGGTATACTTCATACCGCTTTCTCAACTAGAGCCCCTATACCTTCTAAGAAGTCAGAGGAGTTACCCAGAGAAAGGTTGACGCAATTACGAGAGAAATGGGAATCTGATAGTCTAGTAGAGTTAGAGTTTGAAGCAACGAAAAATCAAGATTGCGGTTTCTCCCTAATATGATGATGTCAAGTATAACTATCCCAATAAAGTCTTCCGTATTCATGCTCGAGAACACCACCAACAGCACGCTTTCATGGGATTATCATGTGCGGTGTATTGCGAAAACCGTTTCACAAAAACTTGGTTTTATATTCCGTGCCAAAAGCTACTTTACATAACAGCAGCTCCTCATAAGCTACAAAGCAATATTCGACTGTTCGGCTTCCAAACATAGGCTGAAGCTCTTGGATTATATTCAGAAGATAACTATTCGTCTGATTGATGATCTCACACTTACGAATTCCCACACGAACACCCATCGAAAGGTGGGGCCGATCGCTCTCTTTCTGGAGATATTTCCATTGTCGGTGTTCATCAGAAATTTCGTACGGCCGACCGTACATGGTAGAGGGCGCTCCTGTACTTGTACAAATCGCCAGTATTTCTGTCTATAATCGGTCAGATAGTTAGCACAGTGCGTGAAAGAAAGCGAATATCGTCGAGTATTTCGATGGTCCACTCTGCTCAATAACTCGGAAACGGCTGAATGTTCGAGTTTGAATCATTATGGCACTAAATTTTGAGCATTTTATGTAGTTTGTGGATTGCATGTACCCAAGGCCGCTACGTGAGCACATGCCTTGTACCATATAACCCACTAAAGCTCACTCCGTCTTAATAATACGAATTGTTCGTAATTTTGAATTCAATTTACACAATTGTAGTGTTTAGCAAATGTTCGAAGGAAAAAGTAGCTGTTTGTGATTATATGAAATAAGAAAAAAGAACATTGGATATCTAGCTTACTCAAGGAATACTATCCGAAGCTTGAACTGAAGCGCAGTGAAACATGTAAAAGATTTATTTATACTTCTAATTTGATAAAACAAGTCGCTTCTGCTTTTCATTGCGATTTTAATAAAATTGTAAAGGTATATACCTCAGTTTCTCACATATCATTTGAAGGATACAAATTATACAATGATCATTTGAAACTGAGATATGATCATTACATAAATGTGAAGTTCCTGATAACTTGCTTTGTAGAATTGTGCTTTTCGATCACCACGTGGAAGCATAGCAATCAGCTTTCAGCTATTTGCGATATGTTTCCAAACCATAATAAATAATAATGCAACATTACTTAAAGGAACCCCAAAAAAGCAATAGTGTACTTATTATTGTTATTGTATTGACACTATTTGAACTTTTCACATTTACTCTGATAGTTCAATTATTCAAGTACATCATTACACCACAGAGTGAACACAGTACATGTACTGCATCTTCACACTCCGATGACTTGAATATTAAAATGAGAATTTCGAACACTTGGCTTGGTTGGGTATTGGACATAAAAAAACAATATTCTACGTCTTTGCTTACGTTTGGCGACTTTATTGTTCGCTTCTTCAGACCTAAAATGATTAATGAAAATCATATCTCAACATTCCAAGAAAACATTCAAAATCCATTTCAACAATAAAT
Source organism: Endomychus coccineus (assembly GCA_958510875.1). Classification (NCBI taxonomy): domain Eukaryota; kingdom Metazoa; phylum Arthropoda; class Insecta; order Coleoptera; family Endomychidae; genus Endomychus; species Endomychus coccineus. The sequence goes on along the minus strand of OY294070.1, from coordinate 112,275,407 downwards.
AAGGAAAACTCACCTCAGGCGTGATTAACTGTACATAGTACTTGGTCCGTTTTGTTGTGCACTGTGCCGGACATGAACCTAATTTTGTTTCAATAGTTTATATACACCGAATCAATGGTTGCTTGAAACGAATTCATTGTATATATTTTTTATTTGCAATGTTTTTTTGTTCACACTTTTATAATTATTATGACTGATAAGTTTTGTTAACACTTGAATGGGTAGTTGTCAGAGGACCTGCCTTGAAAAATATTTATTTATACAGATTCATATCTAAACATTTCAACGATGCATTATCACAGTGCACATCAAAACGGACTAGGTACTATGTACGGTTAATCACGCCTGAGGTGAGTTTTCCTTATTTATTGTTGAAATGGATTGCGAATGTTTTCTTGGAATCTTGAGATATGATTTTCATCGACAGCAGCAACACATATTGAATGGAAAATCTTTTTCAGTAGTCTGTCTTAACTGTAATTCCTTGTTTGGTGTACATGGAAAATGGTATAGGGAAAACATCCGTCATATGGTTTACCGCCTCAACTTTGTCGCCAAGTCTTCTCTCAGATAGATCACTCCATGTGATGGTTGACGGAGTATCCCCCGATACAATGGCTATCAACGCTGGTGTTCCACAGGGACCTGTCTTGGCACCAACTATGTTTCTGCTCCATATCAACGATCTGCTGGAGGTGATCACCTGTCCGTCCATAGCTTTGCAGGCCATCACACATTAATTATTTTAGATCTGAAGAAGCGAACACTAAAGTCGCGAAACGTATGCAATACCCAACAATCTTGTGAAGTAATACATTTCTGGACGTAATCAAAATAATTAAATTCTACAGGTTAAATATATGCGTGTTATGTATATTTATAACAAAAAAACACGTTTTAATAAAATACTATAATTCCTTTTTAGAAATTGAAGATGGATGTAAGAAATACCGCTAGAAACGGAGCTACCGCGTGCTACAACAAGACAATACAAACTATTTTCATCACTTTAAAACGATCTGCATTATTTCAAATTCATACGACCAAAAGGAATGGCGCAATCGTCTCCACCCACTAACTCACGAATACATACATCCGCAAAAATCCGTAATTTTTTTTTGGATCGATTACAATACCTCCCTTACACTATATATTAAATAATAGTGAGAGAAGTAAAAAATCAGCGACTTCTTCTCTAACTGACCAAAATGTTTTTAAATGTTTGATCTTATCACGTTGTGAAAAACACTTTCTCATCTACTTTCATCGCTTGCGATTTTCAGCTACACGCGCACAGTTTTTATTCATATTATGCGTAATGTCTAGATCCATATCAGACACGTGAATTTCTCGGAAATTAATTTATATAAATATTTATTTAATTCGTTCACCTCCAAAATTAATTTTCCAACGGCAGCGTTTCATCGATGCGGAAATACACACGCAACTATTCACATCAAATTGTTTCAAGAAAGAAGCTTTCAAAACAAATTACGTTCCGGAGATTTTCTCATGTTCCATCATCGTTCGAGACGCAAGCGGTGTGTGTGTTTTCATGCTCTGTTCTCCTCCACAGCAGGAAGAGATGATGTGCGTCTGCAGGATCTTCATGTATATGCAGCGAGGCGGCATGAACATACAAAATTTAATAAAAGTTACATCAAAAGGCATAATATGTTTTCGTTCGGAAAGAGAAATTGGAATATAATATAATCCTATGATTATGTTCGATATTATTAATAACGTTTCAATATCAAAATAGTCGATTTTGGTACGTATATTTGCATTCAATTAATGAAATTGAGTTTGGAACAATGTGAATTTTGCCCGATAGGGACTGACAATCCAAATTCCGGTAACAATACTGCATTAGTGAGGTATTGGAAATGCATGTCTCTTTTACATTTATTATTCTGACATTATTTAAAAGCTATCCGAATTTGCAGGTTGGTATACATAGTGACGCGTCAATTTAATAGATAAATAGCGAGAAAATCAGAAGAGTAAATTAAAATCATTTTATTGGTTGATAACAATATTGCCGTGATTGTAGCTCTACTACGCTATGCATGACTATGCCACTAGAATTTAGTATCCTTATTATGACAGTCAATATCGAACGTAAATAAATATAATGAATACATTTTTGTTAGAGTATATTTTCTGACTACACGAGAGGGAAATCTACCTATAATGACTAGGTGAAGAGTTCCAAAGCTTCGTCGAAGTCTGGTAGAGAAAGCTCGCCAGGTCTCAAGCCTGACAGTGACGAGTTAGACCAGGGCCGATAATTTTTGAAACCAACATAAATAATAGTATGTTGAAACCCATTGGAAAAGGAAGAGAATATAACAAAAATGAAAGGAAAAATAATTTACGGGCGATCTGAGGTCGGGAGGTGGAAGGGGGTGAGTTTTAAGGGTAAAAAACGGTTTATCTCGATTTCCGGCAAAACTACAAGTCCTATGGAAAAAAGTTAAATGGCAAAGTTGTAGGTAATAAAAAGATTTACACTTTTTTCACATAACCTCAAAATTTATGTGAAAAATTCAAATAACCAAGTTTTTGGCTTTTAATTTTTATCTTTTACAAAAAAAATTTTTTTTGCACGAAATCTGTTGAAAGCTTACCTTTTTATGTCCCAAACACACTTGATTTTTTTGATTTGAAATATTTATTTTTTCACCTTATTTCGACTTAATATCGAAAAAGCACCCTAATTTTCAATCGAAGATTCTCGCATCAAAATATCTGCTTTTTTAAAAAAGTCGGTGGGCTTTTGGTTCGTTGAAATCTCTACTTTGTGATGACGTAAAAAAATATACATTACTATGGTAAATGTTCTCCAAAAATGCAAGGAAACGAAAAAAACTCGAATCCGAAAACCATTATGTACAATTTTGTAGGTAGGATTTAAAGGGGATTTCATCTGAAAATGTGACTGCTGCTATTTTTTTCAGTACAAAGTCGATTTATTAAATTCTAATTACACTTATTATGTCATAGAAAATCTCATAATATATAAATATACATGTAAATCGTACTATTGAATTTAGATACTTTATATTGATTACGTTATTCATTATAATATTTTTAAAAACATTAATCTTGTTATTTATAAATACCTGATCTCGATTTATAATCACTCATCTATTAGTTTTTGTCTCTTTGATGGCATTTCTTCATCGTTAGATTCGACAAACCTTCCCGATTCTAGTAGATCTTCGAAATCTTCAAGACCATCACCGTCTTCGTCTCCAATATTATTTCCAGTCTGCATTGGTTCCTCATCCACAATTTCATCTGGATCATTAACTTCCTCGGAGCTTTTCTCTTCCACATTGTAGCATTTTTCAGAACCATGACATTTTGAGCATAAATTTGTGCATTTTAAACAATGTTTTCGGCAGCCACATTTTAAACTGTTACATCCAGTTTCAAAGCTGCAGCAAATACTTTTGAGCAATATTTCCGGAATTAATTCCTTTTCTGTAAATTTGGGCATAATGCCACGTTGATGTTGCTTCCAGCCTCAATCTGTTGCTATCAGTTCGTTATCCAGCCAAGTTGAAGCTTTTCGAGTAATTAAAATATTTATTTTAATAAATAATTCAAAATTGTATACAATGATTTTCGGATTCGAGTATGTTTCGTTTCTTTGCATTTTTCGAGAACATTTACCATAGTTATGTATTTTTTTACACCATCAGACAGTAGAGATTTCAACGAACAAAAAGCTTATCGACTTTTTGAAAAAAGCAGATATTTAGACGTAAAAATTTTCGATTGAAAATTAGGGTGCTTTTTCGATATTAAGTCAAAATAAGGTGAAAAAATAAATATTTTAAATCAAAAAAATTACAGTGTGTTTAGGATGTAAAAAGGTAAGTTTCCAGCAAATTTGGTGAAAAACATTTTTTTTTGTAAAAGATAAAAATAAAAAACTAAAACTTATTTGAATTTTTCACATAAAGTTTGAGGTTATGTGGAAAAAGTGTGAATATTAAAGTTGTTGATCTTTTTATTACCTACAACTTTTAACTTTTTTCCATAAAACTTGTAGTTTTGCCGGAAATCGAGATAAACCATTATTTACCCTTAAAACTCAGCTCCTTCCACTTCCCGACCTCAGATCGCCCGTAAATAATTTTTCCTTTCATTTTTGTTATATCCTTTTCCTTTTCCAATGGGTTTCATCCCACTATCATTTTTTTTTCACTTTTTACCATTCTCAAAGGCTTCAGCCCTGGTCTAAGTTGGTCATCTTCGTCTAATATGCTATAACCTACTAGAATGCAGTTCGAGCGCAGTGGAGAATTCGTTAGTAAGTAGGTGAATCTATTCGTATTTACCCACAGGAAATACAGTAATAGAATAAAGACCTACTGTTTTTGAGTTGCAAACAATCAACAAATGTATAGTTTAAGAGATTGAGTCAACAATAAAATAACGTGTTGTTTATTAAGTACCTAGAGTCTGAGACGACAATTATTTTGGTTTCATTAGACCTACCGCGTTTTGTGTTATAAATAGTTTGTTTTATCTATCGTTCGAAAGGTTTTATGAGTTTTCTTGAGGATATCTGGATCTTGGTAAGGATATTTATTATTTTTATTTCATTTTATTTTATATCAGAGTGCTAAGCGTTGTGTGTACCGAACTGCATAAGTAACTGTGCCAGTAATTCAGATAAGACTTATTATTCAACATTTGCTTTCCTACGAGACGAGAGCGCAAAAATGGAGCAATTCTTAGAGATCCTTTCATCCCCAATAAAAATTCATATGTATGTTGTTGATATTTTTCTGATATAGTGGCATTATTAGGGAATACAAGATAACGAACCGTGATGGATATGTACTTGTGTGTCCTAGAAAGATTCTAAAACTTGTTCCAGATTGCGTACCTTCTAGTTTCCAAATCAACCTTTCTATTTATCAAAGATACTTAGATACTTCCAATCAAATTTAAAAATCCTGAAGAAAGACGATTTACTCTAGAACATAGTAATGATAGTCTAAGAGCCAGAGCGATGTTGATGGTCTGAACATTAACCCGATGGCACTATTGTTTATCGTTAGAGGACGGTTCAATGACCAATTCATCTCACAGACCGAATTTTCGCCGGCTGGTAAATCCGCATTTTTTTTTTGTTTTGACTGGAGGTTAACCCTTTACAAGCTGCGGTTACTTGAAAAGCATGCCATCCTTATACACTTCCACCATGTGCCATCATTTTGTATCGTGCCCTTTATCAGGCCGACCAGTTAGAATAGAACCGAAAATGGACTGCAAGTTAACCCTCCCAAACCCGGTGGAAAATGTTCATTGGTGTTGGCAATTGTTAACATACCTTATGCCATCAAAGTTATCAGTCCATTTCCGAGTAATTGGCCATTATTTGGACCAAATTTTTTTTTTCATTTTGTGGCTAAAACTTGCGGGTTACAAGATAACATGATGACATCATGTTAAATAACTTTATTGGAGGTCAAATAAAGATTTCAAATTATTGCCATCACTCCTTGCCTATTTCAATCTATCATAAAATTGGTCATGTTATCCATATCATTTATGTTTTTTTGGGGGTGGTTTTAGGAGATTTTGGGGCGTTGAAATAGGCAAGGAGTGATGGCAACGATTTTAAATCTTTATTTAACCTCCAATAAAAATATTTAACATGGTGCCATCATGTTACCTTGTAATCCACAAGGTTTAGCCACAAAATGAGAAAAAATACATTTTTGGTCCAAATAATGGCTTATTACTCTGAAATGAACCGATAACTTTTGAGGGCATAGGGTATTTTAGCAATTGCCAACACCAATGAACATTTCCACCAGGTTTGGGAGGGTTAACTTGTAGTACATTTTCGGTTCAATTTTAACTGGTCGGACTGATAAACGGACACGATAAAAAATAAAAAATGATGGTACATGGTGGAAGTGAAGAATGGCATGCTTTTCAAGTAACCGCAACTTGGAAAGGGTTAACCTCCAGTAAAAAAAATGCGGATGCTGTATTTCGAAATCTAGCAGCCCGCGAAAATTCGGTCTGTGAGATGAATTGGTCATTGAACCGTCCTCTAACGATAAACCATAGTGCCATCGGGTTAATGTTTAGACCATCAATATCGCTCTGGCTCCTAGACTATGAGATTGATTTCCAAACCTGGCTAAAAGAAGATGATATTTTTAATTAAAATGACTTTATTTCAAAAGATGAAAAATGTATGTGAGTTTTTCCATGAAATTTCTGAAAACAGTATTTGTTTTTTCTAATTCTATTTGATGAGGATAAGATTGATGTTCCAAAGATTGTTTCAGGTTTTAGTATCGACAGCAATTAAAAGATTCAATTTTTTGCAAAAGATAAAATTAAATGATCATCTAAATTTAGTTGACTTCCAGGAAAAGACTGACTTTGTGATCTCAATTTGATTGTAATATCAGTCAATGGAATTTATTCAGGATAGTAAAGACTATTTATAAAATAGAGCTAGTTAAATTAGTCAGTAAAAATTTGGAAAAATCCCTTGATGCTTGGTAGATGACGATAATAGTGACATTAACTTAACATTAGAATCGGACAATATTCTCATGAAAAAGCTAACATTTTTGAGAGACCAACAAAATCTTGGATTGTCCAAACGTTATTTTTAATGTTATTGAAAATTGAAGCAGCCCCTCAATGTTTCCAATTTCTTGGAGTTTATAGCTGTATTAGAGACTCAGGAGTTTTGAATTTGCCGAATTCCAAACATTTGGAAAGAATAACCGACGATCTCAAATGTCAAACGAGGATTAAACAATCTACTTGAATATAAAAGGAGAGAATTGATTGGGACAATAATACGAGGGCAAGGTGATAAGTCCCTGAAAAATTAAATAAGAAATGGCAGATGGCGACATCTGTTTTATTTTTCAGGTACTTTTCACCTTGCCCTCGTATTTATTTTAAGATAGTATATACAATTTAATTTGTAGAACTCGGAACAATATAGTTGAAGTTATTCATTCGTAATTCCACTCAAGAGGCTTTTAGACAGACACAAAAACGGTACTCTATAAAAATTCAAGCATGCCCCTGAATTCTAAATGGAAAGAACTATAAGTTTTTAAAGAATTTTAACTTTGACCCTGTAGTTCAAAAACGAAGAAGGCTAGGATAATTCTGATTATGGCATCTTTCGTTTCTTAAAAAAAGAGGCCTAGGTTTGCGAAAACTGCATCCTTCTATATTTACTAATAACGGGGATACCCCGCAATGACGACGAAAATTGGACACACTGTACAATTTGATTCTAATCGAGTATAAATCTTGGTTAGCAAATTGAGGACATTGAACTACATACACTTTATAGAAGTGGTTTTTCAGTTGACCTTTATGTATATTTCAAATAAGTTTGCAGTAGGTGGATGTTGAATATGGAATCTAATATTTGATTTACAGTCATAAAGTGGTTATCTATAATTTAACTGGAAGCAAGAATAATGCAGTAACAAATCGAGTATTCATAAGTTTTTACTGATTTGTTTACGCAATCTTATAAGAATATTATAGCATGCTGATCTAAAACGCGAAGTATTATAATATTTAACATTTAGTGTATAGCAACCACAATTCGTTGTTGACCTACGTGAAACACAAGAGGAGAAAGTCTAGCTTATTTCGCATTATTATATTTTCGTTAACAATGTTGGGAACTATTGAATAAATTAACCATGCTTGAGTCAGAGTTATATACAATTATGTAAAAGTACAGAACAATGTTCCACAGCAATTTTGTTATTAAAACCTGAGTCCCATGTTTACCTATATAATGATATGTTCTTCAAGGATTTTTTAATTATATGATACAGTAATAATAATGAGTAAGTCTAGGTCTTATATTTCTAGAATAAACCTAAGAGCCATTGGTTACGTTTGAACGGAGAATTGAATCCTCTTCAACGCTGAATAAGGTCTAGTCTCAGTACTGACGCTATTGACATAATGGTTTCGGGTTTCGACTATTTCGTACTGAAGGCTGAAGCAATAGAGGGTATTGGCTGAAGCCATGGCATGTACAGGAATAATATTACATGTGATTGATTCTAGCTTGTATTATCTAGAAATATTCTTAAATCTACAGGATATCAAAAAGAATGTGATACCTACAGTATTTCATCAATCACCTCAAAAATTTTTTTTATTACTTTGATTGCATAAAATTGTGCAAAAACAAAAGTGGAATATAAATAAAATGGAATGTTTGATTGCATGCTACTTCCCTGACGACATTCATCTTATATTCCTCCAAATATTACAAAGCATGATATATTTTCTATTGACAATTGATTTGAAAACAAGAACCATCAAAACTGTTCCGAACGTATTGGTAAAACTATGTGAATATTAATGACATCGATTTATTCGACCTTCGTTTGGCGCCACTGAAAGTTTACAGTTTTGTTACTCAATCTATGCATTACTCCTTTCGTTGGACACTCGAATCCTCTTGTGTTAATATGAATACGTACTCAGAAACATATTTTAAATACTTTTTGTCTCCACAAGTTTTGCGATCAAAGCAAAAACAACGGAGTTATAACACAATTTGTTGCCAAAAGTCGTTTATTCATAAGTATATGCGATGCATCGAGTTTTCCGAATTTTCCAGGTAAAATAATGGAAAATGGAAAACTGAAATAAGAATTAGTACTCAGAAACATATTTTAAATACTTTTTGTTCTTACAAGTTTTGCGATGAACACAAAAATAACGGAGTTATTGAACTTTGTTTGATTAAAATTCAATTTTATCAACTTACCTTACTTTTTTACAAATTGTGGTGGATATTTCGGCCAAAGCGGAAAAACACCCACTTATTATGAGAGCAGTGATACTGACGTTGGAACTTAAGGTCCTGTTGGTCTTTCCTCTCATGTGAATCTGCTCATCCGAATCTACTTATCGTACCAAGGTCTGCTTGGGCTCAAATTGAAGGGAAAAATAAATGATTCGACTTTCGAAAATCGAGATATTGTGGTTCAAATTTCGACCCTAACCTATAATGGCCACTCGGAGCGAAATTACCAAAAAAAAAATTCCTACACCATATAGGTAATATAGAATAAAGTCCCCCAAAGAGAATGAGACCGATTAGAAGTTGTTCGGATGAACCTGAGAGACTGCAGAAGGTTCTGAAGTCAAAAAATGAAAGTGCAATTTGCGCGACCTATTGAAGATATCAAATTGAAAAAATTAGGGTATATTCTAGAACTAAAATGTGGTTTTCTTGACGTGCTGTAGAAGTGATTTCGGTCTAAAATATTTTCCAAAAAAATAATGAAAAAAAAATTGTTTCACTTATACCACGTGACTGGAGAGGGGTGGGGTTTTTTGTTTGCGAACGATTACGTGTTTAAGTGTTGTCTTCTACTACCAAAAGTTTGAAGTCGATATTTTCAACGGCGTTGGCTTGAGACCCAATAATGCGTTTCTTGTAACACAAAAAGTGATGTTATGGCATGAAGCACAAGGTTTGGGTCAAAAATAATATCACGATCGTTCTTAGACGGCCGATTTGCATAATGATATCCCCGTTAGAAAAATTATATTTAAAATTTCTTGACCAAAAGTTAGTGCTACTGGAAGTGGATGCAGATCAACTTCCCGTCAAATAATACGTTTATTCTGCCAACGTATTATGAACTATTGAGAGATGGTTAGATATTGATCGAAAGAGAGAGATATAATCCTGTTGCTTTCTACTTAGAAGCGTTTTTGACCAATTTCTCATGTTTATTCACAAACTTGCATTTTGTATTCTTTAGCCCTTCACTGCGCTGTCAGTGGTGTGAGTAAAGATATTGCCATTGGCAGGTGGGACAAGATGATTCAACACATTCGGTAGCATAGCTGTCAACTCTTCAGATACCCCTAGTTAATGAGCATAAAGCTAGTAATGATACACTGGTAATGACATATTTCTATGTTACACAGTTTACCACTGCGAAGATTCAATATTTTCACCTCACCAATATTGAATTTGGTATAATAATCATAATGAAGGTTAATTTCCTACAGGCGCGGCATAATTCAAATGGTCCATATTGTTGAATTACCTGAATCTATAGTTAATCATAGACATTCCTGTTTATGGAACCTTGAACAATGTAATTAGAGGGTACAGGAGAAGCAGTGCCATCTTCTCTTAGAAGATGTGTACTTTCACGTGGTAGATTCATTAATGGGATGAAGGAACCCACAATTTATTACTTTGCAAAATGAAAAAATTAGCTCAACGAACAACGTTCACTATAAGCGACAACTTTCATTGCGCACGCGAAATCTGTTTTAATATTTTCCCCGAAACAGCGAAAAAGGATGCTGATTATGTTGGTTCATCATTTTACCTATATTTTCAAGTCCAGAAGACAGAGTATTTGAAATATTTTGCGACTCTTATGTGATCAGAAGAAGCATTCTACTTTCCTCCGTTTTGTCCATATAACTTGGATCATCAAGAAAAACGATTCGATTCAGTTATACATTCCCAATACGTTCCTACATTTTCTTACTGAACTTTGTTTTCATACATTTAAGGAATTTTTAGATTTTCAGTTCTCCTTTATTCTATCATAGTTTGAATTTGTAAGCCAATACTCGGTATGTAGCATGAATAAATTATTCTTTTCCATTCTATTCTATCCCGAATATGACAAGAATATGAGCATAGTGAACCGAAAATACTGAGTGAAAATATCAACTGGCTGATGGGTCGTGATGATTCATAATGCAGGTTTATATTACAGGTACTTATTGGCTGAAAGTAGACACCAGGTATTGCAGGTAGTTAATACTCCTAATTAGTCAACAAATGTTTACTCATAAATATGCAAGAATTAAGAAATAAATTAATATTTACATTTATTTCTCAATAATTCTTACATTGGTTTAGTTTGGTGTCGGAATTGCAGACATTTTATCGAAACATACTCTGAAGGTTAGCTTCTAACCACAAAATAAATTGTCCTATTTTTTGTTCAATGCTAAAGATAAAACAAATAGGTTTAATAAACCTGGAGTGTAAAAATTAACCAGAGAGCGATAACCAGAGTGTGATAACTTTTACATCGGTAGATCAAGTCGTAATATAGAAATTAGATAATGAACATTTTCGATCTTTTAGACTTAATAAAACAGATTCATCTTTCTCTAACCATATTTTAGAAACAGGGCACACTTTTCAAAAATTATGAAGTTGAAATTTTCACATAACATCAGTAGAGGTTTTAACTTAAACACGCTATAATCAATAGAAATTTTCAAAGGTATAAATATAGTGACAATAAATAAAATTTTAAACGATCAATTAGATGTATACCACAACATTCTGTTGCATGTTTTGATAACGTAAAAATTCCCATAATCCTCTTGTGCCTTCCTAGTATACCTCCGTATTAAAATTTCCTTATTACAATATTAAATCTACGTCAATATCCAATTTCAATTACACTATTCCAATAATGTATTTCCCCAACCGAAACACCACTTGTTAACTGTGTCTTATATTGTACCATAAATAGCCAAGGTTATCCATATTTTCACATATTAGTATCGTTTAAAGATGTCACGCTAGTGTCGAAACTATAGTCACGATTTGTTTCTATAATATATGTGATAAAAACAAAGTAACAGTGTTTTATTAAATTATTTACATTTCTTATAGTTCTAACAAAATCAAAGTATAATGTTATAATCACTTGAAGCTAAAGTAATAAATGATAATTATAGCGCATGCTAAATCACTGAACTTTGATTTTTTTACGATAAACTGAACCGGAAAATTTAACTAAAGATCAACCTGAACTTCTGTGGTACAACGTGATTCATACGTAAACTACAGATCAACGTTGTTCTTTTGCCGAACGACACTGGTACAACCCGGCCTAAGGTTGTGCGAAAACTAATAATATTTTAAATAAAAGTTATAAAATTCCATGAGGTGATTCAGTTTATGAATAAAAACTAAATAAAACAAACGGACCAACTTTCACATCGGCAGGTTTTATCATAATCATACCTTGATGTAGTTGGTTCTATAATTAGATATTACTATTTTAAATTAATTCATATACGTCACATAATCTCCAGGCTAGTAGGGATTGATTATGACTATTCGTACGAGATATCGAATTAATTATGGTTGAATCACCGCAGTGAGCATAATATTTGAAATGATTTCCATCCTTCCGCGTTGGAGTAAATTACTTGTTCACAGATGTAAAGGGAAATGAAAGTATCAAAAGCATTAAAATTCACGTAAGATGAAAACATCTAACATGCTGGGAAAGATCGTCAGATGTTAGTAGTTTATGTTATTTGTTGGCATGCTTTAGTTTGAGGAACTTCAATTGATATCAAATTGACAATTACTGTAATAATGGTAATACTATTTAGATTGTATTAAATAATTCAATACTGATATGATATGGCCATACATATGAATGATACACTCAAGGATTGATTGGATTCAGCCTTCAAATTGATGGAACAGGATAATGAGATTTAAGAATTAATAAGACATTAATCATTTCTAAAATAGAAAACATGAAAAATCGCAGTAAAAATCTCACATACATATTTACTCGCTTATTAATAAAGGAAGCTAGCATGGCTAGCTGAAACTGGAGAACCTCATAAGGAATAAAGTGTAATTGACGAGAAAAACTGATCAAGTGGATCATCTCTGCTGATCATAGGAAATGGTGAAAATGAAGGTGGAATTGTTACTTTTTTGTACGCTTTTACTTGATATATTTATTTTGGTTTTTTATTGTCTTTCTGCGAAAATTAATAGAGATATAGTTTGTTTTTAAAGCAAATATTATGTTTGTACTTTTTCGAAGTTAAATACCAGATAAGTTAGTGGTTATTTCAGAAAAAGTTTTGATAGTTTTTCTGGTTGTCGAAATTCTATTCAAATTTAGTTTGTTTTATCCTCTATGATAATAAATTCATATTTATTGGTAGGAAACGCCTGATTTTGCCCTGCTAAATTGAAAAACGAGATAGTTAAAATGATGGAAAATTCTTATATACAACGGAAACTTTGAAAAATCTGGGAATGATTATTGAAGGAAAAAGTTTTATTAAAGATATATAATCATGATTATCGGTGAATTGCTCGTGATCAAATGATTACATTTAGATTGTTATAAAAAAAATGAAAGCTCTAATATCTTAATTTTAAAACACATCAATTCAAAAATGTTAGATCAAATTTTATTGATTGATTGTATTGAAAAACAACGATATTGACTGAGTTAGAGACTAAAAGAAACCTTGGGATACACAACGGTTGTAGTGAATTGCTAATAAATAATTTAATCAAGGGAAAATCTTTAAAATTAACTATTAATCAACTCTATCCCAACGTGCAACAAAAAACTCAGAAAAAACATGTTACCTTGACGTACTTTGGACCAATTGACATTAAGTAAATGTGAAATTCTCAAATAAATAAAATTACTCAATGATTACAATCGTATTTTATTTGAAATTTGTAACTTCGCTGTCCGATAAAAAAATAAGCCTGGTATGAAGAACTTCGGCAGGTCTCCAACCTGACAATGAAGGGGCGACTAGTTTGAGCTCGTCTACTCCGCCAATCTAGAATCTCTCGTGGTGGAACAACAGACGAGATTTCTGATCAACCCCGCCCATTGAAATATCTATAATCTACGATGTCATAGAGAGGTCAATGAACTCATAAGTATGATATCATCAATCAAAAGAAAAGCTCTCTTCAGGTCGCATATATGCTTTGTTATCAATTTCACCTACAGGCTTTTAATGAAATATCATGCTCTCGTAAACTTCATCATCTTCCATGGAATCAATTTCGTCCTCATATCTTAGTTAGAAGTTCCGTAAACTAAGTTACCGATTACTGTTTTGTATATTGAGTGATGCTTCTTCAATTTCTGTGTAGTAGGGAAGCTACGATAAAGAGTGCCTGATGAATTGGAAGCAATTTTCGTTGTAAACTGAACCGATTAAAACAAAATATTTGTAAGTATGTAATCATTAAATTTAAATTTGAAAATCCTTGACTGGTAACTGGAGGAAAAATTTTAATCATATGTAATCATCATTACGTATGAATTGATTATTGCAATTGAAAATTTATTTTATCCCTATTATACGTAACAATATTATTTCGTAATAGTTGGTTAGCTAATATTACTGTTCAATAATTACTTGCATATTTTTATCAAATACTTATTTTAGTCACCAATTTATACTATTTGTGACAATAACGTATTTATGGTGATAACCAAGTCCCATTTCTACAATTTATTTTAAAAAATGTGTATGAAATATTGAATCCACAATATTTTACATTAAAAATGATTCTTGACCAAGATATCAATTATATGTAAATTCCGGGAAATGGCTCACATTATCACATATGTTTACTATTTTCGCCTTTACGTAAGTTTCGGTCTCAAGATCATCATCAAAAGATGTTTGAAAACTAATTCACGTCACTAAAGTGGGGGTTTCTTAAACTAATTGCAATAAGAACAGAGTTTCTAGAAAGTTCTTGGGAAATGATGTGACCTGTATTTAAAATATGTTCGGCTAACGTTGATTTGTCACCACTAATTTTCTTTATTTGGGCAAAATGTTCTTTACACCGAGTTAGAATATTCCTTCTAGTTTGGTATACATTAGCATTTTCAACACGACTCACAATCGTTTTTGTAAATCTGGATTTGTCGAAGTCGGAAACTTTATCAAAGCCTAAACGGTTTCTTAGCTTGTTCTTACATCTATAAGCGGGTTGTACTGCAAATTTAGAAAACATTACGGAATCTATTAATTAATGAAGATAAGTTAAACCCTACCCCACTTTGATTATTTTCACCCCTACATCTACCTCAACATGGCCAACATAATACACAACAGCTTTTGGTGAATATTTTCTGTGAAAATATATAAAGTATATGTATAATGTACCGAAAATTAGATTTTTTTGAATTTATATTTACTATTACGGTATGTTTTCGGTACATTATACATGTACTGTATTTATCAGGAGGTACAAGCCCACAGGGATTGACTTAGAGGTGGTATTAAGGGGGATAATGCATTGGAATTCATATATAAGTATATTTTCCACGAAAGTATTTACCAAAAGCTGTTGTATATTATATCGGCCATGTTGAGGTAGAGGTAGGGGGTGAAAATAATTAAAATGGGGGTAGAGAGTGGGAATAAGTGATACATATCAAAATTACAGATATTTTTAGGGGGAGGTTTTCGGGGTTGAGGGAGGGGTTGTATTGGGAAAAAACATTGGCACTCATATTGATTATTATTTGACAACAAATTCAAGGCCGGATTTAGGGGTGGGCCGGGTGAGGCCTCCACCACCTAGGGGCCCCCACCAAAGATCAAGTGGAGAAAAAAAATTTGCCTATTACAGAAATCGTATGACAATTATTTAATATAGTAATCAATAGTATCGTTAACAATAGTATTGATGTGTATATTGGTAATCAATAATGAATAATATCGTATTTTTACGTCATTTAGTTCAACATTTGCATGTACAGATTTTGCAATATATTTTTTGCTATTAAAAATCTATTTCTAATATCACATTCCTCTAAAACACAATATAATAAGAACTTCATTGAAATAAATAATTTGAATTTTCCCGCGTATAGAGTAGGTGGCGCCGTATTTAAGATAAGTTTCTAGTTTTTGTCACTGCATGGCTACCGTCTTAAATCTTTTCAAGCGAGAACATGTGTGAAGATCTAAACAAAAGATCGAAAAGAAGATCGGCACAAAGTGAAACTACCTGTGTAAAGTTATTGATATTTATTTACATTAACTAATATATATTGTCCAGATTTTTTATTACAAGAACATTTTAAGATGCATTAAAATTGCATTCAGTATACAGTCGG
This sequence comes from Endomychus coccineus, assembly GCA_958510875.1. Taxonomy (NCBI): domain Eukaryota; kingdom Metazoa; phylum Arthropoda; class Insecta; order Coleoptera; family Endomychidae; genus Endomychus; species Endomychus coccineus. The sequence goes on along the minus strand of OY294070.1, from coordinate 112,259,436 downwards.
TGTATACTGAATAAAAAAAATGTTAGCCTCTGACATACCTATAGAGGCCCACACAAAACTTGGGCCCAGGGGCCTCCACCACCTCAAATCCGGCCCTGAACAAATTAATGTAGGTATTTGATACGGTGCTAGGGTATTTTGTAGCAATGTACCCTGTTTTAGTAGTAAAGTGGCCAAAAAGTCCATTTTTGGTCCAAATAATGGCCAATTACTCGGAAATACCCCGATAAAAGACCTTGACATGTGCTTTTTCAACAACTGGCAACAATAACAAACATTTTCCACCAGGTTAGAAACTGTGTTCGGCATTCAATTTAGCCTACTAAATTAACTGGCCTGCTCCAAAAAATTGCCTCGATATGAAACCTTGGCACTAGGTGCAAAAGTATAAGAATTACATGTTTTTCAATGTAAAACAACTCCGAAAAAGGGTTCGTGCAATAAAAAAGCCCTGTAGCTGTAGCTTGGAAATGCCTGACAATACACGGTTCGGCCTATGAGAGCAATTGTACATTAAAGCTTTCTCCACCAATATACAGTAGTGCCAAGGTGTATTCATTCAGGCTCCTAGACTATAATAATATAATACATTTTATATGAATGATAAATCACAACGTTTACGAAGTACGCAATTGGAAACGTATATCTGCACAAGGTAGTCAGGTTTTGTATGTCACCGATGCTTATGTGGCGTTCTCTCATTATACAGGGTATCCATTGTATAATATTTATATCATGTTACAAACATGTAATTGTAGAAACCGAAGTAGATACAGTTACTTTGTAGCAATATCATATCAACAAAAAGACTGACCACTTTGTAATTTATCATTCGCTTATCGAATTGTTTTGCAATGACGTTGTCTTATTATTTTTGATGCTATCAACATGAAACGTATTATTACTATTATATACAGCCTAAACCCGTCACGATATAAAGGAAAAGTTTTAAAATTTCCTTTCCGCTCGATGTGATTTGTAAAATTACCTGCAATGTTATAATCCCAGTGAGCTTACATGGTTTTCTTGGAAACAGTTGAAAAAAATCCAGCCAATGATTATCTTGAATAAATCGGGTGTTAGTTAACACCACGGTCGTACATACAGGTCTGGGGACTCGAGGCTGTTTCCTATGTGAGGAGTAGGTCCGCTAAGCGTCGACTGTCGCGTAGTACCAAAAAGGATGGCGCAGTAGTCGAAATTCTCTGACAACTGTCATACTTGACTTGTAAACACAAGGAAGAATACCTGCGGTTTTAGAAACAAATTACGAAATCGTGCATTGTGTCGAAATGCAAAACGGGGTACAAAAGTGTAAAGCAAGAAACTTCTGTTTTTAAAGTGCCGAAAGATGCGAAAATGCGAAAAAATCGGATGCTTGCGATTCCGGATAGAAATCGTTTTAACGAGGTCTTTTATGTGTGCGAGCATGTATAACGAAAAAGGGGAAGTTATTTTTAAGGTGAGTAATACATTTTGAAAAGAGTAACAGTTCTATTCTTCTCTCAAGTCAGAATACTTAGTAACACTGCTTGCGATTCCGGAAAGAAATCGTTTTACCACTTCGATCCAAGCGCCAGCTAGTGGCTGAGCGAGGGACTACGAGTTTGGCGACGCGTAAGATCAAACATACGAGTCCCCAGATCTGTATGTACGACCTAACCACGGAACCCGAAAAGTTCTGGTAGGAATACTCAAGAGTACATTCAGAAATGGTCGAAAAGGGTTTTATACAGTTTTCTGTAAACAGTAAACGACTATGGAAATGTTTTCTCAAAAGTATTGTTCGTTTTCAACAGCTACCAAATCATTAACAAGTTTTTGTCAATTTACTTTGATGAATAATGAATGTGAGTTTCGAAATTTACTCATAGACCCGTACGAGAGTGATAAGACATTTTCTGAATATATTGCCATAACAATTGAATAGAAAATCACAGCACTTGATAACTTTTCAGCCGAGTTACTACATTTTCGTCTTGTTTTTCCACCTGCGCAAGCAATATCTCGAATCCTGTTCTCAACAGGTTTATGGCAAAGTGTATAGGGTTATTGTTTGTATCTCGTAAGTAGTAGCTATCTAAGAAAAGCAATTCCAAACATTTCGCAAGAGCAACTAACGAGAGAAAAGTAATTCATGCACTCTGCAGTAACGGTTATTCTCCAGCACCAAACATTTAATTCGTATACGAGGGCAAGGTGAAAAGTCCCTGACAAATAAAGCAGATGGTGCCACAATCGAAAATCCCATGTGACATTTGTGATGTACCATCTTTAACTAGAACGCATTAAATTTTTCAGACTGATATCATTCAGTTCTGTCTTGACACACATCGAAAGCAAACGACCTTGAAGATTTTTGTGAACATGTAAAAAAGCGAATTCGCGTCTTGGTGAAAATAATTTCTTGCGTGGAAAAAACATTACGCAAACCAAAGAACAGTCGAAGCAGTGAACTTGTCCTGGCGAATCGAAGCCCAAAAAGGCCAAAGTGGATTTATCGACCAACAAAGTCATGGCCACAATTTGTTAGGATGCACACGGTATCGTCCATATCGATTAGCTTCAAAAGGACGAAACGATCGCGGGCGTATATTATGCAGAGCTGTTAGATCGATTCAACGCCGATTTGAAGCAAAAGCTTCCGCATTTGGCAAAGAAGAAAGTGCTCTTCCACCAGGACAACGCACTGGCGCACAGGTCCGTAGTCGCAATGCCAAAATTGCATGAATTGCGATACGAATTGGTTCCTCATCCACCATATTCTCCAGATTCGGCCTCCTTCGATTCTTATCTATTGAAGAAATGGCTAGGCGGAAAGAGATTTGGCTCTAACGATGAGGTCATCGCTGAATCAAACCCTTAGTTTGAAGGATTGCCGAAATTGTATTATTTCAGAGTGATCGAAAAATTAGAAAAACGTTGGACGAATCTGGCTACAAGGGTTTATTTCTTGTTTCATTTTTCGGGGACTTTTCAGCTTGCCCTCGTACAAAGCATATGGACCAGGATCTAAATGAAATTGATTCTAATACATGTTGTACAGTTAATCCGTTGCATCTTTTCCTATACGTCACATACCGATCTAGATAGTTTACACAATATGTACTTCGTCATAATTTTCTCAAGCTACTAACCGAAACTGAAATCAGCATATCATATGACATTAAATCAACTGAATCTTGACATTTCAATGTCAATTATTTCAAATTGTTTATTATTTCTGTTGATACATTATTTTCTTCTAAATGGTTACTTTTACCAAGCAAATGTTCGTCTCTAAAATTTTCATTTATTGCTGAAATACAATAATCTACTTTATTTGCTTCCCAAATTTTGTCAGCAATCTATAAAATATTTTTCTGCTGAGTTTGACCAGATGCATTATAGCTATTGATATAGCGATATATTTTGGAAGTCTACGTTTCCATAGATTCATCAACAACTCTAAAATAGACTTCTCATGATAAAATGTGGATGGCTTTCGATTTCCTAATTGTGAATCTGATAATAACATTGTTAAATCTCTTCCTCATAGTCTGACAATCATCTTTCTATTCAACTTTTTAAAGTTTTTATTTAGGTGCTGTTGAACCATATCATAAACAATGGCAATTGTTTCTATCGGCAAATTTGATACCATATAATTGAATTTGGTTTTATCATTCATAATTTTGTTTGATGCGAATTGCGATTCTACCTGGAAGAACCATAATTTTGGATCAATGTGAAAGAATAGAGAACTTCTGGTGGATGATCTCTGGTTTCACACATAGAATGAAATGGTCGTAAACAGTACTATCCTTAAGAGAAAGAAATGGGTGCATGACAAAATGACTGGGAACTGTTTTCCGTTTGCCAGACTGGGCTATTTTTCGTTGGTCAGACTAGACTGATTTTCTTCATTCAGGACAGCTATGTCGCACAGTGGGCAAAATCACAGATTTATGTGGACAAAACTTTGAAATAATTTTTGATAACTCAGAATGGTGTAAACCTATAAATACATATACGTATTTTTACTCTTTTGAGTAGCTACTTCTATTAAATAAAATTAAGAATATTAAACAACCACTATAATCTTCTTCACTTATATCATAACATGATACAACCACTCTTGAAAAAATTGGCTTCTTGTAATTCGAATTAAAGAGTGTATTAAATTATCTAATAAAACACACTTTTAATGATTTTTTGACAAATGGCAAGTAAAAGTAAAACAATTGTATGCATGAATAGCGCTATTAACAACAGAACAACTCATTTCAATCACCCAAACTTACTACGAAAACTTAAAGTCCAGAATTCGCAAAATTGTCGAATTTCATCTATAGAAAAATGCAATTCAATACCTGATAAGCAACATTTGTTTAGAAATTGAAGAAGTGAATTCATTTTTATTGAGAAAAGTCATCGAACATTTCGACTTTCGGATACAGGCTTGTAAACGAGTGGTAGTGGCCGTATGAATGATATCGTTTTCACATCTAATTGTAAAAGATTTAACAATTGTAAAAGATTCCCAATAAAAATTTCCGATCTTTATTCACTATATGTGCTTTTTTTTTGAAAAAGAAACTAATAAATGAATCAATCTGCACAGTGTTTGCAAAGAAATGTAAATCACCCAAAACGCAAAAAATCGCAAATAATCTGTGCAACATTGAAAACTAGAATTGGTGAAACAAATTCTAAAAAAAAGTCTTTGGGAGCTCTTGGGGGTTATGATATTTTCAATTTTCTGGTTATCGAAGTATTAAAAAAAATACCAAATAATATATTTGATAAAAATTGTACCATTTCACATGATTCTAGTCATAAATTTAAATTAATTGAGTCTGTTTTAGAAATTTATTTTAATGCGAGATTGAAATATAAATCGCAAACTATGTGTAAAAAAAAGAATTTTAAGAATACCAATGTACGACAACATAATACAAGATTAACTTGTTTTTATGGAAGATAGAAAACTTTTTTTACAATAAATTATAATATATTTAAAAAAAGTCTGTTATTATTGAAAATGTATTCCCTTTTTTCATTTTTTTTTAAAGCGGCGCGCCTTTTGTATTTCGATTGGTTTGAGAAAGGGAAAAAAACAAGCCTCCTCGATCGGTTGGGACGCGGAGAGAGGGTAACCGCGCTGGACTCCCAAAATACGTTTTCTTTATATACAAACGATACAACTTATCTTCTCTAGATATAGAACTCATAGGTGTAAACAGGAGTCCTTCACTCATTTTACCATGTTTTTGTAAACACAGTAAATAGTTAATATTAATATTATGCATCTTTCCAAATAATAATAATAACATCTTACACTCAGAAATTCAAAATTTTTGACTTGACTATTGTCCACCTAAATTCGTGAATTTACCCACTGTGCGTCGGGGCTGTTCTTGTTTAGGGCTGGTTTCGTTCGGGACTGTTCCACGTCGGGGCTGTTCTTGTTCAGGACAGTTTTTCGTTCGGGGCTGTTGCACGTCGGAGCTGTTCTACGTCGGATTCACCAATTTGTTGCAGTATTGCAGTAATAAAATCCTTTTTGATAGTTTATTGTATTTAATTTAACTCGATGAAATGTTCTGCTTGATTATAATTTTAATGTTGAAATTACAGTTATTGTTAGAGCAATTTGTACTAAAGTTAGAAATATTATTTACGTGCAATCCACTTTTTAAATGTTACCAAGTAAACTTTCTCCAACTTCTTGATGTAAATATAAAACAATATACTTTTTGATTAAATGAAATAATAACTACTTTGTTTTTTTACCACTTTTATTAATAATAACGTGAAAACGTAACTATAGTTTCAACACCGAAGAGCCATTATCAAACAACTAGAAAATTATGATCAATGAAACAGTTCAAGTATAAATAGAGTAGAGTAAAGTAAGGTTGGGATTAAGGGATCAACGGAAATTCCAAAAACAGGTAGATCCTAGGTAAGTACAGTATTACATAGTAAACAAGGTAACAATTTGTGAATTAGTGTGATTTATAATTTAATATCCTAAGAATTATTTTAAGAGCGGTTTGAAAGACACATGAAAATATCACTTTGATATAGGTCTAACTGATCATTGAGGATATTTTTATTAGAGTTTTTGACACCTTTATAAATCTCTATTGATTGTAATGTATTCCATTTGGAACCTCTGGTTTGGTTATGTAAAATGCTTAGGCTATCTAAATTAGGGAAATTATGACCCGTTTGTAAAAAATGATTAGCAAAGGTTGAGTCAGTTTTGTTGAGTCTGAACGAGCGAAAATGTTCTTCGTATCTTAATTTGAAATTACGATAAGTTCTACCTATATAAAAGTCATCACAGTCTGGGCAAATCATCTTATAAACTCCAGGTTTACTATATTTATTCGTTTTGTCTTTGGCGTTGTATATATTTTGAGGTATGAAACTGATTTTAAAATTATGGCGTGATAAAATGTTGCTAATATGTCATAATTTCCCTAATTTAGATAACCTAGGCATTTTACATAACCAAACCAGAGGTTCCAAATTGAATACATTAGAATCAATAGAGATTTATAAAGGTGTCAAAAACTCTGATCAGTTAGACCTATATCAAAGTGATCTTTTCATGTGTCTTTCAAACCGCTCTTAAAATAATTCTTAGGATATTAAATTATAATCACACTAATTCACAAATTGTTGCTATGTTTACTATGTAATACTGTACTATCTTTCAAACCGCTCTTTAAATAATTCTTAGAATATTAAATTATAATCACACTAATTCACAAATTGTTGCTATGTTTACGATATAATACTGTAGTTTCATAGGATCTACCTGTTTTTGGAATTTCCGTTGACCCGTTAATCTCAACCTTACTTTACTCTATTCTATTATCTATCTATAATTGAACTGTTTCATTGATTTCTTCATAATTTTCTAATTGTTTGATAATGGCAAATCTTCGGTGTTGAATCTGTAGTTATGTTTTCACGTTATTGTTAATAAAAGTGGTAAAAAAACAAAGTAGTTATTATTTCATATAATCAAAATACCATGAATGAAACCAAAAACATACATTATAGAAACAGACACGATTGGAACGTACGTTAGTACCGATAACCACCACACCCTACACGTGTGCAACTACAAAGTATAATAACAAACCATTATAATAATAGGAGCAGCTGCCGAACGACTACTTCAACCATTCCTCTCTTGGAAAACAAACTACAAAGCGCCATAATAGCCAAAGTTGGTACGAGCGTGAAAAAGTTTGATTTACCACTGATTTTCCGACCAGTTTTCAATATTTATTTGCTTAGTTCCCATATATTACGTAACAAGAGAAGGGTCTTATTGTACTTCTGTTTTCCCTTGTTTGCAAATCATACATTCTTCAGAGAGCTCTATTCAAATATACGTACAATTGCAAGTTTACATATTTACCACGATATTTACATTGCGTCCCGAGACGTATTCGCTCGAGTTCCTGGAAACGTACAAGATGCAAAGTGGGGAAAGTAGGACAATCTAATTTTATTTTAGTTGGATGAAAAGGTATATGCCATCTAGTTACTTTGTTTGGGATGGAGCAATGGGACCGGGGCGGTTGGATAGCAGGTGACATCCTTCAGAATGGAGAGGTTCCATCCGTATTCTTCAAACTTTAAAGTACATACTTGCGCCACTGTCGATACGCAAATGATTTCTTTTCCTGAACAAGTTTTCCGAACTAGAATATTTATTTCATGTAGATTTTATACGAAGATTTATCGACTGCCTAAGTCTAATGATGTGAAGGAAATAACAAGGGAAGTTACTTATGTATCGCTTTTTCTTATACAAGAAGGAAGTATTGAGAGACGAAAACTATTCTCTCTCTTTATTATATGATCATATAAATATTTTAGGTTATTATCAGTTTTATGTACTATGAGAAAATTGTTCTTTTAGTATATTTTTAAACTTTCATAGGTATAAAACTCCCAAATATTAAATTTCAAATTGTAAAATTCCCTATTCAGACTGTGACCAAATTTATAGCGGATAAATGGAACAAAACATAGGCAAACGAATCAACGGGCGGCATCAAACTCGGCACATCCTAATCTTTTAATCCTAATACATTTTAAATTATATTTTTACAACTACAAACTCGGCATAAAGTTGTTGCAGGTATCTAACCCCTGTAACAGGTACCTAACTAACTATATTTTGTTTTGTAGGTATATCAGTTTTCATAAGTACATAGTCATTTCTAGTGTAAAGTTGATGGTCTATATACTCATAATTGTGAAAAAGTGTAAAAATGGCGAAAATAAATCATAGTAATTTTTCGGATTTAAGTGAAATCTACAGTCAAAGAGGAAAACTTCTCTTAGTTTAGGAGAACTATAAGTTTAAAGAACACAACAGAAAATTAGCTTAGGAAGAAACAAAGATAAATGTAAAGCAAATTTTCATACTTTAGGTGAGTCAAAAAGTCGAGTTATAACAAAGTGTGTAAATCATAATCATGAACCAGAACTAACAAATGTGTTACAAAGACAAGTTTTAAGTCATTGTTTGAAGAGAAAAGCCGAAAGTGATATAACAGAAAAACCTTCCAAAATGATTAGAATGGAGCTAGCTAAAAATGATCTGTCTTTAAACAATTTGACAATAAGTGATCTACAATGTGCTAGAAGAAACATTTACACTGCACGTCGAAAATTGTTGCCAGCTTTGCCAAAATCACTATCGGAGGTTCATGAAGCTTTGAATGAACTTCAACCAAAAACCAACAGAAGACTTCCTAATTGTTAATGATTTATGCGAAAATTTAGTGATATCTAGCTGTAAAAGTAATTTTAAGTTTTTATGTGAATCAAAAATTACTTATATGGACGATACATTCTTACTGCACAAAATATTTCACACAAATGATTAACATACATGTTTTTTTTAACGGCCATTATATACCATTAGTTTTTTATTTATTACAAGACAAAAGTGAAAAACACATAGGTTTTGAATATCAAAAATTAAAGAGTATTGTGATTATATAAGAATCAAATTTGTACCAGAAGAAATAGTAGTAAATTTTGAGATATCCATTAATAATGCAGTGTTAGAAATGTATCCAAATAATAAAATTACTGGGTGTCGATTCCACTTAACTCAAGCATGGTACAGAAAAATTCAAAATCTAGGTTTATCAAAAGAATACCAAGACAAAAATTCTGAGATTGGAAAGTGGCTCCATTATTGTTTTGGTCTTTTATTTTTGGAACCAAAGGACGTTGACGATTGTTTTTTTTTTGAGCTCTACGAAGTTAAGCCAGTAGATGAAAGACTTGAAACATTTTCTGATTACCTTTTCGAAAATTATTTGACAGATAATTCGAAATTTCCACCACCTATATTGTCTGATGCCTCTGCTGCATTAAATAAAACAACCAATGCTTGCGAATCGTTTCATTCCCATTTTAATGCACCCATGTACCAAACGCATCCTTCTTTATTTATTTTTGTAGACCCACTTCTTAAATAAATAGCATGAAATAAAATTAACAACAATCAGGTATGATATGGTATAGTATCAGTTATCTATAATATATCAAATAATATCTGATTGATTTCAAAGGAAGTTGCATTTTAATTTTACTTCAACTGCTTTCAACTCTCAAATATCATGCTAGCGGAAAATGCAAATTGTCATTATAGTTTTCTTGGAGTTTTACCATCCTCTGCTTACCGAATAATCCTTAAGGTGTCATGTGCTATTGCAAATTTCAAGCATCATTATATAATAGATTGTGCTACAAGCAAAATTTGGTTCTTTACTTATTATATAAAAATAATACAAATTATTTATAAGATTAAATGTAATTTCCAAGCAGTTGTAGTGTTTTACAAATGTTTGAAGAAAGAAAGTAACTATGTAATTATTTAAAATGAAAAAAAGAGCATTGGATATATAGCATTCTCGAGAGATACCCTACGAAGCTGGAACAGAAGGGAAGTGTCATGTGAAGTCATTCACATTGTAACATGTAAAAAATTTATTTATACTTCTGATTCGATACAAGTATCTCTTGATTTTCAATAAAATTATTTTTGTGAAGCAATATTCAGTTTCTTACATATCAGTTGATGCTGAGATATTATAGTTAGGTGATGCATGATACAGCAACTTGCTTTGCAGAAGTGTGCTTTCGATGACGATCCAGGCACACCATCAGGTTTTAACTATTTGTGATGTTTCCAGACTATGACATAAATAATCATTATTTGTGAAGTTATAACTACAAAACCGGTAAGCTATACCGGATTATGCATTCCTATCTGATGAACCAACTGAGCAAATTGCAATAAATGGTCCAGATACGAATAGTCCAGTCGCAATAAATGGTTTAATCGAAGTCCAGTCAAAGAAAACGATCCACTCAAAGAACATGGTTCAATTGAAGAAAATTGTGCAGTCGGAGGAAATGATCCAGTTGCAGTAAATGATCTAGTTGAAGTAAACGGTTTGACTTTATGTTTAAAAACTATTAATGAATCCACTCCAATAAAAAACGCACCAGGTACAATGCTGAATAACGAATCTAGTGCCTAGTACATCTTTGGCCATCCAACAAACCAAGATGAGGGGAAAACAGATTGGAGCTGTTTTAATCATATGAAAATATAGAGAAGCGTAAAAGTGTCGAGATTAAAAAACAAAAAACGACCCAGTCTAAAAATAAAGGACCGAGAATTCTCAAAACGTCGTTACCAAAGAAGTCTTTACCAAGGAAGCCCTTACCGAAGAAACACAAAATATCATGAGACAATAGTGCTGATACCTGATTTTGACCCTCAAGAGTCTGATATTAGCATTGAAGAAGACGATTCTGAATGCATAAGATGTGGAGAATACTACTCCACTTATTCGAAGAGAGACGATTGGATCGAGTGTTTGGAGTTCAAAATGTGGTTCCACGAATGTTGTTCCAAGTACGGAAACTTTTGTGACCGTTGTGGTAAGGTTTTAGCCGGAACAAGGAAGTAAATTCCGCCTCATAGCTCCAAATAGTGAGGTCCGGAGGGGAAATCTCACCCACATCCTAAGGGTGAGTTGGATCGTAGAAATGTTTTGTTTTTCATTTTTTAAATGTATTTTTTGTTGCATTTTAAATATCTCTATAATACGATATTCTCTTTGAATTCAATTTATGGAATGAAAATATTCATTTCGATGGTGCGATATATTATGGCGTTATGAGCGTTCTATAAAACGTGCGCCAAATCTCCCGGACTTACGGCGAGGGAAGTAAAAATGGATGATGAGCCAGTCATTAGAAGAACGGTTTGCACAAATCCGCGACCATATTACGTTATGATCTAGTTTCAATAATTTTCAGCGTATTCAAAAATCAGTACTCTAAAGTGCTTGTTTTTCGCAAGAGGACGAAAAATATCAACATTCAGTATTAGATAATAATCAACTTTATACTTCGAGCTTGCTATTAGAATACATCCGCATCTCAATATCATGGTAAATGACAAAATATGTTTCATAGAAGACTTTTCGGCACATAGTTACATTAGAGGAATTCGCATTTGGAAATCACAAACTCTATTCTGTTTATAATGATGTATTCATTCTGACCATGAAATAATTCAGTTACTTCCAAATGATCACAAAATAAAGCGTGAAAAACTTTCTCACAATTTCATTAATATGGATGCGCATCACTTGTTTCGGCCAATGTGTCCAATAGTCCATGCAATAAGCCGGGAAAAAGGCCATAATAAAAAAAATATATATAGTAAGCTAGAATTTCAAGATTTTTTTTGCATTTTGTTTCTAATACCCCATAGATCATTCATAACTATCAAGACCGCGGGGGTCGACCCCTTTCTACCCCCCCAAAACGGGGTTTCAACCCCTCAGAGGAGCATTCTTATAAAAACAGTCCAAAACCAATAAATTAAGAGCAGAAAATGACCCCTAGTATGTTTTTTGGGTCGGTGTTCACGATTCCGATGTAATTTGTCTCAAAAGAGTCTCTCCAGATTGAAAATTCGGGAGATTTGAGATTTTCCTGAGACGTTTATGAATAATAAAGTATAAGTTTGTTGCAAAAATGACTAAAGATCATGACTAGAGGTCATTTTTTTGCCGTCTCAGGAAAATCTCAAATTTCCGGAATTTTCCATCTGGGGAGCTTTTGAAGAAAATAACAGCGGAATCGTGATCAGCGACCCAAAAAACTTACTAGAGATCATTTTTGCAACAAAATTATGAAATATTTATTATATATAAATTTTCCAAATTTCCCATCTGGAGAGAGTTTTCCGAGAAAACTAACTGCGGAATGATGATCAACTACCCAAAAAACATACTAGGAGTCATTTTCGATTCTTAATTCATTAATTTTGCACTGTTTTTTATAAGAATGCTCCTCTGAGGGGTTGAAATCCCGTTTTGAGGGGGTAGGAAGGTCGACCCCCGCAGTATTGATAGTCATGAATGATCTATGGGGTATTAGGAACAAAATGCAAAACAATTTTTGAAATTCTAGCTTACCATATTTTTTTATTTTCCGGTTCGTTGCCTGGACTACAAATAAATGGTACTGAATTTACAAGATTTGATATCCTTTGCTAGATGGCATCATTGGCGTTTCTATAAAATACATAATTTAACTTCAGCCGCACTAGTTGGTATTTTGTTATTTACCAACACTTTTTGGGACAGCTCTTAACTCAAAATCAAAGGACTATTACCTGCAATGAGGATCCTTTGTGAACTGGGTCTCTGTTCGTGGGTATATCCTTCCAGCGTAACACTCCCATAACTGCTTGTCTTACCCACCCCCGCGGTAAAGTGTTTCGTTCTGATTCTGTTATGGTCCGCATGAAGCAGTTTTAAGCGGCAATATTGGATCTAACTATCATCCGATTTCACTGTCATTTGATAAGTATACCTGCCGGGGTTATAGGTTGACTGACTGTGCGGAAATGAAAAAACAATAGCAGAAAAATCACATTTCCACTTCTTTTTATCTCGTGTACACAGTAGATAATGTTTTAAAATAATTCGGTATTTTGAAGATTCAAAAAGTGTGTCAACACTATCACAAAGTGGCAACACTTGTAATGTTCATCGCCAATCGATAAAACACTTGATCAGTTATAGTCACATCTCCACTGTAATAACAATTAAAAAAAGCCGGAAACAAAAATAATAAACTTTGTAAAACTCCGCAGGTTGCGCGTACCGAAACAATCGCGCACCGCCAACGTTCAGCTTTTACGCGACACTATCGCAAGCTTCCCTGTGTAGAAACTAAGCTCTCGTCGTTGGACTCGCTCCGGCCAGCCGATGAACAGAAACTTTCGAGAACTATCGCGTACGATCGTCAACGGAGTTCGAGAGATTTTGTTATCCGGAAACAAACTCTCAACATTTATCAGTTTAAATAACTTTAAAAATGCCCGGAGCTTCATATTAGCTCATATGCGATCTAAAACAAATTTTGTAGACTATTCAGTTAATAGTTCACATACAAATTTCAAGCATTTGTGTCTCACAAAAATTCAATGTTTCAAGAAAAAAACATGTACCACTTTTATTCACAATAACTTTAGAAAACAATACAACTTTTGGAAATTGATAATTACTCTTATTCTTGAGGACTTCAATCAGCCTTCCCCATACTCAAGTCTACCTGTTTTGGAAATATTTAGAAACTATCTGAGTTATAAAACTTCGTAAGATTTGGTGTAAAAAACAATTTTGAAATTTGAAAAAACAATAGCTGGAAGGTTCGAACATTTCAAGGTTAAGTATTCAATATTATTAATAATGATTCTTGACCCAGGTATGAATTATATATAAATTCTAGGGAAATACGTCACACTAACACTTATTTTTACGTCTTTACGTAAGTTTCGGCTTCACGACCATCATCAGAAGACGTATCAATTTCTAAAACGGCATTTCTTAACACTAATTGTATCAGTACAAAGCGTCCTTAGTGTGCCAATTTCAATTAAAAATGCCAACGTTGCCGAAACAAACAGAAACACGAGTAATCGAAATTGTAACATATTAATGTTTTAAGCATATGAATATGTATCAAGAATCCACTGCTTAGCAATTTTTCCATAATATACGAAGTCATATCAAAGAAAGTTTGCATACGAGTGAAACCAAAAAATATAACTCTCAAGTATCCACTTTTGAACTAGGTAGGGGTACCTCAAGGCTCCATACTTGGATCTGTACTCTTTTCAATATACATCAATGATTTGCCGTTACAAGTTCCTGTAGGTAGAGTAATCTTATATGCAGATGATACAACCGCATCAAGGGTTAATACAGACTTAGTTGACTTACACAATTCACTCATGGAGAGTAGAACTGATTTGCTAAACAGGTTTACACATAATAAATTAAATATGAAAAACTGTGACCTTCTATTTTTCCCTAGAACAAATATCGGACTCTAACAATTATGAATTTACCTCATTTCTTGAATTACTATTAGATAAAGGAACTTGGAGGAAACATTGTGAAGTTGCTTCATCAGTTGCTAAAAGAATTTACGTGCTAATTTTTGAATGAATTTTGTAAATATATGATTTTATAAATAATTTTCAAACTACATTTTTTATATTTCCTTTTCTTTGTACAATTTCTTACGTTTACATAATCGTCTTATTTTTACTTATTGACTATTATTTACATTACAATCTCTACTACTGATATATCTGTCTCTTGCAATTGATAGTTTTGGAATGGTACCCAGATTTTTTTTATGCATCTACTCTATCCTACATCTCTATAGTTTATAATGAGGCCCAAATAATAGCGTGCTCATTTGAATCCGAGTGAAATTTTCTACGCAATTTTAACAAACATTGCGAAATTATCTAATTTAGTCATTTTTCTGACATAAAATTGGCCAATTGGCAAGTGCTCGAAAATGGTAAATCTAACTTCGGAATTGTGATCAGCGACCTCGGAAACCTCCGACTGGAATTTTCTAGTCAATTTCAACAAAAATTGCGAAATTATCTAATGTGGTCATTTTTCTGACATAAAATTGGCCAATTTCCAGCTAAATTGGTCGAAAATGGTAAATCTAACTTCGGTATCATGATCAGCGAACACGAAAACCCCCGAGTGAAGTTTTTCAGCCAATTTTGGCAATACTTACCAAATTTTTCAATAATTTTCCAATGAATTGACCATGAAAATTGGCCAATTTCCAGTTTAACAATTGAAAAATGTCTAAGCGACCAGATATTAAAGTTCAATATCGTCCAGTAGGCGTCCAGGAACGATTTGCAAAAAAAAATTGATTGGTTCAGTCAGTTTTTTTTTCGAGCTTTCACATTTTTTACGCCTAATTTGACCAGACCATATAATATAATTTGATATTATTGAAATTTTCAGGTGTCACTAATATACTAAAAATTACTCCTACGGTTATAGAATCTGACATACCACAATATTTATAATATTAATTTTTCTTTATTCCTGCATTGTTATGGTTGCAAACGACAAATTGAATGCATGTTTTTCATCGTTGAAAAACAAACCACCGAAGTTCTATAAATTTTCAGCATGCAACATCTGAAAAACAGCGAAAATTTCAGAGACATTTGACTTTCAGTGCGATATTTATTTTTCAGATAAAAATGCACAATTGCGACAGAAATCTATCTCGCTCAATTTTGTACTGAACCCCGAAATTCCATATGAAGATAATTTGTATTAGCTCTTCACATATTTCGTTAACGCTTCCTCTTCCAACTTTAGAAGAGGGTTAATTTGTTCTGTAATATTCAAGTTACTTTTGGAATTAACATAGTACCTAACTACCTAGTACACAGCACTTCCGTGCCTTTCATGATTAAACCCGTGAATGGGCGGGAGAACGCTGGGGGCAGTCCTCATATGATATCAGGGGACTCCATTTGGCTTACCGAGGGCACCAAGACGGAAAAAAGTACGGGTGCTGGAATAGTCGAGAAAACGGACCAAGGGGAAAGAATTTCTTTGAACCTAGGGACTTTTGCGACAGAATTTTAAGCAAAAATAGTTGCAATTACAACATGTGCTCAAATTATGAGGGAGAGAGCCTCTGAGAATAGACTAATCACAATCATAGTGAGCAACTTGACAGTGCTCAAGGCACTGGAGTCATACACAATCTCCTCACAATGTGTACTTGATTGCGTCAAAGAACTAACGGCACTAGTAATGAACCCCACTCGTTTGGGAGTCTGAAGAAACCAAACGAGAAGGGACAGAAACTGCCGTCGCACTCGCTAAAGCGGGGGCGGAAAAACCACTGATTGGACCAGAGCCAACCTGTGGCATTTCTCATGCCACAGCGAAATCTGTGATCCAAAAATGGCTTGAGATAGAGCACCGTGCCTACTGGAGGAAACTGCCCCGTATGTCGCACTCCAAGCGACTGATGGGAGATCTCCAGCAGCAAAGAGCAAAAAATCTGCTGACGTTCAGCAGACAAGAAATACGGAATCTTGTTGCATTCCTGACCGGACACGCCCCATGCAACAAACACCTCTACACGATGGGACTGGTAGATCAGCTCACTTGCAGGGGTTGCGGCGTGGAAGATGAGACACCTATGCATGTGCTGTGTCAGTGCACGGCATACACGGTAGGTCGTCGGGCATACCTCGGAAATGATAAGACTACACCCGAGGAAATCAGAAGTATCCCCTATATCAGGCTACTGAAATTCATAGAATACACCGGACTGATGAGGGGGTAGCAACAAGTGAGGGCACAATAGGACTATAATGACCGTAGTGCTGTGGGCTCTCCTTAGGATGGAGAACCAACCTCACGGAGGAGGGGTTTTAGTCGGTAGGAATCCGGCACACCCGGGGGCACGGGCACCCGGGGCGTCTATGCAAGATTTCCCCTCCTCTATGCGGAAAAAAAAAACTACCTAGTAGGTGTTATGGCGTCTAGAACTGCATTCGTATACAATTTCAGACTAATGAGATTGGTGGAAACTATAATCTCATTCGAATGAAATTTTGAACGAAAAATACAATGTTGCGTGTTCCAAAATTATATGATGGCATAACAAAACGAACGAACGGGAAAGACATCAATAAATTATTCCAACGGACAGTCAATCATTGTAATAAATCATTCTCCTGAACGCATTAATAGTTGACCTGATGCTATGGTTGCGGTTAATTGTGATACTTTTATTTACAAGAATAAAGCGAGATCTTGAAAATGTGATTCTATTCCCATCTTAGCGGTGAATTGGAGATAATGCGTTCAAAATGTTGCAGTTCAGCAAACGTTAATCAGAGTACGGTCGGTTCTAGGTACCGTTCTGGTGATTTACCAGAAGGACGCAATTTTATTAAACTAATTAGACATCAAGAAACAACAAATTAGAATATAAATGTAAGATGTTTAGAGTAATTAAATTAACGCAAATCATCTCTTTATTGCACGTCAACACATTAAATATGCATCTCAAAATGCGGTAGTCTAGAGAATTTTGATCAAGGCCGCAATGATAATATGCCTTTAATTATGCGGATTAATTAATTAATAGTCTACATAATCAATAATAGACAATATAAAATACTACAAACCTGTCCATAAATGGTCAATTGGCATAGATTTATCTATCAAAATGTATGTCACGGATCGCAGGAGGAAAAAATGGAACCTCCAGAATTTTTAGCAGCTTGAATTTACATAAGTCTTTGATAATGGCTGCATCGCGGCCGGAAAATGTTTTAGATGAGTTACAATTTAATTGGAAAAAGGGTGATAGTGAAGATTAGATTGTACTGAAGGTTATCCTTAGTGCAATTAACATAGTCCATAAGATTTTGAATATTTTCAATACCGTATTCACCAACAAGCTTATCTGGCAAGGCTCTTGATAGGAAAACTCTCCTTTTTTCAAATATAAAACTACAAGAAATAAAACCATCGTTGCTCAAAATTAGAACGGTTCCAATCACACTTAACTATTTTCTGATTCGATAATTTCTTTATGTTAAGGAAATACACAAGTTGAGCCCTTGATGATAGAAATATTTATGGATAATTTGGAAACTGAAATTCAAAAACACCCCTTTTTGAAGAGGTTCATATTTTGGTATAGAAACGTTGACTAAATTGTAGTATGTTTCATTGATACTAATAGACAATTGAATATCCAAATATCAAGTTCGCAATTGAAATGGAGGATGAAAACTACATTAATTTTTTTGATTTAAGCATCAAGAAAATTAATAACAAATTTTATTTTTAATATTTCGTAAACCCGCATATACTGATTGAAATGGAGGATGAAAACTGCATTAATTTTATTGATTTAAACGTTATAAAAATTAATACAAAATTAGATTTTTCAATATTTCGTGAACCCACATACGAGGGCATGGTGAAAAATCACTGAAAAATTAACCAAGAAATGCTTTATTTGGTCAAAACTTATTTTATTTCTCAACATAATCTCCTTGTAGCCCGATACACTTCGTCCAAAGTTTTTCTAATTTTTCGATCTCTTCCAAATACGTAATACGATTTCGGCAATCCTTCAAAACAGATCTTTTTCCGCCGAGCCATTTCTTCAAGTTTGGAAATAGATAAGAATCGCACAGAGCCAAATATGGTGAATGATGAACCAATTCGTAGCGCAATTCATGCAATTTTGCAATTTCGACTGCGGACCTGAGCGCCGATGCGTTGTCCTGGTGAAAGAGCACTTTATTCTTTGCCAAATGCGGCCGCTTGCGCTTCAAATCGGAGTCGAATCAATCCAAAAGCTTCACATAATATACGCCAGTGATAGTTTTGCCCTTTCCAAGGTAATCGATATGGCCGATACCGTTTACATCCCAAAAAAAACTGTCCCTTTGACTTTGTTGGCCAATAAGCTTACTTTGACCTTTTTCGGCTTCGATTGGCCAGGATAAGTTCACTGTTTCGACTGTTCTTTGGTCTCTGGTATGTTGTTATCGATTCATGTTTCGTCTACGGTTACCAAACGGCGCGAAAAGTCCTTCTTTTCGCAGTTGAACATTGCCAAACACTCCTTTGAAGTTGTCACACGGTCGCGCTTGTTGTCAACAGAGAGCAAATGCGCCACCTATCTGACAGATAGCTTTCTCATATTCAAAAAGTTCCGTACTCGTTCAGTTGAGATGCTAGCCTCAGCAATCTCGAGCACTTATACTCGCCGATCGTCCAATATCATATCATGATAGTAGGTACGTTGTATTTAGGCCGATTTTCACAAAACTTAGGAAAAACGTTACATAGATAGATAGAGCTTAGCGGTTTTTTGTATCCTCTTAAGGAAGGTATTTGTAATACCTAAATACAACGTACTATGAATTTTATCAACGATTTTTGGCGTTGTAACCTCAATTGGACGGTCAGAACGTGTGGCGTTCTTTGTGGTCATACTACCACGACGAAAATCAGTAAACTACTTGTGAATCGTTCCAATCGATGGTGGGGCGTCCCCATAATGTTTAACAAGCAATGTTTTGGTTTGCGTAATGTTTTTCCACGCAAATAATAATGTTTAATCAATACCCGAAATTCACATTTTTTCACTTTTCCTCAATTGGACGACCAGAACGTTCGACGTCCTTTGTGGTCATACAACCTCAACGAAAATCAGGAAACCACTTGTGAATCGTTCCAATTGATGGTGAGGAGTCCCCATAATGTTTAACAAGCGCTGCTTTGAATTGCGTAATGTTTTTTTGTCACGCAAACAATAATGCTTAATCAAGACGCGAAATTAATTTTTTTACATGTTTACAAAAATCTTCAAGGTTGCTTGCTTTCGATGGGTGTCAAATCAGAACTGAAAATGTTTATGCGTTCTAGTTAAAGATGGTACATCACAAATGTAAAAAGGGATTTTCGATTGTGGCGCCATCTGTTTCATATTCCTGGAACTTTTCACCTTGCCCTCGTATACTGATTGAAATGGAGGATGAAAACTACATTAATTTTTTTGGATTTAAAGAGCAAGAAAATTAATTACAAATTTGATTTTTAAATCTTTGGTAAACCTACATATACTGACTTGACAATTCACAATACTTCAAATCTTGTGTGACCACTGTAAATAGGAAGGACCTCCAAGAACAGGATCGAAGAACTTAGGCGTAGTTTCATTAATTATAAATCGAGTTCATCCTTTGCGGAACATTTAATTATAGAAAACCATAAATTTGATGATAATTTCTAGATTTTACATATTCAAAATGAAAGTAATAAATTAAATTTGCTGGAATCCCTAGAAATTAATAAATATAAGATGTCCTTCGCTATCTTATTGAACGATCAACAAATACTACTAATAATTCTCCCTTGTCAAATTTTGTATAATCAGATTTTCGTTTGCTACCAATTTATCGTTTAATCCCTCAATGGGTTAAGCCCAATTAGGTAAAATTCCAATAACCATCTATCCTAAGATTTCCATCAAAGTTATTAATTAGGTAGTTCTTTTTTTTAGTAAGTTAGTACTTCGTAAGATTTGTTTGAAGAAGCTACTGTATTAGCGAAACTATAGTCACATTTATTCACTAAACTAGTGAAAATCGAACTTTTAAAGTTTAAAAAAAAAAAATTTTTTTATCAATTTGTGCTTACTCTTTAAAAAAGTTCCGAAAGAATTGTTCTAGCTGAAACGAAGAAAGCTGGATGAACAGCTATTGGTTACAAAAATGTACATAAAGATCCGAAATATGTAATAGTTTCTATTGCAGAGTCCATAACGAAAATCTTTAAATCAGTTCTCGGGTCAAAGATAGTTGAATAATTAAAGGTATTCTTTCATGCCTGAAAATTTATGATTAACCTTCCTGCCATTAATCGCCAAACGGCGTACGTTAGAGTGCTATAAAATTAAATTGTGATGAATGTGAACAATGACATAAAATTGAGGAGTAGAATATACCTAGTAAGTATGTCATTTCTTGTGCGTCCGTCAATTATAGTTTCTTAATTGGGTTTATATCATTATATGGAAATAAATTTACGGAAGTAAATACGTTTGAACATGAACCTCATTTACCTCGTACGGTTGGATAATTTGAATCTGCTACACGTTGAAATTAAATTAGATTTTAAGAGAATTATAGTAATATTTAATTACATATCATTACTCTTTTAGAGTGGTGAAATGGACGGTCGATGAGCTGCATAGACTCGAAAAAGACACCCGGAAACTGACGCATATTCATCACAGTTTGCATCCTAGGTCGTCCGTTTCCCCCATTTATCACCCACGTCACGGGGAGGTAGGGGACACCTCAGTCTGGAGGGTCTGCATCGAAGTGTGGTTCTGAGTATAGTTCTTAGGAGTTCGGACCCCCTCCTATGCCTTGTTACAAGTCAAGAATTGGCCGGAGTAGGGGCATTTATCGTTAAGGCAGCATCAAAAGCTGCGGAAGAACTTGGTCTCGAATTTCAGATCAGTCGAGAAGGCGACTAGAGGGAAACCTCGAGTTCCAACCTTATCGCCTGAAAGTCCAGATAAATGCCGCCGAGCAAGATCTTATGCTCAGGCGGCATGTTGACAAGCAGATACCCGGTGTTTTCTATCGAAACATCGAAACGCTCGGCTTGTCAACCAGGCTGACCTTCGGCTATCTAAGGTCAGCCGGGCTTACATCCGAGACTGAGGGATTTGCCATGATGGCGTAATTAACACCCTGATCTATCGCCGCAATGTGTGGTGTACAGGTCTCTGATGTCAGCTGCAGGACCTGTCGAAATGCACCTGAGTGGCTTTTCCACCTGCTGTCGGCATGTCCGGCAAAAGCGGCTTCGGCGTACACCCATCGCCATAATGCGGCCCTACGGGTGCTGTATTACCATCTAAGACACTCGTACGGAATAGACCAAGATCCGCTGCTGCCTTACATGCCAGGAGATATTGAGTCCGTTGTCGGAAACGAAAAATGCCAGATCTCCTGGAATTACGTTTCCGACAGTCAGCTCCATACAAGCAAATAGGCCTAACGTTGTCGTCCTCGATAAACTAAGCAAGACTATGTATGTCATCGAATTCTCTGCTCCGGCAGAGAAGAACATAATCTTGAAAGAGGAGGAAAAGCTCCGCATGCTATACCCAGGCCACAAGGCTGTATAACTAAAACTTATATTCTTTTCAGATAAGATGTTCCACAATTTTTACAGTCACAAACATAATACTGCCTTACCAAAACACTCTTATCAACTAAATCATAATTTCAACTTCAAAGATACAAAAATTTTAATAACTGAATGCAATAATAAAAAAAAAGAAATTCTTGAAATGATATATATTAAAAAAGAACCATCAGTTATGAACAATAGAAGTGATATTAGTAATTTAGCTGAATTTTATATTAACTTAATTTAAATCCTGCCAAAAATTGTGAAATGGCGAACAGAAAAGATTTTGCATCTTAACTGAAAAGAATGTAAGTTTTAGTATTAATATTTACAATAATAAAATTGCATATTATGAATAATAGAATACATATAAGTCAGTCTCTGAAGGAAAGAAGTATCCTGATTTTTCAATTTTTGTTCAATCTTTATCTGATATCTCCAAACATCGCAATAGCCAGTATATTGATTCCGATATTAAAGAGAAATTCATTATATTATATGCTAGAACCATTATAGAGCTTCAAATATCAATTACAAAATATACAAAAAAATTACTAACACATACATATTTCAAAAACAATAGTAAATAAAATGAATTAAACAAAAAGATAATCTGACAGTAACGAGATTATTAAAAATGTCCAGATAGCTATCTGTTTTTATCTATTTTACTCAATGAAGAATTTTTAACTTGTGAAATTTATTCTGATGATGACATGTAATGTCGAAACGTTAATAATAGAAGAAGAAACAGCCAATATGAAATGTCAAAGATAAAGCAGTATTTCTTACTAGGTATTTGAAATAATTTATTTTGTTATCGATCTGGCTGCAGGAAATATTTGCGTAGAATATTAACAGTTTTAGCTTGTACTCTCCGTTATTGCATTTCGGTGTACTGGAAATAATTTAAAGGACATAGGTACTTAAAATAATTATTAGACGCTTCAGTTATTTTATCTTTCCCAGTCTGCTGACTTGTACATTAGAGGAGTGTTGTTTCGATCCTCTTTATTCTTTTCCTTCTGAAATGATTAAATTCTGTGCGAGCTTTGGATCATGTATTACGGTTTAGAAATATAGTTCAAATTCTGTGAAATCAGAAAAACATGACTATGTCCCAGAATTTTAAAAATAACGTTGTCTTTAATCCCAAAAACAGAAACAAACTCAAAACAAATGCGTAAATTGGATATTTACACTAAAAAAATATTACAATTGAATAATCAACTGCATTTATTTCATTTCTTCAAGAAATAACAATCTATTTGAAATTCAACTTTTGAGATAAATTTTTTGCATAATGCTGTATATTTTATTTATTTGAATGTTGTTATTTTAATTATTATTATTTTATCTTTCTTAGTTTTTCATATGATAAAAATATATATTCTACTCTAAAATTCGATTTTATTTTCCTGTTTTTTCAATAATCTCGCAAACTAATTTGAAAATTCCCGAAGATTTAACTCTAGGAGAAAATATTCAATCTAGTGAAGTTTCGAAGAGTGTACAGGATTTTTTTTGCAAATTTGGTTGGAAAAGCTGTGTTCGGAGTTGACTGCCGAGTTTCGTCAAAATAAATATATTGGTTACGGAGAATAGGTATTGAAAAATTAATCACAGTTTACACGTTAAGGATCCCTAACAGAAGCTATTTTAATTAACTATGTTTATATATTATAATACATAAAAGATAGTGATACTTACCTAATTGCTGGCTACTAATATAATCATAATAGTTGGCTTTCGTTTGGGTCTAAATAATCTACCAATGACGTAGAATGATGTCACCAATATTATTATGTTGTGACAATAAGTTATGTCAGAATTCGAAAAGATTTTGCTACTCCTCCTTTCAGATCTTTGTCGGAACCTAATGTGAATTGGTGTATTCAGGGATATTAACCACAAACAACATTCCGATCTAAGTATACTACAAACATAATCTCCCGAACAATCAAAGTTGTGTCGAAATAAATCTCACAATCTGTTCAAACTGTCCAACAGTTTACAAGCATTGAAGGGGCGAACATTTACGTAGAATCAGTTAACAGCGCCAGTGAGTATGGTAGAAAAAAGTGCAGATTGCATCAACTATTGTTCCTTTGTTATGAACGAATGTTTTCTTTTCAGTTTTTACATGCTTCTTGGAATAAAATGTATATATTCTACAATTAAGTCAAACTGTGTTTTATTAAGGACTGTATTGGAACGGCTATCGTTGGATTTTAAATTGGAACAATCTACTCGTATACTCAAAAGTTCTAGTTCATTTTATTTGTCTCGATAGAACTAAAATCCTTGAAGTTAAAAATTTGCATAATATGTTGTGCAAAAAATGTACTTCCCAAATGGGGTTCCCAAACTGCATAAAACTGATATGCCTTTAAGGCCCATTGTAAGTAATATTGAAACGCCTATCAAAATCTATGAATAATATAATAGGAAAAAACGAAATGAAAAGAGTTGAAAATATGTATAGGGAAACTTATAACGAATTGATGCAGAATCAAATTCTTCCAAAATATACAAGGTGTCACATTTGAAAAAACGAACTTTATCAACTTTGAAAATCATGTAGTTGGTCATCAATTTTTGGATACCCTGTATGCGATAAATCAAACGTCAATGTGGATTTAGAAAATATCATTCCTGTGCTTCCGTCTACCCCAGAAACGCTTACCACCAGTCGGAAATGGCTAAAAGGTGCAGTGTTCAAAATACAACTTTCAAAATTTTCCAGAAAATCAGGATATGTAAGAAAAAATAGAAAATAGGTATAGAGAATTATAATGGAACTCATTATGAAATTTTCTCAGGAATCCAAAAATTGAACAATATACCGGGTATTCGATATATAATAAGGAAGTGGTATGACCTTGAAAATGTTTTGAAATGAAAGAGAATCTTGAATAACCCTGGAGTCCAAAAATCCTGAATTCCAAGTTTTTTCTAACCTCGAAAACTTCTGACGATCGGCTATCGTGAGAAACTCGATATAGATGAACATAACGCTAGGAATTTTCAAGAAGAATTACGTACTCTGTGGGTTGTCAATCATTGTTCCCTACAGTGTCGTGAACGTAAGTTTGTTTGTCAACAATTTCGACAGTTCAGCTAAGCGACATAAAATGTGATTAATTTTGATGAGATAGCAATAAGGAATAAGGTTTACACATGTTCGAACGTTCTAAATCCTAAATACATAAGCCAATCATTCTCGATGTGTGGTTAATGTTTAATTTTCATAGATAATCACACAACGCTGCCGACTTTATAAGAAGAATTACGTGAATTTATTTAAAGTCTGCATTGAGTCGTTTGGTGGTTCCCGGTGCACACGACTGTATCTATTTCTAAGCATTTGCAGTATATTCTCGGTTCCTACAAGTGAGGGAAGTTGGTGACTCATGGATCACATTAAATTTTTCTTTAATCTGTAATCATTCGGTATGAAAACTAAATTTTAGAGATTTCCGTTCAATCGAATATCAAAAAAAAAGTATGAAGAGAAATAATATTGTAACTCTTCTTTCCTAGTGCAATAAAGGTCAAAATTAAAGCTTAATAAATTCATTGAAATTCTTATGATATTGAGTGGTGGGAGTGTGAAGACAACAATGTCGGACTCAATTAGGATAAGAGTTTCATTTTTCAAGTGATAAGTAGATGAATAGAAGACATTACAACTTAAAATGGAAAGTAATTTTATATCTATAAATTGAACTTTTCGCAGTGCTATACTGATCTAGTTCAAGATCTGTATTATACGAGGGGCAAACCGCAGTGGAAGTTTAGTGTACAAGAACATGGAAGTTTGCGGAAATTAGTGGAAGTTGGAGGAAGTTAGTGGAAGTTAGTGGAAGTTAGAGGAAGTTAGTGGAAGTTAGTAGAAGTGCATGAAAGCTTCTATTTATGTACGCATGCGTCGTAGTCGTATAATGCCAAACATTCACGACAACGGCAGAAGAATTTGTCGAATATTGATCACGAAAAGGATGTTTCCAAGACACCACAGACAATTAACATTATTTTTCGTCAATACCACCTTCATTGGCATCAAAGTCATCAAAAACGGTGTCTAATTCGTCAACTACTTAGTCAACTAAAAAAATTAAGATTCTCAAAATTACAAAACTTCCATTAGATGAAGAATTAATTTATGATTTGAACGGGGGGGAAAGTGGGGCAACTGATCCATGTTCAACAAACGATTTGCCCATTGATAATTGGGTAAGTGGGCAAAAAGCGAATTATGGTTATGTTATAATGGCCCAGCCTCTATCGATGACGGCATCTTCTTGTTGCCTGTGTATTTATGGTACCAATAATAAATTTACTTCCAAAGACGTTGTAGATAGAAGGAAATACATGGAAAAAGAAGCTCAAAGGTATGGAACATATATCATTGTATTTTCCGCGGATGGAGATAATTGGCTATTAAAGGTCTTGTCGCCCCTTTCAGAAAATGAAAGTAATAGTGATTGGGCATGGTTTCAGATGGGCAAATTTGATAGCAAATGCTGGCTATGTGCAGGATATGGTTCACATCAGCACAAAGTTACGAACGCGACTCCTAAAACCTTCCATCGTTCTACCCATTGGAAAACATATAGCATCCGCTAGCCATTTACATAACTCATTCGAGATTATTGCAAAGAAAAGAATCTATTGGGGATCTCCGATTTAAAAGCTGAAGACAAAATGAATTTTCGAGCTGCCGAAAAAATGTGTTTAAAAAAGTGATTGATATGTTGAAGGTAATTTCGGATAGTGAGGCGACTGTGGCATATTTAACAATAGTGAACTATGTATGCAGTTACTTCCTATTTAGAAAAAGATTTAGATATTCACACTCGCATTTATCCTATTTGGTTTGTTGTATTTTTTTTACGTGTTTATAGGAAATGGATACTTGATCATGCAGAATATATCCTTAAGGACAACATCATATCATTAAATTCATGTGTGTGTATCGAAAATAACGCTCACAATTTAATAAAAATTATAAAATTAATACAGAGCCTTTCAAATTTAAACGAGTCAATGTTTTTGCCATGGCTGTATAGCAGCCAAGTATGTGAGAAAATTTTTCGAGCTACTAGATCTATGACATCAACATATTCAACTATTGTTAATTTTAGTATCAAGGATATTATAGATCGAATAAGTAGAATATCTATAATTAATGTTGTTCTTAATGAGCTCAATCACGAGTTTCTTTTTCCACGTCAAGAAAAAAAAAATCGTTAGAATTAAGATCCCGAAGAATTGATGTTAATGATAGAGATATTGAGAAGACAATAATCAATAAATATTGCAATGTCCGATGTACTAAACTTGACCCACAAACTTGGGATATTCGTAGACGAGGATTCGTGGAAGAAGATAATCCTGCCTGTAATACTTGATGAAAACACAGAGGAAGACAACCTGGGAGACAATTAAGAAGATGATCATGTAGTAACTCACGAGAGCGAAGTTGTTCTATTAAGAAATGTTTTAGACCGACAAATGTTGGAGGAAACAGGAAGAACTGCAATTACCCCGAGAGTGACACATATATTGATCTCGATAATGTTCTGGACATGACTGAAATTGCGTCATTGAGAAACGAACTTTGCCTTAAAGATTTTTCGAAAGATAA
Organism: Endomychus coccineus; assembly: GCA_958510875.1. Taxonomy (NCBI): domain Eukaryota; kingdom Metazoa; phylum Arthropoda; class Insecta; order Coleoptera; family Endomychidae; genus Endomychus; species Endomychus coccineus. Next base: position 112,231,629 of record OY294070.1, on the reverse strand, counting down.
GTCACATATATCCAAGAACAGTTTGTTTGCTGCAGTGATGGTTGAACTAAACATATTGTTATAAAAAAATCTGTGTGGGTTATTTGGTCAACCCGGAGAAACGATTTATTTCTAACAGCAAAATAAAACTGCGAGAATGCTCTTCTAAAATCGGCTAGATCAAAGAACCCCATACAAATTAAAGATAAAATCACAATAGGAGACTGGTGTCTTTTCAATTCAAAATGGGGAATACACAGTTTAATATTCACCATTTGGATCACGTCCTAAATACCTACATATTGGGGCGGGTGCTATCTTTTAGCTATATGGAGGGATCGCATAAACAACGTCAATATTCATTAGACACGGCAAAGATAATGGGGTTTGAGAAATTTAATCGTGGTCTTGGGTGTTTATGTACTTGGTATCGCATAGATAAAAATGAAATTTTTCATATTATCGAAATGAAGAAGAATCTGTTTTACAGGATATCCCAACTACGCTGCAACAATTTTTTCTGGAATAATACAGTTTGACGAACTCAGTTCTAAATTACTAGTTAAGGATATTGATTACCTGCAGAATTTTGATCTTCTTTCAAATAAATTAAATAAAGAGGTGCACGAGGATATGTCAACAGAGGGCTCAGAAAAAGAGGTTGTTTATAATGATTCTTCTGATGTCGAATCTTTTACTTCCGGAGAAGAAGGTGAAGTTTCAAATCAACCTGGTGTTATTAGTGTAGAACAGGAACTGTACTATGCTTATTTCTATGATTGAATGTGGTATATAGGACGCATTAAAAATAGTTTGCCTCAGAATAATTTCTCTTTGAAATTTTTGAAAGAAAATTTAGGAAGCTTTTACTGGCCTAAAAGAGACGATATAGATACAGTTAACGTAAAACATATATTTTATGGTCCAGTGAACATGGTTGGTTGCAATCCACATCAGAAATCAAGAACTGATAGACTTAATATTGAGAAAGGGTATAAGCGCATCAAAAAAATCTAAATAGAAATATGGTTGCATGTAAATGTGAGATAATTGAGAAACAATTATGTTGTGTTACTTATTGTACATAAAGTATATGTAAATTTCTTATTTTTGGTTTATTCATAATGTACCCACTGTTAATATGATCAATAAATTTTTGCAAAAGACAGTAGTTTGTAGTTTGGTACAGCTGAAGAAATGTATTAACCAACAAGATAGTGCCTCGCGAAATATGTGTCAATGGAAGTTCATGGAAGTTAGTGGAAGTTGGTGGAAGTCAGTGGAAGTTGGTGGAAGTTGGTGGAAGTAGATGGAAGTTAGTGGAAGTTAATGGAAGTTAGTGGAAGTTAGTGGAAGTTAGAGGAAGTTAGTGGAAGTCCTTTAGGAAGTGGAAGTTTGGTGTACAAATTTTAGGCTGCGGTTTGCCCCTCGGTATTATATACTACATCAACAACAAAATAGAAGAGGGGGATATTTTGTTAACATCTGTCTTGATTCAAGCAGCAGGTACGTCGCCACGCATGAAACATTTTTGAATCCAGTGAAAATAAAATATTCAAAGACAAGTAAATTTCCAATCGAAATAAATAACAAACCAAGCCCAATGCATGTATTTTTAAGTTCCTTGAACTAGTTTCTGCAAATCACGTTAAATTATATTTAAGACAAAAAACACCCAAAAATATAAGAAACGTCTAGTTAGCAAGTAATTAATATCTGTCAGGGCATAAAGAAGAATTCATATTTTCGCACTAGAAATTCCAAGAATAATAACGAAGAACAGATAGAGCATAGCAGAATAGCCTGTTATATATTAAAGCTCCTATTCAGCTTGAATAACTAATAAGATGATCCGAAGAACAGATTAAGCGGCAGGTGCATCAGTAGGGTCGGTCCAACACAAACAGATGGCATGTGCCACTACGGTCCAACTTAATTCCAGATGGCCTTTGGCATTCAATACCCAGGAAATAAGGTGCCAGAAAGGCACTCTGATCGTTTAGTTATTGGAATTCGATTCCGACAGACTTCTCTAGATAGAGTTTCGCACTTGTACAGTTTGCATGCATGGCACCGGCATCTCCACTTCAAACTATGTACTTCGGAACGTTCATTCGAAATTAATAGAACAATCTTATAAGAAAATTCTATTTTCTACGATGTAATCGCCAATCTACTGGGAAAAGACGTAACTATATGAAAGAATTTAAATCTTTACATATTGCCATTTTTCATCATTATTGGTTTTTAGAACTCCAGCTTCACCAAAGCTAATTCTATTTGAATGATAGATAGGGCAACTAAATACTAGACTAGAACATACTTCGAGGTGAACAATTACCAGGATATGCTCAACTTTCTTCTCTAGGTCGTTGATTGAAAGAACTCTTCCAATCAACGTCTAGGTGCAGTCGAAGGAAACTCTGTATTGGCTCAACCCCAAATTCGGCAGTTCTGTTTACCAACGAAGCCATTTAACCATGAACGGGTATCATCATTAAAAATGATCTTATAGCCGAATTCGGGCTCTGTTTTCAATGGTCAAAGATGTATTGTATTACTCTTACACCCTCTATAAGTAATATTACATAGAATATGTTACCAATGATTATGGAATACCGTAAAGGTCGATGCTTGGTCAATTATGCTTTCTAATTTGAATTAATAATCTATCGGAGTTGATGCAGATGCAATTGGAAGTTGATACTAGATTGACTGATGGGATGAAATGTTAATCAAATAAGCTGAAGGCTATTGAATGTTTCCGTGCCTTAAAAAGTAGTTTTTATTATTAGATTACAGATTTTAAGAATTACTATCGTGCTTCTATTAACGACATTGAGAATTGAAAGTGTCACAACTATTTAAATTGCAAATTATACTCACATTAAATTAGGGGTTTTGTCATTGTCTCCTTACCTGAAAAAAACGGATATGATTACAATTAATTAAAGTCAAATGTGGTTTTCACTACAATGCTATCGTTCATCTTTGAGACATGAATATTATGATAGGAGCACCAATTCACATGTTAATTAGTCGTTACTTATGATAAAAACGAGAATATCGAGAAATCTTTATTGACAAATGTTTGTAAATATGTAAGAACTTATTTTTGTGGTGTACATTTTTCCAAGAACTAGATCTGTCTCTATGTTCTGAATATTATCAACTTCTTCGTTATCCATATTTCCAAACTAAACCTACCAGTAAGATAATCGCATGACACTCCCGATAAAGATTGCACTATACAATGCAGCCACCACAGTCTTTATAACTCTTTTTGTAAGTCACAAATAATTCAATTGCCAAATTGATTTTCTAATATACCTCTAGCGAAATCCACATGATCGTTTTTATGAAAAAGCCTTTATATCTCGACAATCTTTAGAGGTAGATCTGATATTATGATATATCAGTCGAAGCAGCTATTTCATTTGAAAATAGACTATATAGGGTTTTGTAAAAACCTTTGAATGACAATAGAATTTTCTCATACTGTATAACTTCTGGTGAAATTATGTGATTTAACTCCGAAGATCAAGTGTACGAATTCTGGTGAAAATTTGGGAGATCTTAAATGGTGAAATTTTTAGAGACATGCATTTTATTAAATACTAGTGCTAACTCGACATTTTTTACAAGAATATCAGTAACTCGAAAATGATGATGAGGTCTTTCTAGTCTAGATCGATCAGTAAAGTAACAAACTAATAGTTCCAGACAGCTGTTTCACTCTATTCATAGAGCTCATTACTAGAACGAATATACAACGACCTCTGTTGCAAACTTTCTTCTTCTACTCATACGCTCTATGAGAAGAATGAAGCATCTGTCTAGAACTATATTTGACAAACAGCCAACATGAGGGTAATGAGTATATTCATTTATTTATTCACATCTATATTCTTACATTAACTAGTTGAATGGTTGAAAATATGTACAGGGAAATTTTTCCAAATAATACGTAGAATTCAGAAGCATAATGAAATACAAGGAATTTCATTTACAATAAGCACTTCCGGGTTGACGGGACAATATTTGAAATCGATTGTTCATATTGACTCATGTCTCATCCCAAATTTTTGGAATTTTATTCGAATGGGAATCTTCCAATGAATGGCTTACATGAGACATGAGACATCCTGTATATTCAACGTAACTATACTTACTGTCCTTTTGTCACCTGAGAAATAAGGAACTAGAATTTTTACACATTCTTAGGTTAGTCTTTTTTAGTGAATTTTAACGTGCAATATGACAACTACTAGTGTTAGCAAGATGATGACAATTCTAAGTATATATTGTCCAAGGAGGATGAGTATCAATCCATGGTCGTCATCTAAACGTCATCATCTCACAAAGAAGACATTATGTAACCAAGGCAAAATATGTGGTTTTATATGATGGTTGTAGAAAATAGTTATTAATTATACAGGATGTCCCAGGTTTTAGTATCAGAACTTTACCAGTCGATAGAAAATTTAATTTTGAGAAAAAAGTTTCCATTAACATATATGCAGAGACGCTTAATTTGTGAGATACAGGGTGTAGAATTTATAAAAAATTTCTTTGTGTGTATCTCCGAAGATAATCAAGACGTCTCAATGAAATTTGGTACCGTGGATACGTAGATAGGTTACCACATTTGCACATAATTTGAGACCGGTATCACTCCCAGTGGCTTAGATATAGGTATTTAATAATAATAAATTGACCCGAAAAGCGTTATCACCCTGTAAAGGTTACCTTTTAGTAACAAATTTTGATGCAAAATTAAAAAATTTAAATCAAAACAAAAAGGTTTCCAAATATTTCTTTGTACCTAGCACCGTTTCACGACAAATTTGATTTTTGTGATTAATTACCACCACCATGAAAATCGGATGAAAATGGGAAAAAGGTTTTCGTTAAAGTTAGAAGATCTATTGTACGACGTTGTGAACTATGTATACGAGGAATCATTTTGAACAATTTTTTCAAAATTAATACACTAAATTTGAAAAACGGTGTATTGTTAACTCTTGTTGGTGGACTTACTATAAATTAAAGTACATTGTTGTAGTTATCTGGTTTAAACATTTTTGGAAATAAAAATTTGTTATTGGGCCTTTCCTTGTAATGTATCACTGTAGAGATTAGAAAAAACAGCTTTTTCTTTTTTGTCACTCAACGACGCTCTTTAATTTAAGGTTCCTCTTTTTCAACTTTCACCCGATTTCCATGGTGGTGGTAATTAATCACAAAAATTAAATTTGTCGTGAAACGGTGCCGGATATTACAACTGTCAAGCCTCACGGTGGTTGAAAATCGACTATGGTAGCGGAAAGTTATGAAGAATCACTGTCCACCAAGATGGCAATTGCTGAAAAAATCCAGGACCTAACCTAGTATCGGCGAAGTTGTAGGCCCTTCCAGTCCTTCAGAAACTCCCATCGAGTAAATTTGAATAACCCCGGTCAAAATGACAAGATAATAATAATTCTAAGTAACTCGAGTATTAGGAGGCATCTAATCCATGGAAAACAGACGTATTAAACCTTCCTAATATAGTGGTCGTGGATAAAAAATATTATTATGACTAATATTTATCGTAATCGATTAGTTGATATTTCGTTGTGAAATTGGAAGACCTTCTTTCCCTGCGATATTATGCCAGCATCAGAAGAACGAAGCAAGATCCTTTCCGCATTGTTGAATACTATTACTAACATTTTTGTAATATAATTTCAAGCTCGATTTAACTTAATTTTTTTTCTGCCACATTTGCGTTCCCAAAGATTTTAAATATGCGTGGTCAGTTTCGGTTGCGGTTGTCATTGCTTAAACCAACGCGTCATTGCGTGACAAAAACCACAAATTCAGTTCAATACAGCAGAGATTGAAGGTCCATAGAATTATCGGATTATTGAATTGTGCGGGTACATTTGTATCATGTAACTGTAATGAGTTTTACAGTTTCATCACAAAGATCGAAATTCAGGCAGCACGATTGAACTGCAACTTCCAATTTCCGGTATAACAGGTAAGGTGTCTACGTGGGCGATTCGAAATTGACCCCGGAAAAAAATAAAGTAAAATAAAACCCATTGGTTAATGGAATATACAATTTTATTTATATAAATATCGTACAGTTCAAAGAAAAGTTAGGTTCTTAATGTAATATTGACAAGTTAGATAAAAAAAATATTCTCCATACTGGAGAATAATAATGTGATGCAACTTTTACAAATTAAACGTTCAATTGATTGTTGTCTATATTTGGCGATTTGATTTTGCAAATACATATGGCATTTTTTTGAAGCAATATCATGATGTAGTTTGTCTTACTTTTGTTCAATGTGAGTTTGTTATTCATACACCAATGTTCAATCTTTGAGAGCGCAGATGCAATTTCAGTTTCGTGAAGGCAGATACTTTATTGTTACTATCATCAGCATAATTGATTAGTAACTTTCTGGCATCAGAAATAACTTCAGGTAGATCATTCATATAGATTAAGAACAAAAGAGGGCCAATTATGTAACTTCGGGGAACTCCCATTTTTAGTGACAATGCTTCAGATACGAAATTTTCTCAACCCTCCGAAATTTTCACTCTCTGCGTTCTACATTCTAAATAGCTCGCCATCAAGGCTAATTGTTCTGTAGTTGGTTTATTACAGTAAAGGTTAACGATATAATATGAACTATACACATTCAACATCATTCACATGCAGACAATCACCATCGGTTTTTAAAATTGAACCTAATCATAACCGTATCACAAACTTCTTCAATAGCTTTCTGCTTTGCCAAACCGCTCACTTTTTGTCTTTTTTTTCACCTTAATTAAGTTATGGTTATGCCTTAAGTTGCCGGATATTTCGTCCACTGCATTCTCCAATTGTATGCAGAAACGCATCGAAAAACTTCGTTAAACATGTCCACCTACTTTTTTCTGATGCTGACACGAGATGAAAGCAAAACCTATGATTTTGGTGCACAATTAAAGTTTTCCCTCGTTCTCTAATTATTTTAATTAATAACTTCAACATCTTCACGAGTGGTAAATTAAGACAAAAACAAAGTCCATCTCTGTCTACCTTCTCATAGCTTGCTTAAATATGTGTGTGTCTTTTGTAAATTTTGTTTACTCACATAATAGCGATTACATATTGTAATATCTTATTGCCGGGTAGGAAGGGGTAGGTAGGTAGTTGAAATTCCGACAATTTGTTTGTCAGGTAAACTTAAAATTATGTATTGGGCCCAATTTCATAATCGTACAATACCTGGAAATTTTATGGCACGTACAATAAAATATTCTGGACTCAGTTTCATGCTGCCCAATTTAATATTAATAGTTCTTGCTTCTTCCTTTAACAGTAGTTAAGTTGATAAAATATGTACTATATTACCATCGGATGCAGTATATTAGCAAATTTATGTTGCTTCTACGAAATACAAGATTCTAGTTTAAGAGACATCGTCGGCAAGATGAGATATGCTCGTCTCAAATGGAACATGAATAATAAATGGAAGAGAATGGGCAAGGCCTGTTCTCGTACAAAGTTCGTTAAAACACCTGAAAGGGTGTTAATAAAGCTGACCCGTTTTCATCCCTGCAGCAGTGAGGATGTTTACAGCTTTATCCTTAAGTGCTTATCTACAATGCTTATAAAATCGGTAGAATTCAATCAGATGAAGAATGTTCTAAAACCTGCCAATATTACTATTAGTTGCTGAATACATGAACTCGGGGTTATTATTTAAGCAAACTCAGAAACAGTATTTGCAAGTGAATGTCTCTTTAATTACACATTCTACATAAGGACAATAGAAATTCGTCATCTTTGTTCTGAGCGACTGAGCTGTCTTGGTTTATCCTTCATTATAGCAGAAAACGTAAATTGAGTCCCACTGATGAAATCATATTACGTAACTTATAAGTCCCGGATTTCAATACAGTTTTCCAAGTGAAGCTATAGTATTTTATTGAAGCTTTATGACAACAATGTTTTTCTGGTTAGTATAAATATATATCACAATCATATATTTAACCCCAGTGCCCGAAATTTGTATTTTTAGATTTGAAAGACGCGACACTACGTCATCGAAGTACTATCATAGACGAACACTGAATACCACGTTCTACACTTTTCGAGAAAAAATACGTACTATGTGGGGTTGTCAATCAGTGAAATATAATGTAATTAATTTAGATGAAATAGTAATAAGGAATAAGATTTACGATATGTACGAACAGCCTATCTTGTAACTACCTAAGCCAATCATTGTCGATGTGTGGTCAATGTTTCATTTTTATAGATAAACACATAAGGCTGCAGACTTTGCAACAAGAATTATGTGAATCCAATTTATTTAAAGGCTGTATTGATTCGTTTTGTGTAACATTGATTTCCAGTGCAAAAAGACGAACCTCGTAGAGGTCTCACAGAATTATCAAATGTAGGTATCTATAAAAAGAATTCAGTAATTAAGGGAATATAAACAGGAATGGTTGAAACAAATTGATATCAAATTTTAAGAAGTTGCCTCTTCCTTTTTGTGCTATTTACGGTGATTTCTTGTTTCGGGCGACGCGTTTGGTGCGTAAATTAAAAACTACCTGTAACCCCCTCGTTTCGGGCGGATTAAAAATTATCGAGTTTATTCCTCTCTTTTCGTGCGTCAAAGATAGATTCCAAAGAGACAGGCAAAAAGCTTTTGGAGTTAAATCTTTACCAAAGAAACGGCAAGGTATGGTCATCCCGGAGACAGTGCAACACCTTGTGCTTATATACGACGGCCAGGAAGATCGAATATTGTTTTTTTGCAGCTGTTGTTCCCTGTTCGACCAATTGTATACAATACACGTAGATTTGGGGAGCACTGATGTCAGAACAAGGATTGTTCCAGCCATCTATGCGCTTTTACCGGACCGAAAAGGAGCCACATATAAAAGACATTTCACACTGATGGAAAAAAGAACAAAATTTAAGCAAGAAAAAGTTCACATTGACTTTGAATGGGCAGCAATAAACGCTCTCAAACAAATTTTGTTGGGAGTAAAAATCCAAAGGTGTAATTTTCATTTCAATCAATGCCTGTGGCGAAAAGTGCAAGAGTTGGGTTTGGTTAAAGGATGCAAACAAAATACAGAGATTATGGAACATGTTCGTGTGCAGCCTTGGCGCATTTGCCAAAAGAGTATTCCTGAGGCATGACTTCTGATAATGGAAAACTCCCCACAGGAAAGATGCCCTGGTGAAGTTCAACGGCTATTTCTTGGAGCAATGGCTTGACGATGATGAATTCATATGGGTGTGCTACAAGGAGCGACACCGCACAACAAATTCAGCAGAAGGATGGCATCATCGACTTGGAAAAGCGCATCCAAATATTTATGAACTGCTTAAAATACTAATTGATGAAATACGGTACTACGATATTATTGTAAAACAAACTGAGCTGAATATGAACACTCCAAAGCGTGCAAAAAAGTACAGTGACTTAGATTGTCGTATAAATAAGGGTGTTGACGATTTTGTATAAAGTAAAGTGAGCTTAGGCGAAACTTTGAGAACATTAATGTATATAATAAAATTTGAAAAAGCTGTAAATAATAGAAGCATAATATGTATTATTTTTCTTGAATTAGGTATCTACTATTAACATTAATGTTAATATCTATAAGTCAATGATTTTTGTAATTTTTGCCCTTTCTACTTAACGATTGTGTGAGTAAATACCAGTGAATACTATTATTATGACATGTCAATTTGTATCCCAAATGTGAATTTTAAGAATTAAAAAATATCTACTGCATATAAGATTATTAGTCGTTATTTCTCTATAATTCAACCGATCCTATGATAGACTAAGATATCTCTAAGATAAAAGTAGGTATTCTAAATTAGTTAAAAGTATAAAGTATTGGAGGTAGGAAGGTAAGTCCTTACATAATTATTTAGTTTCCGACGTTTAGTTTAAATCGCACGAAACGAAAAGGTATTACAAATACATTTTATTGCATCTAGGGGGTACGCCTGAAACGAGAAGGTTTAATAATCCCGCACAAAAATCGACGCCCGAAACACGAATAAATCGCTATTTATATATACCTGCACGTTTTCTAGAATAAACCAATTCTCAATTGGATATTTTTGACAGACTGATAATCTCGAGATTCTGACACCTAAGAATTATAACTAATTCATAACACAGGGTTAGTATCAACAAATCGACTCAAGTTGTTTATATACAGTGCACGTTATGAAAACGCTTTGTGTAGTTTCATTTATACAATCCTTCGGCAACGTACTGAAACTGAACCAACATCGGTACGTTTCTTCATATGACCTTCCACAATCTTTCAACGGCTCCTCTAAAGAGCAAATAAATCGTTTGTTTCAATTCAAGGAAATAACCTCGAAAATGTACACGGTATGAGTAATGATGCTTGCATCGTTTGCGTTATGGATTCTTACACGATTTAAGAATATCACCCATACTATTGTCTTTTATTGTCAATGATATCACCCCATGCTGTGCTAGGACTATGAAACTTATCCATACCATACAATGTATAAAACACATTTTCAATTAAACTGTAGGCAAATTTCACCTAATGAGAACTACAACAAATAATTCCAGTAATTTGAGAAAGTAGAATTATTTCAAATTCGAAAACTATCTAATAAGCAGAGTATTCATGATTCCATAATACCTGAACAATATATAACTCCAGTTTTATATTGCACACGTTACTGATATACTTTTGAGTCATGTAAATTACTGTACAAACGATTTATTAGTGTTACGGGCGTCGCGTTTTGTGCGGGATTATAAAACCTTCTCGTTTCGGGCGTACCCCAGATGCAATAAAATGTATTTGCAATACCTTCTCGTTTCGTGCGATTTAAACTGAACGTCGGAAACTAAATAATTATGAAGGGACTTACCTTCCTACATCCGATACTTTATACTTCTAGCTAATTTAGAATACCTACTTCTATCTTAGAGATATCTTAGTCTATCATAGGATCGGTTGGATTATAGAGAAATAACAACTAATAATCTTATATGCAATAGATATTTTTTATTTCTGAAAATTTACATTTGGGATACAAATTGACATGTCATAATAATAGTATTTACTGGTATTTACTCACACAATCGTTTAGTAGAAAGGGCAAAAATTACAAAAATAATACACACTATGCTTCTATTATTTACAGCTTATTCAAATTTTATTATATACATTCATTTTCCCAAAGTTTCGCCTAAGCTTGCTTTACTTTGTACAAAATTATCAACACCCTTATTTATACGACAATCTAAGTCACTGTACTTTTTTGCACGCTTTGGAGTGTTCATATTCAGATCAGTTTGTTTTACAATAATATCGTAGTACCGTATTTCATCATTAAGCAGTTCATAAATTATATATAAATTCTCGAGAAATAGGTCACATTAACACTTATGCTTTATATTTTCGTCTTTACGTACGTTTCGGTATCACGACCATCTTCAGAAGACTTATTATTTCAATAACCTGATTACTTAGAACTAATTGTATTAACACAAAGCGTCCTTATCGCACCAATTTCGTTTAAAATGTCAACGTCGCCGAAACGAACAGAAACACGAAATCGAGATTGTAACACCACAATGTTATAAGTATAATATCAAGAATCCACTATTTAGTAGAACTCACAAAAAATAGGAAACACAGTCCATGAACGGAAGAAAGCATAAAAAGAACTTACTCCCTATTCATGTAAGCCAAATCTATGAATAGTCCAGGCAATAAGCCAGGGAAAAGGCCATAATAAAAAAAAATATAGTAAGGTAGAATTTCAAAATTTTTTTTGCTTTTTGTTCCTAATACCCCATAGATCATGCATGACTATCAAGACCGTGGGGGTCGACCTTCCTACCCCCTCAAAACAGAGTTTCAACCCCTCAGAGGAGCATTCTTATAAAAACATTCCAAAATTAATGAATTACGAGCCGAAAATGACCCCTAGTATGTTTTTTGGGTCGCTGATCATGATTCCGCAGTTGTTTTCTCGGAAAACTCCCTCCAGATGGGAAATTTGGAAAATTTATAAATGATACATAATTTATAATTTTGTTGCAAAAATGACCTCTAGCAGGATTTTTGGGTCGCTGATCACGATTCCGCTGTGAGGTCATGACTAGAGGTCATTTTTGCAACAAAATTATACTTTATTATTCATAACCGTCTCAGGAAAATCTCAAATTTCCCGAATTTTCCATCTGGAGAGACTTTTTTGGGAAAAATAACAGCGGAATCGTGATCAGCGACCCAAAAAACCTATTAGGGGTCATTTTTGAAACAAAATTATACTTTATTATTCACAAACGTCTCAGGAAAATCTCCAATTTCCCAAATTTTTCATGTGGAGAGTGTTTTTTGGGAAAAATAACAGCGGAATCGTGATCAGCGACCCAAAAAACCTACTATACGTCATTTTTGCAAAAAAATAATACTTTATTATTCACAACCGTCTCAGGAAAATCTCAAATTTTCCGAATTTTCCATCTGTAGAGAATTTTTTGGGAAAAATAATAGCGAAATCGTGATCAGCGACCCAAAAAACATACTAGGGGTCATTTTCGGCTCTTAATTCATTAATTTTGAACTGTTTTTATAAGAATGCTCCTCTGAGGGGTTGAAACCCCGTTTTGAGGGGGTAAAAAGGCCGACCCACGCGGTCTTGAATTTTTTAATTCTAGCTTACTATATTTTTTCCTTTATTTTCCGGTTTGTTGCCTGGACTAGAAGCAGGATAGGAGATAAACAGTTTCTTGAAGCCAATTTCGAGTTATACACAACATGTTCTATGAATTTAATAAATTGTATGCTTGAAGTTGTAAGCTCAGTGGTCATATCTCAGTAAATTTCCAACGAAGAAAGTTATCAATGACAAATTTGCAACATTTTATCATTTTCAATCAACAATCATCCCTCCTCTATCCAAAACGAGGAATAGGGTCATTGTAACCTGTTTTGATTTTCTACTTAGGGGCCGGCCAAAGACCATTCATGTGAAATTCAAGGTGAAAAGTGAAAGGTTATATTGACTAGCCTAATACAATGTTAATCTACTAGGGTTCATTAGACTCCGAATAAAATTTTTTCTGATAGTTTGTTAGTTTCTCAGGTTGCAACATTGCCCCTTTTACTGAAACGATGATTATTTTAAAGCGCGCCCTTGGAAAAAAATTAAATATTCTGCTCACTAAAGTGTATATATAACTAACCGTAATTCTTGTAAATATTCTCACGTAACCGTAATCCTATGTTTTGTAGATTAAATTGGAGTGTTCAAAATGAATTTGTTTTCATACCATTGCTGATATTCCCACAATCCGATCCGTGATATTCGATAGCTGTACTTCCTTACAGATGATAGAAAAGGAATATGACAACACAATTCATCGGTATTTCTAAGCGTGTAATAATTACAATTCTCATAAATTCAGGAACGCAATGAACATCTGAATGGTTCCAAAGATTTATTGTAGTAAATAATGAGCAACGGTACGTCCAGCATTTATATAATTAAATTAAAGAACAAAAAGTCGTAATTCAAGTGAGTGACGCATCCTCTGTATAATCCATTCAAAAGCCTACCAGATATTATTCAGTGCCTAAGGACCAACACTGAATTAATTGAGGATCTTAATAACAAACCATCTCGTCTACTGGAGAGGGTGGTAGTGAAAACAAAACAGAACATGAACCAACCATGTTCTTGAATGACCAATAATTGCAGATAAATCCGTTCATTCAAAATGTGTAAAGATACAGTCTATTTTCTGTGTTCACTCCATGGTGTATTGGTGTAAATAATTGAAATATCAGTATAGATGACGGTTAAAATAGTGTCAATTCAATGCGAATAAGAATAATACACTAACAATTAAGGTATTCCTCACATGATACCAGGGGATTCCGTATGGTTTACGGAAGGCACCAAGATTGAAAAAAGTACAGGTGCAGGAATAGTCTAGACAACGGACTAAGGAGAAATAATTTCTTTGAACCTAGGGACAGTTGTAACAGAATTCCAAGCAAAAATAGTATGCAAACATGTGTTCGAATTATGAGAGAGAGAGCCTATGAGAATAGACAAATCACAATCATAGTGAGCAGCCTGACAGTGCTTAAGGCACTGGAGTCATACACAATCACCTCACAATGTGTACTCGATTGTATGAAAGAACTAACGGCACTAGTGAAGAACCCCAATAGAGTGACACTCGTATGGGTGTCTGAGGAAACCAGACGAGAAGGAACTGAAACTGTCGTCGTACTCGCTAAAGAGGGGGCGGAACAACGACTGATTGAACCAGAGACAACCTCATGCCACAGCGAAATTTGTAATCCAAAAATGGCTCGAGACAGAGCCCCGTGCCTACCGGAGGGAATTGCCCCGTATGTCGCACTCCAAGCAACTAATGGGAGATCTCCAGCAGCAACGAGTGAAAAATTTGCTGACGTTCAGCAGACAAGAAATATGGAATCTTGTTGCATTCCTGACCGGACACGCCCCATGCAACAAACATCTCTGTACGATAGGTCTGGTAGATCAGCCCACATTCCCACAGGGGTTGCGGCGTGGAAAAAGAGAAACCCCCATACATGTGCTGTGTCAGTGCACGGCATAAGCGGTTGGACATACCTCGGAGACAATAAAACTACTCCCGAGGAAATCAGAAGAATCCCCTACATCAGGCTACTGAATTCCATAGAATACACTACTCTAATGATCGCAGTGCAGTGGGGTTCCCCCTGGGAAGGAGAACCAAACTCACGGGGGAGGGGTACTCCCGGGGGCACGGACCCCGAGGCGTCTATGCAAGATTTCCCCTCTACGAAAAAAAAAACTATTAAGGTTCCTTTAAGAAATGAATCAATGGAAAAATAGATGGGAATTGTGCCACGTTAAACTATTGCTATCCCGTTTTGTAGTTATAACTTTACAAATAATGATTATTTATATCATGGTCTGGGAACATTTCGCAAATAGAGATAGTGATGAACTATTTATTTTATGGAAATTCATTTTAATAAAATAAAATCAAACAATTTTTTGTCTAGGTTCCACAAGTGATGTTATTTTTCAATAAACACGACCGGTTTCGACTTTAACATTATTATCAAGTGAATATAGAAACAACAAGTAGATTTATTTGTACATAAAGTTCACAGATTCAGCAATGGGGAGGGAATTAAGGCCCAATTGGCTAGTAAGTGTATCGAATTCACAGTTTTTACACAGTTTGTTAATCTCCAAACTTTTTAACAGATTCATTGACTTCCCATTATTTTGATTAGCGCAGTTATTATATTCAATAACTTAAACTAAAAAAGAAATATGCATGTTTTAGTTATAGTCCAGTCATCCTGGAAAATTTTCTACAGCAAAAAAATCCAAAAAATTCCAATGGACTTTTTCAACGTATAAGGGGGTATTTTAGTGCGCTAAACACGATGGTATGGTCCAAATTGAGCTACCGGATACGGAACATGCCGCAAATCGCCGATTTATGGCCATTTTTTGGCCATTTTCGGGTTTTTCGAAGATATAACAAAATCTATGCATTTTTATGAAAATAGTTAAGAGAGCAAAGTTGTAGTGCTTATCAACACTCATCATCTGGTTCAAACTAGATGGCGCTAGCGTTCTTAGAACAAGATTCTGAATTAAAAGCGTGAATTCATGAGAAAAAAATTACTGATATAGAAGCTAGATATCATCTACAATTATTATTTTTTTGACGCTAAAACGGCCATATTTTGAGTTTCATGACCGCTGGCGCCATCTAGTTTGGACCAGATTACGGATATTTTTGACTACTATAACTTTGCTCCCCTAAATGTTTTTATAAAAATGCATAGATTCGACCCTATCTTCGAAAAACGCAAAAATGGCCTTTTTCGCCACATTAAAATGGCCATATTTTAAGTTCTAAGAACGCTAACGCCATCTAGTTTGAACCGGACACTGAATTAATTGAGGAGCTAGAGATAAATCGGAATTTGATAAATTGATTTTTCGTTTATCCATTTGCATCCCTTCTTAATTACTTAGCAGCATTTTGAACACGACTCACAATCGATTTTGTAAATCCCAGATTTGCCGGAAACTTTATCAAAGCTGTTGGCGAATGATGAGTGAAACTTTTGAATTTATTGAAGTATTCGAAGGTAATGGCTACAATTTAGTTAGTTGGCTACTTTCCAATTTTATTTTTGTTTAGAAATTGAATTATTGATCAAATATTTGTCGTAACCATTGTCCAAAGCTATTTGCTGAAGTTTCTCATCTTCTTTGTTGTAATTTTGCTGGATCAAAGGGACGTTCGATAATCTATGAACAAGACTATCAAATGGAGCTATTTTATATTTAAATGGTGTACCTGAATCTGCAAGGGTATACCTATTCATTTGAGGGGGTTTTCTGTATAGGTCGAAATTCAAGTGATTTTTTATAATGTTAATATCAATGAAATATCTGTTTTTATTTCGACAGTGAATTTCAGTGAATCAAATTGGCTATTAAACATGTTCAAAAAGCCATATAAATGAAAATCTTTACTTGTAATCGCGAAAATATCGTCAACATATCTATATCAACCTCTTGGGAACTGATTCAATTTTCATTTATGAAGGTTTCAAGTTCGCTTAGAAAAATATTGGGCAAAAAAGGAGAACATGGATTGTTGATTGCACATCCACTTGGTAGTTTATAGTAATTTTTGTTAAAAGAGAAATAATTTTGTTCGATACATAAAGAAGTGAGGATCACGTATTCTCTGCAGTTTCTATGGAGGATATCAATTTTTCAAAGCCATTTATTCAGAACGTTTATCTATACTAAGGGTATTATTTGTATTTGTAAATAGTGAAACAACATCAAACGAAATGAGAGTATCACCAGGTTAAAGTTTGAAATCTTTCAATTTTGAAGAAAGTTTCAATGAATTTTTCACAGACAAACTTGGTGTGCCTTGGAAGTTGCTAAATTCCTTAACTAACTATTCGGCTATGTTATAAGTAGGAAAATTAATGATTAGCTTCATGGAATCACCCGGTATATGAATGGTTAAGACAAATCTTTGATCAATAATTTAATTTCTAAACCAAAAAGGAAATTGGAATTCCAACTAACCAAATTGGAGCCATTACCTTCAAATACTTATAAAATTCCAAAGTTTCACTTATCATCCTTCAGTAATTAAATTTCATAACTTGCTTTCTAAATTTGCAATCAGTTTATAGATGTAAGAATGCAAAAAACCGTTTAGGCAACAGCTTTGATAAAGTTTCTAACTTCGGCAGATCCGCGATTCACAAAATCGATTGTGAGACGTGTTCAAAATGATGTGTGTCAAACTAGAGGGAACATTTTAACTCGGTATAAGGAACATTTTGCCCATATAAAGAAAAATAATGGAGAAAATCGAGCCTTAGCCGAATGTATTGTGAATACAGGTCACATCATTTCTTAAAAAGGTTTATCACTTTTAAAACACAGTACAGCATAATATCTAGCTAATTTAGAAGGGATGGAAATGTATTGGGTTTTCCATTGATAGTTACCGGATGTTTGCGGGGTGTATTTATCATAGGGTGCCATGATTTGATGACAGCGTTATTATTCTGTCATTTCAAGGCTTGTACAAGTGTAAACATGGCCATACACAATAGAGCAGCGTGTTTACATCGTTAAAACCTATTATGAAAGTGCATCTTCTGTAATTAATACATTTCGTAGAATTCGTGCAACGGAAAAAACTATTCGTAATATTGTGCGCAAATTCGGAACTACAGGATCTGTTCAAGACGTGAAGGCGGCACTACGTACTCGGTCGAAACGTTCGGCTGAAAATATTCCGGCAGTTCGGGAAAGTGTAGCTGAAATTCCAAAAATGTTAACTGGCCACCTAGATCGTGCGATCTCACTCCGCTCGATTATTTTCTGTGGGGCTAAATCGAAAACAAGGCATATGTCAACGATCCACAAACACTCGACGAACTAAAGAACGAGATCCCACGCATAATTCGTGATGTTGGACCCCAACTAAAAGAATTTTGTCATGTCACAGGAACCGAGGTGGACATTTGGACAGATATTGTTTTTCACGTATGATTGTAAGTCATTGTTTTATAAATTAGAATAAAGGTATTGAAGTTTCCTCACATAATGTGTATTTTATTTAATAATAACAAATCTGGAACTCTTAATGGAAAACCCTTTATAAGCGAAAATGCAATCTATGAAATTTCGATTTATCTTCAACTGAGGGTAACCCGTTGTTTACATTATTATTCCCAAATAGTAATTTACTATGATGATGGCTACATGGTGTCCGAAAATTCCCCAGTACTTTAATAGTACTTTTAGTGAATAAGGGTAATTATTTTTTATCTATAGTGTTATAGTGTATCCACAGTGTTAAATCTCTTATAGCTTATTATCATCAACAAACCTAATCAGTTGGTGCAAGTATGTTCCACTAATAAAACAAATAAGCATCAGATGCTGTAGATAATTTTTGTCGGTAGGTAAAATCCGACCAAATATCCAGAAAATCGAATATGCGTTATGCAGATGAATTGTTCATTGAAGTTCATCCTAAATGTTTCAGAATCTGATGATGCCCGACTATACGTTTCGGATTTATTGATCATCAGATTCGAAAGGAAAATCAAATTCACATAATAATAAGATGTGTTTCACACTTGTTTCTGCAGTATATTCACTAGAACAGTGGTAGGGTTAAAAAAAACTGATCTACCATAACTGAAGACCAGAATGTGCAGTTTGAATGATTAAACACGTATGTCTTTCAATAGGTGTTATATATCTACATACCTACATACCTATATCTTTAAAATGTTCACTATAACTAGGGGTTCGTGTTAGTCTAATAAAAGATTTCTCTTTAATGTTTTCGATTCAATTTTAAAGAATACAATGTTCAATGTACTGTGTTGAGAAAAAATTGCGATACATATTTGAAGACAGTTCAGGTATGTGCCGGTAACAACAGAGTGCATTATCCATTGTCTGCGGTGTGGGCATCTGAGCGAGACCGTCACATCCGTTTTCTGGCTTTCCGGTGGTCGAGTACAGAGGGGTACCAACGCTCACGCATGGGAACTTCTTTGTGAGCCCGTCACATAACGCCTCTTTCACATTTTCTTACACTTGCCTATACATTTTATTGTGTCGTTCTGCTGTTACCGACGTGGCAAGATTATTCACACAGTGCGTTTCTCGGAAACAATTACGACAGAATTACGAGAATTTACCTTAAATGGATCCGTAAAACATAATCATTGATTTGTATCAATTTCACTGATGTTCCGAGGAGTAAATGAAATACTGCATTTTCTATTAAGCAACCTTGATTCGCACCTCATGCAATCCAAGAAAATTATAATATGTCTATAATTTTCTCAATGCAGTCAACATTACGTAAGAGCCAGGATCATTAGAATACAATAAACTCCATTAAGTTCAGTATTAAGTGCACCGTTATGACATAATAGCAACAATTAGAATATTATAAGTGCTAATAACTTCTACGGCTGATATTAAAATCAAATCAACTCACGTATGTAATTTTTATAACATCTATTCATCTAATGTTTGTGTGGATAAAGATCGTTTGTTTATTTAATTGATTGTTTAGGTGGAGGAATAGTCGCCGTGCTGCGGCTTTAGACCCATTGAGTATCCCAATTGTGTAATTGGGATCAGCCCTTACAATTGAGTCCAGTAGCTAGCTCACATGTTTTGTTCTTGAGAGGTTTCTTATGGGATCAGTAGATCTATGTAGCTCTGTTCAAACCTTTACCATGCAGGGCTTGCAAGGAAGATCATCTTTAAGTATTCCCATTTCAAATACTTCGTTAGATTTGACCGATTAAAAACTCAAATATCCGTCTAATTTATGATCCGATAAATTTAAATATTTTTTTTTTAATACTTTGAATACACGAGAGAGAAACCTACAATGTTCGAAGAACCTCGTATGAGCCAGCTGTGGAATGTTGAGAGAGGAGATAGGAATTCGAATGTTTGGAAGGTTTGGAGGTTATAGGCATAGGGAAAGAAGTCACTAGGTAAAGAGCTCCACAACGCTGATTGATAGAAATAAGACATCTGATAGGAAGAAGTCGACAGGTCTTGAGCTTGACAATGAAGGGGTAACTAGTTTGAGTTCGTCTAGTGTCTAGTGCATCAAACTGTTTCTGTCTCGCCCCTCTGGCTTCATTGAATGGTATAGGGGCCCTAGATGAAAAAGCGGTATGAAGTGTACCATCATCTGCAAAGCTGTGGACGGGACAGGTGGTCACTTCCAGCAGGTAGTTTCCCTGTGGAACACCAGCGTTGATAGCCATCATATCGACTCCGTCAACCACCACATGGAGTGATCTATCTGAGAGAAAACTCGATAGTAAGCGACGAAGTTGAGGTGTGGTTCGCTCTTAAGAACCATTAGTGAGCGTGGCTTAGCAGTCGATTCTCATTTTAATTTCCGATAATACCCAGTGCCCTGGCACTCCTGGCCACCAGGGGAGCTTAACACGATTTAGGGAGGCCAATAGTCAAGTATGTTAACAGTTTGTAGTTTATTTTGGATAAGTTTAGTGTCTCGAGACCAAACAAGAGACGGATATGAGTTTACGTATCACATCATCTGATATTATTCATACATCAATTTATGCTTGGAAAATGATTCCCAAGCAAACAAGCTAGTTCCCTTTTGGACAACCACCGTGAAGCACCCCTTCCATTACCTATCCTGGAGATCACCCTCATTCTAGCCGTTGTAGTCAACTCAATGAGGGGTTTCACGTCTTATTTGAGCCTACAAAATGAATTTCGATGACTTAGTAATAACGCAAATAGAAAAGGTGAAAATAAAATGTATGCGAAAATGATCGGACGAAAAGAATTTGGCTTTTACCATTGAAGAATGAAAATTGGAAGATATTTTTTTCTACAACGAGGGCAAGGTGAAAAGTTCCTGAAAAATGTAACAAGAAACAATTTATCTGGTCAAAACTTATTTTATTCTCATTTTTAGAGATGCACATTCGCGAACCGTAGCCCTCGCCTTCGGCTCGGGACTGCAAACATTCTCTCGTGTGGAATATGAGCCATTTCAAACTTGTTGTAGAATACAGTATTCCAATATCAAGTAAAACTCTAATAACAAAAAGAATGTGAAACAAAGCTGCTAAGAGTTGACAGCTGTTCCGACCTCGTGGGTGTAGAAAAAAATTATGTACCACCCGTTGTTCCCATCCTTCGTAGTCAAACGTTGACAATAAATATAAATTCATCACTATTAAAGCCTACAATAATTTGTTCAATAAGCCTAAGCACGAGGACAAGGTGAAAAGTTGGTGAAAAATGAAACAAGAACACTTAGTCACAACGTTTTTCTAATCTTCGAATCCCTTCCAAATAATACGATTTCGGCAATCATTCACAATAGGCTTTTCTTTATGCGATGACCCCATCGTTGGAACCAAATCTCTTTCCGCCAAACCATTTCTTCAAGTTTGGAAAGAGATAAAAATCGCAAAGGGCCAAATCTGGAGAACATGGCTGATGACGAACCAATTCATGCAATTTCACCATTGCGACTGCGGACCTGTGCGCCGGTGCGTTGTCCTGGTGGAAGAGCACTTTTTTCTTTGCCAAATGCGAACGCTTTCGCTTCAAATCGGCGTGTGCATCCCAAAAAACCGTCACCGATAAATCCACTATGGCCTTTTTCGGCTGATTGAACTGTTCTTTGGTCTCTGGTGTATTGTGATAGATCCATGTCTCGTCCACGATTACGAAACAGCGCAAAAAGTCCTTCTTATCCTTATCGCGCTTGAAAATCGCCAAACACTACTTTGAAGTTGTCACACGCTCGCGCTTGGTGTCAACAGATAGCAAGTATGGCAACTATCTGGCAGATAGTTTTGTCATATTCAAAAATTTATGCAAAATGTTCCATCCCGTCCCCATAATGTTTAACAGTAGCGTAGTTTTTCCCACGCAAGAAATAATGTTTAATCGAAACGCGAAATTCACTTTTCCATGTTTACAAAAAACTTCAAGGTTGCTTGCTTTCGATGGGTGTCAAAACAGAACTGAACGGAATATCAGTCTGAAATTTTTAATTCGTTCTAGTTAATGATGGTACATCACAAATGTCACATGGAATTTTCGATTGTGGCGCCATCTGTTTTATTTTTCAGGGACTTTTCACTTTGCCCTCGTATGTGTGCAGCATTAGCATATATTCCTCCCACAGAAGTGGAAAATGGTTGGTTGAGCATTATGGAAGGTGCCGCTACTACTTCAAAGTTGCAGCAATTTCAACATTATTTCATAGCACAATGGCCATAACCTCCCCTCCCCCACTCCCACACACACATTATACAGTTAATGGAGTGCCTAAAAGGCGAGTCCGTATTAGTTATCGAAAAGGAAATCATTAAATTTAGAGAGAAAACGAAGGAAAAAAAAGTATATTCGATTAGATGAGCGCATAGAAAAAATAATACACGAGTATGCGGAAACAAAATCGAAAATGTTTGAGAACTCTTGGCTTTGTACAAAAGCTGGAGTAACCACATAATATTTGAAAAAATGTAGATATGTATATAATAATATTACTACAAGCATTAAAAAAAAACAAAAAAACTTAAAAAGAAATAATAAATAATCAAGAAGACAAAAAAACATGACGATATCAATTGGATATATCTTTTAAACATGCCGGCATAATTATCTGTGTCGACAGTCCTAAGTCTGAGAAGTATGACTGTGAAGGAAAGTTGTATGTGAGTAAAACCAAAAAATTTACAGTTTTTTTTTATTCAACGTCTGTTTCGGTTATATATTATTAGTAGGAATTAGCAGGGTAGGGCGGCAATTGTCTCACTTGCAGTTTTATAATTATTCGAAAACTTAAGGGGGCCGCAAATGTATCGGAGTCACAAATGTTCGGGTCCGCATCTGTCCCGGATTCGGTAAGAACGAGTTACGTAGATGACGTTGATTTAGACTATGAACAACAAAGTACTAATGATATGTATTATTCCATTATTGGTTTAGTTATATTTGGTAAGAAACAAATAAGCGAGTACTTTGTAAACGTCATAGATTTATCAAATATAAAAGATTTATGTCCCAGAATAAACTAAAATTTATATTTCTACCATAAAAATATTGCAGCGGTAGATTATAAGATCTTGAATGGAAATTTTATTTTCATCAAACAGAAGGCATCCGTGCCTTCACCATGTAGTATTATAATTCGGAGATTACTCATGAAACATATCAACCAGCTGAATACATAATGAAATGGAGCTTCCAGGAACTGGTATAAAATGTTATGAAGCTGGCTGATGCACAGCTACATTTTATTTGTTGAGCAGGCTATAAAACTAGAATGAAAAGGTGTGACAATTGAATTACCACAATAGTATACCTTACTAAAAAATAAAGGTTGAATCTTACAATAAGCATTGTAGCTAGCTAATATGATGTAAGGTGTTTGAACTGGTTAGAAGTAAATGTTCTACAACAAGAAAACACCTAAACATAATTTAGGGAGAAAGAAGAAGAGTTATTGTGTTATTCAAAGGAAAAACATGTGAATATGGTTGATGTTATTTTGTAGGATTGTTGAGCTCCATAAGGAGAAATTATTTAAAAAAATGAAAAACGAGAGAGAAAGAAGCTGAAGTATACCACATTTGAAATTAGGAAAAATTCACGTAGCACCAAAATAGGAGTTCTTTATTAATGTCAAATAACAAAGAAAAACAACGTAAGTATGAGCGATATTTAATCTTAAACAACACATACAGAATAAGCGAATTTAAATTAATGTTACGGATGTGCTGTTTATTTGGAACAAGCGATTTATAGTTCAAGATGATTTAATTTTAAACGGATCGACATTTATTTTTTATTACTAACAGAAAGAAAAACAATTTAATTGAATCTGGGAATAGAAAATTCCTGACGTCACATTATGCGCTTGGTTTCTCAATTGTTCTTAAAATTTGGTAAAACAGTTGCCTATGTTTTTTACACTGATAAACTATAAAAGAGTTATAAATAACAAAACAATCACCGTCATACACAGTGTTTACTATTTTATAGTTCACTATAGATAAAAATAATTAATTATCCACTAAAAATACTGTTGAAATACTGAGGATCTTTAAGTTACCAAGCAGCCATCATCAGAGTAAATTAAATTATAAATCGAAGTGTGCCTGTTTCAGCTGGAAATAAATGTGAATTCATTAAATTGCTTCTGGTTTATACATTTCCATCCTTTCTAAATTACCTAGATATATGTCAGTACTGAGTTTCAAAAGGGATACATTTTCTTGAGAATTCGTCTATTGGACTAGCGCTATTTTTCCTTATGTGGGCAAAATTTTCTTTACACCGAGTTAGAATATTGCTTCTAATTAGACCCACTTAACATTTGAAGACGACTCACATTCAATTTCTTTTTAAAACAAAAAAAAATTGGAACGCAAACAATTAACCAAATTAAAGCTACTGCCTTCTATTTGTTCAATAATATTCAAAATTTTCACTCATCATCCTTCGGTAATTTACAAAATTCATAGATTGTAGGTCGTGTTCAAAGTGATATGTAGGCCAAACTATAAGGAATATTCTAACATGGCATAAAGAACATTTCATCCACATAAAGAAAAATAATGCTGAAAAATCGACCTCTTATGGGCACCTTATGGTCCTGTAACGTCCCATAAGGTAGTGTTGGAGTCCCTGAGTCCCGAATTTAATCATCTCAGATATACCCAGTAAACACTCCACCTCGTGTGGTAGGCTCGATCCTGCAATCAGGGCAGTCACGATGACACTTGGGCTTGACAGCCCAAATTCCGCAGTCGCTGGATTAGAACCCGCGACCGGCAGCCACAGTGATTAGAAGATCGATGCTTCTACCACTGAGCTACCTGGTCCCCCAGAATCAGCTATACTCATACTTTAAATATCTATAGGTTACATCACTTGTGCAGTTTAAATATATAGGTACGTGTGAAACATATTTTTAACCAAAAAAACACGATTATAATTATTGTTAAATGAAAAAAAATGGTTTCAACCAAGTGTGAGTTCATAATTGATATTAATATTGTAATTCTCACAATCCATTTTTTTGTAGATACCAACTACCAGGCTTAGAGGTCAATTATTACACCTCATCAATTATTTATAATCCTATCGCTGCATTTCCAGATAATTTTTGATTTATATAATACATAATGTAGCTTCCTGAATTTCAGCTGTTGAACCTGTATTATATAAATCAAAAATGAAATTTTACATATAAACTTTAATTATCTGGAAATGAAGTAATATGATTATAAATAGTTTTATACATTGAATGCCCTCAAAACCTGGTAGTATAAATCTAAAAAAAATGGATTGTGAGAAGTAAACATTACAATATTAATGTTAAATCTAATACTATAGGCCCATTTGAAAAACTGAAGAGGGATGCCAAAAATACGATTTTAAACCTCTTTAAAGCAATCTGCAAGATTTAAAATCTATACGACCATTAGAAATGGCGCAATCGTCTCAACAATGGGTTACGCACATACAAATAGACATTTCAAAAATAGTCTGAATCGATTCAGAAATGATCAAAACGGATATATCCACGAAAATCAAGACAATTTTTTTTGGGCCGATTACACTACTACGTACCTAAAATAGTGAGGGAAGTAAACATGTTATACAGCCCTGTAACATAATCTTCAATTCCTCAATCTCTGGGATTCATGATCTCTTTTAATTCAGTCAATAACCATCTTCAGAATTAGAAGAAATCTACGATATCCTTTCCCTTTATTTGTATGTGGATGGTCACAATGCGAATGCTCAAACCAAGAGGTTGGACATTTTCAACATCTTTTCACTAGAAATATATACATTAACTTATTGTGACGAATGCTCAACAAATTAATAAAATCAACGCTAAATTTGTCCATCTGCATGTAACTTTTGAGGCTCATTATAAGTCTTATCGATACATTTCAGTTTGTTTAGAGTAGAATATACATAAATTAATTCACATCCGCCACGATTCCAGAGAAGTTAATTAATTTTTTCAACAAAAATAAAATTGGAATGCGAACAATTAAATAAATTAGAGCTACTACCTTCAAATAGTTCAACAAAATTCAAAAGTTTCACTCATCATCCTTCAGTAATTATTAAATCCATAATTTTTTACAAAATTTACAATACAACCTGTTTATAGATTAATAACCAGCTGAAAAACCGTTTAGGCAAACCTACCATGATATTTGCGAGTTAAAACCAGTTGAAGTAAAGGTGGAATGCAACATTGCAACCTTCTGAGTTCAATCAGATATTTAATATATCTCATGTTGTCAGATCAGTGATTATGGCATACCTGTTTGTTGATAAATTGATTGCAAACTATTTCCAAAAAATGCAACGACATAAATTTTTATATTCTCCCTTTTCTTAAACGTTGTTAGTCCGTTTCACATAAACATCATTATATAATCTTCAGAATCGGAAGAACTTATATAAAATAACTAATTGTCAGATAATGAATCATAAATTATTAGTTAAGAATGGTTTAAAAATTACCACTACTTTAAGTTCATTATAAAATTAGTTGAGTAAAAAGTATTTGACCAAATCCAACTTAACCAGCATTAACGACTGAGGGAAGTCACGTGATTAATTGATCATATTTTTTTTATAAGTTTATTTCTTTGTTAATTGGTCACGATAATATACAGAAATGTTCGAAAACGAAAAATAAAAATTACAGTAACGTTCGAAAACGAAAAATTGTGTTAACAAACGCAGGATGAGGGAAGTTAGTGATCCATGGATCAGTTAATTTGAATCAAAATACGCATTATCTTTGTTGTATAATTTAAGAAACAAAAGCAAGTGCAGGATTATTGCATTGTTTCGAAATATATTCCATTTCTATCAGTTTGAAAAATAATACAGTCAAATACTTCGAAACTAACACTATATGTTTCCATCATAGCAACATATAAGAAATGTTGAATGTTGATAGTAATAACTATTAGTAATAAGCCGACATTTCCTCAATTAAACAAAACAAATCGGCCGTATTAGTAATTAAATGGAAAACTAGATTCTAAATTAATTTAAATCAGTTCCCCGTGGAGGCAATTTAAGTGATTCTAAAGTCCGGATGACACTACCAGTTCCAGAGGATATCCTTGCTTTTTCGATTTCCTCTGGCAAGATCGTCTTCAAGTTCACGACTGTAGTAAAGAAAGACAATTCTATACAAATCTCATTTACTTATGTCACTTCCTTTGAATTTATAATGGAAATTTAAGGTAATTGGTCAAGACAGTTTCCTGTTTGTATGCCAGTGTCATAAAAGTAGAACTCCTACTATCCGTCCACCAGTTACGATAGATCAAAAATGTTGAATCATCTTCAGAATAAAGCTGCGGTCAGCTTAGACGAACACGTAAAAGGAGTTGATCTTTTTCACATGATTTGATTCAACTAAATGTTATGTGTGAGTCACTCGCTATTATTTCTACAATGGCAAACCTAACATTCTTCTGACATTCAACTATTCTATTAAAATAATAAAGAACGCTCCAGGATATGTTTAAAATGTAACATTGGATTGAAACAATAAGCCGTGTTGTGTAAGTACATAATAATTAGTTCTGTTGAGAGGAATAATAAATGAATTACTTACTAACAAATTGAATAATACATAAACTCGATATGATCCAAATCTGGTGTATCCTCAAGTGACTCAAAGACATATTTTGCAAAAGATAGATGGAAACGTATAATGAAATCTTCAGAAAATATTCAAGTAGCTTTGAGGACTTCAATCAATTTATAACGATTAGTCGATAATTTAAGTTTGGGTTTTTTTTCCCAACTTTGACTATAGTAGAGGAAGACCTAAGTTCGAAGAAAATCGTGTGAGCCAGCGGTGGAATGTTGGGAGAGAAAGGCATTCGAATTCTTCTTGAAGATTTGGAAGTTATAGGCATGAGGAAATACATCAGTAGGCAAAGAGTTCACGGTTCGATAGAAGAAATGAAGTCTGGTAGGAAGAAGTTCGTCAGGTTTCGAGCTTGACAATGAAGAGGTGACTAGCTCGAGCTCGTCTTGTCCGCCTACCTGGAATCTCTCGTAGTGGAATAGCAAATAAGATTTCTGATGAACATCGACCATGGAAATATCTATAGAAAAGGCAGAGATCGCCCACCTTTCTATGATGTTCTAGAGAAGTCAATGAATTCGTAAGCGTGATATCAACAATAAGACGAACTGCTCTCTTCTAGATAGAATTGAAGAGCTTCAGCGTATGTTTGGGAGTCGAACTTCAAACATATGAACAGTATTCCAGAACAGGTCGAATCTGTGCTTTGTAGATTATGAGGAGCTGCTGGGATCTAGATTAGCTCTTGGCACGGAATAGAAAACAAAGTTTTTGTGGAGCGGTTTCTGGAATTGACTTCACATGATCATCCCATCAGAGAGTGTTGTTGGTAATAATCCCGAGCATGGATAGGGAAGACTTCATACGAATAGTTGCACCTGACACTATATTAGGGATTGTGGGATTACTGGAGAAGATGCAAGTTTGAGTTTTGGTTGCATTAAACTAGATTATCAGATCCCCATTTCAAAATCGTTGCCAATAGATCGTTGATATGGAGCAAAAGGAAAGGAGGTGGCAAGACAGATCCCTGTGGAACACCTGTGTTAATAGCCATTATATCGCAGGATACTCGGTTATTCTCCACATGGAGTGATCTATCTGAGAGAAAACTCGATAGTAAGCGAAATAGTTGAGGCGACAACCCATATAACAGAAGTTTCCCCAAAAAGATCTTGTGTCAGACTCGGTCCAATGCTTTGGAGATATCCAATGCTAAAGCTAGAGAATTCCCATATTTTTCAATAGAGTTCTGCCATATATATGTTACGTAGGCAAGCTGGCCTCCTGTTGATCTCTGCTGATGAAAGACATATTGGCCGGTCATTCACGATTGTGGACCTCTTTAGGTATTGAATGAGCTCGATGTTGATTGCTTTCTCCATCACTTTAGAAATAATGGTGCAATGTGTCTATAATTATTAGGGAGGGTCTTCTTTCCTATTTTGGAATTGGTTGGACCCTAGCTGTTTTCCAGCTCGAAGGAAACACACCAAGTTGGTACGAAACGGTAATCAATCTGTCAAAAACTGGTGTTAATTCTGGAACACTTTTATTAAGAACAACAGGCGAAATTCCGCCTGGCGCCCATAGCTTTTTCGGTATTGAGATCAAGCAGAATGCGCCAAACCGTGCACTGACGGAAGACAATTTCAGTTTGCTTAGCAGATTTGAAAACTGTAGAAATTAATACGTACATTCTAACGCAGCACGGTTCTAATGCGAAACAGGACAGGTTAGCAAACCCAGCTATCATTATGCGGTATAAACCCGACACTAATGTATGTCTTGTTGTCGGCGATTCCTGTCGGTAAAGCGCTCCACATGCATGCTCTTCAGCCAGAGTGGAACGCATATATCCTTTATATGACCTGGAATACCTCAGAACAGACAAAATGTTATATTTGGTAAGTAGGAACTATGCTTTAATACCAGATATGTATTCTCAGAAAGTAACAAAGCTTGAAACAATTCCTTATTATATCTGATAAGGTGGGTAGATAATATTAATATTATTTTATTCATGACAGTATTATATAAATGCTATTTCATTCGTTATTTCCAGAAACTGAAGATTATCCTCATCTTGCACTATTATTGATGTTTTGCTTTAGTAACCAGATCTCAGTTATTAAGGTTGTTAAAGTCAACACTAGCTTGTACATTGTCAAAGCATCGAATATAATGCTCTGAAATTGTCACGTATGAAAACATACAAATCAAAATCAATAACGCAATGAAAAAGAGTGAGTTCTAAAATACGGAAGTAATTCTGATCTTTCAATGCGGATGACAAATTACGTGACAGATGTTCCAACGCCCATATTTCAACTTCTGGATGTAGCTAAATGTAAAAGGTATCCATCATTTCGTCATCGCACTACGTTCTGATTACTGTATATTAGAACTGATGGTTTTATCCAAATTTAGTGATGCAAATTCATCAAAACTGAATATTCATGTTTTTCTTTCATTTCATTTTGCTAGGCCGTAATATTCCTAAACATATTCCAACAAGGAATAGATCATTGCAGTTACGATATTCTGTACTTTCCATCTTTGATATCTTCGCTAAATTATTATAGCAACCTGTTGGTTGCTACTTACAATGACAACTTAGACTCCCGCAGTAAAATAATTAGTTCGTTGTTAGTATGGATTTAGTTTTTAGTCATTTGGAATCAATCAAACATCATTCTTCGATGTTTCAATCTTCCTAAGGGTAAATTATGGAATTTTAGAAAAAAATAGACTATAAAGTTCCAGTGAAATATAAATTGTGCTTAAAACTTTCAAATCTTCTATAAATCTTGTTTAAATGAATGATTAGGATTATGTAAAACGCATCATATACTCAATGATGTTTTATTATGATGTGAACATGAACTGAAATGAAAAATTCTAAGTATGCTATCTTGTTTGTGCTGTATAGCGTATAGTATCAAATTAAAGCTTATAGAATCAGGAATCTACACTAAAGGTTTCATCATTGCACAGAGAAGTTGAATGGGACTTTAAGCAATAAAGGAATCGAAGAAAAAATCCATGAGTAGTCTCAGTTTTCATTTTTCTAAGTATGCTTGTAACATAGTGTATCAAATTGGAACTTTTATCATGAAGAATCTACACTAAAAGTTTCATCATTGCACAGAGAAGCTGAATGGATCCTACACAATGAACGAATTGGAAAAAAAATAAAAAATCAACGGGAAGCCTCAGTTTTTATTTTTTCTAAGCATGTTATCTCGTTTGGGCTGTATAGTGAATAGTACGAAATTGAAGCTTATATCATCAGGAATCTACACTAAAAGTTTCATAATTGCACAGACACAGAGACGCTGAATGGGTTCTTATGTAATAAAGGAATTGAGAAAATATAAAAAATTCATGAGAAGTCTCAGTTTTTAATTTCCCTAATAAAAAAATAGGTCGTGCCATGAGCGAAAATTACATTCTCCGCGTGGGTGAATTTTCTTCTTTATACTTCTTTCAATCTAAAATGCCCTTTCTTTGCAAGACTGGTTGGCGACTACATTAAACAAAATGCTTTGGACTAAAATAATAAAATATTGTATCGTTTCAAAGGTATTTTTTATTAAAATATCAGAAAAATCGCTTTCGAATGATCAACACATTAAAGTGTAAATTTGTGGTTTAATCTCATTTTACTATTCAATAACAATACATTAGTCAACCTTCAAATTTGTAACACATTGTATGTCGAAAAGTTTTGTTTGTATTGGTTATTCTGGAATAATCGAGCGTCACATTTTTCTGTTTGTTCCAGATCTGGTGAAAAAAGCTTAATCTTACTAAGTTGAATTATGCTCCAGATTGAACCGCGTGTTGAAAAAACAACAAAAGCCTATAAAACTGGCTTTGTTAAATGGTAATGAACACTTGAATTAGTCGATATTTGAAGTGAGTCTCCATATATTTACGAATTCAAACTGGGATAATCCCGTGATATTCATTGCGAGTGTTTTTTACTCAAACAGAACATACACGCAGATTACACCCCCCTCCCTCAATTAGAAAAACCATTCGAACAATAAAATCGCACTATTCATTCAACAATAGGTTGTTGGTTCGTGGAACGATTCATACAATATTTCATGGACAATCTTCAGCATACCTGAAGGGGAAATAATAATAATAATTTGAATTGATTACGGGAACATTTTGAAATTTTTACTTCTGAAATTACTTTGTGTCAAGTAATAATTTATCATGTATTTTGTTTTCATTACTTAGTATGAAATCATTATTATTGTTTGACGAATGAGCTCGTTATCGAGTTAATTTGACTCTGAAGTAATTGGTGAGAATTGTGTTTCCGGTCTACTTTAATGGTGTAATAATTCATTGCATTATTTATTCCGATTATCTATACACTTACAGTGCTTTCTTCTTAGAACTAACCAGACACGATAACTATCGTTTTCTAGTGGAATTGGTCAAAGGCTCTTATCAGGACTTCTTTTACGTTATTGTTCAAACTTCACATATAATTTAAATCTTTCCGGAAACAACGGAAAAAATAAATAAACATGTGACTACCAAAAATTAAGAAAAACAGCTTTTGAATTTGGCATTTTATAGACTATTATACATTCTAACGACTATAAAGGCTTCCCTCGCACTAAGGAATGTAGACCAAACCTCATACAGAGTGATGGGAGAGGCAAGGGCGGATCCAGCTTTGGCGCCAGGAGGGGGTCACATAGTCGTGGTCAAGTCAAGAACTTATAATTTAATTTTGATAACAATAGATACAAGTAAAAAGTAGGTATTTTATTAATGTACGTAAGTACTGTACTTAAAAATATTTATTCTTTATTGTACACTTGAAAAACTTAACACATAATAACTTGTATATTCATTCTGTTGGTTGCTCTCTTATTTTAATTTTAAAGAGCATTAAAATCAGTGTGGTCACGACGATACACTTGATTTCATTGTGTGAATTTATCTAAGATTTTAGGTTAGGTCAGTAAGCTTAAGGTGCTACCCTGACCCAATGACAGAGAGAGAGACAATAAATACGACATTCAACACAGTCGACATGGACGACGAACGACGCGGGTTCTCTGTCCGACTCACATTTTATTGAAATTTAATTAATAAAAAATTCAGCTTATATTTTTTCACAAATGAAATGGGCATTATTTAAATTATTGAATTTTCTATCTATTGGTGTAAACCAATAAAACAAATAAAATCAACTTTTGAAGGAGATGAAGATTTACTTCTATTTTAGTGGTTTTTTTGTGAATTTTTAACCAAGTAAATACGAAGCTTAATAAAAAAACTAAATGGGGATTTTAAAGATAAAACATCAAAGAATTATGTGGACTTTACATTTACTTTTCATTTCCTTCAGGTTTTGAGGGTCTAGCATCTAAAGATAGCGAAAAAACGGGATTGGGTCTGGGAAACGCCTTAATGCTCTTCAATCTCACTCGTCCAAAAAAAATATATAAGTAGGTACATAAGTCACGCAGCACTCTTTCAGTAAGTAGGTACCTACATATCTACCTATGAGGTACTTTATGAGCATTAACAACAATAACATGTAAGTTAAAACATATGCACTCACTGGAATAATGAGAAACTGATTACTTATCATTTCTTGTAATTAATGAATTTGCAGCAACAATTTTTAAGAATACTTATAAAGGTACACTTATAAACACATTATAGGTAGAAAGAAATTTTAGTTTTTTAACTTGGAACTATGTTATGATATGTTGAAGTTTAGTCGTTCCGATTCCGATTGAGGTTAGGTCTAGCTAGACGTTACGTAGTCGACAAGCGCGCGCAAGTGTGGCGCGGTAAAATTCAAATTTTCGAGGCGTTCGTTCCCAAACGTTTGCTATCATACAAAGTTATTATATTAAATTAATTAAATATTGAAGGTATGTAGTTACATAAAATCATATATAAATAAAATCATTATGTTAAATTAGTGGTCCACCTAAGTCCTGGAACCAGCTCAGGAGGGGGTCCGCCGTTGGGAAGAGGCGCTACGTAGCAAGATAAGGCCGAGATAAAAGTAAGAGAGTCCACCATCGAAGGGAATGTTCGCTAATGGGAGTTCTATCACCCCTACTGTGAAGCCTGGTAGTGGATGAACTACTAGAGACATTAACCCTTAAAAGAATTCGCTGCCAAGGTTATGTAGCTGATATAGAATCAAAGGGGAAAGTTGAGAGCAAGCTATGCAAAACTATTCGATATAGGAATTAACCCTAGTAGTAAAACTACAATCGTGGCCTTTAAGAAGAGAAGGAATCACATGAAGCTGAATGGAATCAACATTGTCCTGAAGGATAACGTTAAATATCTAAGCATAACACTAGATTAAACTCTCACCTACGACTACTAATAGAAAACAATACGGTTTTCATCGATTCTATGAAAAACTGACATTAAGTAACTGAACAACTTCTTACAATGCATCTAAGAAAATTATTAAGACGGAGTGTCGTAGCGAACGAAATCGTCTCTTGAATCGGGTTATACGGCACAATGTACCTATGTCTTCGTGTAGCGCCCAAAAGGTAAATGTAATCCACTCGAAATTTTGACACAAACTAGATATCATCATCATCATCAAGAAAGAGGGTGGGAGGCTAAGCTCCCTGATGCACTTAGGCCACTTAGTTGGGCCCATTGTGCGCCCCGTAGTCAGAAGCCTATTCTATTCTAGCAGGTTTGTGGCCCGCCAGAAACCCAGAATATTGCTAGTGCCGGCTCCCATAAGTTCCTCCGGGAGCAGTTCTAATTCTCCGAAGTGTCGGTGCCTGAGGGATGCCAACGCTGGGCATTCCAACAGGATGTGAGAGGCAGTTTCTTCCATCTCTCTGCATTTCCTACATATTGGGTCATCTGCGATGCCCATAGTGTGGAGATGTTTGTTAAGACGACAGTGACCGGTTAGGATTCCAGTCATCTCTCGGATGTCCCTTCTGCTTAGAGAAAGGAGTTTCTTTGAGAGCCTAGGCACAGGCTCTTTGATGAAGAGCTTGGCCTGCCTCATGCTTGGTGATTCTCGCCACAGTTTAGACCACTCTTTATTTAGTTGGTCCGAAAGGGCGAGGCCACCTACGCAGTTTGATAAAGCGACCATTGGCTCCGGCCCGATAGGGGCGCTAGACGACCCTCGCCTGGCCAGAGAGTCGGCCATTTCGTTCCCTGCATCTCCGCTGTGTCCGGGGACCCAGATGAGTTGAACTTTATTTCTCCTAGCTAGTTCAGCCAGTGTGTCCCTGCATTCTTTGACGAGCCTTGATGTGACTCTGGGTGATTTGAGAGCTCCCAGAGCCGACCGGCTGTCTGTGCAGATATATATGCGCCTATTTACATAGTTTCTTCGCAAGTTTTCCATGGCACAAGTCAGTATTGCGTAGACCTCCGCCTGAAAAACCGTGCAGTAAGCGCCTAGAGTCACTGAGATAGTGATCCTTGGCCTTTTTAGGTACACTCCCGCCCCAGAAGCCTGACCTACCTTGGACCCATCTGTGAACCATACGAGCCCGTCTGGTGGCAGTAGGGTGAGGGTATCGTTGTTCCAATTTCCTCTATCCGGGATGAGGATTTTGGGAGAAGTGAGACATATAGCAGGAATCATGCTATCTTGCTTCATTTCTAGTATGGGGCATTTAGAGATTGCCTCACTTAGAATCGATGAGTGTCCACGAGCATGGTAAGTTTTGGTCCAGTGGCCTAGGCCCTTCAACCTATACGCCGTTCTCATGGCCTCAGTTTTAATGTATAAGTGTAGAGGTGGTAATTCAGCGAGAGCTTCAAGGGCTCTCGTCGGAGCCGACCTCATGCCGCTCAGTATGCCTACGCATGCAAGTCGCTGCAGACGGTCAAGGGGGCGCTGGGAAATACCAGTCCTTGTCCCTGACCACCACACTACTGCCGCGTAGGTAACCATAGGTCTAATCACAGCAGTATAAATCCAATAAAGGATCTTTGGCTGTAACCCCCATGTGCTGCTGAAAGCTCTTCTGCACGCCCCAAAATGACGCAGAGGCCTTCCTCACTCGATATTCCAGGTGTTCGCGCCAGGTCAATTTAGAGTCTAGGATTACTCCCAGAAACTTCACCGACCCTTTGAAAGGCAGGACCCTGCCAGAGAAACTAATCTCTGGTAGTGTGCCCAGCTTGCGTTTCCTTGTAAACAGAACAACTTCCGTTTTGTCAGGATTTACCTTCAGCCCCTCCGTGCGGCACCAGCCGTCCACTATGCTGAGCAGCGTATTTTGCAGCTCGCACAGCGTCCCCAAGTGCCGCCCGAAGGTGACGCCAGCCAAGTCATCGGCATAGGCTTGGGCATAAAACCCAGCCTCTTCCAGTTCCTCCAATAATCCATCGACTACAAGGCACCACAGAAGCGGAGATAGGACACCTCCCCGTGGACAGCCTTTTGTAGCGGTGGTTTGTACAACGCATCCGTTATGTTGCGCCTTTATCGCACGCGTAGATAGCATGGCCCCAATCCAACGGATCAGTGTTGAACTGACTCCATGCCTCTCAGCGGCTGAGCAGATAGACTCGACGGACGTGTTATCAAATGCCCCCTCGATGCCCATAAATACTCCCAGGGCGTGTTCCTCCCGGGCCATAGCACCATCTATTCTTGTGACTAGATGATGCAAGGCCGTTTCAGTCGAGAGGCCAGCCTGGTAGGCGTGTTGACGACAGTGTAAGGGATGGGCCTTCAGTGGGCCATCTTTCAAGTATCGGTCAATCAGTCTCTTCATTGCCTTCAATAGGAATGAGGTAAGACTGATAGGGCGGAATGCCTTAGCTTGGGTATAATCAGTTTTACCTGCCTTTGGAATAAACACGACTTTCACTGCCCGCCATAGCTTAGGAATAAAGCCAGTCGCTATGCAAAATCGGAAGATTTTCACCAATAGCTTGATGATTATTTCCTGTCCGTCTTGTAAGAGAGCCGGGAAGATTCCATCTTCGCGTGGTGATTTGTACGGTGCGAACCCGGATATGGCAGAGTCTTGCCGCAGACGGTAGCTTGTTGATATCCCCGCAGAAAGTCCGCCAAGTGTCTCGTTTTGACGTTCTCAACGCTTTTTTATAGTCTCTTTGGGCCGCTTTATAGCTTTCCCAATCCACGACTGCTTGAGATCTCTTAGCTTTATTAAAGAGTTTTTTTTCTTACCATTTTCCGGTGTTCCTAGATATGTCATATTGAATTATTGAGCAGAGCGGTCCGTCGAAATACTCGACGTTATTCGTTTTATTTCGCACACTGTTCGGTTCGTTAACTATCTGGCCGATTGTAGAGATAAGAATAGAACTCGCGCAACTAGACAGCCTGCAGGTCGCACTCTTGATCCGGCTCACTTACGAACTCGGTCTTAACCTCCTACTTAAATAAAGGGCAAGTAACTTCGAGTAGTAAAAGCCCACTAATTGCGTAATTGTAGAGCAATGTGAGTGAGCGACCAGAATGGATGCCTTTGATAAAATGTTTATAAATTCTTTGAAGCTTTGAAGTGCTAACTCTATTGAAAATGTAACAACTTCAGAATTATTGTAAAAGAGTGTGTGTGTGTATCTCAATATATTGGCCTCTTGTTTATGTAGCCATTTTTCGATAGAAATAAAAATACCATAATACCGAACAAATTTAACCTATCAACCTATAAACCAATCACGGACAACGAAGAAATGCAAGGTGAAGTTTAACATAGGATAACATATAATAAGACAAGGACACAATTGGCCAAGGGACGCATCGTGGCATTTACTCTTCATACATGATGATATGATCAAATAGTTCCAATAGTGCATTGGAATGTTCACAAAAGACGATAGAATTCAAATTAATTGGTTTAATTATATTGAACAAATGAATTTTATTAAAAAAAATATTATTCTGGACTTCATTATTAGGGCAGTCTAGGATTAAATGAGTAAGTGAACCAATAGCCCCGCAAGTGCACAATTGATCTTCATTTATATTAATTTTGTATAAATATTGAGGACAGATGGCATGTCCTCCTTGTAAAAGAGAGTTCTCTATTAATGATTGTTAAAGCTGTCATATCAGCTGGGTAGGTACTCCAACATTTAATATCGGATAAAAATTGGTACCAATGTAAGTCGCAGAAGTGATTTGCCTTTAATCATTATATTGGGGAATCTTCAGCAACCAACTGTAGCTACGTTCAACGAAAATTTCTGCGAAGTCAGTTTATTCTTTCACGAGTGACTCAAAATCAAAAAGAAACAAATCCAATCACAATACACCAAAGACCAGTCGAAACAGCTGACTTGTCCTGGTGAATCAGAGCCGAAAAAGACCAAAGTGGGTTCATCGGCCAACAAAGTCATAGCGACAGTTTTTTTGGGATGCACATGGTATCGTCCATATCGATTACCTTGAAAAGGCCAAGACGATCATCGGCGTATATTATGCAGAGCTGTTGGATCGATTCGACGCCGATTTGAAGCGAAAGCGGCGGCAGTTGGTGAAGAAAAAAGTGCTCTTCCACCAGGACAACGCACCTAAGCACAGGTCCGCAGTCGCAATGGCATCTACCATATTCTCCAGATTTGCCCCCCTGCGATTTTTATCTATTGCCAAACTTGAAGAAATGACTCGGCGGAAAGGGATTTGGCTCCAGCGTCTATTTTGAGGGATTGCCTAAATTGTATTATTTGAAAGGGATCCAAAAATAGAAAACGTTGGTCAAAGTGTATCGGGTTACAAGGAGATTATGTTGAGAAATAAAATAAGTTTTGACCAAATAAACCATTTCTTGTTTCATTTTTCAGCGACTTTTCACCTTGCCCTCGTAGATTCACGATTCACCTGTTACTAATAAATTATTTAGATATGTTAGAATTATAATCTTAAGCCGCCTTCCACCAATGCTTCTACTAATAGGTTGTAATAGAGATTACAACGTAATTTAGTTGATAATTCTTCATTTTGATGATGCCAGTATTGCTGAAACAATTGTTGAAATTTATTTACAGTTCCAAGTGTAAGTAAATTGTGTTTTATATAAACTAAATTAGTGATTTATGAATTTACTCGTAGTAAACCCCAAACGTAGTAAACACCGAAACTATTGAAACATTTCAACATGTTACAGATGCGGGCCTGAGTCACCAACAATTGCAGGTGTGTGGTGTGTGTACTGACACGAAACCAGTAGGAAAATTAACAACGAAAACATGAATTCATCCATAGCCGAGGGGAACAACTCATAAAAACAGACCCTTGCTTGTACGACATCTACCTGCCACGTAACATATAAGTTTATCTATTATATGTAGTTCAAAACGGTCAGTCCCTAAACGGCTCTCTAGGAGACTGCAAACAAATCTGAGAGGGACAAACTGTAAATAATAATCCCTTCTAGGCACATTGTAAATACCTGTAACATTTAATAACTGAGGACGAGAATAATTATAAGGGTCAGTTATTCTACTTATAAAGAGATTTTGGGTATGCATGTTATCGTAAGAAGGTTTAAGCACTGGTTTCTAAGCTGTAATATAGTTAATCTCTCAGGAGAATATGACTTCTTTGAAAAAAAAGTTTTTCAAATTGTTTGCGAGGCGTACGACTAGCTTAATACCAAAAAGTTGTAAGCCCCATCCTTGGGCATTTTTGGAAATATGAATACGTTTTTGGATTCAATTTTCCGCGAGAACGGTTTGTAGACAAAAATTGTAGAGAACAATCTACAATTTATCTCATAGTTGCTGCGCTACAACAAAACGCAGACGGTGCCAAAGTTTAAAAATGACTTTTTCCTCCTCTTCGACGCAGTGTAAGTATAAACGTTTTAGAGCCGAAAAAACCTACAAAATGTATATGCACTTTTTCCTACGATGAACTGTTACGATCGTGTGAGGTCCATTGCGAAAACCGCTTGGTTTTCTATTCCGAGCTACTTTACATCCCAGCAGCTCCTCATAATCTACAAAGCACCGATTTGACTTGTCCTGGAGTACTGTTCACATTTTCCGAGTTCGGCTCCCAAACATACGCTGAATTTCTTCTCTATTCTTCTATCCAGAAGAGAGCTATTCGTTTGATTGATGATGTCACACTTACGAGTTCATTGACCACTCCAGAACATCGTAGACAGGTGGGGGACCACTCCCTGTTCTATAGATATTTCCATGGTCGGTGTTCATCAGAAATCCGGACTGCTATTCCACCACATATATTCCAGATTCCAGATATACGGACTAGGTGAGCTCAAACTAGTCACCAGCTCACTGTAAAGCTCGAGATCTGCCAAACTTCTTCCTACCTGACTTCATTTATTTATCGAACAGCGAAGTTGTGGAACTCTTTACCTAATGAGATCTTTTGAAAAAAATACAAATGCCTAGCTCTCCCTACATTTCACTGCTGGCTCACACGATGTTCTTCGAACATTATAGGTTTCCCTCTCGTGTAGTCAAAGTATAGAAAAAAATGTACTATTTTGCGAACACCCAACGAATGCAGCATCGTAGCAAAAATGTTCAAGATACTCTGCATACATCAACAAAGCATTCATTCAATTCATAAGTGAAGTTAATATGTCTTTAATACCACTTTCACCTGATGCGGCGAATCCCCATAGCCGAAGAGAACATTCTCAAGTGCAGGCTTGGTTGGGCAATGCCTTGGTTTCCTTGGATTGAGATTGGACAAAAAAGGTGTAAGAGGGATGAGTACAAGGGAACCAACGCCTGAAAACGTCATGAAGCTAATCACCTGCGGATGTAAAACCAATAATTGTGGTGCAAGCTGCGGTTTGCAGAAGAGGCGGCCATCTGGGAGTAGTCGCTTGCAAGTACTGAGGAGGGGAAAACTGCAGCAACTTCCCTTCATTCGACATAGAGGAAACTGAGATTGATGAGGCTCCCTAACAAGATTCCCAAAGGCCCTCTAGATCAATCAGCGAAGCGGACGACAATATGCAAGACATTGGAGAAAGGCGACGGTGGAGATATCATTGAAGAAAATGATTAGAAATTAAGTTATTGATCAAAGATTTGTCGTAGCCATTGTTCAACACTATTTGCAGCACGGGAAAAAGATTGGAGACGTCTCGATTGTTTAAACCCTGAAATATATACAATACGAGCAATACCTTGGCCACAAGTTGGAGAGACAAATAACTAAATCAGCAGAAATAATAATAATCCCACAACTGATTATGTTATCTTCCCAAATTGCATATCCGAAATGATTGAAAAATTGAAATTTTGAAGAAAACTAGTGAAATACAATATTAAAATATGAAATAGAATATTTGGAAAATAGTTTACTTATTGAAGTATGACAATTTATACTACAAATTATTATACAAGAAAAAATGGTAGTAGTGAATTAATATAGAAATCTGCAAGAGAACAATTAGGTAATAGTTTATTAAATATAGTAGACTGAAATCGTGATCGTAGTTTCTAAATGAATAATCTGTTCAAGCAATATCAGAAGGTTTACTCCTATGAAGCAGTAAATGAGAATTTCGGCTTTATTTAAGTTCACCCAGATCAATAACTATTTCTTTGTGTTAACAATACTAGTCTAAAGAGACATATCCATTGCAAATTTATTATGAGAAATGTCAAAGAAGGGTGATATGGAATATTATGTAATACGTGGATCATTGCTAGGTTAAACAAGCCATAAATAACGATTACACCATTATGACTCTTAACTTGACAAATTAGATACGGATTAAAGACAAGAGAAAGATTAGAATTGAACGATTATCTAATTTAGATTCTAGTAAGGAAAAGCGATATTGTTTGGCCACGCGGATGAGTCGATATTCTTATAATTATTGAAACATATCATCGATCAGAGAAATATACACGTTAGTAGACGTAACAAGGTTCAGATATGATTATACCTCAAATTATCAGGTTCACTATCGATAATAATCCTTCAACATATCTAATTAACAAAACATAAAGGAATGAAAATAATTCGACCCAACACATGTACGGTCCAACACAAGATGACCCTGTCCATTTTCATTTTCTCGTCTCCCCTCTTATCGCATATCCTCTCGTGTTTCACAAATTAGCTAAATAATTCATTTACGACATTAAATCACAGATGTCAGTCACAGTCTCTAAGTTTAATTATCCATAATTCCGCGCGGAAGCCATTATTGACATTATTCAAGCAATTAGAAACCTTGTAACGTATAGATATTTGAAATAATCAATGAGTTAGATTGCTTTTCGAATATGAAAGGCGACCGTAGTTGGGTTGAATACAGAAATCTAAAGACCAACAAGTTTGAATATCCATGCGTTTTATTCGCACATAATTCCTTAAAAAGGAGTTACGCTCCTATTTCTGTTGGAAATAGTGATTCTGTCATATTTCAGGTGGACTATATGTTCTGGCCATGAGGTGAACGAGTTCCAAATTTTGTTGTTATAATTTTGCTGGCTCAATTTCTTTGAACATACTTCAAATACAGGTTACACCATTTCTCAAGAAAGTTTATCACTTTTGAAACACATTAACGACAAATACCGAGGTAATTTAGAAGGGATGGGAAGTATAAACGAAAATGCAATTTAATGAATTCAAACAGGCACATTTTGGTTTCTAATTTAATTTACTCTGATGATGGGCTACATGGTAGTTGAAAGGTCTTCAGTACTTTAACAGTATTTTTAGTGGATAAGGGTGATTGTTTTTTATTTATGGTATCACTTTCATATCTTCTGCAAATATTATAAACTTGAATAAACAGATTGAATGCATTTCAATACGTTGCTTTCACACGACCAATATTCCATAACATAATAGAATTATAGGTAATTAATATTTACTCACGGATTTCTCAGAAACCAGCCTTGTTATAACAAATGCAGGTATTGAAATTCAGAGCAAGATATCCATACGAATCAACTGTCGCACAATAGATATACGTACTCGATATTGAAAATTACTTATATTATTACACCAAAAACTGGTGCCATCAATAACAGAACGAAAGAAGAAATATCTTATAAATGTATTTCAAAACATCATGGTTTCCCGAAAACAACGTTTTCCATTAGAAGGAACTGTTTCATCAACGATACAACCTGTACATTCGGGTATCTATACATATTCTACATACTGATAGCACCTGTATTTTCACCCCAACGTTTTACATGAGGGTGTCGTGTAGTTGTTAACTCGACATCCGGTACCGGTGTATTAATTTCTAATTCAACGGTGCTTATTTCACTTCTAAAATCGGTCCAAAACTTCGTGAACAACACCAGATATAAATACAAAACACTACCTCTGATGTGACTGTAAATAACTCGTAGTACGTAAAATTACCAGTTCAAGACAATTATGATATTTCAGCCCAAACTAGGTTATCAAAGTTTAATTTGATTCACTAAGGAATTATGTACGCTCGATTGAATGGATATGATTTTACGTTGAACGCTTATAAAATTATCCTTCCATAGATCACTAACTTATTTCACTTAAGTAACCGAAAATATATTGGAAATGATAAGGAACAAAAGAAGATGTGATACTCTATATAAGGAGTCTCCAAACTTTCCACTTTAGGGCCATACTGTTTACTCCAGTAAGTTCCAAGGACCAAAAAACCGTTTTAATTTTCCTGCCATTATTTATAATTTCTAGACTAATTGCCGAGTACGCGCCCTGAGCGAGGATACGTTTTCTAAATTCCCTAGTTCAATTACTATTGTGTACACTGTACTTTATTGTTACGACCGCGACACTTAACGACACCTGGTGATCACACGCGGAAATAAGTAGTGATAGTACCCTTTATTGCTGACAGGTAGCGCTAGTAGTACTTTAAAAAGCGTTGTAACAATTAAACATTCGCGAATAATCTCGTTGTTTCGAGAAAGTTTTGGTGTATTACACTCACTTCTAGATGGCAGTAATTGGAGTATAAAAGGCTAGCGGCGCGACCGCCAGTCAGTCTGCCTAGGGAAGGCGAATGAAGCGAAACTGTATATTGTCAAATAAAGCAGTGCGTAACTCCTTAAAACGTGTTTGTGCGTGTTTAAACGACATCTTCGTAACAGTATTTTGATTTGACTTGTTGGTTTTTGTGTGTGATTTACTAGTATGGAAAGGAAGCGAAAAGTAGACAGTGAATGCAGAACATTCGAAGATCAATGGAACTTTCAATATTTCGTAATTGAGTCCAGTAAGAAGGCACTATGTTTGATTTGCAATGAAACCATAACCGTTCTCAAAGAATATAACATTAAACGTCATTATG
Source organism: Endomychus coccineus (assembly GCA_958510875.1). Taxonomy (NCBI): domain Eukaryota; kingdom Metazoa; phylum Arthropoda; class Insecta; order Coleoptera; family Endomychidae; genus Endomychus; species Endomychus coccineus. The sequence goes on along the minus strand of OY294070.1, from coordinate 112,187,552 downwards.
AAACGAAACATTTCCAAAATTACTCAAAATATACAAAAAGTTTGCGGACAGAAAAATTTAAATTAAAGTTCTGAAACGCGGATTGAAATCGCAGCAATCTTTGTTTACGGAACCCAATACTGAACAAGAGGCTGCAACTCGTGCTAGCTTTCTGGCTCTTGAAGTAACGAAACATGGAAAACCATTCACCGATAGAGAAATGATCAAAGAATACGTAATTGCAATAGCCGAAGAAATGTGCCCCGAAAAGGTAAATTGGTTTAAAACTGTCAGTTTGTCATGCAAACACCGTGGCTTGGAGGGTAGAAGACATCGCAGAAGATATATCATCTCAACTGTTTGACAAAAATGGATATCTTGAGTGGTTTTCTCTGGCCTTGGATGAGTCAACGCATGTGTCAGATACTGCTCAGGTGTTGATTTTCATTCGAGGAGTAGATAAAAGGTATGAAGCGTATGAAGAACTTCTTGATAGTATTCACGGCACGACTACTGGGGAAGATATTTTTAAATGGAGTTGGAAATGACATTAATAAAAAGAACCTTCGATAGAAAAACTCGAAATCTGTTACTACTCAGGAAGACAAAAACATAAGAATAAAGGAGTAGTTGCTCTTGTGTCAAAGGCTGTAGAAAATGATGGTTTAAAACGATTAGTCTTACATTGTATCATTCCTCAACAGTCCTCGCGCGGGAAATGTTTGTATATGTCTGAAGTTCTAAAACCAGTCATATCAGTTGCTAATTTCATCAGATTTCTTGAAGAGATTGGAGAAAATGACTTACCATATCATACTGCCGTACGCTGGCTTAGTTGCGGAAAAGTCCTTCGGCGCTTTTTTGAACTTCGAGCAGTGATCGAAATTTTTTTGAACGAAAAGCATCGCCTTCTTACCGAATTACAAAATAGCGAATGGCTGTGGAAGTTAGCATTCTATGTCGATTTGATAAAACATATGAACGAATTGAATTTGAAATTGCAAGAGGAAAGCTTCTCCCTGATTTATACACTAATATCAAATCGTTTCGACAGAAAATACTATTTTCAATCACAATTTCTTTTATAGCCACTTGGCTATCGGAGTATATGGCGATGGTCTTTCCTTAAGCTCTTCCCTTAGCAACTCTTAAGCACAGTGATGTTTTGCTATAACTTCTACCTGAAATGACGTCACGTGTTTACCTGATCTCAGTGCTTCTCTTTGGCTTGGCTATATATTTATTCCTGCTCCTACACCTTCTTCGGTTTTTGAGCCGCCTGTTTATCATGTCGTCTGCATTTTTTGAGGCCCTCCCTTCCCTGCCTCTCTGCCTGTTATGACTGTTCTAAAGTTTTTCTCGAAGCTATACTTAGGGAGCATCTCATCCGATGACATTCTCATTATGGGTTCGGTTTCCAAGTCTTTGTAGTATAGCGTTGTACATCTTACCGTGCAATCTACTTATATGCGCTTGACCTCTACTAGTGACTGACCTGGGTTCGCCTTGTAAATGTACATGAAATGGCGGTAGGTTCAGCAAGACTTCTAAGGCGGCTGTTGGGGATGTTTTCATAGCTCCTATGGCAGCCAAGAGAAGCTTGCCTTTGAATGCCCTTTAGCCTTCGGATTCCCCAGCCTGCTGAGTCTTTGGCACCATACCACCGAACCATGTGCTATCATGGGTATAGTCATATGATCATTTTTGGTTGTAGCCCCCAGTTTTTACCGCATTGTGACTAAAAAGGCCTCTCGTGCAATTGGAATTTCTACCCTGTTCAGAACTGGTGACTTCAGTTCTCTCAGAACTTTCTTATTAGTAGAAACAACTATTGTGGTTTTAAGGGGGGTTTACAGGTAGTTCCCCTGTTTGACATCAATTATTTTATATGTTTAGAGCAGTTTGTGTGTGCTCCGATATCGTTTTTACGAATTTGCCTTTAGAAATAAACGCAAGATCATCGACATACCTTAAGCAGTGAATTCCTTTGGATGTTAGCCTCATCAATTATTCGTCCACTAACTAAGATAGCCAACAGAAGACCCTATAAGAATGTATCAAGCATGGAATCAGGCGAAATTTCAGCTTATGAAGAGAGTGATTTGCTTTTACGCTGTTTATATATATCTCACATCATCAAACCGTTTTAATTCTCATGAGCAAATTTAACCAGGTTTCGGAAACATCGTTATTTATTAGACAACACTTATGAACAGTTAGACAGTCTTGTTAATATTGAAGGATTGCCTGTTTGGTCTACCCTAGAGGATATACGAATAGATAAAGACGGTTTTAAATTTACGAAGTCTGTTGGCACAAAGCGACATCGGAACATCGTAGAATATCAACTTCCGTTCACTATGTCGCTAGACAGCAAGGATAGTCTGCCGTTATCAAACATGTAGTAAATTTTATTTAGTTTGATAAAATAGAGTACGAGCATGTAAATGCAATTGCTTGCTTCGAATCGAATACATTCTCTAGCATCTTGAAAATTCAATGACGGTAAATCATATTACATCCTACTATTCCCACAGTCCGTTATTTCGAAACTATTAATCTAAGTTATTACATTTAGTTTTCGATTTGTTTAGCGTTTTCGGTTTGCAACATCTTTGCTTGTCACATTGCTTATCATCATGGATGGTTTCTGGAGGTCATCCGAAAAATACTACGAAATTATTTGTTTTGGAGCTGGCGAAGATCACAAGGTAATTGCCGTAGCATGTACAGTATGTTCTCAGACTCGATGCCCCAGGCCCCTTCTGCATTGATAACATTGCTTTTCGAGAGTTCGAAAAATCGGATATGACGTCATAAATTATATTATCCCCAGAACATACCTACTTGATTGGATATATTGAAAGATCGTGCATTTCCGGAGGTTTTTATATCTTTTCCTTAAAAAGTTATAAGCCAAAATAAAAGAATGGCCTGGTATACTTTTCGACGATGAAAATAGAGTTAATAATGACTTTATTAAGTATCCACGAAAAACAAATGATAGACCGATTGGTAAAGCTTTCTAAATTGTTATTATTCATCAAAGTATTTAATAATAAAATATAGAACAATATCTATAATGGTAGTATATGTAAGTAAGGAAAAAAACTAGCACAATCAAACAAAACAAAAATAATTTAAATTATTAATTAATTAAGTAATTATAACTCATTTTCGATATGACCACCGCCTTCTGCTAGACATAAATCTAATCGGCGCCTGCCTTCTAATTGGGTAGCCTCTCTTGAAATATCAGAGGTGACTTTTTGGCACGCAATACTAGTTTTTAAATGGTAAGCTTTTGGGACGAAGATCTGTAAACTTTGTTTTTGAGGAGACCCCATAAACAAAAATTTAAAAGGGTAATGTGTGGGCACATCCCAGGCCATCTTATGGGACCGTATATCCCCAATCAGTAATCTTCATATCTCTCATAAAAAAAAACAACGGACAATATGTCCCCCTTTACGAAGGGGAGCTCCATCGTACTGAAACATCACAGTTCTCAGCTGCAAAGGCACATTTTCATGCTGAACCGGAAGTTCTTCGTGCATAAAAAAGTAAGTATCTTTTTCCATCGAACACTCCTTCATAAAAAAACGGTCCAATTAAATGACGACACACCAAAGTGCCCCTGATTATGGTTGGGTTAACAAAATAAGGGTTTTCTGTTGACCAATCAAATTTCTTTTGTTAGACAACCCATTATAAAGCGACCTTCATCTGCCCAAAGAATATGATCGAAAAGTCGATCGTCAACGTTTCCCATAATTAAGTAATTTGAGTGACAAAATAGATCCGTGACTCTATATTCAATTCGCTTGAATGTACCAGATTATGCAATTTAAAATCATGATATTTATTAGACCTCAAAACTCTTTGAATGCTTGATTTGTCCACATTTAACTCGCTACTTGCTTGCCTAATAGAGTTTTTTTTTAAATAATGCAATATTTGACCTGTTGAATTCTTCTAATAATACATTTTTCCGTTCGAATAGAAAACGCAGCTGGATTTTTCCGCAAGGTTCTTTACAATCTTGGAAACATCTTGTGATCGGGAACACGACGCCTTAGGATATCTGACCTGATAAATTCCCTTCAGCCCTTATGACATTTTTTGGTATTCTCCATATACCAACAACGTTTCAACTTTTTCACCATGTGTAGTCATTATTGAATAACTTGAACGGCAAGCATAGGAACTAATGTTATGTTAGTCACTTCAGTTTGGACAAGTATAGACAAGTACAGTATATTCTACAAGTATGGAATGGCTAATATTCCACGCCAGCAAAAATTTTATACGGTTCGCGAACATGGAATATGACATTCCAAACGTGATAGTACTTTCTATTTTATTAATTAATAATAATACTTTTGTCAAACTTACTGTTCCGCAATCAGTGAGCGTGAATATCAATTATTTAACCATAGCAACCGGAACAAACGTCGTGATATCAACGCTGTAATCAACGACAAGACGTGCATCGAGATAATTAATTGCTTCAAGAAAGTAGGTAAGTCATTTTCGATTGGTCGAAAACATAATATATATTGTTATGATTTCATTTCATAAACAATAAAAATTTAAAAATAATAACTTACCGAACTTTGAAAATCAGAAAAGATCAAATAAAAGATATTTATATGGAATTAAAAACAATAGTAAAAGCTAAATAATAGTTAGGATATTAAAATTAACAATGTAAAACATAATAAACAACAATGTAATAGAATAAGAAGTGATAAACAAGAACTTCAGTGAAAGTGAAGAAACGTACTGTGTAACGAAGGCAGAAATCATAATTAAAGTGATTACAAAACTATCATGAGATAGTACAAAACATTGAATAATGTAATAGATATAAGTTAGGATTAGCAAATTTGAGTTATGTAATGTTAAAAGAATGTTATTGATATAATATGGTATGTATTAGATTTAAGAATAAGTAACTGTCAAGAAAACCATAAATATGGGAATAATCATTGGTTTTAAATATTGTTAATTAGTTCATTGTATTTGTTTATTATTAAGTATGTATAATTTAAAGTAAGTGATATTTCCTATTCTTGTTTAAGTTAGTTATAAGTTATGGCTCATGCCCCTCCATTATTACCACTCTCAACCCGGATTTACCCTCTTGTCGAGGAACCAGGTAGAAAATGTGTAGTTAAGAAAAGATGTAGCAGCCTGCTAGTACAGTTTTTAAAACCTCTTGAAAGAGTCCAAAATTATCTATTTAAATAAATGTTATTGTTTGAAAACAGTTTTAATTAATCCAGAAAAAACCCATGAAAATACAGTCCACTCGATCGATTGATGGTGAAAACGAAACATTGGTCCTACGATACCGGATGCGAAAATAATTAAGATTTCCTGCCACGTGATGATGTTTGATGTTTGAATGCAGTTGGCGACGATTATTTTCTGATATAAATGTGAGTTCCTTTGTTATCCTTTAGATTTGTGTATGTATTCAATTTGTTTAAAAGGGTTTACAGATTCTTCAGGTTAAGATTGTTTCTCGATGCTTTATTATTACATGATTAATATAATATGATTTATTAATGCTTCTGGATTTACTTAAATAGTTTATAGATGATAAATTGATATATAGAGGCTGATTAGATTGATGATATAGATTTGAATAATGATTCACAGATACGTTTGTTTATAAAGTTTATTACTTTAATTTAAGATTTGATTATAAGATTAACAGTTTTTCTGTTGATTATTTAAAATTGAGATTTGTAGTAAATGAATTACGTTTAATCAAAATGGATGCCTTGATTAGAAAAAGGGGTTGCATTAAAAGCAAACTAACCACTCTTTCAAAATCAGTAGATTTATTATATGATCAGATAAAAGTTGATAGAAATCAAGATATTGAAAAGATTACGATGTTAGAATTGAAAATTGAGAGACTAAAACATATTATTGTTGAATTCGATCAAGTTCAAAATGAAATCGAAAATGAGTGCGATGAGCAATTATTAAATGAACAGTTAGAAGAGAGGGAGTCATTTTGTGATAAATATGAAACTATTTTGGCGAGAACAGCATGTTTATTAAAAAGTAGATCTGATTCTGATCTAGCGCCACCTTCTCAAGCTGCTCAATCAAAAAAGCTACCTATTAAATTACCTGTTATAGACTTGCCACATTTTGATGGCTCGTATGAAGGATGGTTAAATTTCAAAGATATATATCAGTCCTTAATTCACGAAAATGTAGAAATTAACGATATACAAAAATTTCATTATTTACGAGCAAGTCTCAATCCCTCAGCTTTCAAAATTATAGGGTCTGTTGAATTATCAGCAAGTAATTATGAAGTAGCTTGGAGTATGTTATGCAATAGATTTGATAAAAAGATGTTATTAGTGTCTACACATATCCAAGGATTGTTTGAGATACCATTGATTAGAAAGGATTCATTTGTAGAGTTGCGAGAATTGATAGATACTTTGTTCAAACATTTGGGTGCATTGAATAATCTGAATGTAGATACTAAAAATTGGGATTTGTTGTTAATATATATTGTCAATTCAAAACTAGATAAAACTACCCAGTCCGAATGGGAAAAGATGAAAAAGATGAAAAAGAATGAATTTCCCACATTAAATGAATTTACTACGTTTATATCAGATAGAGCTGATACAATTGAATCAATAGCTTATAACGTTAATAAAGATATTAGTAAATTCAAAGGTCATGCAGATGTTAAACAAAAATCAACTAAAAGTTTTCTTAGTAATCAGAGTAGTTCAAATAAGATAATTAAATGCAACTTTTGTAGCAAGACAGGTCATAAAATTTACACTTGCAAGATGTTCATTGATTTAGATGTTTCCGAACGCGTGAAACGTATTAATGATTTGAAATTGTGCCACAATTGTTTATGTAAAGACCATAGTGCAAATTCGTGCAAGTCAAAACCTTGTTTTTCATGCAACCAAAAGCATAGTAGATTACTACACACAGATGTTGAGACAAGGGTCGCATTTACAAGCACACTCAAATCTCATGTCCTTTTACCTACTGCGAAGGTTTTCGTTGTTGATTTTTATGGCAATAAACACGTTTGTTATGCTGTATTAGATTCTGGTTCCCAGTCTAATTTTGTTACACAAAATCTCGTTTCGAAACTGAATTTACATCAAACAAACATAGATATTTCAGTTTCAGGTATCGGTTCAGGAATTACTATTGATAAAAAATGTATCGTAAATGCACAATCTATGATCAATGATTTCTGTTTGAATTTGGATTGCTTAGTTTTACCCAAAATTACTGACTATTTACCTAGCCAGTATTTAGATATTTCAAGTTTAAAAATGCCGACAAACATTATGTTGGCGAATCCTGAATTTTATGAGCCCAATAATATAGATTTGTTGATAGGGGTCTCGACCTTTTGGGACGCTTTAAAATCTCACAAAATAGTTCTAGGTAAAGGTTTAGTTCTACAACAAACCATATTCGGTTATATTGTTGGCGGCAATTTGCCAGATGTCTCTACAGATTCGAAAGAAACCAAATGTTTATTATCGGTAGATTTCGTAAACTTAAATCAATCATTACAAAAATTCTGGATGGTTGAACAGATTGATGAGAAATGTAAATTATCTAATGATGATTTGAAATGTGAAAACATATTTAAGGAGACATTCTCGCGAGATCTAAACGGTAGATTTATTGTTAAAATACCGTTAAAACATGACGTTACTAGTTTAGGGAATTCAAAAGAATTAGCTGTAAAAAAGCTAATGTCTCTTGAAAGAAAGTTTGAAAAGTTTCCACATTTTGAAATAGATTATAAGGATTTTATGCGTGAGTATTTGGAAATGGGACATATGAGTTTAATTAATGACGATGTTGATAAAAAAATATCATATTTTATGCCCCATCATTTAGTTATGAAAGAAGATAGCCTCACAACCCGCGCTAGAGTTGTATTCAACGGTTCAGCTCCGACATCAAATGGAGTTTCATTAAATGACATTCAATATGTAGGTCCCCAAATTTTGAGTAGTTTATTTAATATATTGATCAAATTTAGACAATTTCCGTACGTAGTTTCATCGGACACAACGAAAATGTACCGTCAAGTCTTAATTGATCGTGAGGACAGGTGTCTTCAGAGAATTGTTTGGAGATTTGATAAGTCGGAAAACATTAAAGTATTCGAACTAAATACGGTTACCTATGGCACCGCGAGTGCACCTTACCTAGCAATGAGGTGTTTACACCAACTTGCCGATGAATTTAGAGATGAATTTCCTGTTGCAAGTCAAATGATATTAGAGAATTTCTATGTAGATGATTTTATAGCTGGATTTTCAGATGAAAGGGATGCAATTGAAATTTGTAATCAGATTTCTTATATTTTGGGTACGGGATGTTTTGTTTTAAATAAATGGCGGTCTAATAGTGCACACATTTTAAACAATTTTCAATCAATTAATAAAACCACAGAAACTCTTAAAATATGTGACAAAGATACAAAATGTTTAGGTATACAATGGTGTTGTACAAACGATCACTTATCATTTAAATTCACTGATGATGAACAGATTTCAGAAAAATGCTCAAAACGAAGTATATTGTCACAAATTTCGAAGTTATATGATCCGTTAGGTTTATTATCACCTTGTATAATAATTGCTAAAAGGTTAATTCAAAGATTATGGTCGTTAAAACTTGATTGGGATGATGAACTTCCCGATAATTTAATTAGGAAATGGCATTTATTTTACAAGGAATTGATGATTTTAAATAGCTTAAATATTCCTAAATTTGTCATGATCGAAAAACCAGCAAAAGTTCAATTATTTGGTTTTTCAGATGCTAGCCAACGGTCTTATGGAGCAGTAGTTTATATGAGATCAATCAATGAAAATAATGAGATAAAAGTATCTTTACTTTGTTCAAAGTCAAAAGTAGCTACATTGAAATCGTTGACTATGCCGCGTTTAGAATTGTTAGCTGCATTGATGCTATCCCGATTAATGAAAGCCTTATCGGAATGCGTAATGTATGAATTCGATTGTTATCTATGGACAGATTCATTGATTGTCCTTCATTGGATTCATACAGAAACGTATAAATTGCAAACTTTCGTATGTACACGTGTGACGGAAATTCAAGAATTAACAGCAAATTACAGTTGGCAGTATGTTGAAACTAAACAGAATCCTGCGGATATTGTTTCACGAGGTAACTACCCAACTGAATTGATGAAAAATGAACTATGGTGGTCCGGTCCATCATGGCTTTACGATTTCAATGTCTCTAGTTTTAATTTCAAGTTTACTCCTACTATAAAAAGAGATTTGCCAGAATTAAAAAAAACTAATTGCGAGATAGTTTTACATACAATAAGTCAAAACTGGCAAATATTTGATAAATTTTCTAATTTAACTCGATTACAAAGAGTTATTGCTTATTGTAAAAGATTCCATAACAATAGTAATTCGAAAATACGTGGTACCAATCGCGTTAATGGTAGATTAACGTTAATCGAATTAGATGATGCCCTTAAATGTTTGATTAAAATGGCTCAGATGCAAAGTTTTAGTAAAGAATTCAATTATTTGACAACAGGAAATGTCAAAGCGATCAAAAATAAGTTTAATGGTTTAGCTGCTTTCATTGATAATTATGGAATAATAAGAGTCGGTGGTAGACTCAAACATTCCGATTTACAGTATAATTCTAAACATCCTATAATTCTAGATTCAAAACATATGTTAACTAAATTAATATTTCAATCTGAGCATATTAGACTACTCCATGCTAGTCCACAATTATTGCTAAATAGTGTCCGTCAAAATTATTGGCCTTTAAAAGGAATTTATTTGGTTAAAGAAACTGTTAGAAAATGTTTAACATGTTTTAGGTTCAATCCTAAACCAATGGCTGTGACCATGGCTGATTTGCCACATAATCGTGTTGCTAATTTAATACCCTTTCAATGTACAGGTCTTGATTATGCAGGACCCTTTTCCGTAAAGGACCGCAAGATCAGAGGTTATAAAGTAACTAAAGCTTACATTTGTTTATTTGTTTGTTTAAGCACTAAGGCTATACATATTGAGTTAATTTCTGATTTGTCAACCGATGCATTTATAGCATGCTTGAGAAGGTTCTCGTCAAGAAGAGGATTTCCAAGCGACTTGTATTCGGATAACGCCACAAATTTTGTAGGTGCGAATAATAGTTTGAATGATATGTATTCATTTCTGAAATCAAACAATGATCTTATATGTGATTATACTGATCAAAATAGATCTAAATGGCATTTTATTCCTCCAAATTCACCGCATTTTGGAGGTATTTGGGAAGCCAATGTGAAAAGTCTAAAGCGGCATTTATACAAAGTAATCGGCGAAACAATCTTAACATATGAGGAGTTTATTACTGTGTTGACGCAGATTGAAGGCATACTTAATTCTAGACCCCTTTCTCCTCTTTCCGCCGACCCCAATGATCTAAATCCGCTAACCCCCTCTCACTTTCTAATTGGCAAATTACTGACATTACCACCAGATCCAGATGTTCATCATATAACAATTAATAAGTTATCTCGATACCAACTTCTTCAACAATTGCAACAAAGTTTCTGGAAACGTTGGTCACGTGATTACCTGACTTCATTACAACAGCGTAAGAAATGGAATGCAGATACTGATGTTATATCCATTGATGCAATGGTTATTGTTAAGGTGGACAATTTACCACCATCCCAATGGGTATTGGGAAGGATTATAAAACTACACCCCGGAAGTGATGGAAAAACTCGTGTTGTGAGTGTTAAGACCAATAAAGGTGTTTATAAACGGCCGGTTGTAAAGGTGTGTCCACTCCCTATTACCTGAGAAAACAAACATTTTTTGTTAATAGATGAACTCTCAATAGTTTTAAAGATTTCTAATTCAAATAGTTAAGTTAATTTTTCCATGTTTTATATTTTATATTTCTATCTGATGGTACTGGTTGTTGAAGACCTGAGGTCTGCCAAGGTGGCCGGTATGGTTTTAAATATTGTTAATTAGTTCATTGTATTTGTTTATTATTAAGTATGTATAATTTAAAGTAAGTGATATTTCCTATTCTTGTTTAAGTTAGTTATAAGTTATGGCTCATGCCCCTCCATTATTACCACTCTCAACCCGGATTTACCCTCTTGTCGAGGAACCAGGTAGAAAATGTGTAGTTAAGAAAAGATGTAGCAGCCTGCTAGTACAGTTTTTAAAACCTCTTGAAAGAGTCCAAAATTATCTATTTAAATAAATGTTATTGTTTGAAAACAGTTTTAATTAATCCAGAAAAGACCCATGAAAATACAGTCCACTCGATCGATTGATGGTGAAAACGAAACAATCATATTAATAATAACCCAATCATAGGTTATATTATACCAAAGTGTGGGGAAAAATGTAGGCAATATTAATTTAAAAAGAAGGAATCACTATCAATTAAAATAAGTTGAAAATCTCCAATAATTCAAAAATTAAAGCATACTAAATTCTGATTGGTCGAGACGAATTTCTAGTGTCAGTCTGGTAACAATGAGTACTTCTGTCAGTTCACAACAATTAACTTGGCATGCTTGATATGAAAAGAAAGCATCTGATAGGTCGAAAATGACATCAAGTAGCGTCGGTTTTGGAGGCCTATAAAAGGGTCTGAAAGTAAAGCCAAGTTCAGTTTGCTTTAATATCCAAGTAGAGACTGTTCTTCTCTTGCAACTCACCAGAAATTTTCTAACCTAAGTTTATAAAAAATAAACATCAGAGAACGCAAGTGTTCCAAACTTCGATAGGTTCCAAGTAACCGAAGTTAATAAGTTTTATTAAAAGTCAACGAGTGTTCCAAGTATCTAAACCAAATAAAAGGTAGTAATAACCTCCAATTTATAAGAAGTATCCAACGATTGCCATTCTTCAACATAATTTCAATAAAGCATCGAAAAGTTTTATGTCTTATCTAAAAGAATAAAACAAAGTATTATCAACAGTTCCTGATTCTCAAGAAGAAATAACCAAAATTAGTTACCTGTGATTATCGTGAAATAGCATAGTGTTGTGTAAAAGGTGAATCAACGAAATTATAAAAGAAGTAAATTGAAAATTGCCAACATTGTTAAACACACTTTTGGATATTATCTAAACGTAAGTTTGTTTATAATTTCTACATCATATTATCCGTATTATCTGTAAAGAAAAAGGAAGATTGTTGATTATAACAGTATAAACAAATATTAGTTGAAAAAGTGATTTTAAGGTTATGTCATAGATTTTGTAAACATAAAATTGAATTACCCGAGATAATAAGAGTCATAGAAATTAAATATTGTGAAATCAAAGAGCATTGTGTTTAATTCCATATAAAATTATTCTATAGATAAACTTCAAAACTTCATAAACATTAATTTAAGTTAAGTTCAAATATAATCAAATTGAAAAGATAAAAAGCTAGCCGGTAGAATCAAAAATAAGAATTATTCAAAATCCAAATAAAATTCAATAAAATAAAAAACAATTTAAATTAGTTAATAACTGTCACCACAACGTGGGGCAAAATAAAACAGTAAGAATATAGTTAACAATATATTCCGGTGCTGTTAGAATGATACACGTTACAATCTAGTTTTTATTCATAGTTAGATTCTGAAAGCGTGTTGGACAAAAATATTTTATAACGCTTAACCTATCAAATGTTTTTCGTGTCATTATTAACTATTAACAACATTCATACCAGGCGATTTCCATGTTTTTAATGAAAAGAGATATAAAAAACTGCTTTACGAAAAGATTATTAGAAATGCGCGATCTTTCAAAATATACAATAAAGTGTGTATGTTTTAGGGGAAAGTATTTTTATTATGTCACATCCGGTTTTTCGAACTTTCCAAAAGCACTGTTTTCAGTGCAAAAGTGAGCTTAAATTGTCCCAATTGATCGCTCATGGTAACCCTGGGGCATTGAGTCTAAGACACTACACATTACCTTGGAAAAAGCACGAACGATAAATGGATAGTACTTCGTTATTGGACCGCTTGAGCGGAAAATCAAGGAGAAAAGCACACATTTGGCCAAAATGAAAGCCATGGCAATGCATGGATGCATGCGTGTGCAGTTGATGGTGAAAACGCACGAATTATGTTTCGAATTGTGGCCGCATTAACCAGATTTAACACCCTGTGACATTTTCCTGTTTCCAAACATGGAGAAATGGCTCGCCGGAAAAATAGTTCTGTCGAACGAGGAGACCTTCGCCGAAGAACACATGCCTCTTTTGAGGGTCTCCCGAAATTTTACTTTTTGGATTTGAAATAGTTTGAGAATCGTTTGGCGAAATGAACGAGATAAAATGAGAAATCATGAAGAATGAAAATGAATCAAACCAAAATAATGGGATTTTCTATTGTTTTGTAAGGGTTTATTGACCAACCCTCGTAATATTCTGTCATTTTCCAGTTTATATAAAATATCAAGTGTAAAATGACTACCTCGGTTTCATTTTCGCGATTTGTTACAAGAGTGAACAATGCAATTAAGTTGACAAATTGCGAAAAAACATTTATTAATAGCTAAAACCACAACTGAATTATTTTAGGGATTGAAAATGTCCCATTTTACACTAGAACTGACTGAACAAGATTCAAACAGATTCAAATACAATTGGAATGTAGGCGATTCTTCAAATTATGTCCGTATCTCTGACCAGATGATGATCAATGTCAAAAATAGAGAAATACTGTGAAAATGATTTGAAAATGAAAGAGTAAGAATTCAAGTAGTTATAACTGGATGAGTAATTATGTACTAACTTTGTAAAACTAAACTTCGTAGACACCTCTACGATTTCAATTAATTCACTCAAGTTCATTAATATGTATTAACACATTATCATTAGCAAAGTCAATTATAAATTGAAGTTCAATAGAAAATTAGTTATATTCTAAGTTATATAAAAAATTCTCGGGAATTAGGTCACATTAACACTCTGTTATAAATGTTCGTCTTTACGTACGTTTCGGTCTCACGACCATCATCAGAAGACTTATTTTGTTAAAAAGGGGGTTAACTAAAACTAATTAGCACAAGCGTCCATATCGCACAATCTTCAATCAAAAAGCTCACGCCGTCGAAACGAACAGAACCACGAATAATCGAAAATTGTATCGTTAATATTAAAGTATAAATTTTTTTGTAACAAGAAACCACTGTTAAGTAATATTCTCATAATGTACAAACGCATATTGCTATGGTCTCAAAGCAACTGAAGTTCTAAGCTATTTGTTTGTAATAACACGACCCAGATGTAGATTTATGACGTACTTGAAAAGGTTTTAGACCTGCATTGGAATTTAGTTTACTTTAAGCGTTCTTCCTAAAATATACTTTTAACATTATAAAGACGTATGTAGGAATTTGCAAGAGTTTTAATTAATCAAGTTAGTATAAATCTGACTCAATCCTTGAATATCATTCCTATGATTTACAGAATTTGAATCCCTTTTTATGTGAATCATCTCCAGGATAGATCTTTTATAATAATTGGTTTCTTTAGTTAAAATATTAACATTTTTGTAATCAAATTGATGGTTATAATCAAAACAGTGCTTAGCAAGGGCGGTGGAATTTTCTAAGTTATTATTTCTTGTGCTATACTTATGGCCGTACATTCTTTTTTGTAAATATTGTTTAGAGATTCCAGTATAAGTTCCATCACAATCTAAACAATTCAATTTATATACTGTGTGGGTTTGTTTATCTTTAGGTATTACAGGTTTTAGATTTGAGAAATATTTCCCAACACAGTTAGTAGGTTTATGCGCAACATTTATATCGTACTTTTTCAAACATTTCTTAATTTTTTCTGAGGTCTCCGGAATGTATGGTAAAGTTATATAATTGTCTGTATTACTTGTTTTGTTATTTTTATAAGAAGAACCATTATAGATTTTGTTTATTCTCTCTTTAATGATAGGATTGTAGAAAGTTTTTGGGTAGCCATTCATTTCCAATGCATTACGAACAATTTTTAAATTTTTGGGACGGTCCTCTGCGTGGGATAATTTTACCGCGCGGTCTGTGAGGCTGTTTATGACACTTTTTTTATAACAAGCTGGTGCAACGGAATTGAAATGAAGATAACGTTGAGACCAGACTTCTTTAGTAAACCAAGAAGTTTTTATTTTTCCATCTGCATCATGCCTAATGGTCATATCTAGAAAATTAATGTGACCTAATTCCCGAGAATTTTTTATATAATTCATACTGGGTCAAGAATCTTATTATATTGTTATATTTAAGTGCATAAATTCAATGATTTGAAGCCGCTACTGGCGCCATCAGTTAAAGAGTGACCGAAGTACCCAGTCTATATTATCGAAGCACACATACGATGGACCGGCCAATTTACAGGTTTCTTTCTCCGCGTAAGTGTATATTGAGTTGCCTACTACCAACGCTGGGAAATGTAACCATAACAAACTAGCATATATAACATCGATACAGTTTAATCAAAAATTCATCTGTTTATACTGACATCGGTATAGTTGATACTTTGATACATTACAAAATTAACGTATCATGGCATTTAGCTCATATTAGCAATTACTACTAATTTGAGCATCTTAACTACTTATATACATATATATTTATAATAATCAATAAAAGAGGACCAATTCATCAATTTCGTTTTCAAGAGATCGATTGTAAAATGAGTATCAAATTAATATGGGTGCATGAAAAACCACTATCAAAAGAAAATTCTCAAAATACATTAATTCGAGTCTGAAAAAATAATGGATTGCCATTGATTGAATTATCAGCTTAATAAAACATGATCAACATTTTAAAATGAAGATTGCAAAACAAATTGTGATGTAATTATTGATAAATATTCTAATTCATCATTATAAATACGTGAAACTAGAGCTAAAGAATGTGGAACATGGCAAACATCTATATCTAGTTTAGCAGCTAAGTTTTATAAGTTTTATTGCACTAGAAGTTGCAAACTTTATGGCTACAAACATATCAATATAGCTAAGTTCGGCAATAATTCTTCAAGATGAATGTTCGAACTTTCATAAGTTCAACCTTCTCGTGCAAGCCAACTACTTGTTTAAATTAATGGTGGCTGCGAGAATAAAATTCAAGATATATTGACGCGAATAGATTTTCAGTAGCGATAGCAACAATAAATGTTTACCTTGTTTACAGGAAATACACCAACTTGTTCTTCAATTTACCTGAAATTAAGAAAATATATCAAAACAGATATTGATGCAATATTAGAAATAATAGTATAGAAACGGAAAACAATATACCGGGAGTTTTATAATTATCAATATTAGGATATAGGATTTAGAGGTCTAACAGTGGTGGTGGCCATGGATATTCATATTCCCTATGATCAATACTCAAGATACGAGAGCAAGATGAAAAAACTACCTGAAAAATGAAACTAGAATTGATTTATTTGGTCAAAACTTATTTTATTTCTCAGCATAATCTCGTTGTAGCCCGATACACTCTGTTCAACGTTTTTCTAACTTTTCGATCCCTTCCAAATAATACGATTTCCCGATAGCCCTCTTAATTTCCGAAAAAATCACAAAGGAAACTATTTTATTGTTTTGTTCCACCACCCATTTTTTTTCTGAAAAATTTTTTTTCGAACTATAAATGTTGTCAAGAAATCACATGCCATCAATTTTGGGTCACATTTGTCTATGGTCACTGGACTATATACAAACAGTATACCGTTGAAATGTTCATCAGAAATGCCATTTAAGTGTGTAAAATGATACAGGATGTTCTATTTGAAAAAAACTGAGGTATTCGCTGTTTTGGGTTTGGGCGAACCTGTATACCGTAATTCTCATGGTTTTGATATTGTGTGGTGGATACCTTGACAAATGGGCCCTCATAAATGCGCTCCGGCAAAAGCGCCCCAACACATCCCTATACGAGATTACCTAAAATCTCCAAATTATAGAATGCGACCTTATTTCTATTAGTAATGTTATTAAGCATATGTTGATAACTCATAACTGACCCACAAACAATATGTTTACTGTTTGGCACAAGCTAACTTTGACATAGAGAACAGGGAATCTCGAGGTAGTTATTGAGGAATCGATGTATATGCTAAGACCAGATTAACTAGTACATAATAACAATAACATCACATTACATTATTATATATATATATATATATATATTATTACTAAAACTCTTATGAGTTTATTTTGCCCCACGTTGTGGTGACAATTATTACTAAAAAACTTCTTTTTTAGTTTCTTTTAATTTATTGATTATGAATTATTATTAATGCTTCCGGCTAGCTTTTTATTTTGTTTATTTTGAATAATAATGAACTTTCTCTTTTTTATATTATTTTATTTTATGGAATTAAACACAATATTCTTTGAATGTTAAAAAGTTTCTATATTTAAATCTCTATGACTCTATTTATCTCGGGTTTCTAATTTACAATTTTATTTTATGTTCTAAGCATAGAACTAGCTTTAACCTCAAAACTATTCAATATTAATAGTTGTTTACAAAATTACAAACGACAATCTTTCTTTCAGATTTACAAATAACACTACAATGGAAATATAATAAACAAACTTACTTTTAGTTTATATCCAAAAGTGTGTTTAACTATGTTGGCAATTTTCGATTTAATTCTTTTATAATTTCGTTGATGATTCACTTTTACACAATACTATGCTTTTTCACAATAATCACAGGTAACTAATTTGGATTACTTCTTCTTGAGACTCAGGAACTGTTGATAATACTTTGTTTTATCCTTTTAGATAAAACATGAAACTTTTCGATGCTTTATTTAAATTATTGATGAATGGCAATCGTTGGAAATTTCTTCTTAATTGGAGGTTATTACAGCCTTTTTACTGGATTCAGATACTTGGATAATCGTTGACTTTATATAAAACTTATTAACTTTGGTTTCTTTGAACCTATCGAAGTTTGGAACACTTTCGTTCACTGGTTTTTTATAGGTTATGAAATTTTGGTGAGTTGCAGGAGTACTTTCAGTCTACAGATGTAATGGCAAACTGAACTTCTTTACTTTCAGATTCGTTTTTATAGGCCTCCAAAACCGACGCTACTTTATGTCATAATCAACCTATGAGATGATTGCTTTTCAAATCAAGCATGCCAAGCTAATTGTTGTGAAACTGACACAAGTCTTCATTGTTACCAGATTGACATTGGAAATTCCTATTGACCAATCAGAATTTAGTATACTTTACTTTTTGAATTATTTGAGATTTTCAACTTATTTTACTTGTTAGTGATTCCTTCTTTTTAAATTAATATTGCCTACATTTTTCCCCACACTTTGGTATAATATAACCTATGATTGGGTTATTATTAATATGATTATTCCCATATTTATGGTTTTCTTGACAGTTACTTATTCTTAAATCTAATACATATCATATTATATCAATAACATTCTTTTAACATTATATAACTCAAATTTACTAATCCTAACTTACATCTATAACATTATTCAATGTTTTGTACTATCTCATGATAGTTTTGTAATCATTTTACTTATGATTTATGATTTCGTTACACTGAACGTTTCTTCACTTTCACTGAAGTTCTTGTTTATCACTTCTTATTCTATTACATCGTTGTTTATTATGTTTTACATTGTTAATATTAATATCCTAACTATTATTTAGCTTTTATTATTGTTTTTAATTCCATAAAATATTTTTTATTTGATCTTTTCTTATTTTCATAGTTCGGTAAGTTATTATTTTTAAATTTTTATTGTCTATGAAATGAAATCATAACAAATTCCCCTAAATCAATTTTAACATTTTAATCACATTAATATTTAAAATTTATTTATCTTTTGATTTTATTTTCATGAACTAAATTTATTAATAATTATACTTGTATATTTGATCAATATTAAATATTCCCCTTATCTTTCCGTTTTCAGGATTCATTAATTCATAACTATTTTCAGCATTTTCATTCATGACTACATATGGACCTTCAAAAGCAAAACATAATTTTCCACATATATTCTTTTTATTATTAGTTACTCTCATTGCTCTTACTATTACTAATTCACCTATTTCAAATTTAATTAACCTTCCTCTTTTTCTCATTTCCCTATTCATATACTTTCTTGCATTTCTTTCTAACCTATTACTGATATCTTTCAAAATTTCATTTCGCTCTACTGAATTTTCATCTAACCATTTTCTATCTGGTTCTTCGCCTTTCATTATTAATACAGGTGTTTTCTCTGTTGTAGTATTTGGACAATGATTTAAACATTTTTCTACTCTGGATATTGATTCATCCCATTGACGATGTTTACCCTCACAAGATATTCTCAGATATTTTATTACTTCCTGTATATAACGTTCTGATGGATTGGATTGAGGATGTCTGATGCTTGTTAATTGATGAAAAATTAAATTCCTTTTGCAAAAATACTTGAAACGTATGTTTTTGAAATATGTTGCGTTATCTGTAATTAACTTTCTTGGCCTACCAATTTCTTCAAAATAGTTTTCTAACTTATGCATTACTTCTCTACTTTTTGTCGTTTTGCAAGCATATAATTTTATATATTTAGAAAATAAATCTACTACAACCAAAATATGTCTATTTCCTTTTTCTGTTACTATTAACTCACTTAAAAAATCTATTGCTACTATTTCTAAACATTCCTTTACTATAATACTCTTTGCTAAATTGTGGTTAATTATATTTTTAGGCTTTGCTCTTTGACATATGTCACATTTCTTTGTGATTTCTTTTGCAATTTGGTAATCTCCTTTACCTATATAATTTTCTCTGAATATGAGCCACATTTTCCTTGCTCCTATGTGATTGAATTCACTATGTAAATGATTTAAAATTTTTAAAGTTAGGTCTTGATTTATTCTGTATAATTCTTTCCTACCTATATCTTGTAAATAAACTCCCTCTTTGATTTTACATTTCTTTTTATCCTTCTCTGATAAAGTACTTTGATTGTTTTTAATGCTCTCTAATGAAAATAAACCCCTTACTTCTAATAAAATATTTACTCCTACTTTGTATTTCCTTTTATCAATTTTTAAATTCCCCTCTTCTCTTGTTAAAGTATCAGCTATTATATTTAATTTTCCTGGAATATGTTTTATTTCAAAATCATATTCCTGCAATAACAAAATCCATCTTTGAATCCTACTGTTTACAAACTTGTTTTTAAATATACTTGTTAATGCACTATGATCAGTTTCTACCCTTACTTTATTCCCTAACAAATAAAATCTTAATTTCTTTACACAAAAAACTATACTTGCTAATTCTAATTCAGTAACGCTGTAATTTTTTTCATGAACTTTTGTCATTCTTGACACAAAACTTATGGGCACTTCTTCATTATTTTGTTTTTGTAATAAAACACCACTGAATCTTTGTTTAGAAGCATCTGTTCTTAATATGAAAGGTTTATCATATTGTGCATGATAGACTTTTAATTTTTTAATGAAAATATCTTTTAAATTTTGGAAAGCTTCGTGTCTTTCATTATCCCATTTCCATTTTACCCCTTTCTTAAGTAATTCTACTAATGGAATCTCCTTCTGACTTAAATCAGGAATGAGCCTTTTGAAATAATTTATTAGACCTAAGAATCCCCTCAAAGTTTTAAGATTGGTGGGTCTTTTGAAATTTTTTATTACATCTAATCTATCTTCATCCATTTCTAAGCCTTCCCTCGTTAATTTATAACCCAAAAATTTAATTTCTGTTTTATAGAATTCACATTTCTCAATATTTATTTTTAAACCTGCTATATCTAATTCGTTCAAAACTAATTTTATGTGATCTTTATGTTCTTCTACTGTTCTAGAAAATATTAATATGTCATCGATATAATGAACTACAAAAATTTCAAATTTATTTAATATTTGATTCATACTTCTAACTAACGCACTGCATGCACTTTGAATACCAAAAGGCGTAACTTTAAAACGATACACTTCTCCATCTATCATAAAACCAGTGTAATCTCTACAACTTTCATGTAAAGGAATCAACCAGAAACTATGTCTTAAATCAACTTTACTAAAAATTTGTGCCTTTATTATTCTACCAAAAATTGACTCTATATTTTTAGGAGCTTCATATTGTGGTACTGACAATCTATTCAATGTTCGAGCATCTAAACATAACCTAATATCACCATTTGACTTTTTTGCTATAACAATAGGGTTTATATATTTTGTTTTACTTCTTTCTATTATGTCTTGTTCTAGCATTTCACCGATTTTTTTCCTAACATCTTCTATGTACTTGTATGGGATTGGATAGTTCTTGGATTTAAAATTTTCAATTTCTTTGACTTGGAATTTATGAATATAATTACTAGCTATACGAGTTTCATCAATTATTAAACCTTTATGTTGTGAAATTATTTCTGATATTATTCCCCTATATTTCTCGGATATCTTCATCTGCGAGATTATTTCATTTAAATTTCTGCTTGAGTCTTTTCTTTCGACCGCATTTATTATATTGCAACCTTCATTTGGTCTGTCAATATTTTCATTTTCCCCTTTCCCTATCTTTATAATTTCATCTAACAACTTTATTTCCTTTTCCTCGTAATCTATAATAATTCCATGCTTTTCTAATTCATCAGTTCCCATAACAATATCCAATTTCATATTCGGCACTACAAATAATTGCATCTCTAGACTTGACTTCCCTATTATAATATGCTCAGTAATCATTTTTGATACTTCAGTAATTTTCTTTCCACTAATATTTACTAATTCTACTTTTGGTATTTTCAATTGATTTGTTAATTTTATTTCAGACAATAGTTCTTCCCTTATTAATGATAGTTCTGATCCTGTATCACACATAATTTCTACTTCTTTCCCTTTTAAAAAACCTTTTAATTTAATTAAACCTATACTTTCATTTTCTTCCCTTTGCTGTTCGTAGTCAATGTATTCCCTCTGATGTTCATATAATACATTAACATGGTATTCGTGCTTTCTTAAAAATCCTGATTTTGTTGATTATTTTGACTTGAAGAGTCTTCCCTTTCCATATTACTTTCAATCCTATTACAGTTTACTTCCCTTTGATTATTTTCATTTCTACTATTATTTCTATTATTATTATTATTTTGACTTCTATAATCCCTATATCTATTTCTATTTTGATTAGCATTATTTCCATTATATCTATTTTCCCTATTATAATTTTGGTTTCTATTATCCCTATTTCTAAAATTGTTTTGATAATTATTATTTTGGAATCTATTATTATAATTTTGATTTCCCCTGTAATTGTTCCTGTTATCATTATATCCATTTTGTTGCCTAGTTCCTATGTTATTCTTATTATCAATTCTATTTAAGTATGATAGTAGTTGATTCATGTTTTTAATATTTGCAATGGCTATTGCCTCAGATATTTGACTTCGATACTGTCTTGAAATGTATAAAACTATCTCTTCCTCTCTCATCTTAGGTTCTAAATATTGTGCTTCATTATATAGGCTAAGTGCATAAGCACTCATGCTTTTTCTAGTCCCTTCTATATACTTCCTAAAATATAACCTTTCTCGACATTTCGACTGCTCATTTTCACCCCAAAAATTATTTAAAAACTCATCTATAAACTCATCTAAACTATTTAATTCCCTTTCTTTGCAATTGAACCACAACAAAGGTTCATCAACCAATCGTTCTCTTATTAATTTTTTCATTCTCTCTATATTCCTTTCATACTGTATTTCATTTTTCAAATCTTTAACAAAAATGCATGGATGTAATAATTTTATGTTTCCATTAAATTTTATTGTATTCTCATGACCTACATTTCTGTATTCTATATTCATTCTCTCTTCGGATCTATTCTCAATTCTTTTTATTCTTTCATCTTGTTCATTTATCATTTTTTTCTGATTTTCTTTCATACTTTGTACATTCACATTCACATTCTCTTCAATATTCCTCCCCATATCATTCATTCTATTTTCCATAATATCTATTTCTTTCTCTACATTATTAAACTTTCTATTTACAAAACTATTATATTCTTCTAATTTATTATCTATACTTTCTTCAACATGTTGTCTTATTTCCTTTTTCTCAGTTTCAACTATTCTCATAATTTCCTCAGTTCTTTTATCAAATTTATCATTCACTCTCTTAAGTTCATCTCTTATTTCACTCATACCTTGTTCAATTTTAGCATTTGTTTCCTTCGTTTCATTAGCTTTTAAATTTAAACTTTCAAGCAATCTCATTATTTGTGATTGACTATCTATTATTGGTGGTCTTTCTGCACTAATCATTTCACCCTCTTGATCAAATCCTATCAATTCTGGAGTCCTCTGTCTATCTCCTTCCATTTTTACTTTCTTATTAATTAATCTAGTTCTTTAAATTATTTTGATACGCGGTTCTATTTCTTTTTTCAAATGGCCTCACGTTTGAGCGACAATTATTACTAAAACTCTTATGAGTTTATTTTGCCCCACGTTGTGGTGACAATTATTACTAAAAAACTTCTTTTTTAGTTTCTTTTAATTTATTGATTATGAATTATTATTAATGCTTCCGGCTAGCTTTTTATTTTGTTTATTTTGAATAATAATGAACTTTCTCTTTTTTATATTATTTTATTTTATGGAATTAAACACAATATTCTTTGAATGTTAAAAAGTTTCTATATTTAAATCTCTATGACTCTATTTATCTCGGGTTTCTAATTTACAATTTTATTTTATGTTCTAAGCATAGAACTAGCTTTAACCTCAAAACTATTCAATATTAATAGTTGTTTACAAAATTACAAACGACAATCTTTCTTTCAGATTTACAAATAACACTACAATGGAAATATAATAAACAAACTTACTTTTAGTTTATATCCAAAAGTGTGTTTAACTATGTTGGCAATTTTCGATTTAATTCTTTTATAATTTCGTTGATGATTCACTTTTACACAATACTATGCTTTTTCACAATAATCACAGGTAACTAATTTGGATTACTTCTTCTTGAGACTCAGGAACTGTTGATAATACTTTGTTTTATCCTTTTAGATAAAACATGAAACTTTTCGATGCTTTATTTAAATTATTGATGAATGGCAATCGTTGGAAATTTCTTCTTAATTGGAGGTTATTACAGCCTTTTTACTGGATTCAGATACTTGGATAATCGTTGACTTTATATAAAACTTATTAACTTTGGTTTCTTTGAACCTATCGAAGTTTGGAACACTTTCGTTCACTGGTTTTTTATAGGTTATGAAATTTTGGTGAGTTGCAGGAGTACTTTCAGTCTACAGATGTAATGGCAAACTGAACTTCTTTACTTTCAGATTCGTTTTTATAGGCCTCCAAAACCGACGCTACTTTATGTCATAATCAACCTATGAGATGATTGCTTTTCAAATCAAGCATGCCAAGCTAATTGTTGTGAAACTGACACAAGTCTTCATTGTTACCAGATTGACATTGGAAATTCCTATTGACCAATCAGAATTTAGTATACTTTACTTTTTGAATTATTTGAGATTTTCAACTTATTTTACTTGTTAGTGATTCCTTCTTTTTAAATTAATATTGCCTACATTTTTCCCCACACTTTGGTATAATATAACCTATGATTGGGTTATTATTAATATGATTATTCCCATATTTATGGTTTTCTTGACAGTTACTTATTCTTAAATCTAATACATATCATATTATATCAATAACATTCTTTTAACATTATATAACTCAAATTTACTAATCCTAACTTACATCTATAACATTATTCAATGTTTTGTACTATCTCATGATAGTTTTGTAATCATTTTACTTATGATTTATGATTTCGTTACACTGAACGTTTCTTCACTTTCACTGAAGTTCTTGTTTATCACTTCTTATTCTATTACATCGTTGTTTATTATGTTTTACATTGTTAATATTAATATCCTAACTATTATTTAGCTTTTATTATTGTTTTTAATTCCATAAAATATTTTTTATTTGATCTTTTCTTATTTTCATAGTTCGGTAAGTTATTATTTTTAAATTTTTATTGTCTATGAAATGAAATCATAACAATATATATATATATATATATATATATATATATATATATATATATATATATATATATATATATCATAAGTAGAGCATAAGCAGATCAATTGTAATCAAGAAATCATTGTATCATTTAACTCATCGTGTTCATTAGTATTTGTACTGTTATTATTTCGTAGAGCAAGACATTAAGTCCGTAATGACGTCGAGCTCTACGTTAAGTAAAGTGTAACTCTTTTTATAAGTGTGTGTTTCTATTCCTATGCTTCTACCAGGACCACGGGTCAGCTTAGGGCAAACCGCCCGACTTTAAGAGCTGATCCCCACAAGGAGGTGAAAAAAAACCTTTATGGGGACGTTATGATCCTTGAATGTCATGGTCTACTGTCAGAGTCACCTTTCCCGACATACTAAGAACTTCACCCCTTGCTGGCCCATTGAACCTCACCTCTGTATTGTTTGATCATAATACCCACTCCATTACTTGTGTGCCTTGTACAATTTGAACAAGTACTTTACTGCGTGAGAACTGTATAATTCCAACATCCCCTCATGGAATGTGAGGTCCATTGACAAAACCACTTCACAAAACTTTGTTTTCCCTTCCTTGATAAGAGCTACTTTACATTGCAGCAGTTCCTCATAATCTACAAGCCACTGATTCCACCAGTGCTGGAGTATTGTTCACATGTTTGGAGTTCGGCTCATAAACTTATGCTGGAGCTCTTGGATCCTATCCAGTAGAGCTTACGAATTCATTGATCTCTAGAACATCGTAGAAAGGTTCAACAGAAATCTCGGCTGTTGTTCCACCGCGAGTGATCCAAGATAGGCGGACTAGATGAGCTCAAGCTAGCCACCCCTTCATTGTCAAGCTCGAGACCTAGCAGGATTTTTATATATATCGAACAGCGAAGTTGTGATAATCTTTTCCTAGTGCTTCCCTACACCTATAACCTCCAAACCTTCAAGAAAAATCCGAATGCCTATCTCCTACCAACATTCCACCTCAGTATGAGCCAACGGTGGTTTTGTATGTTTGATGAAGGCTCTTCGCTGTTGAACCTGTAGTAACGTTTTCATGTAATTATTAAAAGTGGTAGAAAACATCGTTTTTTTCTATATACTTACGTTTAGTGAGGGAAGTAAAAAAGAAAAGAGGATCATAACGTGTCCGACAAGGCAAGTTGTTAATAATGAAATCATTATGCACAAATACGATTATTATTATCCTCCTTCATTTATAATTTTAGCTTAATTGTCCAAGGTTATACAAAATAAAGACCGAAATATATTTCATCAAATAATCAATTTATTGACGATTCTTGGGAAACTTCTGTCATATGGTTTGTGGTTTGCCGCCTCATGTACTATCGAGCCTTCTCTCAGATATATCACTCCATGTGATGGTTGACGGAGTATACTCCGACACAATGGCTATCAATGCTGTTGTTCCACAAGGATCTTTCTCGGCACCAACTTTGTTTCTGCTCCATACATTTCTTCTGGTAGTGACCACCAGTCCCGTCCACAGCTTTGCAGATGATAGTATATTTCATACCGCTTTCTCATCTAGGGCTCCTATACCATCCAATGAAGCCAGAGGAGCGAGACAGAGACATGTTGACGCAATCAATGGAGATCTGTCAAAGATTTTGAAATGAGGATTTGATAATCTAGTAGAGTTTAATCCAATCAAAATTCAAGCTTACGTCTTCTCTAGGAAGGCGGATCCCACAATCCCTAATATGATGATGTCAAGTACAACTATTCCTATAAAGTCTTCCACATCCATGCCCGGGATTACCACCAACAGCATCCTCTCAGGGAGCAGCTCCTCATAATCTACAAAGCACAGATTCGACCTGTCCTGGAGTAATGTTCACATGTTTAACGTTCGGTTCCCAAGCATATGCTGAAGCTCTTGGTTCTACCCAGAAGAGAGATATTCGTCTGATTGATGATATCACACTTACGAGTTCATTGGCAACATCGTAGAAAGGTGGGCGATCTCCCCCTTTTCTGTAGATATATCCATATTCGGTGTTTATCAGAAATCTCGTCTGTTGTTCCACCACGAGAGATTTTAGATAGGCGGACTAGACGAGCTCAAATTAATCACCCCTTCATTGTCAAGCTCGAGAACTGCCCAACTTTTCCCTACCAGACATCATTTATCTATCGAACAGCGAAGTTGTGGAACTCTTTTTCTAATGATGTCTTTCCTTAAGCCTATAACCTCCAAACCTTCAAGAAAAATTCGAATGTCAGCATTGCAAACGTGCAATTTTTCGAAAACAGTTGAATAACACCAACATGATACGTTTCAGGTCCATGTATGATGCCACAGGCCGACTTAGAATTAAATAGGGAATCTAAAAGTGCCCAACTATATAGAATGTTCCATTTAAAATTACGAAATGGTAACACCCCCGTAAATAATGGAGCAGCCTGTATATATAAACAAAAGTGTTTTCTGTATATGCACTTCATGATTCGGTAATTTAATACATTTACTAGTTTTAGGACCTAATAATACCCTATGTTGATAAGAATTTAATGTCCAAGCATTCGACTGAATCATAAATTAATGTCACTTTTAATTACAATTATTGTACAATCTGACGTTTCAGTCTCTGGTTAGTAAAGACATAACACTACGAATAGCTTTAAGTTACGATATCACAGAAAATTTATTTCATTATCACGGCGGACGTTTATGAATCAGTACGTTCTTTATTCGAAACGCTCATGCAATGTGGGATGTAAAAAGGTTATGAAGTGCTTTTTTACATCGTAAAATTAATTTGTTACTTAATAAAATGCTCTTATTTCTTCTTTTAACGCATGGGAACGCTTAAATATCGGTTTGACAGAAACGCCGTATCCAGAATATTTATTTACTTTACTGGTTGTTTTGAAAAATGCTCTATTTTTAATTTTGTAAACCTGTCCAACTGTTCCATATACAAACAGCTGCCATATTGATGACAATGGAACAATCCAAGAAAACATTTAGTACGAATGTTAATTCTTTCTCGTGTTAATTATTGTGTATTGTAGTTCAACATAGAGTATGTTTGGCCTTGAAATAATGATCTTGAGCTGACTCGATTGTAAACAATCACAATAACTCGAACTTCCTTCAATTTCAACTGTTTTATCATATATAATTCGTTTAATGTTTGTTATGGTTAGTTGACGAACCATGTATTTTTGTTTGTTTTTTAGTTTGAAGGGCCTTTGTTTTAATTTGTATCAAAATGCTCGAATTTGTGGGAACAACGTTATTTGCTGCTGCCTTGTTGCTAGCAGGATACAACTTACAATGTAGAACGATTGCTCTCAAAGGACATAGGGGGCCGATGCCAATACAATATAATAGTAAACTAAAATGTAAGGCATATCCTAACAATGTTTGGGGACCACTGTTTCGAGAAGCATATTTATTGGTTTCTTCCGGAACTTCCATTATAGAAAGCAATATATTGCCTAATATACCAGGGAGAGGTGAAAAATCCCTGAAAAATACAACAGATGGCACCAACATCGAAAATCTCATGTGACATTTGTGATGTACCATCGTTAACTAGAACGCATTAAAATATTCAGACTGATATGTCATTCAGTTCTGTTTTGACAGCTATCGAACGGAAGCAATCTTGAAAATTTTTGTAAACATGGAAAAAAGTAAATTTCGAGTCTTTATTAAACATTATTTCTTGGTTGGAAAAAACATTACGCAAACCAAAACATCGCTTGTTAAACATTATGAAGACTCTTCACCAACGATTGGAACGATTCACAAGTGGTTTACTGATTTTCGTTGTGGTAATATCACCACAAAGAACGCCGTACGTTCTGGTCGTCCAATTGAGGTTACAACGCCAGAAATCGTCGATAAAATCCATGGTATGATATTGAACGATCGGCGAGTTCAAGTGTACGAGATTGCGGAGGGTATGGACATTTCAACCGAACGGGTACGGAACATTTTGCATACATTTTTGAATATTTTTCGAAGCTGCCAGATGGGTGCCGCATTTGCTCTCTGTTGACAACAAACGCGATCGTGTGACAACTTCAAACGAGTGTTTGGCGCGATAAGAAGGACTTTTTGCGCCGTTTCCTAACCGTGGACGAACATGGATCCATCACAACACACCAGAGACCTGAGTCGAAACAGTAGACTTGTTCTGGCGAATCGAAGCCGAAAAAGGACAAAGTGAGTTTCTCGGCCAACAAAGTCATGGCGACAGTTTTTTGGGATGCACATGGTACCGTCCATATCGATTACCTTGAAAGGGGCAAAGCCATCATCGGCGTTTATTATGGCAGAGCTTTTGGATCGATTCGACGCCGATGCCGCATTTGGCAAAGAAATAAGTGCTCTTACAGCAGGACAACGCACCGGCGCCAGGTCCGCAGTCGCAAAGGTAAAATTGCATGAATTGCGCTACAAATTGGTTAATCACCAACCATATTCTCCAAATTTGGTCTACTTTGATTTTTATTTATTTCCAAACTTGAAGAAATTGTTCGGCGGAAAGAGATTTGGCTCCAACGATGAGTTGGAAAGAATGCCTCTTTTGAAGGATTGCCGAAATCATATTATTTGAAGGGATCGAAAAATTAGAAAAACGTTGGACGAAGTGTATCTGCTAAAAAGGAGATTATGTTGAGAAATAAAATAAATTTTGTCCAAATAAATCATATCTTGTTTAATTTTTCAGGCACTTTTCACCTTGCCCTCGTACGAGATTATATTGTTCTTTTTCCCAGGTATATACAGTGTGTCCACGTTAAGGATTTACCACTCCTGTAACTTTTGTATTTTTCGACGGATTTTCATAACCTTCAAACATTTCCAGAATTTGGATTTTAGAAATATTTAAATTTCTACTAACATCCCTGAATCTTGAATGTGAATTATCATTAAAATAATTGAGAATCATTTGGTTTCCTTAATTATTATCGACTGACGGCTTTCAACTAAGACAATATTTTTTGTTTTCACAGCACACTAAGCTTTTTCACCGAATTGTAATGAAATGATATAATGCAAGGAAAAGTGGAAATTGTTCGAGTGGTCAACGTTTTATTTGTTTTCATAATGCTTTAAATCATAATAAGTGCAATAAAAAATTCAAATTAATGTTTCTTGATCATTTCAATGATAATTCCTATTCAAGCTTTAGAGATACTAGTAGGAATTTACATTATGAATTTCTAAAATCCAAATTATACTTACATTTTAATTGCTTGGACATCCTGTATTTTAGAACACTGAAAATGGGTATAGGTAAGCTTAACGTTATACTAAATAAGAATTCGTATTCTGTTTTTCTCTACAAAAATCCCTGATAATACTTTCTGAAATTTAAGCCAAGGAAAGTAGTCGTAGGGGGCCCTGATAACAGCCCAAAACTAAAGTTATCCTATAATTTAATGCACATTTTGAATACCAACCTAACAAAAAAGTATTTATCAGAATCCGTCAAAAAATACAAAAGTTACAAGGCTGGTAAGTCCTTAACGTGTACACACTGTGTATGAAGAGTTTTCTATTTTCTCATTGAGGATTTTGAGTTTAATTTAACATTTAGCATTTCATGTTGTGATGAAAGTTCAGATTTTTTCATTTTTAAATATTTTTCAGATTCAAAGAGTGAAATTCAAATGTTATTATTAATGAAACGGATTCTACTAAAACAAAAACTTTTTGATAGCTCATTGTGAAAAAGTCTAGGCGTTCAAACGACAGAGCACTTTTCATCAAACAATGAACTTGGATAGTCCAATGTAACATATGTAATATAATATCGATAATTTCAACTAGTACAACTTGTTTTATCGAAAAAGCTGAAACATTCAATAAATAATGAATGATTTCTAAATCTGAATGGAACAGAACAGCTGCACGCAAATTCAACTTTTTCGAACAGTAACGCAGTCTGTCGCATACTTAATTTAAGGTGGTTTGCAATAATACACTTTGTTTACACCATTGTTCGTTAACCTTGATTACAAAACTACTGACACTAATGATGTAAATAATTTTATTTAATTTATGAAAGTTAAATGTGGGAAGAATTGGTATGTTTCATATTTAAATTCCATTGTAATGACATATACAAACAATACCATGTATTAGATCATCAAAGGCTGTGTTTAAAAAGCCCTTAGATCTATGACAAATTGCTAATATGAATGTCGAAAACAAGGTTGCTTATATTAACTGAACGGAAAACCCATTTTTCGTATCAAGTAATTTATAGGTCTTGTAAATTGGATACTACAATTTACATAACGCCAAATGAAAAATATTTTCAGAATTTGTAATCTGATATTATTAAACATGGATAAGATAAAACTATCAAAAACAATACCTAGTGCGACATTATTTCATACGAGAATGTTTCTCCCCAAACGAATGACATGTTCGAAATGGTAAAAACTGAAGGGGCGCACAATGTACCCAATAAAGCGGTCTGAATGCTCCGCGGCGGGCGTAATTTCGGCCGGTAATCCCGTCGTCTACCTGCATAAATTAAGGGGTACCATTTATGACAGACGTAATTTCGGCCGAGGGTTGATGTTTATGATGGGATTAAAAAATTGGTAATTACTTGGGATATCTAGACAAATTTAACTTATTTTGAACGCTACTAGGCAATAGAAAGCATCAAATATATTTGTACGATGGCATCAGTTTCAACAATTAAGAGTTCACGTGGTTGTGACTTGCTTGTTGTGGAAAAGTTCCAGTTTTGTAAACAGGACGTGTTAAAAAGTGGTGAAGAACGTTGGAGGTGCATAAAGAAAAATTTAAGATGTTTAGCCAAACTGTACACTATTGGTGCTGAATACACAGTTACTAGGAGGGAATTAATCCACAACCACGAGTCAGATGAGACTGCGTTGGAGAGAAAAATAGTGACAACTTCATGCAAGCGCAAAGCTGAGGAGGACATATCGGAGAAACCTTCAAAAATTATTAAAAGCATTCTTTCAAAACATTTGCCAGATAATTTGTCATCGACAGATGTCAATCGAATAAGAAGAAATTTGTACAACAGCCGCCGTAAGCTGCTACCAGCCCTGCCTAAAGATATTCACGATGTGCATTCTGTACTAGAAAGTTATGGACCGAAAACTAAAACAGGAGAAAATTTTTTGTTTATTAACAGCACAGCTGATAATATCATTGTTTTTTCTTGCCAAACAAATATTACAACTTTATGTAAAATGAAAGATTTTTTACATGGATGGCACATTTTCTTATTGTATAAAATATTTTTGTCAGTTATTTACCATCCATGGACTGGAAAATGGGCATTATGTTCCCTTTTTGTATTGTCTGTTGCCTAACAAGACCAGTGACACATATATGAGACTTTTTTTGTCGGTAAAATCTAAAATTTTTAAACTGTTTAATATTGTTTTTGAACCGAAGGAGGTATTTGTGGATTTTGAAATCGCAATTCATAACGCACTAAAAGTTGTCTTTCCCAAAACCAAACTAAATGGTTGTCGATTCCACTTGCATCAGGCGTGGTATAGAAAAATACAATCATTAGGCTTAACCCAAATGTATAAAGATAAAATCTGCGAGGAAAGCAAATGGCTTACTCATACTTTTGGGCTAACTTATTTAGACCCCTCTGAAGTTGAAGATTGTTTCATATTTGATCTCATGTCATACAAACCGGATCATAAACTTATAGATAAATACACAGACTATTTATTAGAAAAATACATAGCACCAGAATCTCATTTTCCACCAAATATATGGGCATATGAAAACCCATCAATCAATCATTCCATTCGAACTTTACTTCTAGTTTTTATTCAACTCACCCTTCTATATTTATTTTTATAGAAAAATTAAAAGATTGTCAGATCGATGCATATTTAAAACTAAAAAATTTACATATTACAGCAAAAATTAAACACAAATAAGTAAAAAATAAACTAAAATTTATCGAAAACATGGTAAATATGCTTCGATATGGCAATATTTCTAGAATTAATTTTGTCAAATCTGTTTCACATCAAAATGTTTTCTAAAAATTTATAGTGTACCTAAGTTATAGATGTCTACGTTATAGAAACAAGTTGACGTAATTAATTTTGATTTAATTTTAACTTGACTTTTTTGTGTCTGCTGTAGTGCTTGTTTAAAATTTATATAGATACTTTTATTGAAATAAAGAAATATTTTAGTACAAAGCATTCTGTTATTTTATTTCAACTAACATTTGCGGCCGAAAATACCTATGAGATAAGGAAGCAACTTAAAACCTCCGGCCGAATTTACCTACCGGCTTTTAGTACCTGCCCTTTTTACGGCCGAGATTCCATCCGCCCGTGCTCCGGACTTGTCCGCCCTCGTTTTGATTAATTGATTGATTGATTGATAGGCTACGGAATATTTGATTATAGTTCCTAGTATAATGACAATATATCCTGACATAGCTCTACCAAAAGCTTTACATACAATTATTTCATCCACATAATAGCTTCACATAGCTCTAAGATCCCTTTTCGCACTGATTAAAAATCTGTTTATTCCTTCTCAATGCAAGAGTTTATTGAACCTCGAAACTGAATTTTTATTATTGTCACTTTTTCTGTTATTTTTCCGTAGTGTCGTTACTTCCAAATTCATTTTCTAATTGTTTCTAATATTAACCTTCTACTTCTGGAGAATCACAAACAATCTTTTCTTGTCAAAAGATAGAAGGGAAGTATCTAATATTTGATGAACATTTCAGGCAATATTTTTACTTACTTTCATTTTTTTATTGACTTACTGAAGCCAAACCTTGGCAACAGTTTATGGATTGGTGTCCATGATAAAATTTAAAATGACTTCTTCAGTTACACCTAGATACTTTTCACTAATTTAGGTGTTGAAAATGGAAAGATGGAAAGTGATGTTACGGATATGTTTTTTATTATTGACTGACGTACTATTTTTTTGTTATTTGTATTACGTATAATTGACTGGTAGAAAATAATGAAAACAAATCTCTTTCCGCCGAGTCATTTCTTCGAGTTTGGAAATAGATAAAAATCTGGACAGAGGGTCAAATCTGGAGAATATGGTGGATGACGAACCAATTCGTAACGCAATTCATGCAATTTTGCCATTGCGACTAAGAACCTATGTGCCCGTACATTGTCCTGCCAAATGCCCCGCTTTCGCTTCAAATCGGCGTCAAATCGATCCAACAGCTCTGCATAATATACACCGGTGATCGTTTTGCCCTTTTCAAGGTAATCGATATGGACGATACCATGAGCATCCCAAAAAACTGTCGCCATGACTTCGTTTCGCAAGGACACGTCCATTGTTCTGACTGTTCTTTGGTCTCTGGTGTGTTGTGATGGATCCATGTTTCGTTCACGGTACAAAACGGCACGATAAGTATTTTTTATCACGCTTGGACATCGCCAAACACTCCTTTGAAATTGTCATACGGTCGCGCTTGTTGTCAACACAGAGCAAATGCGGCACCCATCTGGCAGATAGTTTTGTCATCTTCAAAAATTTATGCAAAATGTTCCGTATCCGTTCGGATGAGATGCCCATATCCTCAGCAGTCTCTTGCACTTTAACTCGCTGATCGTCCAATATCATACCATGGATATTATCGACGATTTTTGCACGACCAGAACGTTCAGTGTCCTTTGTGGTGATACTACCACAACCAAAATCAGTAAACCACTTGCGAATCGTTCTAATCGATGGTAAAAAGTTTCCATAATGTTTTTTCCCCGTCTGAAATAATGTTTAATCAAGACGCCAAATTCACTTTTTTCCATATTTATAAAAATTTTCAATGTTGCATGCTTTCGATGGGTGTCAAAACAGAACTGAATGACATATAAGTATGAAAATGTTAATGCATTCTAGTTAAAGATGGTACATCACAAATGTCACATCGGATTTTCGATTGTGGCGGCATCTGTTCCATTTTTCAGGGACTTTTCACCTTGCCCTCGTATAAGCATATTGGATCGAGATTACCGAGTTGCCGTTGATAGACCAGAAATGACTGCAACGTCATGGAGTCCTCAGATTTCAAAAATATTATCAAGAGAGAAATGTCTCGACAGGGGCAGCGAAACTCCGTAGGACAAAAAAGACTTGCTGCAAACATTAGATTAAATCAATACAAATTACTATTAAAAATGGATAAAAACTAATGTATTATACTTAAATAATTTTTTCAGTTCAAATATTAAGTTTTCAATGTTCAGTACGTGTCCAATATCATTATTTTGTATCTCCACACGTTTTTGGCGTCTTCTGTAAAATGACATCTTTGACACTTACTACTACCTTGGATTGTCAACGCCTCATATTACCCAATATCCAATAAATGCATCATATAATATACCTGTGTGCTAACACCACTTGATTAAGTTTCCAGAGGATCATGAAAAGGAATATATTATACTATCAGTTACTACAAAATTGTAACTCAACAATGAAATAACTGTTGTGATCCCAGTTCATTGTTCAGTCAAATTAAGCCTCCTCCACTTCAATTTTGGAAGTGTCTGTCTAGTGTTCTTTGCAGCTGGGGAGCTTTGTTATAATAATCCTCATTATGATTGGCTCATCGTTTGAGAAATACTGTCCCATGTCATAATAGGTTTGAGGCATTCGATAAATGAATGTTTCGAACAGTAGTTTATTTCTATGTTACATCATAGAATTAATTGAATGCGTTCTATATTGTTATGAATTTAGAAACTAAATTATTGTGTATGTTAACGAAAGTGAAATAAAATATCTCCGGTTGAAAATTTCCATTTTGTTCCACAAAGTGGATCGTTATGAGATTGAAAGTTGCAATTATTATATGAAGGCTTCGTAATAAACCATTAATTAAGCTAATAGGAAGAATGTCGATTTTAAGTAACAAACGAAGAATATTGTTCCGTTACGATGAACGGCAAATTAATATTGCAGTCAACGATAAAGACAACCGACGTTAACCAACATCGATGTTTCATTATTCTACAGATACGTCAGTTCTATTTTTCCTATTTTATTATTTGATGCCTTTTTGACGTTTTTAAAAAGGGTACTACCTCCCACGGTCGTATACACAGGTCCGGAAACTCTATGGTTGAGTTGAGTCGCTTACGGGTCCCCACGGTCGTAGTCCCTCGCTCAGCCACCAGCTAGCGCTTAAATCGCGAGGGGGTAAAACCATAGATAACTCTACTAGGTAGTACGGTAGTAGAGTTATCTATGGGTAAAACGATTTCTTCCCGGAATCACAAGCAGTGTTACTAATGCCCATTTGCACCGTTGAAATGGAAAGTAATAAAGTAATATAATACACAATTATCGTAGTGAATTCTACTGAAAACTGTTATTTTCGTAGAACTATTGTAAAGAAGACCCGTATCCCTAATTTTTCGGAAACTGAGAAGCAACTGCTTTTAAGCTTTGTGCATAAATATAAGCACATTATTGAATGCAAGAAAACTGACGGTGTCAGTGTTGATGAGAAGAACAAGGCCTGGAAAGCTGTAGCCAATGAATTCAATTCTTCATGTTCAGAAACGAAGTATAGAGAGGTGCATTCACTTGAAAAATTTTTCAGCAACAGAAACATGGATGTGCGGAAAGTTGTAGCTCAATTTATTCTCTTCATTGAAAATCTATTATTCACAGTATTCAATCAATGTGCTAATGGAACCTGATAATTGTGACGAACCTGGTAATTCTAACGATGAAATCAAAACTACTGATATGGTAAGGTATTTTGGAAAACATAAATATATCGTAGAAACATAATATTTTTTATGACAGAATTAACCAACATTAGGCTGGGAACTGAGCGAATTCAAGAGCAGCATGTTGAGAACTCGAAAGCCAACTATCTTGGCAAATGCAACTTCCAGTAGGAGAAGACCTTTAGTTTCTCGGGAATTGACATCCTCGACAATAGCAGAGAAATATGATTCCCTCCTGGA
The DNA here is from genome assembly GCA_958510875.1 of Endomychus coccineus. Classification (NCBI taxonomy): domain Eukaryota; kingdom Metazoa; phylum Arthropoda; class Insecta; order Coleoptera; family Endomychidae; genus Endomychus; species Endomychus coccineus. The sequence continues at coordinate 112,150,424 of OY294070.1, read as the reverse complement.
CAAAAGATTGGCCATTGCAGACATGGAATTAAAAAAAAGGTCAAAATGATGTGAAATGGCAGCTTGAACCTCATGAGGGAAGCCCTGCTCTTAGATTTAGAGATAAAGAAACAAACACTTGTTAATTTGAAAGCAAAACAGTAATTTTATAATTTTTAATCAGAAGTAGTAAGAATCTATGTAATTTGTCAATGTTTTTCCTCTATTACTATATATTTTTTTTTAGATTGTAAAGGATCTTTACTTGTTGGAATGGAAATCCATTATGTTACAAATGAACACTACATTGTTATTTCATAGGTATTTTGGATCACTGCATTTTTTTAATTTACGACTTGTTCTCATTGCCACTAGTGAATTTTTAATAAAATTCAACCAAACTGATGTGTAGATTCTTATATTTTTATAAATTATCAAAATAATTATCAATTAAATGTGTTCTTGTATTTATTATTCTGATTTGAGAGAGGAATAGAACTGTTACTCTTGTCAAAATGTATTACTCACCTTAAAAATAACTTCCCCTTTTTCGTACACATAAAAGACCTCGTTAAAACGATTTCTTTCCGGAGTGTGTACTTATTATCTCAGGCTTTTTTTGGTAGTAATTTAAAAAGGAAATCTATGAAAATAATCGATCGCATATAAACATTTTTTTAATTAAATTAGGATAACAATCAAAATACATGTATACAAATAAACTATAAAAGAGTTCACACTGTGGATATATTATAACACTATAAATAAGAAATAATCACCCTTATCCACTAAAAATACTACTAAAGTACTGAGGACCTTTCGGCTACCAAGTAGCCATCATCAGAGTAAACTAAATTAAAAACCAAAACGTGCCTATTTAAATACTATTTGGGGATAATAATGTAAACAAAGGGTTACCCTCAGCTGGAGATAAATCGAAATTTAGTAAATTGCTTCTTTGTTTATACATTTCCATCCCTTCTAAATTACCTAGAAATTTTCTGTACTGTGTTTTAAAAGTGATAAGCTTTCTTGAGAAATGGTGTGACCTGTATTTAAAATATGTTCGGCTATCGCTGATTTTTCACTATCATTTTTCTTTATATGGCCAAAATGTTCCTTATAACGAGTTGTTCCGGAATTGCAGGCATCCACTGTTTTCTCGCATTTCTGCATCTTTCGGCACTTTAAAAACAGAAGTTTTTGTTTTGCACTTTTGTACCCCGTTTTGCATTTAGGCACAATGCAGTTTCATTTTTGCTGAAAACGCAGGTATTCCTTCTGTTTACAAGTTAACTGTCAAATGTCACAGAATACTCTTCATAGAGATCAAGATGATACTCTTACGTGACGCTGACGCCTTTTATGTACCCCCTACGTGACGACTTTTGGTACTACGCGCACTTAGACGCGTAAGCGACTCACTGCTCAGATAGGAAACAGTCTCGAGTTTCCAGACCTGTCTATACGACCGTGCTCCCTCCTAACTAAAATAGCTGCTCTAATGAAATATCCAGTGAAGTAGAAAATGGGATGGGAAAAGTTGACGAATGTTTCTAGTGGCAAATAACGTGTTCTATTTTAAGGGTACTTGATCCAAAGTTGGTTAAAATCACTGCAGAGGTCAGAGTTACTATAAAAAAACTATCTGTCCAACCTAACTCCGAAGTGCTGTATTTTAGTTGGGAAGCGTAAAATTACGCATGTGGATGGCTTATCGACTGATGAAGTTTGTGATACATCGTTTTCAAGACCCTGTATATGGGCAGGAATTAAGCTGAACATAATCATAACTATCGTTAGGAATCCTTTATGGTAACGTGTGTAACCGAAACCTTAGTTTTTCTCGATCAAAGACATTATTATCGATTAACTCCGTATAATTTGTATAATTACGCACCTCCTACGTGTGGTCGCTATACCGTGACCTATTTTTGATGCAATCTCGTAAATTCAAAGGTTTGATAAAAAATGTTTAATTTTGCCAACAACTGAATATGGAAATTCGTGTGGGCGTTCACTAAGTAGACGCAAAGGTATGGGCAAGGGTATACGAGTTGCATAGTAATACCATTTACTTTAAATGTACAGAGACAGTCGTAAATATTGACAATTTTAACAGTTAACCGTTTATTGCATAAATTTATTGCCAGTATTCAGGGACGTGACATTTGACTTTTATTTACAAATTTTCGCAGAAATGGAATTGCATAGACGCGGCTGGTAAATAGTATTAGTGGTTCTCCTACCGCTTTTAAAAATTGCATTTAAAGAAAATATTAAACTTATGTGGCAGTTCGCATTACTATTATGCAGACTAGTCAATATATTCAGATACTTTTAACACGTACAGCGACTAGTAACCGAATAACTTCAATGGATCAGTATTTTGACTACTGAGGTAGAAGCTAAATAAGAATGTCGATTGTTCGATGTATGAGTGGTTCACACTGTAGATTGGAATCTTAAAACATCTTTCTTTTATGAAATCAATAATACCACTTAGTCAGCACCCTCTATAGTACAAGGCCAGACCGCTCGATCGTTACGTCACAAGCCAGAGGCTATGTTCCAGCACAATGCTGCAATATCGACAGTAAAACAAAAGTTTTATTTATTCTTCAGGACATATATAAGGATTTCTTTTTTAAACGGGGTTGTCAGACGTGAACTGAGTCCTTAGTTGCACTCCATTAGCTTTTATCAATGTGAAAAACTTGTCTTCTAATGATTCTGTTGAAAATTTCCCAAAATTATGCAATTTAAATTAAGGTTATTGAAACAATACGGAATAGTTCCTAAAATTCTGTGGACCAGTGTGTGTGTGACCATGCAGTATGCATCGGTGTTGTTAATTTATTTAAAGCCGAACTTGAGGTCCACGTATCTAACCTATTTAATAGATTTCTTCAAAACTTGATTTCGAATCATCCTGTAAGTTACCTTTGACGATAGGTTACAGAAAATGTTCCTTAATAGTCTAGGAGCCAGAGCGATATTGATGGTTTGAACATTAACCCGATGGCACTATGGTTTATCGTTAGAGGACGGTTCAATGACCAATTCATCTCACAGACCGAATTTTCCCCAGCTGCTAGATCTCGAGATACAGCATCCGCATTTTTTCTTTTTTTGACTGAAGGTTAACTCTTTCAAAGTTGCGGTTACTTGAAAAGCATGCCATTCTTATACACTTCCGCCATGTGCCATCATTTTTTATCGTGTCCGTTTATCAGGCCAACCAGTTAAAATAGACCCGAAAATGGACTGCAAGTTAACCGCCCAAAACCTGGTGGAAAATGTTCATTGGTATTGGCAATTGTTTACATACCCTATGCCATCAAATGTTATCGGTCCATTTCCGAGTAATTGGCCATTATTTGGACCAAAAATGTTTTTTTTTTCATTTTGTGGATAAAACTTGCGGTTTACAAGTTAACATGATGGCACCATTTTAAGTCACTTTATTGGAGGTTAAATAAAGATACAAAATTATCGCCATCACTCCTTGCCCATTTCAACTCCCCAAAAACCCATAAGACCACCCTCCAAAACAAAAAAAAACGGGCGTTTCGATTTCAAACCCCGCCAGAATCTCAATAATTGACTAATTTATCATAAAATTGGTCATATTATCCATACTATTCATATTTTTTTGGGGGTGGTTTCAGGGGGTTTTGGGGGGTTGAAATAGGCAAGGAGTGATGGCAATAATTTTAAATCTTCATTTGACCTCCAATAAGGTTATTTAACATGGTGCCATCATGTTACCTTGTAACCCGCAAGTTTTATCCACAAAATGAAACAGTTTTGGTTCAAATAATGACCAATTACTCGGAAATGTACCGATAACTTTTGATGGCATAGGGTATGATAACAATTGACAACACCGATGAACATTTTCTGCCAGGTTTGGGAGGGTTAACTTGCAGTTCATTTTCGGTCCAATTTTAACTGGTCGGCCTGATAAATGGACACGGTAACAAATGATGGCACATGGTGAAAGTGTATAACAATGGCATACTTTTCAAATAACTGCAACTTGGAAAGGGTTTACCTCCAGTCGCAAAAAAATATGCGGATGCTGTATCTCGAGATCTAGCAGCCGGGGAAAATTCGATCTGTGAGATGAATTGAACCGTCCTCTAACGATAAACCATAGTGCCATCGGGTTAATGTTCAGACCATCAATATCGCTCTGGCTCCTAGACTATAATCGTTGTTCTGAGGGGAGTTACCTTCATTATTTCCACCAAGGTATCTTCATAACGTTTGAGAACATGAATGAGCTTCCGAGTAGCCGTTATTCAACTTTGAATACTTGTATTTCTGTTTTCGGTGAAAATTCTAGTTTTGTTCGCAGCAATCGCGCCAGAATAACCTATCAGTTTCCCGAAGCTACTCTTCCCCATCGGTCGGTTCCCAAATCATGTGCCCTAAGTAGTCTTATTGAACCAAGAATGGCTGCCTTCTGCATCCGGTCTGTTAAGATCTGCGCAGAGTTCTTACAGGACGGAATGATCTTCAAGTTTGAACGCAGCGAAGACCGAATCCCGCCCAAAACACCGATGATCAGAACAACTAATACGACCTTGTGGCCTGGGTATAGCGTACGGAGCTTGAACAGGAGATCTCGATACTTTGTCCATTTCCTCCTATTTCAAGACTATTTTTTTTCTGCCGGAGCAGAGAATTCGATGACATACATAGTCTTGCTTTGTTTATCGAGGAGGACAACGTCAGGCCTATTTGCTTGTTTGGACCTGACGGTCGAAAACGGATAATTTCAGTAGATCTGACAATTTTCGTTTCCGACAACGGACTCAATATCTCCTGGCATGTAAGGCAGCACCGGCTCTTGGTCTATTCCGTACGAGTGCCTTAGATGGTAATACAGCACACGTAGAGCTGCATTATGGCGATGGGCATACACCGAGGCCCCTTTTGCAGGACATGCCGACAGCAGGTGGAAAAGCGTCTCAGGCGCCTTTCGACAGGCCTTGCAGCTGACATCAGGAACCTGCACATCCATCACGTTGCGGCGATAGACCAAGGTGTTGATTACGCCATCTTCAGCTGACCTTAGTTAGCCGAAGGTCAGCCTGGTCGAAAAGCAGAGCGTTTCGATGTTTCGTTAGAAAGCACCGTGTATTGTATTGTCAACATGCCGCCCGAGCATAAGATCTTGCTCCACGTCATTTATCTGGGCTTTCAGGCGAGAAGGTTGTGACTAGAGGTTGCCCTCTAGTTGGCCCTCTAGACTGATGCGAGATTCGAGACCAAGTTCTTCCGCAGCTTTTTGTGCTGCCTTAATGATAAATACGCCTCCCCCCCCCCCCCCGCTGGCCAATTCATGACTTTTGACAACGCAGGAGGGGGTCCAAACTCCAAAGAACTTTGCAAGCTATACTCAGAACCACACTTCGGTGCAGACCCTATAGACTAAGGAATACCCTACCTCCCCGGTGACGTGGAAGATAAATGCGGGAAACGGACGACCTAGGATGCAAACTGTGATGGATATGCATCATTTTCCGGGTGTCTGTGTCGAGTCTACGCAGCTCATCGACCGTTAATTTCACCACTCCATAAGAGTGGAGCAGGACTGGTACGGCAAGCATATTTGATGCAGACGCCTTGTTCTCACTATCACTAAATCTTTCGAACAAGGTTTCTGTACTTGCCGCAGAGAGCCAACTTTTTCTTGGGAAGCGTCATAATAAGGACGCTGTTCTATTCCCAGGTATCGATAGGTATCTCCAGCATCAAGGGATTTGAAGATACTTCCGTCGGTAAGTTGCATATTCTCGTGGCCTTCCGGAGATGGTCCTCATCTTAAATGAAACACTGCGCACTTGTCCAGTCACAACTCCGTGCCTACGGCTCGTGTATATTCCTGAACCACGTTGAGAGCTTGATGGAGGTTTTTCTCCCCAGAAGCATACTGTTTCAGATAATCAATGTAATAAATGGGTGATCTGATGCCTCCGGTCATTCGGTCGTCCAGAGTAATATCCACGAGTCTGTCTCAACGCAATGGAGAGCGGCAGCAGTGAGATGTTGAACAAAAGGGCTCTCCTTGGGAAACCACTCATAAATGTAATTCTGTCAAGACTCGTTGTGTGTCTGATGTGATGGCAAAATGAGTCTTCCAGAGTGACAGCAGATGTTCTATGCATCTCACTAGTGGGATTGGTATCGCAAGGCATTGGAGCAAGTATAATACTAGCTCATGTGATGTTGAATCAAATGCCTTGCAGTAGTCAATCCAGGCCATGGAGATTAAGAGATATAAAATTTTCTGAATTATGAAGATTACTCAGATAATTTAACATACGATTATAAAGATGAATAAACGTAAAATATTGAACCATATTCGAACCCACATTTCCGGATGTTTAGTCCAGGGTGTTTACCGATTACAATACTTTGGTCCCGTCAGATTCTTACATTTTTGTAAATATAAACCTCTGAAAGGATAGTAGATCATTGATGAGCACAATGCGATTTGATGCTCCGCTATAGATCAACTATTCACGCACTTTCATCTAAAGTTCAATCTTTTTGAAGTGAGGAGTGTAGGTAGAGTATTACTATGATTGGACCAAACGGGCTTCTCGAAACGTTTCCAGCGAAGTTCTAGAACGACGGAATATTATGAAACATTATCACGACTGCGTGTTTTACTATATTTAGATTGTGACTGCTAGAAAAAAAAAGAAGAAATTACTGTGTCTCTGAATTATTCAATATTCTCGATTTAAAAATACCTGCTGAGAATCGCACATAAATTACGCTATTGAATAGCAGCAAATGAAGCTATATCAGCATGTACACTTCTGACTGGCGTAATTGAGCGGCCGTCACAAGTGTATCATTAAAATTGACGCACGAAATGAAAAGGGAAAATTAATATAAATTATTGGGTACCTACGGCGTTATTACAGTATCAAAGAAACAGACAATTTCTGACGGCAAATGAGCACAAAATATGGAATGGAAATCATACACACAAATTGGTGGTTTCTGCACACGCATTCCATGTGTTCTCATACGCGCAAATAATACATAATTATTCTGCGACGTGTAAAACAGTTAGCAGGTTCGATTTTGTCACAAACGAAATACAGGGTTCATCGTGTTCATTCTAGCAGCAGAACATGTTGATTATATGTAATCATTTTGTTTGCATATTTGATTTAGTTCATTATTAGTGGGTGCGAAAGATCACGGTAGGAACTTTGCTATTTTAAATGAAATGTTGTATTGCATGGGTCTGCTGACATTATTTCCTATTTCCTCCAGAAGTTAAAAAGTACCTAATGCTAGTTTATGTTAATTACGGTTATTTGCGCATGAATCAAAATTCATTCTACGAGAGCAAGGGGACAAGTCCCCATAAAATGAAACAGATGGCGATACAATCGAAAATCCCATTTGTACCATCTTTAGCTAGAACGCATTGAAATTTTCAGACTGATGTCATTCAGTTCTATTTTGACACCCATGGAAAGCAATCAAAGATTTTTGTAAACATGGAAAAAGTGGATTTCGCGTCTTGACTAAACATTACGCAAACCAAAGCATCTCTTGTTAAAGATTATGGGGACTCTTCACCATCGATTGGATCGATTCATATTTTGTTTACTAATTTTCGTAGTGGCAGTATGACTACAAAGGACGCCGAAAGTTCTGGTCGTCCAATTGAGGTTACAACGCCAGAAATCGTCGATAAAATCCATGGTATGATATTGGACGATCGATGACTTAAAGTGCATGAGATTGCTGACGTTATGGGCATCTCAACCCAACGGGTATGGAACATTTTGCATAAATTTTGAATATGAAAAAGTTATCTGCCAGATGGGTGCCGCATTTGCTCTTTGTTGACAACAAGCGCGACCGTGTGATAACTTCAGAGGAGTATTCGGCGATATTGAAGAGCGATAAGAAGGAATTTTTGCACCGTTTCGTAACTGTGGACGACACATGGATCTATCACAACACACCAGAGACCAAAACGAAGCCGAAAAAGACCAAAGTGGATTTATCGCCCAGAAAGTCATGACGACAGTTTTTTGGGATGCACACGGTATCGTCCATATCGATAACCTTGAAAAGGGCAAAACGATAACCGGCGTATATTATGCAGAGCTGTTGCATTTGGCAAGGAAACAGTGCTCTACCATCAGGACAACGCAGCAGTCGCAATGGCAAAATTACACGAATTGGTTCAAACTTGAAGAAATGGCTCGGCGGAAAGAGATTTGGCTCCAACGATGAGGTCTTCACTGAAACAAACGCCTATGTTGAAGGATTGCCGAAATCGTATTATTTGGAAGGGATCGAAAAATTAGAAAAACATTGGACCAAGTATATCGGGCTATGTTGAAAAATAAAATAAGTTTTGACCAAATACATCATTTCTGGTTTCATTTTAAAGGATTGTCATCCGGCCGCAGGGAAGTACCGAGAAACTGTAAGAAAGGGGGTTTATGTTGTTCAATCTCCATTGTAATTAATAACTAGTTTTAGGTACTTGGAGAATGGATAAATAGTCTGCGTAGCGAAGTTACTCTTCGCAAATCATTTGATTTGGTTACTGATTTTTACATAATCGTTTCACATTCTATAAGATACTCTTCGTATTTGTGTAAAGATAATGAAATAAATTATTTATTTCATTATTCTTATGAAACTGAATAATACTCAAAATAATAATATTTTTAAGAAAATGTTACAAAAACCAATTTTTCGTTTCTGGGATTCGAACCCAAGACTACTGAGCAGGAGCTGAGTATCCTAGGCCGTAGAGCATATCTTTGGTTTATCGCAGTTAAGTGCGGTGTGAATTTAATTTCACGTTAACTTTCATTTACTGTCAGAGTTTTGTGTCAATTCAATGTATATTTTGTGATTTGTGATTTTTTTTAATTTCAACCCCTCAGAAAAGGGTGTGTTTATTACACGATTTTCCTGAAAATAATAGGGTTTGTCACAGAACCGCAATCGATTTGTTTTTCTGAATTTGAATATGATAGGATCTTTCGTTTTTTAGTTATTGTGTCAACAAATTTCGTGACATACATTCAAACAGACGAATTTTTTCAAAGTTGCTCAAAATTAGATGAAAAATACTATAGCTAAGGAATTTTTGCTCTAGGACTTTTTTCAACGATTTTAAAAATAGCTTGCGTTTTGACCATTTCTGAATTAATCTACAGTATTTTTGACATAATAATCTAGATCGATTTAGAAATGTTCAAAACCGATATAATTCTGAAAATTATTTTAGGGCCGATTAAATACTTTTCTTACACTATACACTACGTATTATAGTGAGGGAAGTAAAAATTTGAAGAGACAAGATAATGCAATAGCTCCTATGACGATCTACTTTATTTATAATATACAGGATAAAATTTTTTTTTGTTAAATAATGATTGATGTCACCCACACCTCCGTCATTTATTGTTCCATACCCACTGTCATATTAAATATGTCTACCAATTGTGGTTAAATTACCCCACCAAGCGGTTTAGAAATAAAAAATTGGACTGCCTCTTTTCTAATTTTTTACATCCTGTAGCTTGATAATGGCTGTTCTAAGACCCCTATATAACAAAAAACATTGCCATAGAAAATGGCTTTAAATTTTTCACCTTTACTTACTACGATATATTCTATATAATGAATTAGCTTCACTTCTAAGTCCTCAATGACCTAACGAGGTTATAAACTAAGCCAAAACGTGAAAAAATTATGTGAAACTACTTCAAGTTAGATTGAGGAACGACTGAGGATTCAATATTTCAATAGGTTTCTAGTATTTCTTCAAAAAGGTCCTCGACTTTACCTAAGAAGCCACTGAAAACAGAGTCGAAATCAATGTCTGTGATTGCGTTGGGGTACACCCTACCCTTAGTCATATTCAAGTACAAGTGAGTTGGAGATAGGAAGGCCTCTGCGTCCTTTTGGGCGTGCAGACGAACCTCTAGCAGTACATGAGGATTACAGCCACAGATCCTTCATTGGATATACACGGCCGTGATTAGACCTATGCCGCAGTTTTGTGGTGTTCAGGGACGAGGACTGCAATGTCACAATGCCCCTTGTATGAACATTGACTGCAGCGGCTTGTGTAGGTATCACGCGTGGTATGAGGTCAGCTCCAACTAGGGCTCTTGAATCTCTCGCTAGAATACCACCTTTATACTTATTCATAAAAGCTGAAGCCACGGCCTACAGGTTAATGGAGCTATACCACTGGACTAAACCGCACTACTCTCGTGGACATTAAGTCCATACGAGAAATGAAGCAAGATAGCGTTAATACAGCTATTTGTCTCACTATTCAATTCCAATCTACCCTGATAGAGAGGCATGAGGCAGGCCAAGCTCTTTATCAAAGAGCCTGTGTTTAGGCTCTCTATGAAACTCCTTTCTCCATAGTTAAAGGACAATAGAGAGACTGGAATTCTCATGGACCACTACTATCTTAACAAACACCTTCATATCATGGGCATCACAGATGACCCTTGTAACGTTTTGGACGTTAAGAATTTTATTCAATGGTCTTTTATTATTTCGATAACTGTTGTGAGATATTTTATCTTAGAAAGAGAAAACCTTGAACTCTGTTGTTTGGAAGCCCAAACTAAGTATATCAATCCGGTAGCGGGTTACTGGAGAAACAGAAGATTGACGCAAGAGGTCACACGTTTGGTGATATTTGGGGAGGGGTTGAATGCGGAGGTAAAGACGAGCATCTTGAGTGTAACTTGAAAGTTTATATAGTTGTGGATAGATGTTATTATGATATGTTGATCATTATAAGTACATAATATCAATGCGATATTCGCCATTTAAACTTTCAAACTATCTATCAGAATTGTGCATATCGTTTTATTCGGCTTGTTTAAACTAGCAAATGAAATGGTATTCCGTAGCACCTTGAATTGACATTCGTCATAATAAATTTGATACAGTAGCGGTATTTTATGCTGAAGTATTGGTGATTTAACGGAATAATTATTCGATCTGCGTGAACATAAATCAAGCCAAATTTCTCAGTTACTGTTTTATGGGAGTGAACTTTCTGATATTACATGGACATTTAGAAACGACGATATCACTATTCCGAGATTCATAGCTCTTATTCCAACACAAGTATAACCAGTAAACTAATTACTAATTATTCTCTTTCAAATTTCAATATCGTAATTTAATAAAGACTTTAATTGCTTTTTATAATTTTGAATATAAATTTTGGGTAGGAGAACATAATCAGCTGTGGGATTATGTTGATTGTTCCTGCTGATTTGGTTAGTTGTCCCTCGAATTTGAGGTGAAGATACTGCTCGCATTGTCTATATTTCAGGGTTCAAATGATCACGACGTCTCCTTCCTTTTTCTCGTTTCGGGTAGTAAAAGGAATTTCTGGTAGAGCTTAGATTCAACTCCACAACACGCTCAACCAAGTTTCAAGGACGGTAACATTTTTTAGTTGCAGGTTAACATTAACTTCTTTAACTCGAACTTTTCATTCAAAATGTATTGTTTTTTCATAAAATTAAACCTGTAATTTCAATTTAATTTATTAATCAAATCATTAGAACTCTAATTTTTAAACTATTCATTTTTTCTAATTTTCTTATTTTTATTAGTTTATTGAAGGACAATAGAGAGACTGGAATTCTCATGGACCACTACTATCTTAACAAACACCTTCATATCATGGGCATCACAGATGACCCTTGTAACGTTTTGGACGTTAAGAATTTTATTCAATGGTCTTTTATTATTTCGATAACTGTTGTGAGATATTTTATCTTAGAAAGAGAAAACCTTGAACTCTGTTGTTTGGAAGCCCAAACTAAGTATATCAATCCGGTAGCGGGTTACTGGAGAAACAGAAGATTGACGCAAGAGGTCACACGTTTGGTGATATTTGGGGAGGGGTTGAATGCGGAGGTAAAGACGAGCATCTTGAGTGTAACTTGAAAGTTTATATAGTTGTGGATAGATGTTATTATGATATGTTGATCATTATAAGTACATAATATCAATGCGATATTCGCCATTTAAACTTTCAAACTATCTATCAGAATTGTGCATATCGTTTTATTCGGCTTGTTTAAACTAGCAAATGAAATGGTATTCCGTAGCACCTTGAATTGACATTCGTCATAATAAATTTGATACAGTAGCGGTATTTTATGCTGAAGTATTGGTGATTTAACGGAATAATTATTCGATCTGCGTGAACATAAATCAAGCCAAATTTCTCAGTTACTGTTTTATGGGAGTGAACTTTCTGATATTACATGGACATTTAGAAACGACGATATCACTATTCCGAGATTCATAGCTCTTATTCCAACACAAGTATAACCAGTAAACTAATTACTAATTATTCTCTTTCAAATTTCAATATCGTAATTTAATAAAGACTTTAATTGCTTTTTATAATTTTGAATATAAATTTTGGGTAGGAGAACATAATCAGCTGTGGGATTATGTTGATTGTTCCTGCTGATTTAGTTAGTTGTCCCTCAAATTTGAGGTCAAGATACTGCTCGCATTGTCTATATTTCCGGGTTCAAATGATCACGACGTCTCCTTCCTTTTTCTCGTTTCGGGTAGTAAAAGGAATTTCTGGTAGAGCTTAGATTCAACTCCACAACACGCTCAACCAAGTTTCAAGGACGGTAACATTTTTTAGTTGCAGGTTAACATTAACTTCTTTAACTCGAACTTTTCATTCAAAATGTATTGTTTTTTCATAAAATTAAACCTGTAATTTCAATTTAATTTATTAATCAAATCATTAGAACTCTAATTTTTAAACTATTCATTTTTTCTAATTTTCTTATTTTTATTAGTTTATTGAAGGACAATAGAGAGACTGGAATTCTCATGGACCACTACTATCTTAACAAACACCTTCATATCATGGGCATCACAGATGACCCTTGTAACGTTTTGGACGTTAAGAATTTTATTCAATGGTCTTTTATTATTTCGATAACTGTTGTGAGATATTTTATCTTAGAAAGAGAAAACCTTGAACTCTGTTGTTTGGAAGCCCAAACTAAGTATATCAATCCGGTAGCGGGTTACTGGAGAAACAGAAGATTGACGCAAGAGGTCACACGTTTGGTGATATTTGGGGAGGGGTTGAATGCGGAGGTAAAGACGAGCATCTTGAGTGTAACTTGAAAGTTTATATAGTTGTGGATAGATGTTATTATGATATGTTGATCATTATAAGTACATAATATCAATGCGATATTCGCCATTTAAACTTTCAAACTATCTATCAGAATTGTGCATATCGTTTTATTCGGCTTGTTTAAACTAGCAAATGAAATGGTATTCCGTAGCACCTTGAATTGACATTCGTCATAATAAATTTGATACAGTAGCGGTATTTTATGCTGAAGTATTGGTGATTTAACGGAATAATTATTCGATCTGCGTGAACATAAATCAAGCCAAATTTCTCAGTTACTGTTTTATGGGAGTGAACTTTCTGATATTACATGGACATTTAGAAACGACGATATCACTATTCCGAGATTCATAGCTCTTATTCCAACACAAGTATAACCAGTAAACTAATTACTAATTATTCTCTTTCAAATTTCAATATCGTAATTTAATAAAGACTTTAATTGCTTTTTATAATTTTGAATATAAATTTTGGGTAGGAGAACATAATCAGCTGTGGGATTATGTTGATTGTTCCTGCTGATTTAGTTAGTTGTCCCTCAAATTTGAGGTCAAGATACTGCTCGCATTGTCTATATTTCCGGGTTCAAATGATCACGACGTCTCCTTCCTTTTTCTCGTTTCGGGTAGTAAAAGGAATTTCTGGTAGAGCTTAGATTCAACTCCACAACACGCTCAACCAAGTTTCAAGGACGGTAACATTTTTTAGTTGCAGGTTAACATTAACTTCTTTAACTCGAACTTTTCATTCAAAATGTATTGTTTTTTCATAAAATTAAACCTGTAATTTCAATTTAATTTATTAATCAAATCATTAGAACTCTAATTTTTAAACTATTCATTTTTTCTAATTTTCTTATTTTTATTAGTTTATTGAATTAAGTTTCTTCATAAACGAAGATTTTGTTTTCAATTATAATTCCCTAGAGGAATAAAACCAAATTGTCTTTATTTTCTCTAACATAATCATCAACACTTATCCACCTGGTAATGTTGAGGATTCCTTCGTATCTTCTCGTACGGCAGTTGGCGCTCAAAAAGACAGTCCTATTTAATCAAGAATCGAAGGATACGTTTCATTAGGAGCCCTGAGGTTAACTGTTACCCTGAGCTGGTTGGGTCATTGGAGATACAAAAGATTTCGTCACAACCTTATACCCTATATGTAGAAAATGACAAGAGGTGGAAGAAACTGCCTCACACATCTTGTAGCAATGTCCAGCTTTGACATACCCGGGACACCGTTACTTCGACGAAGCTAAACTGCTTCCAGAGGAACTTATAGAAAGCTAGCGTAATCGGTAATCTGGGTTTTTGTCAGGCCACAAACCTGCTGCAATAGGATATGCTTCTAGTCATGGGGCGCACAATAGGCCCAATCCAGTGGCCAGTGCATCTAGAGGTCAAGCGCATTATTTCCAGAATGTTGGAACATATTGCATGATGTTCAAAAAATGTATTTTAAACATTTGTGGTAATTTTTATCTAACTTATTATAACAATTAATCACCATAATACATAGCTAATCAAAAAATATTAGTTTTTTGTCTCTATACCCGGAAAACAGATTTGGTAATAGTAGTACGCTAAATTATCCTCGCCATTCTAAACTAAAAGCAAAAATAATAAAAGCGGATGAATTTTACATAATAATAGATATGGAGAGGATAGCTGGATAGCTTTCCATGTAGGACTTAAATCCATCAATAACAAAAGCTGTCTTTATAAGTAAGGTAGATAGGAACTCGACACTCTATAGATAAGAACCTTATTTTCATCGTAATCGACTATGACCGTTTCGAAATACATAAAGTTCAATCTTCATTAGATTCTATTCACCTGGTTTCAAGACATTGATCTATCACTTGCATTCTAATTGAAAAAGTATGTTCTATATTTTGTATGAAATACTGAAATGGAAATCTCATATGAACGAACAAACACAATTGCGTAAATGTGTGCCTGTTTGCGATATAGTTAGCGAAATGTCTAACTAATCGAATTCATTAAGCTTCTACGGACATGATCATATTCTAGACTGATTGACAAGTCTTTTCTATTCAACTCCAACGGTGAATGACATACCGTACGATGATTAAATTGGAAACTTCATTATGTCCAACGTTTTGCGACATCAACTTTAATACGCGATATAATAGTGTTGATACAAACCGTACAATGACAGTATTAACATCATCAATTTTTTGTAATATCCTCAATGGAGATGTTACCACATAAAAGCTAGTCTATTTGCTTTCAATCATTTCAATTACAGAACAACCAAACGATTTATGGAAGATTCAAAGCAACTGAAGTGTATCATGGGTTTTTCCAAAACAAAAACAGGAAATCTTAGTAAACAGATACGACCATTACAAAACAAAAACTAAAACGAAAGCGATTGAATGAGACCTATCCGTGAGAAACCTTTTTCTCATTACTCGTTTGATGATGTAAAATTATACAATATTCATATTTATTTGTTCTTAGGGTCACTGCATTATTTATAATGTCTTACATCTTCATTTATTCGGGTTGTATTGATTATAGTTATACGCTTCGACCGTTACTGATGGATTGTGATTTAGTCTAGATCCAAGACTGACATGGACATGGTTAGGATGACGGACAAGGTTCGTTGTCGATTCGATTTTGTTAGGCCCAAATCAAAATCTCAAGAATCTTTCGCGTTTACTGTTAACTGGCGGTAACATCCAGTTACCTTGATGCATTCCTCGAATTCTAATTAAATCGTTGGTAATCTCTTTGTTTGGTTATTATTCCAATTGTCACATCAACTTGTGTTAGATTGCAGTGAAATTGGCAATACTTGTCTATAGTATGCTTTCATAATTACTAATTGATTACAAGGCAATGCTTGGACTGAACTATGGAGGTCGTTATCCATTAGTTTTGCATTTCAAATTACTTTCAATCTATGGGTTGATTCTGGAAGCTTAGGCAAATCCCCTAGTATTTTCCAAGCGGTCTGGGTCTGGTCTGGGAATGCTTAGAAAAACTAAATGAACTAGGTGAAAACACCGCAGTTACCCTCCTATGGGTCCCAGGACACACCGGGGTGGGGGGTAACGAAAAAGCAGGCGATCTCGCAATAAAAGGACCGAAATACCATTTGTGGAACTTGAACCCTTCTGCGGAATAAGCGCCAGCACAATGTTGCAAGAACTTAAAAAAGAAGTAAACAACAAAAGATTCCACCACTAGATAGGTCTACAAGAACTGAGGCAAGCGAAGCTACTTCTGGGAAACTACAAGCAAAAGAGATCTAATGACTGCATCCACCTAAGTAAGAATAAACTCAGAATACTAAAGCGAACTCTAACAGGGCACTGTCGGTTGAAAGAACACCTTAAAGGACTCAGATTGGTAGAAGGGGAAGGACGAAACTTCCTTGCTCATCCTCACAGAATGCACTACCTTGCAAAATCCAAGGGACATACCAAATAGAAGAGGGAGACTTACTTAACGCGAAACCATCCGACATACCGAACTTTTTTAAGGCACCAGAGTTATAGGAACTGCTATAGCCGCCGCTGAGATATCCTAAGCAGCAGAAGAGGGCAAAATAGATCTTTCAGGTCGCAGTGAGCAAACAACCCCAACCCAATACAATATTTAAAAAAATGGGTTGATCATTCTGTGGAAGCTTCTTTTCAGCTCCGAATTGACTTTCCGTTGAAAATATGGAAGGTACTCTTTGTTAGAATGCCGTAAACCATTTTCGAGCAAACTGTCATATATTTTGGTCCGGAAAACTCAAAAACCCAAAATTAGTCAAAGTTGACCATAAATATTGGAAGTCTTCACTACTCGGTTCACTATCCAATTCGAACTATCTTCTATATCGAATAAAAGTAGTAGGTGTGCTTCAGTCAACCACTCGTGTCAAAATTTCTTAATTTCACTATTAGATTATGTTGATATGCATTTCATATATGGCAAAGCTAATGGTGATGCACTTGAAGCGCGAATACTGTGCCCAGATTCGTTCTATAATCGGCCAATTCCTTGCGAAAAGACTTTTATCAAACTGCAACAGCCATTCAAATCAGAAAAACCGAACTGCGGTCGACATCGCACCACTCACATTGTTGAAGGGGAAGGGCGGGTATTGAATTTGCATGCAGGAAACCCAGAACCGAGTGTAAGGAGAATTTCTAGTCAAGAACAAGAGCATTATTCTCTACGGAGAATTATTCATCAATAAGTACTCGGATCATCAGAAAAATGTTATTATCTATGTACGGATTAATCGGCGGCTATTTATAGATCTTCTACTCTACTAGTACTCGGGTCCCTATGTACTAACTACAGTTCAAACGGTGAGATGGAATATTCAATTTCCATGTTTGGGCTCAGAAGAACGCCCATATATTTTTCAAATCTAATCAACAACAAAAAAACTGCTACTCCTATGTACTACCTAATCGTTTGAATGATGAGAGGTATTAACATTATTCAGAACATGTTTCTTCGTCATGGTATATTCAGAACAAATATAATTATGTTTTAGAGCAAAAAACATTGTGTTAGTTCTAAACCGAACCATAGCATATATAAGAAAATTCTTGGCATATTGATAAAATCAGCTAAACATTTAATTTTAAATGAGGAGGTAAAATGGGGTGGATTATGATTTTATGCGGAGGACTTTTGATAAAGAGTAATATTTCATTAAATTGATTTGAATCTCCCGCAATTATAATCCGCTGAAGGCCGCGCGACCGTCAGTCGAAAGAGTGAAGTTCCCCAATTATTGTGTCGTGGTAGCATTTAAGTAAGTAGTAGCTATAATATTTTATTCTAATAGAATTGTATTAGAATACCTTGAACTGACGCTAAATTGATACTGTCCAAAATTATAAAGTATTTCATGAGTTTTTACAATTTTTGTACAATATCGGTTATTTACGATATAATACTTTCTACTTAACCTCACTTCTTGTGAAATTCGACACAAAATACGTTCGTTTGAAAATTATTAGTGGATACATCATGTGGGGTGGGGTCACTTTGATGAAACTTTCGTGGTGAGATCGATAGTTATCCATAGTTTATAAACAATAACATTTTCGCGATTTTCCATTGATTGTTTTGATATAGACCAATTTAATTTTTTACTTTTAATTTTAGATCAGCTCCATTCACAAAGTGTGGAAAAACCTACAATATGCCGTATCTATAAACGCAAAGTTGGGGAGCAGAAGTTATAAAGAACTACAGCGATAAGGATGTAGATAAAGCACTAGAAAAGATAGTTGATGCAAACTGCTCCATTAACAAAGCATCCAAGGAATTCTAGATTCCTTATGGAACCCTATTTCATAAATACGAGTACAAAGGAATGCATGTGAGGTCAAATGCAATAATTCGGTGTAAAGAAATTTGTAGTGACTGGGGTTTTCCGCTATGTATAGAAGATCTACAAATGGTTACAAAATCGTTCTTAGATAGGCAAGGACGACAGGTAACCCGTTATAAAAATAATATCACTGGTCGATACTGGGTTTATTCACTCATTAAAAGACATGAAGAAGAAACAGTGTTGAGAAATGCCCAACAAACAAAAAAAGATGTAAATAAGAAAGTGAATCCCGATAAATCAGATGGTATAATGCAAGCCGAATATTCCAATATATCAAATAATATTATCAATCTAGATAACGTTTCAATTAATGCGGAAAATAAAATTCAAAATGAAAACGATGGATGGAAATTAGTAAAAACTGTAAAAAGTGCCAATAATAATATGTCGCGTAAAAAAGGACAAGACCAGGAGAACAAATCCAAAATGGACAAGCCGAGAAAAGAAGGTGTCAATATTCATAATAACAATGGACATACTGCAGCATGTTACAGTACTGTAGCTCAAACAGGTGGAAATCGTCCTAGTACTTCAAATGTAAGACCGGTAATAGTTTAAGATAATGTCAAAACTAATAATTTCAATCTCAAATCTTCAAACAGCGTTAAAAATAAAAATTGGTTTATCACCGGCTCCTCAAAGGAAAATACAGTGAAAGCTAGCAAAAAAAAAATGTTTTTATTTGTTTCGAGAATCAGCCCTGACACGAAACTAGAAGATTTCAGAGAAATGGTTAAAATTAACATTCCAGAAGCTCAATGTGAATCGCTTCAAACTAGATTTCCGAATTTTTATTCTTCTTTCAAGGTAACAATAAATGAAAGTAGTTTTGAATTGGCAAAAAATATCAATATGTGGCCAGAAGGAGCACTCATTAGCAAGTTTTTTCTGAGAAAACAGAAGGAAATAACTGTGAAATAGTAACAAATAAGAAAAGTGATGTACAAAGCCAGGTAAATACTTTTTCCATTATACATCTTAATATTCAAGGATTGGGTACAAAGTACAATAATATTGAGGGCTTTCTTAGCGATAAACAAAGTCCTGATGTACTCTGTCTCTGTGAGCATTTTGTCAAGGCTGACTTATGCGATAAATTATCATTGGAAGGATGGTTTACCGCATCAATCTTTGGGCGTACAGAGCTACAACATGGAGGTGTTGCAATTTTTTGCAAGAACGAAAATTTTACACCGTTGCTAAATATTTCCTCAATGTCCATTGAACTACATTGTGAAATAGCGGCTGTTAAATTAAATATTCCTGATGTAACTGTGATATCCTTGTATCGTTCGCCAAATGGTGACTTTAAATGTTTTTTAGAAACTTTAGAGAATATTTTAACGTGTGTGTCAGTATCGTCAAAAACTATTATTTGTGGAGATTTTAATGTGAATTTTTTAGTTGTAGATAAGAATGTCGGAGCCCTTTGTGACCTGCTTAGCACATATGGTTTTCAGCAAAAAATATTTGAGCCGACTAGAAGACCAAATTGTCTTGACAATATTTTCATTAATTTTACATCTGCTAATGATCAAGTCGCAGTATTGGAGTGTGACTTTTCTGATCACTCTGCGCAGCAAGTAAGTCTGGAACTTCCAGGTAAGGAAAATATAAGAAAACCAAAAAAATACAGACCTTTAACTGAGAAAGGTTTTAACATCTTTCATTCAATTATAGAAAAGTTAAATTGGGACTTTACAAAGGATAAAAACAGAGATGTCAATGATGCATTCAACATCTTTCACCAAACTTTCATAGATTCATATCATGTCGCGTTCCCCGAAAAGGAGTTTAGGGAGGGTAAATACAACCCCAATAACCAATGGTACACGAATGAATTGAAACAGTTAAGAAACCAAGTTGAACTTTTTAATGAATTATATATCAATTATAAATCAGATAATCTAAAATATATTAGAAATAGACTCCGTTTAAAATACAAACATGAAATAAATACAGCTAAAATAAATTCAAATGATAAAAAAATTTTAAACTCTTCAAATATGAATAAAAGTATGTGGGACATAATGGAAAGTAAAAATTTCGTTGACAAAGTTTCCCAAAGTAATATTAGCCCTAATGACTTTGCCAAACATTTTTCCTCTCTACCACATATGGTAATTGATGATATTGATAATAAAAATCAGAGTAGCCACACACTCTTCTTAAAAAATATACCAGCAAATCTAAGTTTTTCTTTTTCTGAAGTGAGCTATAATCAAGTAAGGGACATAGTCAGGGGTTTGAAAAATAGTTCATCTAAGGATTTTTATGGCCTCTGTGTATCTCTCTTAAAAAAGAACATTCATAGTATCGTTTATCCTCTAACACACTTAATAAATGGGTGTCTTAGGAAAGGCATTTTTCCCGATTGTTTGAAGGTTTCTAAAACAATACCCTTGTTTAAAAAGGGTGATATTAATGATGTTTCGAATTATCGCCCGATTTCTTTAGTACCCATTTTCTCAAAAATACTTGAAAAAGTTATGTGTACACAGATTATTGATTATTTTGAAAAAAATGGGCTGTTTACTAAACATCAGTATGGTTTCAGGAAAAAACGGAACACAACAGATGCAATCGTTGAACTCATTAACAACGTAATTCGTTGCTTTGAATCCGGGTTGTACTGTCTCTCCCTATTCTTGGACCTAACCAAAGCCTTCGATTGTGTGTCTCATTCGCTTCTTCTGGGCAAGCTAGAGAAGTACAATTTCGATGAAACTGGTAGAGCTCTTATTTTATCGTATCTGACAAACCGCAAGCAAACTGTATATGTGAATGGTGGTTGGTCAGAGGAGGTAGCAGTAAATATTGGTGTGCCGCAGGGCTCTATTATGGGGCCCTTGCTGTTCCTAATATTTATAAATGATTTTCCTGAATATTTGGCTGACTGCCTCACTATACTTTTTGCAGATGACTCGACGGTTTCTGATGATTGTGCTGACCTGGCTTGTGCAGAGGTGGCGTTTGACTGCATGCAAGAGATGGCAGCGGAGTGGTTCTCGGTATGCGGGTTAGGTATGAATAGAGAAAAAACAAAGAAGATGATATTTAGTCTGAGACACTCTGATATCTCTAGCGTAAAGTTCCTTGGTGTCTACCTCGATTCTAGACTTACCTGGAATGTCCAAATAAACTTTGTTGCAAAGCAGATCAGTAGAAATATATTTTTATTACGCAGATTGTCGTGCTCGGTTTCTCCAAAGGTATTAAAAACTGCATATTTTTCTTTGTGTGAGTCAGTCATACGATATGGCATTTTAGTGTGGGGGAATTGCAGTGAATTTAATAGAATCTTTGGACTGCAGAGGAGGGCAATTCGTATTCTTGGTGGTGTCAGGTACCGTGACTGCTGCAAACATGTTTTTAGTAATTTAGGGATTCTCACGTTACCTGCTATTTTTATTCTTGAGTGCTTATTATATGCACATAAAAATCAGAGTGCGTCGGAACTAAATAGTAATGTCCATTCCTATAACACCCGAACCAAGGATAATATCCATCTAGAATTTTTTAGATTGAGTAGGTCACAAAAGGCACCAAATTTCATTTGTTTTAAATATTTTAATAAACTTTCGCCTTCTCTAAGAAATTTACCTGGTAAAAAATTTAAAAATGTGATAAAATCATTTTTACTAAAAAACTGTATTTATAATTCTGAAGACTTCTTGAATCTTGAATTTAATTGTTTTTAGTCTAATTTTATATATATTATGTTATTTAAAAAGTAATTTTGTTCTCTGACGTATGTATATACTATGTATAAGACATCAATAAACACTACCACTACTACTACTACTACTACTACATGAGGCTAGTCTGACACAACGCCTAGCAGTTAATATAAAAAGTGTGCGTGCTAGCGTTTCGGCAATATTTTGAAAATTTGCAAATTAGTATTGACAATGTGACTCCGTCAAATTTGTTCAAATACGATGAAATGACCGTGGCCGACGATCTTGAGAAGAAGAAGTGGCTATATCGCAGGGGTAAAAAATTCCCGGAAAATGTTATAAACCATTCAAAATTATGTTTTGTGGATCAGCTTCATGTGTTCTCCTACGTAATTTACAAATCCGAGCACGTGTGGGACCGCTGGACCAAGAATGGTCCCAGAGGGCATCCTTGTTGTTAGGATCGCTGTTGCAGCTCTGGATCACGGTTTTACCAGACGCTAATAATTTGCCAGGGAAGAAGGTTCTAATTGGTGACAATTTATGGTCACATTGTCTTTTTGTGCCTCCCTCCAAATTCAACTCACCTGACGCAGCCACTTGACGTTCTTCAGCCCCTTACAGACTGCATGGACTGATGATAATGGTGATCAATTTGGGGCGGTTTTTAATTTAATAAGCTCGTGTTCTACTTGAAAGAAAAACGTTACACCAGCACTCATGTTCGAAATTCATCACAGAAAAAGAAGCAGTCAACTGTGGGAGCTGGAAAAAGTGTTGCTTGCCCAAAAAAATGAATCAGACGTGAGTGAAGAAATCCCGACGTTACTTATGAAGTAAATTCAGTTTACTCTATTTATTTGAAATATACTAAATTGCCTTAAATCCTATTCCCTCCCCCTAGCATATTATCTTTATACAGGGTGTATCTAAATAACACCGAAAAAATTAAAGGGGTGATTCTGTGATGAAAATTAATGTGAGTGTTTGGTATAAAATTTTTTGAAAAAACCCTCCCCGGAAAAGTTACACATCTTCGAAAATTAAAAAAAGAAATGGTTTTTCTTTTTCATTTTCCCTGTATATCAAGCTAAAGACACGAAACTTGGTAAACATTATCTGTCAATAAGAGTACACTTTTTGGAATTTTTTCAACCCTGAAGTATGCTTAGAAAGGGTTGATTATTTCAACCCCTAAGATATTTTTTCTTACAACTTTTTTTTAGATGAAAATTTTTTCTTTAAAAAAGTATGACTGAAAAGCCCAATTCATTGACTAACTTTTTTAACTCTACAAGTTTTTTCTAAAACTTGAGCATTTATGAGAAAAAAATAAATAAGCTCATGTAAAATAGCATTTTATTAAACAACAGCCAACCAAATTATGATTATGATTATGAGACTTCTACAACTAAAAACAAAAGTGAACAAACAATGAACAAAAACCTGTCGAATATCGACAATACAATTATAATAAATGTTGAAAATGACCGCCTTCAGCGTCAATACAAGCATCTAGCCTTTTCCTCATAGAATTGCGTATACGATGAAATATTCCTGGAGAATTTCTTATAGTTTCACACCCTGCCACAATGCGGTTTCGCAGATCATCGATATTTTCAACTGGGTTTGTGTATATCAAAGATTTCAGATATCCCCATATGCAAAAATCCAAAGGATTAAGGTCAGGGGAGCGGGCTGGCCAGTTTACAGGTCCTCCTCGACCTATCCATTGATTGGCATACACCTCATCCAGGTGAGTTCTTGCAAGTATACTAAAATGAGCTGGTGCACCATCGTGCATAAACCATGAATGTTGCCTAATTTGAATGGGAACCTCTTCAAGAAGAACAGGTAATTCTTCAAGGAGATGACAATATGCTTCACCATTTAATCGTAGCGGAAGAAAATGGGGACCAATTAAATGATTATCAATAATTCCGAGCCACACGTTTAATGAAAATTTATACTGATGATTTCCTTCAAAAAAGCCATGAGGATTTTCGTCAGCCCAAAGGTGATTGTTGTGAAAATTTCTAATACAGTCTCTTGAGAAATTCGCCTCGTCAGTAAATAAAATATTATCTAAGAACTGTGGTGCTTGGCCAATCATATTAATAAGCCACTGACAAAAAATCACACGGGGTAAAAAATCTCGAATCATTAACGCCTGCACCCGTTGAAGATGATAGGGATACAACATTTGTTCTTTTAAAATTCTAAAAACAACGGAATGGCTTACATGTAGGACACGAGCTATTTTCCTGGTACTAGTTTCTGGGAATTCTTCAATTGAATTAAGTACGGCTTCTTCTACAGCTGCAGTTCTAACTTCTCTAGTACGACCAGAATCATAACTTCATTTTTCAAAATTACCACGTTCCCGCAAGCGTCGGTGAATAGTTGTGAACGTAGTATGATGGGGTAGTCTACGCTGTGGGTACTGTTCAGCATAAAGTCTTTGCGCTTCCAATGAATTACCGTTAGCACGACCGTATGTTAAATGCATATCTGCCATTTCCAAATTCGAATATGCATTCATATTTTCAATCAACTAATATTTCCTACAATACACAATCATAAAACTTGTGAAACAATAAGATGGGTGACAGAAAATGACACTACACAATCCTAGTGTCAGTATTAATGTTTTTATGCAAAGCACAGGCCACTAGACTTGACGCAAAATACACTCGCGTTAGCTCATCTTTTTGAAAATGCATTGCATTAGATTTTTTTTCTCGTAAATGCTCAAGTTTTAGAAAAAACTTGTAGAGTTAAAAAAGTTAGTCAATGAATTGGGCTTTTCAGTCATACTTTTTTAAAGAAAAAATTTTCATCTAAAAAAAAGTTGTAAGAAAAAATATCTTAGGGGTTGAAATAATCAACCCCTTCTAAGCATACTTCAGGGTTGAAAAAATTTCAAAAAGTGTACTCTTATTGACAGATAATGTTTACCAAGTTTCGTGTCTTTAGCTTGATATACAGGGAAAATGAAAAAGAAAAACCATTTTTTTTTTAATTTTCGAAGGGGTGTAACTTTTCCGGGGAGGGTTTTTTCAAAAAAATTTATACCAAACACTCACATTAATTTTCATCACAGAATCACCCCTTTAATTTTTTCGGTGTTATTTAGATACACCCTGTATAGTGGAACCCTTCATTTAATTATAAATTCACACGAAGGTATTCAGATCCTATTAAATAAATCGTTCGTTATAAACCAAAGACATCGATTGTTTGTAATGTACTATGCATATACCAAACACCATTACCCGATAGCTTACCGTAATTATTGTATTAAACATAATGAACGCATAATTTGGAATAACTTATTAATGTTTTCCTTCAAGTCTAAATTCGAGCATGTAGCATGGAGTTTCCTGTTGTTGGAATGGAAATATGACATCTCATGTTTTTTAATGAAAGCTTTGATGAAATCTGTGAAGTCACTAATTGTTTTATTCCGAGTCGCCATTGCTCGGACAATATATAGCAAAAAAAGTGTAGACAGGAAGATAATAAAAGTGTAAATTCCATCGAGTCACCTTTACCCTCAAAGGTCTTCGACATTGGGAACTGAATAGTAATTACCAAACAATATAATAGAATCTACAAGTGGGTACCTGATATTTCAACAGTATAATTAGCAGAATAAAAACAACTAGAGCATGCTAGCTATTAAGAAAGCTAGTCAATACATAATATTACAATAATTCTACGCGCAGAAGTGTCAGGAAGCGAAAAATTGTGCTAACAAAAGGAGGGTGATGGAAGTCAATCCTTGTTTGACATGGAGATTCGTTTCTTCTTGAAATTTTCGTGGTAGCGGCAACATTTTAAACCGACTTATCCACCAGTGAAACGAATCTAACTTATCTGACAATTCGTTCTATTTCTACAACTTCATGAACTCCACATGGCCCGAAAAAAATTCGAAAATTAGTCGTACAGATACGTAATTCTAATGAGTAATGTAATATCAAGATTTACCAACTCACACCGACTCCATGCTAGCCAGGAACAATGTTAAAGCTGACGACACTGTATAGTGTCATGTCATTATATTACTGGCATGGTGAAATGTAAAAGTTTTCTAATATTATACTCATTTGGCACAATACATCTAAAGCGAAAATATATATATCAAAATTAGTGCGTGATTTTGCATAAAACTGGTGTATTGTGGTTAATTGTTTTTTTTTCGTATGTGATGTTATATTTTAATCATACTAGATATAGTTGTGTTCTAGAATATAAAATTATCGATCTACTTTAAAGAAAGAAGAACCAAGGAGTACTATTGCCTTTCCTAAGGGAGATTACTTCAAAGAAAATGGCTAAAAGCAATTTCTACAAAACACCTGCAATATGCAGTTATTGAAAATCAAAGTTGAGAAAAAAGGCTGTCCCATGAACTTATCCCAATTTGACGTAGTTATAAGTAACATATTAGTCTATCTGAGGAACAAACAAAAATCTTGCCAAAGCCCAGGAATAGATAAGTGATGTCCGTGGCAAACGTACTCTTCGTAAATAATTTGATTTGGTAACATATTTTTATATAATTATTTCATATTCTATAGGATACTCTTCACATTTGTGCTAAGCTAAGAAATGAATTATTTATTTCATTATCTTTACACAACTAAATAATATCCAAATTATTTTAAAATTTTCCGCCTCTGGGAATTGAACCCGATCCTACTGAGCGGGTCCGAGTATCATAGCCGCTAGACCATACCTTCGGTTCATGGCCGTTTGTTATAAACAGTTAAAGTACGGTGTAAATTTATGATTACGTTTTTGTTGTGGTTGTTGGACAATCAAATTACTTAAATTCACTGTAATAATTTTGAATCGATTCAATGTACACTTTAGGAGTTACGTTTTTTTTTTAATTTTCAACGTTTCAAAAAGGGTGTATTTATCACACGATTTCCCTGAAAAACGATAGGGTTCGTCACCAAAATGCGAATAATATGTTATCAAAATTTGAACATGATAGGACCTTTCGTTTTCGAGTTATCCTGTAGACAAGCAATTCACACGAATTTCTTCAGAGTGGCTTAAAATTCGATGAAAAATACTATGGTGAAGGAATTTTTGCTCGAGGAGTTTTTTAACGATTTTAGAAATGACTTGAGTAAATATAACATACTCTTCGGTCTTCGTCTGCGAAGAGTATAATGATGATGGCAAAAAATAACCAAAGGAAGCTAGATACATTCAAGAGAATGACATGAGGTAATTTTATACTCGATTACAACTTTTTCAAATTCATTCATACGAAGGAATCAAAAGTACTCTTCTCAACTTATTAACTATAAACTATAATACACACTATTTTCTAGGATCTATTTTGTCTTGAGAATGTACGTTTTGTTTATTTATTGTCTGTGTTTTGTTGTATCCAGTTTATTATTTTAACCCGACTTGTGCCAAACTCTACCAAAAACCTTTTTCATCAAAACTTGCCTCTTTTATTCCTTCCATGCTGGCAATAATAGTCGCACTACATTTTATTTGTGGGTGCCTACAAATTTTCAAACACAAAACTATCCAAAATTCATTAAAACATATTTATTAGGTAGGTAGATCAACCTTACTGCCATCGACAGCCATATTCCTGAAATTTTCTTTTCTCAGCGCGCTATTAGACGCATTCTGCTTGATCTTAATATCAAAAAGTCTAAGGGGTCAGACGGAATTCCACCTGTCATTCTCAAGGAATGTGCGCCTGAATTAACACCAGTTTTCTGCAAGTTGTTTACCCTTTTATTCAAACTTCGTGCGTTTCCTTCCAGCTGGAAGACACCTAGACTCCAAACAATTCCAAAAAAAAAGGAAAGAACACGCTTCCTAATAATTGTAGACCCATTGCACTATTATCTGTAATCTCTAAAGTGATGGAAAAAGCAATCAACATCGAGCTCATACAATAACTAGAGAGCTCCAAAATTGTGAATGATAGCTAATATGGCTTTCGTTAGCAGATATGGACAGGGGACCTGCTTGCCTATGGAACACGTAGGTATGGCAGACATCTATTGATAAACATGAGGAATATCTAGCTGTATCATTGGATAATATCTCCAGAGCATTTGACCGAGTCTGACACCAAAGCGTTCTTGGGAAACTTCCATCATATGGTTTGCAGGTGGCACTCGGTAATGAGCGAAAAAGTTGAGGTGCAACTTTGTCGCTCACTACCGAGTTTTGTCCCAGAGAGTATCCTTCGATACAATGGCTATCAACGCTGCTGTTCCACAGGGATCGGTCTTGGGGCCAACTTTGTTTCTGCCCGTCCACAGCTTTGCAGATAATGGTACACTTCATACCACGTTCTCATCTAGAGCCCCTACACCATCCAATGAAGCGAGAGGAGCGAGACAGAGACAGGCTGATGCAATTAATGGAGATCTGGCAAATACTTTGAAATAGAGATTTGATAATCTAGTAGAGTGTAATGCAAGCTTGCGTCTTCTTCAGAAAGGCAGATCCCACAATCCCTAATATGATGATGTCAGGTATAACTATTCCTATGAAGTCTTCCATATTCATGCTTGCAATCACCGTCAACAGCACCCTCTCATGGGACCCCCATGAGAGACTACTTCTCTCCCGTGCCAAGAGCTATTCGTTAGATTGATGATATCACTCTTACGAGTTCTTCTCTAGAACAACGTAGAAAGATGGGAGATCCCTCACTTTAAATTCTCTAAGTCGCGTGAGCTTCTGGTTCACCAAACACTTTGAAGGTGGTCAATAGACAAAGTTTTTGGCTCACCAGGTGGAACAGTGACAACACGTCCTATAGTTTGAAGATGATTTATAAGATCACTTTC
Source organism: Endomychus coccineus (assembly GCA_958510875.1). Classification (NCBI taxonomy): domain Eukaryota; kingdom Metazoa; phylum Arthropoda; class Insecta; order Coleoptera; family Endomychidae; genus Endomychus; species Endomychus coccineus. The sequence goes on along the minus strand of OY294070.1, from coordinate 112,121,298 downwards.
GGAGTTGGTTGATCAGTTACTTTAGGTCTGTCTCGTCTCAGTGACGAGCCCAATGAGAAGGGCGAAACAGCTTTCTGAGACTATAGGACGTGTTGTCACTGTTCAACCTGGTGAACCAAAAACTTTGTCTATATGAAGGCTTGTTAAGTCTAGTGTATTTCAATATGCAAAGCCTTATACTAAGTACTTCCCAGAGACATATAAACGTTCGATAATAATAATGATATTACAATGAACCAAATGTCAAGTCTCGTAGATTCCATTTGATTGTAAATATTCACCAACAACGAGCGCATAAAGTGTTCAACCAGAAATAATTGATCCATAATATCGAATACGATGCGACTGAACTGTGGTAAGTGATTTGAGTTCTCTTAATCGGAAGTATTACGGTGTTCTCCGTTCAGCCTTTTGTCATCTAATAATTTGTGTCGAAAGAGGAAAACGTCTGTCAACGAATCAATTTCGGTTATGAATATTGCAATTACGGAGACTTGAAGTCAGCAAAACGTTTTGAATCATCTACAAGATTAAATCTTGTTCTACAAAATTTATTTACATAACAAGATCGAACCATCATAAAATCATGTAATTATATTTTACATTTCGTTAAAGCGCGATGATGACCGGTCGATGTATTAATTTTTATGGTTTTCGATTTCGGAATTTATTGGGCTTTTATTGAAATTTTCGTGGGTAATTATCTTGATTATCGAATGAAATGATGTGCACTATATTCACATCAGGAGACATCATCGAGTTTATCAACCTGTAAATTATGTTTGTTTTACGAATAACTTTACTAATATTAACACGAATTTGATGATTTTCGAAACGTGTTAACGAAGTAGCATTCTTATTTTTGTTAAACAATGGGCGTTTTTTTTGCGTCATTCTTAAATTGAAAATATTTTCGAATCCGCATAGAATTCGACCCTAGATATTGATCGTCGACGCATAATGTGGTTCATTTTGTTAATCATTATCATAAATTACCATAAAGTAACGGTTCCAACAATCAATTATCTAAATATTGAGATTCTATCGTTTTACCCTTCACTACGTGAAAGGAAATTTTATCCGTATTGTAAAATTAAACACTACTACCAGTTTCAGTGTTCAAAGATTAGAAGTCGGGCTCTTTATCGATAGTTCTTTGTCATTGGTATCCGATGCCATCAAGTTACCAATAAGTTAAACAGCGTAACGTAATCGATTAGAGGAATATCCCCGAGTTGCTCGACGGAACGCCCAGGAGTATTTATTAACAAAAAAGTGGAATGATAAAAATTGGAAATGAACCACAGTTTAATTAAGTAAATCAAGTATGCACAAAAATACATCTACACACGAATCAAACAATTTTTACACTTTAGAAACAAGTTGATTTAAATATGGACATACCTTTTACATAATCATAATGTGAACCATAACCAGACAAGCCTACATATGGGGGTGACATTTTTAGTGAGTATGCCAGGAAAGGTGACTCTCACATTAGACCATGCGACCCAAAGGATCATAACCTCCCTACAAGGGGGTTTACTTCACCTCCGCGAAGCAAAAAAAATTGAAATTAATGCGATTAGTTTTCAGACGTCTTCTTATGATGGTCGTGAGACAGAAACGTACGTAAACACGAAAATATTGTAGACATAAGTATTAATGTGATATATTTCCCAAGAATTTACATACAGGGTGTCCTCGAACTGCGTGGCAAAAATAAAACCGAAGATTCTTTGATTCAAAAAAAATTTGATGAGCCTTTCTACTTTTGCCTCAAGTGTCCTGTTTAGCCGGTAGAGGGCTTCAAATTTGCAAAAATTATTTTGTTTTTTCGGTATAACTAGAGAACGTGATGGAGGACTTTTACAATATTTGGCAGGTGAGTTAGTGTCAATAATAGCCGTGTTTGAGAGCGAAGCACAGAGCCTTAGAGACCATAGAAATGGCTCAAACTTGAAGATGTAACGGGAAAAGTGTCCAGAACTTTTTTGTGGTCAATGTAATTCACTCGATATTTTTTATCTAGATAGCTTATTTAATTTGAAAACTTTTTTTACTCTTGAAAAAAATTTTGGTAAAATCAACGGATTAGCTTGAAAAAATTAATTTTTGAGTCTCTGCAATGTTGGCTTACTAATTTTACTTGATTAAAATACCTTAGTTGCCTTTGCTTTTCTAATGTCATTTTAGCATTTGGAGAATTTATTTTCAGTTTTTACTTTGCTTTCCGTGAAAATTTCATAAAATTATGGCTCAAAATTTCACTAACACTGAAATGGTTGATATGTTATTGATTTATGGACTTTGTCGTTGCAATGGCCGGAGAAGTGTACAAGTTTATAGGGAAAAATATCCGCACCGCAGAATTCCAAATCGGCAAACCTTTGCTAATATCGAGAGGCGACTTCGCGAAACTGGCAGATTTGAAGCAAATCGCAGAGAAACTGGACGCAGACGGACAAGAAGGACGTTAGAGCTCGAAGAAGAGATACTGGAAGCGGTTGAAACTGAACCTAGGATAAGCACACGACGTTTGGAACTTCGTATTGCTGCCTCAAAATTATTAGTTCATAATGTACTGAAAGAAGAACTGTTGTATCCCTATCATATTAAAACAGTTCAAGACTTATTGCCCATGGATCCAGGTTATTGGCTAGATTTCTGTCGGTTTATTGTCCAAAGACAAAACGCAAACCCCAATTTTTGTAGAAGAATTCTGTTCACGGACGAAGCTACATTCACGAGATGTGGTCTTTTTAACCTCCATAATGAACATTTTTATGCTGATGAAAATCATCATGAAACGGAAGTTACACATTTTCAGAATCAAACTAAAATCAATGTTTGGGTTGGAATTGTGGATAACTTTATTATTGGTCCTACCGTTATACCCGATCGATTGAACGGGGAGAACTACTTGAACTTTTTGGAACAAATGCTACCTGAACTGTTGGAAGACTTGTCCTTACACATTCATCGTGACCTTTGGTTTATGCATGATGGTGTACCTCCTCATTTCACATTAGCTGTGAGGCGACATTTGAATGCGGAATATCCAGATCGCTGGATAGGTAGAGGACACGATGCACCAGTGAACTGGCCGGCCCGCTCCCCTGATTTGACGCCCTGCGACTTCTTTCTATGGGGCGCTTTGAAGTCGAAAGTTTATGCAGCTCCATTAAACACACGAGAGGAATTGTTGCAACGAATTAATCATGAAGCGGATTTATTGAAGAATGATCCTGAAGTACTAGCCAGAGTTCAATTCAATTTCTTGAAACGAATTAATTTGTGTATTCAGGAAAATGGGCAACATTTCGAACAATTGATGCCTTAGCGATTTCCCAAAAAGTTTTGTTGTTTCTTTTAATTTAGCATTTGTTTTTCCTAAATAATCACATCGTTTCCCCATTTCTATTGTTTTTATTATTCGTGTTTTACTGAGATATTAACCATTTCAGTGTTAGTGAAATTTTGAGCCATAATTTTATAAAATTTTTACGGAAAGCAAAGTAAAATCTGACAGTTTTGAGAATAAATTCTCCAAATGCCAAAATGACATTAGAAAAGCAAAGGCAACTAAGGTATTTTAATCAAGTAAAACTAGTAAGTCAAAATTGCAGAGACTAGAAAATTAATTTTTTCAAGCTAATCCGATGATTTTATCAAAATTTTTTAGGAGTAAAAAAAGTTTTCAAAATAGATAAGCGATATACGTAAAAAATATTGAGTGAATTACATCGACCATAAAAAAGTTCTGGACACTTTTCCCTTTACATCTTCAAGTTAGAGCCATTTCTAGGGTCTCTAAGGCTCTGTGCTCCGCTTTCAAACACGGCTATTATTGACACTAACTCACCTGCCAAATATTGTAAAAGTCCTTCATCACGTTCTCAAGTTATACCGAAAAAACAAAATTATTTTTGCAACGTTGAAGCCCTCTACCGGACAGGACACTTGAGGCAAAAGTAAAAAGGCTCATCAAATTTTTTTCGAATCAAAGAATCTTCGGTTTCATTTTTGCCACGCAGTTCGAGGACACCCTGTATATAACTTATTTACACTACATGCCCAACGGCTGCTATAGAAGTAATCCTAAACTTCACACCCCTTCGTATAGTAGTGGAAAATATGGCGATAAGGACAACCTATAGAATGATTGGAAAAGGAACCACCTCTCTGTAAATCAGCAAACCTGGGACATGCCCCAAGATAAGATGGGGAAAAGGCAGGGTCGGATTAACACTATGAGGGGCCCTAAGCACAACAGATTTTGGGGGCCCCTCCCCCCCTTTTTTTAAAATTACTGTTTATTCATAGAATAAAATAATTTGTAGAGTAATATAATGCTCTGAATCGTGGAGAAGGTTATTGCCAGGAAAATAAGTACATAAATGAATATTTACACTATTAGTACGTCTTCTTAATTTGACATAATATACAATGCGTAACTACATTAATCACTTTTACAATTGCACTTTTGAAAACTTATCCGCTGAATGGTTTGCTTATATTTAACTGACTTAGAACAATCCTTTCCTGCACTTTCTAGCCGCAAAATCTTTTATCAGGTCATCAAAGCTGATTCGACGCAATACATCAGCTTCCATGCACAGTAGTGCAAGCGAGTCTAACCTAGCCTGTCGCATATTTGTCCTCAAAGGGTTTTTCATGCATTTTAACTTGCCACTGCACTACACTTCCAAGATGAAGAGTAGTTATAAGCGCGAATTTATTCGCCTTTAATACAAAATAAACTAATTCTTGACTACTTTTAGATATTACCAGTCATTAGGCATACGCAAACTTTTATATTCCAGTAATTTCTTTGCTTCGTTATTTTTTCCCAGAAATATTGTTTTTTAATTTTCAATTTTTACAATTTCCGCTAGGCCCCAAAATGTCGGGGCCCTAAGCTATAGCTCAGTCAAGCTTATGCTATAATCCAGCACTGGGAAAAGGTATGGCTTCGAAGAAGAATTTGAAACGAAACTAAGTCGCAAAAGTGAATGGGAAGAAAACTCCATCCCTAGACTCAGTAGAAAGGCCATCATATGGCTCCAAAACAACAGAAAGAACTGAAATAGAAGTGCATGAACCTGGAACCAAATATTCTGAAAGCTCACCGAACATTTTCCAAGCGGAGACTCACGCTATGAGAAAATGTGTCTAGTTCAATATAGAAAGAGTCCCCCGCAGACAGGAAATAGTCATCATGTCGGATAATCAAGTAACCAACAACGCGCTGAGCTCCCGCGTAATCAGGTCCAAGATGGTGTGGGAAAGGGTAGAAAAACAAAATGAACTAGGCAAGAATAACGCAGTTACCCTCATATGAGTTCCAGGATATACCGGGGTGGAGAATAACGAAAAACGAGATCTAGCAAAAAAAAATAGCCGGAACACCATTTGTGGGACCTGAATCATTCTACGGGATAAGGGCTAGCACAATACTGGAAGAACTTAAAAAAGAAGTAGACAACGAACGATTCCACCACTGGATAATCTGCAAGGACTGAGGCAACCAAAGATACTTCTGGGAAACTACAAGGAAAAGGAATCTATTGACTGCATCAACCTAAGTAAACATAAACTCAGGATACTAACGGGAATGCTACCAGGGCACTGCCGATTAAAAGTACACCTTAAGAGGCTCGGATTAGTAGAAGAAGAACAGTGCAGGTTCTGTGAGGAGAAGGACGAAACTTCCATCCACATCCTCGCAGAATGCACAATAAAAGACATCCTCATATTGACCATTAGTCATTATCTACAACGAGTTCAAGGCAGAAGGTTGCTGCTGCAGCACTATCATTGGAAAATATAAATTTTTTGAAGGCCCTTGGTTACAATGTCGGAAAAACTTAAAATATTCAACGAGCCAAACTTCAATGAAAACATCATTCGAGAAGAAACTCATACCTACTATCCACACACAACATCTTTCGGCAACAACGATGAAATTGAGATATTGATCAATCAACAAGATGTGTTGGTAGATTTGGCCTCGTCTGCTTTATTCATCGAGGCAGAATTCCAGTCAGAAGCAAGTGGTGATGGTGAATGTACGCTAACCAATAATTTTGGAGCGTTTCTGTTTGAATATATCAGTTATGAATTGAATGGAAAAGAGATAGACAAAGTACGCGATCCTGGTATTGTCAGCACCATCAGAGCTTATCTAACATATGTCGAACATGAATCTATTACCTCTAGCTATTTCCGGGTGATCATATAAGGATGCAATGAGTTCAGTCTACAATAATAAAATCAATTGATGGATACCGTTGAATTTTCTACCAGGTCTATTCATCGACTATAACAAAGTTTTGAGTGGTAAACATAAGCTGCGATTGATACGGTCTCGAACCCAATGATCAAGTTAAATTTCAAATGTTGGGGAACGTGAGTGCTGAGAAGCCTATTTTGATTCCTTTCCAAAGTTGGGATCTCGCGACATTTGGGCTGTTAGAACATCAATGAATTTGGAACGTCCCAGATATGTGATTCTAGCTTGCAAAACCCAAGGGCGCGATACCTTGGGGCATACCAAATAGAAGAGGGAGACTTGCTTAACGCGAAGCCATCCGATATACTGAACTTATAAAGCCACAAGGTTGAAGGAACCAAGGAACAGCTACAGCCGCTGTGATATGAAGGGCGCAGCAGCACAAGGGGGACACAATAGATCTTTTCGGTCGCAATGTGCAAACATCCCCAACACAATGCAATACAATATTTTCACTCTAATAAAACTTGAAAGTTTGAACCAATTCTTAACACTATGTTCCTTTTGATATATGTGCTATTCTATGTAGAAAAGTATACAAGAAAATACAAATATATCTAGAAAACAATCAATGTTCACGAAACTCTCAGGACGCGTAGGAAGTAAGTGTCAAGCTGAAAACTAATTTCGATAAATTAATAATATAAACAAGATGATGGACATCATAAACTATAGGTTCGTAATCGCAGGTCAATAGCTTCATCAGTCACATAAACGATTTGAAAAAAAGAACCATAAACAACTTCCACTTTAATTGCATAACAGTCGCATAACATAAAATAACAAATACCGTTTTGTTCAATCAAATTTAAATTAAGTTGAATGATAAGTAATGAAACGTCGGAATGATTTATGTGCATCGTATTGTTTTCTCCCCAAATATGGTTGTTAGTGAGTTCGTCATATTTCATAATAAAATTTTCAAACCAGACAATACGATCAAGAAGTTCCGCGAGTTTGATTCGCAACTTTTAACTTTCTTATTTTTAAAGGAACAACGTTAAATAAGATTGGAAAACTTGTAATAACTCAATAAGAACGAGAGTTCACCCCATTATCTGAATGTCAACTTTTTCTGACCCATTCTACATCAGTACAAATATGAGGCTGATATTTTCAATTAATGTGGAATAGAATAATATCTAATACGTTTTGATGCTCAGTACCACAGGGACAAACACTGGAAATTCGCATACGACATGGACAGTTTAATACCATTCATGTAACATTATGATTACTTTTGTACTACTATTGAAATAAAAAAATACGGGCAGTCACCAAGCACTACCGACAGAAGTGAAAACTGACATTATGAAGTAACCAATTTATTTTGGGAATTTCATCCAAATTCGTATGATTTCACCAGTATCAACTTTTTGACACAATTTTCATCCATCCCCAACATCTATGTTATTAGTTATCATGTATGGTCGGTTAAGAACTGAAATTAACTCGTATGGTAATCCACCCGTATCATCGGTTCTCATTTTATGCAAATTCTGCCTGACGAAATTTTGTTGCTGAGCATTATGACAACCAACGAAGACATCCGATGTCACAGATACTATTGTCTACGGAGTTTAGTATGGAGTTGTTGTACTTGTTGTAGCATCCGAAATTATAATTTTATAATTTTTAAATGAAAATTTATATAATTAGTTTTTCTTTAGTTTACACAACTGTCAGCATTTCAATCAACAATTATATACATTTTTATATTTAATAATGAGAAACGTATAATGGGCAGTACAATTCCTTTAAAGAGTATGAATGTAACCCGATAGTCATTATAATAAATACACATTATTTTATTTTCGAAACATATTATTTATTGATATTTATACGGATGTAAACGAAAGTAATGTTAAACAGCATTGGTCCGAATTGAAGATGTCTACGGATGGTGGTAAAAGAAAACATTTTCAATTCGGACCAATGAACAAACAATCTAAAAAGAAACGCAAAATGTAAACATATAAACTTTTCTGCCAAATGTCAGTATGATCGTAAATTACACCACAAATAAGTATTTGAAATAAAATTTTGTACTTTCATATTAGTAGTATTAAAAAAAACATCAAGACGATACTCACTATTATATTTCATGCTGTGATCCCAACATTCGAACAATGAAAATAATAAACTAGATAGAACGTCATCAATGTGTAGTACACATGCAAAAATTCTCACTTATACACATCACTAATGTTATATCCTTATGACAAGAATTATATTCACAATATTTAAAACCTTGCACGTAGATACGATATTAAGTACACAATGTACAATTAATAAATTCAGTAAAAATATAACTTTCGTCTGCACGAGGACCGAGGATTGAGTAAATGAATAACGTCGAATATACGACTCAGATATGCACACGTGTGTAAGCGTATAGAGAGACTGCCTGACCCGAGTAGTTGCGCACGCAGCAGTATACATAAACCTAATATATACCGCTACAGCGTGACGGCACGTGACGGACTCATGGTTTTACCCCCATATGAAATAGCTCAACGCGCCTAAAGAAGGAGTATAATAATTACACTATACGTAATTGTTGTGCTCGCTTATTATTCTCTTCAAGGGTTAATATTCAATAATGAGTTATTATGTAGTAATTTATAGGAATCATATTTAGTGTAGAGAAGTGTGGGCTAACCTAAAAGATTAGAAACGTTAGTTTATGAGTCGGTATCACTCAAGATAACATTTACACTTAAAATAGGATAGGGACAAATTATCTATATAGTATTAAGTGATTGGGGAATGGATGGTTGCTAGTTCCTGCCATATCCTACTAAAGCAGTGTTTCCCCGTTTTCTCGCAATCCCGGACCCCCAAAATAAGACACCAATAACAAACCCTTCACAGGTTCCGGAAACTTCAATCTTACTTAGGGTTAATAGACTGATGGGCAAGCGGAGATGCCAGCAAGAGCTGCGGAGGCTGAATCAATACCCTCTATATACACAAGTGCTGCGCATTCGATCGTGAGGTCACTATCACTATACTGCAATCGGTCACCGGTATGTTATGGCACAATGCTGCAAAAGCGACAGTAAAACAAAAGTTTTATTTGCTTTTTACTACATATATAAGGAATTCATGTTTAAACGAGGTTGCCAGACGTGAACTGAGTCCTTAGTTGCACCCCACTTTCTTTTTAATTTAAAAAAACTTCTTCTAATGGACCTGTTAAATTAAGCTCATTCAAACAATGCTAAACTATTTCTAAAATTCCGTGAACTGTGTGTGACCACACACTATGTATCGGTGTTGTTAATTTATTTAAGGCGGAACTAGAGGTCCACGTATCTGACCCATTCAATAAGTTTCTAAAAATATTGCCCTCTCACGATAGGTTCTTGGAAAATTTCCCTCAATCGTTGCCCTCATTCTCTCACTCATATGAATCACTTTGAAAGATTCTAGAACAAATTTTCAAAGATTCTAGCTTATTATTATATGTCACATTAGGACCATGCTGCGTTGATATGCATTTGGGCTTCTAGTGAATGCCGGTAAATGATTAATTAGTAGGGGAAATGAGAAAATGACTAACAAGATCTTACATCCCTAAGCTCCTTCCTGCAGAGAAACGTAATTGACAGAGCTCTGTACGGAAACGTGCCAGCAGATATAGTACAGCAGTACAATGTAAGTGAAACTGGCTGGCCGTAGCCGTATTAGGTTGTTAACTGAGTGAGGGAATCTTAATAATCTCTGTGGTGAAAGCAAATATTTTTGAAATCATCGATTCTCAGATAACTTCTAGATGTCACGTCTTATGAAGAAACTAGTCTACATGTATGCTAAGCAGCATGATCCTAATGTGAAAGATTTTCAGCTGTTGATGACAGGTTAGCGAACTTATCTAGCAGCAATCACCAGTCAATCAATACTATATACATTCCAGAATCCAGAGATAATATAGAAAGCTTTGTCGCCGCTTGGGGAAGGTTTGTCGACACTGCGCAACAGATGGGGTATAGTCGCCTGAGTTCTATACATGCGGGAGCTATCAACCATCCATTACCTAATCACTCAATACTATATAGATTCTGTGTCAACTTACACAAGACGATCAGCAATAATTTCGTTTTCTTGTGTTTTCTTATTCAATTAGCCAGATGAACGATATATTTCAACTATTGTCAGTTTTTTTCGAATTTCAAGGCATTCCCAAATATGTTTCGAATATGTTGTAATTTTTTTTGCGACTTTCTCAACGACCTGTATTTTCCCCCTGAATTGTTTGTGTCTTCAGATATTTTGATTCAATCCGAAGTATCCATACTTTATCAGTACACTGTATAATTAACAAGAAAAGGAAAGTAATTGAGAATGGATAATCTTGAAAGTAAAGCGCAATATAGAATATTCATGTTTAAATTATTTTAATAATCATTCCAACACTTTCCATTCATTAATGAAAGACACTATTTTGCAATTTATCTATTAGCAACTAATTAGTTTCTGAATAATGGCTCTAAAATTTTTTATTTGCGTCCACAACCAGAACCGCATATTTGGTAAACGATGAATTCAAATATTGTACAGTTTGAATGCAGTATATATGTAAAAGTCGATAATTCAAATTATGAAAGATTATAATGTTTCAACGATGATATTAAATCATAAATCTTCTATGAAGCTTATACTGATTGATCGCTCTTGGCTTGTAATCAATTACTGATTCAATTTAACGACTCATCATAAATTTGAAAATATGTCATTGAAAGAATAAATAGTTTTATTACCAATACACAAATTTATCATTACACGAAATAATATAGTATTTGTTCTATTGATATATCCAGTGTTATCGTCTTTAGGTCCTAGTTAACAAATACAATAATTAAGGGATAAATCATGTTGGAATTTCCAGTACAAATGTTTGATATGTTTCTAATAGTATCATAAAACTGAATAAAATTTCAAAAGATGAGAAGACACGCACGTTCATTAGAAAGTATATCCCTAAAGAATTACAACATCAAATCGATATAGGAGAAGCCTTTACTTTGCGATAATTTATCATATTGATATAATAAAATACTTATTACTTTGTTTTTATCACTTATATTATAGAAACAGACCATCTCCACTTCTTACTAACAAGTTCTTCTTCTGTTTATCTTATTAACAATATGATGCGTCTGGCTCTCTCATACTCTCACAATAATCCTATACACCGCTGGATCTGACTCAATATGTATGTTAGGAAACGTATATGATGAAGACAAAACGACAAAATACTTCAGTAAGTTAGTATCTGTTTATTCCTATCACTAAAGTTGGATATAATTTCAGGTTGGAATCCATTGTTGATGGCTAGGACCCTGATGAATATATTCTTCATTCTTCAAGTATTTCAGGGGAGGAGATGGAGTGAAAACGCTTTATGTATCATGGAATTGTTTTGCAAAACGATAAATAATTGAGTAAGTTAGTCTCTGCTTTTTCTTTTGATTGATTTGATATGTATTTTCATTAACCCAATTTTCTAACAATATTTTGTTAAGGAAAGTAAATAATATAAGTTGACAACAAGATCTACCACACAGATAAATAGTATAAACACAATGAGGAAGAGGAAGGCTCGCTAACCGATACCGGATTGTGATGTAAGAGTTTTTGCGATTTAGCGTGAAGATATTATTTTGAATCTCTTTATTTTTTACAGGAAGAATTTAAGAATATACAGGGTGTCCTCGAACTGCATGGCCAAAATAAAACCGAAGATTCTTTGATTCGAAAAAAATTTGATGAGCCTTTTTACTTTTGCCTCAAGTGTCTTAATTAGCCGGTAGAGGGCTTCAAAGTTGCAAAAATAATTTTGTTTTTTCGGTATAACTTGAGAACGTGATGAAGGACTTTCACAATATTTGGCAGGTGAGTTACTGTCAATAATAGCCGTTTTTGAGAGTGGAGCACAAAGCCTTAGAGACCATAGAAATTGCTCAAACTTGAGAATGTAAGGGAAAAGTGTCCAGAACTTTTTTGTGGTCAATGTAATTCACTCGATATTTTTTATGTAGATAGCTTATCTAATTTGAAAACTTTTTTTACTCTTAGAAAATGTTGATAAAATTAAGGGATTAGCTTGAAAAAATTAATTTTCGAGTCTCTGCAATTTTGGCTAACTAATTTTACTTGATTAAAATACCCTAGTTGCCTTTGCTTTTCTAATGTCATTTTGGCATTTGGAGAATTTATTCTCAAAACTGTCACTTTTTACTTTGCGTTCCGTAAATATTTTATAAAATTATGGCTCAAAATTTCACACTGAAATGGTTGATATGTTATTGATTTATGAACTTTGTCGTTGCAATGGCCAGAAAAGTGTACAAGTTTATAGGGAAAGATATCCGCACCGCAGAATTCCAAATCGACAAACCTCTGCTAATATCGAGAGGCGACTTCGCGAAACTGGCAGATTTGAAGCAAATCGCAAAGAAACTGGACGCAGACGGACAAGAAGGACGTTAGAGCTCGAAGAAGAGATACTGGAAGCGGTTGAAACTGAACCTAGGATAAGCACACGACGTTTGGGACTTCGTATTGGAGCCTCAAAATCATTAGTTCATAATGTACTGAAAGAAGAACTGTTGTATCCCTATCATATTAAAACAGTTCAAGACTTATTGCCCATGGATCCAGGTCATCGGCTAGATTTCTGTCGGTTTATTGTCCAACGACAAAACGCAAACCCCAATTTTTGTAGAAGAATTCTGTTCACGGACGAAGCTACTTTCACGAGATGTGGTATGTTTAACCTCCATAATGAACATTTCTATGCTGATGAAAATCCTCATGAAACGGAAGTTACACATTTTCAGAATCAAACTAAAATCAATGTTTGGGTTGGAATTGTGGATAACTTTATTATTGGTCCTACCGTTATACCCGATCGATTGAACGGGGAGAACTACTTGAACTTTTTGGAACAAAGGCTACCTGAACTGTTGGAAGACTTGCCCTTACACATTCGTCGTGACCTTTGGTTTATGCATGATGGTGCACCTCCTCATTTCACATTAGCTGTGAGGCGACATTTGAATGCGGAATATCCAGATCGCTGGATAGGTAGAGGACACGATGCACCAGTGAACTGGCCGGCCCGCTCCCCTGATTTGACGCCCTGCGACTTCTTTCTATGGGGCGCTTTGAAGTCGAAAGTTTATGCAGCTCCAGTAAACACACGGGAGGAATTGTTGCAACGAATTAATCATGAAGCGGATTTATTGAAGAATGATCCTGAAGTACTAGCCAGAGTTCAATTCAATTTCTTGAAACGAATTAATTTGTGCATTCAGGAAAATGGGCAACATTTCGAACAATTGATGCCTTAGCGATTTTCCAAAAAGTTTTGTTGTTTCTTTTAATTTAGCATTTGTTTTTCCTAAATAATCACATCGTTTCCCCATTTCTGCTGTTTTTATTATTCGTGATTTACCGAGATATTAAACATTTCAGTGTTAGTGAAATTTTGAGTCATAATTTTATAAAATTTTTAACGGGAAGCAAAGTAAAAACTGACAGTTTTGAGAATAAATTCTCCAAATGCCAAAATGACATTAGAAAAGCAAAGGCAACTAAGGTATTTTAATCAAGTAAAATTAGTTAGCCAAAATTGCAGACTCGAAAATTAATTTTTTCAAGCTAATCCGTTGATTTTATCAAAATTTTCTAAGAGTAAAAAAAGTTTTCAAATTAGATAAGCTATCCACGTAAGAAATATCGAGTGAATTACATTGACCACAAAAAAGTTCTGGACACTTTTCCCGTTACATCCTCAAGTTTAAGCCATTTCTATGGTCTGTAAGGCTCTGTGCTTCACTCTCAAAAACGGCTATTATTGACAATAACTCATCTGCCAAATATTGTAAAAGTCCTTCATCACGTTCTCAAGTTATACCGAGAAAACAAAAGTGATTTTGCAACTTTGAAGCCCTCTACCGGCTAAACAAGACACTTGAGGCAAAAGTAAAAAGGCTCATCAAATTATATTTAAAATCAAAGAATCTTCGGTTTTATTTTGGCCACGCAGTTCGAGGACAGCCTGTATATCGCAATTGACTTTTTAGAATGTGAAGAATTCAATAAGAGTATAAAACGCGTGTAACATCCTCCTCCTGAAGATGTGAACGCTTTAATCCAGCAAACTGGAGTAGAATCGACCAAGGCTGACCTCGCGCATGATTAAAGCAAAGATTTTATTTAGTGAAATATGACTATAGGGGATACCGCTATAACGAAACAAACCAGGAACCTCTACACCAATAACAGTGTGAAAACGAGCTGAAATAATTAAAAGCACTTCTGCGAAAACTTGTGAGATAAATAACTGGAAAAATTTCAATGATAATAATTAGTTCTGACGATTGTAGTGTTTCTCACCTGGTTAAAAGAAGCGGGAAGCATACATCTTTGGTCGTCTAAGCGGGAACATTGAATTTTTTCGATCAATTCAAACAGGTCACTGGAGGTGTTTCTCGTCCTTTCTGGACTTGTTATAGCAGGAGGACTTTGAACACCTATTATAGGAGGCGTACCGTGCCATGTCGTATTACTCTGCGGATGTTGTCTTCTGTAACAATAAGTATCTATTACAAAATGGTCATTTACGAAATATAAGTGGTTTATTTTATATTATCGATGGACTTAATAAACAAATTTGTACGCATGGCGAATGTAGAAACGTCATAGTGAGTATTTACTCTTATAAGCATTCTAGAAATTATTTCTGAAAAAATCATATCCAAAAAATTGATTTAAGAGTTTTTTTTGATTTAGAAAGCGAAATTTCAAAGATGCCAGCAATATCCAATTCAAAACCATTAACATTTTATTTCAATATTTTGTCTATTATTCTATGTATCTTACTTTTTGACGTAATAGGTGTAATACCTCTGCCCTTATCATCATGAAATAATAACAATAATAATGATGATGCCACCGTTCGAATGTTCTATCCAGTGTTAAAAAATACCGTAAACAGAATTGTCTACAGAAACGTAGATGTTCTAACGCCATCTATCTACTAATATATAGACGTCCCAATAAGAAACCTTTGACACAGATTTTTCACACTCCAAAGAAGTGACGGGGGAGTGTTACAGTTTCTAGACCGCCAGATGACGTCTTCGAACCAATAGGTAAATACAACAAAGATCTCTTGTTGAGCACCAAATAACAGCGAAGATTTTCTAGATCGACAACCGAGGTGACAACACAATCCGATAGTTATGGATAGTTGTTTCGCCTTCTCGGTCACAACCGACTTGCTCTGCTGATGAGCCTGAGAGGGTATTAAAGCCAGCCACAAATAATGGATTATGTTGTCACTGGTCGATCTAGCGAAACATTGCCACTATTTTTATAGACAGATTGACGCTACAGAAATTTTACCAAAAGAAATATTATTCATACTCCTTGATTCAATTTATCATCATATTTATTTCTTTAATATAAGTATATACAAATAAATCAACAAAAATCATTTATATACGAAATAGCAAAAGTGACCCAGGTTTAACCTACTCTCTATGAGCAGGAGAGGCCTAAAACTGGTGACAGGGCTCCTCACAAGACACTGTCATCTGAATAAACATCTACACACAATAGGCATT
Organism: Endomychus coccineus; assembly: GCA_958510875.1. Taxonomy (NCBI): domain Eukaryota; kingdom Metazoa; phylum Arthropoda; class Insecta; order Coleoptera; family Endomychidae; genus Endomychus; species Endomychus coccineus. Next base: position 112,105,365 of record OY294070.1, on the reverse strand, counting down.
GTCGAAGACCCAATTTGTAGTAGATGTGGGGAGGCGGATGAAACTGCTTCTCATATCCTAGCAGAATGTCCAGCACTGGCTTCTCTCGGGCTACAACACCTCGGCAGTACACATATGCCGCCTGAAGCAATAAGAGATATCAGTCCATGCAAAATCTTAGCTTCTGGCACGGCCTTAGGCTTGCTGGACTGATTCTTGTGTCAAGGGGCGCACAATGGACCCAATCAAGAGGTCTAAGTGCTCCGGACTCGTCCGCCCCCGTTTTGATTGATTGATTGATTGATTGACCCAGGTTTAAACCGCCAAACCTTTAGGAACGGTTTCTGAGGTAAAAATATTTTTTTTCTCATAAGCGTGTGTACTAACTTGCTTCGTTGAATGAGTATATTCAGTTCAGCAATTTTTATATCAAACAACTGAAAAACCAACAATTTTAATTCTGGGTTGAAAGTGCAGGCGCCAATAGTCATGTCACTCATCAGCAATTACATAATTGATTTCCCCATTCTAGGGTGGAAAGAAAACACAAAGAAGAGAACTTTGGAGTCTATATTACCAAAAATTGTACCTACAATATCAATCAATCAGAACGAGGGCGGACAAGTCCAGATCACGTAGATCGCTTGATTGGGTTCATTGTGCGCCCCTTGATACCAAAACTTAGTCTAGCAGGTCTAAGGCAGCGCCGAAGGCTAGGATTTTGCATGGACTGATGTCTTTTACGTTCTTAGGCGGCATGTATGCGCTGCCAAGATGTTGTAGTCTAAGATAAGCCAATTCTGGGCATTGTGCAAGAATGTGGAAGGCAGTTTCGTTCAACTCTCCGAATCTACTCGGGTCATCCACGATGTAGATGTTGACTCAGATGGCAGTGTCCTGTGAGGAGTCCTGTCACCAGTTTTAAGCCTCCTCTGCTCTTAGAGAGGAGGATTTTCGAGCGTTTGGGGGAGAACTCCGCGATGTGGAGTTTCTCCTGGTTCTAACCGGGGGCACTACGCAAAACCGAGAGCCACTGTCTATCCAGTAGCTCTCTGAGGACGTAGAGCCCTGTGGTCGAAGAGTTTCCGATAGCTGGATTGGGGCCAGGGATGCTTAGGGAACCCCGTTTGGCCAATTCATCGAACAGGGTCTCCCTACACTCCCACTCCACAACAAAACCAGAAGTCACTCTATGGGAGCGAAGTGCACCTAGGGCCGCTCGGCTCTGCAGATGTTTGCAGGTTTTTCAGGACACAGGTCCGGATTGCATAGACCCCAGCCTGGAAAACGGTCTCATGAGCACTCAGGGGAAGTGAAAGCTTTCTTCTCGGTGTGCAAACAATATGCATTCAATGAAATTGCAGAGTTAATTTGAAACAGTCTCATTATTCTTATTGATAGAATCCTGAGCATGTCTGAACTTGTAGAGGCTTTATATGTTTATGGTTTTATACTCTAACCCACCAGGTTTACAAACATCTTCCATCGAAATGATAAATCCTCGGATAAATCATAAATTACTAAAATTAGATATAGAATTGATTATGTATTTTCATTCATATTGCTCCACTGGTAAAAATGTAGAAGATTATATAAAATATGGTTTTTGAGCAGGTGTTGGTTTTTATCTATGACCAAGTGAGATTGAATGTCAGAAATACACCTTTTCCATTGTTGCCTAGTCTGTTTTTTTTTAACTGACAATATCAATTGAAGTTCTGCATCCAGTAATATCGAAGACTGGGATGCAGGCATATTTATAGCTATCATGCTCGATGATTACTGCTCGAATGTTTCAAAGCAGATTACGCTATGATACCTTACAGAAAGATGTTGATAGAATGCAACATCTACAGAGGCAAGTTATTCAAGATCATACATAATTCGTTTAGCGACATATTGTAGCCGTACATTGTACGGTGGTATAGTAACAGGAAAAGGTGTTTCAATCTTCTGGTATACCCAGACACAGCCGACTCTATACAAGCCGGGAAGTAAACCAAGCAAATCCGCATGATCCTTTCTGGTAGACAACAAAATAATCTGGAGGCATACTTCTAGAAGAAACAAATATTTAACTCTTCTATTACCTCCAATTCCCATAAAAGATTTTTGTTTGTTTTACCCGAAAAAATGATACCAAACTCATATTTCTTAGCTTTTCTGACACGCAGGTACTTCAAGTGCTAGAGCCGATTAAAAAATGATACGCATTAATCAGTCTGTATGCTTGTGAACACGAATCAAGGAAAATGTGAAAAAGCACAACAGCACATTGTAAATATAAGTTCTTTTCGCACATAATTATTTTGAATTGATACTCTTTCCTGAAATTATAGCACGTACGAGAATTAAATTTTCTTCCATCACACGTTATAACATTGAACAGGTGAGATGCGTCAATTACTATTGTATCGGTTTATTTTCACGTCATTAATAAGAAAGTTGATCTATTTAGACAGATGGTAAACAAAATTGAATTTCACCGTCATTGTGCATTCGCCAATTAAAGTTTCTTAGCGTTGATTAAAAACCCACGATAGCATGTGAGAATATTGAAACTTAATAATGACATACGATAGATAACTCACATTCGAAATTCGAAACGATCATCGTTCAAATTATATGATATCATGTGCAAATTTGAATATCTCGTACAAATCATCAAGTTATGTATCGGCAAATAAGGCAAGTTTCATGACATAGACTGACAGCTGAATAAACATATTCGTTATTATTAATGATATTTTCGTTTCCTGAATTAAAAATGATTTATTGAAGCAGTCCTCGATAATATCGCTATGATGAATTCATTCATTTATTATGGTATTCCAAGAAAAGCTATTCATATGATGAAGATGTGGGCATGTTTTTTATATTTCTTCAGAATACTTATTACAAAATAAGGAAGAATCTAAACACCATGAACTTAATACAAAAGAGCTAAATTTAATGATAAACTTAGGATAGATGGTTACTGGAATTTTCCCTAATTGAGGGATTAAACGATAAACTGGTAGCGAACGGACAATCTAACTATACAAATTTAACAAGGAAGAATTTGTTGATCGTTCAATAGGATATCGGACTTCTTATTTATTAATTTCTAGGGATTCCAGCAAACTAAATTTATTACTTTCATTCAGAATGTGTAAAATCTTGAAATTATCATTAAAGTTATGGTTTTCTATAATTGAATGCTTCTCAAAAGCTAAATCATATTTATTATATTAGTAGAGGAAATGAATGCATAAAAAGACACTCATCTCTTATTTTTTTTTAATGGGATGGATTTGAATGAAACCTTTTGCATTCGCTTCATTTTTGGACCAATAAAATTTGTTAACCTTTAGATTTTGGCAGTCGCACCCCCACTTTTTGCTAACAACCCCATTTTCTATCTCGCTGAGTTCCTAACCGAATTCCTTCAAATTTACATACAGGGGTTTAGAGGGGTCAGCGATTACGAATCCGACGAGAAAATTTGAAAATTCAGAATGACGGCTACAAAATGGCGGGTTGAAATATAAAAATGTATTTTGTAGCCTAACTGATAGAGAAAAATACCAAGAGTCCAAAAGTGTTTAGAATTCAATTTTGTATAAGAATACCTTATTTTTATGACTCATACATCACCACTCATTAACCACCTATTAGCCGAATTTCTTAGTTAGCCCCCCCCCCCCCCTATAAATCTAAAATTTCCCTTTGCAGCCATGATTTTGATTTTAGAGAAAAATTGCAAGATACAAAAAATTTTCTAAATTCAGGTTTTTGTAGGACTTGCCCATTTTTAATGTCATTTACTACCCCCTCCACTTTCCCCCACCCTTAAAATTTTAAATGCATTTTCGGGCCATTCTATTGGTTTTAGGCAAAATTGACAAGATACTAAAAGTGTTTAGAATTCAATTTTACGTGATAAAAGTATATACATATATTCTTGTTCAGAAACAATAAATAATAAATTAATGTCGTCACTACAAACAAAAAACAAAAGTCACAAAGTCAATAAACACAAGCAATAAAAAATAAATCAAAAATCCAAAATATCATGAACACGAACACAAATACAAAAACATATATATATATATATATATATATATATATATATATATATATATATATATATATATATATATACGATGTTATTTTTAAAACATACGAGACATAAAACAAAGATTAAAAAGATTTAGACAGCATAACCTAAAAGACTCTTAAAATAATAGCTTCAAATTCTAAGGTTCATTTCATAGAGTAACCATAGTTCATGTTGCATATAGGTCTATATTCTAAGGAAGTATGGTGTGGTTCAATGGTTCTGTAGTTCAGACGCTTGAAACCACCAAATGTTCAGTGGTATATTGACATTGACAATAATAAAGTTTGAGATCGAAATTCTGATATCGGAGTTATCGGACGGCCTGATGTCGATAGTCGATACTATCGGACAAGAGACTATCAATAGAAAAATACCGACTATCGAAGGTAAAATATCGATATTTCGATAATATCGACTATCTATGGCCATCCCTACTTTGAACAGTCGATTATTTACTTTACTTTGCGAGTGCTTCTACTCCACACAAAAGTGCGTTGGTTGGCTCGCATTTATGGATTTAAAAAAGTCATCCTCTTTCTTGAGTACAAAGAAAAAAACGATTTTTTGCAAATCTTCAACAATGAAAAATTTCAATAGAGGTTGGCCTATTTGACTGATATATTTGATGCCTTGAATCAGCTAAACTTGAATCTTCAAGGCAAAACGGCACTTTAATAAGTAACTATGATCATATTCAGGGGTTCACATCGAAGCTTAAACAAATCAATCAAAACGTGTCTGCTGAAAATGTAATATCCTTTTCTCGGCTATTTGGTTATTTCAGAGTCACCAATATGGTAAATGACCAGAAACACATTAGTTGTCGATGTCTCACAATTACCAGAAGAAGTTCAGAAATAACTTCTAGAAACGAAGGCTGATTCGACCATGAAGGACGACTTCCATCTCTTTTAATTGGAGAAATTTTGGGAAACCCTGACCTGACAACCAACTTCTCGAAATTATTATACTTGTCATAGCATTTGAGTACTTCAGATTTTCAGAATCGTTGAGAAATATACATACATGGTAAAATACTATCATGTTGTATAAATACTTCGATAAAACTGAATACGTAAACCAGAAATTTAATTCAATGTTATTTCAACTGATAACTGTTTATGGTTTAGAAGGGACATGTCAGTAGTATATTGGAAGAAAAGTGTGTCACTTCAGACTCAATGTCCCCACCATCATAATTACAATACGCAACAACCTGAAGCAAATTACCATAATCTACATTCATCTTTTGTAACCATAAGGACAAGTCGTTCAAATTTAAAGTAGAGCATGTATCCCTTTAATAGCTTGTAGCTTCGCTAGTTCGATAGAGGAAGATGTGAGAACCCCTACTTTGCGAGCTTGCACTACGTAACTCTATACGATATTGTAGTAAAGTGTGGAGAGACATAAGTCGCACCTTTCCACTCGAAGCAATTTCCCTTGCAAATTTAATGCGTGTCCGTACTTTTATAAAAGGCCCAGCAGTGTGATGTTCGCAAAGTACGACAACACCATTCTGCACCATAAACTAACTGGTCCCTTGACCCCGACATTTCAACACAGCATGCCGCGCGATAGATGAGTCGGATAGCCAACTTAGATTCAGTTCAATCGTTCGTGATAATTCTTCTCAACTGCTCCTAAGGACAACATTCAATAGACAAACTCTCGACAGTCTAAAATCACCACGGATTATCAGGCAGATTGTAGGTATTTATCTTTTAATCTTTCTGTACTCTTTCTATAATGTTAATTACAATAGATACCTAGATGATTTAATTAAATTATAAGCAGCGAATGCTTCTTTATCCATTATTACTTGAAATTCATCAGTCCTAGACTACTCAGAATATAGATGACCCATTCTTGAGTGGCCAAGTTCTAATGTGGGCTCATGGAAATTACGTGTCATAGGGTCTCGCAGGGTTCATTCATTGGGCCGTTGATATCCCTACTCTACGTTAACGATTTGACGAAATTAATATCAAAAGAAAAACTGATTCGGTAGTAGCGATTAGCGAGATAGAAGTTGCTCACGCTACTGCGCCTTCAATTGTAATTAGTTTAAAAGAATTGTCCAGTTATTATGAATGTTGGGGGAACCGGTGAGGTTTCTTTCTGCATGGACCGAGGTGCACCCCATATCACCTAGTACAGAGGTTGCCACTCAAGGGTGTTCCCATCTTAAGAGTGATCACCAAGATTCCGAGATGGGCGAACAGCCATTCATTCAACACCAAGTCAATGCCCTGAAGATGTTTAGCACCATTCTCGTATCTAGTTTCTGAATCTCAGAATGTGCGTTGACTTTTCGTTTTTTCGTTTGCACCAGCTGCACCAGGGTCCATCCATGTCCCGCTAGTAATTGTCTCAGCATCGGTTTTAGCCATCTTCATCATCTGCTTAGAACAGTTTTCCCTAATATTTGGTCCTATCAGTGCTTAACACTGTCTACAATCGTTCAGTTGTTGCCACTCTTTCGCGAGTTGTAGCAATAACCTTACGTTGAATCTTAAAAAAATGTTATCTCAAATCCAGCAATCAAACGCCTAAAATACAGTTCATATAGAATCATACGATAATTCATCTGTAACAAATTGATGATAAATTAAACATGAAACGACATATCTCCACAACTTCGCTGTTCGATAAAAAAAATTAAGCCTGATATGAAGAAGTTCGGCAGGTCTCGAGTTTGACAGTGAAGTCGTGACAAGTTTGAGCACGTCTAGTTCGCCTATGTGGAATCTCTCGTGGTGGAACCACAAACAAAATTTCTGATGAACACTGACCATGGAAATATCTATAGAAAAGGGAGAGATCTCCCACCTTTCTACGATGTTCTACAGAGGTCTAGGAACTCGTAAGTGTGGCATAATCAATCAAACGAATAGATTTCTGGATATAACCCAAGAGCTTCAGCGTATGTTTGGGAGCCGAACTCCAAGCATGTGAACAGTACTCCGAGACAGGTCGAATATATGCTTTGTAGATTATGAAGAGCTGCTAGGATGTAAAGTAGCTCTTGGTACGGAATAGAAAAAAAGTTTTTGTGAAGCGGTTTTTGCAATAAACCTCACATGATAGTCCCCATGAGAGGGTGCTATTGGTGATGATCCCGAGCATTATTATGGAAGCCTCCATAGGAATAGTTGTACCTGACATAATATTAGGGATTGTTGGATCCGCCTTCTTGGAGAAGATGCAAGCTTGAGTTTTGGTTGAATTAAACTCTACTAGATTATCAGATTCCCATTTCAAAGTCATTGCCAGATCTCCATTAATTGCGTCAACCTGTCCCTGTCTCGCTCTTCTGACTTCAATGAATGGTATAGGAGCTCTAGATGAAAAAGCGGTATGAAGTGTACGATCAACTGCAAAGATGGTAATCTGGGACAGGTAGTCACTTCCATCAGATCGTGGATATGGAGCAGAAACAAACTTGGTGCTAAGGTAGATCCCTGTGGAACACCAGCATTGATAGCCATTTTATCGAAGGATACTCCGTCAACCACCTGATAGTAAGCGACAAAGACCATATGCCAGACTCGATCAAATGCTTCGGAGATATCCAATTGTTCTCGGATCTTCATAATTCAAAGAAGAATTATGAGATTGATTTTTGAATCGTACCCTCTTATTGAAAAAAATTACTAACGCCGAAAAGTGTTCAAGGATAGCCTGAGTTGTGGATGTGGTGGACATTTTTCTCAATATAATAATAAGTATTCTACTGGAAATTGAATGTAGATTCATGTTAAATTTATAAGCTGTAGTAGAATATAACAATGCGCTTATTCATTGGAATATAGGCAATGATACATTAAAAATCTTGTTACTTTCTCCGTTAGTCTGAACAACAAGGAGCTTATATTATGTGTGTCAGTTATTTGCTTAACCATATGCGATTAAGTAAAACACAATGTGATAATAGAATAATAGAATAGAATAGAAAAAAATAAATATTTGTATATTAGCGAATAAAAATGAGCATTATTCATTTAAGAACTGATCTTTTATTGTACAATTTAGCTCATCCATTTGTATCGTAATACTCTTTTATATTCATTCAAATGAATTAGCATATTAAGGCTAAGACAGGTAAGTATTGATATAGAAATAACATAAATTTCATGTCATAACATATATCCATCTGTCAACTAGCACTAGTAACTATCAAAATGTAAATGTTATTATTTTAAAATTTTGAGTTACTATTGTGGAAACCTGAAAAATACTGCAGTATCATCTGCTTAAGATAATATTTTACCACATGTATTGAGATCAAAAATAAAGTTGACGTAATTAAGAACAAGATCGGCCGTCCTAGGACAGTTCCTTGTGGTACTCCGGTTTCATGGTTTGCGGATACCTATCGATTCCATTCATATACGAGTAACATCAAAAACCCGATCGTGCAAAGGATCAAAGCAAATAAGATTACAATAATGATAGCTCGTTTCATTCAGTGATTTCTTTGATATCGAAACAAAACACTTGGATACAATTTACATGATTAACCCGATTCTGAACTCGTACAAAAATTAACTTATCCCTCGGCAGATCTGCCGACAGTGTACGATGACTGCACGCTTATTAAAATCGTTTAGTGCCCGTAATTAAGTTGGCCGGGCTGCGGAATGACTGACCGCAGATGCTCGCTTTTTAAAGCTTGTGAGTCACCGTCAGGCAAGAGCTTACACGCGGGATGGTTACATGCTTACATGGATGAGCGAGTTATGTAACATGGAAACTTCATGAATACATTATTACAGTCATCTGTTCAGTTAGTTTTGCCTTGACTACCTTGACGGATTATGAAACGGAATTAATCGGGAAGACAAAGTACCTATATGCCGAGTTTCCAAAGTAAACGAAATTATGTGTTCTCACTATTATTATCACTACCAACGTGCCAACAACTGAGTCGAACTACCAAAGATTCATAATTGATCCTTTCATCACATTCAATAGATGTAAGAGGGCACAGATAAAAAGTGGTTTTAAGCACTAATCATCAAGCACTTTCAATAGTAAAGTGCTTGCGAGCACTTAGTACCTTCAAATCAACAAAACTAAGCACTTTTTGAATGATGGCAATATTTAAATTTTAGCCAAGAAACTGTGTGAAATAATTCAATAGAAAACAGTAAAAAGAGATGTAAAAATTTTTTTTTTATCTTTGGTGATATCTCTATTATAATTCATTGAAACGAGGGCAAGGTGAAAGAAAAGTTCCTGAAAAATAAAATAGATGGCGCCACAATCTAAAATCCCATGTGACATTTGTGATGTACCATCTTCAACTAGAACACATTAAAATTATTAGATTCGTATGTCATTCAGTTCTGTTTTGACACCCATTGCAAGCAAGCAACCTTGAACATTTTTGTAAACATGGATAAAATTGAATTTGGCGTCTTGATTAAACATATTTCTTGAGGTTACAATGCCCGAAATCGTCGATACAATCCATGGTATGATATTGGACGATCGGGGAGTTAAGCAAACTCAGCACGAGGCTATGGGCATCTCAACCGAATGGGAATGGAACATTTGTTCTCTGTTGACAACAAGCGCGACGGTGTGACAACTTTGAAAGGAATGTTTGGCGATGTTCAAACGCGATAAGGACTTTTGCGCCATTGCGAAACCGTGAACGGAACGTGGATCTATCACAACACACTAGAGACCAAAGAACAGTTGAAACAGTGGACTTGTCCTGGCGAACAGAAGTCGAAAAAGTGGGTTTATCTGTCAACAAAGTCATGGCGACAGTTTGTGGGAATACACAAGGTACCGTTCATTCGATTACCTTGAAAAGGGCAAACGATCACCGGCGTATATTATGCAGAGCCGTTGGATCGATTCGACGCCGATTTGAAGCGAAAGCGGCCGCATTTGGCAAAGAAAAAAGTGATCTTTCACCAGGACAACGCATCGGCGCACAGGTCCGCAGTCGCAATGGCAAAATTGCATGAATTGCGCTACGAACTGGTTCGTCATCCACCATATTCTCCAGATTTTCCCACCGGCGATTTTTATCAATTTCCAAACATGTAGAAATGGCTCGGAGGAAAGAGGTTTGGCTTCAACGATCATCACTGAAACAAACGCGTATTTTGAAGGATTGTCGTAATCGTATTATTTATAAGGGATCGAAAAATAGAAAAACGTTGGACGAAGTGTATCGGGCTACAAGCATTATGTTGAGAAACATAATTTTTGACCAAATAAATCATTTCTTGTTTCATTTTTCAGGGACTTGTTCCCCTTACCCTCGTATGTCGTGAGAAAAAAGAATATGTTGTTATTGACCAATTTCAAGACACATTTTGAGTACTTCACATGTGGAATATCGTGATTTGAATGGGGAATGGACAATCAGACATCCATGTTCATTGCCTCTGAAAAAATCTACTGAAAATGTCCAGTGCTTTTTCCAAAAGAAATAATAAGGGAAGCACTACAAATTATGAATTAACTTGGTGAATCTTTAGTTTGGGGTATTTTCTATGATTGAAAACACAACAATATTACGTTCGAAGCGAGGTTGGAAGTATCCATTAATTCGTTAGATGTTCAATTTCGTTGCGCTTCCTTTTTATTTTGATTTTGATCATATTTTTGAAAAAAGATGTATCGATGAGTACTCTCAATTTGAAGAAAATAGTTGAAATTTCTAGTTTTATTGGCATACTTTAATGAAGAAAGGAAAATCATTAAATCATCAAGATCATGAGATCTTGTCTAAATAATCATCAGAATGCGGACATATTTGTTAATGGAATTGCAGGCTGAAACGAGCATTCTATGGTTATGTCGAAAAAAAATTTAAAATCTTAGAAGCAGAAGATATTGAATTCATTTAATAAACATTGATTGAATTTTCGAACATACAATGTATATTGGCACGGAAACCCTAGCCTGGAGATCACGACAGAATATGTTGAAGCCCAAAAGCAAAACAGGCTATAAAGCCAAAATAAGATCAAAGTTTATAAAATGCCAGAATAGCATTCGTTTTGAACATTGGCTAAAGGCAATTGGAAGAAATTTCACTTCCAACTCATTCCCTCCCCTAACCAAAGATGATGGCACACTGGCTACAACACCTCAAAAAAAAAACAAAATTTGGCAGCAAATTCCACTTTGGACCCACATGAGAAGGGCTCTCCTAATACCGGTACCACCGATAACTATGCGCCTGAAAGTGTCGTGAGCGCACAATTTGGCTGATTCTGCTTGATCCCAATAGTAAAAAAGCAATGGAGTCGGACCGAATTCCTTCTATCGTTCTCAAAAATGTACCCCAGATCTTTGCAAGACGTTCACCCTTCATAATACAAACTTTGTTTGTTTCCTTTCAGTTAGGTGACACCTAGAAAAGAGAAAACCCTTCCTAATGATTATAGACCCATTGCACTACTAACTGTGATCTCAAAAGTAATGGTGAGAGCAATCAACATCGAGCTCTTCCTATAGCAAGCGAGATTCAAAATCTTTAAACGACCGGCAATTTGGGTTTCGTCAGCAGATACCATCAAGAGAACACACATCTGGCAGAGCATTGCATTGGATTTCTTCAGAGCATTTGACCGAGTGTGGCACCAAGGCCTTCTTGGGAAACTTCGGAAATATGGTTTGCCGCCTCGAAATGACAGTTTACAATCGAGTTTTCTCTCAGATAGAACACTCCATGTGGTGGTTGACGATACAATGGATATCAACGATGGTATTACTCGGGGATCCGTCTTGGCATCAACTTTGATTATGCTCGAAATCAACGATCTGTTTGGAATTATGGTATTCTTCATACCCATTTCTCATTTAGAGCTCATATATCATTCAATGAAGCCAGAAAAGCAGGACAGAGACAGATCGATGCAACAAATCAAGTTGCAACATTTTGAAATGTTGCTCTGATAATAAAGTGAAGTTCAATGCATCCAATACTCAAACTTGTATTTTTTCCAAGAAGGCGGTTTCCATAATTCCTAATATGATGATGTCAGGAACAACTATTCCTATAAATTGATCTGACCGGGAATTCATTGTCACTAATACACTATAAAAAAGACATCTTTTGCCCATAAAGTTCTCCATACCCATGTTCGATATCACCACCAACAGCACTCTCTCATAGGACGTCCAATGCGAAAACCACTTCCCAAAAACTTGTTTTTCTATTCCTTGCCAATATGTACTTTACACCCCAGCAGCTCGTCATAATCTTCAAAGCACAGATTCGACTGTCCTGTACAGACCTGGAGTACTGTTTACACGTTTTGAGTTCAGCTCCCAAAAATATGCTGAAGTTGTTCTATTATATGCGTGTAATTGGTGATGTCACATTTACGAATTCATTGGCCTCTCTTGATCTTCGTAGGAAGGTGAGCGATCTCTCCCTTTTATATGAAAATATGTCTGTCCTCATCAGAAATCTCGCCTGTAGTTCCACCAGGAGAGATTCCAGGCAGGCAGACGAGACGAGCTCATGTTTGTCACCTCTTCATAGTCAAGCCCGAGACTTGCGCCGCCGCACTTCTTCCTATCAGCCTTCATTTTTCTATCGAATGGCGAAGTGGTGAAAATATTCACCAAGTGAGGTATTCCCTAAGACCTAGAACCTCCAAACTTTCATAAGAAATCACAAAGCCTATCTCCTCTCCCAACACCCAACCGATAACTCACAAGATGTTTTACGAACGTAATAGGTTTTCCTCTGGTTTAGTAAAATGGAAAAGGATAGTTGGTTTAAAATTATTTGACTTCATCTGTTACGACATAATAGTAGGATCTAAGTGGATTAGCTCAAGTTAGTCTATTAATTCCAGATTCGAAAATGTTACTTATAGGCTAGGAAATGAAGCACAAAAAAGGCTAAAGTAAAAAAAAAAATAAGGTGAACCGATTTTGATTATTTTTTTTTAAATCGATTCAGGAATTCATTTAAAAAAAATGTTACCATTTTTTTTTCTAATGTGCATTTTAGCATTTCTACAGAGGAAAATGCATCTCTTTGAACTCACTTTCAGGAGATACTATTAAAAATGTTGAAAACATATCCAAATATAGCCAAATGTTCTTACTCGGGGGGTTTTTGGGGTCGCTGATCACGATTCCGGTGCCAAATTATAACGCACCTAGGGCTCAGTACATCCGGGTAATATCGTCGTCTCCAGGGAATTCGGAAAAATCTCTCGAGAGACGAATTTGGTTGCATTTCAGAGCATATTAAAAAACAATCCATGGAGAAGACCTAGGTCATCAGGGTATCCTGAGCACCAGGTGACTATTGAAAGTCTTGGTTGCAACCGGCAACCACGAGAGAACCTCTCTACTAAGTTTCACTCCATTGCAAAAGAGATTTTTCCGAATTCCCTGGAGACGACGATATTACCCGGATGTACTGAGCCCCAGGTGAGTTGTAGTTGAAATCTGGCACCGGAATCGTCATCAGCGACCCCAAAAACCCTCGAGTGACAAATTTTTGCTATATTTTGATATGTTTCCAACATTTTTAATATTATCTCCTGAAAGTGCATTCAAAGAGATGCATTTTCCTCTGTAGAAATGCTAAAATGCACATGAGAAAAAAAAATGGTAACATTCTTTCTAAATGAATTTCAAATCGATTAAAAAAAAATTATCAAAATCGGTTCATCCGATTTTTGTTTCGACCTTTTCTGCTATATTTCTTCCCCTATTAGGTAATAGTTCAATTAGCGATAAAACATATAGTAGACCATCAGTGTTTTTGTTTTCGTTCATCCGTATTATTAAATAAATAGATACTTTTATTATATGTAGAAGCGGTTGTTTCAATTACCTATTGGGACAATAGAGAAATTGGAAGACGCGTTGTTACGTAATAGTGGATTCGTAACATTCTTGTTGTGTAATTGCATCGGCTCTTTAATAATCGCAAATCAAGTTTGTTTATCTGACCCCAACTTCCTGTCAGTCGTTACGAATCAGCGACGAATCAGGACCTCAACCACTCAACCATTGTTTAACCGCTACAATGAGTAATTGATACCACAGTTCCTTGTTACATCTAATAGTACCCTAATTACAACCGTTAGGTCAATAAAGTCTGTCGGTTAATAATAACTGAGATGGCCAAGATTCTTCTCATCTACCTTCGTAGCGAACAATGATAAACTATCTACAGCAGCAGAAAGTTGAATACAGTTCCTTAAAACAGGAACTTCATTATTATCCAAAATTATTTAACGGTAACGATTTTCACACTCTCAAACATCAACGTCTTATGCAACTAGACTTTTCCGTTCCTTCATGTACATGATAACTGTACATATACACAATATAACAATTCACTTATTACCACATCATTTCAACATTTCGGTATACAAAGCTGCTTCAAAAATGTGTATTGAGCATTTTGAGAAAGTTATTATCGGAACCCCGGATCTACTGTACGGATCAAGAAAGAAGAGCGTCTGAAGGAATGTCAATAACTATCGTAATGTTTTGTTAGACTTAGTATTTTCAACTGTCAATATATCAACCTCTCAGGTGAACGCGCTGTTGCCGGAAGACATGCACCACCCCCCATTTTCAATTATGTTCAGTGTAGTGTCAGGTGCCAGTTATTTTAGAATATACGAGCTCCTTGGAAACCAGGACAGGAATATTTTTAGTCTAATTTTAGATCAAATGGTAAATCTTTTCTATGCAATTGTCTACGATGCAATTGATATTTGTTCCCTCTCGCTTTTTAAGCGCATCGTCTTTCTCTCAATGGTATTCCAAGGAATTAAAAGATATGATTTTTCAAAAGAAAGAAGCACACAGAATGTTTAAAAATAGCCATTCTCCATCGGATTTTCATCTTTTTTTCTCACTTGAGAAAGCAATGTAAACAAGTTTCAGAGGAATGTTACAAAAATCAAATACGTGATACAGAAAATAATATTTATTCCCTCGAATATTAAATATTTTTTCACCTACGTAAATGAAAAACAAAACACCAACGAATATCCTAACGAGATGTCCTTTAACGGAGAAAAGATCTCATACGAAAATGATATTGCTAATAGTTTTGCAGGACACTTTTCTTCAGTTTATACAAATAAAAAAATTAAATATTCCGATATTGAATTCAAATAATAATGTTTCAACAAGTAAGCTTCATATCAAAAATTTATTCCGGGTCCTGATGGAATATCACCTGTTTTTTTTAATTACATCTTTATTTTATCAAGACCTTTGTATTTTTTGTATAATAAATCTTTGGAGGTAGGTATTTTTCTTGATTATTGGAAATATAGTTTTATAACCTCAATCTGTAGAAGCGGTGACAAAACTGACATCAAAAATTACAGACCAATTTCTATTTTATCATGTATACAAAAGCTATACGAAAGCATAGTAACGGAACATTTTTCTCTAGTCTATAAACATATAATAATTGATGAACAGCATGGATTTACAAAGGGAAAATCTGCTGAGACTAATTTATTACTATTTACACAATTTTTCTTGGAGGCTATACATGAAAAGGGTCAAGTAGACTGTATATACACCGATTTTTATAAAGCTTTTGACCGCATAAATCATGAGCATTTGTCAACATTGAGCTCCATCTCATTTTCGTTGCACAATATATAAAGTTCTGTTAACTCTTTTTGAACTGTTAGAGCATATAAAACAGATTCAATAACACAGAAAAGTTTCAAATTATCGGCAAAAAGCAAAAAACGACATATCTTGAAAATATACTTTATATCGTTGATGAAAAGAAGAAACAGCAATGGCCCTAAATGTGAGAAGTACTTCTTCAACTATTCCTTAGAATATATCTTTAAACAAAATCGACCTGATTCAATTATTGATTGCAACAATATGAATTGCTCAGGGGCATTATAAGCTTGGCGAAATGTATACGAACTGTTTCAAAAAGAAATTGGGTAGGTACTAATTTTTACAAGAGTTGCAAATAAGCAACAATTTGCAATATTATCATTTATTTATATAAAACCTCTTGTAAAATAAACAATAAGTAACGATATGTTTATTTTATTAAACACTTTACAACTTGTATTTCTGATTCAGGCCTAGGTCTCTGAAAATGAATGAAGATTTTGTATCCAATTTGTTCTTCTCTCAGAATAATTGACTTTATAAACATAAACAATAATTCGTGATTTATTTTTGATACAAGTGGGAATATTTATTTTAAAATTAGTAGATCCAAAAAAAGTTCTAACAGAATATGCCGGGAGGGATTGCTGATTGAACACACTGCCAAAAGTATTCTAAATAAAAACAGCATTTGCTTAGTGGGGTCCATAAACCAAATTTCAAAATTTCACTGTTTCCAAGAAAAATTGGCAAAACTCAGCAGGGAAGCCCAAAATTGAATAATTTTATATGAAAGACCCTGTTTAAAGGAACACCCATCATTCTGAATCACCCTATATGTGAGAATGAATATACAGATACATAGATCTTTTATGTATGTTATGGTACGAATTGTACTTTCATGTATTTTTTTTAACTTTAATTAAACTAAAAACCCTGATTAGTAAGTCCATTCAAGGATGATTTTGTATGACTTAGTATATTCCTACACAATAAAGGCTTTATCTACAAAATCATCAATGTGATAATCTCCTCTTATTAGAGCGGTTTTTTATACAAGACGGGAATCGCTTTGACGATAGATTTGGTATATTAGCTTTCACTTTGTGAAAAGCTTAGAGCGTAATAAATATTAGCGTTAATCTCATTGACCGTTTATAGACATTGGTTGATATTGTTTGACTATTCAAGTAATGATCCTTGTTTCGAGTAAAGTCTGAATATTTGCCGTCATGAATTGTAAATTTTTGAATAATTGTTTTCACATAGAACTTACAACTCTCAAATTGAAAATTCCGATTTAAATGTAGTTAGCAAGACAAACAATGATTGATAATTCTTAGCGCCAATTAAGATAACAGATGGTCCTGGTAACATTAAATACATTGACGATAAAGAAAATGACAGGTGTCCTTTAAACTAACACTTAGGCGTTGAGCGTAATCACCCAATTAACATGCTTTTTAGGCTCCACTAATTAAAACCAAATCTAGCTTGTTTCAGTGGCAATTTAGTTAATAACAAATTTAAGGCAACTTGCACAATTATATATGAATACATGAATGTTATATTTCTCATTATCTCTCACTCATTATTTATTTGATCAAATTTCCTATAGACACACTTAGTACTTAGATATATCGTACGAAATTGAATAAAACGAAAAAGGATTTAACGACTACATAATTGAAAAATGAACAAATTATCTATTTATCCACAAAGGATAAGCATTACCGGTCGATATGAGAACACTAAAATTCACTTCAAAAATACTATATTAGAATATAATGTTACTTAAATATTAGTTATTGAACCGTTGGATTGCAATTTTAAACATTTAGGTCCACTTTTAATAATGTGATTTCAATTTTCCATAATAATTATACTCGGGTTCGACTAATAATAATAATTTTTAGGACATTCTGTGTATCAAAAACCCACTCACACCGGTAGATACCTCAATGATCTTTTCCAGCACCACCTTGCCCAAAAGCAATCTGTCATAAACTCCTTGGTCCACAGAGCTGTCAACTTATCTTAACCTCAATCCTTTAAAATCAGAATTAAAACATCTTTCATCTGTTTTATTATCAAACAATTTCGAAAATTCTTAAAAAACATAATTTTTCTACTAGTTTTTCCACACTTCCAAAATTATCTCAGTTTAACAAACCTATTAAAGATCCCCTTCCTCCTCTTCACTTAGAAGGTGTTTATAGCATTCCCTATTCTTGCGGTAAAGACTACATTGGTGAAACAGGTCGTACAATAGCTACTCGTGTGAAAGAACATGAACGCTGTACAAGGCTTCGTGACACCAGTAGATCTGCACTTGCGGAACACAAGTTTGACACTGATCATCAAATCCTTTTCGAAAACACTAAAATCCTAGCCCGAGCCCCAAACTTCTCTCAGCGAAAAATTCTTGAAGAGATAGAAATCCTAAACATGAAAATAATCTAAACCATGACTGGGGATATTACTTTCCCAACTTTTGGAAACCCATCCTCTAAAATATTTCTTCGCACATGATCACACAACGGCTGGGTATGGTGCCAGAACGGAGTTAATTACCCGAATGAAGGCAGTGAACTGTGTAGCGTGAAGGTTTTTTTCCTACAATAAGTACCGCTACAGAAACCAGAAGAACCAGTTTCAGTTCAAGCCTCAAGGTTGCCCTGAAGATGCCACCTGTAATGGTTGGCGAAACGTCGGTATTTTCATTCATATGCTACATCAGTAAAAATGTAGAAGATTGAATGTTTTTGGGTGGGTGTTGTATTTTTTCTATGAACAAGTGAGATTAAATACGCCTTTTCCATTTTAACCCAGTCTGATTGTATAAGTACAGGGTGTCCCATTTTGGGTACTTTTGCGGGGTATCTCCTTCATTTTTAAAGATAGAGAGTTGCGGTTTTCGCGACACTGTGCTACTTTTTCGTAAAACTCAAGATGCCGTCAACAGAATTTTCATAGCCCTTTTAGTTTTTAAGATACAGGGCATTTCTGAAAATGTTGCATTTTGTGACCCCCCTCGTATCTCCGTTATCCTTCAACTTATCGAAAAGGTAAAATAACATTCTAATAGATTTTCTTCCGTAGAATGCAGTGGTGTAGATAACTTTTGTTACATATTTACTGTTTTTGAGTTATAAAGCAAACTTATGTTTTTTTAAATGGAACGCCCTATATATTTATAGACTATAAAATTTGTCTTTTTTTTACCTTTTCAAAAATATATGATAGTATAAACTTTTTTTCAGAAACACGCAAATAATTGACAATTTTTAGAAATTAAATACATATTTTAATTGTAGGCCATTGATATTGTTTATGGCAAGAAACAGAAATAAACATCAAATCTCTATCGCATTTAAGCTGTTTATTTTCGTTCTTTTGGTATCATTATTCAATAGATATTTATCAATTTTTTCGAATAATGGCAGTTTACGAAAATTATGAGAAATATGATATGATGGTATGTTTTATACAGAGTAATGAAAGTTCTGAAGAAGCTTCGGAATTATATTTCCAAAGGTGAGTAAGCTATTATGGCTATGAAAATCTCTATTATCATTTTAATTTTTGCTTGTTAGATATCCAGAAAGAAGGCAACCGTTTTTTGGGATATTTGCCCGTTTAAAAGCAAATTTAGTTGAGCACGGATCATTTGTTCACCCGCGCCCTAAAACATACAACAAAGAGAACAGGGAAAGAAAAGAGATAGATACTTTAGGATATATAGAAGCAACACCTTCGTCCTCATGTAGAAAAATTGAGAAGGAAATTGGTGTGCCAAAAACTAACGCTCAGAGGATCTTGAAGAAATATAAGTATCATACATACAAATTTAATATACTACAACATTTGCATCCTGGCGATGCCGAGCGCCGGGCACTGTTTTGCCAGTGGTATTTGCAACAAATCGATGCTAACGATTTATTTGGCAGACTTGTTATCTGGTCAGACGAATGCTTTATTTCAAGTGCTGGCATTTTCAATCGTCACAATACCAGGAACTGGCATAGTGAAAATCAGCATTTAATGTTTGAAAGGGCACAACAAGGACGCTTTGGAGTTGAGGTTTCATGTTTTATTTTGGGTAGACATATAGTTTATAGGATTTTTGAAGGAGGTCTTACAGCACGTAGATACCTAGAAATTCTTGAGGAAGTTATTCCAGAACTGCTCGAAAACATTCCACTAGCCCAGTATAATGCTGTTTACCTACAGCAAGATGGTGCCCCAAGTCATAACTCTAGGCTCTTAAGGGCCTTTCTAAATAATAACTTTCCTCAAAGATGGATAGGTACCAACGGACCTGTTAGATGGCCTCCACGATCACCAGATCTCTCAATTTTAGATTTTTTTTTATGGGGTTATATACAAAATGAAGTATATAAAACTCGATATGTCGGCATTGCAAAACTTCGAGAGGCAATTCATTTAGCTTTTCGAAATCTGCGAATGAGAACAATAGTTCTTTTGAACGCTATTCAAAGAATCTCAAAGATGTGCCAATTTTGCATTAGAGAAAATGGTGGTCAATTTGAACATCACATTTAATTTTTTTTAATAATGTTATTTTTTTGTGTTTTTGTTATATTGTCACTTTACGCCACAAAACTATTATTACAAACTTACTGTTAGAAAAAAGATCTATGGGAATTTTTTTTAATAGATACCTATATACAAGGTATCCAATTATTTGTTAGTAATATGTAAGTTGCACTTGTTTATTATTGTTATCCATAGCCTACTATTAAAATATGTATTTAATTCCTGAAAATTGTCAATTATTTGCGTGTTTCTGAAAAAAAGTTTATACTATCATATATTTTTGAAAAGGTAAAAAAAAGACAAATTTTATAGTCTATAAATATACAGGGTGTTCTATTTAAAAAAACATAAGTTTACTTTATAACTCAAAAACAGTAAATATGTAACAAAAGTTATCTACACCACTGCATTCTACGGAAAAAAATCTATTAGAATGTTATTTTACCTTTTCGATAAGTTGAAGGATAACGGAGATACGAGGGGGGTCACAAAATGCAACATTTTCAGAAATGCCCTGTATCTTAAAAACTAAAAGGGCTATGAAAATTCTGTTGACGGCATCTTGAGTTTTACGAAAAAGTAGCATAGTGTCGCGAAAACCGCAACTCTCTATCTTTAAAAATAAAGGAGATACCCCGCAAAAGTACCCAAAATGGGACATCCTGTACAACATTGAGAATTTCAATTGAAGTTCTGCATCAAGTAATATCGAAGACTGGGATGCAGGCAAATTTATAGCAATCATGACTGATCGATGATTTCAAAGCAGATTACGCTATGATACCTTACAGGAAGATGTTGATAGAATGCAACACTCCATAGTATGGGTCAGTTAGTCCATAAAAAACTAATTACGAAATCAATTTGATAAGTGGCATTTGAGAGTGGACATTAGTTATATGACATGTAATAAAATCCCAAAGCTTCCTAGATAACACCGCATTATCGTCGAAGTTTATGAATAATGATTCAGGCTTCATTATATACGAAACTAATCAAATCCGAGAATAATCTCGTTTTAATTTATGTGGCATGATGCACTCTCGTCTATTTTATAATTATTTTCGTCAAATAATTAATCAAATCAATCCATTTATCATGGTGACACATCCGAGGATCACTCTAGAATCGATAGCTCGAACTGAATGTGATATAAACAAGCATATAAAATTCCATTAGTAGCAATAACACCAGAACAGGCCATGTAAAGAAATTTACACTAATACCCGTGTCCATATGCCATTTGAATATTGGGGAATATAAATATTACTACCAAATTACGAAGCCATATGGTACGTGGACACCGAATGCAGCGGAGGTTTTTTCATTACTAAGCCCACAGATGACGTTTTTTTATTGAACTGTTATGCATGAAGATGGGACGACCGGTAATGTGATATTTGTGTGAGTTACAATGGAGTACATATCATAAATAACATTAATTAACTTTTATTTCTTATGTTGAAGATTCATTCCTCTTGAAAATTGCATTCAAAATTGGGTGATGTTAATACCGATTTATTGATAATGATTGATATAAAACGTTTTTAAAGCTTACAGAAGAATTTCCATTTACACTCAACATTGAAGGTAATGTGAATAGTCTCCTGAATTATTCACTGTAATAGTTACCAACTTACTGACTTTGTATTTGTAGTAAGGATAAATTGTATCAAACTCGCTCTTAATTTCGACGATTTAAAATAACAAAGTTGATATAAATATTTTAGAATTGTAGCTCCTGTTTGAAAAAACATTCTACCGAAAATTTCACATCTCTACTTTTTAACCAATAAGATGCCTTAATTTTGACGAGTTACCATGACATTTTTTGACAGTTGAAAAGGTAAACATGATCTACAACCATTAAATATTGTGGATATACCTGTGAATAATGCAAAATTTCTATAAGAATTAACATTATTATTTATTATTCGCTATAAAGTTTCATTAAACAGAAAACACAAATTTGTTTAATTATTATGCATTAACAATTTATATTTCAAAAAACGTAGGATCTACAAACATAATAAGATTTAAATGTTTGAATTTTAACCCATCCTCTCTTCTTAATGGTGAATAGGAAGGTGACGAATTAATTAAATGTCTGTGTTTTAAGACATATATGTAATATTTTGAAACAATTTTGTTCAAATCTATTTTACGCAAAAGGCCATATTTACTTGACATCTGCAGCAGACTTTCTTGGATTTTCGTAAACAAACCATTCAACTCTAACGCTTCCTGGTAGCAATCTTCCATTAAATTCGTTAAATATATTAATTTTGGATGACATATTTGCACTTGACTCAACTCTTTGCAGTATTTACATAAAATGTACTTTTCAAATCATTTCATTTTTCTCAAATTGTTTAACGCAAATGCTCACAAGAAATGTTTTATATAAGAATATCTTTGTTTGCTGGTTTACCATACAGTAACTCAATATAATTCACCAATATAAACCTCATCTGTCAAAAGCATGGGCCGCCTATATCACGGCCACCTACTGCAACAAACCATGTTAATATTACATTTTTTAAATTAGAAGTGTTATGGATTACTTTAACAAAAAATACATTTCTACCACCTTTAGTGACCTAAAATTATGAAAGGGCGATAGCATTTGGTGTAACTAAAGTTGGTAATATTTTTTATTTAACGAAACATGGTGGACTTGACAAGCAGTGAAATTCATTTAAAATGTCAGATTGGATTAATAATTTTTTTCCAAATTATGGTTTGAAATTTTCTTACCGAATACCACGCAAGCTTAAATTATTCCTGGAAATTTTCTTTCGGGCACGAATATTTTAAGAAAATTATCCCTCGTCGCTTCGCTCTTGTGATATTATAAGTGAAAATTCTAAACGATATAGATTTCATTTCTGGAGATAAATCTATGGGGTAGGATTCAAACGAACATCCTATACAGGGTGTATCTAAATAACACCGAAAAAATTAAAGGGGTGATTCTGTGATGAAAATTAATGTGAGTGTTTGGTATAAAATTTTTTGAAAAAACCCTCCCCGGAAAAGTTACACCCCTTCGAAAATTAAAAAAAAAATTGTTTTTCTTTTTCATTTTCCCTGTATATCAAGCTAAAGATACGAAACTTGGTAAACATTATCTGTCAATAAGAGTACACTTTTTGAAATTTTTTCAACCCTGAAGTATGCTTAGAAGGGGTTGATTATTTCAACCCCAAAGATATTTTTTCTTACAACTTTTTTTTAGATGAACATTTTTTCTTTAAAAAAGTATGACTGAAAAGCCCAATTCATTGACTAACTTTTTTAACTCTACAAGTTTTTTCTAAAACTTGAGCATTTATGAGAAAAAAATAAATAAGCTCATGTAAAATAGCATTTTATTAAACAACAGCCAACCAAATTATGATTATGATTATGAGACTTCTACAACTAAAAACAAAAGTGAACAAACAATGAACAAAAACCTGTCGAATATCGACAATACAATTATAATAAATGTTGAAAATGACCGCCTTCAGCGTCAATACAAGCATCTAGCCTTTTCCTCATAGAATTGCGTATACGATGAAATATTCCTGGAGAATTTCTTATAGTTTCACACCCTGCCACAATGCGGTTTCGCAGATCATCGATATTTTCAACTGGGTTTGTGTATATCAAAGATTTCAGATATCCCCATATGCAAAAATCCAAAGGATTAAGGTCAGGGGAGCGGGCTGGCCAGTTTACAGGTCCTCCTCGACCTATCCATTGATTGGCATACACCTCATCCAGGTGAGTTCTTGCAAGTATACTAAAATGAGCTGGTGCACCATCGTGCATAAACCATGAATGTTGCCTAATTTGAATGGGAACCTCTTCAAGAAGAACAGGTAATTCTTCAAGGAGATGACAATATGCTTCACCATTTAATCGTAGCGGAAGAAAATGGGGACCAATTAAATGATTATCAATAATTCCGAGCCACACGTTTAATGAAAATTTATACTGATGATTTCCTTCAAAAAAGCCATGAGGATTTTCGTCAGCCCAAAGGTGATTGTTGTGAAAATTTCTAATACAGTCTCTTGAGAAATTCGCCTCGTCAGTAAATAAAATAATATCTAAGAACTGTGGTGCTTGGCCAATCATATTAATAAGCCACTGACAAAAAATCACACGGGGTAAAAAATCTCAAATCATTAACGCCTGCACCCGTTGAAGATGATAGGGATACAACATTTGTTCTTTTAAAATTCTAAAAACAACGGAATGGCTTACATGTAGGACACGAGCTATTTTCCTGGTACTAGTTTCTGAGAATTCTTCAATTGAATTAAGTACGGCTTCTTGTACAGCTGCAGTTCTAACTTCTCTAGTACGACCAGAATCATAACTTCTTTTTTCAAAATTACCACGTTCCCGCAAGCGTCGGTGAATAGTTGTGAACGTAGTATGATGGGGTAGTCTACGCTGTGGGTACTGTTCAGCATAAAGTCTTTGCGCTTCCAATGAATTACCGTTAGCACGACCGTATGTAAAATGCATATCTGCCATTTCCAAATTCGAATATGCATTCATATTTTCAATCAACTAATATTTCCTACAATACACTATCATAAAACTTGTGAAACAATAAGATGGGTGACAGAAAATGACACTACACAATCCTAGTGTCAGTATTAATGTTTTTATGCAAAGCACAGGCCACTAGACTTGACGCAAAATAGACTCGCGTTAGCTTATCTTTTTGAAAATGCATTGCATTAGATTTTTTTTCTCGTAAATGCTGAGTTAAAAAAGTTAGTCAATGAATTGGGCTTTTCAGTCATACTTTTTTAAAGAAAAAATTTTCATCTAAAAAAAAGTTGTAAGAAAAAATATCTTAGGGGTTGAAATAATCAACCCCTTCTAAGCATACTTCAGGGTTGAAAAAATTTCAAAAAGTGTACTCTTATTGACAGATAATGTTTACCAAGTTTCGTGTCTTTAGCTTGATATACAGGGAAAATGAAAAAGAAAAACCATTTTTTTTTTATTTTCGAAGGGGTGTAACTTTTCCGGGGAGGGTTTTTTCAAAAAAATTTATACCAAACACTCACATTAATTTTCATCACAGAATCACCCCTTTAATTTTTTCGGTGTTATTTAGATACACCCTGTATAGAATGAGAACATCGTGTCCATAAGCACTTCTTTTTTATGGAATGAAACATGAGAACCATTTATTCAAATTATTGTTTTACACAAATAGTAGGTAGAGCATTGAACTTTTAGTACAATATCAGCTCATCTGTCAAAATAATTCTGCATATCGAAATGAGAAATATATATTTTTTTCTTTTTTTTTATACTTTTGCTACACGAGAGAACAACCTATAATGTTCGAAGAACATCAAGTGAGGCGTCAGTGGAATGTTGGAAGAGGAGATAGACATTTGAATTTTTCTTGAATATTTGGAGGTTATAGGCATAAGGAAAGTTCCAAAACTTTGCCATTCGATAGAAAAATGAAGCCTGACAGGAAAAAGTTCGGCAGGTCTCAAGTTTGAAAATGAAGGGGTGACCAGCTTGAGCTCGTCTAGTCCGCCTATCTGGAATTTCTCGTGGTTAAATAAGAAAAGGGCGATATAGCCCACTGTTCTACGTTTTAAAGAGGTTAGTGAATTCTTAAGTGTGAGATCTTCATTCATCGATCAGACGAATAGCTTTTCTAACTCCAAACATGTGAACAATACTCCAGGACAGGTGTGCTTTGCAGATTATGAGAAGCTGCTGGGATGTGAAGGAGCTCTTGGCACGGAATAGAGAATCAAGTTTTTGTGTAGTAGTTATCGCAATTGACCTCAAATGATCATCCCATTAGAGGGTGCTGTTGGTGGTGATCCTGAGCATAGGATTAATTGTGCCTGACATCATCATATTAGAGATTGTGGGAGCAGCCTTCCTGGAAAAAATACAAGCTTGAGTTTTGGTTGCATTAAACTCTACTAGATTATTAGATCTCCATTTCAAAATCCCATTAAAAGCGTCAACCTGTCTCGCTCCTCTGGTTTCATTGGATATAATAGGGGCTCCAGATGAGAAAGCGTGATACAGTGTACCATCAACTTACTTCCAACATATCGTTGATATGGACCAGAAACAAAGTTGGTGCGAAGACAGGTCCTTGCGGAACACGAAAGTTAATGAACATTGTATCGGAAGATACTACGTCAACCAACTCATGGAGGTATCTATCCGAAAGAAAACTCGATAGTAAGCGACAAAGTTGAAGCGGCAAACCATATGCCGCAAGTTTCCTAAGAAGGTCTTGATGCCAGATTTTCACTTTCACAGCTAGAGATTCCCCATATTTTTCCTTAGATTTCTGTCCTACATATTTTACGTAGACAAGCAGGTCTCCTGTTGATATCTACTGACGAAAGCATTGTAGGTCATTCACAATTTTGGAGCGCGCTAGGTATTGGATAAACTCAATGTTGATTGCTTCCTCTTAGAGATCAAAGATAATAGTGCAATGGGCGGAGAATTAACTGGTGTTAATTCTGAAGCAGAATCCTTGCGTACGACAGGTGGAATTCAGCCTTGTCCCATAGCATTTTTGGTAGTGAGTTCAAGCAGAATGCGCCTTATTTTGCGATGACGAAAGACAATTTCAAGAATATGGCTATCGATAGCAGCAATATTAGAAGGTGAATCCAAATTTGTTGCCAAAATTCCATCTGACTTTTTCTTGTGGTGTAGTAGCCAGTATGTTATCATCTTTGGTTAAGGGATGGAATGAACTAGAAGTCAAATTTCTACTAACTGCTTTGGCGAAAGTTCAAAGCAAACGTGAGCCGTTCGGGCATTCGATAGGCTTTGATCTCATTCTGGCGTTATGTGTCTCTTCCGAAGCAGTTATTTTGTGATTCCAGATATTTCTGTTCTGCCCTCCAGGCATGGGTTACCGCGCAATATGCTTTGTTTTGAAGCGACTGGGCTAGAACAGATTTTAATGAACCATGGTCCACCAGATAATGATGATTTGTTGGTATGGGGTATGTAAACTTCCATTCCTAGCCTGATGATACCAGAAATCTCTATGGCATCAGATTATAAAGGTCGATGTTGATGGCTTTATCCGTTACTTTAGAGATCGCAGATACGAATGCAATGGTTCTATAATTATTAGGCAGGGTCTTCTATTCTTTTTTTGGAACTGATTAAAAGCAGTGGCGGCTCCTCGAAGGAGGCTAAGGAGGCTCAGCCTCCTCACCAATTTATCTTGATGATCATTCTCCATTTTATTTCCTGTTTCTCTGATAATTCTTTAAATTTTATAATTAATTCCCCTTCTCAGTAGTTATTTTCAATCTGGCAACAGTGGCCAGAGGCTAGATTCTCTATATATCTCAAACGCTAAATACGTGTGGTCAACACAGTTGCCGTTTTTCCAACCAGTTCAATTGCCAAATAAAGTAAAGCAGCGAATATGGCAACACTCTATGTAGGCTAGCTTCTCGTACGCATTCGGTCGGTCGTATAAAATATGACACTTGCTGCGACAGCGACACGTGCTCCGTCAGTTGTTTTTGTTTCGTCACGCGATGTAAGGTTAAGTTATAATTTATCTGTTCGGTGAGTTATTAACAAAGAGTTCTTTGGTTATTAAACGTTGAAATGAGTAGTGATTTAATTGCTGAGATCTTAGAAAACCCATTTAGTGGATTAACATATGACAGAAAAGTGTTTTTAGAAATAAACGGCCTTTACCGGATTTGAAAGGATTAGTGATGACAGGTATGTTTCAAAATCGATCATTTGATACTGATAATTATGAAAAATATTTATGGTTAACGGGATCTGAGGTACACAATAAATTATATTGCTGGTATTGCTTGCAATTTACATCAGATACAACTTCATGTTGGGGACACTCGGGTTATGATGATTTGAAAAATTTAGCTCGTGGTATAGACAGACATAGCAGGAACATATTACATCAAGTATTAAGTTTAAATTAACTGGTAAACAGAATATTGTTAAAGGAGGAAAACATATAATTTGGTAGACAAGAAACTACATTATAAACACTTTTTTTATGAAATTTTAGATACTTTTAAAGGTTAAATTGAGATTCGATTTTCCGATTTACATGAATTGAAGTTTCTCGACTTGACGAATAGAAGATTTTTCGAATCTTTTTCAAAAGAGTTTCTCAATACACTTTTAGATAACTTAGTTCTGAAATATAAATTTTTTTGTTAAAATAGCACTGCACAATGAATTATGCGTTGTGTACGACATTCACGCCGATATGATAAAATATATGATAGACAATGATTTGCAACAAGTTTTACCTCAGTTTTATAAACTAGTTTGTTTGACAGTCGCCATTCCTGTCACGTCGGCATCGGTGGAGAGATCATTTTCTACTCTCAAACGAATTAAAACTTACATGCGAAATACATTGGGCCAAAATCGTTTATACAATGTTAGTTTGATATCTATTGAAAAAGATTTAGTAAAACACTTAAAACAAAATGATACATTTTATGATAATATTATTGATCATCGCAAACTAAAGACCGTAGAATTCCGTTAATACATAAAAAAAAGTTGATAAAAATAATAAAAAAAACAAAATATGAAAAATTTCAAAAAAAAAGAAAAAATATCAAAAATCCAATGAAAAAAAAAGCGAACAAAAAATTGTTTGCCAAGAGAAAGTCCACACCTCCACGTTGGTTCTTGCTTGGCAACAATTAATTTTGTCACTGAAGTAGCTGGTACGGTCGCTGTGCAAAGGTTATATTAATCGGCTGAATAGAGTATATTTAAAAAAAAAACGTTTTATGTCCAGCCTCCTCTATTGAAAAGTTCACGAGCCGCCACTGAATTAAAAGGTAAACAGCCTGCATAACACTGGTGTAGATTGCTCGAAAACGACAGTTGGAATTCCGTCTGGTACCATATCCTTTTTGGTAGTGAGATCAAGCAGAATGCGCCTAATTGTACCCTGACAAATGACATTTTCAGGGATATGTCCTTTTCCACAAAACAACAGCCCTAAGAACAGATACCTGTTGAGTAAGAGTATAAATAGATGTTGTTCAATAGTTGGGTGGACCAAGCCAACTGCCAAATAGCCAAGATAATTTTTATTCTCGTGCATTCATTGTGTCTCAGATTATGTAAATGTGATTCATTGTTTTTAGTTCTGATAACATCCTTCAATATGAAATGTAAATGTGTGCTCTTAATTTCTAGAAAATCGTATCACGCAGGATGATTCATTATTTAATCGCTTGTTTATATTTTGCAACTATAATTGTCTAGGGTGACCCTGAATGAGTATTAGATAATGTGGAATGGACATGAATTGAACTATTTCTGTATAATATTATCATTCAACCATTATAAAAATTATACTAACTCAAGAAATAAAATATTATCCTATTGGAACTTGTCTGAATTCTCATTCATTAACTGTACTTTGAAAATAAAATAGAACAGAAATAAATGAAGTACATGTAGCGTAAGCTTTACTAGCGGGACAGATATCACGAACTCGTGACTGGTAATTAGTTTTTCTTCAATTACTTTAATTTATATTATTATACGGACTGCTCATTTTCTTTTTTGAAGCGCACTTGCTCGTCATCTGCTGGAAACCAAGTTACAAGTTTATTTAATGAACCTGATCTGATATAATCTTATTTTTTGTTTTAATGCTATGGATTAGAAAGAACAGGTGGAGTGAATATTTTAATTCAATTTTATATTACTACGTATAGATTTCAATTAATACAAGATAAGTATTGTTGATTAAGAGGATCCATCACATGCAGCAGAGTTTCTGAGAGGTACAGCAGTGAGAGACGAGATTCGTAAAACGACGATATGAAGGCAGGATGTTTTTATGAAGTCTAAATCAAAAGCATTGGCGTAACTAGGTAGCGGTCAGGGGGCCAGTACCGCTTGTGGGGGCGTGACCCCCCGGCCCCAGAGAAATAAAATTGAATGTTATTGGTTATTTTTCATGATTACAAGGAAAACATTGACTATTTTAGTTTACTAGCACATGTAGTATAATAGTTTAGTGAAATATAATTATTATCATTTTACCAAAAATAGTCTATTTTTTTTCCTGTACATATTTTTGTCGTATAAACAGAGCGACATACTGAAGTGATTATAACGAAAAACAGTTTCAAAAATAAACAATTTTGAATTTCTTACAATAAAAAATAATTTTTAATGAAATCTATCGATATCCAGGGCGTCAGGACTCCCGTATACCCCGGGGATGGTCCAAGGGGGCCTCAGGGATTTTTTGGACATCATATTCGTGATAGCGACCCCAAAAAACCCCGAGAAATCAATTCGAGTCCGTTTTTTTACTCATCTCAGGAAAATGCATTTTTCTGAAATCGTTCAAGAATGCCCACTTTCTCGGAGCAACTTCAGACCCCTAAATACACTAATCTAGTATATTAGTTCGTTGCAACGAACTTTCCCGAAAACGGTCCGAGAAAATTTTTGCCGACCTAGACCGTCAAAATCGGTCCTTACCGGTTTTTTATATACATTTTAGACAGTAAATAGATACACGCAAACAACCAACTCAAATTAAGAACCTTTATTGAATATGTTATCACACATATGTAACGTTTATTATAACTATTTTTGTATATTTATAGTTATGTTGAATTTGTACAATTATTAAACATAGGCTGAACTCTACTTATTATTATTATTCTTATATTCTAAACGTACCTTATTCATTAAGTATATATAATCTAGTGCTTGAGTAATGAACGTTTCAATTTGTACATCTGTCAAAACTTTTGACTTCTTTGGTTTATAGTTGTCACTTTGACGTTTCAGGAAAGCACATAATTTCGAATATTTTGTAATATCACAATATCTTCTTTTGTACTAAGTGTAGCTCTCAGCATGGAGTAATTTGACCATAATCGGTGATTGAAAGAGTTGAGTCTTTCAATCAACGCCATAACGTAGATGCCTTCAACTTCGTAGATAACTCGGAAAAGTATGCAATCATGACATTTTCAGATCTTTTTTTCTTGGCAATAATTCATAAAACGTTTGTATGCGTATTCATATTTTGCCTTGGATTTCTTTCGCATAAATTTAAGATGACATTTTCAGCAGCATCTACTAACTTTGGTGGTATCCCGCACACCTGGACATCATCATCACTATCCATTTTAAATATTTTTAAATATTTTTTAGCGATAAGTAGGTATTAAACCGAAATAAGTAGTGAATCTCTGACTTTTGTCACAACAATAAACAAATAGTGATTGTCAAAAGGAAACGATTTCATAGGCAATAAGATGGTAATCAAAAATTATTATGCATTTATAAAAATTCCTTAATTTATGATAATGTTGATTGCGATTTCAGAAAAATAGTATGTGTACCTCGTAGTAAAACCACATTACCAGACTTGAATGTTGTTGTTACATTGTCGTCCGGGAATGTATTGCCTTTACTACTAGATAGTACTATTTTTGGCTGTAGAAATGCAATAAATTTTTTCCGCAAAAAACAAGCGCGACAAAAAATTTCTAAATTACCTTCCGAATCGAATGCAGAAAACCGCATCTCAATCCATCCAACTGCGCCAGTGATGGAAGTTGAAATGCTTTATTTCCTCGTCTACGTATGCACTATACTCAATATTTCGCATATTAAATGAAATATGCGATATCAAACGATATTTACAAGGTGTCTAGGATCAGACTCAAAATCTCACATTTTCCGAATATACCAAATCCGTTATAAGAGAGAAATTAACTAAAACTTATGGTGGGATAAAAATGAACTTATCCTAACCCATATTCCTTAAATCGATAAAGGTCAACATTAAAGTTTTTCAAATTTACTGAATTTTTATAGTGGTGGTGGGGGTGTGGAGTCATTGTTTCGGTGTCTATTATTTATGTATCTAATCGGATACCTGATTGTTTATATTTGCACAATTCTATACCTTCAGAATCGACAATAAATTGCACACCTACAGAATTATAGCGCCTTCATCTCGACTCTTTTACGGATTTCGCTAGTTCAGATTGATTTTAATATCGGAAGTTTTCTATCTGCCCAATCCTGAATTTGCTAGATCGAAGATGACTAAAACTTAAATTGAATTATAGCTGAAGGTCCGGTTACGGAGTAATTTCAAAGCCCGATCCATCATCATACCCACTCTATCTTCTGAATCAGTATCAGCATCTGAAATGTGATTTGATCTACTGATAAATCAATCTCTTATTTCAAACTTTAAAGAACTCATAGTCATCCCCATGTGTATTGATATCTAAATTCCTATAATTCCTTGTCATAAAAGATAATTAAACGGGACATTACGTTATCTTCCCCTTAATAAACGTGTGCTGGTGTTTGATAATAGTAATAGCATTTTAAAGGCTACCAGCCAGCTGCTCGTAGTGACCCCAAATTAATTATACGATGGAACGATTTTGGTGCATTTCAATACCAAATTATAGGAACAATTGGTTAGTTAAACCAGAACGAAACCCTAAAATTAAGCGTAATTTTCTTACGGAATAACCTTTCAGTATTCAAAGTTGGTAGAAAGCACAATGAACGAGTGTTTGTTAGGGAGAGATAAAAACACCGTCAGCCAAACGTTTAGAGCTTTATATAGATTAATACGAGGATATCATAACAACACGCGTAGAGGGTGGCGGCTTTCACCATATAACAATATTTACTTCATTTATTAGTCATCATTTACAAAACGATAATACTTTGAATAACATACGAGAGGATATCTTATCAGAAGTTGAACATCATGAGCAATAATCCTAATATCAACAAAGACTTCATTTAGTTCTGCATAAAATACTTCAAAGAATGTTATCATTTACAAACAAATATTGGTGGGGATGAATCGCAGTTTTTATCGATTTGAAATTTATAAGTTTTTTGTGGAACAATATAGCTAGAAAGGCATTGTTATGGTGAAATAAATTTGACTATTACAAACTGACCACTTTTATAATAAAAATAGCGTAATGTGAAGAAAAGTCTTGGTTATACATTTTGAAATGAAGAAAAATTATTGTATTGCGGAAGAACCTTTCCTGCAACTGCATTTTATTACATTGATTTCACTGCTAAAAACTGATGTATTGCAAAAGCATTAACAGAGTTAGAGAAACAGTCAACAATGAATAAATATTAATTTTTTAATTATTGCTTTAATGAAGTTTTCTTTAATGAACAATCTATTGACTTCAATTTTATATTGGATTCTGTAAAAAAAACTGTTACCTGTTCTATTCTTCGCAAATCGCACACATGCTTGTTATTGAATTTCAAATCATCCGATATCCGATAGATCTTCAATTATTTAATTAGCCGCAAAATAATAAAGAAACGGAAAACGCGTTTTCAAACTGCACAATCCAGATATAATATCTCGATTTCATGAAAGTTTGTGAAACAATTTTCTTGTATGGGTGGGCAAATTTCGATGTTTGTACAGAGTAACTCGGTAACTATATGAGATACAAAAAAATGGAAGTCACATTCTCTTTTTTGAGACAAATTCACTGGCGGAAACAAAAATTTGCTATCGTCGTTGGTTTTCGAGTTATAAACAGTTCGACTTTTAGAGACATGTGAATATCGTGGTTGTTTGGAAACTTAGGAGAAAATAACTTTTACATTTTCAAGGTACTTTTTCTGTGTAATTCAGTGGCGTAAAGAAAATTTAAGAAAGAGGTGCAATTTCGAGCTAAAAGTTTTATTTTTTCAAATGAGAATCGTAGGATATGGTTTAGTGCAAACAGATTTTTTTTTCTTTCTAACTATGTATCATATGTCGGGAGCTTTAGATGTTGTCTTCAATAGCGAAAATAATATTTTACTATATTACTTTTTGTTTTTTATATTTATTCCAAGTAGGCGGATGCCATTGCTTATCTGTCTGTCAGTAAATTGCATATTAACGATTTTGTTTCCAATTAACTCGTTTAATTGTATAAGTGAAGAGGAAAATTACAAGAAATATGATATGTTAGAAAGCTTTATACAAAGAAATAACAATTGTGATATTGCATCTGAAATATATTTCAATCGCTAATCTAGAAAGATGACAACCTAATAAAGCTATTTTCAAGAGGTTAAAAGAAAATCTTATGAATTGTGGATGCTTCAACAAGCCAAGAACAAAAAATTACAACATTGAAGTTGCTGAAGAAACTAGTATATTTGTAATTGGAATGAGAGTTACAAATCCTTCAATTTCATGTCGTCAGACTGAAGCTGAATCTGGAATTTCAAGACGTCGAAAATCTTAATGGCCAACGGTGCTTGAGATCTTAAGCCAGAAAATTATTGAGGAATTTGTGGACAATCTACCCTTAATTGATGCAAGAAATCAGTTCTTTCAACAAGATGGATCCATAATATTAGGATCGTTTCAGAATTATTGAATACCAATCTTGGAAATAACTAGATGTGAAGTAAGGGGCCAGTGAGGTGGCCACCAATATCACCTGACTTCACGTCGCTAGATTTTTTTCTTTTGGGGCTACATTGGAGAGGATTTTTACGAGGAAACCAGTAACGCTATGAATCGACACGGACAGAATTTTATACACTGTGTGAGTTCAACTTCAAATCTTCATGTTTGTATGCAATTGGCAGTTTTTTAAAAAGGCAATTCTTGTATCGAGCATAACGGATATCAATTTTGTTGGTTTGTATTTCATTTTGTAGTTCTAATATTTTATTAATATTGAATATAAAAATCTGATTTTTTGGTATTGGCTTTTGAAGGATCCACAATTAATAAGATTTCCTTTCAACCTCTTGAAAATAGCTTTATTAGGTTGTCTTCTTTCTGGATAGCTATTGAAATGAGTATCACAATAGATATTACTTTGAATAAAGCTTTCTAACATATCTAACCGGATTTTGCTTATACATAACACTTCCAAAAGGATCGTAATCTTATGCCGAAGTTGAAATAGTCAATTAGTATTATTTCTATTTGCATAATTGCTATGTAGTCGAAGAAATAAAGCAAAAAAGGGGCGGTGGTTCCCAAGTCGTCTCCAGGGGATTCATCAACTTATCTACTGCAATAGAATAAAGCTTATTAGGGAGGTTCTCCTGAGGTTTCCGGTCATGACCACGACCCTCAATAGTCACCTGGTCAGTATACCCTGATTGCCTAAGTCTTCTTCGGGGACAATTTTTTAATATGCTCAGAAACCAAAGTCATCTCTCGGGGTATTTTGGCGTCGCTGATCACGATTCCGGTGCCAGATTTAAGCTGCGTCGTAGCTGGGGCATTGTGTCGAATTAGTGAAATTATCTTTTGCATTGGAATGAAACTTGTGAGGGAGGTTCTTTTGAGGTTGCTTGTTGTGATCATGCCCCTGAATAGTCACCTGATGGTCAGGATACCCTTGATTAGCTAGGTCATTTCCGGGGAATGTTTTTCAATATGCTCAGAAACGCAACAAAAATTACCTCTCGGGGGTTTTGGGGATCGCTAACACCCTTCCTTTCATTTTCTGTCAATTTTTACTGAAGTATATAATATTTCTCATAAATATTTCAAGAAGTTAAAGTTCGTGTTTTACGGTATGTTTTTTGTTGTTTGAATAACTCAATCAAGTTTCCTCAAAGTTAAAAGGCATTTTTTTAATTCTATGTTGCCAACATCACAGATATGTTTACCAGATGAATCCGACTGCTTCCGGAGCCGGAATCGTGGTTAGCGATTCCCAAAACTCCCGAGAGATGATTTTGGTTGCGTTTCTGAGCATATTGAAAAACATTCCCTGTAGATGACCTAGGTAATCAGGTTACCCTGACAACCAGGCATGATCAGGGGCATGATCACAACAAGCAACCTCAAGAGAACCTCCCTCACAAGTTTGATTCCATTGCAAAAGACAATTTCACTAATTCCCAAGAGACGACGTTAGTGGGTACCCAGCGCCCCAGGTTCTACGTAGTTTGAATCTGCCACCGGAATCGTGATCAGCGAGCCGAAAATACCCCAATTTAGGTTGAGTTTATGAGCATATTAAAAATAGTCCCCCGAGAAGACATAGGCAATCAGGGTACTCTGATCACCAGGTGACTATTGAGGATCATGGTCATGACCGGAAACCTCAAGAGAACCTCCCTATCAAGATTTACTCTATTGGAGAAGATAAGTTGATGAATCTCCTGAAGACGACTTGGGTACCAGGATGACCTCGGCCCCAGGTACGACGTAGCTCGAATCTGACATCGGGAACGTGATCAGCGCGACCCCAAAAACCCACGAGTAAGAAATTTTTTGGCTATTTCGGTTATATCTGGGCACTTTTTTCACATTGAATTTCAGCTACTGAAAGTGCGTTCAAAGAGATGCATTTTCTTCTATAGAATTGCAAAAATGCACGTCATACAAAAACAAACTGGTAACATTTTTTCTAAATGACTTCCTGAATCGATTTAAAAAAAAACGTCAATCGGTTCAGCCAATTTTTTTCGACCTTTTGGCCTTTTTGTGCTTTGTTTCCTCGACTAATGAAAAAAATTTAAAAGGTGTTTGTTTTATGAGACAAATTGGAATCAACATCCCGAATGTCTGGAATTGTACTCAAAAATAGTTGTTCAATACAGTTGATTTTTATACGTCATGAGGTGATGACAGTTTGAATGTATTTTTCAAACAATACTCATTCCGAACTCACATGGGTAGATAAATGCAAAAAAAATTTCACAAACAACACCCAAGATGTTAAACATGAATGTAGAAGCACAAATCCTCTGAACACGAGTCTGAACATATTAGTCCACCGGTTTATAAAAAATAGGTAGCCTTAAAGTTAATTAATAATGTAAAGTATAGCCCACGGTAGTTTGGGAGAAGTTGAAGTGGGTCGGAATAATTTATTGTAAATGCCTAATGTAGTGAATCGTAACAAACATTTAAAGTAGAATCAAACAGTGTCGCAGCAGGAAATGAATCGTATTGAAATACATTGATTAAAATTTCATGAAAGACGCACAAGTCTGAAGGATCGGTCAAATAAATATATCCGATACTTTTCTTTGGTCTGAATATTTGTATAAATTAGAATAAATTTAAATTCATCGAGCGCAAAGCCTTGTGAATTTCGAATCGCTTTGTTCTACCGAACGTAGAAGACGTTTTTGTGTTTTATTTGCGCAATTACCAAGAGTGGGAGCTTTACATCGAAACAGATTTATGCTTAATTTGAGTTATTACGGTATTTTCGGAAAATTCATTTTTTATTCATGTCAGGTTCGGTCTTTTCTTTTCGCTTTGTGCTCGGAAGCCCGAAGAATAGTAATTATTTATTTCTTATTGGAACTGGAAGGTGGGATTCCATTTTCAGTGGCCAAATATAGAGGTGTTGCCACTATTAATTATTTCGATTACAATCTAGAATGACAGCTGACTGGTCGCTATTTTATTATTTCCGAATGATTTAATATATAGCGTTGCAGTCGCCCAACGGTTTTTAGTAATATTCACGCTAAAATTGAATTATGGAATACGTTTTCCTTTTGTACCATCAGAATGAGCTTGTCGCTAACACAAGTTTGGAAGTTCAGGAGGCCATTTATTTCAAAAACATTCAATCAAAACTTATTTGTAATCTCCCTGCAGCTATATAAGTGATATTCAACTCTTAGATACCGCGAACGAGCTACCTCCAGAAATAACTTTACATTACGTCTTTATCATATTATAATATTGATATACAGAAGTAATCAAAAACAAAACTAAAAACGGAGTTAATATCATGAATACTATAAAAACAAACAATTCTCGAGTAGACAACCAACAATTTAATTACCACAGTATATTTGTCAACTTATCCAAAGTAACCTTCAGTCAGTCAGAAATTATTTTACTTAACAAATAAAAATAATAAACACTTTGAAAACGTTACTGTTGAAAGTTAGCACTCAAAAATTCAGAAACAAAAATTAAATATGTTGTAAGCAATATACTGATAAATTCAACTAAATGAACTCACAGCAAATTTATGAATTTAGAAATTAAAATTGCTAAATTGAAATAATATCGTGTTCACTAAAGGTGATAAAGTTAATATCGCGGGTAATACAATTATTACAATAAATAAATCCACATATTTAGATAAAATTTATAAATTTTCAAACCCAACAAAATTCCAGACAAACATTAAACACTCTCTCAAAAATATCCCGTTGACATTCATACTATATGGCTTACTATACTCCTATAAGACCAGTTTGTTCATACAGGGCGTTTCAAAAAAAGGTGGCTCCGTTGCTGGGATAGGTAGAACACTGAAAAATAAGTGAGATTTGCTCAGAAAAAATTTTCGTAACGGCATCCGTATTCAAGATACAGAAAAAAAATTTTAAACGCATTTTTAAAGATTATTCCGAAACTACTGGCAACATTGTGATGAAATTTTGTATGAACGTGAGAACATGTTTTGGAAGCTAACACTTATTTTTATATTTGATTCTCATAGAGGGCGCTAATTACACGGTTCGGACCGAGTAGTTTTAATCATAGCTTTTTTGAGGTTAGATTTTCTAATTCAATTTTAGGTGAGATTAAACATCATTCAATTTTACACGAAAACGGTACTCCTAGTAAAACTCGATATTGTGTACCGTTTTCGGAATATTTTGATTTGAAAATGATGAAGTAATAACTGATGCTAGTATAAAGTAAAAAACCATTACCAATTTATTAAGAACCAAATAAATAACATTATTCTTATACCAAGGTTATTAATTAAACTATGAATCACAAGAAGAAAATTAAAATAAATTTGAATATAAACATGGAATATTTAATCAGTTAGAGTAGTAAGTGTTCAAAATGTCCTCCGTTTTCACGAATACACAATTCTATTCTTTTTTCTAAAGAATGCATTAATTTTCTAAACGGTTGAGGATCAACTATGAAGTCATTAAAGTGACATTCAATTATGTCTTGCAACTCTTGACGTGAATTCACCTCTGTAGAATAGACTTTTCCTTAACATACGACCAAACTGTGTAGCTCAAAGGATTGAAATCGCATGATTAAATATTTCATGTTTTTATACAAATTTATTTTAATTTTCTTCTCGTGATTCTTTGTTTGATTAATAGCTTTAGCATTAAAATAATGTTATTGTTTTTTGTTTTTAATAAATTGGTAATGGTTTTTTACTTTATACCAGCATCAGTTATTACTTGATCATTTTCAAATCAAAATATTTCGAAAACGGTACACAACATCGAATTTTACCAAGAGTACTTATTTCGTGTAAAATTGAATGATGTTTGATTTCACCTAAAATTTGAATTAGAAAATCTAACCTCAAAAAAGTTATGTTTAAAACTACTTGGTACGAACCGTGTAATTAGCGCCCTCTACGAGTCAGATATAAAAATAAATTCATGCGATGTGTCAGGTTCCAAAACATGTTCATACAAAATGTTATTACAATGTTGCCAGTAGTTTCGAAATAATCGTAAAAAATGTGTGTAAAACACCCTGTATCTTGAATTCGGATGCCGCTACGAAAATTTTTTACTAAGCAAACCCCACTTATTTTCCAGTGTTCTACCTATCCTAGCAACAAAGCCACTCTTTTTTTAAACACCCTGTCATAGGTCAAAAAATAACGAAGACATTTGTCAGCATAATATCAAAATATACAAACTTTAGAATTTGGATAGAGCTGTCCGTTATTTTGTAATATTCCATTTTCACAGATAAAAACAATTTTACTTCGTTAAATATCACATACATATTGTATGTTTCGATAATAAACTGTAAAGTTCGAAATTGCAATAAACTTTCTTTTAAATAAAGTAATATAACTGCAAATGCCTTGCCGCTTGGAGAATAGATAAATGGTGTGCGTGGCAAAGTTACTCTCCGCAAATCATTTGATTTGGTTATTGATTTTTAAATTCAATGGTGGAAGCCATAACTTGATAATTTATGATGATAATTTATCATATTGATATAATAAAATAAAACACTTTTACTTTGTTTTTTATTACATATATTATAGAAACAAATCGTGACTATAGTATCGACACTAGCGTGTCATCTTCAAACGATACTAATGTATGAAAATATAAATAATCTTGCGTATGTATGGTACAATATGACCACAGGTAACAAGTGGGGTTCCGGTTTGGGAAATACATTGTTAGAATAGTATAATTGAAATTGGATAATGAAGTAGAGTTAATAATGTGATAAGAAATCTTTAATGCGGAGGTATAATAGGAAGGTACAATAGGATTACGGGAAAGTTCACGTTATCAAGATATCAAACAGAATGGTGTAGTACATATATAATTGTTGGTTAAAAATTTTATTGTCATTATTTTTAATACCTAATTCTATTAATTCTAGTATCTCTAATTTAAAACCTCTACTCTGGTTTTGTACAATTTTAACTTCACCTAAATTTGGAAAAGTGTGCAATGTTTCTAAAATATGGTTGGAGAAAGATGCATCTGTTTTATTAAGTCTAAAACATCGAAAATGTTCGTTATATCAGATTTCTATATTACGACTAGATTTGCCGATGTAAAAGTTATCATACTCTGAACAGGTTAATTTATATAGTCCAGGTTTATTAAACTTTTTTGATTTATCTATCTGTAGCATTGAACAAAAAATAGGACAATTTATTTTGAGGTTTGAAGCTAACTCTTAGATTATGTTTCGATAAAATGTCTGTAATTTTTTCACTTACGGTAGCAACATATGTGAGGGAAACGTATTTTGATGAAGAATCAGAATTGTTTGTAAAAGGATAGATACTTGAGTAAGATAACTTCTGCTTTTTTCTGTTATAGGTTCAGGTGTTCAGGAGAAAGAGGAAGTGAAAAGGCTCTATGTATCATAGAGTTGTATGCTGCTAATTTGTGACTACTGAGACTAAAAGATTTGGCAATAGTTGTATCTGTGAATGTAGGTTTTCTATAAATTTTGACAGTAATGATATTATTATGGTGAGTGAGGGTAAGGTCTAGGAAATTTATTTTATTATCTTTCTCAGTTTCTAAAGTGAGCATAATGTTATGATGGATATTATTAATGAAGGATAAGAAAACATTCAATTGTCGTGATGTACCTTTGAAGAAGGATAAAACATCATCTTCATATCTAAACCAACAATGAATGTGTTTTTGACGTGACAACGTCTTATAATTCGATGGAGCCGGCTGCACGCACGAGAAAACATGACTCATGCGGCGTTACCTCGCTCTGACCGGCTGTGCGTTACCTCGCTCTGAGGCGTTCCATTTAAGGCTTGAAGTGCAAGCGAGAGCGCGCTGCTATACAATGATACATTTACATGTTTTCGTCAAGTATGAAGTGCAGTGAAAAGTGAATGTGGTGTCAATTGTTTATAGCAACGATAATTGCGGCGATAAAGGTAATGATTCTTTCGATATTAAATATATGTTCAGTGATATATTGTCGAATATTCGTGCTTTCATCATTAAAATAAAAAGCATCGGTTCGCTAGTGCAGCGATTGTAGGTTATGCTATAATCAATAAGTTAACAGAACTATTTCACGATGAGTAAAAAATCAAATGCTTTACTATTCGATCGAAATAATTATCGAGCGTAGCTATGATTTCAAAAAATCGATTGTAGGTTATGCTATAATTGACAAAACTATAACAATAAGTTAACAGAACTATTTCACGATGAGTAAAAAATCAAATGCTTTACTATTCGATCGAAATAATTATCGAGCGTAGCTATGATTTCAAAAAATCGATTGTAGGTTATGCTGTAATTGACAAAACTATAACAATAAGTTAACAGAACTATTTCACGATGAGTAAAAAATCAATTGCTTTACTATTCGATCGAAATAATTATCGAGGGTAGCTATGATTTCAAAAAATTAAAACATAAATGTTAAATCTTCCACATATCATAACAACATGTCTGAAATGACAGGTTGGACCAGCCAGCAGGTCAAAGGGAACAATTTTCTCCTATATCAAACACATTGAGGCGGGCTTTTTAAAAGCTAAATTGACATAATTGTATTTATGCGTACAAATAAATGTCAGAATGTCACTTGATCAATTCAATTGTGATTTCCATTTACCTCCTTCTCTATATCCATACAAAAATATCTATCAAACAAATAAAATTAAAATTTTCTTTTGAAAAATGAAACCATTCCATCAGTATTTTCTTATGACGTTGTCACATTCAACTATCGTCAGTAAACCGACTTTACAGACAACCGATTTTTTAGCTAGAAAGTAACTCATTATAGTTTCTTCAATAAGACATGAAAATATCTGCCTAAAGAGGACTTAATGGGGATCCCATAGCTAATCCATTATTTTGTGTGAAAACCGCGTTGTTCATTTGACAATACTTTTGGCTAAGGCAAAGATTAACAGTTTGTTCTATCTCGGATTTTAATACGGGATTTGTATGTAAATTTTCCAGAATTTTTGATATCAACATTTTACATTCATTGGTGGGAATATTTGAAAAATCGAAAGATACCAAAATTCCATTTTTAGGGAAAATTAATCTATTTAGTAACTTTGAAAGTTCCAATGAGTTTTTTATTGTATACTTAGGATTGAAGTTACTTATATTTTCTGTGATTCATTGTGAGGCCGTAAAGTTTAGGAGAAGATGGATTACAGTAATTAACCCACTCTTTCCAAAATTACTATTAAATAAAATTTAACTATTTTCTAAAAATTGTTTA
Organism: Endomychus coccineus; assembly: GCA_958510875.1. Lineage (NCBI taxonomy): Eukaryota > Metazoa > Arthropoda > Insecta > Coleoptera > Endomychidae > Endomychus > Endomychus coccineus. The sequence continues at coordinate 112,062,346 of OY294070.1, read as the reverse complement.
GTTTTTAACTGGAATTGATCTGTAGAATATATCTTGATTTGAGTCCAATCTGATGAAACAAATGTATTAATTTTATCGTCAACATTTATTTTATCTAGGATGACAGTTGCATTTGATTTATCGACTCTCGTAAGCAGTAATGTTTGATATCAAACATGCAATAAAAACCAACAATCATGTCTTGGAATTGAACCCAAGTCTATTGAGTGGGGTCCCGGTGTCCTAGCCGTTAAACCACATCGCCGTTTAACCACATCGCCGTTTGTTATAATTTTTTAAAGAACAGTACAAAGTTTTCAATAAATTTTTTTGTTATTGTTATAGAACTATATTGCTGGAATTTGGGTTGAAAGCAGTTTTCAATCAACTTAAATTCACTGTAAAAGTTTTGAAACGATTTAATGAATACTTTGGGAGGTTACATTTTTTTGAATTTTCAACCCTTCAGAAAAACAATAGCGTTCGTCACCGAACAGCAAAATATTTTTTGTCAAAATTTATATATGATAACCTTCGTTTTTGAGCTATCGTGTAGACATACATCCAGACAGACAGGCGGATTTTTTGAAAGTTGCTTAAAATCCGATGAACAATACTATGGTGTACGACTTTTTGATCTAGGACTTTTTTTTCAAGATTTTATAAATAGCTTGAGTACTCGTATCTGCAATATACTCTTCGGACTTAGTCGCAAAGAGTATAATAAATAAGACGTTTCAAATGTTTATCTCCATATTTGTCAAAATTAATTCCATTCATTAAATTAAAATTAGGAAAATAATGATGACTGATGACTAACAATTATGAAGTAGGTACGCTTACAGTCAATTTATTGATATTATTCAAAAAAACCATGCATATAGAAAAACTTAGATTGTAAATGTATAAAATTGTAATATGAGAAAATGGGTATTTAGACCAATTTGTTAAAATACTCGAGATCGATTATTAAAATGATGTTAAGAACGATACGACAGCTAAACTCGTTTTTTTCTATATCCATAAAACATTTTTCAATAGCCAAAATGCTGAATAGAATGTAAAGTGCACTGGCATCACATTATTTGAAAGATGTAGAACCTCCGAGTTTCGAAACTTGTTAAAACTAGTAAATTTGTGAGTGGGCTAGAAGAAAAAGATTGCTGCCCGTATTATGTTGCGAAATGCCTGCAGCTCCAAATACATAAATTTTGCGTTACTAATTTCTATAAAGCTATAATTAATGTTAACTAATGGCTCCTTAAAGTTGAGTTGACGGAGATTCTTACAAGAGAAAAGTGAATTACGGATTAGAATAGCCTGGCAAAACGTATTAGGGAGATTCAAAGACGAATTACGCCTTTTTCCATATCTTTATCAAAATACATCAATCTTAATAATACTCCGTAAACAAAGACTTGTACACAGTTGAAAAGTATAAATCATCTCGACTTTCACTTGCTGATAAATTACATAAATTGCAACTGCTTGTTACGAAATGTATTCGAATAGTTATAATATGAATCGTATTGCTGTATGATCGTGGAATATTGTATTTTATAGGATACAGTCGGTCCTTTTATCGTTAAATTGAATCTAGTACGCCCAGAGTTAACATGTTCAACATAGAATGTTTTAAACGTTATGAAAATTGAACGGAATATCTTGGAGCACTCATGCATTAATATTCAATACAACTGACTAAACAGCATCAGTGTTGTCTCATATAAATTAAATGAAGCAAGAAATATGAATATCGCCAAGATGGAATATGAAAAATGTACAAATATTTGATATCAACAAATAGGCCGGTTTTCTTTTGCTTAGCTACCCTCCGCCCCGCAGTTCTTCATGAAATACTTATTTCATTCATATTATAATCAATTTCTACATAGCCTCAGTAGTCTGCATCTGATACCGGGATTTCAAAAATTATCTTGGTCAAGGGTGGTTGTGGAATCTAAAACGTGTGTCTTACTTTACGTTATCAAAACTTGTGTCAAATTAATTAATTTGAAGTTTCTAAAAGTGAGAAATTTCGCAATTTTATACGAATGTTATAACACTCAGAAGTCTCTAGCGCTTAAGACTCCGGGATTTTCACGTGGCCTATCGAAATTAGAAGGTTCGAATTGTATAAAAACACAATTGTATGAACGCCAGACGTCCTATGTAATTAGCTACCAACGTAATCATTTTGACATATGCCTCGAGGAGCTTGCTACGCGTCAGTTAGAGATTATACTTTTTACCTCGATCTCGTTAATTCGGGGGCGTTTTATACCCCGTGCGGCAGGCGCCAGTTGTAATAAAGTGTTTTAACCGCTTTTGGGTATATTTTAGTAGCTAGACAATTCCCTTTGGTACGTCGCACGTTAGACGCGCGTAGCTGAGACCTGAGAGCACCTGTTTCTATTTTTATTAAATTTTCCAATCGACATTTTGGGGCCCGAGACTATGCTATTTAGTTGGCCCCGTTCATAAACTAAAACCGCATGCGAAAAGTCCTCGTAAAGACGTTCTATGTTCCGAAGATTTGCATTTTTCTAACTCGCGAGCTACGCGCTCCTCACGTGAACGTTATTCGATTTATCGAAAATTGACCAATTTAAAACAGTTTTCGACCCCGTTTGTGGCTATTGCAACCTTGTAAAAGGTTCAAAGTTAACATTTCGTTTTACATTCCACAACCACCCTTGACCAAGATAATTTTTAATTTGTCGTTCATTATTGTTTTACAACTGAAATAAATAGGTATGAAATTTGTAGGTTATTGATGATGTCAGTGTGAAAGTGACATACTTATTTGAAACGTAAAGTAAGACACACGTTTTAGATTCCACAACCACCCTTGCCCAAGAAAATTTTTGATATCCCGGTACAATGACAATAATTGAGCATGAGAAAAGTTAGCAACTTACAAAGTCGAGTTGTCGACATTTCAAGTTATATTTTCTAGGGGGCCCCTCTAGAGAGTATCTAACTTTTCATGATTAGGCATAGACTACTAGAATGGAAAGCCGGTATGTAGACTTGGTGACGCGCATAACATATGTTCATCTCGGGCCTATCGAACAGGCATGCCGTATACTTTCAACATATTTCAGTCTGTTCGAGTGCAGTGGAGAATTCGTTATTCAGTGTTAATCTATTCGTCTTTACTTACAGAAATAGAATAGAGACCTAATGTTTTATTTCAGCTATACAAAAGTATAGTTTAAGAGATTGAGTGAAGTGATAACTGATAAATTAGAGTATTGTTTGTTAGGTACATTTTTTCTATACTTTGACTACCCGAGAGGAAAACTTATAATATTCGAAGAACATCGTGAGAGCCAGCGGTGGAATGTTCGAATTTTTGTTGAAGGTTTGGAAGTTCAAGGTATAGGGAAATACCTCACTAGACAGAGAATTCCACAACTTCGCCATTCGATAGAAGTGTGATAGGAAGAAGTTAGTCAGGTTTCGAGCTTGACAATGGAAGGGGTGACTAACTTGAGCTCGTCTAGTCCGCCTATCTGGAATTTATCGTGACGAGGATATTAATAAAATAGAGCTACTCAGATTAGCCAGTAAAAATTTGGAAGAATCTCTTGGCAGTTTGGCAGATGACAATACTGACTATACGAGGGCAAGGTGAAAAGTCCCAGAAAAATAAAATAGATGGCGCCACGATATAAAGTACCATGTGACATTTGTGATATACCATCTTTAATTAGAAGGCACTACAATTTTCAGACTGATATGTCATTCAGTTCTGTTTTGACGCCCATCGAAAGCAAGCAACCTTGAAGATTTTTGTGAATATGGAAAAAAGTTATTTTCGCGTCTAAACATTATTTCTTGCGTGGAAAACAGTACGCAAGCCAAAGCATCGCTTGTTGAACATTATAGGGACCCTTCACCATCGATTGGAACGATTCTCAAATGGTTTACTGATTTTCGTTGTGGTAGTATGACAACGACAGAAATCGTCGATAAAATTCATGGTATGATATTGGATGATCGTCCAATTTTGCTGAGGCTACGGGCATCTCAACCGAAAGGGTACGGAACATTTTGCATACATTTCTGAATATGAGAAAGCTATCTGCCATATGGGTGCCGTATTTGCTCTCTGCTGACAACAAACGCAACCATATGACAACATCAGAGGAGTGTTTGGCGATGTTCAAGCGCGATAAGAAGGATTTTTTGCGCCGTTTCGTAAGCGTGGACGAATAATGAATCCATCCATGCGAAGGTATTTGAAAAACTTATTGCATCAAGAATCAATGACTACTTAGATAAAATGTTGGTATTAGCACCAAATCAATTCGGTTTTAGATCTGGCAAATCTACCCAAGATGCTATTTCAGCACTTGTTTCTAAGTTGTACAATAATTTAGATGTATCGAAACCATGCTTGGCAATATTTGTGGATTTAAGTAAGGCATTTGACACTGTCAATCATTTTATCTTATTTAAAAAATTAGAAAATTATGGGTTTCGCGGTAACATCTTGGATCTGTTAAAAAGCTATCTCACGGATAGACACCAAACAGTAAAAATTAATGATGTAAGTAGTATTCCATTAACAGTGAATTGCGGTGTACCACAGGGTACAGTTTTGGGGCCAATATTATTTATTGTCTATGTGAACGATTTATTTAGTCAGATCGAAGAGGTTAATATTAATATTATTACATACGCCGACGATACAGTCATTCTAATAGATGGTGTCTCATGGGAATCAGTAAAAGAAAAAGCGGAAAATTGTATGCAAATACTTTGTGCGTGGTTGGATCATAATCTCTTAGTATTAAATAGTGAAAAAACAAAATTCCTATGGTTCACATGTAATCAAAAAAACATAGAGGATCTAAATGACATTACACTACATAAATATACATGCAATAAAGTAAACTGTTCATGTAAAACAAAAATTAAAAGAGCCGAGCATATCAAGTATCTAGGATTAATAATAGATGCTCATCTAAAATGGAATGAACACATAAATAGTTTAGTAAACAGAATTAAACGTGTAGCATATCTATTCAAAATACTGCGTAATGTAATGCCTAAAGAAATATTAAAAAATATATATTATGCTATGGTTCAATCTTTAATTACATATGGTCTATTAGTCTGGGGTGGTACTTTTAAATCTAATATTAATCGTGTGAATATCATACAAAAAACGATCCTAAAGATAATTTTATTTAAACCAAGACTATTCTCTTCCAAAGATTTGTATAAAATATTTAATGTACTATCAGTAAGAGACCTGTATGCCTTCGAAATTTTAAAATATATGCATAAAAACAAGCATTTATTGAATCATTTTCAACATGACTATAACACAAGATCTCACTCAAAACAATGTCTGATCCAAAAAACCAATAAAACTATTGCTCAAAAATTTTACGCTTATTATATGACTAAACTTTATAATATTATACCAATAGAACTAAAACACTACTATGGATCACCACAATCCTTCAATAAAAAGCTAAAACTATGGATAACAATGTCAGGTAGCAAGATTAATGAAATTCTCATGTAATTAAAAATTAAAAATTAAAAATTAAAAATTAAAAATTAAAATTAATATTATTAAAATAAAATAAATTGAAAATTAGGTTCAAACTTTTATCTCTGCTGGAATTATTATAGAATTATTGTATGAATATTTAAGTTAAAAACTTTATTTTTCTTCTTCATCCGTTAGTTTGTTATCTTTTACTCTTGTCATATTCATGTATGTATGTATATGTATGTATATATGTATATGTATATGTGTGTATATGTATATGTATGTGTATATGTATATATATATTTAGAATACCCTAGGATCACTAACAAGCCAATAGGGCTAATACTTTATATTACAAAAACATTGTACAATTATTTTACTTTATTGAATAAATTCTATTCTATTCTATTCTATTCTATTCTATCACAACCCGCCAGCGTCCTAAGAATAGCTGAAACAGTGGACTTGTGCTGGCGAATCGAACCCAAAAAAGGCCAAAGAGGGTTATCGGCCAACAAATTCATGACGACAGTTTTTGGGTATGCACACGGCATCATTCATATCGATTATCTTCTAAAGAGCAAAACGATCACAGGCGTATATTATGCACAGCTATTGGAGCGATTCAACGCCGATTTGGAGCAAAAGCGGCCACATTTGGCAAAGAAAAAAGTTCTCCTCCACCAGGACGACAACGATGCACAGGTCCGCAGTCGCAATGGCAGAATTGCATGAATTACGCTACGAATTGGTTCGTCATCCCTCTGCAATTTTATCAATTTCTAAACTTGAGAAGAAGAAATGGCTCGACGGAAAGAGATTTGGCTTCAACGATGAGGTCTCAACTGAAACTAGCGCATTTTATGAAGGATTGCCGAAATCGTATTATTTGTAAGGGATCGAAAAATTAGAAAAACGTTGGACGAAGTAAGTGTATTATGTATTATGTTGATAAATGAAATAAGTTTTGACCAAATAAATTATTTCTTGTTTAATTTTTCAGGGACTTTTCACTTTATCCTCGTACATTAAAATCGGACAAAATGTCCATAATAAAGCTAAAAATTTTGGGAGACCAATTTCATAAGCAATGAATCCAATTTTTTCTTCGATACAATTTTCAATTCTCTGTTGTATAATCTCAATGTTTTGAATTATCTAGTACAAATTATTAAAAGGAAACTTACCTTTTCAAATACACTGAATAACAAAGCAACCGAAGGATATATAATTTAATGTATTTACCTGAGATGAAGAATGTAATGTAAACAATTCCTAAGAAATATGTATAATTGCGGATAACCACTTGAATTATTACTAATGTTAAAATTGAAACCAAAACCATGAAATTAAATAGTAGGTTAAGATAGAAAAACTGATTTTAATTCCAGTTTACAGTTTAAAATAAATAGTAATAAACTAGGTTCACAGAATAGATTCTCAACGGTTCGTGTGCGTGTGGACATAATTATTGGAATTACGCCATGGTATGTGCCTGAGGAGTTCGAACCTCAGCAAGTAACCATCATATCTTTTAATATCCTACCATTTTCATTATTACTATACTCCATTTCGCTTTTTGTATATACACTACAATATTTTAATCTTCCGCTCGTTTATATAATATGTAATATTTAATATAGATAAGTAGCATAACCGCGATTTCTTGTTCATTACAATGGTTACGAAATGAGTATATCTGAAGGAAGAGGATCGTAAAGAATGTGAAATATCTATTTGCAAAAAAATACAGGCAATGTTACAATGCACAAAGTCGATGTTATTTACATCGTGTTTTGTAACTGCGCCGACATATGAATACCGACAAATCAGGAAATAACTACTACTTCTACTTCCTTTCATAGACGTTCCTATTTTTTTCTCATAAGCTTCCGCATTTGTAGGAAACATTCCCTTATGAAGTTATCAATTTTGCAGTTTCAGGAGATGGAACGAAGCCAACATTTACAATTGCTCAACTTCACTTTTACTAAAATTCAAAGTTTTCATTAATAAGACAATACCAGTATCGGCAAATAGTTTTCGAACGTGAACAGTTTTTAACTTTTTACATACTGGATGTCCCAAAAGTCTGGAAACGGTTGAATATCTCGTAAACAAATCATCGGATCGCAAAGACAAAAAACAAGCCTCTTTTTATTTTTAAAGATCAATTTAATGATGCTACTGAAAAACCACCCCCACCCATGTAGGGGATGATGAGAGGGGTAGTTTTAAAATTTTAAATGGAAACACCTACTTTTTATTGCATTGTTGCATTCTTCATGAAAAACCGTGTTAGGATGTGCAATCAACCCTTTTTTCAACCCTACTTAAGAGGTGAAAAAAAGGGCAGTTTTGCTTTTTTTGCGAAAAAAATTTGTTTCCAATAATTACCAAAACTACCCTTTTTTTCACCCCCTACGTGGGATAGAAAAAGGGGTTGATTGCACATCAAAACATGGTTTTCTTTATGGAAAATGACCAGCGTATGAAAAGTTTTTTTTTTACAGAATTACTAAAACTACCCATTTTGCATCCCCTTATTGGGGTTGAGAAAAGGGTTGATTGCACATGAAAACACATTTTTCATAGTGAATGCAACACCGTATGAAAACAAATTTTTTTCGCAAAAAATACAAAACTGCCCTTTTTTTCACCCCTCAAGTAGGGTTGAAAAAAGGGTTGATTGCACATCCTAATACAGTTTTTCATGAAGAATTCAACAATGCAATAAAAAGTAGGTGTTTCCATTTAAAATTTTAAAACTACCCCTCTCATAGTCCCCTACGGGGGTGGGGGTGGTTTTTTAGTAGCATCATTAAATAGATCTTTAAAAATAAAAAGAGGGATGTTTTTTGTCTTTGCGATCCGATGATTTGTTTACGAGATATTCAACCGTTTCCAGACTTTTGGGACACCCTACTAAGACTACAAAGAAACTATTGTACTGATATCCTCATGACATGTATGCTATCTGAAAGAAAGCCGAATATAATAATGTATATGTGAATTCAGCTGTACCTAATTAAATTTTGGGGCAGTCAAGAAATTATGGAAAAATTTATATGTGGATATATCTAGTCATGACATGGCAATGTTCCCACAAATATAATACAGCTGGATCTTCTTTAATCCTGCTTTCAGTGGCAATAATAATCAGCTTCAGATGGTAGCATTGTATCTCACAGATACACAGATAGATTATTTATTGATATTATTGATATAGAATGCCCGAATGGCTCTCGTTCGTTTTGGACTTTTGCCAAAGCAATTTGTAGAAATTTCCCTTCCAGTTCATTCATCCCCGCCCCTTACCAAAGATGATGGCACACTGGGTACTACACCACAAGAAAAAGCCAACCTTTTTTTTACTTTGAATCTACAAGGGAAGGACCCACCCAAAATTGCTGCCATCGATAGCAGTATGCTTGAAATTGTCTTTTGTCAGCGCATTCTGCTCGATCTCAAAACTAAAAACTCTATGGGGCCAGTCATTCTCAAGGAATGTGCGCCTGAAAATTTTCTGTTGGTTGTTTACCCTTTCATACAAATTTGGTATGTTTCCTTCCAGTTGGAAGACAGCTAGAGTCTAACCAATTCCAAAAAAACGGAAGGAAGACCCTTCCTAATAATTATAGACCGATTGCACTATTATCAGTGAGTTCTGAAGTGATGGAGAAAGGAATCAACATTGAGCTTAGCCAATAAATAGAGAGCTCCAAAATCATGAATGACCAGCAATATGGCTTTCGTCAGCAGAGATCAACAGGAGACCTGCTTGCCTACGTAACACATGTATGGCAGAAATATACTGAAAAACATGAAGAATATGTAGCTGTATAATTTGATATGTCCAAAGCAATTGACCAAGTCTGGCACCAACGCCTTCTTGGGAAACTTCTATCATATGCCTTAACTTTATCGCTTACTACCGAGTTTGGTCTCAGATAGATCATGTGTTGGTTGACGGAGTATCTTCCAATACAATGGCTACCAACACTGGTGCTCCACAGGGACTTGTCTTGGCACCCACTTTGTTTCTGCTCCATATGAACGATCTACTGGAAGTGACCACCTGTCCCGTTCACAGCTTTGCAGATGATGGTACACGTCATACCGCTTTCTCATATAGAGCCCCTACACCATCCAATGAAGCCAGAGGAGCGAGACAGAGACAGGTTGACGCAATTAATTGAGATCTGGCAAAGATTTTGTAATAAGGTTCTGATAATCTAGTACAATTTAATGCAACCAAAACTCAAGCTTCCGTCTTCTCCAGGAAGGCGGATCATATAATCTCTTACTTGATGAAATCTTCCATATCAATGCTCGGAATTACCACCACCTCTCATGGGATGATCAAGTGAGGGATGATCATGTCAGATGACTACAATGTACTTTTATTCATAGTAAGTCCACCAACAAGAGTTAACAAGGCACCATTTTCGAAAATTTTGTGTTTTAATGTTGAAGAAATTGTTCAAAATGATTCCCATTTTCTCGTATACATAGTTCACAATGTCGTACAATAGATCTCCTAACTTCAACGAAAACCTTTTTCCAATTTTCATCCGATTTTCACAGTGCTGGTAATTAATCACAAAAATAAAATTTGTCGTGAAACGGTGCCAGGTACAAAGAAATATCAGGAGACATTATTTGTTTTGATTTAAATTTTGCGTCGAAATTTGTTACTAAAATGTAACCTTTACAGGGTGATAACACTTTACGGGTCAATTTATTGTTATTAAATATCTACGCCACTGGTAGTGAAATTGGTCTCAAATTATGTGCAAATGTGGTAACCTATGTACTAATCCACGATACTAAATTTCATTGAGACATCTTGATTATCTTCGGAGATACAAACAAAATTAAACATTTTTTTATAAAATTCAACACCTGTATCTCAAAAATTAAGCGTCTGGGCATATATGTTAATAGGAACTTTTTTTCTCAAAATCGAATTCTCTATTGACTGTTAAAGTTCTGCTACTGAAATCTGGGACACACTGTATAAGTATGTTAAAAACTTACATGTTGAATCGCATCACATAGATTCCAATCGCTACTTTTCTAACGACGTTATCTATAGCGATTATAAGCTACACTGAGCGATAGGACCATTTAAAGCGAAGGAATACCTAGAAGGTCAATCGCAATTATTGAAATTCGTATATAGGTGGTATATTTACATGTTTTGGTAAACAAATGGAAAATTAAACGTTCGTCCTACAGTACAACTTAAAATAGTTCTTCACGTTAAACATCGTTAAATTATAGTGTTCTAGGTAATCGACATCATTCTGTTCAAAAGTAAGTATCGAGGTACACCTGCTGTCTATGGGGTATCGAAATTATTCAATTTTTCCTTCCATAAAATATCCATTAGAACGCAGTCTGCGACATTATCCACTTGTTATTAATTTAATTCAATTACTGGTTTATGATACTTTTTTATAACTTGAATGTTGAGTAGTTCAGTCCTATGAAAACTTAATTAAGTTTATTAATAAAAAGAAGACAAACACTTTAGTTTTGAATAAGCCTTGTATGTTTCTAGACACTTGTTAGTATAATCAAAAGCACAATGGAACCTGTTACAGAAAAACGGTTATCAGCTGAAAATAGTATAAACCGAGATAGTCGAGAAAATAAAGCACTCAAATAGGTCCAACCTTCCATCAGTGGCGCAGTTGGACGGATTGAGATGCGGTTTTCTGCATTCGATTCGAAAGGATAATTTAATAAATTTTGTGCAGCGCTTGCTTTTTGCAGACATGTTTATTTATTGCATTTCTACAACCAAAAAATGCATTTTTCTGAAGGCACTTGTCGAGTTGAATAAAAAACGGACTCGAATTGATTTCTCGGGGGTTTTTGGGGTCGCTATACACGAATATGATGTCCTAAAAATTCCCCGGGGTATACGGAGGTCCTGACGCCTTGGATATATATATATGCTTGTCAACTGTTCGAGTGAAGATATAAAGGTCGCTAATGATGATTACGACAAAACTTTCTTGCAATACCTGGGGATACCGGATATCGACATCATCTTGGCGTTCGACGACTAGCGCGCAAAGCCTCTTGAAGCCGCTAGGGTCAGTATACGACTAGCGCGCGAGCTACCTGCGGTATGCATATTTGTGCTTCCACAATAAATTCTTTTAAATCTCCGACGAATTCATAAATGTTTGGCTGCGCACTGGAGAAGTATACGTTAAAGTGCGAATGAAATGATTCGCATGAATTTGTTATTTCGCAATTCCAAATATTGTCTGTTGCCCATATCTGTGGTGAATATTTTGCGTCGTTATACATGTAATTTGTCTTCAAATAACCGTCAAATCTTTCCAATTGTGACAAAAAAAAACCAACGTACGGTTCCATGATACGATAGGCTTCTTGTACCTCGTCTGGTCGTAGAAAAGGTATGTCAAATGTCATCCGAGCCACATTCGAATTACAGATTGGTTATTCTTGTATTCTCGAACGAGACCAAATTCATGAATTTTCCTGAACCACGCCTGGGTGAGCTGGAATAAACAGCCATAGTTTATCAACTCAGGCCAACGTGATCTCAACTAATCTTGAATTGCCTATTCAAAATCCACAATAACCTTGTATGGAAAAAATATCCACCGATATTCCCAACATTTATCAATTATTGATTGAAATAAAATGTCGTAAGTTGTTTTTGACAAACAAAACAACAGCGGTAATTAGTTGTTGTTTTTCACTCCATGGATGATAAAAAGTTGCTGGAAATGTTGAACACAATAATCAAATGTGCCGTCCATATCGATCGTTCTCATTTGGCATAAAAACTGCAGACTTTGAATAGTTCCAAGCACTATTTTTTGGTCGACAGAATCGTTGATAAGGATCATACTTTCATTGTCTGGAGTAGAAATCTGATAATTCTGGATCATCCAATCAATACGTTCATGAGTTTCTGCAATGTCACTTGGAATGGCTGGAAATTCGGATCTTCTTGTGTGAATGATTCGACGGCGACATTGCAACTTATACATACATACCTCCTACGTTGGCCTTCATTAATTGCAGGGTCTTTTCTAGATCTATAGTTATAGATCACACGTAACCCTTTCCATTTTGCACTTAAAATAGATAACATGGTTGAAAATTAGACTAGATAATAAAATTAAATCTGAATAAAACATAAAAATGTTGACGGAAAATTGAGAAAATAAGTCCAAATAGTAATTGATTGCATAACATATCATGATGATGGGCTTTTTTCAATCAAATCATTTGTTTATAATTATCTAAGTAACCCCCCAAAAAACACAAAGTAAAAATGTTGCAAAAGAATCTATCAGCCGTACCATATCTATGCTTATATTAAATACCGAAGTACAGGGTGTCCTCGAACTGCGTGGCTAAAATAAAACCGAAGATTCTTTGATTCGAAAAAAAGTTGATGAGCCTTTTTACTTTTGCCTCAAGTGTCTTGTTTACCCGGCAGAGGGCTTAAAAATTGCAAAAATAATTTTGTTTTTTCGGTATAACTTGAGAACGTGATGAAGAACTTTTACAATATTTAGCAGGTGAGCTACTGTCAATAATGGCCATTTTTGAGAGTGGAGCACAGAGCCTTAGAGACCATAGAAATGGCTCAAACTCGAGGATGTAACGGGAAAAGTGTCCAGAACTTTTTTGTGGTCAATGTAATTCACTCGATATTTTTTATGTAGATAGCTTATCTAATTTGAAAACTTTTCTTACTCTTAGAAAATTTTGATAAAATCAACGGATTAGCTTGAAAAAATTAATTTTCGAGTCTCTTCAATTTTGGCTTACTAATTTTACTTGATTAAAATACCTTAGTTGCCTTTGCTTTTCCAATGTCATTTTTTTGGCATGGATAAATATATCCAGTTTCTGTAAGACCATAGCTTCTTAAAAAAAATATAACAACGTACTGTTTGAAGAAGCTACGATATTAGCAAAACTAGGCACGTTTATTTATTAAATTAGTGAAAACCAAACAACTATAGTTAGTTTCCTTAGGTTTATGATAGATTTTCATCACGTAATGGCTGAGCATTCAATTTCATAAATATGTAATATCTAATAACTGCCTTCCCACATAGACCATCAGAAAGGACGCATACATGTTAAAAACATGATCATGCTCAAGACTTAATCATAATTTCACCCATAGCTAAGATATTTTACCACACGACAAAAATGCACAAATTGAATCAGTTGAAATTTTGGAACATATAAATCAGAACAGTAACGTGGCTTTGAATCATCAAATAAATATGTTCAATTCCCCAAAAATGCATTATTTTGACAGCATATTTTTTAGAAAGTCATAATTGCTATGGCCATCCCATATCTAATTGAAAACTTAAGTATACCATATAGTAACTAAAACAAACAAACAAAATCTGGGGTCAATAATGATGCAAGAAGGATAAATGTATTATTTCTTTCCTGATTTTGTCGTGGAAATGTTTTTAGTTTGTATAAAAAAAAGTCAATTTTGGATCCTTAACAGTAACTATATTACATTACAAGATAAAACAGGTAGTTACAACGGAGCACAAATTTGCTATGTGTCATCCCAAAGGAGGGTTGGTTTGCATTGCTAATGCAGATATTTGTTTACACTTATAAATATGTACAGAAGAATAAATGCGTAGAAACCCACCAGTTGTTTAAGAGGTTGAAACTTTATTACTATACCGTCCGTAGGGTAAAGATACACCCCTGTACCGTAACAATATGGTAATAAAAAAGGAAAATCGGTATTTCGCAGCCACTTATTTTCAATATTCAACTCAATTTATTTACAATCTTCACTTTTGGAAACGACAATAATGTGCAAAATAATGCACAGTTTAACTGTGATTATTATATTATTTTCATGTAACTGAACATGGATGAAGAAATTAGATAAAGATTAGCAAAAACTTGGTTTTCTATTCCGTTCTGAGAGCTACTTTACATAATAGCAGCTCCTCATAATCTACAAAGCACAGATTCGACCTGTCCTGGAGTACTGTTCACATATTTGGAGTTCGGCTACCAAACATACGCTGAAGCACTTGGATTCTATCCAAAAGAGAACTATTCGTCTGATTGATGATGTCACACTTACAAATTCTTGTCTAGAACTTCATAGGAAGGTTTTCTATAGATATTTCCATGGTCTGTGTTCATCAGAAATCTCATCTGTTATTCCACCTCGAGAGATTCCAGCTAGGACTAGACGAGCTCAAACTAGTCACCCCTTCATTGTAAAGCTCGAGATCTGCCTAACCTTTTTCTACCAGACTTCATTTTTCTATCGAACGGCGAAGGTGTGGAACTCTTTGCCTAGCGAAGTCTTGCTTTATGCCTATATCCTCCAAACCTTCAAGAAAAATTCGAATGCCTATCTACTCTCTCAACATTCCACCGCTGACTCACACGATGTTCTTCGAACATTATAGGATTTCCTCTCGTGTGTTCAAAGTATAGAAAAAAAAAGAATCAAAGAACACCGGAAGAACATATTCTTTGCAAAAGAAGAAATACCAGAATACGTAAAAGTGGTAGTACACAAAAAGACATATGCCGTAGACATGGACATTAACAAAAGTACACAAACGCAATATAGAAGCAATAGAAATAATATGTTTGAGAAAAATAGAAAAAAAATTGATAAAATAACAAATAAAACACATAGAGAAAACTTACAAGTGGGAGCAATGAATAATAATATAGAAGAAGCACAATTGATATAGTTTAGACATCCAAAACTCATGGACAGCTCGAGTCTAACAAGAAATATATTTGAAGCGGTAACTGCAAGAAAGCAACAAGGAGACAAACCCAGGAATAAAAGGCAAGAAGGCATAAAACAGAGATGATACATATGAGGAAAGCATTTGGGGAGAGGTTGAGAATATGGTTAAAAATAGAAAGGAAAACGATATGGAAGGACGAAGTAAGAGAATCAACACCACCCAACACTTTACAGCCGTGTGGGTAGAAAGGGTGTAGGGAATAATCATGGTAATTGAGGAATTTGAAGAAACATTTTGTTTGTATTCAGTTTATAACTCATATAGAGAAGTGAAACAAATTATGTCCAAATATTATTCAAGTGATGTGTGTGTGTGTTTTATTCACAATTTACTTGAAGTAAAATTCAAAGTTGTAGAATTATACTTTTTACGGTTGTTGAGGGTATCATAATGAAGCTAGATTAAATTATAGTTCTCATGAGTTTGCAATTCGTTTAACTCTTTATTTGTTTTTATCGGTTTTTTCATTCTCTTTTCATATTCTAAGCGAACTCTATAAATAATGTTACACAATATGATACCTTGTTTTTATGAACTAAAAATCGACCGTTTCAACGAACGATACAAACGACGAAGAATGTTGAAAAAGTCAAAGACTGCAGTAATTAATATTACTCGTAATTGCAATCGTGTCACTGTCCATAAAAAGAAACGTAACATATGGTTAAACAAGTAATACGTGTTTTCTCATTTCTTTATTGTTGCAGAATACTTGAGAGACGAATTCGTCTGCTCAAAACGGAACTCGTTTCAGTAATTGAACTATTAAAATAGTACACATGTTTGTGAAAGATGGTTGCACGAAAGAAACGAAAGAAAAAACGATCATGTAATAGATACTCAATTATAGTAATGAGGCGAGATGGGGAAAATCACGTTTTAGGTATCTAAATGACCTATTAAATAAAATTAAAACCTTTTGAAACATAATTTTTCTACAACTGCTAGAATAAAAGATTTTTTGTGTTACTCTATTGTGTTTTTTTTTCATAAACTTGTAGATGAAGATACTTCAAACTAATATCTCGGACATCACATATTTGAAAGAGAAAACTGGATTTAATACACTACTGATCCGACATTATAATATTCCATCTTGGAGTTAGTATTTAAGGTAGGATTTAATATTATAATTATTTTTTCAAAACAGGGATATCATTTATCAGGATTTTGGAAAAAACTTTTCTCGGCTTCCTTTCTCATACTCTGGTCGGAAGTCGGTGTTCACATCACATGATACTGATTTTCACCACAACATGGGAGTTAATATCATTTTAAGATTGTCTTCGTAGTTATCAAAGATAGCATTTAATATTCGTTTGCACCAAAAATATGGGAACAAATTATGCGTAATTCTGTGTTGAACTAATTTTAAAGAAATTAGGAGTTAATACACTTTTATTCTGGGATACATATATAGAAAATAGGAAAGTACACATTTAGTAACTCAAGTATATGCACCCAATACGAATTTTGGTATGTATTTTCAACACTCACATTATACAGTATAGATTGTTATGTTAATATTATGAACAACGGCGCGAAACATTTCACACAAATTGAGTTCTCAGATTATTTTATAAATTATTGAAATAGGTCAAAAACCTTTAAAGTCCGACTACTTTTAGGTTTCTAACTAATCTTATTTCTGAATCTCCCTATTTGATAATAAATAAGGATGTTGAAAAGTATGTAATGATGCTAGTTTTGGCATACAATGGATTAATTTTGTACGTGAGAACATGTTTCAATTGACTTAATAGTATTTAATGTAGACCGTCTTAAATAAACAGAATTAATAATTATAGAGGTACGATATTTACTAGTTCCTTCAACTTGAATAATAAAATGCGAATACAACAATTTACACTACAATAAAGATATATTGGAGTTCTAAAGTGTAACATGGAATTTTCATTAATGTCAATGGTTGCGAATTTTAATTAAGTCATAAAAAAATGTACATCTAAATTATATGAAGATATAATATAGTATATATATAGAATAGAACTTTATTTTAATTAGATGAAAAAATAAACATAAATTTTTATTAATAAAATTGAATAATTTATATTTAATAATAAAAGTATGAAATAATTATTAGTATTATAAAAATAAACATTATTACCAACGCGTTCCTGCCCAACATTTTTTCATTATTTCCATCTTAAAAACTTTTTTAACTTACAAGTAAATTTCTAAAAAATTTATAATTTAAAAGTTTGCTGCAAATATTACAACAATAATTAGGTAAAATTAATTCCTACAAGCAAAAAAATTTAACAAAATATTTTAATAATAAATATTTAATTTTCACTTTTCATTTATTCAATTAATTAAATGAAATATAATAATAATTCCCTACAAATTGTTTTAAAATTCAATTCCTAATAATAAATATAAAAAAATTTGTTATATTCAAAAACCACTTAAAAAGAGGAAAGTTATTTTGAAAAATTGTGGATTATCAATTATTATAGGACAGATTTCTCTGAAACCACGTTTCATAATTTTTTGAATGCTGTGTCAGCTTTTTATTAAGCTAGCAGAAACTTAATTTTTTTCTCTAACTAAAGCACCTAATTTTTCATTCGGGCGCAAAAATATAACTAATTCACACTACATTTTTATATAGGTTAGAAGTCATCCTATTCACTTTGATTTGCTAGCTCAAGGGAGATTTAAGGGAGCTGCACATTAGTGGTATTTAGTTGTTAACTCATTCACTCATTGTATGGTGACACAATAGGGTAAGTCCAAGATAGATCGTGGCCTTCCGGGTGAGACCACCCAGTGAAATACCTTCGTCACTTTTTCGCGCCAGTCCGTGACCGATAACAGTGACGAGTGTGTCAGCACCAAAAAACGCCGATATCGGTCTTTAGAGTAATAAATAGGTAAATTATAAGTGATATAAATATTGACCCACGTCGAAGTTTTCATCTGCGGCTACTTCACATCATGTTAAGTGCATGAAATTGATTATTAGTATTATTTATTCGTAGTCGTTACATTGTAGTTTGGATGGAGCTTACAATATTACTGTTGTTCAGCTTCGTTTGTTGTTTAGGGAAAATTAGGTGGACCATCTATCCCGTAATGTTTGGGTGAGATTGCTCGATTTTACCCGGGTTAGATGACCTATTATATGAGGGGGCATTTATTACTTGAACATAACTGGGCTACTACTTCACAAATCCACTAAAAATGTGTTGCCATTTAAAGAATAGATAAACAGTGTGCGTGGCAAAGTTACTCTTCGCAAATCATTTGATTTGGCCACTGATTTTTATATAATTGTTTCATATGCTGTAAGATACTTTTCGCATTTGTGTAAAGATAATGATATAAATTATTTATTTCATTTTTTTTTTACACAACTAAATAATGTTCAAATTAACAACGTCTTCAAGAAAATGTACAAAAAACAATTTTCTATTTCTGGGAATCGAAACTGAACTTACTGAGTGGGAGTCAACTGTCCTAGCCCCTAGACACCACAGTCGTTTTTTAAGAACAGTTAAAGTACTTCAATAATTGTTTTTGTAGTTGTTGTTATTGAACGATTTTGGTTGAGAGCAGTTTTAAATTAACATACTGTTATGAAAACTCTTACTGAGTTTTTAATTATTTAATAATTATAATTTTTGATTCTACCGGCTAGCTTTTTATCTTTTAATTTGATTATATTTGATCTTTAAATTAATGTTTATGAAGTTTTGAAATTTATCTATAGAATAATTTTTATATGGAATTAAACACAATGCTCTTTGATTTCACAATATTTAATTTCTATGACTCTTATTATCTTGTTCAACTCAATTTTATGTTTTCAAAATCTATGACATAACCTTAAGACACTTTTTCAACTAATATTTGTTTATATTGTTACAGTCAACAATCTTCCTTTTTCTTTACAGATAATACGGATAATATGATGTAGAAATTATAAACAAACTTACGTTTAGATAATATCCAAAAGTATGTTTAACAATGTGGGCAATTTTCAATTTATTTCCTTTTATAATTTCGTTGATTCACCTTTTACACAACACTATGCTTTTTCACGATAATCACAGGTAACTAATTTAGGTTACTTCTTCTTGAGGATCAGGAACTGTTGATAATACTTTGTTTTATTCTTTTAGATAAGACATACAACTTTTCGATGCTTTATTGAAATTATGTTGAAGAATGGCAATCGTTGGATACTTCTTATTAATTGGAGGTTATTACTACCTTTTATTTGGTTTAGATACTTGGAACACTCGTTGACTTTTAATAAAACTTATTAACTTTGGTTACTTTGAACCTATCGAAGTTTGGAACACTTGCGTTCTCTGATGTTTATCTTTTATAAACTTAGGTTAGAAAATTTTGGTGAGTTGCCAGAGAAGAACAGTCTCTGCTTGGATATTAATGCAAACTGAACTTGGCTTTACTTTCAGACCTTTTTATAGGCCTCCAAAACCGACGCTACTTGATGTCATAAACAACCTATCAGGTGCTTACTTTACTGATCAAGAATGCCAAGTTAATTGTTGTTAAACTGACAGAAGTACTCATTGTTACCAGACTGACACTAGAAATTCCTCTCAACCAATCAGAATTTAGTATGCTTTAATTTTTGAATTATTGGAGATTTTCAACTTATTTTAATTGATAGCGATTCCTTCTTTTTAAATTAATATTGCCTACATTTTTCCCCACACTTTGGTATAATATAACCTATGATTGGGTTATTATTAATATGATTATTCCCCTATTTATGGTTTTCTTGACAGTTACTTATTCTTAAATCTAATACATATCATATTATATCAATAACATTCTTTTAACATTACATAACTCAAATTTACTAATCCTAACTTATATCTATTACATTATTCAATGTTTTGTACTATCTCATGATAGTTTTGTAATCACTTTAATTATGATTTCTGCCTTCGTTACACAGTACGTTTCTTCACTTTCACTGAAGTTCTTGTTTATCACTTCTTATTCTATTACATTGTTGTTTATTATGTTTTACATTGTTAATATTAATATCCTAACTATTATTTAGCTTTTACTATTGTTTTTAATTCCATATAAATATCTTTTATTTGATCTTTTCTGATTTTCAAAGTTCGGTAAGTTATTATTTTTAAATTTTTATTGTTTATGAAATGAAATCATAACAATACATTCACATTATGTATAAGTATAAGTACTTTGGAAATTACGATTTTTTCAATTTTCGACCCTTTATAAAAGGGCTTGTTTATTACACGATTCGCCATCGAATAGCAAACGATTTTTTGTCGAAATTTGAATGTTTGTTGAATTATCGTGTAGACAAACGTCCAGACAGAAATTCGATGAAAATTACTACGGTGAAGGAATTTCTGCTCTAGGGTTTTTTCTTTATGATTTTAGAAATAACTTGAGGAATATACTCTTCCGACTTCGTTGCGAAGAGTATAATAGAAAAAACGTACGCCTGGTACGATGTTACATAAAATGAGCCCAGTGCCTTATACACAAGCTTTTGTTGACAGCGGATTGGATCCCAGGAGGATTATAAATTTGATGAAGAATCAAAAATTCTCCAATATGGCCATTAATAGTGCTTTTGGAAAAACGTCTCTTCCACTATCGCTGCAGGAAGTAACGTTCCATCGAACGAATATGAATATCACATGAACCGTAGTTTCTTGCCAGCAAAAGTATTTTATAAGACCCTATAACACGAGAGGAGTGTTATATAGCACAGTAGGAAGTTTATAATTGTCGAAAGGGTCAAAGCGAGCGAGGGTCAAAATATACAATGTACGTCTAATTGCATGGCAGCGGAAAAATGGTTTCAACATAAATATCTCAAGCGGGATATGACTTTATAGCACAGTCCCGTCGAATGCTCAATTTTCTAAACCAACGAGCGTGTAAGAGATAGGAAGCTGAATTTGAGAGTCCCTTATAGAGAAGGTTAATGAGATTTAGCAGGTCGACGGAATCTGAAACGATTCTCATACAATTCCATACGTTACGACGCAGGAGATTAAATAAATAAAGTTTTCGTTCGATACTCGAGAGGTAGAGTATGAATAACGTCTGCCAAATCAGAAAATAAGTTTTCGGTAGATTCTAAGATGTTTATTGCATTCTAGGTTTCTCGATATATTTGTTTAAATTGCGAAATAAAAAACGTGTGTTTATGTGTTTGGGTAATACATATCACAGTGATGACAGAAATGATGCATAAAATTAGTAGAACACTATTGGGGGGAGTTTGAATTTTCGTCACAAATAAAAGTATACTTATACAACCTGAACACCGAACTGAATAGTCAGGGTTCAATTCACTTGCAAACTCTTCACCGAATGGATGAAGGTTAGGTGATAAAAATTAATTAACAATTTAGATATTCCCTTACAACTCTTTATTTATAAACTGAATATTGATATGAAACACATTTAACAAAATGCAAACTTTGAATTTTGATATATGTATTAAGTTAAAATTCTTTTAATTTCTCAGTAAAAACGAATAAATTAGGATGTTCCTTGTACCTGGAATCGTTAAACTGTCTATGAAATGCCTCACAAGTGTTTGTTGTACGAGCTAAAGTGGCTGATTGTTTTGCCAATATGTAAGGTAGGAAAGTTGAATCTTCAGAGATATATTTGCTACCAAAGTAAATCGAACATTTCACTAGTCTTACATCTTGCGGCATATTTTCTGTTCAGTCCAGTGCAAAACATTCATCTACTTTTGTTGGTTCTAAATACATGAGAACAAAAGTTAATTTTAACCAGCGTCCAATTTCACTTATGTCTATAACCATTCATTAATCCTAAATTCTGAACTTTTCGATACCATGATTGACACAAGTGAAAACTGCAGCCAATTTTTTCATCATTTGGCCAAACATCCGCTATAGCGATGTGTATTGCCTTTTCAAAATCGGCAACTTTGCTAATATTTAAATGTAATTGTTTGAAGCAGCCATTTATCACTAGCCTATCTATCTTAATTAAAAATATTGATAAGAAAAAATCAACATCAGTTGAAAAGTGTTGATAATTATCAAAAAAGTTGCATCCCACACAAAACTCATTTGGTGAAAACTTAGAAGTAACTATAGTAACGTTTTCATGTTATTATTAGAAGTGGTACAAAGTAAGTCATTCAATCATGTCAATTTTTGTTGTTCTGAACACAAAGTCACTGAAAATAATAACAGACACATCCGAAAGATGAGCTGACCATTAATTGGTTTTAAGTTAATGGTCTATTTCACGTACCTTGAGAAACCACACATCTTTAAGTTGAAATCATTGGTATCATTGAACAAAGTCTTTTAGCATCTTCTGATAGCCCACCACATTATAGCAACAGGTTCATCACCTTCCCTCAAGAAAAATGATGACACAATGATCTCAAAAGTGCCCACCACTTTTGTTGAATAACATCTGGATTTTCACTACCTCAAATATTATAATTTTGGCGATGCACTAAACCTTTAAATGAAAACATGAGCTTCATCACTTTATACTATGATGGATCTGTCACGTGTTCGTCGTCGACGACTCTTCTTCGCCGATTCGTCGCCGCTCCAGTTCGTCGACGGCCGGTTCGTAGTAGAATAATAATTTTTTCTTGGAGTCAATTAACTATCCCTAAATTATATTTATACCCCTTCATTATTATCAAGCCCTCCCTATAACAAAAAAAATTCAGAGATAATTCTAATTTAATAATAGAAACAGATTTTCAACAAGTTTTCTGTTAAGTGTACAATTGACGGAAAGGCAAATTGTTACTAAAAATTATAAATCATCAGGCTTTTGTTCCGCCTGCGCATCTGGATGAAGCTGTTGATGCATTAGGAGATGCTTTACCGGAAGAACATCAACCACTGTTGGATTGGCTTGAAGATAATTACATAGAACGTATGAACAGGTATGTTTATTTATTTAAAATATGTAAATATGTGGATGTTTATTATACGTAGGTCTATATTGTATACTTATTATGTGACAGACGAGGTAACGGTCGACGTCCACCGCTTTTTCCACATGAAATGCGGAATGTTTATCAGCTAACAATAAATGGAGAAGATAGGACGGACAAACCATGCGGAAGCAGCTCCAGACTAGACTCCAACTAGAGTTGGGAATGGACCACCCCACAACTGACGGTCCGAAAAAGATTCGAAAAGGAAGAGATGCGTTTTATGAGCAACTTGTAGCAGGTCATCCCCTCCGTTAAAGCTGAAGATGTATAGGGATGCAGATAGATATACGTATCATAAGCCTTGTAGAACACTTTCGTAACATCAACATTCTAGAATACCTTAGAAGTTTAGCACACAATTACGATTTGTAAATACATATAAAACATATATAACATAAAATTGTATCAGATTTAACCGCGCCCCCTATCAACTACATTTATATTCAAACAGCAGTATGGAGGCAGCTTGTGAAGCAGTTTCTTAGAAACTAATTTATTGAAGTTTCTCTTATTCGGTTCAGGTGAATAAACGAAAGATTTTTCTAACATCTGTTTCAAAGTGTAATTGAATCACAATTTCTTTTGAATTAAAATTATCCAATTGGAATTACTTTATCACCCCAGTCACCTCATTACCACGATCAAATAAAAACTATAAAGGGCTTCTACCTCGTAGTTCTAATGAGGATGCTGCATTTGATAAAATCTAATCTTAAATTATTATAAAAGACCGAATGACTAGAAACGCATTTTATTGCTCAAGCGAATTTAATTCTTTAATTACTCGTGATATAATTAACAAGTGTTAATTAATCTTACAATTCCTGGTATGTATTCTGCGTTATATATTATTTAATGGCATGTATAAACATTATCATTATATATTTAATACTAATAAATTTGATTGATTGATTGATTGACTGATACTTGATATGCTCCAAGGCAATGGTAAAAAACGTTAACGGAATTACGTATAACTGCGACCTTCAACTTGTTCAACATTATTATGATTCTATATTTTGGAGCTAAAAGTTTCTCAGATTTATTTAGATGAATTTTTTCTCTCCGGAAAAATAATTCAAGTATTTCTTTTTTCTCTATGCAAAGGAATGAGCTGCTTGATAAGTACTGAGAGGGAGTTAATTGTGAGGAAACCCGATGGTAACTTAGTTCGAGCAAAGATCCGAACCCAATACCCGGAGGTAGAACTTCACCGCCCTTAAAGCTGAAATTAAATATGTTATCAAAACTTAGCTTTTTTTCTGAAATTCTTTGAATATAAAAACAGTTTTAGGTTTTAGGACAGTTAATAAACATATAACTCATTTTTTGTATCATCTGCACACAGATTCACATATTCACATCTACAAACAAGGACATGCCCGAGGGCATGTCATTAAGATAATCCGGGGAACCGCAACTATATTTTCAAGATGACTGGAGAAAAATGTCTTCACCATAATACGTAACTTTCAGCGAGTTAAATGGTTAGATATCAATTTATAAGCTTTGCCCTTAATTGCATATATATTTGTTAATTAATTAAGTAATCTATCGAGGCTTAAATATTCAGTGTGGTTTAAGTTGAGACCTGAAGCAATTATTATTGAATTTCATCCGATAAAACATATTGCACGAAAGGAAATGTATTATTTTCGTCACATTTTTCTCTATTTAGAGATAACTTAATCGTCATGCCAATTATTAATATTACAACTAGTAATGTTATTTGAATTTCAATCACTCTAAATGATAAGCACTGAATAAAAAGGTACGCATAAATAAGAATTAATCAACAAATTATACCATTATCCATGGATATAGAATAGAATAGAAAAGTCTATATTCATAAGGTCATTCTGAAATTATCATCGAATGCGAATTATCTAAAGTTTGTGCTATTGTCTATATCTGCGTTTTAATTGCAAAAATATCGAAAATATATATAATCCTATGAACTTAAATAAAATGACTATTAACAGTTCGATTCGCTAACACATAGTATAGCTTCTTCAAATAAATATTACAAAGTACTAACTTACTACAAAAGAGCGCCCTAATATATAGCTTTGATGATAATCTTAAGATAGATGGTTATTAGAATTTAACCTAATTGGGTTTAACCCATTGAGTGATCAAACGATAAACTGGTAGTAAACGGAAAATATAATTAAACAAATTCAACAAGGAACGATTATAAAGTATTTTTTGATCGTTCCATAGGATATCGGACTTCTTATATGTATTAATTTCTAGGGATTCCAGCAAATTTAATCTATTACTTTTACTCTGAATGTGTAAAATCTTGAAAATTATCATTAAGATTATAATTAAATGTTCCGCAAAGATTGTATCCGATTTATTATTAATAAAACTACGCCTACGTTTTTTGATCACTTTTTTGAAGGTCCTTCCTGTCTGACCAATCTATATCATAGGGCAAAAAAACCCTTATGTCAGTTTGTAGACCTTCGTTACTTTTGATAAAATTGGCTATATAGGTAATTCTGCGTTTTTTACGCTACATGAATATCTAAGTTACTAGGGAAGTATGAAATTTTAGAAGTGGGTGGCCCCATATATGTGATACTAACATAATCCTATAAAATTTTGGGTGGTGATAGATACACTGAGCTATGATATTTTTCCAGTCTCATCGAGCAGCTGCAGATGATAAATGTCGTCCGCATAATAGTTCACCTGAAGAAGCTCAGTTGAGTGTACAACACTAAGCTGTTGGTTTTTTTGCCAAATGCGGCCGCTCTCTCTTTAAATCGGCGTCGTATCGATTCAGCACTGCTGAATAATACACACCGGGAATCGTTTTGCCCTTTTCTAGCTAATTAATATGAACGATACCGTGTGCATCCCAAAAAACTGTCGCCGTTACTTTGTTGGCCGATAAACCCACTTTCGCCTTTTTCGGCTTCGATTCGCCAGGACAATTCCACTGTTTCGACTGTTCTTTGGTTTCGGGTGTATTGTCATGGTTCCATGTTTCGTCCACGGTTACGAAATGGTGCAGAAAGTTCTCATCGCTCTTGAACGTCGCCAAACACTCCTTTGAAATTGTCACACGGTCGCGATTGTTGTCAACAGAGAGCGAATGCGACAACCATCTGGCAGATAGCTTTCTCATTTTCAAAAATGTATACAAAATGCTCCTATCCATTCGGTTGAGATGCCCATAGCCTAAGCAATTTCGTGCACTTTTACTCGCCGATCGTCCAATATCATACCATGGATTTTATCGACGATTTCTAGCGTTGTAACCTCAATTGGACGACCAGATACGTTCGGCGTCGTTTGTGGTCATACTGACGCAACGAAAATCAGTAAACCACTTCTGAATCGTTCCAGTCGATGGTAAAGAGTTCCCATAATGTTTAACAATCGATGCTTTGGTTTGGGTAATGTTTTTTCCACGCACGAAATAATATTTAATTAAGACGGGAAAATCTTCAAGATAACTTGCTATCGATGGGTGTCAAAACTGAACTGAATGACATATCGTTCTGAAAAGTTCAATGTGTTCTAGTTAAAGATGGTACATCACAAATGTGACATGGGATTTTCGATTGTGGCGCCATCTGTTTTATTTTTCAGGGACTTTTCACCTTGTCCTTCTAGAAAGTGAAACAATTATATAAAAATCAGTAACCAAATGATTTGCGAAGAGTAACTTTCCCACGCACACTATTTATCTATTCTCCAAGTGGCAACACTAGTTTTGTGGGTACATTCTACATCGATTCTTGGTAACTGTGTGTTTATTAAATGTAAAAGAATACCATTCGCAAATGCATAGCGAGTGATTCGGAGGATTTAATAGCTTCTTGTTGAAATAGCTCCTTGTAATGCTACAGAACTAATAAATAACAAGTAATAACATGATTTTTTGGCGTGGAAAGATAGTCGATCAAAATTGAATAAAATCTATAACATGTTATGTCTAATGTGGGCAAATACGAGTTTTTGGTTCAAAACGATAGCTTGGAAATCTGATGGTTAGAACTTTGATTCTAATCGTACCCATGATGGATTTTCGGTTAACTGTCTCGTTCGGATCCACAATTACTCAGATATGCAAAACTGAATGTCACGATACGTCTTGTTGGGTGGCCCATCCGGTGACGTTACGCGATCTCGAACAATATAAAATACAGTTGAAAGATAATTAAAACGAATACGAGGAAAACAATCACAATCAGAGATTATTGAGAAAATAATTTTATGTGGCACGTTGTAAGTTTGCGAGATAATTTTTAATCAATGATTCAGTGAAAACAGGAAGTTATTAGTAATGCAGTATCCTTTCGCATGGCTCATGTGGTTTGTACTTTCTGAACTAGAGGTTTTAACACGGAAATGCGGATTCAATGAGCTATATTTAGTTTTCTTTCTAACACTAATCATATACCCACAAACCTGGTCAATGATAGCCTCGATGATGGCACATTATGTCTTATTGTTATTTTCATAAACTAGGATGGTTAATTGTTAAATTAACTATTCTAATACAGATGCATCGTAAAACATTTAAGTACTTTTTGTACTAAACCTCTATGAATGTTCAACAATTGGAATGAAAGAAAGAAAATGAAATACGTGTGAACCTTTTGACTTGTGATCTCGCTTGTTATGTAATGTTGCTTGGGACAATGTTTATCACTCGTTTATCGTGATTTGCGATTCAAACGGGTGACGTCATGAGTTGTATGATGTATGAATAATTCAGTAGTTATATAACGATACTGCATAATATATTTCCGGAAGGTTGTGTAAATTGATTTTCTTCGAACAATAATAATAATCACGAATCTATGGTTTCGGGGTTTACGTGGCGTAAAATCATTTCAACTTTCGAAAGTTGGAGAATTATACTCAAATTTACAAAAAACTTGTGACATTTGATTTAAAATTAATGCTGACTAATTGTTTCACCACACTATGGCATTCTCAAAGCTAGGAGTTATCAACTACAGCTAAATCTACAATTACGAGGGCAAAGTGAATAGTCCCTGAAAAATGAAATAGATGGCGCCACAATCAAAAACCCATGAGACATTTGCGATGCATTAAAATTTTCAGACTGATATGTCATTCAGTTCTGTTTTGACACCCATCGAAAGCAAGCAGCCTTGAAGATTTTTGTGAACATGGAAAAAAGTGAATTTCTCGTCTTGATTAAACATTTCTTGCGTGGTTCTTAAGGTTACAACGCCAACATTTTGCATACATTTCTGATTATGAGAACGCTATCTGCCAGATGGCTGCCGCATTTGTTCTCTGTGGGCAACTTCAAATGAGTGTTTGGCGATGTTCAAGTGCAATAAGAAGAACTTTTGCGTCGTTTTGTAAGCGTGGACGAAACATGGATTCAACACAACACACCAGAGACCAAAGAACAGTCGAAACATTGGACACGGTATTGTCCATATTCTTGAAAAGGGCAAAATGATCCCTGGCGTATACAGGGTGTCCCAGGTTTTAGTAGCAGAACTTCAACAGTCGATAGAAAATTTGATTTTGAGGAAAAAAGTTTCTATTAACATATATGCACAGACGTTTAGTTTTTGAGATACAGGGTGTTGAAATTGGAAAAAAAAATTAATTTTTTGCAAATATCTCTGGAACCGTTCATCGTACAGAAAACAGCTTTTGCGAACATTCTTTACTCATAGTAAGTAATTTTTTTTTTTAATCATAATTGGTGAAGATTTTGAAAGGGTAATGGGTGTTTTTCTCCGAAACTTCTATGCCACTGGAAAAAGTACGGTTTTGAGAAAACCATCAGAACCGCCAATGCTTTCTACACAAAAAAGTACTCTTAGTTATAAGCTCTAAAGTTGACCGTTTTCGAGAAAAATCAACTTTTATGTTGAAAAACATGGTCAATTTTTTAGTTTTGTTACTTGTCCTAACGTTTGAATAAATTTTGTATAATTAGTAAAAATTGACCATGTTTTTCAATATAAAAGTTGATTTTTCTCAAAAACGGTCAACTTTAGAGCTTTTGACCAAGAGTTTCTTTTTTGTGTAGAAAATATTAGCGGTTCGAATGGTTGCCTCAAAGCTGTACTTTTTCCAGTGGCGTGGAAGTTGGGGAGAAGAACACCCACTACCCCTTCAAAATCTTCACTAATCATTACTAAAAAAAAATTTTCATCGCACAGAACATAGCTTACTATGAGTAGGAAATAATTGCAAAAGCTGTTTTCTGTACGATAAACGGTTCCGGAGATATTCGCAAAAAACTAAATTTTTATTTCAATTTCAACACGTATCTCAAAAACTAAGCGTCTGTGCATATATGTTAATGGGAACTTTTTTTCTCAAAATCAAATTTTCTATCGACTGTTGAAGTTCTGCTACTAAAACCTGGGACAGCCTGTATTATGCAGAGCTGTTGGATCGATGCGACGCCGATTTGAAGCGAAAGCGGCCGCATTTCATTTCATATGTTAACCTATATTAATAATTGAGTACTTCACTGTCGCTTAAAAGTTATCTCTATCACATGCCGAGACTTGTCGCCAAATGGATTCGAAGGAAAATCAATGACATCAAAGTGCTTGTACTCCACAACAATATATATTTCCTAATCTATCTTTTTATATGGAGTCAGTCATGTGCGATTAACCACCAAGTACAGTCTACATGGTTAATAAACAAAAACATGCTGCGGTCCGCCAATTTTATTTTTTAGTAAATTAGTTTCAATTTAAAATTCAAAAATACGTTCCTTTGAACATTATGTAGGTATCAAGTAGTCGCATAGCATTTTCGTAAAATTTAGTTAGATTCTGTAATTATGAGCTGCAATCTGTAAAGTCTTTGGAAACTGGCGCTTCAATGGGAAACCTATAGGCGAAGATATCCATCCTATCTATACATACCTTTAGTTTTACGAGGCGCTATTTACGAGAGTCATGTGATTTGAAGCGAGCTAGATCAATACCCTCTACGAGGGCAAGGTGAGAAGTCCCTGAAAAATGAAACAGATGGCGCCACAATCGAAAATCCCATGTGACATTTGTGATGTACCATCTTTAACTAGAACGCATTAAAATTTTCGTTGTATCAATGGAAAAATTTCATCCACCATATTCTCCAGATTTGACCTCCTGCGATTTTTATCTATTTCCAAACTTGAAGGAATGGCTCGGCTGAATGAGATTTGGCTCCGACGAACAAACGCCTATTTTGAAAGATTGCCGAAATTGTATTATTTGGAAGGGATAGAAAACTTAGAAAAACATTGGACGAAGCGTATCGGGATAAGACGAGATTATGTTGAGAAATAAGGTCGGATCTGGGCTTTGTAAATTATGAGGAGATGCTGGGATGTAAAGTAGCTCTTGGCACGGAATAGAAAACCAAATTTTTGTGGAGCGGTTTTAGCAATGGACCTCACATGATCGTTCCATGGGAGGGTTGAGTTCAAGAGACCGGTATATTCAGATTTGATAAGTGCTATAACGATTTGAAAGATGAGGATAGGACGGACGTTATTTATTAACATGCCTGTCATCAGTACCTTATCCATCGATAAATATGCATTCGATACATTCATTTCACTCGAAGCGTTTCTGGTAAGCATAAATAATTTTCTAAGATAACTCTCACATGACCCGACCCAGTTGATATCGTTTTACTTGTCCATCTTCCAAAGCAATTCACTGAATCTAGCTCCAGCTCACAAGACCTTCGTATATAGCGATTTCTAAAACACAAGCTGTGTAGGTACTCCTGCGGACGTATAAATTCGGTATAAAGTGTATCATCATCGTAACATCAATTGAATTATTAAATTAACTTTATTTGTTTTAAAAATAAAGATTTTTGACCCAGGTATGAATTATATATAAATTCTCGGGAAATAGGTCACATTAACACTCATGCTTTATATTTTCTTGTCTTTACGTACGTTTCGGTCTCACGACCATCATCAGAAGACTCATTATATCCAAAACTGGATTACTTAAAATTAATTGTATTAAACAAACCGTCCTTATCGCACCAATTTCAATTAAAATGCCCACGTCGCTGAAACGAACAGAGACACGAATAATCGAAACTGTAACACCTCAATGTTATAAGAATAATATATCAAGAATCCACTGTTAAGCAGAACTTTTATTAAATGCTTGTTCATGTCAACGGTGAACTACTAGAATGAGACCATTAGTTCAAGTATTCACTTTCAAACCAGATGTTAGATTTATGAGCTAATAGAAAAAGGTTTGTCAGTTATTGGAGATATACTAGACATTCTACCTAAAATATACTTTTAACATTATAAAGAAGCATGTAGGAATTTTTATTTAATTAAGTTAGTATAAATAGATATTTTATAGTAATTGGTTTCCTTAGTTAAAATATTAACATTATTGTAATCGAATTAATGGTTATAATCAAAGCAGTGTTCAGCAAGGGCGGTGGAATTTTCTAAGTTTTTGTTTCTTGTGCTATACTTATGGCCATACATTCTTTTTTGTAAATATTGTTTAGAGATTCCAGTATAAGTCCCATCGCAATCTAAACAATTTAATTTGTATATTGTGTGGGTTTGTTTACCTTTAGGTATTAAAGGTTTTAGATTTGAGAAATATTTTCCAACACAGTTAGTAGGTTATATCATACTTTTTCAAACATTTCTTAATTTTCTCTGAGGTATCCGGAATGTAAGGTAATGTTATAAAATTGTCTGTATTACCTTTTATGTTATATATATATAATGATAGCATTGAAAAATGTTTTTGGGGAGCCATTCATTTCCAGTGTATTACGAACAATTTCTAAATTTTTGGGACGGTCCTTTGCTTGGTACAATTTAACAGCCCGATCTGTAAGGCTGTTTATAACACTTTTTTTATAACATGTTGGTGCAACGAAATTGAAATGAAGATAACGTTGAGACCAAACTTCTTTAGTAAACCAGTAGTTTTTATTTTTCCATCTGCATCATGCCTAATGTTCCTTTTTTGTTTGGAGACCTTATCGGCTTCTGATATATGCATTCTTTGATCAGGATGATTATTATGCGTTTTATGAACCAAAACATAATTAATAGTAGAAATGCTTCTATTGTCTACACTCTTCAAAATCAATTAATAGATTCACGGAGTCGGACGTGCTTCGCATGTAGAACAAAGATAATATTTGATTTATATGTTTCTAATAATAGTTCTTTGATTGTTTATTGCAAAACAATTCTTCCCTGCATAATAATTCGTTTTATAGTTTTTTTTAATGTTTCAGACTAAGTTGTATGTCATTGTGTAACTCCAATGTGTAACTAGCCTTTTTTTTATAAAAAGACATGCGGAATCACACCCTTACATTTTTTAGACTACTTAGAAAACATCCTGTAGATATCCACAATGCCCGAGTTATTTTACAATATCACAATAGGCAATTGAGGTGCAAAGTTCAAATAAGGAGAGCTCCAAATAAATAGAATAACTCAAATTGTCGTGAAACTAGAGAGTATGTGATATTTTAACATAAACGTATCGATAGAAGCGGTTACAAAAATTGACCCAAACAGAATTGTGACCTGAATAATAGAATATTCAATGAAATACCGAAATATTACAGTTGTTTTTTCCGAATAACCTTGTCACTGTGACATTTCATTTGATTGCAACGGATAATGGCGGAAGAACTGGAACAACAGGTAGAATTGATTTCAATATCCCGTTCAAGATCAATCTCAATTAATAAAAAACGGCAGAATTAATTTGATAATAAATCGTTCTATCACAGAGGAGAATCAAATTGAAAACACCAATGAATGGGATCATCTAGACACATGTTCTAATAGCCATTTGGAAATGTTAATAATTTTTGACGATAATTATTTGATCTGCAACAAATACTTCAATTGAAGATTTAATTTCAGTGCTGTGTGCTGGTAGTGGTTAATTCTCACATGTCCATCGCGTTGTTTCAACATTTAGCGTTGACCATCGATCTTTTCAAGTTCAATTGGCTATCGATTCAACTGCAAAGTGGCACTGTTACTCGATGTCTCTGTAAAACAGGTTCGCCCGCTAGTGTGTATGTATCTTATTCCACTTTTACTTTCAATATTTGTTTTTGAGTAAGAGCATAATGTATACATATACGCATGAACAAGTGCTTTTTCGGCCCGCTGTACAAACGTCTTTGTACTTACTATTGTCAATATTTGTGGATTGTAGGTAAACCAAGTACAATTAGTTACCGCTTACATTGTGGCGTTTCACTTTGAAGATTCATGGTGTCATAAGAGAGTAGGAGACCTTAGATAAATTTGACATTTCGGCTGATTACAATGAGTCAGCTTAGTTATCAATTGTTTTCAGTTAATGTTATTGCGTTGTAGATCTAAAAGTAAATTTACAAAAATACCTACTAACCTGAAATTGCTGCTTGGAGATGATATGTTGGGATTTTACGATTAGTCAAATCCATCATATCTTTACCTTTATTATCCTCGGACGAAAGCGTATATTTTATAATGATTCGTAACACCGTAAAAATATTGAAACCAAAAAAGATTAGGTACATGAAGTCACTATTTTTAGTTTACAATGAGATAAATGTAAACAACCTCGACCTAATAACTAAAATTCGTCTCTTGAACCAGCTATCTGATGTTTTCGGCTGTTAATTCAATGGGGATGCGAATAACATTCGGGCATGCACCGAATACTTACGTCCAGAGCCAGTTGGATTTGAAGATACTTTGTATTGTAAGCAGTTGAAAGCTCATGTCTTTCGAACTTTCCAGATTGTAGAAGAGGGAAATAGTAGCTAATTACTCAATAAATGGTACAGTATCCGACCATAGAATTAAATAATTCATATGGTCTCTATATGTCCAAAAATTATATAGAAATGAAAAAACTAAACATAATATGTTGCTCAAGAATGCCAGAAAGCAATTTAATGAGCAACTCATATACATGTCTAATAATAAGCCTAAAACAATTTGGAATTTAGTTAGCAAAGAAACCGGAAGAATGAATAAACACCAGAACTTGACAATCAACACTAGTGGTAAAATTTCAGCACACCTTCAGATATAGCAAATACATTTAAATAAACGTATTTCATTAGAAAAATATGAATTACAGACATTTCCAGCACATGTTATAATTATTTGTTAGTTTTTGTTATTTAATAATTATTTCATGCTTCGTTTTTCATTCAATACAGTGCCGTAGCTTTCTTGAATCATTTCCGGACATATGTTTATGTGAAATGTTTTCTTATTTTTTTGTATAAAATCACCTCCTGAAGTTTGGCATATAAATTTCAGGACAGCCTGCATATTATGTAACCACTATATGAACATAAATGTGCGAATAATCACTTAACTAAATTAAAAAAAATCTTCAAAATCTGTTCTAAATTGTTTGCGTGCACGTGCCAACGTTTCTTGAATTCGTGGACATGGAAAATTCATTGTCATTGATACACGTAACATTTAATCACGTGTCATTCAAAACTCCCTCGAACTCTCTCGTTAACCCAAACGGTTTGAGATGGCAAATGATAATTCGAGTTAATAGTTCAGGCAACGAACCGAAAAAAAAAATATAGTAAGCTATAATTTCAAATTTTTTTTTGCATTTTGTTCCTAATAGATCATTCAAGACTATCTAGACCGCGGGGGTCGACCTTTCTACTCCCCCAAAACGGGGTTTCAACCCCCCCAGGAGCATTCTTCTAAAAACAATCCAAAATTAATGAATTAAGAGCCGAAAATGACCCCTAGTATGTTTTTGGGTCGCTGATCACGATTCGGCAGTCAGTTTTCTCGGAAAATTCCCTCCAGATGGGAAATTTGGAAAATTTATATATAATATATAATTCATAATTTTGTTGCAAAAATGACCTCTAGTAGATTTTTTGGGTCGCTGATCACGATTCCGTTGTTATTTTTCCCAAAAAACTCTCTCCAGATGGAAAATCCGGGAAATTTGAGATTTGCCTGAGACGGTTATGAATGATAAAGTATAATTTTGTTTCAAAAATGACCTCTCGATTCAATTTTCCATCTGGAGAGAGTTTTTTGGGAAAAATAACAGTGAAATCGTGATCAGCGACCCAAAAAACCTACTGGAGGTCATTTTTGCAACAAAATTATACTTTATTATTCACAACCGTCTCAGAAAAATCTCAAATTTCCCATCTGGAGAGAGTTTTATGGGGAGAATATCAGCGGAATCGTGATCAGCTACCCAAAAACCCTACTAAAGGCCATTTTGCAACAAAATTATATATTATATATTATATATAAATTTTCCAAATTTACCATCTGGAGGGAGTTTTCCGAAAAAACTAACTGCGGAATCGTGATCAGCGACCCAAAAAACATACTAAGGGTCATTTTCGGCTCTTAATTCATTAATTTTGGACTGTTTTAATAAGAATGCTCCTCTGAGGGGTTGAAACCCCGCTTTGAGGGGGTAGAAAGGTCGACCCCCAGGGTCTTGATAGTCATGAATGATCTATGGGTATTAGGAACAAAATGCAAAAAAAATTTCGAAATTCTAGCTTACTATATATTTTTTTTTATTATGGCCTTTTTCCCGGTTTATTGCCTGGACTATAAAGAGAGTTGTTTTGCAATTCACGATATGGATCGACTCACATTCCAAAGGATCATGAATGATCTTACCTATAAGGAAAAGACTCGAGAAAAGACGCCATTCGATCTGCCTCTCGATGTTGGGAAATTGCTACCCTTGAGTACTTATTCAAAAAATGATAACACCGAATTCAATTTCATTCAAGCTTTCCATGTACTGAATAAACGAACATGCCGTTCTCAATGTATGGCATATTGTGTCTCGCATTTTCATTGGTAACTAGATATCAAACAGAACACTTTGATCTCTCATATGCATATGTGACGTGATATTTCGAATGACCTTGACAACTTGTTTTGTAGTAACAAAATACACATGGGGTTACAATCATTGGAAATAAAGTGATCTAATCAGAATTGATTCCATTGAAGTTGGTACAACCCTCGATATAATCCCTTCGTTGCAATTATAATTAAACTCACGAGGGTGCGCTTCGATTTATATCATTCTTGACGTTGCCAGAAATCTTGTCAAAAACAAACGTTAATACATACATTGAGATTTAAGTTGTAAATCCTCGTGTAAATCGATCAACAGAAATTATCAAATAGTTAATTTGAAGAATAAATTCTTTCCACTTCGGCTGAATTTGTGGATATCTCGTGGAATGATTCACAACTGAATGCTATACTACTACCTAGTTCATAGTTATTAAATTGGCACGCAACAAATATAACTCAACGTTTTATTGTGCTCTTTAATCATTATAGGTTGTTTGGCTAATTTGCCAACTTTTTAAAGCTATTAAATCTGCCTACGCACAACTCAGTCAAAAATTTGCATGCTAATACAGGCAATGAATTACCTTTACTAATTAAATTGAAGGTATCGACTTCCTTACAAGAATAGGCAGTTGATTTATTGAAGCATTAGGTGAGATGAACTATTGATGGTCACTGTAATTGCAACATGATAAGTTATATGAAATTTCCGGATAATAATCACTTTCCGTACAGAAGCATACTTTTAAATAATCACGTTCGTGACCGAGTTCATAATCGGCTTATATCATTATTATTATTATTCATTAGGATAAGAGTAGAGGATGAATCCTATGTGACTCAATTATACATAATAACAATTGTAGAAGCTAAATAACACCTATTTGAGAAAAATACTGAATAATATCAATATTACAAAATACAACAGCAAATAGAAAAATGAATTTATGATAAGACTATAAGATAAGAAATTGGACTACATCAACAGCTGAAGAGCAGAGAATCCATACGATTTTTAAATGAGTTCACGGAAGGTGATTTATTGGAAATAAAATGTTGCCTACATGATGTTTTATAATTTTCATGCCTTAATTTGAAAGAGTGACCACGTAAACGCGGGTCCGCATTATTGTTAAATATATCACCGAGATTAACACAAAATGTGTTCTATACGTTGTGAATAGATCACCACGCCTAAGTCCATCTTCTGCTCTAGGAATTTCAAACAATCCCAAACGGTGCTGGTAATCCGGACGAATAGTCCCAAACGGCATTGTCGTAGCTCTTCTCTACACTGATTCGATTAAATTCCTATCGCGCGCAAGCACTGGACACCAGTGGCGGCTCCTCGAAGGAGGCTAAGGAGGCTCAGCCTCCTCACCAATTTATCTTAATGATCATTCTCCATTTTATTTCCTGTTTCTCTGATAATTCTTTAAATTTTACAATTAATTCCCAGTTCTCAGTAGTTATTTTTAATCTGGAACAGTGCCCTGAGGCTAGACTCTCTATATATCTCAAACGCTGAGCAGTTGCAGTTTTTCTGACCAGTCCGATCGCCAACTGGGTAAATCAGCGAAAATGGCAACAACCTCTGGAGGCTAGCCTGACGCTCGCAATCTATGAAATACGACACGTGCGTTCTGCCGACTGCTGAGTAGGTCAGTCAGTGCTTGCCAGTGGCGGCTCGTGAATTTTTGAGAGAGGAGGCTGGACATAAAACGTTTTTGTAAAAATATACTCTATTCACAGCCTTTTAACCTTTGCACAGCTACCGTACCAGCTACTTCAGTGACAAAATTAATTGTTACCCAGCAAGAACCAACGTGGAGGTATAGAGTTTCTCTTGCCAAAAAATTATTTGTTCGTTTTTTGTCTTTTATTTTTTTTTGGATTTTTAATATTTTTTCTTTTTTTTTGGAATTTTTCATATTTTGTTTTTTTTAATTAATTTTATATTTTTTTTATATATTAACGGAATTCTACGGTCTTTAGTTTGCGAAAAATGATCAATAATATTATCAAAAAATGTATCATTTTGTTTTAAGTGTTTTACTAAATCTTTTTCAATAGATATTAAACTAACATTGTATAAACGATTTTGGCCCATTGTATTTGGCATGTAAGTTTTAATTCGTTTGAGAGTAGAAAATGATCTCTCCACCGATGCCGACGTGACAGAAATGGTGACTGTCAAACAAAGTAGTTTATAAAACTGAGGTAAAACTTGTTGCAAATCATTGTCTATCATATATTTTATCATATCGGCGTGACTGTCATACTGGCCTAAAATATCTTTATCCGAGTATATAACGCATAATTCATTGTGCCGTGCTATTTTATCAAATATATATATATTTATATTTAAGAACTAAGTTATCTTAAAGTGTATTGGGGAACTCTTTTGAAAAAGATTCGAAAAATCTTCTTTTCGTCAAGTCAAAAAACTTCAATTCATGTAAATCGGAAAATCGAATCTCAATCTGACCTTTAATAGTATCTAAAATTTCATAAAAAAGTTGTTTATACTTAATGTAGTTTCTTGTCTACCAAATTATATGTTTTCCTCCTTTTCGCGGGAGGAGCCTCATCAGTTGAAAAATTTTCAAATAAAATATTAAAATGAAATTCTGTATTACGGAAACTTGAAATTTTTCCAATGAGATGTTTCAAACAATCTCTTGAATTTATGTTGTAAAATTTGAAAAATAAGATCAGTTTGTTCAAATATTAATTTAAAATTATCAAGAAAAAACAAAAATTCTTCATTTTCTAAATAAGATTTTAAACCAACAGCAGCATTTAATGAAACCTGATCTGTTGAAAAGTCATCACTGTTTAATACAAAATCAAATGTTTCAATTAATTTGTCTTTATTTTTATGGATGGTAAATACTGCACGTGATGTAAAATTCCATCGAGTTGGAGCATTACAGGGAAATCAATGATTTTTTTAAAACTTCGTCTTGTCAATACTACTATTAGTATTAACAGTCCTTTCAAATCCGGTAAAGGCCGTTTATTCAAAAGAAACACTTTTATCATATATTAATTCACTAAATGGATTTTCTAAAAGGCAGCAACTAACTCACTAACACTCATTTTAAATTCACAACAGAAAACAATCTAACCTTACTTGGCGTGACAACACATAAACAAACAAGCACTGACTGACCTACTCAGCAGTCGGCAGAACGCACGCCTCGTATGTCATAGATTGCTAGCGGCTGCCGCAGGCTAGCCTCCAGAGGATGTTGCCGTTTTCGCTGATTTACCCAGTTGGCGTTCGGACTGGTCGGAAAAACGGCAACAGCGTTGAACAACACATGCTCAGCGTTTGAGATATATAGAGAGTCTAGCCTCAGGGCACTGTTTCCAGATTAAAAATAACTACTGAGAACGGGGAATTAATTGTAAAATTTTAAAAATTATCAGACAAACAGGAAATAAAATGGAGAATGATCATTAAGATAAATTGGTGAGGAGGCTGAGCCTCCTTAGCCTCCTTCGAGGAGCCGCCCCTGGTGCTTGCTTATGTGTTGTCACGCCACCCGAAGTAAGGTTAGATTGTTGTCTGTTGTAAATTTAAAATGAGTGTTAGTGAGTTAGTTGCTGCCTTTTAGAAAATCTATTTAGTGGATTAACATATGATAAAAGTGTTTCTTTCAAATAAACGGCCTTTACTGGATTTGAAAGGATTAGTAATGTCAGGCAACTATCAAAATCGATCATTTAATACTAATAGTAGTATTGACAAGACGAAGTTTAAAAAAAAATCATTGATTTCCCTGTAATGCTCCAACTCGATGGAATTTTACATCACGTGTAGTATTTACCATCCATAAAATAAAGACAAATTAATTGAAACATTTGATTTTGTATTAAACAGTGATGTGACTTTTCCACAGATCAGGTTTCATTAGATGCTGCTGTTGGTTTAAAATCTTATTTAGTAAATGAAGAATTTTTGTTCTTTCTTGATAATTTAAAATTAATATATGAACAAACTGATCTTATTTTTCAAATTTTACAACATAAATTCACTGATATAATTTATTCAAGAGATCGTTTGAAACATCTCATTGGAAAAATTTCAAGTTTCCGTAATACAGAATTTCATTTTAATATTTTATTTGAAAATTTTTCAACTGATGAGGCTCCTCCCGCGAAAAGGAGGAAAACGTATAATTTGGTAGGCAAGAAACTACATTAAGTATAAACAACTTTTTTATGAAATTTTAGATACTATTAAAGGTCAAATTGAGATTCGATTTTCCGATTTACATGAATTGAAGTTTTTTGACGAATAGAAGATTTTTCGAATCTTTTCCAAAAGAGTTCCCCAATACACTTTAAGATAACTTAGTTGTAAAATATAAATTTTTTGATAAAATAGCACGGCACAATGAATCATGTGTTATATACTCGGATAAAGATATTTTAGGCCAGTACGACAGTCACGCCGATATGATAAAATATATGATAGACAATGATTTGCAACAAGTTTTACCTCAGTTTTATAAACTACTTTGTTTGACAGTCACCATTCCTGTCACGTCGGCATCGTTGGAGAGATCATTTTCTACTTTCAAACGAATTAAAACCTACATGCCAAATACAATTGGCCAAAATCGTTTATACAATGTTAGTTTAATATCTATTGAAAAAGATTTAGTAAAACACTTGAATCAAAATGATACATTTTTTGATAATATTATTGATCATTTTTCGCAAACTAAAGACAGTAGAATTCCGTTAATATATAAAAAAAATTATTAAAATTAATAAAAAAAAACAAAATATGAAAAATTTCAAAAAAAAGAAAAAATATTAAAAATCCAAAAAAAAATAAAAGACAAAAAACGAACAAAAAAATTTTTTGACAAGAGAAACTCTATACCTCCACGTTGGTTCTTGCTGGGTAACAATTAATTTCGTCACTGAAGTAGCTGGTACGGTCGCTGTGCAAAGGTTAAAAGGCTGTGAATAGAATATATTTTTACAAAAACGTTTTATGTCCAGCCTCCTCTCTCAAAAATTCACGAGCCGCCACTGCTGGACACCACACCGAGGAACCAAATTCAATTATAGGTCTCACATAGGTTTTATAAAGAAAGCATCATGTTTGCACTGACAGATTGGAAAAAACTGTGTTAAACAAAAATATAGAAGTATTCGCCCTCTCGCACATTTCTTCAATGTGGTGCGATCACGTGAGGTTATCAGAGATGGTGATACCTAAGTATTTCTGTGAAGTAACCGTGCTTAACTGCAACCCATTACAAAGGTAGAAAACATGTGGATTGTTCGTTCCAATGTGAAGTACAGTGCATTTGCTCGTATTTGATGGTATCAGTCATAAATGACACCATTCCAAAATGATGTCCAAATCACGTTGAAGCGAATGGTGATGTAAAAGAGAGTTTGTATACAACTCGATATCGTCTGCATATTGCGAACATGTAGAGGAAACTAGTCCTGAAATATCGGTAGTGTAAATTAAGAATAATAATAGGCCATTCACAGGTCCCTGAGGCATGGCGCTAACTACATCTTCATATTGTGGAAAACTTGAACCAATTTTTACTCTGAATTTACGACCAGAAAGAAAAACTGATATCCACCCCAATAACTCACCCCGGAAACCATAGTGTTCCAATTTAGCTAGAAGGTGCAATTTAGGGACCTTATCGAAGGTTTCTGTTCTAGTGTAGCGGCCAAATGCAATCCACTTAAAATTTCGATACAAATTAGATATGATGCTGCAAATTTACTGGCAATTCAATGTCGTACCTTAAGCCGATTTGGAGCTATTGTGAAGAGCGCTTCGTCGAAATACTCGACGCTATATGCTATAGGCGCTTACTATCTGGTCTATTGGAGAGAGAAACAGAATGGAGGGTATGTGCCGTGAAACCAGTACACTGTAGCCTAAGTACTCGCACTGGAGAGGTGAAATCGGCATTTCTTTTATGCCCAACACGAGCGCCTGCCTGTGTTGCATAAAAGGAGACTCCATACGAAGAGCATTTACTAATTCAAGCGAGTTGTAACCTAATTTGGGAAATTGTAAGGTCAAGGGATGGTTGACCTCGACCAGTCACATTGCACCTTACTCGTTTCGCTGATGAGCTCAAGAAAGCGAAACAGCTTTCCGGAACTATTAGATGCAGTGTTACTGGTGGTCGGAATATTTTTTGGAGTGTCACCATTATTCCGTGATCAGTTAAAAGATGATATAGATCAAGACTGAGAATACATCATACATAGGTGACATTACCCGAACTATTAACTCGATTATTAATGAACTCCTTTGATCGAAATATAATTGGATGAAATTTTTCTGGGGTGTAACTATCTTGCTCCAGACTTTTCCGTATATCTAATCACCTTGCTGTATATATTCACATTCATGACCGAGCTCATAACATTCTCGTAGTGGGGGAACTGGATTATAAGACGAAATTGAGCATAGTACTTAAATATAAGTTTGATTGAAAATTGAATCGAATGCTAACTAATTGTGCAAATATGCTTCAGTCTAGACCACTTAACCAAATAAGAATATATAGTGTAATTGTTGATATATTACACAGAGCATATTCTTATACGATAAATAGAAAAATTTGGATACAAGGTCAAATCAAGTGAATATCGGAATATTTGTAAACAAATATTCGGTTCGGTATTGCATTCCTTCATTCTGTTTTTTTTGTTTCCAAGGTTATTTACAAATGGCAAATGGTTAGGTTAGGTTAAAGATGCCAAAAGCTCGTCCCGAGCATTTAAAATGCGTATTCCGTGGACTTTTCATGTAAAATGAAAAAAAATAAAAAAAATTAATTTTGGTAGAAGTGTGTCCTCCAGATGGCAGGGTGAACTTCACTTGTTGGGGGAAATCAAAAATATGTGGGTTGGGAACATTTGAGGCAGAGGTAGACTTTTACATGTTGTGTTTCTGGGCAGAATATGATTTTATATCAATTTCATACTGTTCGAATTTATTAAAGTCATTGTAATTGCTTGTATAAGTACTAGTTTACTATTCATAGCTTGCATCAAGGACATCTCAAGGCATATTGTAGTAGACATAGCCATAATTTTCTTTAAAAAAACTCATAATTTGCAAATGATAGCAAATGCTATCATCATATTCAACCTAGAGCACAAACATGATTGCAAAACTGCATCATTTCTAAATGGAATTAAATTGTGGTTACATAATCGCTGGAATAAGAATCTTATAATTGTTGTACGCATGCAATTCAGTTCAAGAATATAGGATAATACCATGTTACCACGCCTTATTTGCTCACGTTTATGTACAGGTATGTGTTAATGATATGTATATCTTAGAAAAGTAGTATCACCACGGAAATGAATGCATCAAGAGCAGCGCCATCACGTTTATTATCATCAAACTGGAATATTATTTCAAATCGAGTGATTCGTTTGATTTTCAACTGGGAAACACTTCAAAATCATATTATCATATTGAAACGTGGCTAAATGATCATCAGCATGAGCTCTACAAAGTACCAATACACTATATACGCAATAGTGTTGGATGTACCCAGTACCTAGATCATTGCATTTAGTTTCAATTCAATTCGCTCAAAGCTGTTCACCATAATTGAAACAGTTGCACAAATTTTTTCTGTAGTGGACTCGATTAAAGAAAGAGA
Source organism: Endomychus coccineus (assembly GCA_958510875.1). Lineage (NCBI taxonomy): Eukaryota > Metazoa > Arthropoda > Insecta > Coleoptera > Endomychidae > Endomychus > Endomychus coccineus. The sequence continues at coordinate 112,018,470 of OY294070.1, read as the reverse complement.
TCGTTTCGCCAGTTCAACGATCGGATATAAATCAATTTAAAGGACCTTGCAGCTAAATCAAAACCAAGTAGTGCTGATAGATACCAAACATATTTTTATACGCAACTTTTGGAAATGTATTGCGATCGATTGATTCCATTTTAAGTGTCTTATCCGATTAAATTTTCAACCTTCTCATTACATATTTTCATTTCGATTTGAAGCAAGTAAATACTTTGTTATTTATTCTATAACCTCGAAAAACAAAACTAGCACCTTGAGAAATTCGGAAGTACCTACTTATATGACCCAACCTGTGAAGAATGTAAGGATGCCTCATATATCGGCCAAACAGGTCGATCCTTTGTAGATACACATGGAAATCATTTCAATTCATTTAAATACAAGAAGTCTATTCAAAATTTCGCTAATAACATCTCAGAATATCAGCATACCTTTATTCAGGTAGGAAATTTAGAAACATGTATTAGATTAATCAGAAGAAAACGCAATTTATTAAAATCAATAGGAATACTTTGGATATCACGACCCTTAGGCAATTCTAGTTTGTTTGTTCCTCGGTTTGTTCTGTTGCTGGTGTAGACCACTTACAGAACTTAATCTTTTACATTTATACTACGTTCCTTCAAATAATATTTTCATCTGAAAATAAACCGTAAAGTTGGAAATTGTAATAAATAAGGTGGTGGTATTTAATAAAGCTGTTACATTTCTTTGTAATGGAATATCATGAAATGACAGCCAAACTTAATTCAATTGTCTATGATTATCTCGATCGAAAACGGATATACAAATAAAATGAACGGATTGAAATCTTTATGATTTCAATCAATACGTTTTCTCGAAGAAAATTTTAATAATCATCTTAATAAGGAACATTCGAAGGGCATGCCGCAGTGAAAATTTGGTGTACAAGAACATGGAAGTGCGCGGAAGTTCTTGGACGTCACTGAAACTTGATGGAAGTCAGAGGCAACTGGTGGAAATCGCTGGAAGTCACTGGAAGTACGTGAAAGTGTTCATTTACGCAAGCGATTCTCTTCCAAAAAATTGAATAAAGAGGTGCCCGAGGAAGAAGGTGCAGCTCCAAACCAGCCTGGTCTTATTAGTCTAGAATAAGAACTATATATGCTGTTTTCTATGATTCAATGTGGTATATAGATAATTTGCCTCTGTAAAATTCTTGAAAGGAAATTTAGGAAGCTTTTACTGGTGATATAGGTGCAGTTAATGTGAAACACGAGATGAAACATACATTTGAATGTTCCAGTGAACATTATTCGTTGCAATCCACTTCAGATATCAAGAACTGACAGACTTAATATTTAGAAAGGGTATAACCACCTTAAAAAATCTAAATAGAAATGTAGTTTTATTTAAATGTGAGATCATTAAGAAATAATTCTTGTTAGTTATTGTACCTAAAGTGTATCTAAATTGTTGATTTTTAGTTTAAGTAAACATTTTTTAATGTACCTACTGTTAAAATGGCCAATTCTTTTTTGCAAAAGAGTACCTAGACGAATATAATCTCTCTAGAAGTTTGGTACCGCTCAAGACATTTATCCACCAACAAAATGCTGCCTAGCGAAATCTGTGAAGTTCATGGAAGTTGGTGGAGGTTGTGTGAAAGTTTGTGGTACTTAGTGGAAGTACGTGGAAGTCCCTTAGGGAGTGAAAGTCTGATGTACCAATTTTAACCTGTGGTTTGGCCCTTGGGAAAATTAAATAGAAATTTAACACTATTATTCTACTATTCTAGTTGTATGAATTTACGTGTAATGAACCTCGAAACCATAGAATTGAGAAATACAAACTCTAGTTTGTATTTCTAGTTTAGATCTATCACTCTTAACTGTTATTTTTGTTAGAGGTATTATTTAATCGTACTTGTCCAGCAAAATTGTTAGTATAATTCCCAGTTTCCCAGTATATAATAAAACAACGAATTACCTACTCCTAGGATATTTCTTTGATATTTGTTTACCGGAAGAGTTTGCTCAAGGTAATAATATATTATTTCAAATAGAGCTCTATACCTACTCGAGTTAACAGGTGCAAACGTTAAAGCACAAGTCCCCAAGCCATAAAAGCAGTTTCATTAGGTAGATATATATATGATATTTATAGATAGAAAGAGATTTATTTAGCCCACAGATATCGCTAGCCGAGTCAATAACGTCTACAGTTTCGAGAGCATTAGTTAGATTGGTTATGGCGCAACGCATCTGTAAGAATAAATTCATTTACAATAACGAAATGATGCATAAAAAATAACATGGAACTGTTCAATATTATAGTTCTGGCATTTACTACGTGTTGATTTATCAAAAATTGAATGTTTGTGTGGATGATATTTTAGTTTGTTGGACAGGCATTTTATGGCAATTAGTTTAACTATTTCAAAATGAAATGGAAAACAGCTATGTATTGCTCTTCTATCACAATTCATAACACTTCATTATACGACAATTTACATATTAAGCAAGCATCCTGCATAATAAGGTTTATGATAGACAAACTCGAGGATAAACTAATCAAATTTCTCCCTGAACAATGATAATTTCGATTTTACATTTTATAGAATGAAGAATAATGCACTTAATAATGATGACCAAACACCAAGTTGATAATATTCCAAAGCAAAAACTCAATAAGGATGCTCTAAATTTGATATACCTCATTCCGAGGATGTCCACTATGTGGGAAACAATTTGGAGGGATCCGATGAGAGATCTTCTTATAACAGGCAATCGTCTCAGATGTTATACTAAAAACATAACTTTTACTTACAGCAGTTTCAAATAATAATGGGAATTGAATTGCAGGAATAAATATGTACAATATTTTCAGTTTTCTATGGGGTCAAACAGGGTGCTATGTAAAGCACATACTTATTGCATGGATATCGAAATATCGAATGTTCCTCGGAATGTTCCAATGAAGCAACAAGTAAGTTTCGGTAATAGTAAATTGTTTACATTCAAAGAACTAATCCCTTGGATCCCTGATAAAGTAAGCGATTCTACACACAACAAGTGGTGTTTGCCCACGACCCATGTAATTAGTATGGTTTAATTTGAAGTAATAATAAACGTAGCTACTGGGTCCTCTTCGATATAAATTTTTGTTCAAATTTTCATAAACCGCCTGAGGTGCTTCAATGTTATTATTATTATCATTTTGCCAGTGCTCCCTCCTTAATCTAATCTAGAATAAATATTATTCGTACAGTCAACATAATACACTTACAGCCCGGAACAGAAAAACGTCAAAATAATATGTATTCTGTTGCTGTCTCTATTAGTTATTATCTTAAATAGAAATATTTGAAATATGATTTACAATAATGTAATACATTGAATGCAACCAGTTTCGTTAACACAGTTCTCCGAACAGATATTACAGTATGTAACATTCATACCTGGGTCAATAATAATTATTAAGTTAAATTCAACGTATTGAATTAGTGAAAATGAAACGACTAATAGTTATTTTGTTTGATATAATGTATTTTCATCACTTTTTTATACTTTGACTACACGAGAGGGAAACCTATAACGTTCGAAGGACATCGTGTGAGCCAGCAGTGGAATGTTGGGGGAGGAGATAGGCATTCCAATTTTTCTTGAAGGTTTCGAAGCATAGGAAAAGGCCTCACTAGGTGAAGAATTCTACATCTTCGCTGTTCGAAAAATTAAATTTTTACTTGGTCACTTTTATTATATCTGTTTTGTCATGTTCTAGCTATAAAGAAATTGCAAAAAACGTGTGTTTGTGTTTTTTTTACGAGGTTGGAAAATGCTTTACGCACCATGGGGTGATGTTTGTTCCCGTGTGTCGGATTGCAGTGAGCTCTTGTCATTTTCTGCTCATGTGAGGATCTGCGTTCTTTTCACGGTATCCCACCGGGAGGAGTTGCTACTGGAATTCTCCTTTCTTACTTTTTTCGGCGTACCTTCTTCAGGCTTACGATAGTCCACTTCATCTAACATCATCGCCACCAGTTATTAATTATTACTACCAACAACAAAGTGCCAGAGACAACCTGGAGTATAATAGCTCATACGAGGTTGTCAGTTCAAGAAATCAAATTACTCGATCAGAAACAACTATTCAAAATAAAAATACAACTGATAGATCATTCGAGGTTAAACGTCAAAAGAACCAAGCTACACAAACTACTCAATTAGTTACAACAAATGAAAATTCACCTCCAAGACAAACTAGGCAAATTCCTACTGTTGTTATTCATATTCATTTAGATTCTTAGGAAAAACTTTCACCTGATGGGTTCAAAAAGACAATTTTGTGATGTATTTATGTTTTTTCAAAAAGACAATTTTGTGATGTATTTATGTTATGAAATGAAAAATGAAGTCTGGTAGTTATAAGTTCGGCAGGTCTCGACAGTGAAGTGGTGATCAGTTTGAGCTAGTCTAGTCCGTGATGGTACAACAGACGAGATTTCTGATGAACACCAACCATGAAAATATCTATAAAAAAGGAAGAGATCTTCCCTTTTTCTACGATGTTCTAGAGAGGTCATTGAACTAGTAAGTGTGACATGATCAATCAAACGAATAGCTCTCTTCTGGATATAATCCAAGAGCTTCATCGTATATTTAGGAGCCGAACTTCAAACATGTGAACAGTACTCCAGGACAGGTCGAATCTGTGCTTTGTAGATTATGAGGAGCTGCTGGGATGCGGAGTAGCTCTATCTGACATATTAGGGATTGTGGGATTTTGGTTGCATTAAACTCTACTAGATTATCAGATCCCCATTTAAAAATCTTTGCCAGATCTACATTAATTGAGTCAACCTGTCCCTGTCTCGCTCCTCTGGCTTCAATGGATGGTATAGGGGGTCTAGTTGAGAAGCGATACGATGTGTACAATCATCTACAAAGCTGTGGATGGGACAGGTGGTCACTTTCAGCATATCGCTAATAGGTAGCAGAAACAAAGTTGGAGCCAAGACATATCCCTGTGGAACACCAGTGTTAATCGCCATTGTATCGGAAGATACTCCGTCAACCACCACATGTAGTGATCTACCTGAGAGGAAACTCGATAGTCAGCGACAAAGTTGATGCGGCAGTTCCCAAGAAGTGACGGGAGTTACCCAAGAAGGCTTTGGTGCCAGCCTCGGTCAAATGCCTCCATAGACTGTTTGGTATTGAGATCAAGTAGAATGCTCGATTCCTCGGGTTTAGAGTAAAGTGGTGCTTATGAAACAGAATAGTCTAACAGACGTAACTGGTGATATAGTGCAGGAGCTAGTGTATGGATGAAAATCTGCATTTGGTAACTATATCTGGCATATAGCACAAGTCATTTCGAGCTCTTTTAAGAGTATTTTTTTTTATTCTTGTTTCCACTGGACGTTCTCCAGATATATAATCGCTAAAGTAAAGATTAAATGGTGTGGTAATCATCTGGCGTTTTGAAATTATGATCTGGCATCATAAAATATATAAGAATGTTCATAAGGCAGAAATTTTCAAACAAGTTTTTTTTATGGAAAGTGCATGAGTGAAAAGTGTGGCACTTTAAGTGATCATGGATCGCAAATTTAAAAAAAAAACTAACTCCAGAAAGGTAGCGCTGATCAGTTTTACGTAACTTCTTAAAATGTCAGCAAAACTTTCTGGCGTTATAAAAACATGTTATTATACATCGCAAACTATACATTCCAGTTTTGAGCCTTAATATGCATTTTTCAACCTAAAATAAAATTTTCGAGAATTTCAAATTTTAGACAATAAAATAAAAATAAAAAAGTAAAATTGTTCTTACGGAAATGAATTATTATTGTTATTAATTAGTGGTGCCGGTTTCCCCCAAAAACAACACTGCGATGAAGTTAAAGGTTTTGTGCTAAGAATGGCCAAAATCGTTATTTTTCAATTAAAGTGCGTATTTTATACCGTAAATATCAACTCTGATTGCCAACCTTTCTGTTCACGGAAGTGCAGTGCACTATGTTCTCGCTTGGAATAATCTGATTGGTCCCTGGAGTATTCCCGTAATGAGATATTTTTAGAATCCGGATTACCCTCATTAGCGGTATATAATTTTCAGTATTTAAAACAAGAAATGTGCGTCTTTCTATAAATCTTGAATTCTTAAAAGGGAAGCATGTTATTATTGAAGTTATGAACATTAGATTCTAAATTTAACGTATCAAAAGAGAAAAGTGATTTATTCTTTAAATTTCGATAAGCATTCTGAAGAAATGGCTATCAAATATTATGATAGAAACTGCACAGAATACGTAATCACTTAGATTTTGACATATACAGAAAATCCACACAAACAAATAGGTGTACCCCGGCAGATTCAGCTACACCATTTAGATATATAGTAGCTCCAATTAATATTCTTGTTCATAGATTGTTGAACGTTTACTTGAGTCAACAAAATTACAAGAACGAAGTTGAGAAACTGCAGCAAATAGCGTTGGACAATGGTTTCAACAAATCTTTGATCAATAATTTAATTTCTATACAAAAAAGGAAATTGTATTCAAAATTTTCCTATCATCCTTCAGTAATTAATAAGTTTCATTATTTATTCTCTAAATTTGCAATACAACCCAGTTTATAGATGTAAGAACAACAACACCTTTGATAATGTTTCCGACTTCGACAAATCCGGGATTTGCAAAATCGTTTGTGAGTCGTGTTCAAAATGCTATGTGAGTCAAACTAAAAGAAACATTTTAACACGGTATAAAGAACATTTTGCAGAGCATTTTGCCCATATAAAGAAAAATAATGTACGGAAAAATATCTGTATAATTTAGAAGGGATGGAAATGTTTCTACGAAGAAGCAGTTTATTAAATTCCTATTTTTTTGCTCTATTGTCCTCAAATAGTATTTAAACATATTGATTTATAATTTAGTTTACTCTGATGATAGTTACTTGGTAGCCGAAAGGCCCTCAGTACCCCAAAAGTATTTTTAGTGGATAATGGCGATTATCTCTTATTTATAGTGTTATAGTGTATCCACAGCGTGAACTCTTTTATATTTATTTAAAGACGTTGGTTTTATTGGATAGTGAAATAATTTGGTCTGACTGATTTGAACTTCGTGCATTGTATTTGAAGACCCCGGACTCATTAAACATGGAATTATAAAATCGGACAAAACTTGAGTGTGAAGTTCAAGAATTAGATATTTTATTCGTATGTCCAATCACTCTGGTGGTCTATCCTTATTGAGCATCATTTTGGTAATTATCCGATTATACCCGAATAGTGTCCGATAATATAGACACCATGTCTAATATTATTTAATTTTAATATGGACTAGAAGAAAGAGGTTATTGACTTATATAGTAAATTACTGTTAATAAAATTATTAAATCTGGTGAAAAGAATTGTTGCGGAACAATGTGAATAATTTTCATAAGAAGATAAGAAATGTATTCCATAATTCGTGAAAGAATTCATCAATATCAAAACTTTAGGTTTTGGTTATTACCGGCATCAAATATCGATTATTTTCGATTATACAAGACAATATATTACAACAATGTGAATAAAGTTTCACCCTACCAGTTCGATAGTGTGTAAGAATCAAATTATATAGTTACGAGCAGAGTTATATCGATTTAAAACAAGTAAAAACCTTCAAAAAATGACATTACTGTGTGTGGTTGACCGCAAATATGACAGCATCACACATCACATCATCTACAGAAGAGTAGATGGTGGAGTCTCCTTCGATCATTGAATTTACCTTCAGCAAATCCCTGGTTCTCCAGGTCTTCTATTAGTAACAAAAGCTTTGGAAGAACTATATGTCGAATTAGAAGTGGTCATGCTTTATGCCCAGCTTATCTAGCAAAAATGAATTTAATACCCGATAATATATGCACTTGCGGGGAACTTGGTTCTTTGGAGCACGTCATTCTTGATTGCCCTCTGAACGATGCTAATAATATTAATCTTTCTCAAAAACTCTCTTCTTCATTAGATCTGATAAAACCTTTTACTCTCAACTCTATAATATCTTCTCAGAGCATTAATGTATATGTGATTATTTATAACCATATCCAGGATTCTAATATAAAAATCTAAGACGATTTAATCATTGTTTGTTCTTCTTTTTTTTCGTTCTCAAAATCGAATGTTCTATATCCTTTGTACTAATCCTATGTTAAATGTAACCTATTTTCCGAGGCTAGTTCATGTTTGTGTATGAAGAGTAATGTGCCATGATCAGCCCCTTAGCCAGTATCCTTGTCTTTCCTTTAATGTTTACAGTCGGCTGAGGCGTTTCGCTTTTTGTTTACTACGCTTTATTTTAATGATGTCGGTGGTCAAATGGTCGAAAGACTGAGATCATATTTTCTCAAATCACACATATTAGTTTATCTCAGAGGTCCCCAAACTTCTTTGTTTCGTAGACCACTTGCCATGTTTTTAGCTTTTGGTTAGACCCCCTCCTTACCTAATATTGAATTTATGCAAATGTATTAGGTTCAAATGTGTTTTTGACAGCTGGTATAGTGCTATCTTTTAAAGATTTAAATTTCTAAGTATAATGAAATATAGTGTGAACAACTTTAAAAGAACACATGTAAAGTTTTATACATTTATTAATTAAATTCTAATTAAAACGAACCAAATTAAAATTTAGTATCTGCTACATAAACTGGCCAAGCAAAAAACAAATACTTGTAATGGGAGGGATGAACCTGATGCTTTAATAATAAATTTTCAACATTTCGCATCAATTTAGTTAGGATTAATCTCAAATCTCCTTAGTTAGTGATTTCCATTATGTTTCCTTTTTTTTGTTAAAAGATTGGCAACGGCGCCAAGCCCCTTTCCACTAGATATGAGGATGGAAAAGCAATTAAAAACTTTCTCGTGATGTTCCATAATACGGGATAAGTAGCAGGTATGTCTTTTTGACGCCAGAATTGCTGATATCCGTTTCTAAACTGTAAAACTTAAGTTCTTCGTTTGTGCTTTATTCCGATCAGTTTCTCTTGTAATGTAACATCCGTTTCTTTAATGTCACTATATGGGTTCTTTATCCACTGTGGTATTACCAGAGTCAAAACATCATCAAACCTAGTTTTAAAATCTGAATAGAGGACATTCAAATTTTAAACGTATGTTGAAGCTTTATCTTCCTATCAGTTTGTCTGTGACAAATTCGGAAACTGGGAAATTTCGCGTCGTCCATTTTTTTGCTTCATTCAAGAATGGAGAAGAATTTCTACTGCACGTATGCGGGTATCCCGGTGGCGTAAAGGCAAAAGCCTGTACAGTACAGAGCGCCAGGTCCGCGCGACGCTCTGGGTCGCTCGTGGCTTTGCTTATGATTACGGTGCGTGGCAGAAGATAAATCCCAGTGTAATACAGAGCGCCAATAAAATATATGTCTTTGTGGCGTCTTCATATTTATACGTGTTTAATTAGGTATTTCGCCACACTATTTGCATTTTTATATTATTTTCAATAATTTGGCATATGACATAATTCTGAATTCAAATTATTTTTTATTTAATTGAAAACCGTGTGGCGAAATACCCAATTAAACAGTAGGTATAGGTTTGTTTCGTAAATTTTAAAATCTAATCATTCCTATCTACACTTTCCTGATGAATGGTCGATATTCTTACAATAAAAATCATATATGCATGGATTATATATTATTTTTATTAAACAACGAAATACAGAATTAGGTTCAATGTAACTTAGCATTTGGTAGATTATGGGAAATGTTGCTTCCAAGGCTGTGCTTCCATTTTAGTTTTTCAATTTTGGAAGGCCTGCCAGCTTGAATTCTCCCAGATTGAGGCAATGCTTTGTTTTTACGTCGCGAAATTGACGTTGGCTGGACTCGAATTTTTCTAGATTTTCTGCCGCATATTCGACTTTTAGCTTCCAAAAAGTTTAAAATTTGAGAAGGGGTTTTCAGGTTGTTCATTACTGTATTAAACTTAATGATGGATAAAGTAGCTTCTGGGCTTTGATTGGCTTCGAGCGTACTTGTTATGCGATCAAATTCACAGCGCATTCTTATAATTTCTTTTTTAAATCGGCTCTCATTTTCTTCGGCGTTAACTTGTAAATCCATTGCTGTTGCTAAGTCTACTTCAGCAGGAGCAGAATGGGTTGACAGGACTGAGTTTTCAAGATCAGTTGTGGTTGAATCCATGTTTTCATAAAATTCCTCTGGTGCTGAATACCCAACAGCTAATTTGGCTAACTGTATTCTATCTCGAACGCTTAGAACTGGAGATGTTTTAAATAATATACCAAATTTTTGTTCTATTGCGCATAGGTGCTTACAGAATTTGCCACCTGTGCCTGATGGACAATCACAAAAAGCAATTTTAGCATTCACTGTATAAAATAAATTAGAGTCTTTTTCAGATGCAACATGGAAAATTGTATTGTCCCTTTGATAAATAATATTAATTTCTTTTGCTCTAAAACACATGTTTCTATAATCAATTTGGGGCTTAGATCTTCTTGAATTTGCAAATTCCAACAATTTTCGCTTATAGTAGTTTTCGAAGACATTGATAATAAAATCAACCAGTGCACAAGAGTTAAAAACCTTGCACCTTTGCAAAACTATATCTTTAAAAATCCTAATTGAAGCTTCAGTGTAATTATTAGTGTTGTTACCTCTTGTTATTATATTATTTCTGTACGAAATACACCATTCTTTTCTACGGACCCACAATTTTTCCAGATGATCATATAATGCTTTGTTACTTTGTACTATATTATTACTCATCAAGAAATCATAATTCTCTTCTGAATCTTCTAATGTTGGAGCGTAAAGAATGTTCCTAAACATTTCCATCACTGTTCTTCTGTCCTCCTTTTTTACGTTATGGTCAGTTTGCCAGAGCCATCTCCATAAAGCTTGACAAAGATGGAATGTACACAAAAGTAACATGGAGTTCGGAAATACGGCTGATAACGCATTGCGCTCAGATGCACTGTCATCGGTCATAAACACTTTTGGATCGAACTTTTTATTTTCTACTTCGATAGCTTCAGTGGCAGACGCAAAAGCTAAAGTATAATTCGCTTCAGTTTGGGCTGTGTGAAGAACGCACGCGATAGGAACGGCCCCTGTTTTGTTTGAAGTAAATAGAAACGTGACACAAGTATTTGTCTGATCGCAAGATCCGCTGGAGTCCACGAAAACCATTTCAGTGGAAAGATCTTGAAGAAATGCGCGTCGCATTATTGGAGTAACAACAATTGCGATAAAAGGATTTTCTTTGATGACTAGTCCACCGCCGGATTTCTGCAACAAGGACTGTCTGTTCTTGAGAACTTCTATCATGATTTTTTCTTCTCGACTACCGTATTGAGAGAAACGCCACTTATCATATAAATACTTTATCTGCCTGTCAGTAGGATTTTCTCTAGCATTAGCAAGAAGATATGCTGTTCTCACATTCTGTACTTCCTGCGTTTCTTCAGAACCAGATTCAATTATTTTCATTTCATGATAAAATCTGGCAGCTGACGGAGTCATTCCTGAAACAAAGTATGACTCAAAAATTTCTTGTACTGTCTTGTTCACACGTAAGTATCGAAAAGCTTCTGCCACATTTACCCTATGGGAATGTTCAAAATTTATTTTTATCACTACGTTAATTCCGTCTTTTAATAGGACATCATTTTTTATTGTGTTACTATTAATTTTCTTAAATTTAATGTCTATTTGTGCTTTGCAATTTTTGTTCCTAACTTTACACGACTGCCGTTTTCGTTCAGCTACTTTATTCAATGATGAATGTTGACACACGTATAACTTTCGAAATTCATAGCGAGTTGCATTAGGATAACGTCTTGACGTTATCCAGTTTGTATTGGTCGAGTATGAAAAATCTTTTACCCAGTTGTCACATTTTTCATCCACTGTGCCCTCTCCTGAAAGCTTACACTGTACTAAAATACTGAACTGTTCGTTATTGTCCACAACGGTTAAATTAAGAATATTTACATTTTCGCCCAAACGCCCGAACAAACTTTTTAAGGTTGCTTCATCCATGGTGCACGTGATAAAATCAAGACAAAATAGAAATTATAACCTATAAGAACGTGAACGTGTACTATGCAACTATAGTAACTGCTCAACATTATTACGACTCCAAGTCAGCAAGGCGAGAAATTTTGACGGTTCTCTGTATCGTACTGCGATTTGTCAGACGCAACGCAGCGTATTTATAAACAAAGCCACGAGTGATCCAGAGCGTCGCGCGGACCTGGCGCTCTGTACTGTACAGGCTTTTGCCTTTACGCATCCCGGTGACTTAATCATATTTGTATCATTATGTGCAAGCTTTTACAAGTTCAAAGTAACCAGAAAGCGAATAGCCTAATACCTAACTAATACACAATTTTATGAAATATACTAAATTAATTACTAAGTAATTAAATTAAATTTAATTAATGTATAATAGAATGGAATGAAATAGTGTATTATAATATTATAATTGAGAAAAAAAATTTGTTTACAAGACCGTAGTGTATTGTCTGTCTGTTTGTTATGTTTTCACGTGAAAACTAAGCAACAAATCTATCTATACATTTGGATTATTCCATTCATTGCTTAAATGAGATTTACCCAATTTTTTTTTCGCTGACATGAACCCCTTGCAGGTCGTCGCCGACCTCATATAGACAACTTTGGGTATCACTGATTTATCTGCTGTTTTATGGGCCCATAACAAAAATTGACTCGGTTAAGATTAAACTAACTAGAGATGGCAGTGGTAGAAAATGTAAAAATATTATATATGGCACCATTAAATGATCTGCGTGGAGTTAGCACCATTAAAATGAAAAATTAGAAATGTCAAAGAGGCATTCGATTGACCATCAATGCCCATCGAAGTTTTTGTTTGGCCATAGTTACATAGTTAGAAAAAACGTACAACCTTTTCCGAAAGCCAAGTTCGCGCTGACCTCACATTTACATTTTTTTTTAAGAATTTAAGTATTTTTAGCGATTGACCATTGGATTGACCACGAGTCTGTTTGTTTGCGTTTCGTCATCAGTCCACAGTTCTTTACAGTGTATGGTGATGAGTGGAAATTTATTGTTCAACTAAAATGTATTGCTTCTATCTGACAACAAAATTGGGACCACAATTGGTACGAATGTTCATCGGTGGATGTATTTTATCTTCCATAGACGTGGTGTGGAAAATCGGATGAGCCGTGCTAATATGCATTGTCCACTTTTATGAAAACATATAAAAATTCTCGGGAATAGGTCACATTAACACTGTTTTAAATTTTCGTCATTACGTACGTTTCGGTCTCACGACCATCATCAGAAGACTTATTATCTCTAAAACTTGATTACTTAAAACTAATTGTATTACACAATGCCTCCAAATCGCACCAATTTCAATTAAAACGCCCACGGCCGAAACGAACAGAAACACGATTGAACGAAATTGTAAACCTGTAAGTCTTCTGATGATGGTCGTGAGACCGAAACGTACGTGAAGACGAAAATCTAAAACAGAGTGTGACCTATTTCCCGAGAATTTTTATATAAATTCATACTGGGTCAAGAATCTTTATTATTTTTATGAAAACACGTATAACAGGAGTGATTTTTTCTGGGATTCGTTTGAATATAATCATTATTAAGCAATTGTGATGATTAAATGAAAGAGCAATTACTTTGTTTGCATACCACTTTTAATAATAACATGAAAACGTTACTATTGTTTCAACAACGAATTGTCATTATCCATCTGTTTGATAATGGCACTTCGATGTTGAAACTATAGTAACGTTTTTATGTTATTATTAAAAGTGGTATAAAAACAAAGTAATTGTTCTTTCATTTAATCATAATGATAAATTACCATAAGCTGACGACTTCTTCATCGTTTCTTTGGACAGTTGGAAATTTCAAAATATTGTTCATTAATGTCAAATTATCTAGACCTCGATGTAGACTGTATTATGAGCTAGGAGAATAGACCTTTTTTTCTAGGCATATTCAAGGAAATCAAAACACTTCAGGTCATCTACATGAGTAGATAATAGTAGAAATCGCAAAAAAGTCGAATCTGTATCCTATCTCAATAATAACAAGTACTGCTCCTACATTTTGACAAAAAGGAAGACTTGCATCTATTCTGATTCAATTCAATTCCGAATTTGAGGATACAACATAATGTAAATATTAGCAACTCTATTCTTTGTTAGGTAAACTTACAACAGATTAAATGTGGTTAAAATCGATGTTAAACAAAAAGTCGTTAGGGTTCGCATTGTTCGCGGACTATTTATAATCTTCTGAAAAGTAAAAACGGCCATAATGAAAATTCACTGAGAATTCCATATTACCATTTGCAAAATCCAATAACTTAACACTTCATATTTGAATTCATCGAGATACCTACTTTTTTTACTAATTAAAAGTGAATTAAAATATTTAGGGGATTCGAATTATTACCATTTTTATCTTTACCTTTTGTTATGCTGTCAATTAGATTATGCTATCAACACAACTAATCAACAACAGAAAATATTTGAGAAAATCAGTGCCAAGTTAACTGTCAAGTTGCATTACCAGTCCTGATTTGCAACAAAAGAATGCACCGAAATGTTCAATGAAGTACTGAGGACCTTTCGTCAGAGTAAACTAAATTATAAATCAAAATGTGCCTGTTTAAATACTATCTCAGGATAATAATGTGAACAATGGACCCTCATCTGGAGATTAAACGGAATTTAATAAATTGCTTTTCTGTTTATTTATTTCCATCCCTTCTAAATTACCTGGATATATTTGTCTGTACTGTGTTTTAAAAGTGATAAACATTCTTGAGGAATGGTGTGACATGTATTCAAAATATGTTCGGCTACCGCTGATTTTTCACCATTGTTTTTCTTTATATGGGTATAATGTTCCTTATACCGAGTTAAAATATTCCTTCTGTTTGACCCACACAGTTTTTTTAACACGACTCACAATCGATTTTGTAAATCCGGGATTTGTCGAAGACGGAAACTTTATCAAGTGTTGTCTAAACGGTTTTTTAGCTTGTTCTTACATCTATAAACTGGTAGTCCAGGCAATAAGCACAGAAAAATAACATAATAACAAAAAAATATATAGTAAGCTAGAATTTAAATTTTTGTTTGCATTTTGTTCCTAATACCCCATAGATCATTCATGACTATCAAGACCGCGGGGGTCGACCTTCCTACCCCCTTAAAACGGGGTTTCAACCCCTCAGAGGAGCATTCTTATAAGAACAGTGCAAAATCAATGAATTAAGAGCCGAAAATGACCCCTGGTTTGTTTTTTGGGTCGCTGATGACGATTCCGCAGTTAGTTTTCTCGGAAAACTCCCTCCAGATGGGAAATTTGGAAAATTTATATATAATATGTAACTTATAATTTTGTTGCAAAAATGACCTCTAGTAGATTTTTTGGGTCGCTGATCACTATTCCGCTGTAATTTTTCCCAAAAAAGTCTCTCTAGATGGGAAATTCGGGAAATTTGAGATTTTCCTGAGACGTTTGTGAATAATAAACTGTAATTTTGTTGCAAAATTTACCTCTAGTATGTTTTTTGGGTCGCTGATCATGATTCCGCTGTAATTTTTCTCAAAAAAGTCTCTCCAGATTGAAAATTCGGGAAATTTGAGATTTTCCTGAGACGGTTATGGATAATAAAGTATAATTTTGTTACAAAAATGACCTCTAGTATGTTTTTGGGTAGCTGATCACGATTCCGCTGTTAGTTTTCTCGGAAAACTCCCTCCAGATGGGAAATTTGGGATTTTCCATCTGGAGAGTTTTTTGGGAAAAATAACAGCGGAATAGTGATCAACGACACGAAAAACCTACTAATGGTTATTTTTGTATTAACGTTATACTTTATTATTCATAACCGTCTCAGGAAAATTTCAAATTTCCCGACTTTTTCATCTGGAAAGAGTTTTTAGTGGAAAATAACAGCGGAAACGTGATCAACGACCCAAAAAACCTACTTGGGGTCATTTTTGTATTAAAGTTACACTTTATTATTCATAACCGTCTCAGGAAAATTTCAAATTTCCCGAATTTTCCACCTGGAAAGAGTTTTTTGGGGAAAATAACAGCGGAATCGTGATCAACGACCCAAAAAACATACTAGGGCCCATTTTATGAACGTGAAGTTAGCGAAGCACCCTAAGCCAAAATCAAAACTACTGTGTGAGTAATTTGCCGCTAATTAGTTGTGGAAAAATTAATTTTGCCGTGTATTTTTTTTTGTTTTTTGGGGTGCTTCGCTAACTTCATATGAACTTAGCGAAGCACCCTTGAAGAAAACGGCTTTCAACATCATAAATCAAAATTTGACTTGTGCCATAATTTGCCGCTAATTAGTTGTGGAAAAATTAATTTTGCCGTGTTTTTGTTTTTTGGGGTGCTTTGCTAACTTCATATGAACTGAGCGAAGCACTCTCGGAAAACGGCTTTCAACATCATAAATCGAAATTTGACTTGTGCCATAATTTGCCGCTAATTAGTTGTGGAAACATTTAATTTGTTGTGTTTAAGTCTAGTTAAAATTTGATTCATTATGTTTAAAGCGGATTTTTGCGAGGGTGTTTCACTAAGCTTATATGAAGTTAGCAAAGCACCCCCCAAAAAAAAAAAAAGCAAACACGGGAAAATTAATTTTTTCACAACAAATTAGCGGCAAATTATGGCCCCAGTTAATGTTTGATTTATGTTGTTGAAAACAGTTTGCTTCGATGGTGCTTCGCTGAGTTTATATAAAGTTAGCGGAGCACCCCAAAAAACGAAAAAAAATAAACACAACAAATTAAATTTTTCCACAACTAATTAGCGGCAAATTATGGCACAAGTCAAATTTCGATTTATGATGTTGAAAGCCGTTTTCTTCGAAGGTGATTCGCTGAGTTTAAATGAAGTTAGCGGAGCACCCCAAAAAACGAAAAAAAAAATAAACACAACAAATTAAATTTTTCCACAACTAATTAGCGGCAAATTATGGCACAAGTCAAATTTCGATTTATGATGTTGAAAGCCGTTTTCTTCGATGGTGCTTCGCTGAGTTCATATGAAGTTAGCGGAGCACCCCAAAAAACGAAAAAAAATAAACAGAACAAATTAAATTTTCCCACAACTAATTAGCGGCAAATTAGCGGCAAATTATGGCACAAGTCAAATTTCGATTTATGATGTTGAAAGCCGTTTTCTTTGAGGGTGCTTCGCTGAGTTTATATGAAGTTAGCGGAGCACCCCAAAAAACGAAAAAAAAAATAAACACAACAAATTAAATTTTTCCACAACTAATTAGTGGCAAATTATGGCACAAGTCAAATTTCGATTTATGATGTTGAAAGCCGTTTTCTTCGATGGTGCTTCGCTGAGTTCATATGAAGTTAGCGGAGCACCCCAAAAAACGAAAAAAAATAAACAGAACAAATTAAATTTTCCCACAACTAATTAGCGGCAAATTAGCGGCAAATTATGGCACAAGTCAAATTTCGATTTATGATGTTGAAAGCCGTTTTCTTTGAGGGTGCTTTGCTGAGGTTATATGAAGTTAGCGGAGCACCCCAAAAAACGAAAAAAAAATAAACACAACAAATTAAATTTTTCCACAACTAATTAGCGGCAAATTAGCGGCAAATTATGGCACAAGTCAAATTTCGATTTATGATGTTGAAAGCCGTTTTCTTCGAGGGTGCTTCTCTAAGTTCATATTAAGTTAGCAAAGCACCCCAAAAAACAAAAAAAAAACAAAAACACGGCAAAATTAATTTTTCCACAACTAATTAGCGGTAAATTAGCGGCAAATTATGACACAAGTCAAATTTTGATTTATGATTTTGAAAGCCGTTTTCTTCAAGGGTGCTTCGCTAAGTTCATATGAAGTTAGCGAAGCACCCCAAAAAACAAAAAAAAAACACGGCAAAATTAATTTTTCCACAACTAATTAGCGGCAAATTACTCACAAAGTAGTTTTGATTTTGGCTTAGGGTGCTTCGCTAACTTCACGTTCATGGCCATTTTTGTATTAAAGTTATACTTTATTATTCATAACCGTCTCAGGAAAATCTCATATTTCCCGAATTTCCCATCTGGAAAGAGTTTTTTGGGAAAAATAACAGCGGATTCGTGATCAACGACCCAAAAAACTTACTAGAGGTCATTTTTGCAACAAAATTATAAATCATATATTATATGTATATTTTCCAAATTTCCCATCTAGAGGGAGTTTTCTGAGAAAACTAACTGCGGAATCGTGATCAGCGACCCAAAAAACATACTGGGGGTCATTTTCGCCTCTTAATTCATAAATTTTCTAAACTTTTGGATTGTTTTTATAAGAATGCTCCTCCTCTGAGGGGTTGAAACCCCGTTTTGGGGAGGTAGAAAGGTCGACCCCCGCGGTCTTGATAGTCATGTATGATCTATAAGGTATTAAGAACAAAATGCAAAAAAAATTTTGTAATTCTAGCTTACCATATATATTTTTTTCTGGTTCGTTGCCTGGACTATGGGTTGTATTGCAAATTTAGAAAACAAATTGTGGAATTTATTAATTACTGAAGGATGCTAAGTGAAACTTTTGAATTTTATTGAAGTATTTGAAAGTAATAGCTTTAATTTGGTTAGTTGCCTCATGGACCGTGAGACCATTGATTTGAAACATTAATTATTCTCCTACATATAACATAGCAAAATGGTTAGTGAAGGAATTTAGCAACTTCCAAGCCGCACCAAGTTTATCTAAAAAATTCTTTGGAACTTATTGCTTATATAATTCACTATTTACAAGAAATGACTTTCAAATGTTAATGTCCCCGATAGAGAAACTGCACAAAATGCGTGATCCTTAGGTCTTTATCTATGGAGCAAAATTATTAAGAATTACCATAAACAAACATGTAGATGTGCAATCGGCAATTTACTCTCTCCTTTTTTTGGCCAATGAACTTGATACCTCCTTAAAATCAAAATTGAATCAGTTTCCAAAAGTTTGGTATAGACATGTTGACGATATTTTCGCGATTACAAGTAAAGATTTTGATTTACATGGCTTTTTGAACACTCTTAATAGCCAGTTTGATTCACTGAACTTCACTGTCGAAATAGAAATATATGATCAGCTTCCTTCCCTTGATATTAACATTATAGAAGATGGTAATCAAATTTCGACATATACGGAAAACCCACTCAAACAAATAGATATAAAATAGCTCCATTTAATAGTCTTGTTCATAATAGATTATTGAACTTTGAGTCAGCAAAATTATAAACAACGAAGTTGACAAACTTCAGAAAATAGCGTTGGACAATGGTTACGACAAATCTTTTGATCAATAATTTAATTTCTAAGCAAAAAACAAAAGTAGTCGACTAACCGAATTAGAGCCATTACCTTCAAATACTAAAAATTCAAAAGTTTCACTCATCATCCTTCACTAATTAATAAATTGCATAATTTGTTTTCTGAATTTGCAAAACAACCAGTATATAGTTGTAAGAAGAAAGTTTATCACTTTTAAAACACAGTACAGACAAATATCTAGGTAATTGAGAAGGGATGGAAATGTACTAACAAAAAAGCAAATTATTAAATTCCGATTTATCTCCAGCTCAGGGTAACCCCTTGTTGCATTATTATCCATTTTGATTTATAATTTAATGTACTCTGATGATGACTACTTGGTTGCCGAAAAGTTCTTAGTATTTAAACAGTATTTTTAGTGGATAAGGATAATTATTTCTTATTTATAGTGAAAGATGAACATCAGATAGCTGAATGTTAACCTCAGTATTTTTCAGTTACTTCCAGTGGTACCTTCTCATATCTTTCAATAATAGTTATAGTGCTAGAGTGTCTTCCGCCCCACTATCATTCAGTATTGTTTAGATGCCCGTGAATATCACGTACCTACAACCAATTTATTATCGCGTCGATTCTAATCGAAAATCAGTTAGTTGATTTCCACAAAGTAAAAAAAACTGATAGGTAGATAGGTACTCACATTTTCTTCATATGTCGTTTCCTTGCAATCAGCGTGTACGATTCTCGTTGTCCTGTACTAAAATACTTCATGTTTATTATCCTTCTCAATTCACTTTCACACAAGTGATACGTAAAATATTGCACACAAATATTGCCACAAAACTGTTTGCACAAACTCCAAATAAAAGTCACGTCCACTATTTAAACGTCAACGAGCGTAAATTTAATGGTTTTGTCAAGAATTAAATTTGACTTTCTCTTGTGAGAAAACTAAATGTAGGTATACATTTTTATAGTTTTACTGTTATTCAACGTTCATCTATTTCATATGATTCTCGTTTGTTTTAATTGAATCCATTAGGTCTCTTCGAATAGATCGTTTTTCTGTCAATTTTTAAAACCATCATTTGTCAAACGACAAAACAAAGTAAAAAATCAAAACCTAAAGTCCAATACGGTAGATTCCCATAGAGATTCTCGTTTAGTTTCAACTTGTTTATTATTTACACACTGTACGGTTGAGCACTTGTCACACCGAGTATTACACTATTGTCATCGTTCCTTGTTGCAGGGGTAAGATTTCTATTAATCCCAAGGTAAATGAAAGGAAACCTGTTCGGTGGTTAGATTCTATACCGGTGTAACCACGTGCATCTCCTGTCGATGGTAAACGTATAATAGCACGTGTGAACGCAAAACAAAGTTACGTCGCGAAACATGCTCGCCGCAACACGGATCGAAGAACACTGGGGAAATGGAAGAGTGGCTTTCTGTGTGTAAACTATGCTGGACGATAAACTAGGGGAATGAATCAAATTCCCCCTCTCTCTTATATTGCTCTCGGTTATTGTAGCATCATTTGTTTTCGATTGCATCTGTTAACTAATTCTAGCCTAGCATGTCAGGGCGATTTTGGTTAAAGAACAAGACATTTGGCTCGCGATAGATAAGGCGATATTGTTCCAGGACACGACTTGTCTCTCCCATCTACCCGAACAAATAAACAAACATTCGAAAATGTCATCGTAAGTACGCTTACTCTAATGGACGTATTTGTATATTTCCGATTGTGTCTTTCATGATTAGACGTGAAATATTATAATTTATTGCCTGCTTATTTACTTCTAACGTTTTCGTTTGCTAAGTTGGAACTTTTACTGTATAAATAAACCTGATTCATTCTCGAATTGATATTCGAAGTAAATACATTTCTCGATACTGTTATTTGGTGCTATTAGTTGGAATAAATACGTTTTCGAACTCTTATGAATAATCAGTTTATGTGAATTATTTTAAGATAACACAATTAAATGGCCAAATGTTCTTCATCAAAACGGCAGTTGCCTAGTTGCCTCCTTTCCGCGGTTACTTTTATAGCCGAGTTGCGTCCTATGGTCAAAAAAAGACAACCAAAATTCACACCAATTATTATGGGGAACAGAAAAGGGAAATAACTAAAAAAAAATAAAAGTTTGAATAAGGTATAAAAAAATTAAATGGCGTATGAACACTTTGAATAAGATATGCAGATTAAAGAGCAATTAAAACGATTTTGTTAAATTGTAGTGAAATTTTCTCTATGAAATTATACAAATCTTCGAACAGTTTAGTAGTAGAATAACAAAAATTTGATATTTCAATTTAAGAGATTTAACTTACGCCTGGGAGAGCCCTATATGCAGTTTACGTATCACAGAATGATCCAAAGTTGGCGCCCAAGGCCTATTACGGCAAAAGTAAAGACGATAATCAAATTCTGAGGCTAGAATATGGTCTGAAATTCTGAAATGGCCGTAATCACGTCGTCGGAATATTTTGCCCAGGAATATACCCATATTTTTTCACAGTTGGGAAGCCCTAAGTATTGTGAATAAATTTTATGGAATTAAATTTTCTCTATCTGTTTTTACTTACAAAATCAAAAATGCCTCATTCGAGAAATCATAAAAAACAATTGAAAATCAGTAGCACTAAAAGTAAAAGTGGAAGGTAAATATTATCACTACATTTAATTGAAATCTTTTAATACAAAAAACAATAACTGATAACTGAGATTATTTAGAAAATAAAGACCTACAGAAATTTTCCTTGCCTGTGGTGCATTAAGTCCAGTGAAAACAAATAATACAGCTTATGCAGAATTAGTAAGCAAATATAAACAAGATATAACTGCTACCGTTAAGATTGTTAAGACAAAAATCGATTCCTTATGGGGGGTATCAAGAAAATTGAGGAATCTCAACGATTAGATGCTGGGAAGAACGAGATTTACAAGCCAAATTTGTGGTATTATGACCATCTTATATTTTTTTTACATCAGGACACCTCGCGAAAGCATTTCTAGTCCAGATGCGGAGAATGAGACAATATTTTGGGCAAATATTCGGCACAGCAATGGGATCTCCTATTTTAGCTACTATTGCTAACCTAATTATGGAATGCCTAGAGAAATCTGTAATAAATTCATTAGATGTTCGATCCATATTCTTTAAATAATATGTAGATGATGTCTAATGCCTAATGTGCGTTCCCAATGATAAAATTCAGTACGTGATTAATAAATTCAACAATTTCCACTGTGAACTTAAATTTACTAGTAAAATAGCAGTGAACAAAAACATAAATTTTCTAGATATGAACATTAGGCATGATGCAGATGGAAGAACGAGATTTACAAGCCAAATTTGTGGTATTATGACCATCTTATATTTTTTTTACATCAGGACACCTCGCGAAAGCATTTCTAGTCCAGATGCGGAGAATGAGACAATATTTTGGGCAAATATTCGGCACAGCAATGGGATCTCCTATTTTAGCTACTATTGCTAACCTAATTATGGAATGCCTAGAGAAATCTGTAATAAATTCATTAGATGTTCGATCCGTATTCTTTAAATAATATGTAGATGATGTCTAATGCCTAATGTACGTTCCCAATGATAAAATTCAGTACGTGATTAATAAATTCAACAATTTCCACTGTGAACTTAAATTTACTAGTAAAATAGCAGTGAACAAAAACATAAATTTTCTAGATATGAACATTAGGCATGATGCAGATGGAAATAAAAACTTCGTTGGTCTCAACGTTATCTTGACTTCAATTCCGTTCCACCAACAAGTTATAAAAAAGTGTTATAAACAGCCTTACAGATCGCGCGGTTAAATTGTCCCAACGTCCCAGAAATATAAAAATTGTTCCGTGTTACACTGGTAATGAATGGGTACCCAAAAACATTTTTCAATTCCATCATTAAAGAAAGAACAAAGAATATAGATGGAACGTCACATATAAATAACATGAACGGTAATACAGATAATTTTATAACATTACCATACATTCCGGAGACCTCAGAGAAAATTAAGAAATGTTTGAAAAAAGTATGTTACTAACTGTGTTGAAAAATATTTTTCAAATCTAAAACTTTCGCTAAAAATAAACAAGCCCACACAGTAGGTATACAAATTAAATTGTTTAGATTGCGATGGAACCTATACAGGAATCTCTAAACAATATTTACAAGAAAGAAAGTATGACCATAAGTATAGTATAAGAAACAAAAATTAAGAAAATTCTACCGCCCTTGCTGAACACTTAATTATTATGAATGATGTATTCTGGAGATGATTCACATAACACGTGACTCCAAGTCTGTAAATCATAGAACAGATTATCAGTCATTAAATCAAATTTATACTAATTTATTAATAAAAACCCTTGCAAATTCCTACATGCAGATTATCAGTCATTAAATTAGATTTATACTAATTTATTAATTAAAACTCTTGCAAATTCCTACATGCGTCTTCATAATGTTAAAAGTATATTTTAGGTCTGACAACCTTTTTCTATTACCTCATAAATCTTTAACATCTGGTTCGAAACTAGCTTGAGCGTTATATTTTTTGGTTTCAGTCGTATACATGTTCGACATTAGTTTGTATATTATAAGAAAATTGCTAAGCAGTGGATTTTTGATGTATATACATATACTTAACATTAATGTGTTACAGTTTCGATTATTCGTGTTTCTGTTCGTTTCGGTGACGTGGGCATTTTAAATTTAAATTGGTGCGATAAGGACGCTTTGTACTGATACAATTACTTTTAAGAAATCTCGTTTTAGACATAAACGTCTTCTGATGATGGTCGTGAGACCGAAACGTACGTAAAGACGAAAATAATAAGCATATGTTTTAGTGTGACCTATTTCCCGAAAATTTATATATAGGTAAGATAAAAGTAACATATTAATTCGCCCTTATTAAGATAATTATACAAAAGACAATTTAACCATGCATGCATGTATGACATTTTGTTGTCGGAGAAGGATGATATTTGACAAAGCATATTTTTGTAGATAAAAACTAGACTTTTCACTTTGTTAAATATCACTTTATTTAAAAGAAAAGTTTGCAGTTCTTTATCAAAACATACAATTAATTGTAACGTTTTGATAATGAACTGAACATTTGAAAATTGCAATCAACTTTTTTTAAATGAGGTGATATTTAATAAAGTAAAATTTTTTGTTTTTATCTGTAAAAATTGAATATAACAAAGTAACGGACAGCTCCATTCAAATGCATACTTTTATATTGCAGACTGAATACGTTCAAGGGGATGAAGAATTAATTTCCTTCCAAACTCGCAGTTTGCCCTTTTTTGATAATTGTTGGCAAAAAACCCCAAACATTATTTTTTATTTCCGTAATTCACAACAGCACGCACAAACGCATGTTACGATTATTGGTTCTTTTGCTCATTAAAAAGAGAATAAGTAACCTACAAATAATCATGAATAGGTACACACCCAGAGTTGCCGAAATAGATCAGGCTAGAAACATTCGTGGAGTAAAAAAATAACTATGCAAACTAGCCCGCTCTAAAAAGTTTACCACATAAACTTACCTGACTTGTATTTCTGTACTTTTCGTTTTAGTTCAGTCAATAAGCTGGGAAAAAAAAGCAAGAGGTCGTATCAAACAAACTATTTTTGCATAATATTCTGTGGCCGATTTGAATCATTCCTGGACATGGCCTCCCATTCACCCGTAAACACTAAATTAACCCTATTTTCACCTTCTTTTTGAAGATAAGAAAATCATTGAAATTACCGTGTGATAAGTCGCTATAGAGGTTTTTGTGGTCGCTGATTACGAATTTGATAATTAAAAATTGAATAATATCATTTTCCGGAAAAACGAAGCAAATTTTTTCGTAAAATCTTTTTTTGAATCTAATTTTTTGAGTGTCGTGTTGATTAGTATTTGTGTTTTCGACGTGCATGTTAAATTACAAAATTTAAAAGTAATGTCAAGAAAATCAATTGTTTGAAAATTCCGGAAAATCGAAGAAAATTACAAATTTCAATATTGTAGCTTTGAATAAACAGTTACAAACTTCTATAAATTGAGACTAAGATGCTTGCATTTTTTTAATGGTCCTTCATTTTCCACATAATCCTAATGTTATTTTCAAACGTTTTTGATGTCAAATTCGTAATTATTTACCACAAAAACCCCTATAGCGACTTATCACACGATGATTTCAATGACGTGGAAAGATTTTCTTCTCAGGTTTTCCACAGTTTTCCGCAAATTTTCCTAGTTTTGGTCTACTTTGGGTCAAATAACGCGACTGCCAACATCTTTTATGTATAAAACGATAATCGCGTGAACAATGAGCAATTTTGTATCAAAATGATGAAATTTCCCTGATTTTCAGCCCATTGAATGAGTTTTCCGGGAAAATGACCTCCGATACATGTTCAGCGACCTAAGAAAATAATTTTTTTATAAATTCAAAGTTATCTTAAAAAAGAGGGTGAAAATAGGGTTAATGTAGCGTTTAGGGGTGAAGGGGAGGCCGCGTCCACTTAGCTCAACCCTTACGAATGATTCAAATCGCCCACAGAACATTATGCGAAAATAATTTTTCTGATACGACCTCTTGCTATTTTAGAAAGTCGGCCAAAATCTCCAGCTTATAGACTGGACTATTTGTATGTCACTCATAATAGTATTAGTGAGGTCGTCCCCATTATGAAACAGAAGGTATTACGCAATTTGTAAATTGTACACTTGTACCATTCATTGCTTGTACTTATGAACTAATATCATTATGTAAACTAAATGTATGACTTTTAGAAACCGGAAACAATTGAATTCCCGATATTAATACATAGATTTGATGCTGTCCCCAGATTCACTACAGACCCCATAATGTCAATATTGACTTTATTAATCATTTTCATTACTACCATATTCTTGAAACAGTTTAAAGTTCCAATCACCACTTACCCGTTACAGCAGTCTGCTCCAAATAACTGAATATTTTCCTCGTTCTTACCTGAAACGAAAAAAAAAACATCATGAATATGATACCTTCATTAAAATATGTAAAGTAGCAATTATGTGGCGCACCTCCCATCTGAACGTTTTTTTTTTGTTGAGAAGAAAAGTCACTGAGTGGAATATACCTTGGGCTACAAACAAAATGTGCTGTAATTTCTACAGTTTAAAATAGCTTCAGTCTAGTATATTTTAAGATATGCAAAAACGTATCAACTTTATTTATGGACGTAGATCAAACTCTTAATGATTTTACTCAAATTGGAACTAATGGATCGACGCTTGTCATCACTGTTATTCTTCCAATTTCTTTTAATCATAATGAGGGAGATAAGCTATTAGGCTTAAGATATTTGTCTGGTAAAAGAAATTTTCTTATGATATTGTTCAAATGAATTAGCCTGAGGCAATAATGAACGTCAAACATAAAAATGTGTATTTGTCTATCGTGAGTTTAAAAACTACAGATCCATATCTATGTATACTCAATGTAAACATGATAAAATTGATGCAAGCAACAGATAAATTATTGGTATAGACAAGTTGATAAATTATAAGGTGGAAAATCACGTTTATAAAATATTAGGTTAAACCATCAATGTCTTTCATATCAAATGAAATATAAATAATATACAAATGAAATGCAAATTTTATATTTTGAAACGGGGATCTGATAATCTAGTAGAGTTTTCGAAGATGGGACTTTGCCCTATGAATAAATAAAGATGTTATGTATATACAATAATCCCTTTGGAAAGTCACATTGGCTTTATAATGCTGAATCAGGAGGAAAGGTTTTTAAAGAAATTAAAAAAAAGGTTACACTTATTAACTTATTAACTTTGATATATTTGCTTAACAAGCAAACAGTGTTAGAAATACCCAACGTCTTTAAGATTTTTCAAAAACCTTTCCTCAATGAAATTATGGATTTAGATTGACGAAGCCAACTTTATCAAATTGGTAGTTATTTATTTTCGCTGAAACTCACGATATAGCTTATAGTTGAGGAAAAGGTCGGATAATAAAACGGCTAAACCGATTTTGACGCTTTTTTTTTAAATCGATTCTAGAAGTCATAACAAAATGTTTCTGGTTTGTTTTTTGTTTACATGCATTTTAGCATTTCTATAGAGGAAAACGCATCTTTTTTTAATACACTTTCAGGAGCTAAAATTCAATATGAAAAAAAGTGGTCAAATATAGATGGAATAGGACAGAATTTCTTCCTCGGAGATTTTTGGGGTCGCTGATCACGATTCTTAAGTCGGATTGAAACAACAACGCACGTGGGAGCTAGGGAATCCAGGTACCTCAGTCGTCTCCAGGAAATTCGTGAAAATATCTTCTGCGATGGAGTGAAACCTGTTAGGAAGGTTCTCTTTAGGTTGCTGGTCATGACCATGACCCTCAATAGTCACCTGGTGGTCAGGATATCCTGATGACCTAGATCGTCTGGTGGGATTGTTTTTTAATATGCTCTAAAATGACAATAATAATAACAGATAATTATAGGCATAATAATTAAATTCCTAATATAAGTTAACTTAATGAATTTTAATGTTTAATCACTTTTTTATAGATATATTAGTAATGATTTTGCAGGTCTACTTGGGCGACTAATTCTTTCTTTTGTGTGGTAAGTACAAATACTTTTAATTTTTTATTAAAAAGTTTTTTTTTTTTTTTTGAGGTGTACGGTTAGTTTCGACATAATTCTTGAACTAAGGAACTAGTAACAGCGATGGCCTATGGTTTTTTGGATTTTTAGAGGTAGATAATTTTCTTTATTCCGGGCGAAGTAGAGTGTGTATTTTTGTTGGTTTTGCTTCTTGCAATTTCAAAGTAAAATACTTGTTGAATATTTAACACTTGAGCTTGTTTACATGATTCATATGTCGAGTAAGTATTTTTATTTTGTCAGTATTATTTGTAGGAAGCGTTTCTGTAGAATTTCTAAGGATTCAATTAGTGACTTGGAGGCTCCACCATCTTACAATGGTGTGATTCTACTAGACTATAATATAAGATCTTAAGTTGTTTTGTTCGCAACACTTTCTAAAGATATTTAAGCCTCTATATAATAAAACGGAGTTTCTTAGATATGAAGTTGATTTGTTGGTCCCAGCAGGAGGTACGTGATATACAAATAATACGATTTGATTCATTTTCTTTTAATTAATAACATCGGTATGTAACCATGAATGAGACTTGAATCAGCGTGTATGTGGGTATCATTTCCCGTTTTCAATTAACGAAATACCAAGTTGCTAACATAAGTTGGGGGTATTTCGTGAGTCGATATAAACCACATTCGGGACGTGACAGAAATAGGATGCTTAGAGTTATCTCCATGTGCTGTAGGTTCTTCGGAAAGATTTAATGCCTTGAAAAAAATCTAATCTTTATAGCAATGGATGGGAACAGACATCTGCCCTCTGAGTTTGACCGAATGTAATTTATATTATTAGAATGGATAGGACTAATCTAGAACAAAGATATTGAATTAACCCAACATTATATAGTTAACAGCTTGAGAATGAACGTCATTCGCAATATACGCCAAAACAAACTATGTTTGACCTATCTCAACATTTGACATAATAATTACGGAATACAATATATACGGGACGTAACCCATTCATTGTGAAAATTTGGCATGAGACGAGTCAATACGAACAATTTATTATTGATTTAAAATATCGTCAGTGGAGTCCCGACTAGATGGGAAACGATACTTATTTATTTATTTCAAATTCCATTTTTGAATCTTACTTACTATTTTGAAACAATTCGTTACATATGTTTCTACAGGGTGTTTCAAAAAAGGTGGCCCGTTGCTAGGATAGGTAGAACACTGAAAAATAAGTGAGATTTGCTCAGTAAAAAATTTTCGTAACGGCATCCGTATTCAAGAATATATCAGTTATTACTTTACATTTTCAAATAAAAATATTTCGAAAACGGTACACAATATCGAGTTTTACTAAGAGTACCCTTTTCATGTAAAATTGAATGATGTTTAACTTCATCTAAAATTTGAATTGGAAAATCTAACCTCAAAAAAGTTATGTTTAAAACTACTCGGTACGAACCGCTCGATTAGTGCCCTCTATGAGAGTCAGATATAAAAATAAATTCATACGATGTGTCAGCTTCCAAAACATGTTCATATAAAATTTCATTACAATGTTGCCAGTAGTTTCGGGATAATCGTAAAAAATGTGTTACAACACTCTGTATGTTGAATACGGATGCCGTTACGTTCATCACGTGACATCCCTCACTCGTAAATGATGGTCAAGTTGGATTTGGTTGAATACTCTTAATTACTCAACTAATTTCATAATGAACTTCAGGCAGTTATATTTAATTTTTAAAGCATTCTTAACTTATGATTTATATTTCAATATCTGAGAATTTGTTATTTTACGTTAGTTCTTCCGATTCTGAAGTTTATAATGACGTTTATGTAAAACGGACTAAAAACGTTTAGGAAAAGGGAGAAAATAATATTTATGTCGTTGAACTTTTTGGAAATAGTTGGCAATGAATTTATCAACAAACAGGTATGATATAATCACTTATCAGACTACATGAGTTATATTAAATATCAGAGGTTGCAATGTTGCATTCCACTTTTACTTCAACTGCTCTTAACCCTCAAATATACGATTCATGCATCAACAGTGTATCATATGTTATTGCATCTTTGAGGCATTGTTTGTTATACAATAAACTGTTACTAACAATATTGGTTTCTTTACTAATTATCAATTGATGTCCGAAGGAAAAAAGTAGTTGAATGTAATTATTTAAAATAAGATAAAAAGAAGACTGATACCATGATCATTTAAAGCTGAGATATAATCATTACGTGATTGTGAAGTTCTTGATGCAGCAGCTTGCTTGAAGAATTGTGCTTTTTGATCACCACCTAGAAGCACAACATATATTTTCAATATTTTCGCTGAGAAATTACTTCTTCAACTATAGAAAAATGACTGTGTAGTGGATTTTTAATACGTATTCATATATTTGGACGTTAATGTGTTACAATTTCTATTAATCGCGTATTGTTCGTTGTTGCGGCGAAGACATTGTCATTTGAAATTAATGCTTAGTGCTTAGTACAATTAGTTTAAGAAACTCCACGTTTTAGTTGATGAATTAGTTTTCAAACGTTTTCTGATGATGGTGGTGAGACTGAAACGCACGTAAAAACAAAAAATATAGGATAAATGAAACAAGAAATGATTTATTTGGTCAAAACTTATTTTATTTCATACACATAATCTCCTTGTAGCCCGAAGCTTTTCTAATTTTGTGATCCCTTCCAAATGATACAATTTCGGTAATCCTTCAAATTCGGAGTTTGTTTCAGTGATTATCTCATCGTTGGAGTCAAATCTCTTTCCGCCGAGCCATTTCTTCAAGTTTGGAAATAGAAAAAAATCGCGGGGGGCCAAATCTGGAGAATATGGTGGATGACGAACTAATTCGTAGCGCAATTCATGCAATTTTGCCATTGGTACTGACTGGTGGAAGAACATTTTTTCTTTGCCAAATGCGCTTCAAATCGGCGTCGAATCGATCCAACAGCTCTGCATAAAATACGATACTTGATTGCGTCAAAGAACTAACGGCACTAGTAATGAACCCCAATAAAGTAACACTCGGGTGGGAGTCTGGAGAAACCAAACGAGAAGGGACAGAAACTGCCGTCGCACTCACTAAAGCGGGGGCGGAAAAACCACTGATTGGACCAGAGCCAACCTGTGGCATTTCTCATGCGAAATCTGTAATCCAAAAATGGCTCGAGATTCATAGAATACACCGGACTGATGAGGAGGTAGAAACAAGTGAGGGCACAATAGGACTATAATGACCGAAGTGCTGTGATGCTCCCCTCAGGATGGAGAACCAACCTCACGGATGAGGGGTTTTAGTCGGAAGGAATCCGGCACACCCGGGGGCACGGGCACCTGAGGCGTCTATGCAAGATTTCCCCTCCTCTACGCAAAAAAAAAATAATAATAATAATATACGCCGGTGATCGTTTTACCCTTTTCAAGGTAATCGATATTTACGATTCCCAAAAAACTGTTGCCATGACTTTGTTGGCTGATAAACCCACTTTAGCCTTTTTGGCTTCGATTCGCCAGGACAAGTCTACTGTTTAGACTGGTCTTTCGTCTCTGCTGTGTTGTGATTGATCCATGTTTCGTCCACGGTTACGAAACGGCGCAAAAAGTCCTACTAATCGCGATTGAACATCATCAAACACTCCTTTGAAGTTGTCACACGGTCGCGCTTGTTGTCTACAAAGAGCAAATGCGGCACCCATCTGGCAGATAGTTTTCTCATATTCAAAAATTTTTGCAAAATGTTCCGTACTCGTTCGGTTGAGATGTCCATAACCTCAGCAATCTTGTGCACTTTAACTCACCGATCGTCCAATATATTAACATGGATTTTATCGACGATTTCTGGAGCTACCACAACGAAAATCAGTGAACAGTGAATTCCTCGAATCGATGGTGAAGAGTCCCCATAATGTTTAGGAAGCGATGCTTTGGTTTGCGTAATGTTTTTTCCACGCAAGAAATAATGTTTAATCAAGACGCTAAATTCTTTTTTTCCATGTTTATAAAAATCTTCAAGGTTGCTTGCTTTCGATGGGTGTCAAAACAGCCTGAAAATTTTAATGGGTTCCAATTAAAGATGGTACAACACAAATGTCACATGGGATTATCTATTGCGGCGCCTTATGTTTTATTTTTCAAGGACCTGTCACCTTGCCTCGTAAACATGCACATTTCGATTTCTAATTTAGTTCCTTGGTAGCTGAGAGGTCCTCAGTGAGTACTTTAAAAATATTTTTAGTGGTTAAGGGTGATTGTTTCTTATTTTTAGCGTTATAGTGAATCCACATCAGTGTGAACTTTTTTATAATTTATTACAAATAATGTATCATTAACCACAACAAATCCTCCAAGCTTAATTAAAAAGCAAATAAATCAAACAAGGCGTAATTCTTAAGCTTCTCAGCTAAATAACGAAAGAAAAATTCCAAGGTACACGTACCTGGTTATTAAATAATGTATCAACGAAATTTAGCACCCTCGAGACTGACTATAATTCACCCCGATTTATAGAGCACATTTTCTCTCCGCATGGCCCTTATTTTTTTCATTAGGGGTGTCGCGTGGAGTATTTTATTGCCGCCGTTTGCTGGATGTCATTGTTAGTGTGTTGTTTATGGGCGTTCGTACAAAACATTGGGCGATTTCGAGTATGCCCTGAAAGGTGGTGCTTCATATTCTATTGTCTCAACATAAAAACTCTCGAGGATACTTAATACATTGAGTATTGTACAACATTCGGATAAATATAGCCAGCTCTTGTTTATGCTGATTTATTACCATTCATGTTAAATGACTTTTTAAACTATTCGTAAATGCAGAATTGAGGTTCCTATTCATCTGCAATCTGAATAATCATGGTTATCTTTAAATCAATAATTCCACCACATTCACCACTAAATAATAAAGATAATACTGATAATTCTGTATGGTCATCGAACTATATTTTTGTTGATGCTACAACCACTAATATATAGTAATACTGGAAGTTGCTGTAGCGGCGGCATTGCGAGCCGAGAGTTAAGTGGCAAACAGGAATGTCTATCATTGTCGTACACAATACCCTCTATATACACAAGGCCTGAGTACTCGATCGTGACGTCACAAGTCAGAGTCTATAATGTAATTGGTCACCCGTACGTTACTGCCGAAGTTACGGCACAATGCTGCAATACCGCAATAAAACCAAAGTTTCATTATAAGTACTGAGGTAAATTTACTTAAATTGGCTTATTTTGGTCTGAAGAATATATGGTACGTTTTTGTGAAGATATTTTACAGACACCCTGTATAGCAGGTATATGTTATAAAGTTTCCTAAGTATACCTATTGTATGTGCAAATTTTATCAATACAAAAATTGACTTCTTCGCAAAACAGTAGAATAGTGCCTCCAGATTCTCCAAAACATAATTTACAATATTGTGGGAGATGGAAGTTTAATACAATATTATAATCATAATTTTTTTTAGAAAGCATGGATTCAAGCTAATTTTATTCAAAATGCGAATTTCCTTAAAAACAAATTTTATTTCGGCAAGCAAATATGCTAAGAGCCATTAATTGAAAAAATAGACAGAGTAAATCAATTAAAAAAAGAAGTTAATACTAACCTTTGCATATAGAAATAATGCATATAGAAATAATGTTATTAAAAAAATAAGCTTTCAAAAATTGCAGATTTTGAAAGGCACAGTCTGTAGTCGAATAGTTACATATACGCCAACAAACATGAAAATTACTATTATTATTGCGAATGATACATCCTCTGTAGCTTTTTCTCATCATATCTGAGCGGTCGCAGTCAGATAGTAGTTAAAAATAACAATAGTTCGCGTCGTTCTTCTGTCCAGTCAGGAGTACCCCAAGGTTCTGTCTTGGGGCCACTTCTTTTCTTGATTTATATTGCTGATCTTGCTAAGTGTGAGTGTTCAATCTTATGCCGATGACATGCAATTGTATTTTTGTTTCGAGCCTAGAAATGCTGTTGAAGCATCTCGTGCTATTAATAGGGGTCTAGCTGCTTTGGATTCTTATGCAAATGCAAATAATTCAAAACTGAATCTTCTAAAATCCTGCGCAATTGTTTTTGCCCCTAAAAGAGCTCGTAATCACAATATTGCCAATTTAACGTTAAATATTAGAGGTCAATGACTGGATATTCTGGATCAAGTTAAAAACCTTGGTGTGGTTTTTGCGATTCGAAGATCATATAGCCTCCTTGGCGAAGAAGAAATATTTCACCCTGAGAACACTGTACAGGAATGTCAAATAACAAACTTCAAGACCCGTAAAAATTATTGTGAGACTTTTGTGTTGCCTATTCTGAATTATTGCAGTTTGTTATAGGTATTTTCCGTGTTTGGATAAGTCCTGTCAGTACAGGTTGCAGGTACTCATGAACAGTTGTGCTAGGTTTATATATAGGTTGAGAAAATACGATCATATTTTCCAAAAGATCCGTGAACTGGGCTGGTTGCGAGTTGACAATCTGTATACATACCATATGTCAATATTCACTTGTAACTTATTGAAAACTTCCTGTTTGGGACGATAATGTAAATTATGACTGGTTTATTTTTTCGCATAACCATTCCATTTAGTTTTTGCTTCATACTATCCTGATTTATGTGTACAATATCATAGTCATCTCTTATAATCGTAGTTATTAGTACATAGTATAATGTGTAAACGCCCCCTTCCGATTGTTGGGTTGAGTTGAGTAGCTTCAGCTAAATCTCCGCTCAGCCTTCGCGAGGTTCATGAAAATTGTATAGAATTGTCAAATAAAGACCATTATTATTATTATTATCCATATATAAGTACTTCCTGCTTAAACAGGGTGACCAGACGTGAACTGAATTCTTAGTTGCACCCCATTAACGTTGTTTTAATGTATCGGTTTGAAAATTTTCTAACAACTTTAATTTAAATTAAGCTCATTGAAACAATACAAAATTATTTCTTAAATTTCGTGAACTGTGTGTGACCATGCAGTATGTGTAGGTGTTTTAAATTTATTTAAAGCCGAACTAGACTTCACTAGACTTTAATAAATGTCTTAAATCTAAATTATCGTTGACCATAGGTTCCTGGAAAATGTCCTTAATGCGTTCTTTTGAGGGGATTTTTTTCATTCAAAAACTGGGCTGTGGATTTGGAATGCTGTATATTTAAACCAAACTAATGTAGATCCTGTATAACATATTCATTGAATACCTCAAGAGCTACTTTAACATTTTGACGTTTCAAATTTGTAGGATAGAGTGCTCTCAAATTCAAAGAATAACCAAATTTTCACAAATTATCATGTTCTAGTTGATGCATTTTTTAAGCATAAAATGAGGCAATGTCCTCGTCTCCAGAGTCAAAGTTGGGAAACTGCATAATTTGATTGGCGTTTGAATTCAACAAATTACTTATTTTAACAAATCCTTATTTGTGAATGTTAACCGAATAGAAAAGAAAAAAAAATGTTTGAAATTATCAACTGGATGAGGATACCTACACGAAACTTAGCTTGTTATGTTTAGAAAAATTGTTCAGGGCTTTGCTGTTGAATGCACAATTCACTTATAATACAGAATATTTTGTATCCAAATTTTTTCTAAATATGGACGACCCTTAGAATTTTAAATTACGACTAACAATCATAAACCCAAATGCTGTTGTTGCAAGTAACATGTTATTGCAAGCGTGACCAACAATATTTCCGGCTTTATAATCTAAAAATGGCTTAATATGAATCTCATCAAATAAAAGTATCATGTTAGTTTCAGGTTTATTTATAACTTTGAATTGATTGGAAGTATGTAAGGAACATTTGTCTTTCTTCAACTAAACGGATGGCTCAAGTATAAATTAGAAACTGTTTATAGTTGTTGGATGCGGCAAAATTTATACATTTGAACTTCTCGAGACCTTACATGTGGACTAAATGTATGTAACAGTAAGGATAACATCATAGTATTCGCAGAATATCGATACATTTCTTTGCAACATAAATATTCATTTAGGAAGCCATTTTCCAACGCACTTTATTATGCACATTCCAGTATACTACGTATGTTCCCGTGGGTACAACGTTGTTCAAATTGCTAGACTAGTAGACCCAAAAATCTGAATTGCCAAAGAAACAATTATCAAAAACCTACTTATTGATAAATGATATATCATTTGCTTCCTGGTTTTTCACTGTTCAACAAATGTTTTTTTTAATTATTGCTTGAGATGGGCATATGGTCACGAAATATCTGGGAAGACAAATTGAACCCGTGACAGAGAAAATAATGTAGTTATTAAGTTATTCAAACTTTTTGTTTCAAGGTACTACACATATTTCAATATTTCACAATGAATGTAATTTTGAGGAAGTTGTGTCCTTGTTTGAAAACTATAACTCAAAAAGTTAAAAATTCCAAAAAATCTACTACCAAAAACTGGAGATAATACTTTTTAAATTTGGCATTTTATTAGGTTTGATACATTCTAAAGTCAGATCGGATTTTGAAGAGGCTCAATTATTACAGTGTGGGGTGGCATATGTTAAATAGGTTCATAAGTACATAAAGAATGGTCTGTAAGATAATGCGGTACCTTTTGCCCCATACATCAGAGCTAATTTCTTCTTAATAGAATACAAATCGCCCGTGTTCGTGGCTCGTCGTCTAACTGACTTTAAAAAACCAGTGCAAATAACGATAATGTATTGGTCTGCATGTTCCTCGGACCTAAATCCAATTGAACATGTCTGGGACGTCCTAAGATGAATACGATTGAAAATTCCTGCTGTTCAAAACACAGAAAGAGTCAAAACTGCTCTGATTGAATTGTGGGAGAAACGATCGACATCAGAAGCAGTGGCGGCTCCTCGAAGGAGGCTAAGGAGGCTCAGCCTCCTCACAAATTTATCTTGTAGATCATTCTTCATTCTATATCCTGTTTCTCTAATAATTTTTTAAATTTTGCAATTAATTCCCCGTTCTCAGTAGTTATTTTTAATCTGGCAACAGTGGCCAGAGGATAGATTCTCTATATATCTCAAACGCTGAGCATGTGTTGTTCAACACAGTTGCCGTTTTTCCGACCAGTCAATCGCCAAATAGCTTGAAACAGCGAAAACGGCAACATCCTCTGGAGGCTAGCCTGCCGCCCGCCTTTAAGTTCAGTACGAGTACAGTCGGTGTGGTACGGAATACGACACATGCGTGTTGCGTCAGTGCTTGTTTTGTTTTATGCGGGTATAATGGTTGAGTGACACCACGCGAAATAAGGTTAGATTAGAATTCGTCTGTTCGGTAAATTATTAATTGTAAAAATGGACAACTAGTGGAAAGATTTTTAGGGTTCTACGATGTTAGTTCGGGAAGAACAGCGGTCAATTTATTCAATTTTTTAATGGAAAAATTTCAACGATTCGACTTTGCGAATAAATCAGACTTACGACGGCATCTGTAAACGGTCTTCAAACAAACGAACGTAAGTTTTAAATAACATAGTAGGAAACAGAATTCCCTGTAATGCTCGAACTCGATGGAATTTTACATCACGTGCAATGTTTAGTTTACCATCCATAAAAATAAAGACAAATTAATTGAAGCATTTGATTTTATATTAAACAGTGATGACTTTGCAACAGATCAGGTTTCATTAAATGCTGCTGTTGGTTTAAAATCTCATTTAGAAAATGACGAATTTTTGTTTTTTCTTGATAATTTTAAATTAATATTTGAACAAACTGATCTTATATTTCAAATTTTACAATATAAATTCACTAATATAATTTATTCAAGAGATCGCTTAAAACATCTCATTGATAAAATTTCAAGTTTCCGTTATACAGAATTTAATTTTAATATTTTATTTGGAAATTATTCAACTGATGAGGCTTCTCCCGTGAAAAGGAGGAAAACATATAATTTGGTAGACAAGAAACTACATTATAAACAACTTTTTTATGAAATTGTAGATAGGTACTATTAAAGGTCAAATATTGAGATTCGATTTTCCGATTTACATGAATTGAAGTTTTTCGATTTGAGGAATAGAAGATTTTTCGAATCTTTTTCAAAAGAGTTTCTCAATACACTTTCAGATAACTTAGTTCTAAAATATAATTTTTTTGATAAAATAGCGCTGCACAATGAATTATGGGTTATATACCTACTCGGATAAAAATATTTTAGGCCAGTACGACAGTCACGCCGATATGATAAAATATATGATAGACAATGATTTGCAACAAGTCTTACCTCAGTTTTATAAACTACTTTGTTTGACAGTCACCATTCCTGTCACGTCGGCATCGGTGGAGAGATCATTTTCTACTCTCAAACGAATTAAAACATACATGCGAAATACAATGGGCCAAAATCGTCTATACAATGTTAGTTTAATATCTATTGAAAAAGATTTAGTAAAACACTTAAAACAAAATGATACATTTTTTGATAATATTATTGATCATTTTTCGCAAATTAAAGACCGTAGAATTTCGTTAATATATGAAAAAGTTGATGAAATTAATAAAAAAAACAAAATACGAAAAATTCCAAAAAAAAAGAAAAAAATTAAAAGTCCAAAAAAACTAAAAAACAAAAAACGAACGAAAAAAAATTTGTGGGCAAGAGAAACTCTATACCTCCACGTTGGTTCTTGCTGGGTAACAATTAATTTTGTTACTGAAGTAGCTGGTACGGTCGCTGCGCGAAGGTTAAATTAATTGACTGAATATAGTATATTTTTACAAAAACCTTTTATGTCCAGCCTCCTCTCTCAAAAAGTTCACGAGCCGCCACTGATCAGAAGTGTGGCAAGACGGTTTTGGCTGCAGTATAATGGCTCGTGGGGAGAATATACGATTTTAAAAGAGTTATCTATGTAATTTTGCTTTATTAGTATATGTTATTAAAAACTGAAATGTCAAATGTTTGTGCAGAAATGAAATGAAATATGTTTTTAAAATGGCAGAAACAAATTAAAAATAACTAGGATATTAGTTCACTTTTTCGCTTAAAAGATTCAGTTAAAATGTTTAAGTAAAGAAGTCATGGAGAGAGAAAACTAGAATATATATCCGTTCAATTTGTCATTGTATGTAATGAAAAGAGCACGAAACGTATCCTTTGAAGATGGCAACATACCTAGTTCCCAAAATAAGTATCTATTTACTCATCAGGTTACGAATTACGCCACTACCACCCCTCCCTTGAATGATTATTTGAATGTACAAGATTTCATTATGTTTCATTGCCCTTTGTAAAAGACTGGTTAGATAAAAATCCATTAGACGATTGGACAGAGTAAACTGTCGAATATTAAACTAATCCATTACTAAATAAATATTATGGGATCGTATTTAATCTTTTATGGTTGTAAACTGTCCATTCCTTAACAGTGGCCACGTGCTGGAACTTTAGGGTACTTTATCTGGTCTAAATATTCACTGAAGGTCTGGGCTATGCGTCTAGTTCCGTTAAGACTATTAAAGCTAATTAGAATTAAGTATACACATTATTCTGTTTTACACGTTTCTCTTACTTTGCTTCCACATGCTTCCGAATTATTTTTAGTTTTATGTGCGATAAAATTGCAATTAAAGCTAACAAGAGTGAAGTAGAATGAACAATTCCTTTAAATATCCAGAATGTAATCTCTATTCACATTCGATAACAATGGTAAATAACGCAAGCACTTCCCGTAGATCATGAACATAGAACAATCAGTGAAGATTTGATCATAATAAAAACCATGAATCCTTTAGAAATCACTGGTTCATCAACGTCGATAACGTGTTACATTGTAGTAGCGTAGGACTGAAGTTTTGAAGTGAAAACTTAATTACATACAATAGTTACCTATTATAATAATAGTGGATACTCTGAAAATACAATACAGATTAAAAGAGACCTCAAAATACGAAAATGAAAAAATGCTTGAGTTATTGAAGAAAAGTTATAAGGAAATTTATTTTATAAATGGAATATATTATTTATATTTATAATAATTCAACATCAACCTGTCGAACAGAAACAATTTGTAAATTGTAATCAAGAAAGAAGTGTTACCGTCAGGAATGGAACAAAATAAAGAAACCTTCTTCAAAGACTCTTTGTATAAGATTTCTGGAGTTGATGTCAGATTTAACATCTAATGTTTCAACGTCGATCAACCACCATCAATTTTTTTGTGTGTTTTTCAACAAATGTTTTGTGACATTTT
Organism: Endomychus coccineus; assembly: GCA_958510875.1. Classification (NCBI taxonomy): domain Eukaryota; kingdom Metazoa; phylum Arthropoda; class Insecta; order Coleoptera; family Endomychidae; genus Endomychus; species Endomychus coccineus. The sequence continues at coordinate 111,978,222 of OY294070.1, read as the reverse complement.
TCATGTATCACATGACTTTTCTGGAAAAAGTCGGAAAAAACGCACTTGAGAATTAAGTTGTAATTGAAAAAAAAACTTGTATTTCGATCATACATTCACTGAATTTTTTCTACCTCTAACATTTTCCCTTCCCCCGTTAGTGGCCATATCTTGGGAAACATTAATTTTTTAGAAAAATTCGTAGTATAAACATGTTATTCTGGGCCAAAATAGGTGAGTATTTTTTTTTAATTTTTAGCTAATCACTACTAGTTATGGAACCGGTGATATAAGAGGGATTTTCTACCACTACCGATCATTTTCGCATTTAATCTTTTTTTATCTTTTTTGTTGACCTAACCCATTGCACAAGGTTTCATCGAAATTCATTTTGTAGAACACAAATAAAAGGTGAAACCCCTCATTAACAGGACTAAATATAAAATTTTAGGATGTCGAGTCATTCGGAAGATACTAGGAACAAACTGAGAAAACCCCTCGGATTTCAATTCCTAGTAATTAATAATGATTCTTGACGTATATATGAATTGTATATACATTCTCGGGAAATAGGTCTCACTAACACTTATGCTTACTATTTTCGTATTTACGTACGTTTCGGTCTCACAACCATCATCAGAAGACGTATTATGTATAAAATGTGATTTTTTAAAACCAATTGTATCATCACAAAGTGTCCTTATTGCACTAATTTGAATTAAAAATGCCCATGTCACCGAAACGAACAAAAAACACGAGTAATCGAAATTGTAACACATTAATGTTTAAGTATGTGAATCAAAGCACAGTTTGTAATAGAACAGAAGGACTGAACCAAAATATAATGCACAAGTATCCACTTTCGAATCAGATGTTGAAGATTTATGAGGTAATAGAAAAAATTAGTCAGACCTTATTATTGCTGTTTGAGCGTTCTACCTAAAATATACTTTCAACATTATTGTTTGTGTGACCAATTTCCTGAGAATTTATATATAATTCCTAGTAATAAACTGTAAAGGTGTTTTTATGATGTTATTTTTTCCAAGATTAATATAAAATAGTTATTTTTGTATTAAGTGGGTAAAATGAGTGTTTTTTAATGGCACATGAGAGTGTTATTTTTTGGCCCAGACCGCCAAAAATTCTCTCGAATGTGCCATGAAAACATGAATTTTATACACGAAATACAAACAACATTTCTTGTAGAACTGTGAATGTGAATTTACATCGTCTGAAATATATTAAAAATAAATACTTCCAATATAATTTCACAGCGTCCAGTGGTCTTTCTGTGTCGTTACTATAGTAACGGTTTGTTGGCACGCCGCGTGTTTGACTGTTTGACTGTGTTTGCTCGTAGTTGCTTCAATTTCAACATGGAACATCTTCGGGAATTTATGTTGGAGGTAATTGTTCAAACTTTACTATCAATTATTATTCCAATAAATTAAATTGTTTTATGATGAATAATCAATTAATAATTGACTCTGTTAAAAATAAATCCTTCAAAAAGTAATATTTTATGTTTATTTGGTGAATTATTTTGGCAGTGAAAAAAAGTTAACATTTACGCATCAATAGAGATGCAGAAATGTCAACTTTTTATGACAGTTGTACAAAAAGAAATATTCACATGAACAAATACCATAATACTGGTACATTCTACTTTTAGATAGTTCCTTTGTATAGTTTTTTTTCTTTTTCCTGTGGGATTAGATGTATACTTTTTTATCAAATCCTACACACAGTCCTGGTCCTCGACATATCAGGTAATATGAAAATGCTGACTTAGTAAGAAGAGGTCTTTGCATTATATTGAATATTCCGATGAGAGGGAAGAGAAGCATGATAATCCAATATGAATCCCAAGCTAATTTTATATACTACGTAATTACTGTGATAAACTTTAATTACAGATCGAGCCAGCAAATGCGAGATTATGGCAACAATCAGGGTAGTAATTTGGTTATACAATGTTCTTTGTTTGGAAGTTTGCAGTCCACCTAAACTTCTTCGAATAGAACTTCGGTTCTTGCTCTGTTCTGAACACCAGCCACATCTTAAGGTATTAAGCACATTAACTGAAGTTACTGAATTAAATTCTAGATGTGCACAACGGATATAATTTTCCTAAGAAATAAACAGTTCGTATGTCATTTGTAACAAAAAAAGTTCAAAATTTACTGAAAATGACAGCATAATTCATTACGAATTACTTCCGGTGCCCTACAAAGATCAGTTCCAATCTACTCGAATAAGGAATGATTCAAATATTTTGATTTTTCTACCACACCGACTAATATGTATATTTGAAGAAAAAATTCAGGATTTGTTTACATTCTAAAGAAGATTCAGATCGATTAGGCTACTATCACAATAAGTAATTACCTATAATAGAATCAAAAATCCAGAGATTTCGCAATTCTTGCAACCATCGGAGGGTGTTGAAAACAAACGTGAAATAATGTTTTGTTTATTGAATCTTGTATGTGTACCATTAAAGGAAGGCTTTTGCATGTAATCATTCCTCCCGATCTCAAATGACATATGACATTAAGTCTAGCGTGAATGGCACTATCAATTCGTTGTTCAAATTCTGCTTCCGTCGCTTTCAATAGGAACTACTTTTTTCAGAATTAGTTAGTTTTTCGATGTTTCATCAGGGCCTGTCAACATCGCTGCTTTAGACACATTCCAACAGTGGAAATTATGGTGTATATCCTTTGTGTATCCTCAAAATGATCAATTTGCATATTATATGATGCTTCACGTAGTACTCGACAAGGACTGCTCCCTGTCTCGATTACAACCAGATGTCTTGGCAACACACCTTATTACGTGAGATGGTCAGTCGCCAGAATCCGATCAAAGTGTCGTGACCCTGGTTAATTAGGTTTCTGTAAGTGTTTTCAACAGTAAAACAAAGAAATCATACTCTCATAAAATCAACAAAAATGAAAAATTGCAGTACAACAATTATTTTAAATAATGAGAAATGATCTTGAGTAGTTTGCTATTGTGCATCTTAATCGCTTTAAATTGAAGAATTTTATCAACTCGATTTTTTTAATACTCTGACTACACGAGAGGTAAACCGATAATGTTCGAAGAACATCGTGTGAGCCAGCACTGATGGGATGTAGGAAGAGGAGAGGCATTCGTATTTTTCTTGAAACTTTGGAGGTTATAGGTACAGGGGAAGACCTCACTAGGTAAAGAATTTCACAACTTCGCTGTTCGATAAAAAAATGGAGTCTGGTAGGAAGAAGTTCGGCAAGTCTCGAGTTTGACAGTGAAGTGATGTTTAGTTTGAGCTCGTCTAGTCCACCTATATGGAATCTCTCGTGGTGGAACAACAGACGAGATTTCTGATGAACACCGACCATGAAAATATCTATAGAAAAGGGTGAGATCTCCCATCTTTCTACGTTCTATATAGGTCAATGAACTCGTGAGTGTGACATCATCAATCAAACTAATAGATCTTTTCTGTATAGAATCCAACAGCTTCAGCGTATGTTTGGGAGCCGAAATCCAAACATGTTAACATTACTCCAGGACAGCTTGAATCTGTTCTTAGTGGATTATGGAGAGCTATTGGGATGTAAAAAACTCTTGGCACGGAATGGAAAACCAAGTTTTTGTGAAGTGGATTTCGCAATGGACCTCACATGATCGTCCCATGAGAGGGTGCTGTTGGAGGTGATACCGAACATTGTTATGGAAGACGCAAGCTTGAGTTTTGGGTGCATTAAGCTCTTCTAGATTATCAGATCCCTATTTCAAAATCTTTACCGGACCTCCATTAATTGCGCCAACCTGTCCCTGTCTCGTTCCTCTGGCTTCAATGGATTGTACAGGGGCTCTAGATGAGAAAGCGGTATGAAATGTACCATCATCTGCAAAGCTGTGGACAAGACAGGTGGTCACTTCCAGCAGATCGTTCGTATGGAGCAGAAAGAAAGCTGGTGACAAGAGAGATCTCTGTGGAACACCAGCGTTGATTCCCATTGTATCGGAGGATACTCCGTCAACCACCATATGGAGTGATCTATCTGAGAGAAAACTCGACACTAAGCAACAAAGTTGAGGCGGCAAACCATATGACGAAAGTCATAAACAAGAAGGCTTTGGTGCCAGGCTCGGTTAAATGCTTTGAAGATATTCAATGAAACAGCTATATATTCCCCATGGTTCAGTAGATTTTTGCCATACATGTGTTACGTAGGCAAGCAGGTCTCATGTTCGTCTCTGCTGACGAAAGCCAAATTGCCGGTCATCCACAATTTTGTAGCTCTCTAGGTATTTGATGATCTCGATGTTGATTGCTTTCTCAATCACTTTAGAGATTGACAGATAATAGTACAATGGGTGTATAATTATTAGGAAGGGTCTTCTTTCCTTTTTTTGGAATTGACTAGTCTCCAGCTGGAAAGAAATACACCAAGTGATATGATATCAACTAATTGATCTGCGGATCACTAATTTCTCTCACCCTCCTTTTGTCTTAAGGTACATCTTAGTCACTTTAAATTTGAGAATATCATGAACTTGAAATAGTTAAATTCATTATTTCAGATTTGTCAATTACCAATTAGTATTTCAATTATTCGTGTTCAAGTTGTATTTACGGACCATTTTTGGTAACTATATTGACCAACCTTGGTACACATAACTATGAAAGTACGAGAGACTAAAATAAAATTCGTACGGAGTTTACATATAAGGGGGGGCTTGATTTTCTACCGTTTCAGATTTCACATATTTATAATACATTATTATTATCTTTTTAGTCCGGAGTTTACATACTGAGTATTAAATGTACAAAACTTTTTATGGCCTCCATGGATGACAAATCATTAAAAGGCATATTCCAAGTTAGATTATCACCTTCATTTATCATTTCAGTAATACATTTTCATAACAAACGTTTAATTGAGATTTAATGAGTATCTTTAGTGCAAGTTCAATAATCTTAAAATATTCGTTTGTTGAAATCATAATTATGGAAAATATAAATATATGGACGGAAAATGTTAACTAAACTCATAAAAACCTCAATTATCGTTCAATCATTGAATTCGACAATTATTATGAACATAAACATAAACATTACAATTTCTCTCTATTGTTGATAGTTGTTTAGACCTTTTGCTTGTCACAACGGTCGTTTTATTGCATCTCGGGGCAGTTAAACTTACATATCATAAACATATTTTTCTGTTTCTAGGAAGGTAACTTTGTTTGGGCAATGGACGATTGAGCCCCGCGGTCAGAAAAAATTGTGCATGTAGTAAAGTAATATGGGACAATTGCGCCCCAGATCCTTCCTACAATAAAGGACGATTGAGCCCCAACCACCTGTTTTACGACACTTCATTAAAATAGTATAACTTAAAAATCTTGCTTAAAATTGGGAATGAAACATAATGATAAATGTTATACATATATTTATTAAATTAGTAAAAAATTTAAAACCGTGTTTAACAAAATATTTATCAAATTACTAAAACGAACTTAAGCTAAAATAGGTTATTTTTACTTAGTGGTAACTACTATTTTACAAATTTGTATGAAATACTTTTTACAAACTCAAATGGAGTTAGCTCATTATTTTTATATAAACTAATTAAATTAGTAACATATTCTTGTCGCTTCTTATATTTACTGTTTCTAGAAGGCGCTGGTAAATGTACGCTATTTATTTTGATATAGGACTTTAACCGAATATCGGATAAAACAGCTATGAACCTAAATATGTCGGGATGTGAAAAATAAAAGCTCGAATTTAAGTGACTATGAAAAGACTCACAAGCGTTAGTGGTTCGTTCAGTGGAGTTATCACAAGATGCCCATATATCTGGTTGAAAAGAACAATCATCGGATATATAGTTATCAACAAGATAATCGGCATATTCGATAACTCGGGCATTTTCAGGGATAATAGAATACAAATCTTCGGCAAACACGTTCCCTACATCGGCGGGGTCCAAAAACAATAGCCCCAATGTCCATCGTAACCATTTACCTATTGGCGATTCTGAACTCCGATATTCAGAAACTAGTCCTAGATTTTGTATCTTCCTAAACTAGGATTGGATTAAGTGGAACCTATAGCCTATGATGGTAACATTAGGCCAATTTTGCCTGATACTACTGTGTATCGCTTTTTCAAAATCGCACACTATTTCTTTGGGATTCAACTCTAAATTTACAGATTTTGAATAATTAATTAATAACTGAAAAGCTTTATTATAAGTTTCCGTATGTTTATTAAGAAGTAAAATAAATACTAGTGGTATGTAGTGTCCATTTTCTATGGTATGAATGGTGAACAATTGCTTAAAAAACTTTGGACAATACTCGAACGTCCCATCTACAAAGAATTTCGGCCTCGAGCATAAGTAACTTAAGTTTGATACACAAGAAAATATAATAATATTTTGGCTAAGAGAATTTACCAGTAAGAAGTTCTCGCCTTTGTTGGTTTTACAGTTGTATGATATAAGTGAGGTGTGAACATCTTCTACAGATTGAGGCAGACAAGGCAAAATGTTTCTTCTTGATCTGTATATACTTTTTCGTACATTGCTTATATCAGCCACCGTCACATTTATATCTCCTGCACACCGTATACCACTATTGATAATTTTCGAGGGGCGTTGAGAAATATCTTCGACTGCCTTTCTTTTAAGTAAGTTTTGAAGCTTATGCAAACCCAAAAGAAATCTCTATCAACGCGAGCCCACAAATCGATATCGATGTTTTCCAGAGAGCTAGATGTATTAAAAAACTTGACTCACCTTTACTTCTAATTTTTCATTGATGGGATGATTATGTTCCCCGTTTCTCTTTAAAAGCACTTCTTCTGTCTTATCGACAGAAATCGAAGAAGGACAGCCGTTTTTCGTACACCTATAGGTAAGTCCTAACGCCGTTTCCTTATTTTTTCGAAAAGTATACTTATCAACGATAAGTAATTTGTTTTCCACGTTCACTGATCATTGACTCCATTTTAATGTAAGTAAAACTATAAATTTAAAACGTTCATAAGCACAAACAGCCGACAAATGAATAATTATTGAATATCATGAAAGGGTGGCAAAACAGGGGTGGGTGTTGGGAATTCCTAAGCAGGTACCTAAACTGAATTCGGGGCCCAATCGACCTATTGCTTAATCGGGCACATTGCTACTATAAAACTATCAGGTACCTTTGAGGGGCGCAATTGACCTGTACCCCTTTGTTTGTGTCGATCCTTTTAGATTTACAACACCATTTTCTGTATTGTTAAAATTAGTCGTAGTTTCTCAACCCCATTCAATGTTTTATGTTTATTCCTATTTCAAAACCTCAGTATCGAAACATCCTCGTAACAAGTAACTTGGCATCTTGTACATATTTTATAAATATTGAATATACTCAAGGACGAGAAGTTTAATTAAAAAAAGATACTCAACAAACAAATTTACTAGACTAGGTCCTAGACCACACAAATTAACAGTGGATTATCGAACCGGTCACAACAATAGTAATCCAGTCAAAAATGTTGCTTCCCTTACAGAGAAAAAACTTTTTTTCTCTCTGGTGACCTCCTCAGTCACGGTACCTTTCCATATGCGATTTTTATCAACACTTGGATCAACGTGTGTGAGTTAGGGTGTTTCATTTTGTGAGACAACATTTTTTTTTTCATTTTGCAGACTTTGCTTCTCGTGCAACCCGTTTCATTCCTTTCAATTCTCGTTGAGGAATATTCAAGTGTTTAGTAAAGAGAGCAATTTCAAGTTCATGCATTGCCTTAGCCATCCACCTTGCTTGCTGCAGAGGCCCTGGGATCCTGCAACTGAAGTCGTTTTTAGACCGAACTCCTGGATATAGGAGTGAGAGTTGTAATAACTCGTTGTAGTCTTCTCTTGGGTGACTTCCGTCTTTTAGGATACTTTCACTCGTTGCTCGTCTTGAAAGCCTTGAACAGGACTTTCTTCATCCATCATTGTAGTATATCAAGTGAAGTAAAGTCCACAACCTTTGGAACTTACGAAAAATCTGGCTGTCACGACTACTTGATGGTATGTCACTAAACTCTGCCAACAATCCTTTGAATATTAATTATGGGTGTCATGACGGCAAGCCACCCACAACAATGTTCATCCAAATTCCCATTCAATTCTGGTACATGACCATAGGACCACCCCTGTATTAGATGCTGTAGTATCAAAAGATATACCGATGATATTGTCACGTCGCCCAAATCTGTCCACTTACGGAATATAGTATAGAATAACTACTTCAGCCCTTTGCTCACAAGTGCCTTTCAGGGCAAAAGGTACGCTAGCAAATACTCTAAATCTTTCCCAGTCTCTAGAACTGAAACTCTATTGTCCAATGTTTAGACATTCTCATGGGCAGCTGTGGCCAATAGTTTACTATCCCAATGCAAGACCAAATGAAGAGGATTTTCAAAGAGTGACTATTCGATTTTCTTTGCCATGTTACTTTTATTGATCGCCCGAGCTCGGTAAACGTTAGCGGGAGATATGGACATTTTTAAACCATCATGGCCAAGACTCTTTGCAGTTGCTATAAATGAAGTACTTGCTTGTCGAATAGAGATATGTTCTCGATCACAAGTAGACGTGAGAGTCTGATCAAGAAGTTTTAATCTAAGAGATGAACGTAATATTTTCGTTGCTGGAGGCGAAAACTCGGCCTCTTTTGTCACTAGGTGCTGATGATAATGAACATGTCTAACTGTCTTATTGATTTCAGCGGTAGCTTTGTAATGTTTCAGAAGTTGGAGAATAAAACTCAGATTTTACACAAAACTTTTAACATTTAATTTAAAAATGCTGACAAATTGTTTCACCACACTGTGGCATTATCAAAGCGAGGAGTTATCAACTAAAGCTAAATCTAAAAGTATGTCCTTAAATATCAGGGATCAGAATGTGGTGCAAATTGAGGGATGGGGGTGGATAATGGTGGGAGTGTGTTTACAAAATTGTTAACAAGCGGTGAATTATATGTGTCGATTTGATCATTTAATATTACATTATTATTGTTTTTTGCGTGTTTCAAAATTTCTATGGATTCTAATATATTAAGTTTATGTCCTTTTTCCTGAATATGTATACATATATCAATGCACCCTGTCAAAAAAAAAATAGCGAAAAAGTTAGTCAACATGATATCAACATATACAAACTTTAAACCTAAATGCAGTATAAAAAACTCTTTCCAGTTAATAGAAAAAATAAAAGATGTAGAACTAAAGACAAATATCAAACTTGTATCTTTTGATGTCAAGAACCTTTTTCCAAGTATTCCCACACAATTGACCTTCACTCTAATTGAAGATCTTTTAATCCGCAATAATACTTTACCGGCAATAACACAGGAAATATTAAGTTTAATCTCACTTTGCATAGACCAAAATTATTTCACAATTAACGATAAATATTACAAACAGAACACCGGACTCCCCATGGGTTCGCCATTATCTCCGTTGCTAGCAGAAATATTTATGAATTACTTGGAGATTAAGATTTTAAATTCCAATTTTCAGCACATGTTTGTATATTGGTATCGCTATGTTGACGACGTAATCGCTTGCTATACAGGCAGTAACCGTCAAATAAATTCTTTTCTCACCTATATCAACAACTTACACCCAAATATAGAATTCACATTAGAGATGTAAAACAACAAGTCCTTAAACTTTTTAGATCTGACAATTTCACACACAAATAATTACTTTTCTTTCGCTATTTATCACAAGCCCACCCACACAGATACCACAATACACAACACTTCTTTACATCCACAATCACATAAGCTAGCAGCATATAATTGTATGATACATAGATTAATTAATGTCCCATTAAGTAAAGATAATTTCCATTTAGAATTAAACAGAATCGTAGATATTGCCAAAAATAACGGTTATAATGTCAAGATAATTAATAAAATACTCCAAAATAAACTCAATAAAAAAGCCTTAAGCATAATTTATCCGCAAATTAATAATAATACAAAATCAAATTTCACATGTCTAACATATTTAGGTAAACATTCACTAAAAATATCTCAATTCCTTAAAAAACAGAATAAAAACGTCGCCTTTAAAACAACAAATAACCTATGCTCGTATATTAATAACTCGAAATCTAAAAAAGATAACTTAAAGAAATCTGGAGTTTACAGACTGAGATGTGATGACTGTAGTGCTTTGTACATAGGACAAACTGGACGCAGTTTCAGCGTAAGGTTCAATGAACATTTGAGAAGTTACAGGCTCAAAAAAGGAGACTCTAATTACGCAAATCACCTGTTAGAACATAACCACAATTTCACTCTTAATCCTGATATTCTACATATTCAGGAAAAAGGACATAAACTTAATATATTAGAATCCATAGAAATTTTGAAACACGCAAAAAACAATAATAATGTAATATTAAATGATCAAATCGACACATATAATTCACCGCTTGTTAACAATTTTGTAAACACACTCCCACCATTATCCACCCCCATCCCTCAATTTGCACCACATTCTGATCCCTGATATTTAAGGACATACTTTTAGATTTAGCTTTAGTTGATAACTCCTCGCTTTGATAATGCCACAGTGTGGTGAAACAATTTGTCAGCATTTTTAAATTAAATGTTAAAAGTTTTGTGTAAAATTTGAGTTTTATTCTCCAACTTCTGAAGTATTATGAATTTACACTACGTAAACGCCGAAACCATAGATATACTTTGTAATGTTTATTTTTATATGAATCTTGTGTTTCTTCTTTTGTACACTTTACTCTTATTGTCTACTCTACTCATTGACGAACTCATACGATCTTCAAGTCAAGTTCAACACATTTTTCCAGGAAATGTCAAATAACTGGAAGAGATCACCTTTCCGAATCTGCCATTTCATGTATGCTTTATCCGTGTGTATGAAGGTAAGTCTCCCACACTGTAAAAATTAAAAGCCCTATATGTGATCGACTTTATGAAATCTACAAAGAAACGTTGAGAAGAGTGGAGGCGCGATAATGGCCATCACTTGAATGACATTATTTTGTGCGCCTAAGCATTCTAAAATGGCATATTCTACTGATTCTCCTATGGTAATAAATATGCTTCTTGAATGAAATTCAGTTTCCCGTAAACCATCCTGTATAATAGTTATAAGAAATGGTTGCACACCAGCAACTAATAAAAACGACCCTCAATTTATTTTGAGCACTCAAAGATTCAATTTTTTCTTCCACGGTTGATTATTTCGATAATAAGAAGGGACATTGTGTTCAGAAATGTATTTTCTAGCTTCATACCAAATAAATATTCAATTGGAATAAGAATGTGGAAGAAAAGTTAATGTAAGAATCATTCTATAATTGAAAGGTTGCTAAATGTTCATAGTTCATTAGATATTATTTTCATTATCCGGTCTTAAATGCAACATAAATCGTTAAGAAGAAATTATTTATTCATTAGTTCCAGACTTGATTGGAAATACCCAATTACCTAGTTGTTCTCGACAAAAATTTTTTTTAATAAAATCTGGAAATCGCTTCCTGCTGTCAAGTGTAATATAGCTAAGCACCATTTAAATTTGTATCAAATTTAGAAATGATCAATATTATTGTTATTCGTTGTGATTAGAATTTCGAAAGTGTTCTCATCACATCAAATATATCAAATATCACACCAAAAGTATCTCTAAAGTATTTAACCAAGTCTGGCACAAAGGCGTTCTTAGGAAACTTTCGTCATATGGTTTGAAGCCTCAACTTTGTTGCTTACTATCGAGTTTTCTCTCACATAGATAACTATATGTGGTGGCTAGCGGAGTCTCCTCGGATACAATGGCTATTAACGATGGTGTTCCACAGGTATTCGTCTTGGCATCAACTTTTTTTGCTCCATTTCAACGATCTGTTGGAAACGACCTCCTGTCCCTTCCAAACTTTTGCAGATGATGGTACACTTTATACCACTTTCTCATCCAGGGCCACTATATCATCCAATGAAGTCAGAGGAACGATACAGGCACAGGTCGTCACAATTAATGAAAATATGACACACATCTGACGATTTTCAAATGGAAATCTGATTATCTAGCAGAGCTTAATGCAACCAAAACTTAGGAGGGCGAATCCCACAATCCCCAATATGATGATGTCAGCTACAACTATTCCTTTAAAGTCCTCAATATCCATGGTCTGCATCACCACCAACAGCACCCTCATCATGTGAGATCGATTGCGAGAACAGTTTCACAAAAATGTGACTTTCTATTCCGTGCCAAGAGCTTCTTCGCATCCCAGCATGTCCTCATATTCAACAAAGCACAGATTCGACCAGTGCTGGAGTAGTGTTGACACGTTTGGAGTTGAGCTCCAAAACCTACGCTGAAGCTCTTAGATTCTATTCTATAGAATAGAATAGAATATAATAGAATAGGTCTTTATTCGATTAGGCCATTACAGCGTAGAATGAGTCAATAGTTTACATATATGTTAATCAAATAATTCAGTACAATTATATAAAAAAAGAACAAATCACATATTAAAAAGTGGAAACCAATAATGGTATCTATAAAAACACAGTATTCAGACTCAGTTATACATTTAAATATTCAATTCAATATGAACATTATTATAGAATAAATAAATCTAAGAGTAATCACAGTCAAGAATATTAAGTGGAGATAAGCAGTTCAAACTACATTCAAAATATTCATTCAGATTATAAAATGATTTTTCTACTAAGTGAGATTTTACTTTTTTTTTAAATGCATGTTTTGAAGTTATAAGTTTGAATTCATCGGGAAGATGATTGAAAATTTTGATTAATGAGTAAACTACATTTTTTTGTACCAACGTAAGATGAGTACTCATTGGTACATAATTATCTCTTTTTCGAGTTTCATAGTAACAGTTTTTTTTTTTTTTTTTAATTCTTCCAGATGTTCATTTACAAAGCACGACGCTTCTAATATATATATATATATATATATATATATATATATATATACTAGTAAGGGTAAGTATATTATTGTCCTTGAATGCAGCTCTACAAGATTGTCGGTTTGATAAACCTAAAATTGCTCTAATAGCCCTTTTCTGTAACTTGAAGATTCTGTCTGCATTCACGCTATTTCCCCACATTATTATGCCATATTTAATCTTTGAATATATGTATGCATAATAGGCTTCAAGACAAGCCTTCAGTGTGGAACAGTTAGAAAGTGTTCTTAAAGCAAAAATAAAACTACTAAGTTTTGGAGCTAGCCGGTGGACATGTGCTTTCCAATTCAACTTTGAATCTATTTCTAAGCCTAAGAATTTGGATGTGTTCGTAGAACTAATTGTTGCATTATCAACTTCTACTTCTATCAATGATAGTTCCTTAGCTGAAAAAGTAATTATTTTCGTTTTGTCTACGTTCAATTTCATATAGTTATCTGTGAACCACTGTTGCATTTTTAGGATATTGTCTTGAATATCATATTCAAGTTGGTACATAGTGTTTCCTTGTATGACCCTCAAGTTGTTATCGGCAAACTGTACAGTTCTACCATTTTTTTGAACTCATTTACATATAATATAAACAGAAGTGGCCCCATTGTAGAGCCTTGAGGTACTCCCGTTTCAGGACATACCCATGAGGATAAATGTTCTTTTCCCGTCACTTTTTCCACAATTTTTGTACTTTGCTTCCTAGATGTTAGGTACGATTTCAGTAAATTTTAGAAGGGACCTCTAAAACCGTATCTTTGCAATTTTTCCAGGAGCAAATTGTGATTTACTGAATCAAAGGCTTTTGATAAATCTGTGAATATTCCTGCTACAACATTTTTATTACTAAGACCATCAGAAGAGACCTATTCGTCTGATTGTGTTCGTAAATGTGAGCGATATCTTTCTTTTCTGTAGGTATTTCCATGGCCAGAAATCTAGAGAGGCGGGCTCAAGCTGGCCACTCATTGTCAAGCTAGGGACCTCCTGCCAGACTCTATTTTTCCATTGAACTTATGCATATACCCTCCAAATTTTCAAGAAAAAATCCAATGCCGATTTCCTCTCCCAATATTCCACCGCTGGCAAACACGAGGTTGTTCGAACAATATAGGCGTGTTGTCAAAATATGGAAAATTTAAAAAAATACGACCGCAGCTATCTCACTAATCATTATTGATTTCAGACGCTGGTGAAAAAAAATACAGAGGATCCGAATAGTTTTTTCTACCATTTCAAAGTCAAGTTGATTTTTTATAACAGATTGCCACCCATAAACGGTGATGTTAAAAAAAGTGGTGCATCTAATCTGGAATCTCGAATCTATGCTTTGTAGATAATGAGGAGCTTCTTGGGTGTGAAGTAGCTGTTGGCACGGAATAGAAAACCCAAGTTTCTGTGAAGCAGTTTTCGCAATGGAGCTTACATAATCGTTGCATGAGACAGTGCTGTTGGTGGTGATACCGAGCGTGGATATTGAGAACTTCATAGAAATTGATTGACTGACATCATCATATTAGGGACTGTGGGTTACATTAAACTCTACGAGATTATCAGGTCCCTATTTCATCATTCTTGCCAGATCTTCATTTATTCTAGCCACCTGTCACCGTCTTGCTCCTCTGGCTTCATTAAATGATATAGGGACTTTAGATGAGAAAACAGTAGGAAGTGTCATCCGAAAAGCTATTAACGGGAGAGGAGATCACTTCCAACAGATTATTGATATGAAGCAAGAACAAAGTTGGTGTCAAGACAGATCCCTGTGGACACCAACGTTGATATCAATTGTAACGGGGGATAATCTGTCAATCATCATATGGAGTGATCTACCTGAGAGAAAACTCGATGATAAACGATGTAGTTGAGGCGGCAAACCATATGACAAAATTTAACAAGCAGGTATTGTTACCAAATTCGATCAATTGCTTTGGAGATAGCCAATACCCTAGATTGTCGAAGCTCTAATATTATCTATAATGTATTATCACACACCAAATTTTATTAATTTCAAACATCGAATTTTTTCCGAAATTGCCTGAATAAGGAACATCTTAATACATATTTTGTGTTTCATTCACACGATACCATATAATTTGGATGAATTAACATGTAGTAAAAGCAAAGGCTTGGGGATAACTTATCATCTCAAACCAAATCGTAAGACTAGTACAAACTGGGATACAATCGATAGAAACTTAGTATCCCGACAGACGGCCTACAGTATCAGAGCCGTATCCGCCCAAATGAGGCACAATCGTAGGCGACTGGATATAAACGAACCAACGACTGTCTGCAATATATCAAAGAATTGTCCGTTTTGAATAGATAACCTAGGATCCTAGGTAACTTCTAAAATCAGTGAGGAAGTAAAACTTTGTCGGGAGATTTAACCCCATGTATTTATATCTGTACACTCTACTGACAACTAAGATACCACTAATTGTAGCCCAGTTTGTACTAGGCTTCAACACTTTTCCCTATATGTATCATCAACTCAGTTGCTCAGTTTATGTACGCCTAATTTCTCATTTATGACATTTTGTGGAGTATGAAGTCAATGACATTTTAAGATCACATTCATATTATATATAGCAAATATACGTTATCTTGATCTCTTAAATTTTTCTATTTACCAATTGAAGAAGTAAGTAAATTCACGAATTTGTTATCTTACACGACATTTTTTTATTCAATAAATCGAACTCTACATTCAATAAGTCATTAGAGAAAGGGCGTTACAAAATCTACAAGTACACAAAAGCAAGGAATATCTTCCTACGACTCATTTGTATCTTCCCTTGATTTACAGTTGCATATCCGCTTCCGTAGGCGTGTCCCCCAGTGATTCAATAAAACTGGGGAATTTTAGCGTTCGCTAATAAATAAAGACACTCCTGAAGTGTTAGTTTGAAGTTATATGGTGGTGTTTCGTAAGGGTTTCCGGGATTTATGTGCATGTGGGTTCAGCAGGAACTGTTTATTACTTTACTAGATGACGTTATACGCCTCCCGCCTTCCTGCCTGCCCGCAGTATGACCTACTAGATGCTAATATACAAACTGGTCTCAACTTCATCATTAATACTTCGAGAAAAATAACGATATTAATCATCAAGCATTGTTATCCTGCAAAATGAAAATCTAATCAATTTACTGCAGATGTATGTTGACTATACATTAGGACACCATTTGAAAGACTAAAGATGGATGTCAAAAATACCACTTGTAGCGGGGTTACCGTGACAAAACAATCAATAGGAAGGGCGTCTCCATTTTTTTTTCATACACACAGCCATCATCTCATCCCAAAAACATCTGAATCGGTACAGAAAGACTCAAACCGGGTAGGTATAAGGGAAGTATTGTAATCATGGTATAACAAATTTTTCCGGATTTCCGCGGATATATCCATTTTGAGGATTTCTGAATCGATCTAGATTATTACTTCCCTTACAAGTTGTGAAAGTAAGAACTATATAGATTATGGGCTCGGTAGTCCCGTTTCGAGTGGTATTTTTGACATGCATCTTCAGTATTTCAAATGGAATTATAGTACTTTATTGAACTATAGTGACAAACATGTTATTATGGTAATAAATATACAGGGGTATTTCGGGAGGAAATGGAAATATTTTAAGGACATATCTAGTAAGCCAAATTAAGCGAAATAAGCTGATACGATTTTTATTTGTTTCAGTGATACTTTGATTAATTGTAATTTAAAAACAAAAGGAAAATTTATTTCAAAACTAGCAGAACAAAACAAACAAAAATGAGCAAATGATATTAATTCACTACAAATTTTCGAACACATCGAACACATTGCAAATAAGTGTATCGAAGTGGGCAGTTCGATACACTTATTTGCAAGTTTATAAATTGAACTAGTAATGCCGAGTTTCAGTGAACGATGATTCGTTCTAATGAACGCTGCCTTTATTGTCCACTTTCGTAGCATAAACCAACCACATCATCCAGCTCCAAAGACAAAATCTAAGGCAGTGAGATCCGGTGATCTGGGTGGCTAAGGATGCCGGCCGTCTCTTCCAATTGATTCGAAGGTAATTCGTCCAATATTTCCTCTAAATGATATTCCAAAAAATGTGAGTAACTTTCCCCATTAAGGCACAGTACTACCATTATAGAAACCATAAACAAACATCATATGTGCATATTCTTTATGACTGAATTTGTGAGTGTGTGTGCATTTTTACAATCTCTTGCACAACTGTCAGTTTTTGTGACACTTGCCTATTTAAAATTGTGTTATTTGGGACAACGTTATAAAAGTTAACTTGATGACAAATAAAAATCGGACTTAATCATACTTAAAAATGGCTTCCTAGGCATGTCCTTAAGATATTTTCATTTTCTCCCGAAACATCCAGTATATCACACGCATTTATTAAACCAAGTGACGTCATTTGTGTGACGTCAGAGTCTTTTTTATGTATGTTTAATCTGAGGCATATTTTGATAGTTCGTATGACAGCAGGTGTCAGAATAAAACAAGGTTATTATAGTGTGAATAATTTCGAAAGTCAACCCAATGCTTGCGTCAGTATAATAATACATAGAGTTGCAAAATAAATTCTGTCGATCTTTTGAATACAATTTCAATGTAATAATAATTTAATAATTATATATTTATAATATTTTTCCAAAAAGGATATAGTTAATGCCCTTTATTGAAATTAACAAATGTCTAATGAATATTTATCAGATAGAAACTTTTATTGTAGACATGGTGTATCTCCTAAACAATTTTAATGATTTATAGCTTACGATATGGTATTGTGTTGAAAAATCAATCATCAAAACAAATTTAATATTCAAAATTTTTCCATTTGAATGTATCCCTAATACAGGAAAATGTAATAGAATCAATGGCCCATGAGCTGTCGATTTTGTTCAAAATTTTTACTTTTATTTGTCTACTTTTATCATATTTCTCGTCTTTATATTTTATTTATTATATTTCTGGGAATATGCGTAACATCGCTTTCGGTCATGGTCAATTTAAAACAAAAAATCATTTAATAATGTGATATTCATTCAAAAACTGATCAAATCCAATATGAATATAAACGGATTTTTCATTATGTCGCTATACGATATGGTATTGTGTTGAAAAATCACTTAAGTACATCAAAAGGATTTAATTTTTTCAATTTTTCCATTTGAATGTATCCCTAATACAGGAAAATGTAATAGAATCAATGGCCCATGAGCTGTCGATTTTGTTCAAAATTTTTACTTTTATTTGTCTATTTTTATCATATTTCTCGTCTTTATATTTTATTTATTATATTTCTGGGAATATGCGTAACATCGCTTTCGGTCATGGTCAATTTAAAACAAAAAATCATTTAATAATGTGATATTCATTCAAAAACTGATCAAATCCAATATGAATATAAACGGATTTTTCATTATGTCGCTATACGATATGGTATTGTGTTGAAAAATCACTTAAGTACATCAAAAGGATTTAATTTTTTCAATTTTTCCATTTAAATGTATCCCTAATACAGGAAAATGTAATAGAATCAATGGCCCATGAGCTGTCGATTTTGTTCAAAATTTTTACTTTTATTTGTCTACTTTTATCATATTTCTCGTCTTTATATTTTATTTATTATATTTCTGGGAATATGCGTAACATCGCTTTCGGTCATGGTCAATTTAAAACAAAAAATCATTTAATAATGTGATATTCATTCAAAAACTGATCAAATCCAATATGAATATAAACGGATTTTTCATTATGTCGCTATACGATATGGTATTGTGTTGAAAAATCACTTAAGTACATCAAAAAGATTTAATTTTTTCAATTTTTCCATTTAAATGTATCCCTAATACAGGAAAATGTAATAGAATCAATGGCCCATGAGCTGTCGATTTTGTTCAAAATTTTTACTTTTATTTGTCTACTTTTATCATATTTCTCGTCTTTATATTTTATTTATTATATTTCTGGGAATATGCGTAACATCGCTTTCGGTCATGGTCAATTTAAAACAAAAAATCATTTAATAATGTGATATTCATTCAAAAACTGATCAAATCCAATATGAATATAAACGGATTTTTCATTATGTCGCTATACGATATGGTATTGTGTTGAAAAATCACTTAAGTACATCAAAAAGATTTAATTTTTTCAATTTTTCCATTTAAATGTATCCCTAATACAGGAAAATGTAATAGAATCAATGGCCCATGAGCTGTCGATTTTGTTCAAAATTTTTACTTTTATTTGTCTACTTTTATCATATTTCTCGTCTTTATATTTTATTTATTATATTTCTGGGAATATGCGTAACATCGCTTTCGGTCATGGTCAATTTAAAACAAAAAATCATTTAATAATGTGATATTCATTCAAAAACTGATCAAATCCAATATGAATATAAACGGATTTCTCATTATGTCGCTATACGATATGGCATTGTGTTGAAAAATCACTTAAGTACATCAAAAGGATTTAATTTTTTCAATTTTTCCATTTAAATGTATCCCTAATACAGGAAAATGTAATAGAATCAATGGCCCATGAGCTGTCGATTTTGTTCAAAATTTTTACTTTTATTTGTCTACTTTTATCATATTTCTCGTCTTTATATTTTATTTATTATATTTCTGGGAATATGCGTAACATCGCTTTCGGTCATGGTCAATTTAAAACAAAAAATCATTTAATAATGTGATATTCATTCAAAAACTGATCAAATCCAATATGAATATAAACGGATTTTTCATTATGTCGCTATACGATATGGTATTGTGTTGAAAAATCACTTAAGTACATCAAAAGGATTTAATTTTTTCAATTTTTCCATTTAAATGTATCCCTAATACAGGAAAATGTAATAGAATCAATGGCCCATGAGCTGTCGATTTTGTTCAAAATTTTTACTTTTATTTGTCTACTTTTATCATATTTCTCGTCTTTATATTTTATTTATTATATTTCTGGGAATATGCGTAACATCGCTTCCGGTCATGGTCAATTTAAAACAAAAAATCATTTAATAATGTGATATTCATTCAAAAACTGATCAAATCCAATATGAATATAAACGGATTTCTCATTATGTCGCTATACGATATGGCATTGTGTTGAAAAATCACTTAAGTACATCAAAAGGATTTAATTTTTTCAATTTTTCCATTTAAATGTATCCCTAATACAGGAAAATGTAATAGAATCAATGGCCCATGAGCTGTCGATTTTGTTCAAAATTTTTACTTTTATTTGTCTACTTTTATCATATTTCTCGTCTTTTTATTTTATTTATTATATTTCTGGGAATATGCGTAACATCGCTTTCGGTCATGGTCAATTTAAAACAAAAAATCATTTAATAATGTGATATTCATTCAAAAACTGATCAAATCCAATATGAATATAAACGGATTTTTCATTATGTCGCTATACGATATGGTATTGTGTTGAAAAATCACTTAAGTACATCAAAAGGATTTAATTTTTTCAATTTTTCCATTTAAATGTATCCCTAATACAGGAAAATGTAATAGAATCAATGGCCCATGAGCTGTCGATTTTGTTCAAAATTTTTACTTTTATTTGTCTACTTTTATCATATTTCTCGTCTTTATATTTTATTTATTATATTTCTGGGAATATGCGTAACATCGCTTTCGGTCATGGTCAATTTAAAACAAAAAATCATTTAATAATGTGATATTCATTCAAAAACTGATCAAATCCAATATGAATATAAACGGATTTTTCATTATGTCGCTATACGATATGGTATTGTGTTGAAAAATCACTTAAGTACATCAAAAAGATTTAATTTTTTCAATTTTTCCATTTAAATGTATCCCTAATACAGGAAAATGTAATAGAATCAATGGCCCATGAGCTGTCGATTTTGTTCAAAATTTTTACTTTTATTTGTCTACTTTTATCATATTTCTCGTCTTTATATTTTATTTATTATATTTCTGGGAATATGCGTAACATCGCTTTCGGTCATGGTCAATTCAAAACAAAAACTCATTTAATAATGTGATATTCATTCAAAAACTGATCAAATCCAATATGAATATAAACGGATTTTTCATTATGTCGCTATACGATATGGTATTGTGTTGAAAAATCACTTAAGTACATCAAAAAGATTTAATTTTTTCAATTTTTCCATTTAAATGTATCCCTAATACAGGAAAATGTAATAGAATCAATGGCCCATGAGCTGTCGATTTTGTTCAAAATTTTTACTTTTATTTGTCTACTTTTATCATATTTCTCGTCTTTATATTTTATTTATTATATTTCTGGGAATATGCGTAACATCGCTTTCGGTCATGGTCAATTTAAAACAAAAAATCATTTAATAATGTGATATTCATTCAAAAACTGATCAAATCCAATATGAATATAAACGGATTTTTCATTATGTCGCTATACGATATGGTATTGTGTTGAAAAATCACTTAAGTACATCAAAAAGATTTAATTTTTTCAATTTTTCCATTTAAATGTATCCCTAATACAGGAAAATGTAATAGAATCAATGGCCCATGAGCTGTCGATTTTGTTCAAAATTTTTACTTTTATTTGTCTACTTTTATCATATTTCTCGTCTTTATATTTTATTTATTATATTTCTGGGAATATGCGTAACATCGCTTTCGGTCATGGTCAATTCAAAACAAAAACTCATTTAATAATGTGATATTCATTCAAAAACTGATCAAATCCAATATGAATATAAACGGATTTTTCATTATGTCGCTATACGATATGGTATTGTGTTGAAAAATCACTTAAGTACATCAAAAAGATTTAATTTTTTCAATTTTTCCATTTAAATGTATCCCTAATACAGGAAAATGTAATAGAATCAATGGCCCATGAGCTGTCGATTTTGTTCAAAATTTTTACTTTTATTTGTCTACTTTTATCATATTTCTCGTCTTTATATTTTATTTATTATATTTCTGGGAATATGCGTAACATCGCTTTCGGTCATGGTCAATTTAAAACAAAAAATCATTTAATAATGTGATATTCATTCAAAAACTGATCAAATCCAATATGAATATAAACGGATTTCTCATTATGTCGCTATACGATATGGCATTGTGTTGAAAAATCACTTAAGTACATCAAAAGGATTTAATTTTTTCAATTTTTCCATTTAAATGTATCCCTAATACAGGAAAATGACATTGAATCAATTGGTTCATATCGCACCAAGAGCAGTTACAATGAATCCGTTTGAACGTGTTACGAATCCAATAAACTTTTCAACACTTCAAGCATTCACACAAAACAAAGGGTGGCTCATAGAGGTATTCATAAATCATAACGCAAATCGAAAGGGTAACATCGTCAATTCACTAAGTATATCTGCCCCTAAAAGTTTCTGAATTGTGAGGGGTAAAAGAACGCGGTGTAAAATTATCAGTACGGAACGCCCTTCTCTAGTATAGTATTGATTGCAGACAATTCAATTTTTACTTAACCGCATCCGTCGTTCAGAACATTCATCATGTAAGAAGAAGGTATATCCGTGCACTCTGCATTCAACAAAACAGTTCTGATAGGAGAAAAGATACATGAATATTGCCCGAAACGATTCTTATCGAGGTGAATGGGTTGCGGTAAACAGAGCTCATATGATGGTAATAGCTGAATATCTACCTGCAGGATCAACTTAAAATCGGACATTGCTTCAATCAATGA
Organism: Endomychus coccineus; assembly: GCA_958510875.1. Lineage (NCBI taxonomy): Eukaryota > Metazoa > Arthropoda > Insecta > Coleoptera > Endomychidae > Endomychus > Endomychus coccineus. The sequence goes on along the minus strand of OY294070.1, from coordinate 111,955,489 downwards.
GAATATAGCAAATTCAACAGTACTTGAAAATATCTTTTGTAAAAGTAATAGTATAAAACTAATTTTTCACGGCAACGCTGAACAAACAAATATGGATATATTTGGCATAATTATTAAAATTATTCAAACTTACATGCAGATGGAAGTCAAGAAAAACGACCTATTTCAAGTATTTCGCATACGAAAAAAGGTTAAGGAAAAAATAGAACGATAGCAGTGGAATTCGTGCGCCGCTGCAACCGTGGCAGTGTTTTTTATAGCAAAAAGTCTCTTAAAAGTGATGATATATACAAATACATACAAGGACATACTATTCCCTTGATTGATAATAAGAAAATATACAGGGTGTCCCAGGTTTTAGTAGCAGAACTTCAACAGTCGATAGAAAATTTGATTTTGAGAAAAAAGTTATATATGCACAGACGCTTAGTTTTTGAGATACAGGGTGTTAAAATTGAAAAAAAAATTTAGTTTTTTGCGAATATCTCCGGAACCGTTTATCGTACAGAAAATAGCTCTTGTGAGCATTTTCCACTTATAGTAAGCTATGTTCTGTGATAAAAAATTTTTTTTAGTCATAAACGGTGGAAATGTTGGAGGGGTAGTAGGTGTTTTTCTCCCCAACTTCTACGCCACTAGAAAAAGTACGGTTTTGAGACAATCATTTGAGCCGCCAATGTTTTCTACACAAAAAAGGTACTATTGGTCATAAGCTCTAAAGTTGACCGTTTTCGAGAAAAATCAACTTTTATGTTGAAAAACATGGTAAATTTTTTGGTTTTTTTACTTGTTCTAACGTTTGAATAAATTTTGTTTGATTAGTATGAATTGACCATGTTTTTCAACATAAAAGTTAATTTTTCTCGGAAACGGTCAACTTTAGAGGTACCAGAGGTACCTTTTTTGTGTAGAAAACATTGGCGGCTCGAATGGTTGTCTCAAAACCGTATTTTTTCCAGTAGCGTAGAAGTTGGGAAGAAAAACACCCACTACCCCTTCAAAATCTGCACCAATCATGAGTAAAAAAATTTTTTTTTCACACAGAACATAGCAAAACCTGTTCTCTGTAAACGAAATTTTTTTTTCAATTTCAACACCCTGTATATCAAAAACTAAGCGTCTGTGCATATATGTTAATAGAAATTTTTTTTCTCAAAATCAAATTTTCTATTGACTGTTGAAGTTCTGCTACTAAAACCTGGGACACCCTGTATATCAAGTCACTGAATCGAACAAGTTAAAACATTAATTAATGACAGATTCGTAATGACCTGTTGAATTTGACTTTTTTCACGGCATTCTTGAACATACAAATATGGATATATTTAGAATAGTTATTGAAATAATTCAAACGGGCATGCAGATGGAAGACAACAAAAACGATCTATTTCAAGTATACATAGGAATAAATTGAACGATAGCAGTGGAACTCGTGCGCCGCTGGAAATGTGATAGTGTTTTCTATAGCAAAAAGTGTCTTAAAAGTAAAGATATATACATAAGTTGCTGGACCAAGCAAGGGCATACGATTACCTTGATTGATAATAAGAAAATATATATAAAGTCACTGAACCGAACAACTTAAAACAATAATTAATAACATATTCTTAAATTCCTTTTTAGATTTTTCTTATAATTGTTTTTCTATTTTCATAATAATATGCTTAAAAAACCATAGATAATCTTTTATAATTTATTCTATATAAGTCAGAGCATAAATGCTACCTGGAAAATATGTTACGTGTTACGTTCTTGTTTGTTTACAATGAATCATTTCTGCAATAAATATATATTGTTTCGCTCTTCTCTTAAAGTACATACTGTTAGCTGATAATTATTTGATAACTGATAATAATCTTTTCCACTCACATTTAATCTATATAAGTCCAGGCAACGAACCGGAAAAAAAAAGACATGTAGGTCAGAATCGAAAAATGTTTGTAGGATTCGATTCGTGGGGTAATCAGGATCATTCACAACACATAAAACCTCACCGGACAAACCCCCCCCCCCCACTTCAAGTAAATCTGACGTCAAAATATCAGCGACCCAAACAACCCACTTGGTGCATTTTAATTTTGAAATTACCAGGGGGTGGGACCGGTGAGGTTTTATTTGTTATGAATGATCCTGATAACCCCACGAATCGAATCCCACACATTTTTTTCGATTCTGACCTACATGTCTTTTTTTTATCATAGCTGAAATCCCGGCTCATTGCCTGGATTAATAGTCGGCGAAATGTAAAACAAGGCGTTTTATAAAACGCCTAGTCTTTTCCTAAATGAACAAATTTCAATTATTTACATTCTGACTTTTTACGCGATTTATGATACTAACATTTTTTAGTCATATTGAATAATAACGTCTATTTCACAATATGCCTGGATAATGTTCAATCATTTTGTACAAGATTGCATCAGAGTTGGGCATTTCATGTCTATCCAGAAAATCGTTGTAATGTCAGTGAACAGTGATGTTTGGAAGTAGTTTGTAGTGAAAGAGATGAAAATGTTGAGAGAATCGGGTGATTTAGACAATGCCGATTTAAATGTTGTTAATGAAACATAATTTTATGAAGAACTACATAAAGACTTATGTATTTAACTCTAACTTATATATTTAACCTCAAAGAGATTTTGGAGCTAGTATGCAACAGATTACTTGCACGAAATGTCAACGGCCAATGTTAGGTTAGGTATCATCAGCTAAATTTTTATCGCCATCGTCTGAATCACCTGATTCTCCCAACATTTTCTTATTTTTCACTGTTTAATAACATTACAACGAATTTGCGGGACAGATTTGTTTTTGTTGTTGTAGTTGTTGAACGATTTTGATGAAATTTGACTGAAAGCAGTTTTAAATTTACTGTTAAAGTTTTGAATCGATTCAATGTAACTTTGGGAGTTACGATTTTTTTAAATTTAAACCCTTCAGAAAAAAGGTGTTTATTACACGATTTCTCTGAAGAACAATAGGGTTCGTCACCGAACAGCAAACCATATAACAATTGTTTGTCAAAATTTGAATTTGACATGACCTTTCGTTTTTGAGTTATCGTAGGTAAAATATTTCGTGACGGACATGCAGACAGGAAGACAGACACGGATTTTTTCAAAGTTACTTAATATTCGATGAAAAATACTATGGTGTAGGAATTTTTGCTCTGCTTTTATTAACTATTTTAGTAATTGGTTGAGTAAATGCAATATACTCTTCCGACTATCCGATAAAGCTAGGCACCGAGCCAGTCGAAGGCTCTTAAAAACCAGTAATGCTAAGCGAACAGGTAAAAGGGTTCTAGAGTAGGCGCTAATCCCTTCGAGAAATACACAAAAAAGATACTAGAGCTTTTGATCCCCAGACTATTTATGAACGGCCCGATATTCAGCAATGAACATTATCGAATAGGAAAGTGGAATTTGACTTTCCGCCAGAATACTGACTTGAAATAAGCAATAGTGGCTCTAATTCAAATGAAATTGGCGATAAATCGCATTTTTCTAGAATTTCGGATTGAATAATTATGCGGCTCGAAGGACCAAGAAATGCAGAAATATTGACTGAATAGGGCTGTCTGGATATCGCCTTTTAGAAAATGTAATATAATATGAATCAACATCGTTTACCGCCAAATGTTTCGAAAATTATTACACAGAATTCATGAAATATGAACTAAATGATGATAAAGTTCTGAATTTTCTACCAATTGCTTTGGCGAAAGATCAAAACGAACGGGAGCCATTCGGGCATTCGACAAGCTTTGATCTTATTTTGGCATTGTATGATTTGTATGCCTCTTTCGCAGCGTTTATTGTTTCATGGCACATATGTTGTCGGATGAGTTCCTGCGAATATGAAATATGAGGAGCTAAATTCCATTGATTGAGTTTGTAGGAGATAAAATATTCCCCATTATTGCCAAAATTGAATAGTTGTATTGTAATTAATCATCTTAATTGAAGGGAAATCAGGATATATTGACTGGAAACAAGTAGCATGAATTAATTGTGCTACTTTCTTTGTTATTTCAGACCTTCTTGACCAATCCTTTATCAATTTGTCTTAAGTGTGTATGCGTAACAATTCATTCATTTGTTTCAACTAGATATAATAAATTACTATTCATAATTCAAATGGGTGGACGCACCTAAGTTTTCACATCACTAATTAGGGATACTACTAGTTCTTCGTATAAAATCAATTCAATTGATTCCTAATTATATTACGTAACGTATAATCATAAATTATTGTATCTCCTGATCTCTTGTATTTCAAAAGTCAGGTGTCATTCCCAATGTACAAATACTACACTATAATATTTAGGCTGACTTAATAGGACTAAAAAGTATTCAAGAGGAAGCTCCTTGTTGTTTTTCGAAATATAAAATTGATTGTGTTAATTTTCGAAGATAATGTGTATGAATTTAAAATGCCTGAAATGATCTAATTCAATGTCGGATAGACGTTCGATTTTTGTGTGAATTATTAACACCACCATAAAAGATTTAGAGCTAGACTATAAAGAACCTGTGATCAATTGATCACGTGACATCCATCACTCGTTAATGTTTGTTGAGTTGGATTTGGTTAAATATTTTTAATTACTCAATCAATTTCATAATGAACTCAAGGTGGTTTTAATTTTTGAAGCGTTCTTAACTTATAATGTATGTTTAATCTGAGTTTTTTATCAGATCACTCTATGTGGTGGTTGACTAGATGTCCTCCGATATAATGGCTTTCTACGCTGGTGTTCCACAGGGACCTGTCTTGGCACCAACTTTGTTTCTGCTCCACATAAACGATGTACTAGAAGTGACCAGCACACAGCTCTACAGATGCTGGGACATTTCATACCGCTTTCTCATCATCTAGATCCCTTGTACCATCCATTGAAGCGAGAGGACCGACACAGAGATAGGTTGACGCAATAATGGAGATCTGGCAAAGATTTTGGAATGGAGATCTGATAATCTAGTAGACTTTAATGCAACCAAAACTCCAGTTTGCGCCTTCTCCACGAAGGCGGATCCCGCAAGTCAAAATGGTTTGTACGCGATAATTCGCAAATAATTACAATACTCCTCTTACACTAATACTACGTCGAGTGGAGGAAGTAAAAATAAGTTAACTTGTATTTCTAATATACGACAACCAAAAAAATTAATATATACCCAAATAGTGTCAATGCGCTAATGATTCTGTACACACTTTCTTTACGACATCTTTTTTTTAATACTTTGATTCAACGAGGGGGAAACCTATAATGTTCGAAGAACATAATGTGAGCCAGCAGTGGAATGTAGCGAGAGGAGGTAGCATTCGAATTTTTCTTGAACGTTTGGAGGTTATAGCTATAGGGAAAGACCTCACTAGGCAAAGATTCCCCAACTTCGTTGTTCGATAAAAAAATTAAGTCTGGTAGGAAGAAGTTAGGCAAGACTCGAGATATTTGATCTCTTTTTCCTAGCAATATATTTTTGATACTGTAAATAAATCTCCCTCCTGCTGGCTATACATTTTTTTACTTTATTTTCTATTCTTCCATCTACTGATATTACTGCACCAAGGTTATTTGAACTTTCAGCTAACATGACTAAACGTCGCATATGAGTAGTTAATTTAAAAATTGTTATTATCAAATCCGGGTATGTACTAGCAATTACTAGCCATTTCAAATTTTTCATAGATTGAAGAATAGAAAAGTGTTCCACACGATTATCCAACTACAGACGTTTCAATTTCACAGAGATAAGTCTATCATTATCGCGTTGCATCAAAGATGATTACCGTGTTAAATGAACGTGATAGTTAAATCTCTAGTATTAACGGTCAGATTTTTATTGTTCACTGACCCATAATTTCGTAACATACTTAAACGGAATTTGTGCGCGTTCTCTACAAAAGTCCAACTAGGAATAGGATAATAGAACCAGTTACAGTCCTACATCATAGTAACACAATAGTCTAATATTCTCTCTATTTCTATAGGTAGCTATTATCTAACACCGGGCCTTTTATGTAAGTTTGGCATAACCATTAACGTAATATTTCACTTAAGGAAGTGCTCATTGTATCACATCTTAGGGGAGTGATCAAGAAGGTAAAATGAATTAGAATAGTTATAGAAAAAGATATCGTCCACTATTTCCACTACGAATCTTTCTGTAATTTTACGATGTGTGATATCTTTCAACTACTATATTTTTGAAATGCTGGATTTTCCGGAATCATTGATGAATTAAAATTAGATTTTTTCCCGAAAATTTATGTATAATCCATTTTTAATCCAATTGAATATGGGGGCATAGAAAAATCTTATTACAATAACCACATGCGTAGAGATGATTGATAAAAAAGAACAAGATTGTTCAAGCATGTGACAATCTGGATACACTAACCTGTCAAAATGATACATATGATTGGTGACGCGCATAGGATTTTATTTTGTATGAACTATCTCCACTCTTCGCAGAAGACATGACCCATTAGTAGAGCATATTAATAGGACATTTGTATGTAATGAAAATATGCTACACATTGTTGTTATTCTGAAAGATTTTAACTTATAGAAGCTACTTTCAATTATTTATTTTAAAGAATTGGGGATTCTTTTAACTGAATTATGATACATAGATAGAATAAACATAGTTTGCGGTTTGGTTACGTGATGGAAAAGGTTCCCATGATGGGTTGCAGCTGCAGTTATGTCACATGATAGTAAGCAATCTTCTGGAGTTGTGCTATTGTGATATGGTATGTTCATCAGAAGAAAGGAATGACGTCATAGTTAATAATTTTGTGCAACCCCTTGATTTGAACAATTTCCCTAGATAAGTGCTGCGCAATCTTCAAACCAGGAGGTATATTTCATTCTAACTGGCATTTATATATTCATTAGCCTTAAAATCGCATAATTTTCCGAATCTGTGGAAAGTTTCAAAATTAGTACCGGTTTTTAAAAAAGGTAATAGACATGAGGTTACTAATTATCGCCCAATTGCCATCATCAATAGCTTCAGTAAAATATTTGAATATATTTTATATGGTGCTACTTTCAATCATGTAAAACTGCAGATATCCCCAGAGCAGCATGGGTTCATGCATGGCAGATCAACTGTTACTAACTTAGGTTGCTACAGTCAATACTTGGCTGACGTTATTGATGAGGGTGGCCAGGTTGACTGTATCTCGATTTTGCTAAGGCATTTGATAAAATGGATAACAGTATTTATTGAATAAAATGTCTAGCTTTGAATTTACAAATCATTTGATTGCATTTTGGAATTCTTACCTGAGTGATAGATATCAATATGCAGAGTATACAGGTTTTAAATCGTATTCATTTCATGACACCTCAGATGTACCTCAAGGGTGTGTACTTGGACCACTCCTATTCAATTTATTTATCAATAACATTTCTTCTTTATTTGTCTATTATTTTCTTCTTTATGCAAACGATTTAAAAATTTACCTGGCAGTAAAGCATCCTTTATGTTGTATCTCACTGCAGTATGACTTGGATGCACTCAGTACTTGGTGTGTAATCAATCATCTGAAGTTTAGTATAAGTAAGTGCACTGTTATGACTTTCACCAAGAAAATTACGTCTATTATTTACAATTACAAACTTGTTGACACATCCCTTGCTCGTTCCAATATAATAGTTTCAGATAGTTGGAAGTTTTGTTTGACGTGAAATTGTCATTTGCGTCTCACCTTGAATTACTTGTTTCTAGCGCCTACAGAATGCTGGGCTTTATCATCTGATATAGCCGCGTAATTAACAATAGTGATTCAATAATTATATTATACAATTCATTTGTCCGTTCTAAGCTCGAATATGCTTCAATAGTGTGGAACCCCCATTATAACATTTATATAAACAAAATAGAGCGCGTTTTTTGAGATATTTAGCCTTCAAAGCTGATGGTAATTATCCACCTGTTGGATTTTCCCACCAGGCTCCATTAGATAGATTCTCTTGCCTAGAGAATAGGGCATAGTATTTTATTCCTGTATAAGGTCATTCATAACTTGGTTGACTGTCCTGTGATTTTATCAAGGCTAAATTTACACGTGTCATCTGCTCCACACTAACATTTTATCTACCACTCTGCAGAACAAACACGTTATTATTTTCTCCAATATTCCAAATGTGTAGATTCTACGAGATGAACGGTATGACTGTTGACATATTTTGATGTAACCCTAATGAGATTTCTAAAGCTGTGTATTAGTTAATTTCAATTCCTACTCTGTAATTATATTATATGTACTCTAAGCTCTCCAAGGAATTCCTCCCGTTGAGCTAGTGCAATTAAATGAACAAATAAATAAATAAATAACCACTTTTAGGGGTTGCTACATAAAACAGTTTAGTTTATTCAATTGACTTGACAGTTCATATAATATTCGTTGTGATTCTAATTTTCAATAGGATTTGCATCGTCGAAAAAATTGAGTGAGAATGTCGAAGATATCATGAGAGTACGTAATTTCTGTGAGTAAGGCACTATGAAAATCCTACTTATTGTATCTATAGCTACATTTTGAATGTACTACGACGACGAAGAAAGTTAAAGCACATGTGTTAGATCTAACACGATAGGATCCGAAAATCCCCCATGGTGTGTCTCTATTTATTTAATCATGAAACAAAATGCAAATCCTTTGACGCCTAACATAATTTTAAACTTGTAATTAAGCCTAGCTTAGAGTCAGTTTGAACAAAATTAACGGCTGGAATTATCCCTTACAGCTAATGATGCTAATCCATTATGTTCTCCTTTATTCGAGGCACAACTAAACGCAAATTATGTTTACATGAAGTGATTTTAATTGAAATTATAAAATTTTTCAGTTCACCGAATTTGAATAGATGTTATATAATCTACACTATATATTTGATACTATATAAGGGTATACAATTTGACGAAAGGGAACAATTAGAATTCACCGTGTATTGTACTTGAAAATTCTTGTGATAGCGAATCTCAGTACATCCTATTCCATTTTATTATATTCAACGTGGGATTATTGAGATGATTAAATGGGAAAATTGAACCATATGTGGGATTCGAACCCTCATCCTTGGATGCCCATTCTAGCGTGTCGACTTCGTCAAAATTACATATTCTTGTGAATATAAACCTTTGGTAGGATAGTAGATCATTGTCGGAACTAGGAGGGCAAGATGAAAATGAAACAGATGGCACCCCAATCGAAAATACTATGTGACATTTGTGATGTACCACCATCTTTAACTAGAACGCATTACAATTTTCAGACTGATATGTCATTGAGTTCTGTTTTGACACCCATCGAAAGCAAGCAACTTCGAAGATTTTGGTAAACATGGAAAAAAGTGAATTTCGCGTCTTGATTAAACATAATTTCTTGCGTGGAAAAAACATTACGCAAACCAAATCATCGCTTGTTAAACATTATGGAGACTCCTGATCATCGATTGGTACGATTCACAAGTGGTTTACTGATTTTCGTTGAGGTAGTATGACCACAAAGGAACGCCGAACTTTCTTATCGTCCAATTAACAACACACCAGAGACCAAAGAACAGTGGAAACAGTGAACTTGTCCTAGCGAATCGAAGACGAAAAAGGCAAAAATGGGTTTATCGGCCAACAAAGTCATGGCGAAAGCTTTTGGGATGCACACGGTATCGTCCATATCGATTACCTTGAAAAGGCCAAAACGACCATCGGCGTATATTATGCAGAGCTTTTGGATCGATTCAAATCCGATTTGAAACGAAAGCGAACGCATTTGGCAAAGAAAAAAAGTACTCTTCCACCAGAACAACGCACCGACGCACAAGTCAGCAGTCGCGATGGCAACATTGCATAAATTGAATTTGGCCTCCTGCGATTTTTATCTATTTCCAAACTTGAAGAAATGGCTCAGCGGAAAGAGATTTGGCTCCAACGATGTGTTCATCGCTGAAACAAAAGCCTATTTTGGAGGAATGCCGAAATCGTATTATTTGGAAGGGATCGAAAAATTAGAATAACGTTGGACAAAGTGTATCGTGCTACGAGGAGATTATGTTGAGAAATAAAATAAGTTTTGACCAAATAAATCATTTCTTGTTTCATTTTTCAGGGACTTTTCAGCTTACCCTCGTATGTGATTGGAAGGCCTCAAGTTCAAATCTTTTGGTGATGGCATCCTGGATCTTATAGAACTGACTAAGGAAGTTCTGGGTACAAACCATCAGAATGAAAGAAAATCAATATGTAAATAAAACAGATTCGACGAACCGACAATTTTCATCATTAACAATAGTATATGAAGAGAGTGCACTCGAATATGTTTTCATACATACCTCCTACTATAGCTACTATAGCCCAGTAAAGGTCATAGCCATTTTGTAGATATCTTCGAAACGGTTTAAGAATTATGAAATTTAAAGTGGTAAATATTAATATATGATGAAAATTAAAATCAATATACGATGCCTTAACTAAGTCTGAAAACAGAAACTTTAATTTATATCAGGAACGTCTAGAACTGTACGTTATTATTTTATAATTCAACATTTAACACTTTTGAAATTAGTATTTTTTTGAAAAATTTCTCCTTTATCTTGTTTCGATTCAATGCACCATTTAGAAGTAGACTAGATTCGAAAATTATCTGTCTTTAGACTACATTGCATCAACTAAAATTAGAATTACATTTAATTTTGGAATATCTAAACCTGAAGTATGAGTCAGTTTTTAAGAACAACTAACAGTACCAGTAAATACAAATTACCACAATAACAATTGAAACAAATGTCCTCAATACAATCCAAAATAACAGAGATTTTTCATTCATCGTTTTGGGAAACTGATGAGTTCCGTTTTACTCGTTCCGGGATTCTAAATTGCCATAACCAACACGTGTAGGCACATGAAAATCCACATGCCGTTCGACCCAGAAATTTTCAACATAAGTTCAGCGTAAACGTATTGATTTTGAATTTATACAATTTAAAATGTTTATTTGTTCAGTCTATATTTTGCACCACCTCGTGTCAATGCCGAAAACTTTTTACAAACTGAACACAATATGTGGAAAGGAATGGTGCAAAATCAAGGAAGAATGGCTTGGTTCCAACTTGATGGATGTTCAATTCATTTTGGAAGAATTGTAAGAAACTGTTCCAGGAAGATGGATTGGAGGGGGATGGTGCGGTTCGGGGGTAGTTACGTGGTCTCCAAAATCCTCCGATCTAACTCCCTTAGACTATTTAGTGCGGAAGTTTTTGAAGAAAAAGGTGTATATGTGAATCTTGTGGAAAAGTTAAGAACATATTAATCGAATTAAAAACGTATGTAATGACCTTAGGGTTCACCATTTGGTTAACATTGAACGCTCTCTATTGAACGTCACCGTCGGTGTGGATGATGCACAAAATGGTTCACATTTTCAGCATTTACTTTGAATTATTATTAGGATCTTTTTTTTATTTATCAATTTGTGGTAATCTTATTTTCTTTTGAATTTACCTTAAATTTAAATTGACATAAGAAGCACCTTTAATTAATTTATGTTTATTTATCTTGAATACATTTCCATCGTGGCCAAAGGTTTTTTATGAACAACATTAAATGCATTTTCATGTGCCTGAAGAAAAAGTTTGTATTTCTGAAACAAATACCCTTCTATCTACGCCACTGGAAGTATCGAATGATAGATTTTTAGATAACTAATTCACACTCAATACTTTAACGCCAATTTCACAATTTTATAATAAACATTAAATCAAAAATGTATTTTAAAAGAAGCATTCTCCAACTATTATGGGATATTTCTTCTTAAAATAACTGATAGATTGTCTCAACACTTCGGTTTAATTATTACGAAATCCGAATATTTCACAAATGTGCGAGCTGATGTGGTTTAAAGTTTTGGAAACAAAACAAACTAACATTTGTTGTCAACAAAAATACAATTTCATGTACAATTATTATATGCTTCCCTTATTTCTACACCTTTCTTATACAAATTAAAGTTTCTTTCTGCAGACATATTTAAGGAACCGAAAAGGTACTTTTTTATCATGTCATAATGTTATTTTGAACCGAAGATATTTACAAAAAACTTCAGCGTTCACCCTTTAGAGGTCTGAAACTCTCTTAAGAATACCCATTTTTAAGAAGGTCCTCTATCAATTGTTAAGCTCCTGCTACTAAAGACTGACTCACCATGTAAATTAGAATGTAATAGTCAAATAAACCAATAATACATATCCCACTGCTTTTGAATTCGAAATTGAATATCAGCATGTATATAACACCCAGAGGTTTGAATTAGCTTCATTATCTAGCGTAATTAATTAAAGATTGATGTAGAATCACAAGTGATCAGAACTGACTGCGATTCATAATACGTCTATTGTATAATGCAAGTTGAAAAAACATAATAATGAAGCCTACCGGTATTTGCTCTTTGTCATTGAAATAGCGGCCCCGGTAGGGGTTTATGCCAGTGATATATATGAACGTAATCCGTTTTTCATTCTCTGATAGGATTACCGCACCTATCGCATTTAGTTTTATATACGAGCATTCTTGTACGGGATGTATCAAAATGTCAGAGATTTAATGTTTGAACAAATGTGTACATGAGTGCAAAATTATAATAACATCCTTAATTACCCAGCATGCTAATTCGATTTTACTTATATGAGCTTAACGGTTTTCAATAACGTAGGTAAAATGTCCCAATCTAATTAGTAGATTTTAATCCGTCAGTACAAGCAACCTGTATTCTTGTAAGCCGTAAATTAACTGTAAAAAAACTGAATTCTCAATCATTAAGTCAGTCCCTTTGGTCATTTTTTATTATCCTCCCAGCTAAATTGGAATACTATGGTTTCCGGGGTGAGTTATTAGGGTGGATATCAGCTTTTCTTTCTGGTCGTGAATTCAAAGTAAGAATTGGTTCAAGTTTTCCACAATATGTAGATGTAGGCGGCGTGCCTCAGGGATCTGTGATTGGCCTATTATTATTCTCAATTTACACTACATGTTCGCAATACGAACCCTCTTTTACACCACCGTTCGCTTCAACGTGATTTGGACATCGTTTTGGAATGGTGTCATTTATGGATGATACCAATGAATACAAGCAAATGCATTGTACTTCACATTGGAAAGAACAATCCACATATTTCCTACCATCTTAATGGGCTGCAGTTAAGCACAGAAAGACTTAGGTATCACCATCTCTGATAAGATAACCTCAACCTCACATGGTCGCGCCACATTGAAGAAATGTGCAAAAGGGCGAATACTTCTATATTTTTGTTAAACAAATTTTTTTTCAATCTGTCAGTGCAAACATCATGCTTCCTTTATGAAACCTTATGTGCGACCTATAATTGAATTTGGTTCCCCGGTCGTTCGATTCTGATACTGTTGAATCACCTTCCCTAAACTATTCTGCAGTTCATGTAGTCCAATGTAGGTCTTATCATAAATTCATTTTTCTATTAGCTGTTGTATTTTGTAATTTTATCATTATTTAGTATTTTTCTGAAGTAGGTGTTATTTAGCTTCTACAAATTGTATTATGTACAATTGAGTCACATAGGATTTCATTCTCGACTCTTATCCTAATGAATAATAATAATAATAATAATAATGTATATATACCTAGCTAGTAGTTCGTTTGTAAGATTCAGTGCCATTGTTCACTTGAAGAAACCACAGTGTGGGTAAACAGTTAGTCAGAAAATATTATTCATTTTGAATTAAAGAACCCAAATCATAAATTACTTCTGTCTCAGCAAAATGATGAGGAATAACATCAACTGAGATGAATCTAAGACTTAGGACTTTCCAAGAAAACTAGACTTCAAACTTCAAAAAAACCTCTAAATATTAACCGATTTGTTTCAAATTTGGAGGACCTGAAGAAGAAGAAGAGCGAAATGAAAAATATCGATTTTTTTTGGCACTGCCTAATACTCACTTTCAAACTTGTTTCTAATGTCAAAACTACACTTTTGGCATACTATTGACGTAAAATTTGTAACTGTGCAGGGACTCTACGCGCTTACATTTGTTTGGTGTTCAAGGCATACTTTTTTACAACTCATAAGATGATGAATATCCATCTTCCTTATGACTTAAACTAGACCGATAAAGCAAATTTTTAATGATTAATTGATGGTTGAAAAAATAGTTTTACCCTGTAGATCATGCAGAGAATGTTTTGAAATATTCTCATAATAAAGCGACATTTTCACGAATAGACTGGTTATTTTATCATCGCATCTCGTATTCCAATTAAATGAACTAATGTACACTGTTATATTTCACTACATCTGGATTTAATAATACCCTTTAATAAACCAATATTTCAACCGGCAAAATCGAAGAACTAATGAGGCATAACTTGATTTATACTCCAGTAGAGGCACTCCGTCGAACATACATTGTTCAACGTTAACTATACACCATGTGTCGTCCGTTTAATCACAAGTATCTACAAATATCAAAATTGGTCCAAACGGTCTTTCATCATTCTTGACAGATTTGTCAGTTGGCCTGTGTTCCACGGTCTGGTGGGCACGTTTATTGTGATGTAACAGAACAAACAATCGAGTAACTGTAGTATCTTATTGTCGTGTGCTATGGTATGAGTAGGCCTAGGGGAGACCTTATTTCGAATTGGTGCCGTTTGTGAAAACCGACGCTTCATCGTATTTACCGAAGGGCCCTCATTGAAGAAGCACAAAATGGTGATAGGTACATCGTAATTTTCACGGATAAATGTGAACCCTAACGGTTGTATTGTGGAATCCGTCGCAATATGAGACAACTAGCCCAATTATCGGTTGTTCAGAATTCAACGTCAGATAGGTCATTTATATTCGGATATTGAATTATATATTCCTTAGAAATTAACTCGCCGATAAAGTAAATTGAATTGATGGACTTTATCAAACACTAGTAGTGTTTTATTTAGTCACATCGTTTTCGAATCAAGTCACACAATTTTGTTTTAATATAGTGGAAACACTATAACACTAATTAATAATAGTACAGTCATTTTATGGATTTTTTTGAGATTTGGTACTTTTTTTTCCGACTTAAGGTTTGAAAATTCAGAAAGTTAGGAAATTTTCCGTAGATTACGAAAAAAATAGTGGCTGAAAACCTCCGATGAAGGAAAATGTCTTAATTCATATATATATACGATTTTCCGTGTTTTTCCGGGAAAGAACACTTATATCTTCGAAAATTAGGGCAAATATTGGAAAATTCTTAATTATAATCATTTACAGTAACGATATGTACCCCAATATAAAATTATCATACCATATTTAACAGCCAAATGCAAATTTTTCTCATATATAGTTCTTATTCGAAAATATTTTGTTTTCCCATCCAATGCTTGGAAAATTCGATGAAAATTAAATTCAGAATAGTCAAGTCCTATGTAAAATTTAATGCTGAACAACTTTTGTTCGAAACTTTTCCTTCTAAATCGTATATATATATATATATATATATATATATATATATACATACACGATAGTGGCCAATTAGGCAAAGAAACTTTAAACTTGTTTATATATATATATATATTGTTATGATTTCATTTCATAGACAATAAAAATTTAAAAATAATAACTTACCGAACTATGAAAATCAGAAAAGATCAAATAAAAAATATTTTATGGAATTAAAAACAATAATAAAAGCTAAATAATAGTTAGGATATTAATATTAACAATGTAAAACATAATAAACAACGATGTAATAGAATAAGAAGTGATAAACAAGAACTTCAGTGAAAGTGAAGAAACGTTCAGTGTAACGAAATCATAAATCATAAGTAAAGTGATTACAAAACTATCATGAGATAGTACAAAACATTGAATAATGTTATAGATGTAAGTTAGGATTAGTAAATTTGAGTTATGTAATGTTAAAAGAATGTTATTGATATAATATGATATGTATTAGATTTAAGAATAAGTAACTGTCAAGAAAACCATAAATATGGGAATAATCATATTAATAATAACCCAATCATAGGTTAAATTATACCAAAGTGTGGGGAAAAATGTAGGCAATATTAATTTAAAAAGAAGGAATCGCTAACAATTAAAATAAGTTGAAAATCTCAAATAATTCAAAAAGTAAAGTATACTAAATTCTGATTGGTCAATAGGAATTTCTAATGTCAATCTGGTAACAATGAAGACTTGTGTCAGTTTTACAACAATTAACTTGGCATCCTTGATTTGAAAAGAAAGCATCTCATAGGTTGTTTATGACATAAAGTAGCGTCGGTTTTGGAGGCCTATAAAAACGAATCTGAAAGTAAAGAAGTGCAGTTTGCCATTACATCTGTAGACTGAAAGTACTCCTGCAACTCACCAAAATTTCATAACCTATAAAAAACCAGTGAACGAAAGTGTTCCAAACTTCGATAGGTTCAAAGAAACCAAAGTTAATAAGTTTTATATAAAGTCAACGATTATCCAAGTATCTGAATCCAGTAAAAAGGCTGTAATAACCTCCAATTAAGAAGAAATTTCCAACGATTGCCATTCATCAATAATTTAAATAAAGCATCGAAAAGTTTCATGTTTTATCTAAAAGGATAAAACAAAGTATTATCAACAGTTCCTGAGTCTCAAGAAGAAGTAATCCAAATTAGTTACCTGTGATTATTGTGAAAAAGCATAGTATTGTGTAAAAGTGAATCATCAACGAAATTATAAAAGAATTAAATCGAAAATTGCCAACATAGTTAAACACACTTTTGGATATAAACTAAAAGTAAGTTTGTTTATTATATTTCCATTGTAGTGTTATTTGTAAATCTGAAAGAAAGATTGTCGTTTGTAATTTTGTAAACAACTATTAATATTGAATAGTTTTGAGGTTAAAGCTAGTTCTATGCTTAGAACATAAAATAAAATTGTAAATTAGAAACCCGAGATAAATAGAGTCATAGAGATTTAAATATAGAAACTTTTTAACATTCAAAGAATATTGTGTTTAATTCCATAAAATAATATAAAAAGAGAAGGATCATTATTATTCATAATCAATAAATTAAAAGCTAGCCGGAAGCATTAATAATAATCAATAAATAAAAATAAACTCAGTAAGAGTTTAGTTAATAATTGTCGCTCAAACGTGAGGCCATTTGAAAAAAGAAATAGAACCGCGTATCAAAATAATTTAAAGAACTAGATTAATTAATAAGAAAGTAAAAATGGAAGGAGATAGACAGAGGACTCCAGAATTGATAGGATTTGATCAAGAGGGTGAAATGATTAGTGCAGAAAGACCACCAATAATAGATAGTCAATCACAAATAATGAGATTGCTTGAAAGTTTAAATTTAAAAGCTAATGAAACGAAGGAAACAAATGCTAAAATTGAACAAGGTATGAGTGAAATAAGAGATGAACTTAAGAGAGTGAATGATAAATTTGATAAAAGAACTGAGGAAATTATGAGAATAGTTGAAACTGAGAAAAAGGAAATAAGACAACATGTTGAAGAAAGTATAGATAATAAATTAGAAGAATATAATAGTTTTGTAAATAGAAAGTTTAATAATGTAGAGAAAGAACTAGATATTATGGAAAATAGAATGAATGATATGGGGAAGAATATTGAAGAGAATGTAAATGTGAATGTACAAAGTATGAAAGAAAATCAGGAAAAAATGATAAATGAACAAGATGAAAGAATAAAAAGAATTGAGAATAGATCCGAAGAGAGAATGAATATAGAATACAGAAATGTAGGTCATGAGAATACAATAAAATTTAATGGAAACATAAAATTATTACATCCATGCATTTTTGTTAAAGATTTGAAAAATGAAATACAGTATGAAAGGAATATAGAGAGAATGAAAAAATTAATAAGAGAACGATTGGTTGATGAACCATTGTTGTGGTTCAATTGCAAAGAAAGGGAATTAAATAGTTTAGATGAGTTTATAGATGAGTTTTTAAATAATTTTTGGGGTGAAAATGAGCAGTCGAAATGTCGAGAAAGGTTATATTTTAGGAAGTATATAGAAGGGACTAGAAAAAGCATGAATGCTTATGCACTTAGCCTATATAATGAAGCGCAATATTTAGAACCTAAAATGAGAGAGGAAGAGATAGTTTTATACATTTCAAGACAGTATCGAAGTCAAATATCTGAGGCAATAGCCATTGCAAATATTAAAAACATGAATCAACTACTATCATACTTAAATAGAATTGATAATAAGAATAACATTGGAACTAGGCAACAAAATAGATATAATGATAACAGGAACAATTACAGGGGAAATCAAAATTATAATAATAGATTCCAAAATAATAATTATCAAAACAATTTTAGAAATAGGGATAATAGAAACCAAAATTATTATAATAGGGAAAATAGATATAATGGAAATAATACTAATCAAAATAGAAATAGATATAGGGATAATAGAAGTCAAAATAATAATAATAATAGAAATAATAGTAGAAATGAAAATAATCAAAGGGAAGTAAACTGTAGTAGGATAGAAAGTAATATGGAAAGGGAAGACTCTTCAAGTCAAAATAATCAACAAAATCAGGATTTTTAAGAAAGCACGAATACCATGTTAATGTATTATATGAACATCAGAGGGAATACATTGACTACGAACAGCAAAGGGAAGAAAATGAAAGTATAGGTTTAATTAAATTAAAAGGTTTTTTAAAAGGGAAAGAAGTAGAAATTATGTGTGATACAGGATCAGAACTATCTTTAATAAGGGAAGAACTATTGTCTGAAATAAAATTAACAAATCAATTGAAAATACCAAAAGTAGAATTAGTAAATATTAGTGGAAAGAAAATTACTGAAGTATCAAAAATGATTACTGAGCATATTATAATAGGGAAGTCAAGTCTAGAGATGCAATTATTTGTAGTGCCGAATATGAAATTGGATATTGTTATGGGAACTGATGAATTAGAAAAGCATGGAATTATTATAGATTACGAGGAAAAGGAAATAAAGTTGTTAGATGAAATTATAAAGATAGGGAAAGGGGAAAATGAAAATATTGACAGACCAAATGAAGGTTGCAATATAATAAATGCGGTCGAAAGAAAAGACTCAAGCAGAAATTTAAATGAAATAATCTCGCAGATGAAGATATCCGAGAAATATAGGGGAATAATATCAGAAATAATTTCACAACATAAAGGTTTAATAATTGATGAAACTCGTATAGCTAGTAATTATATTCATAAATTCCAAGTCAAAGAAATTGAAAATTTTAAATCCAAGAACTATCCAATCCCATACAAGTACATAGAAGATGTTAGGAAAAAAATCGGTGAAATGCTAGAACAAGACATAATAGAAAGAAGTAAAACAAAATATATAAACCCTATTGTTATAGCAAAAAAGTCAAATGGTGATATTAGGTTATGTTTAGATGCTCGAACATTGAATAGATTGTCAGTACCACAATATGAAGCTCCTAAAAATATAGAGTCAATTTTTGGTAGAATAATAAAGGCACAAATTTTTAGTAAAGTTGATTTAAGACATAGTTTCTGGTTGATTCCTTTACATGAAAGTTGTAGAGATTACACTGGTTTTATGATAGATGGAGAAGTGTATCGTTTTAAAGTTACGCCTTTTGGTATTCAAAGTGCATGCAGTGCGTTAGTTAGAAGTATGAATCAAATATTAAATAAATTTGAAATTTTTGTAGTTCATTATATCGATGACATATTAATATTTTCTAGAACAGTAGAAGAACATAAAGATCACATAAAATTAGTTTTGAACGAATTAGATATAGCAGGTTTAAAAATAAATATTGAGAAATGTGAATTCTATAAAACAGAAATTAAATTTTTGGGTTATAAATTAACGAGGGAAGGTTTAGAAATGGATGAAGATAGATTAGATGTAATTAAAAATTTCAAAAGACCCACTAATCTTAAAACTTTGAGGGGATTCTTAGGTCTAATAAATTATTTCAAAAGGCTCATTCCTGATTTAAGTCAGAAGGAGATTCCATTAGTAGAATTACTTAAGAAAGGGGTAAAATGGAAATGGGATAATGAAAGACACGAAGCTTTCCAAAATTTAAAAGATATTTTCATTAAAAAATTAAAAGTCTATCATGCACAATATGATAAACCTTTCATATTAAGAACAGATGCTTCTAAACAAAGATTCAGTGGTGTTTTATTACAAAAACAAAATAATGAAGAAGTGCCCATAAGTTTTGTGTCAAGAATGACAAAAGTTCATGAAAAAAATTACAGCGTTACTGAATTAGAATTAGCAAGTATAGTTTTTTGTGTAAAGAAATTAAGATTTTATTTGTTAGGGAATAAAATAAGGGTAGAAACTGATCATAGTGCATTAACAAGTATATTTAAAAACAAATTTGTAAACAGTAGGATTCAAAGATGGATTTTGTTATTGCAGGAATATGATTTTGAAATAAAACATATTCCAGGAAAATTAAATATAATAGCTGATACTTTAACAAGAGAAGAGGGGAATTTAAAAATTGATAAAAGGAAATATAAAGTAGGAGCAAATATTTTATTAGAAGTAAGGGGTTTATTTTCATTAGAGAGCATTAAAAACAATCAAAGTACTTTATCAGAGAAGGATAAAAAGAAATGTAAAATCAAAGAGGGAGTTTATTTACAAGATATAGGTAGGAAAGAATTATACAGAATAAATCAAGACCTAACTTTAAAAATTTTAAATCATTTACATAGTGAATTCAATCACATAGGAGCAAGGAAAATGTGGCTCATATTCAGAGAAAATTATATAGGTAAAGGAGATTACCAAATTGCAAAAGAAATCACAAAGAAATGTGACATATGTCAAAGAGCAAAGCCTAAAAATATAATTAACCACAATTTAGCAAAGAGTATTATAGTAAAGGAATGTTTAGAAATAGTAGCAATAGATTTTTTAAGTGAGTTAATAGTAACAGAAAAAGGAAATAGACATATTTTGGTTGTAGTAGATTTATTTTCTAAATATATAAAATTATATGCTTGCAAAACGACAAAAAGTAGAGAAGTAATGCATAAGTTAGAAAACTATTTTGAAGAAATTGGTAGGCCAAGAAAGTTAATTACAGATAACGCAACATATTTCAAAAACATACGTTTCAAGTATTTTTGCAAAAGGAATTTAATTTTTCATCAATTAACAAGCATCAGACATCCTCAATCCAATCCATCAGAGCGATATATACAGGAAGTAATAAAATATCTGAGAATATCTTGTGAGGATAAACATCGTCAATGGGATGAATCAATATCCAGAGGAGAAAAATGTTTAAATCATTGTCCAAATACTACAACAGAGAAAACACCTGTATTAATAATGAAAGGCGAAGAACCAGATAGAAAATGGTTAGATGAAAATTCAGTAGAGCGAAATGAAATTTTGAAAGATATCAGTAATAGGTTAGAAAGAAATGCAAGAAAATATATGAATAGGCAAATGAGAAAAAGAGGAAGGTTAATTAAATTTGAAATAGGTGAATTAGTAATAGTGAGAGCAATGAGAGTAACTAATAATAAAAAGAATATATGTGGAAAATTATGTTTTGCTTTTGAAGGTCCATATGTAGTCATGAATGAAAATGCTGAAAATAGTTATGAATTAATGAATCCTGAAAACGGAAAGATAAGGGGAATATTTAATATTGATCAAATATACAAGTATAATTATTAATAAATTTAGTTCATGAAAATAAAATCAAAAGATAAATAAATTTTAAATATTAATGTGATTAAAATGTTAAAATTGATTTAGGGGAATTTGTTATGATTTCATTTCATAGACAATAAAAATTTAAAAATAATAACTTACCGAACTATGAAAATCAGAAAAGATCAAATAAAAAATATTTTATGGAATTAAAAACAATAATAAAAGCTAAATAATAGTTAGGATATTAATATTAACAATGTAAAACATAATAAACAACGATGTAATAGAATAAGAAGTGATAAACAAGAACTTCAGTGAAAGTGAAGAAACGTTCAGTGTAACGAAATCATAAATCATAAGTAAAGTGATTACAAAACTATCATGAGATAGTACAAAACATTGAATAATGTTATAGATGTAAGTTAGGATTAGTAAATTTGAGTTATGTAATGTTAAAAGAATGTTATTGATATAATATGATATGTATTAGATTTAAGAATAAGTAACTGTCAAGAAAACCATAAATATGGGAATAATCATATTAATAATAACCCAATCATAGGTTAAATTATACCAAAGTGTGGGGAAAAATGTAGGCAATATTAATTTAAAAAGAAGGAATCGCTAACAATTAAAATAAGTTGAAAATCTCAAATAATTCAAAAAGTAAAGTATACTAAATTCTGATTGGTCAATAGGAATTTCTAATGTCAATCTGGTAACAATGAAGACTTGTGTCAGTTTTACAACAATTAACTTGGCATCCTTGATTTGAAAAGAAAGCATCTCATAGGTTGTTTATGACATAAAGTAGCGTCGGTTTTGGAGGCCTATAAAAACGAATCTGAAAGTAAAGAAGTGCAGTTTGCCATTACATCTGTAGACTGAAAGTACTCCTGCAACTCACCAAAATTTCATAACCTATAAAAAACCAGTGAACGAAAGTGTTCCAAACTTCGATAGGTTCAAAGAAACCAAAGTTAATAAGTTTTATATAAAGTCAACGATTATCCAAGTATCTGAATCCAGTAAAAAGGCTGTAATAACCTCCAATTAAGAAGAAATTTCCAACGATTGCCATTCATCAATAATTTAAATAAAGCATCGAAAAGTTTCATGTTTTATCTAAAAGGATAAAACAAAGTATTATCAACAGTTCCTGAGTCTCAAGAAGAAGTAATCCAAATTAGTTACCTGTGATTATTGTGAAAAAGCATAGTATTGTGTAAAAGTGAATCATCAACGAAATTATAAAAGAATTAAATCGAAAATTGCCAACATAGTTAAACACACTTTTGGATATAAACTAAAAGTAAGTTTGTTTATTATATTTCCATTGTAGTGTTATTTGTAAATCTGAAAGAAAGATTGTCGTTTGTAATTTTGTAAACAACTATTAATATTGAATAGTTTTGAGGTTAAAGCTAGTTCTATGCTTAGAACATAAAATAAAATTGTAAATTAGAAACCCGAGATAAATAGAGTCATAGAGATTTAAATATAGAAACTTTTTAACATTCAAAGAATATTGTGTTTAATTCCATAAAATAATATAAAAAGAGAAGGATCATTATTATTCAAAATAAACAAAATAAAAAAGCTAGCCGGAAGAATAAATTATAATTATTAAATAAATAAAAACTTAGTAAGAGTTTACTTAATAATATATATTCTTTTGTTGATATTCTTGAACCATTTGTAATATTTGTATGTTTTCTTGGTATATTGGTTCGTATATATACTGATAATGAAATGAAAATTCTGTTTTGACGTTTCGACAATGTTTATTGCCTTTATCAAAATTGTTAATTGAATTAGTGTTTCCATGTAATTTAGAAAAGAATAGATGATTTCGATTAATGAAATGCGTCTGCAGCCGACTTGTGTTCTAAGATCCAATTAAAACTGCAGAAAACATTGGATCGGTTGTGTGTGAAAGAGTAATGTATGGCTAATTACAATCTGAAATAGATTGAATTTGATTAAATACAAGACATTTTAAGATTGTACAATTATAAATATCTATGAATTATTGTATGAATTAGTTATTCTATGATAAGCATTTCAGATCTATCATAATCAACTATTCAAGTTTAAGATAATTCTATGGAATTTGACCTCAAAATTGTTACTCCATAGTGTCATATTTAAATAATACTCCATCTTTTTTAGGTTGAATTTTAAATAGACAAATGGAAAGTGGCACTTCAATAATCTAATTCAAACTTAACAAAATTTTATTAATTTGAAGTGCCACTTTCCATTTGTCTATTTAAAATTCAACCTAAAAAAGATGAAGTATTATTTAACTATGACACTATGGAGTAACAATTTTGAGGTTAAATTCCATAGAATTATCTTAAACTTGAATAGTTGATTATGATAGATCTGAAATGCTTATCATAGAATAACTAATTCATACAATAATTCATAGATATTTATAATTGTACAATCTTTAAATGTCTTGTATTTAATCAAATTCAATCTATTTCAGATTGTAATTAGCCATACATTACTCTTTCACACACAACCGATCCAATGTTTTCTGCAGTTTTAATTGGATCTTAAAACACAAGTCGGCTGCAGACGCATTTCATTAATCGAAATCATCTATTCTTTTCTAAATTACATGGAAACACTAATTCAATTAACAATTTTGATAAAGGCAATAAACATTGTCGAAACGTCAAAACAGAATTTTTATTTCATTATCAGTATATATACGAACCAATATACCAAGAAAACATACAAATATATATATATATATATATATGTTTCTTCTTAGGTTCTCGCGGACGTAATGTGTAGAACTGGATTCTCGGGTATTGATCCGCGTTGTGTGGTTTCGGTCCTCAAAAGGACCAATTTCACGACGTTTCGGCAAAGTCGCATTTGCCATCTTCAGGTGATTCGACCGTAGAGTCTGGAAAATCTAGGCGAACTGACGCTTACTTGGAGGGACAGGTATTTATATCCCCCGTTATGTTTGACCTTTGGACTTCCGAACTATTTCACGCTTGGTTGATTTCTACGTGTTTGGCTCCGAGTGACACGTTTGGATGACGTCATTGCGACGCTGGAATCAGCCGGAAAGTTTCCGTGACCTGTTGCACGTGCACTGGATATCACGTTCAACCAAAAACAAGAGAGAACGTGATATCCAGTGCACGTGCAACAGGTCACGGAAACTTTCCGGCTGATTCCAGCGTCGCAATGACGTCATCCAAACGTGTCACTCGGAGCCAAACACGTAGAAATCAACCAAGCGTGAAATAGTTCGGAAGTCCAAAGGTCAAACATAACGGGGGATATAAATACCTGTCCCTCCAAGTAAGCGTCAGTTCGCCTAGATTTTCCAGACTCTACGGTCGAATCACCTGAAGATGGCAAATGCGACTTTGCCGAAACGTCGTGAAATTGGTCCTTTTGAGGACCGAAACCACACAACGCGGATCAATACCCGAGAATCCAGTTCTACATATATATATATATATATATATATATATATATAAATTAAGACATTTTCCTTCATTGGAGGTTTTCAGCCACTATTTTTTTCGTAATCTACTTAAACCTTAAGTCGGAAAAAAAAGTACGACCAATTCATAAAATGACTGTACTATAAGTACGAAATAACCACCTTTATCCACTAGAAATACTATGGAAGTACTAAGAATATAAACCTTTCATCATCATCAGAGAAAACTAGATTATGAATCAAAATGTACTTGTATAAATACTATATTTGGGGTTAATAATGCAAACAAGAGTTACCTTCAGCTGAAGATAAATCTGAATTTAATAAATCGCTTTTTTGCTTATACATTTCCATCCCTTTTAAATAATCTAGATATTTGTCCATGCTGCGTTTTAATAGTCATGAATTTTCTCAAAAAAATGGTGTGACCTGTATCTAAATTATGTTCTGCTAATACTGATTTTTCACTATTATACTTCTTTTTTATGGCGAGAATGTTCTTTATAACGAGTTAAAATTTTCCTTCCAGTTTGACCAACATAGCATTTTGAGCAAGACTCACAATCATTCATTTGAATTCCAGTTTTGTCGAAATCGGGAACTTCATCAAAGGTATTGCCTAAACGGGTTTTTAGCTTGTTCTTACATCTATAAACTGGTTGTATTGCAGATTTAGAAAACAAACTATGGAATTTAATGGTTACTGAAGGATGATAAGTGAATCTTTTGAATTTCATTAAATTATATGAAAGTAATGGCTGCAATTTGGTTCGTTGATTGCTTTCTATTTTCCGTTTTTTGTTAGAAATTAGCTTATTCATCACAGATTTGTCGTAAACATTGTCCTTCGCTATTTGTTGAAGTTTCTCAACTTCGTGGTTATAATTTTTCAGGCTCAAACGAACGTTTAATAATCTATGAACAAGACTATTGAATGGTATATTATAATTAATTGGTATACAAAGTGTACATGAATGCGCTGGGATATATCTACTTGTTGAGTAGGTGCTGTATATGGCGAATTCCAAATGGTGAGCATCTTTGACAATATTAATGTCAAGAAAAGGAAGCTGGTTATTGCTTTCTAATCCTACAGTGGATTTAATTGAATCAAATTGGTTATTAAGCGTGTTCAATAAACCTTGCATATCAAGATCTTTACTTATAATTTCGAAAATATCATCTACATATCTGCGTCAAACATTTGGAAACTGATTTAATTTCGATTTTGAGGAGGTTTTAAGTTCCCTTAGAAAAATATTGCCCAGAAAACAGGAGTGTAGATTGTCCACTGCACATCCGCTTGTTGGTTGAGAGTGAAATAATTTTGTTCCATGCATAAAGATGTAAGGATCTAATATTCTGGACAGTTTGTATCGGGGATATCAATATTTAAAGCCATGGGATTGGGGTGTTTGTGAACGGTAAAACAACATATAGTGAAACTAGGGTATAAGAGGTTCAAGTTTGAGATTACCCTTTCATACAATCTTGGTGTGTTTCCTTCCAGCAGAAAGACAGCTAGAGTCCAAACAATTCCAAAAAAAAAAGAAAAGGGACCCTTCCTATTTCTACTGCACTTTCATATGTGATCTCTGAAGTGATGGAGAAAGCATTCAACATCGAGCTCATCCAATACCTAGAGAGCTCCAAAATCGTGAATGACCGGCAATATGATGTTCATCAGCAAAGATAAACAGGAGACCTGCTTGCCTACGTAACACATGTATGGCAGAAATCTATTGAAAAAGATGGGGAATTTCCAAAGCATTTGACCGAGGCTGATACCAAAACCTTCTTGGGTAACTTCTGTCATATGGTTTGCCGGCTCAACTTTGTCACTTACTACCGAATTTTCTCTCAGAGAGATCACTCCACGTGGTGGTTGATGGAGTAATACAATGGCTATCAACGCTGGAGTTCCACAGAGATCTATCTTGGCACCAACTTTGTTTCTACTCCATATAAACAACCTGCTGGAAGTGACCACCTGCCCCGTCTACATCAGGTTTGCAGATGATGATACACTTCATTCCGCTTTCTCATCTCCCTCTGCCATCCAATGAAGCCAGAGACAGGTTGATGCAATTAATGGAGAATTGAATCCATATGAATTCCAACTTGACCAGTTACATTATCCAGGATTATTGAGGGCAAGATTCCATTCGCGGTACAGAAATGCAGTAAGTCATAAGTTGTGGATACACAGTAAAAAATCGAAGCGAAATTTGACACCAAAATAACACCACGCGTGGTCCAGATTTATCCACACCAATATGGTTTAAAATCAACACCATATAAGCAGTGTTCAATTGACATTCAGCGGTGAATATATTTACACCAGTAATTGTTCAAATTTGAAATTCTGAAGTGTTAATTTGACTCCTAGGAGGTGTAAAAACATAACTTTTGCGGTGTATGAAGAGCACCTTATGGTGCATTTTTTTCACCAGATATAATGCGATTTCAACGTTCACGGTGTCGATTTTTAACACCAAACAGAGTACACAACTATTAAAAATGGTAAATCTTACACTATCAATTATTTATATTTTACACCATATGGAGTATGGAACTCATCTTAGATGGTCGATTCAACACTGATGAAAGTTCGAATTTTTGACACCAAATAGAGTGTGCAACTCATCTCTTGTGGTCATTTTAACACCAAAAATTGCTATAAATGTATACACCAAATGGAGTGGCGACATATTATAGTTGCTAAATTGGTACCAATAATATTTTCTTCATTTATTTACTAGTTCAATCATATGTGACAAGAATAAAAAACTAAATGTAAGCTGAAAAAAAGTTTATATTTTTGTACCAAAATGATCATTTCAGTTGTGAAACAAATTGATATTGAATTTCACACAAGCAAATTTTTTTTAGCTCAAGTTACGTTATCAAAATAACAAATCAATTATGGTGTAATACAATAACATTTCTTGAGAAAAAAAATTATGAAAGGTTATTAGATTCAGTAAACCACAATTTTTGAGATTGGCGGGACATTTTCTATATTGGAGTAGAGAGGACTAAATATATAAAGAGACCACAAAAGTATTCAGAATCATATCATTGTCACTCTTGTGTTTCTTCAAAACCTACTTTAGGCTTTTCGCCATAAGATTGCGATAGCAGCTAAGAACTCATGATCTGATTATTTTTGTGGACTTCAAAAATTTGATCAGTTTGAAAATAGCAAAGAATAATGTAACTTATATATAAATATCTTTTATTTTTGAATAGTTACACAAAAAAATGTTAATATAATATTTTACCTATTTAGAAGCGAAATAATAAGATATCATATTTAAATTTCAAAATACATTATTGAAACGTAGGAATATTTTAAAACATAAGTGCTATTATTTACAAAAAAAAACAGCCTGTTACATAGGTACAGGAGTTTTAGAAACGGTTAGAGATATAGCATCGGTTAAATGGGTACACAGTTACATAATTTAGGCTTCCTAGGCTTTCGAAATACATTGTTGCGTACTTTTCTATCTATTCTTTTATTTTTTAAGATTAGAATCCACAACATCTAGCATTGCTAGATGAACCCACATATTTATACTATTGCACCACTTCCAGATGTACATATTTTTCAATAAATCAAAAAGGTCTGATTTTCGGAAAATAAATAATTTGTTATATTCATTACTTCTACGAGTTAAGAGATTCAGTTTACCAATGAATTAATTGAATAATTTATGTTCATTCGGTGTCAGTTCTCCACGCATTCAATTATTTTGAATTTAAATCCTTTCTCCGCCTGCTCCAGGAGGTTTGAAAATTCGTCCTCATCAATGAGACAGCCAGTCTCACCAGTCCCTTCATATTCGGATACAGCTGTTTCTTCTGATTTGGAGAGGTTCATGGCAAATTTTTCAAGACCTGAAAATGAAGATGACAGTGCCCAATAATATGATAAATATCTCAATAAATGGTTTTGCAAGAAAAGTTTTGCTTATAAAAACAAACATGAATGAAATAACTTGGACTGATTTCTCCCCAAGTGAACCGACTTAGGTTATCTTTCAGAAGGTCTCGCCAGTGTGCATGTGCTGCTATACCCAAGATTACCGTCCAGTTTCGAACTTCGCTACTGCAATTTGGAGTACCTTAGTCAGACGGCTTATTACCAACGCCAATCGGCATTGCCTCAACAAATGTCAATGTCGATTGGCGTTGGTAACAAGGCCACTTGGGTTCAATTTCTAGTGAGATCTCATTTTATATTTCTCAAACCTCCTTTCATTAAAAATGGTTGATTCAAGACAAGAAGTGAATCTAAGTCGAGTTAGGTTAAGTGTTTCAATAATTGAAAGTTAGGTTATGGTACAGTGACTATAAAAAATATTGGCGACAAACAGTTCAAACTGCAATGTTTCGGCAAATAATTCAGCTCAATTGTTCTGTGCAAAGACAAAACAACCTGAAAAGTTTTGCACCATATACCACTTATACCACAGTATATTATACTGTGCTTTGACTGTTTACTTTGTTCAATTTATAGTTGTTCTGTATTTCATGTGCACATATTGTCCATGTGCATATTATTTATACGATTTATATTTTCTTCTAGAAAAGTAATGTATGGTGATTAACATTTGATTAATAAATGGAGGATTATTGATTTTGAGGTCTTTGTTTCCCTGTTAAGTATTTATTTACATTTTGTCAAAACTGTCAACACCCATAACCCCATCAGATACAAGAGGCTTTAGTACTGAACAACTGTATTGTCTATGTAGAAAAGACAAATGAGTTGCCTTATTTGCTGGAACATGGTGGAACCAATAAAATCGGACAGCTGTTGTCACCACTGTATTTCATAGTAGTTATATAGAATTAGGCAAAACGGTTTCGTACGTAAAAGCTCGTAGCCACAGCAACACTGAAGTGGACGTCTCGTTATCTTTCATCTTCTCAATCATCCTCTCTCAATTTCTAATTTCTTATTCTATTTAGCATCAGCAACCACAATTTTTTGGTACCATTTGTTTTAATAGAACAAGATCCTAACTGCGCATGATCACAAACCAAATTCCCAAGTTGTAACCCAATAGCGAATTCGTGTATGTCGTGTATACAATATGAAAATATACATGCCAAGGATTTCGTTATGACACATTTCAGATTTACATAGATGTGCATATACCTACCTAAGTATAAAAATTATGAATATGAAACTCTTACCTTTCAGGATGAAGTCTTTATATTCCTTATTTTTGTCCAAACACATTCACTTTTGGAGGTTATGGGATTCAACTTTGATAAAAAGCGACATTATTTCACTTCACTCTATCGACTAAGAGCAAGATACTGATAAAGGCACGTAAACAACTAACCTGATCAATATCCAATTTGTCTACTGTGAAAAAGTCAGTACACATGCAATGAAAAATTTTTCAGCAGCAAAATGGCGGGTTTGACTATGTACGACACAAGGCCAATGCGGGAGGAACTGACTGAACTGAGCTCGTAAAGTAGTGAGCTGATCGGTCGATAGGTGCTGTTTTAACCATTTGCGAATTCAATACAAATCCATACAGTGTATTATCGAAGTTAAGTTTAGGTAGGTGTTGAAACGGAGTTTTTCTGGTAGAGTAATTTTGACGGGTTCAGCACTTAACACCATATAGTGAAGAATGCTTACACCACAATAGGGTGTGAAAGTTCACACCGGTCAAATTTTTTACTGTGTAGCTTACATTGAAACAGACATATATGGAGTGATAGATGGAAATGGTAATTCAATACAAGGGTACTATTGCACTTGTCAGGCTGGTGCGAGAACAGTGGGGACTTGTGTTCATGTGGCTTCAATCATTTGGTTTCTAAGTTATGCAAGGTACCAAGACGATCTTCATTACCCATCCAGAAGATTATTGGATGCACTCATTAACAGTCAAGATGATCCCCGAGTGATAGATATGTAGATATTTTCAATCTTAAGATCAACAAAGATAAAACAGTCATTTTCAAGGCTACATGACGTGCGAAATCCCATCTGCGACCTCCCTGCGGTGCACGTTGGGTAATGTCAACGCAGAGGGTATATATATATATATATATATATATATATATATATATATATATATATATATATATAGCTATATTCATCATGTCTATGCATGCATATATTCATGAATCTTGCTAAATGGATATGAGATATATGGGAATATATTGATTTTTTCGATAACCAGTATTAGGTACAGAAGAGCTTTTTGCGCGAGATCTTGAGATCTTCGGCTGTTGCGACCATGGAGACATTTGATCAGCATGACTTAGGGTATATTTTACAGTTGGTCACAACGAGTTTCACTGAACGCCATTTCTCTATCAAAAACTGCGGGGTTCTTTCTTCACTAACCTTTTCGAAATATTATAAATGGGACAGTTAATGTTTAAATTTATTGGTCACATGAAAGGAATATGCCGGCTTATGAATGGCAAAGAATACAGTTTTGGAAGATAAGGATTCCTAAGTTCAATTTTGTATTTTAAATTATCGAAGAGGTACAGGATTTTAATGTTTGATTTACTGATTTAATGCATCTAGATAAAGTGTTCCTGGAAATCGGTTCGTATGGACCGTTATTAAACATCTTCTTTGTGCATAATGGAATTAATGAAATTTCCTTTATCTGCTTTCAAGTAATGACAGTTTTCAACGTTAATGACTTCAAGATTCAAGTTCAATTATTGGATACACTTTTTTATGATTTATTTGAATGTTCAGCGATTTTCTTGCATTTGTTCCGAATGACTGCTTTATCTTGAAAGTTAAGATACCAAATCGTCTTTTCAAGATCGTTACTTGGATCAATTTGCAAAATTCAGACCTTTATGGGTTTGTTAATATTTCAGAATATTAGATCCTTGCATCTTTATGTATAGAACAACATTATTTCAATTTCAACAAAAATGTCTATAAATAAACAAGCGGATGCGCAATGGGCAATCCACTTTCCCCTTTCCTGAGTTAGGTATAATAAATTATGATAAACAAGATTAGATTTTGATTATCAGAATTTATCTGTCAACAGAACAAATACAAGAGCTCACTTGACAAGTTCTTTTTGATCTAATAAAGGAAAAGTAGAAGATGAAAGTGAAGACCAGGCTATGTTAAGGAAGAAAAAGAGAGCAAAACCAAGAACAAGCTAAAAATCAAAAACATAAAAAATGGAAAACAAAAACTGAACAAAAGATTCCGAAAGTGAAGAAAATAAAGCGCGAGCATTAACGATATATCAGATTTCAGAAGTGAAAGTGAAAATGAGACTTTGCTCAAAATTGAGAAACGAAAAAAAGGAAATTTCTATTTAGTAAGCTTTCCTGCAAAAAACAATGGTATACTGTATCCGGAATATATTTAGCCAAATGACATAGATTTTGTTTAAGATGGAGGTCTAAGCAATTTGTGTTATTGATGATGAGACAAATCAACCTATAAAATTATTGAAAAAAACAGTAATAAGTATTGTTAATAGTGAGCAATTTTTACACAAACTAGAACCCAAGATTATATATACTGGAAACAGTATTAGATATAAATTTTCTTCAGAAATAGCTCCATGGTGGCAAAATGTGTGGATTTTGTTTTTTCAGCTGTTTGTCTGTTACAAAAAACCATCCAGAATAATATTATTTTGTTTCTGTATTTCATAGAAATTAATGTCCGGTTATTTTTTGTGATGATTATTTTTTAAATAAGTTTGCGCTAGGTCCGTCTCTGCTACAAATGCCAAGTCACCAGAATTACCTTTGTCTGTTTTGAATATTTTAGAACTTTTTGTTTATTATTTAGTAAATATTTTTATGTAAAACTCATGTTTGATTTGATATTCAGAATATTACAGAAAAAGTATGGTAAAACAATGGGTTGTTATGATTCAACTACTGGGAAATTTTGACATTTTAATTAGTACATTTTTTTACCGTTCAGAAATACCTTTTTTTTCTAAAATATCTAATTTCGTAGTCTCATATCACAACTGTACTTGAAATATTTTTTATTTCAACCATCATTCAAAAATAACAACAATATGAATTTTTATTTCCAAGACATTTGTTTAATCAGCTACTGGCATCGGCAGTTGGAACTGACCACCAACTAGTGAATGACCGCTTCACCATATTTCTGTTAGTTTAAAGTTTATTTGCTATTTATAGTTTGAACTTCTAACGTCAAGGCAAACAATGCATAATTCGCCATGTTTCCATGGAATCCGGCAACAGTGACTCTCACCAGATATTTTTTGCAATTTAATGGCTAAAAATGATGTGCCCAGTAGATTATGTGCATGTGTTAACTAAGAATATTAAGATAGGTGGAAAACATACTATCCTTTGGTCACTAACTAATAATTTTCAAAGTTACTTGATGTTGGTTTTAAAATTTATATAACATAGATAATAGGTAAACTTTTTTGATAAAAATTTGTATATAAATTTTATTAACTATAATGCAGGTCGTCAACTATTGGTCAACAATAATTCCTAATATCCAATGAATGGCCACTTCAGTCACTCACTTGTTTGGTGCCAAATTCATAAATTAATTGAATGGAATGTTATCACATTATAAAATTATTGGTTAATCTTCCTGTTTCCCTGTTTAAATGTGCCAGTATATGACCATATTATTCTGGATTGAAAGGATATGGTTATTCACTGGACTTTCTTCTAATGAATAACCATGCGAAAATAGATGTAAGAATCTTTAGATGAATCTAATATAGTTTATTATTTTCAAATGGCTTTAAAACCAAAAGGCTATACCAAAAACCTGGAAGTCCTCTGGGTAACTAAATAATGAACAATCTATCATACTAGACATTCTTAACCCATCAATATTTTTCTAAGCGAACTTGAAACCGCCTTAAAATAAAATTAGATCAGTTACCGAAAGTTTAGTACAGATATGTCGATATTTTCGCAATTATAAATAAAGGAATTACCGTCGTCTCCCTCCTATCTGCATTACCATTTGAATAAACTAACAAAGCTCGGATGGTATCTATCATTGTTATACATACAAGCTAGTACTTGTGAAAAAAAATACTACTTGGATTCTCCTTTCTGGACTATGATTTAATGTTACGGGGCACTTTCAAGATATACACAAGCACAATATGGATATGCCACAGGTTTATTTAAGACATGTACTAGGTAACTTGCTGACTATAATTCATGTGAACATATTAAATCGACTAGCCAAAACTAACCAAGAAGTTGATAGGTCACAAGTCTAAGTACAAAGTTGATAGAACAAACTTTGTGGAAACTTACTACTTGCATAATCAAATTACCCACATCAAGAACGCACTTAGGCTAGCCAATCTGTAAGTTTACTCTAGTTTGTCGATGCTAATGATATTAAGGGTTTGACCTATTTTATCTCGTTTATGAAATAACTTACAGTAATTAATAAACATATCTGATTTGTGATTTAGAAAGACACTGAACCACGTGTCTATACATACTTAATTATACATTCAGTATGCAAGGAAACAGTAGAACACTTAGAGTACATTTTTGGTGACAGCATCCATATAAATTAATTACGTGAATTGTAGAATATAATGAATAATGTGATATAATGAAAATGTTTAATGTCAGATAGCACAGAATTTCTAATTACTAATCTCCATCAAACCAATTTTCATTGTAAATTTTTTCAATTACTCAAACTGAATAATGCAACTCGAACCTCTTGAAACTTTTTTTGATTTGAATATGGAATTAGGTATATTTTAAATTCCATTGCAGAAGCGATTCAATTAGTATTCAAATTTTCCTTTTTACCATTCGCCTTTTAAAGGAAACTTCGCTTGCTTGGAATTGAAGCAACTTTCTTTCTTAATTGCAAAAGTAGTTAATTTTAGTCGTTTAATTTATTTGTAGAATTTGTCAATTTAAGCTAAAGTATAATTTGTCTTATAAATCAGTCATTACAAGAACTGAGCTTGGTTTGCCAGGGATTATTATGCCATTCCCATTTTTGTCAGTTACAAATCTTACCCTACTAAGTAACGAGATGCATTCAACCCATAGTTCAGGCAACGAACCAGAAAAAAAATACATAGTGAGCTAGAATTCCAAAATTTGTCTTGCATTTTGTTGCTAATACCCCATAGATCATTCTTGACTATCAAGACCGCGGGGGTCGACCTTTCTACCCCCCAAAACGGGGTTTCAACCCCTCAAAGGCATTCTTATAAAAACAGTACAAAATTAATGAATTAAGAGCCGAAAATGACTCTTAGTATGTTTTTTGGGTCGCTGATCATGATTCCGCAGCTAGTTTTCTTGGAAAACTCCCTCCAGATGGGAAATTTGGAAAATTTATATATAATATATAATTTCTAATTTTGTTGCAAAAATCACCTCTAGTAAGTTTTTTGGGTCGCTGATCACGATTCCGCTGTTATTTTTCCCAAAAAACTCTTTCCAGGTGGAAAATTCGGGAAATTTTAGATTTTCCTGAGACGGTTATGAATAATAAAGTATAATTTTGTTGCAAAAATGATCTCTAGTAGGTTTTTTGGGTCGCTGATCACGATTCCGCTGTTATTTTTCCCAAAAAACTCTCTCCAGGTGGAAAATTCGGGAAATTTTAGATTTTCCTGAGACGGTTATGAATAATAAAGTATAATTTTGTTGCATAAATGATCTCTAGTAGGTTTTTTGGGTCGCTGATCACGATTCCGCTGTTATTTTTCCAAAAAAAACCTCCAGATGGAAACTTCGGGAAATTTGAGATTTTCCTGAGACGGTTATGAATTAATAAAGTATAATTTTGTTGCAAAAATTACTAGAGGTCATGACTAGAGTCATTTTTGTAACAAAATTATACTTTATTATTTATAACCGTCTCGGGAAAATCTCAAATTTCCCGAATTTTCTATCTGAAGAGAATTTTTTGGGAAAAATAACAGCGGAATCTTGATCAGCGACCAAAAAACCTACTAGAGGTCATTTTCGCAACAAAATTATACTTTATTATTCATAACCTTCTCAGGAAAATCTCAAATTTCCCGAACTCTTCATCTGGAGAGAGTTTTTTGGAAAAATAACAGCGGAATCGTGATCGGCGGCCCAAAAAACCTACTGGAGGTCAGTTTTGCAACAAAATTATGGGTCGCTGATCACGATTCCGCTGTTATTTTTCCCAAAAAACTCTCTCCAGATGGAAAATTCGGGAAAATTTGAGATTTTCCTGAGACGGTTATGAATGATAAAATATAATTTTGTTGCAAAAATGATCTCTAATAGGTTTTTTATGTCGCTGATCACGATTCCGCTGTTATTTTTCCAAAAAAAAACCTCCAGATGGAAAATTCGGGAAATTTGAGATTTTCCTGAGACGGTTATGAATTAATGAAGTATAATTTTGTTGCAAAAATTACTAGAGGTCATGACTAGAGTCATTTTGTAACAAAATTATACTTTATTATTCTTAACCGTCTCGGGAAAATCTCAAATTTCCCAAAGTTTCCATCTGGAGAGAATTTTTTGGGAAAAATAACAGCGGAATCGTGATCAGCGACCAAAAAAACCTACTAGAGGTCATTTTCGCAACAAAATTATACTTTATTATTCATAACCGTCTCAGGAAAATCTCAAATTTCCCGAATTTTCCATCTGGAGAGAGCTTTTTGGAAAAATAACAGCGGAATCGTGATCAGCGCCCCAAAAAACCTACTGGAGGTCATTTTTGCAACAAAACTATGGGTCGCTGATCACGATTCCGCTGTTATTTTTCCCAAAAAACTCTCTCCAGATGGAAAATTCGGGAAAATTTGAGATTTTCCTGAGACGGTTATGAATGATAAAATATAATTTTGTTGCAAAAATGATCTCTAGTAGGTTTTTTATGTCGCTGATCACGATTCCGCTGTTATTTTTCCAAAAAAAAACCTCCAGATGGAAAATTCGGGTAATTTGAGATTTTCCTGAGACAGTTATGAATTAATAAAGTATAATTTTGTTGCAAAAATCACTAGAGGTCATGACTAGAGTCATTTTTCTAACAAAATTATACTTTATTATTCATAACCGTCTCGGGAAAATCTCAAATTTCCCAAATCTTCAATCTGCAGAGTTTTTTTGGAAAAAAATAACAGCGGAATCGTGATCAGCGACCCAAAAAACCTACTAAAGGTCATTTTTGCTACAAAATAATAAATTATATATATTTTTGCAACAAACTTATACTTTATTATTCATAAACGTCTCAGGAAAACCTCAAATTTCCCAAATTTTCCATCTAGAGAGAATTTTTTGGGAAAAATAACAGCGGAATCGTGATCAGCGACCCAAAAAACCGACTAGAGGTAATTTTTGTAACAAAATTATAAATTATATATTAAATATAAATTTTCCAAATTTCCCATCTGGAGGGAGTGTTCCGAGAAAACTAACTGCGGAATCATGATCAGCGACCCAAAAAACATACTAGGGGTCATTTTCGGCTCTTAATTCATTGATTTTGGACTGTTTTCATAAGAATGCTCCTCTGAGGGGTTGAAACCCCGCTTTAGGGGGGGTAGAAAGGTCGACCCCCGCGGTACTTATAGTCATGAATGATCTATGGGGTATTAGAAACAAAATGCGAAAAAAATTTTGAAATTCTAGCTTACCATATTTCTTTTTATTATGGCTCTTTTCCCGGCTTATTGCCTGGACTACCAATGACTATAAATATAAATGGACAGCGATGTTGCTGACAACAACGTGTGGGTGAGAGAAAGATAAGGGCGAGGTGGAGATAGTGTTTGCCACCAATTTCAATACTATGTGTATTCATATTCTCCGCTTAGAATGTGTCTATCTAGTTTTTGACTCGTAATTTCATGTGAACAACTGTGTCTACTTTCGCTTCTGTGCCCTTGTATAAAGGTAATTCACAAACACGAAATACAGCTAATTAAAAACGCCGGACTAGATATCCAGGAATGTGGGCCGTTGACGGTTCAATGATTTATGTTTATTCATCTTTAAAATACTATGTTATAGTTATTTATGTATCAAGGGAATTATAAGGGCCTTAATTACCGATGGTAAAGATTGCGTCCCGAGGGCCTCTGGCCCGGAATAAATGCACCAATTCATTACCTTCCCGCTATATTTGAATCAGGTACCGTTGATTACAGGAGTTTTGTTGTTGCTAGGTTGTTGCTATGTTACTTGTTTACAAACAAAGCTTTATTATCAAGTTGTGTTTGCGTTAAAAACGTGTTTTCTACCCCAAATATAATGAAGGATATTTTGAAAAATGCTGAAAAAGCAAGAGAATCATTATTTCCATCGAAAAGTGAAGCCGTATACAAAAAATAATATAAAATATATCTGGAGTGGCTGGATACGGAAAAATGTTATGCCAAAAGATGCCACTGAAACTGTATTTCTGGCATATTTTCAAGAACTGGTAAGGAATTTTCTATGTTTTTCGGTAGATTTGGTAGTAATTGTGTTTATTCGTTGCAGTCAGAAACGTATAGTCCGAATTCTTTATGGACGAAATGGTCAATGCTGAAATCGATGGTGACTATACATGAGAAACGAGATATCACCAAGTTCAATGAACTAGAGACTTTTTTGAAACGGAAGAGTAAGAGTTATAAGCCGAAAAAGTCCGCTGTTTTATCTCCTAAAGATGTCATCAGATTTCTAAATATATATATATATTGTTATGATTTCATTTCCTAAACAACAAAAATGATAAAAATTAGAACTTACCGAACATTGAAAATCAGAAAAGAATAATAAAAAGATATTATATGGAATTCAAAACAATATTAAAAATTAAATAATAGTTAATATAATATAATAAACAATATAAAACAAAATAAACAACAATGTAATTAGAATAAAAGTGTAAAACAAGAACTTCAGTGAAAGTGAATAAACGTACAGTGTTACGAAGGCAGAAATCATAATTAAAATGATTACCAAAACTATCATGAGATAGCACAAACTATTGAAAAATGTTATAGATATAAGTTAGGATTAGTAAATTTGAGTTATATAATGTTAAAGAAATGTTATTGATATATTATATTATGTATTAGTTTTTAAGAATGACAACTGTCAAATTTATAATAATTATTGGAATAATCATATTAATAATAACCTAATCATAGGTTATCTTATACCAAAGTGTGTGGAAAAATGTAGGCAATATCAATTTAAAAAGAAGGAATCATCATCATTTAAAATAAGTTGAAAATCTCCAATAATTCAAAATTTATAGAATACTAAATTCTGATTGGTCGAGACGGATTATAAACTCCAGACGGGTAACAATGTAAAACTTCTGTCAGTTTGCAACAATCACCAAAGCATTCTTGATAGGTAAAGAAAGCACCTCATAGGTGGATTATGACATCAAGTAGCGTCGGTTTTGAAGGCCTATAAAAGGCATCTGAAGACAAGCCAAGTTAGTTAGCAATCAACATCTGAAGAGTCAAGGTACTCCTGCAACTCATAAAAATTTTCATAACTTTAGTTTATTGGATAAACATCGGTGAACCCAAGTGTTCCAATCTCCGAGAAGTTCAAAGTAACCGAAGTTAATAAATAATTTCAACAAGTCAAGTAGTGTTCCAAGTCTACGAACAAAGTTTAAAGGTTATAATAACCTACAATTCATAAGTAACCTCGAACGATAGCCAGCCTTCGATAAAATTCTAATCCATCATTGAAGAGTTTTGTATCTTTAATAAAAAGAATGAAACTAAGTTAACAATTTTCAACAGTTCCTGATTTCAAATGAAGTAACAAAAATAGTTTACCTGTGTTTATTGTGTATAGCAGAGAAATTGTGAACGGTTAAAGTGAATTATCAGATTAATAAGATCAAGCCAATTGAACATTGCCTACATTTTAAAAACATATTCTTGGAATAAACGTAAGTTTATTTATTATTTCTCCATTGTATTATTATCTGTCTGTAAATCTGAAAGAAAGATTGTAGATTATAACTTTGTAAACAAAGATTAATAGTAAATAATTTTGAGGTCAGATCATAGATCTATTTGAACATAACATTGTAAAATTGATGCCCGAGATAAATAAGAGTCATAGAAATTTAAATATAAAAAGTTTTAACATTCAATGAACATTGTGTTTAATTCCACATATAATTCCACATAAAAATAAAAAGGTAAAAGTTCATTATTCAATTAAAAATAAAAATAAGCTCAAAAGAGTTTAGTTAATAATATATTAGCCTTTCTTATTTTATTTTCACTTGTGAAAGGTAGAGGGAATTATAGAATCTATAATGTCCTAAGGGAGTTATGACCCTCATTATTGATAGCGTAACTATGACGATATAAGCTTATAATATCTCGGTCAGAAATAAAATTATCTAAGTTATCTTCATAATTCAGAAAATTTAATTCTATATCTCTTAAACACAAAATTGTGGCCAATTGGGAAAGGAAACATTAAACCTAAATATTTAACTACATCGGGAGCTTATACTGAGCTTTTAACTAATTCCGCATATGAAAATCTATACAAATTGTACGAACAATTCATTATGACCTCTGCCAAACTACAAATTCAAGAAACACGTCATGCGTATAAAATTAATTCGACACTCTCGTACAGCGCCCTTTGATGAATGTAGAAATTTACATGTGTCACTCAAACATTTGATATGCCCGACGAAATAATATACCAACGTACCCTTACGTTTTATAAAAACATAATGAAAATTGTCAATCAGATGGTGACAGAATCATGTCCAGATGTGCTGAACAAACATAATATATGTAAAAAATGTGTTTGTTATTTCAAGGGCATGTCCTGTATACGTTTAATAAACATTTCCATAGAGTCAATGAAATTATTATATTACAATAGAAGAGAGGATATTTCAATTCTAATTGTAAAAGTGAAGGGTTTAAATCCTTATTCATTTACTGCATTTGTGTACTCATTACAAAAGTACCAACACGGTGTATGTCCATGACAGACCTTCTTATAAAAAATACAATATTACTTAGTTCAATATTTACGACCTTCTACCTCAAGGCCGGTCCACACATAATGTTTAGTACGTCAGTCTCGCATGATCTGGGAAGACTGACCATTGACCAACAACACATAAATCGAGCAGCTCATGGAGGAGGAATAATTAGTGACCATAATTTTACTGGAGTGCAGAGAGAGCTCAATGTTAAAGGTACGTAAAATTAGAAGGAATAAATTTATTACCAAATGCGAAACACTCACTCCGACTTACATCCTTCGGGCGTGCGCAGCGTACTGACCGACCTGCTAACTAAAGCTCGGATTATAAGCAAATTGCCTTTTTTTGCCTATTTTACATATTCTAGGTGTTTTTTGCACATTATGCCATTTTTCGTAAGCTCCGCCCTTTTGTATCATTTTTCAAATTATTATTCATATTGTTATAATAATGATTTCTTAGGAAAATTTACCTGATCGAGGATTGAGGCTTAACTATTGGGGAATCCTTAACCTTTTGCCTTTTTATAATAAACAATTATCAGTTGTACAGACGGTTACTGTATAATAGTTTAGTTTTGTTGTTAAAATGTTTTGGATGATTCGTGAGTTTGTTTAGATAGATGGCTTCTAAGTTAAGTGCATGGATCCAACCATATCCGGAACTTTCTCTAGAAGAACATGGCGCATTTTGTAAACCGTGCGGCAAATCGGTGTTTTATTTTTTCTCTCTCACACCCACCCCATAACTAAATTCCAGAGTGGTATTAAAATTCTAATTATTGCTATTTTTTTAAATTCTCATATTCCAAGTACTAAGAATCACTTTATTGACCAGCATTGTGGAACTCCACTTCATAAACGGAATTAAGAAGAATTAAATTCCTCTAAGTTAGTCCAAACCTCTCTAGGCAGTTCAAAAAAAAAGGAAATGGACACATTTAAATTTTATTTATGCCAGATGATGATTGCATCCAACCTTTCTCTGTGTAAAGTTAATCATCCTAGTTTTAAGACATTTTAATAAATATTTACCGGAGGAGAGTACATTGAGAAAACAAACTATAGACAAATGCTATGTGGAATGTATTTCAAAAATTAAGCGGGAGTTGGAGAACAATTTCTTGTATATTATCGTGGATGGAACGACAGATTATGCAGCAGATATATAGCTAATTTTATGATTGGGATTTTGAATAAAAACTTTCCAAGCAAACCTTATTTAGTTGCCGTTAAAGAATTAGAAAAAAATAAACAATTCAACTAAAGTGGATTTATACAACATAGTTTAACAAACCTCTTCTTACTCAATGCTGTACTAGTTAATAAAATAGTTAACTTATTATGCTATTATGTTAAAAAGCTGGTGTTAATTTAAAGATTTTTGTATCCTACCTTAATTCATTGCACTTGTGTCGCCCACGGGGTAAATCGAATTGCAGGAGAAATAAGAAATCTGTTTCCGTTGGTGAATGATTTTATAAATTTTACAAAAAGAGTTTTCTTAAAGGCTCCGTCGAGGGTGCAGATATATAAAGGAAGTCTTCCCGGTGTTCCTTTGCCACCTAAACCAGTAATTACAAGGTGGGGAGGGTGGCTCGAAGCAGTTTTTCTTTTACTTTGAACACTTCAATGAAATAAAATTTGATGATGATATTTCCGAAGCAATCCGAGAAGCAAAAAACATATTTAAAAATCTGAAATTGAAACAGCAACTCGCATATATCATTGGCAATTATAAATTAATAGCTAACACAATTACCTTATTAGAAAAACAAGAGCTAAATTTATGTGAGTCAGTTAAATTAATGGCATTAATTAAATCAGCACCTGGAAGTAATGGTCAATTAATTACTGAAAAAATGAAATACGTTTTTGTCAAGAAGGAAGGTTTCTCGTTTTTATCTGATGTTGCTAAAGTTATCAATGGAACATTTTCCGAAGAATTACAAATTGAGCCAGATTTATTATCCGCTCTTGAATATGCTTCAATTACATCTGTCGATGTGTTATAACGTGTACCTTGCGACTTTTCGGTGAATTGCTTACTGCGGTAAGCTTCGAATCCTCGGGCGCCAGATTTTTCCAAAGGTTTACTCCTTTTTGAAGACTTCTGCTAGGGTCTTCACCACAAGGCTTGTCACTATGCTATCTATAGATAGCCTTGTCCCAAAGGTAGCTACGGTGAAATTAAACCAGAGCCCATTGGGTAGAAAACAGTATCAAAATTGTGGGCTTCAATTACAATTGATACCTGGTTAAAACTTATCTCGTTTGAAGGAGGAGCAGAAATTATTTAAAAAAACGGGGAATTCCAAATATTAAAATATATAATAATTATAACAGGTACACTTTCAGAACAATTAGTGGAATGCAATTGAACGGTATTATTCACAAAAATTCACCCAGACGGAAAATGTAATGAAGCTCAAACGGTATATGAAAACTGTTTCAACATATCTATTTTACTATATGTTCGGTATTTAATTTCAATTGAACGGTACGGAATCGGTTGATAAATGATTCACATTTATCAATTTGCGGAAAATACAAATCAAACAGATCCTAGCGTAATAAGCGATGTACGGTAGTCATTCAGATAGCATTATTACTTGAAATGTTGTTAAGACGCACTACGATAAATCAAACGGTTAAAATTCGGTCGGATCGGAAAATATATCGTAATGCCCAAAAATATAAACTATTTAGCTATCATTTACCTTATGTAACAATTCACTAAACGGAACACTATTGTTAATTCACAGTTTAAATCTGACTTG
Organism: Endomychus coccineus; assembly: GCA_958510875.1. Taxonomy (NCBI): domain Eukaryota; kingdom Metazoa; phylum Arthropoda; class Insecta; order Coleoptera; family Endomychidae; genus Endomychus; species Endomychus coccineus. The sequence continues at coordinate 111,911,495 of OY294070.1, read as the reverse complement.
AACTCGGATAATAATTAATTCACTTCGATTCTTATTTTAATCTCACTTCAACGGTACTGATTGATAATCAAAATCACAAAAGAGCAACTGTACTGATTCTAAATCGAAATCACCAAAGAGAGCACAAAAGAGATCGATCTTTTATCGGTCACGGCTTTTATATGTTTTTCGAGGTTCTGGTCAAGTCTGCTCCACCAATTCCTTATTTTGTGCCGAGGGTTTTTTACTTATGTCCCGAACAATGCTTGAAAGTGACGCTACTTTTTAGATCTAAAATTCGCGCACATGATGCTCCACTAGTTCCTCCCGGCACAATAAACAAGTGTTATCGGAGTGTTTTGGTTGTTCACCCTTTTTATACATAAGGTTGTACAAAGTTTGATGAGTTGCTTGCCAGACCCCTGTTTTTGCAACATATTTCATCGGAATTAATGCAATTTCTAAATGGTCATGAATTAGATTCATCTATTTGAATAATTACACTTATTCGAAATTGCGGAAATTTAGAAAAGTGACAATCACGGAATACACATTCGGAATTCACGCATATCTATTGAAATAATGAACTGATCAAACTGAGATTACATATAATATCCGTATTTATTGCCTGATCCAAAATAAATGATATTTCAAAATTTAAGCTTCGTCACAGTGTAGAGCATTCATTTTCAATGTACAAATAAATTGTAAGTGATGAAGACAGAGTTTTAAAACAGAAAATATAGAAAAGCACTTAGTTGTAGCTATTAATGATACAATTTTGAGTGGTTACAATGTGTAATTATTAATTAACAATTATTTAGTTATTATGTTGTGCAATTATATTTGTGTTAAGTTAATTCACTTTGCATAATAAATAATAACTTACTATTAATAATTAATTAATCATGGTGTTAAAGGCATTTTGCCTATATTGCCTATATGTTAAGATTTCTGCCTTTTTCAATAAAAATCTTTGCCTATATAAGCGCCTTTTTCTTAAATTTTTGTGGCCAATAAATCCGAGCTTTACTAATAATATTGTTGATAGCATCAAAAATGTAAATACGTCTATAGAGTGAATAAATTAAATTTGTACCAAAACTAGTCCCGTCACACACTAAATGCTGCTCAATCATTTATATACACCCCCAGGATTTTCAGTTTCACCTCTTCAAAGTTTTTTTTTTCCATTTTTATGAACTCAGTCTAGTTTATTGATCAATGTTAAGCATTTCAATAAATTTCATCAATCTCTCAAGAGAATTTTGACATATCCAAACCTTTGGCTTTCAAGAAGGACCATGAAGATGGAATTCAGACACCTTCATCACATCAAATTCGAACCTCTCGATATTTTTTTTACCTTAACCATACTTCTGAAACGGAACTATTTATTCATTCTTAAATGTTTAAGAACCCTCATCGTTCCACACTTGCACTACCAGATAAGGAACAAAGAATAATTCGTAATTATTCTGTAGGATATTTTATAAAATTGTTCGTAGAATTGTTGAGTTAGAACGTCAGTGTAAGAATGATCGCAAGCACCATTGACTATTTGTCAAAGTTAATCAACGTATGCTGTCACATATATTTTGAACATTCAGAATCATCATCTTCTCATAAGGAATAAAATCTCTATCTTGAACATCAAACGATGAACATAAATAATGTTAATTACACCAATTTCAAAATCACACATAGCAGCAACATACTTGACATTTTCGAACGGATTAAATCTTGTTCATTAGATAACTTTAGTGTTATTGATGTAACGCGGATAAACTATTGCCAAACATGTATTCAACTGTGCCGTATGGTGAAAATTCCAAACTAACACAATGAAACTCAGAGTTATTTATGTTGACAGTATCATACATCGGCCAACTTCAGAAATCACTAATAAAATTTAATACTATTGCAAAACGTACTGGTTATATTGAATAATTTATTATAATTTGATAATTACCTTTGTTAAATTAATCACTTTCTAAATTATTCAAAGCTTAAAAAATACATGGAGCGGTCAAATATCAATTGCTTGAATTCTAGATACGTTAATCGTAGATGTTATTAAGACGGCGTAAGCGTAGCGAACGAAGTCGTCTCTTGAATCGGGTTAGATAGCACAAGGTATGTTCTCGTGTAGCTGTCAAATGGTAAATGCAATCTACTTGAAATTTTGATACAGACTAGACATTATGCTCGAAATTTACTGGCATGAAATTTCAATGTCGTACCTTGAGCCGTTTTCGAGTTAGTGAACAGAACGGTCCGTCGTAATGCACGACGCTATTCTCTTTGATTCTGGCCAATTTTAGCGCTCTACTGAACAGACTGCGGCTCGCGCTCTTGATCAGCTAATGAGAAAGACGGAGTGAGCATAGCGAACGAACACTTTCGTTTTTGGTATCTATACAGCGGTCGGACGGTGACTACCATTTACTGTACCTTAAGCCGTTTTCGAGTTTCAGACTTTAAACGCACATCCATACCTTTGGCAGTACTAAAGAATCGAGTTCGCGCAACTAGACATTCTACGGCTCACGCTCTTGATCGGTTTAAGCGAAAAACGAGGTGAGCGTAACGAACGAAGCCTTTTCTCCTTTTAGCCCACTTACTCACTACTCATTCCATCTTAACCCTTCGGGTATATGCGCAATGTACTGACCGAACACGTAGTATCAATCGAAGCTTTTGCATTAACACGTACTAGGCATTACGAAGAGTAAAATCCCAGAGACGATTCATTGCTGGGCCAGACCACAACACCCGAACGAGTGGCAACAAGTTAACGGGTGCAAACAGTCTAAATCACATTAGGGAAGACTGGTCTCCACAAGTGAGGAAGATGGTTAAAACTGATGTCAAACATCTAAAACAAATACTAACGGGACATGGACCGTTTAACTACCTCCTCCACAGAATGAATCTGAGCACTTCACTCTTATGCGAATGGAGCAAACGAAAAATGTAACGTCAATGCACATTCTGTGCAGATGCGTAACACTGATGCCTCCAAGAAGCATAGCTCTCTCTCTGTAGAGATATGTGACACTTAGGAGATCCAGAAACTAGAAAGGAGTACGGTGTCAAACATCTTCAGGCCATTAACAACTACTTTTCCGGACACCCGGTCTTGACTAGGTGTTGTATAGCTGCTCGTCCACCTCGTGATAACGATGAACGCAGTGGGAACCGCCCCAGGTGATAGGGCTGCACGGGGTTCGGCCTGGGTAGAAAGGAACATCACCGCTCAACCCCCCCCCCCTTTAATACAATATTATATCATAGACAAAGAGGTCCCAGTCCCAGGCAGTTATTTCACTTTTCTCAGGAGCTCATCACCGAAACGGATAAGACGATGAAGCCACTATTCGACCATCTTCACCAGAAGTGTAGATAACCCCATCTATACATGGTAAAGCACCAAGTAATACAAACGCCATCTACCAGAAGATAGATGTCCCACTCAAAGAATGCGTTGCATTGTGAAAAATTTTTCCGCGTTTCAGAGACATACAGCAATTTGAATACCCTATCCGATCAATTTTGGAAATTTGCTGTTTAATAATAAAGTTTATTACTCTGCCGTTGCGCAAACGGAAGCAGGAATATGAGTCGCAATCCATTCGATGTAAAATGTGCATTACCTTCAGGATAAATTGCCAAAAAATTCTACACAAATTCCTAGTTTGCCAAAATATTCCAAGATTTCCAAAAAATTGCCATAAGATTCCATCACCATATACACCTAATTTCCACAGGGGTTTCTCTCTCGGTCTGACGATACTATCTCTTGATACATATTGCTAAGACTAGCGAGCTTTTTTTAGTTTAAAATCCTAAGTATAAATGATTGTTGATTACAATTTTTCGGATTATAATCAATAAGCAACCTATGATTCATGTTGGATTTGTGCTAATTCCTTTTAAACCGTACGTACAATGTTTCCGCTAGTGTGCGTCGACCAATACCAAATCTCGGTTTCGGCAACCATAGTGTCGATCTCGACAGTCATAGTCTCGGTCTGGATCACCATAGTCTCGGTTTCGGCTTGACATCCATAGTTTTAGACTCAGCATCTTAAAACTTGGCAACCACAGTCTCAATATTGATCTCTGCAACCATGATCTCAGTGTCGTTATTGAAACGTTTCCCAGACGAGACTAAACCATCACTGAGCAGCTTAAAATTGTTTAATTATCTTCGAACAATCATACTTCTTTCCACCTCTCTACTTGATAGAAGTTACGGAGGCTCTTAGTGACATTATGAAATTATTGGAATTTACTAGATTTTACACATAATTCTGATCTAATAAGGAATTTATTTTGCTGGATCTCAATGAAATATTTACAACATTAATACTAATTGAAGATAATTTAATCTGTAATTATTCACACCTTTTTTGCATTGAATAATTCAGATAAATGCTATAAACATTCATGACATATGCACACGTCCTGTTGTTTACTTGGATAGCTGATGTTTTCAAATGCGAAAACATCCCCTCTTAATTTCTCCAAACAGAAAATGAATTAATATCAATCAGTCGGTGCTGGCATTCTAAAAATGGAATATGGAAGGATGTTTGTTTATCTTAATGAAAACGCTCTTTTTCAAGTCAACATCCTGCTTTATTATTGAGCCTCCAACTCTATACATTTGCGTTATGTGAATATTATTAATTCATTTGTTCTAACAAAGCATAAGTTCAACTAAGTATATACCTATGTACATAGTGTTAATTATGTTTTGGTGGCTTCAAGCGTAGTGCCTGCAGAATTTAACCCACTGCTGAGTAAATACTCCAGAAGCATTCGCAATATTGCAGTACAATAGTTAATGTCACATATGTCCATTACTTACGCCAGTAAAAGTTCATGTTTGGGTTTACGCAGAACGTAATGAGTTTAGTGACCCACTAGATCGAAACTTAATGAAAACTATTATTCTGAAGACGTTGAAATTTATTCATTAACATCTTGCGATGATAAGAACAGAGGGCTAGGTGAAAAGTTCCTGAAAAATTAAACAACAAATGATTTATTTGGTCGAAACTTATTTTATTTCTCAACATCCCCTTGTAGCCCGATACACTTCGTCCAACGTTTTTCTAATTTTCGATCCCTTCTGAATAATACGATTCCGGCAATCCTTCAAAATAGGAGTTTGATTCAGTGATGACCTCAACGTTGAAGTCAAATCTCTTTCCGCTGAGCCTTTTCACCAAGTTTGGAAATAGATACAAATCTCAGGATACCAAATCTGGAGGATATGGCGGATGACGAACCAATTCGTAGCGCAATTCATGCAATTTTGCCATTTCAACTGCGGACCTGTGCTCCGGTGCGTTGTCCTGGTGGAATATCACTTTTTCATTGCCAAATGCGGCCGCTTCCTCTTCAAATCGGCATCGAATCGATCCAACAGCTCTGCATAACATCGTTTTGCCGTTTTCAAGGTTAGTCGAGTCAATTTAGCGAAAAAGCTCGGAAATTTTTACAAACAGACCAATCAACTTAATTTGTTCTGCAAATCGTTCCTGGACGGATACTGAACGATTTTGAACTTTAAGATCTTGCCGCTCGACCATTTTTCACCTGTTAAACCGGAAATTGGCCAATTTTCATGGGAAAATTTTCAAAATTGGTAAGTATTGCCAAAATTGGCTCGAAAACTCTACTCGGAGTTTTCGGGGTCGCTGATCACGATTCCGAAGTTAGATTTACCATTTTCGACCGCGGTAGCTAGAAATTCGCCAACTTTATGTCCCAAAAATGGTCAAATTTAATAATTTCGCAGTTTTTGTTGGAATTGACTAAAACATTTCACTCGGGGGGTTAGATTTACCATTTTCCACCGCGGTAGCAGCAATTGGCCAATTATATGTCTGAAAAATAGCCAAATTTGATAATTGCGTAATTTTTGTTGAAAATGACTAAAACATTTCACCCGGGGGGTTTTCGGGGTCGCTGATCACGATTCCGAAGTTAGATTTACCATTTTCGACCGCGGTATCTAGAAATTGGCCAATTATATGTCTGAAGAATGGATAAATTAGATAATTTCGTACTTTTGTTGAAAATGGCTAGAAAATATCGTTTGGGGGGTTTCGTGATTCTGGAGTAACATTTTTTTATTATTATACCTTATACCATTTAGAAATTTACCAATTTCATGACAAAAAAATATTTCATACATTGGTCAACCGTCTAGAAACAAAATGGACAATTTCAAATAAGAACAAGAATTTATGAATATATTTTTATTAAACTTTTTAATATTTCATTTATTTTTTTACATTTTATTTTTTACAATTTATATTTTACAATTTCTTACATTTACATTTACACTTACATTCTAATGTATATAAATTTAAAAATAATATAAATAAAATTCTGGGTACCATTCCAAAACGTACAATTTGCAAGAAACAGGTATATCAGAAACTACTGATTCTAGAACGCAAGTGTCATTTGATATTGGATATGAAACAAATAGTTTGAAGTCACGGATAAATTCCCTAACTTTTGATAGCAGTGCCAATTTCAACAAAAATTACGAAATTATCTAATTTATCCATTTTTCAGACATATAATTGGCCAATTTCTAGCTACCGCGGTGGAAAATGGTAAAGCCAACTTCGGAATCGTGATCAGCGACCTCGAAAACCCCCGAGTGAAGTTTTCAAGCCAATTTTGGTGATACTTATCAATTTTGCTAATTTTCCCCAGAAAATTGGCGAATTTCCGGTTTAACAGGTGAAAAATGGTCGAGCGGCAAGATCTTAAAGTTCAATATCGTTCAGTATCTGTCCAGGAAATATTTGCAAAAAAAAATAAGTTGAGGGGTGTGTTAGGAAAAAAAATCCGAGTTTTCACATTTTTAACGTCTAATTTGACCCGACTAGGTGTGCATCCCAAAAAACTGTTGCCATGACGTTGTTGGCCGATAAACCAACTTTGGCCTTTTACGGCTCCGATTCGCCAAGACAAGTCCACTAGTTTGACTTTTCTTTGGTCTTTGGTGTTATGTTTCATCCACGGTTACGAAACGGCGCAAACAGTTCTTTTTATCGCGTTTGAACATCGCCAAGCGCTCCTTTGAAGTTGTCACACGGTCGCGCTTGTTGTCAATAGAGAGCAAATGTGGCGCTCCCCTGGCAGATAGCTTTCTCATATTTAAAAATTTATGCAAAATATTCCGTACCCGTTTGGTTGAGATGCCCATATAGCCTCAGCAATCTCGTGCATTTTAAGGTCTTATGATGCAAAATCTCGGAAATGCTTTTGATGCCTAAAAATAATTAAAATATATTCTTTAGATTAAACTACGAATTTTAGAGTTTTGTTTTACCCCAATTCCCAGAAAAAAATTGGAAAAATGTCCATTTAAAAAATGTTGATTTCTGACTATTTTTTTAGAAACAAATGTTGAAAGGAATGCTTATTTTTATTGGTCAAGAAGATAGAGAAATTGATGCCAAAAATAATGTAGGAGCTCGTTTTTCAGCTTTCCAGGTTAAAAATCGATAAATTAGTGAATATTTAATTAATGCAATTCTTCGTTATATTATTTTGCTTCGCGACGTTGGCGAACTCTAGGAAGAATGCGGCAAATTCAAAAAGTCATTTTATTCTACACACTGAAAATGCTTTTTTCATGACATTTATTATACTTTGCGGTTTTTATAAAGAATAAAACTTCAAAATTTTATTATAAATGAATTTTTTACGTTTTTTAACGTAACGTAGATAATAGAATATGTATACAAAACAGTCACCGCGGTGTTTGCTTTTGAGTGACCGTCACAAGCAAGTTTACCAACTTAAAATCCCCTTCCCCGCTAACTCCCCCTTTGTCATCATAATACCTTAACTCGCCGATCGTCCAATATCTTTGTAACCTCAATTGGACTACCAGAAGGTTTGGCGTTCTTTGTGGTCATATAATACTACCAGAACGAAAATCAGTAAACCACTTGTGAATCGTTTTAATCGATGGGGAGGAGTCCCCATAATGTTTAACAAGTGATGCTTCGCTTTGCCTAATGTTCTTTCCACGCAAGAAATAATGTTCAATCAAGACACGAAATTCACTTTTTTCCCTGTTTACAAAAATCTTCAAGGTTGTTTGCTTTCGATGGGTGTCAAAACAGAACTGAAGGACATATCAGTCTGAAAATTTTAATGTGTTCTAGTTAAAGATGGTACAACACAAATGTCACATGGGATTTTCGATTGTGGCGCCGTCTGTTTAATTTTTCAGGGACAGGGCAGTTTTTGTGAACCACGTTTTGGGGCGCGCAGAACTGCCCCACGTGTCGACTGCGTACACTTGTGGAGACGGCAAGAAAACGTGTCACAAAGGACGCAGTTTGCTCGCGCCTTTATTGTTGATATAATAAATAATAATTTCAATTAATCATATTATCAATATGGAGCGCGAAGAAAAATTGATTGAGCACGTCAGTTTTTCTTCTCTTATTCCAATAGCGTTTATGAGCGTTGCATCTTTCGAGGTAAATAAGAGGTTCAATAATGTTATGAAGTTCTTTGAGCTCAGCTAGATTCGGACGGAAATAGTTCGTAAACTATCTGTATAATTTAGAGATAAAAAAATAAACGTTCTTTACACCCATTATTTAAAAATTCGTTGGAACAAGCAGGTGTATCCACAAAAGTAATCTTACATACATATTTTTTATGGTGTGCTTAATATCTGGAGACAGTGATGTACCCATCCGAAACTTTTCAATATCATAATGATTTATATTGTTATGGGTTTGTAGTTTGTGGTGTATTAAAAGTTGATTGGATGCAATATTCGTGATGTGGTGCTGTTTTATTTACAACAAATTAGGTTTCAAGTGGTATGTCAAAAAAGCTGATTAAATGCAATACTACAAGATTGATTAAATAATGTGAACATGCTCGTCGAGTATAACATGCAATTCAATATTCTCTAAAATTCTTTCCATAAGCAGGAAGGAAATTATAAAAAAAGCAAATAGTTAGTCAGTTTAAGAGGGAATTCAACCGGACATAGTGTTATCTATACATATGCAAAAAAATATATTATTATGAAACGTTTCGTTGTACCACATATCTGACTCCTCGCATGGATATTCAGGACGTATCATGAAAGTACTCATTTTATAATAATTATTTACACATCTGCCGCAAATTAAAGATTTGTTCCACTTTATGCTTATCACACTTACAACGTTCGCTAATAACGATGTAATGAGATAATTTTCAAAGGTTAGAGAAAGATTCTGAAGATGAATAATAATTATAGTACAGGGTGTCCCACGACGTTTTGACAGAATTTTTTTAAATGGGACAACCGGTATAATATTACAATTTTGGATATGTCATTCAAAAACAAATTCAATGATACCACACTTGTCATCATTGTATTGTGTAGTAATGATAATAAGGGCTATTTATTTTTACTAAATTTATTAAAGCAATACTTTGCACTCAAAAATTTAGGTGGCTATGAAACAAATAACTATTGTAGCAACGACATAGGTTGTCATTCAGTATTGTTAGGTGAAGTTCAAGAACTGTCATTAATTATTAGTAATAATCTTGTGAAGACACTGTAATAATAAGTAAATAATGCCTTCAATTTTTACTTACGATGAATATGTTGACATGCTGCTTATTTATGGAGAATGTGGAAAAAACAAAACTCATGCTCAAGGCTTGTACAGAAATCGTTTTCCTCATAGAATAACTCCAAGTAAAAATACTTTTGCCTATGTCGAACGAAAGCTAAGAACTGGTTCTTTTCCAAGCGGTAAAGATCAAGTTCCTCGTCAAAAGACCGCTCAGACAGATGACAATGTGATAAATATTTTGGCTTATCTTCAGGTAAATCCACACACCTCAATACGATTTCTTGAACAAGAATTACAAATGAGTAGATGTTCAATACAAAGAGTATTAAAAAATCACAAATACCATCCTTATAAAATACATTTAACACAAGGTTTAGTCCCTGCAGATCCTGAAAGGAGATTAAATTTTATTGCTGAAATGTTAGTACAAAGTGATGATGACCCTTCTTTTTTAGAAAAAATATTATGGAGTGATGAAAGTAGATTTCATCACAATGGTATTGTTAATCGCCATAATTGTCATTATTGGTTGCAGGAGAATCCAAAGTGGATGCGTGAAACCAATTTTCAAACAATATGGGGAATCAATGTTTGGTACGGTTTATTTAACGGTCGGTTGATTGGTCCCTATTTTTATGAAGAAACATTAACGGGGCAAAGATACTTAGATTTTCTTCAGAACACTCTACCAGAATTACTTGAAGATATTCCCTTACATGAAAGGCAAACAATGTGGTGGCAGCAAGATGGAGCATCTCCTCACTTTTTTGGGCCAGTTAGAGAATATCTTGATAACTCATTTCCTGAAAAATGGATTGGTCGAAATGGTGCGATTCTGTGGCCACTCCGTTCTCCGGATATTACACCCTTAGATTTCTTTCTCTGGGGTTTCTTAAAAGGTCGAGTTTATGTCACACCCCCGACTGATTTAGATGATTTAAAGGATAAAATAAGACAGGCATGTCGGACCGTAACACCCGAAATGATTGCAGCAGCACTTACAACAAATTTTTTAACAAGGTTTGAACATTGTGTCAATGTTACATGGTCATCAATTTGAACATTTTCTTTAATATTTTTTATTACTTGTACTTTTTAATTCCTTATGTTACGTTTTGTAATAAAATAATTTATTTTTGGTAGCTACTATTTAAATCTATACAGATGTTCATTTAATTGCCCCTATTATCATTACTGCCCAATACAATGATGATAAGTGTGGTATCGTTGAATTTGTTTTTGAATGACATATTCAAAATTGTAATATTATACCGGTTGTCCCATTTAAAAAAATTATGTTGGGGTCACGTGACCCGAAATGACCGGAAAAACGGAAGTCATTTTATAATAAATATAAGCATCAGTTTCGACTGTTTATATCTGCCAAATTTCATGTATGTCATATCAATAGTTTTCGAGAAATTGGACTGTCAAAACGTCATGGGACACCCTGTATAAGTTTTCGTGAAATTCACGTTGTCCTAAATTGTTTCGCGAATCAACGGAATGGCTTAAAACAAAAAAGCCGTTTCGTATTTTTTAAATTGGAATTGATTATATTACAATGCCAATTTTGAATGTCGCTTGAAAGTTTTTGAACTCATATCACAAGATAATCAAATCAAATGTAATCAGAGAGAACAAAAAATTTTCAATTTCCAATAAATGATCGTTACATTTTTGTTAAAATATAATTATGAATGCTGTAACAACTTTTGATTGAAAACAAATGTAGAATCTAAATTCGCATAAACACGAATTCACCTAAGCAATGCTTATGTTGTGAATATCCACCAATAGTATATAAATGAAATGGTAAGAAAAGAACAATTTATTCAATATGAATAAATATGCGTAGAACAAAACAGCCGATTCGTATTTCTTAAATTGGAATTGTTTATTTTACAACGCCAATTTTGAAATTCACTTAAAGGTTTTTGAAGTCATACCACAAGATAATCAAATCAAATCAAATTTATTTAGGTGGAACAGAAAATTTTCAATTTCAAATGAATGATCTTTACATTTTCATTATAATATAATTATGAATGCTGTAAAAAACTTTAATTAAAAACTATTCTAGAATCTAAATTCACATAATTAGGAAGATTTCACATAATCAGGAAGATTCAAGTTATGCTTATTTTGTGAATATTCACCAATAGTATACAAATTAAATGGTAAGAAAAGAGGAATTTATTCAATATCAACAGTTTAGTTTATTGTTCTTGCTCAGATACAATATAAATACATAAAAATATATGGAAGAATACCTCAGAGAGGTGTGGAGCACGTCAAGTTGAAATTTTATATAAATATGAATAACAATACATTTGTCATCGTAAATGAAAATAACATTGGGTAAACAGATTAAAATGTGAATAGGTTCAGTACATTAAAATGGAAACGATACATACAGATATGAATAAAGTGACTTGAATACTTAGAAATAGAAATAGCTCAAATATCTTTGTCCGTGAAATATTCATTCTGTGAGTAGTAGGCTCGTTTTATAAGTAGAGATTTTAAATTGTTCTTGAGATGATTTAATGGTAATTTTTTCAATGATAGATAGATACATTTTTATTATGCTATATTGTGAATTTTTCTGGAGATATGTATAATTAAGTTTATTGCAGATGTAGTTATTTTTCGTTCTTGTATTATGATCATGATTGTTGGCCCGTTTCTGAAATAGATGCTGGTTTTGATGAGTGAAGATAACTGCTTCATAAATGTATAGACTTTATAAAGTAAGTATGTTATTTCCTATAAATATTTCTTTGAGACAAGTTGAAGATGCCTCTAAGGCATCATTTTTGGGTGCGGAATACTCGCTCTACATCACTAGAATTACCCCAAAAAATTATCCCATATCTCAATGTTGAGTGCACAAACGCATGATAAGCAGCTAACGCTGCCTCAGTGTTCACTAAGACAAATGTTTTTTAGGGCAAAGCAATATCTTGATAACGTTCTCACTACTTTATTTACTCGTTCATACCAATCTAACCGTGAATCAATAATTACACCTAAAAAAGTGAACATTCAGCAATTTATGAGTGCGATGACATGTGTGACGCAGGTGGTATTTTGCCACTTTTAGTGTTCATAACAGACAACAACCTAAAAAAGGTTCTGACGGAAACATACAAACTGTTGGACATTATTTGTACAACGCCCATGTCGACAGCAGAATGTGAACGATGTTTTTCCACCCTCAAAGGCATTAAAACTTTTCTGAGAAGAACAATGTTAGAAGATCGACTGAATGCATTGGCGGTCCTATTAATAGAAAAGAAATTCGTCTCCAGTCTATCCCGGATTTTGACAACAAAGTCATAAACGTTTTTTCCAGCACGAAAAATAGGAGAATGAATTTTATGTTCAAAAAATAGGTAAGTTTTTTCTTGTGCCCACCGTCTTTCATAACTCACGAGCTGCCACTGAATATCCTTACGACTTCCAATATCATATTTTTTATATTTTACTATAAGATTCAAAAAGCACTTTCAACCATATAGATCCATTTATTATTTTTGTTCTTGACGAATGATTCTATAGAAATCCACAATTTTAAAATACCCCATTTATTCATACTCATACCCTTCCTGTGTCATTGATATATTCTAATGCATGTTTCCAGAAGCTTGAGGAAGCATTGGATTTTCTATATTATTCCTCGAAATAACCCTCAGGGATACGTCTCAAGATATATTTACGATCCATTATCATTACATTCTATTATTATCTCCTTCTTATCAAGGCAATTAACAAAACAATGTGTATATAAACATTTTGAAAGATAATAACGTTTCATCCTGTATGAACATCAACTGCTATTTCAGCAGCCTGAGAAAACACTTCAATATTCTTCTCCCAGAGACGGTAGACGCTTTTCGATTTCCCCTTTCCCATAGGAAATATGAAAGCAGAAACTGTTCAACTGCTGGATCCATCACAATATCAAGTTGATAACCCCTGATGAGGTAACACATAAACTAATCATATCAAGGTTAGCAATATTCTATAACAGATTTAAAACTTGTCTATATGTCCCAGGAGCATATCTGAATCATAAACTTGTTCCCCGATAAAAAACATTTATTTTCAAGCATTCCAAGGGAATAGAGGATTATTCAAAATCTGCCACAAAGAACAGTCCTCTTCACATCAATAATAATATAGTAGATCTAACCTTAAGGGAACGTTCATTTGTAACTTGTTTTATCGTATGTCTTCATTGATAAAATAAACAAACCACTGTGGGTTTATTCAACAGTACTTGTTTATTCTTAATGTATAAGACGGAACATATGTTGTATTTCTATGAATCGATTAATCTGTAAAGATCTGTTTACATTAATTATGAGATATAGGGACGTTGGTGTTTGAATTGAATTAAATTGTAACTTACACATTTGAAATTCAAATTCTATTTCAAGGTAATTAGCAAATGTATAAACTGGATAATTAAACTGGAAGAATGGTTTCGTACCAGTACAAGATCATACAATTCTGACAGTATGTATTATAAATTTCAACACAAACAGAATCATTCAAACATGAACGAATAAACAGGAAATGGAAACTCTACAACATATCTGGTGGAGTATAATAATTGAGGTTTGTAACTAAAAACATTCCAATACTCAGTTGCATAGAAAATCCAGATGATCTAACCCTTTCTTTTTGTTTGTAGTAAATTTTGAACCCGTCTAGAATGATAAAAATTTCTTTATGCAAAATTTCAAATACGGATGGTTGGCATAGTCCAGTAGCTGCTAATAAGCGACGAAAGCTTACTTCAGCATTTTACGCCACCCTTACCAAAATTTCATTTTCTTGCGCTGTGGTGTAATGATTTCGGGACATGCTGTAGGATATTGTGCGCGAAATGGACGTGTTTCCTCAAATCTACTTTCGGTTGGGTAATAATTCACGATATTTTCTAGATGCTGCCAGCCCAGAAAAACTTCCTCTTGCATAAAGGCAAATCATATTCTTCCCTCATTCCTTCAATTCAAAAGTGATTGTGTTTCGTCGTTGTTACAAATGCAACAACTAAACAAGAATCAATCATCAGTATAATCAGTAACGATAAAAATTTACAAATTTCTTTACATACATCAAATCATCAAATTTTAAACATTTGTCAATAATACATGACATACTTGTGCTATACATGATGTTTCAGAAAGACCTCCCGTAAATGCAGGGGAAGGTAGATTTTACAAAAACTATGGTCCTATCTTTTTTCGTTTCGGAGATACAGTACAGGGTGTTAAATTTCATTGAAAGAAAAACTTTGCTGTAGCTCCTGTACAGTTAAGGATATTTCGTTAAAATCATCTGGTACTCCGGGATTTCAAAGGACGCTCAATAAGATGGCTTAGTTAGTTGAATATGCGGTAGAGCGCTGGATGCGCGACTCTCGGTGATTTTTTTAGGCTTATTTGAGAATATTTTTTTGATTTCTTTGCACATTTTCCTAGTTTACATTTGTATTGCAACAAATGAAGTACTCTTGTTGAGGTAACAACGCCAGAAATCGATAAAATCCATGGTATGATATTGGGCGATCGGCGAGTTAAAGTGCATGAAATTTCTGTGGACATCTCAACCGAACGGGTACGGAACATTTTCCATAAATTTATGAATATGTGAAAGCTATCTGCCAGAAGGGTGCCGCATTTGCTCTCTGTTGACAAGAAGCTCAACCGTGTGGCAACTTCAAAGGAGTGTTTGTTTAGCAATGTTCAAGCGCGATAAAAAAGACTTTTTGCACCGTTTCGTAACCGTGGAGGAAGCATGGATCCATCACAACACACCAGAGACCAAAGAACAGTCGAAACTGTGGACTTGTACTGGCGAATAGAAGCCAAAGTGGGTTTATCGGCCAACAGTCATGGCGACGGTTTTTTGGGATGCACACGGTATTGTCCATATCGATTACCTTGAAAAAGGCAAAATGATCACCGGGGTATATATGCAGAGCTGTTGGATTGATTCGCCGCCAATTTGAAGCGAAAGCAGCCGCATTTGGCAAAGAAAAAAGTGCTCTTCCACCAGGACAACGCACCGACGCACAGGCCCGCAGTCGCAATGGCAAAATTGCATGAATTTCGCTACGAATTGGTTCGTCATCCACCATATTCTCCAGATTTCGCTCCCTGCGATTTTTGTATCTGTTTCCAAACTTGAAGAAATGGCTAGGCGGAAAGAGATTTGGCTCCAAAGATGAGTTTATCGCTGAAACAAAAGCCTATTTTGAAGGATTACCGAAGTCGTATTATTTGGAAGGGATTGAAAAATTTAAAAAAAGTTGGACGAAGTGTACAAGGAAATTATGTTGAGAAATAAAATAAGTTTTGACTTAATAAATCATTTCTTGTTTCATTTTTCAGAGACTGTCCACCTTGCCTCGTACAATGGTATTAATCTACTTAGACTATAAAATAAGATCTTAAGTTATTTTGTTCCCAAAACTTTCTTCAGGTGTTTAAGCCTGTATACAGAGGGTTTCAGAAAGACCTTCCGCAAATGCATATCGATATGTGGTTTTCAGGTTTTTTTGGAAATTTAATCTAATTTCCGATTATCATGTCATAACTATACCGTATGATTTAAGTTTTTGGTATAAAATCAATAAAACCGTTATCATTACAAATTACGCCTTCTAGCAATTTTATTAGGAACTATCTTTGGCAATTGAAAGTACGTACCTTCTCTTCTATACAAACTAAAGTTCACTACAATCGAAAGAGTCGTTTAGAAGCTACATCGATTTAAATTATTACACTTTCAATAGCTTCCCCCACTCTTATCAAGGTCGGTATGCCAATGAGCATCGAACCAAAATGATGTAAAATTGTCTAGCCTTTCTAATGATGTTAACAAAGATACACTTTAACGTTAGATTTTCCGGAGAAACGCGTTTAAATGAACATAACAAAAACTCATTAACAAATTTACTTACTACCGAAATCGCGTATGTTCATTTAAACGTGTTTTTCTCGAAAAGGGTGAAATTTTGAGAACCTTAACAAGAGCACTTTATTTGTTTGCAATAAAATTGTAAACCAGAAAAATGTGCAAAGAAAACAAAAAAATTATTCTCAAGAAAGTTAAGGCTAAGAGAAACGCCGAAAAGTCGCGCACCCAGCGCCCTCTACCGCATAATCTGAAACTGACTAAACCATCTTATTCGGCGTCCTCTGAAACCACCGAGAACCAGATTTCAACGATATATCTGTAACTGCACAGGAGCTACAGCAAAATTTCGTTTAAAAAAAATTTAATTAAACGCGCCCGTATCTCCGAAACGGAAGAAAATAGGACCATAGTTTATATGAAAAGTCTGATTATTTTTGTAAAATCTACCGTCCCCTGCATTTACGGGAGGTCTTTCTGAAACACCCTGTATAATAAAACGCAGTTTCTTAGATATGAAGTTGATTTGTTGGTTCAAGCAGGAGAAGTCAATTATATTATAGGTACGTGATATACAAATAATACAATTTGATTCATTTTCTTTTAATTAATAACATAGGTATGTAACCATGAATGAGACTTGAATTAGTATTTCTGTGGGAATCATTTCCCCCCTTTTTAATTAACGAAATATCAAGTTGCTATTATAAGTTGGGGGTATTTCACGAGTCGATATAAACCACATTCGGGACGTGACAGAAATATGATGCTTGGAGTTATCTCCATGTGCTGTAGGTTCTTCGGAAAGATTCCATGCCTTGAAAAAATCTAATCTTTATAGCAATGGATGGGAACAGAAGAATTGCCGAATTCGTATTATTTGGAAGGGATCGAAAAATTATAAAACCTTGAATCGGGCTACAAGGAGATTATCATGAGAAATAAAATAAGTTTTACCAAATAAATTATTTATTGTTTCATTTCTCAAGGACTTCTCACCTTGCCCTCGTACTGTACTGAAAATAACTTCATTATAATGCGGATTAATTGTCTTTCGTCACACTTCTGAAGATATTAAAATGAAGCTAACTTTGAAGAAGTAATCCAAATATCGGCATTGTGATGTTTGAATAGCGTATCAAACAACCCTTGGAATTAGTTCTGAAGGAAGTCGATCATTTGAGAAGTAGCACGCCACGCTAACTTGATCGTGTTAATTTGAAGATATCCTTTCATAACCGTTTGAGCATAATTAAAGTTGAAGTATACTGAAAGACGTAATTACCAACTCACTTTCTGAATAGATAGAAGGAAAGTGAATTACTTTTCCACTTCAAATAAATTCAGCGCAGAAGCACCATAGTTTTTATACTTTATACTTTATTCAACATTAATAATCGGAAGTGAAACTGAATTAAACGAACTAAACAATGTTGAGATCTTGATACATTACTTCTATTAGGGAGAAAATGTATTGAATACTCTTATCCGCTTCGCATGTACCAGGAGATGGCCAGTTGTGTTTTGTTCTATTTGCGAAGACAAACAATGAATCAATCATTTGTTAAATAGTTAATTGTTTTTAATAGAATCGAGACTAGCCTGTACCACTCCAATAAGAATATGGAAGGGTGAAGGAAAAAAGCAGAGAATGTCACATACTTGCAAAATTTGAAATATTGGCGCTATCTCACAGACAGAATTCGGTTTCATAATAAAACGACATTTGTGGTGAGAAAAATGAGCGTAGTCATGTTTCAAAGCTGCTTTAAATTTCCTTGCGATGTTTAAAACCAGTAATGGCCACGCGGAAATTAATTATTCAGGGAGAATGTCCATATCGAGTTCATCTTAGTGTTGTAAAACTATAACCTCTTTTAAATGCGATTTGCCCAAGGTGTTTACCTTAGCGTTAATGTTGAATTTTAGTTTCAGCTTTTATGAAATAAGACCAGTGTTATGTCGTCTCTTTCAGTGATAAACAAAAGAAATACGAGGGTAAGTTCTTGAAAAATAAAACAGATGGCGCTACAATCGAAAATCCCATGTGACATTTGTGATGTACCATCTTTAACTAGAACGCATTAAAATTTTCAGACTGATATGTCCAAAGAGTTCTATATATAGAGTAGACAACTAAGCCTTTCACTGGTATGTTAACAGACATTCTGTCCTTCTCGCACATGTACTGCGTTCTCACTCGCACGATGTGCGCGTTTTACTTATTCTTGTATTCTTATACTCTTTGTGATAAAAGAGGAGACCTTGCGAGTGAGAGCACCCTAACATGTGCGAGAAGGACAGAATGTCCGACTAGTTACCAGCGCTTTCCTATGCTTATCACACTACTTGTCTACTCTATATATAGAACTCTTTCGATATGTCATTCAGTTCTGGTTTGACACTCATCGCAAGCAAGCAATCTTGAAGATTTTTGTAAACATGGACAAAAGTGAATTTCGCGCCTTGATTAAACATTATTTCTTCTTTTGCCAGATAACAAAAGTGAGCTCTCTCTAGTCTGGTACATGCTTTTCTTCTATACTGACTACAAGAGAAGAAAACCTACAGTATAATGTTCGAAGAACATCGTGTGATCCAGCGGTGGAATGTTGGAAGAGGTATTCGAATTTTCTTAAAGGATTGGAGGTTGTAAGCATAAGGAAAGGCCTCACTAGGCAAATAGTTTCACAACTTCGCCTTTCTATAGAAAAATTAAGTCTGGTTGCTTGAGCGATTCACATAACAGTTTTGCGCGTCCATCAAGGGCCTCTTTCCGAGTGCCTCGATCCAACTCATTTGATGTATTGTAATTGAAATATTAAACAAGAGGAAAGGTCCAGTAATATACTAAAGAATTGCATATGTACATATGAATTTATTGAAGCCCTGCACGTAACCCGACTACAAAAAACTCTTTTGTAGTAAAATCGAAAGTGTCTCTTCATAAAGGACTTCCTCGTTTGGATATAAATTTTTATATCCGAACTCTCAGATATAACTAATTTATTCCTTACCGACCTTTGTTTCTGTTAATAGCTTGTTGTACTAAATCTAAATAAATTACCATTTCTGGCATATTTCCGGAGAAATTAAAAATTGCTGTCACTTACAAGAAAGGAGACAAATGTTTACTAGCTATAGAAGAAAATTTTCTGGAAAATTGTAGATAACCGTCTAATAAACTTCTGGGACAAACACAACATCATATCAGACAACAAAAATAAAATAAATCTATTTTGAGAGCCGTATATGTAGTCTCGTGCAGAAGAATGGAATCACAAAATTCGAACAGCAATACTTTACTTGTTTGCTGTTTGATCTACCCAAAGCATTGGACAGTTTATATTGAAGTCATACCTATAAAATAGGTCCCAATATGTGATAGAACAGAATTGCGACCGGGAAGAATTCAAATCCTATCAATTATCAATTGAAAGGGGGGTTCCACAAGATACAATACTTGAACCACTTTTATATATCATCTACACGAATGAAGTGCCTGACTTTGTAAATGAGTCAAGAAGCCAGTATGCAGATGATATTGTAGCGGTATTGTCTGAACCTAACATGATAGACCTAGAAGTGGAATTCTTCCAAACGCTAGATACGCTGAACGAATGGTTCACCTAAGATTGAGTCTAGAAAAACGAATGCAATTAGATTTGATTATCATGCCCCGTCTCTGGTCAGTTTGTCTCTCCTCTCGCTCCCTTTCCAATATGAGTGACCCGAAATGCAGGTCAAGTTGAGCCTGTTTCCACTGGCTACCTTGTTAAGGATTTCTTTGGTATCCTTGACGAGTCTCGAGGACACAGTCGGGATTTTCAGTGCGTTGTGTGCCGCTTGACTGTTTGAGCTTGAGTTCGTCTGGTCCGCCTATCTGAAATCTTTCTCGGTGGAACAAACAGACGAGATTTCTGATGAACACCGACCATGAAAATATCTATAGAAAAGGGAGAGATCTTCCACCTTTCTACGATGTTCTAGAGAGGTCAATGAATCCGTAAGTGTGACATCATCAATCAAACGAATAGCTCTTCTGGATAGAATCCGAGAGGTTCAGAGTATGTTTGAGAGCCGAACTCCAAACAGGTGAACAATACTCAAGGACAGGTCGAATCTGTGCTTTGTAGATTTTGAGGAGCTGCTGGGATGTAAAGTAGCTGTTGGCATGGAATAGGAAGCCAATGTTTTGATAAGCTCATGGTCCTCACATGATCATCCCATGAGAGGGTGCTGTTTGAGGTAATCCTGAGCATGAATATGGAAAACTTCATAGGAATAGTTGTACCTGACATCATCAAATTAGGAATTGTGGGATCCGCCTTGCATTAAACTCTACTAGATTATCAGATTCCTATTTCAAAATCGTTGCCAGATCGCCATTAATTGAGTCAACCTATGTCTGTCTCGCTAAACTGGCTTCATTGGATGGTATTATAGCGGTATGAAATGTACCATCATCTGCAAAGCTGTGGACGAGACAGGTGGTCAATTTCAACCGATCGTTGATATGAAGCAGAAAGAAAGTTGGTGCCAAGACAGCTTGGAACATCTAGTCGTAGATGGCGTTAGATAATATGATTTCCTTTAGCAATCTGTTTTAGTCGGGTTGTATTATTATATCCTCGACAGAATGATCATTCAAACATTACAAATTTTCTTGCTACGCTGATGAGATCGAGAAAGCCAAAGTAACGTTTCTGATCGACCAAAACTACAGACCTTGCCATCATTATAAATATTTTATACCGATATTTCTGAAATACAATAAGTACCTACCTGGAGCGAGAAGAATATTATCAAGTCGAAACTTTCAGTTTACTTATATCATTAGCTGTTTCAGGGAAATGAAAATATCAGCTACGAATATAGTTATAGTTAGATATATCACCAGTCTCAATACTCATATTTTTATTTGAGTGCAAAAAATTTTTCTGATTTCAATTGGAATTATTGAAACGGAGTAAACCCCAAAACGCCAAATTATTCACAAAGGATACCGCACACTTTAGTAGGGAAAGTGGCCCCCTGTCGAATTGGCTGAATTTTTGATATGTTATAGTCCAAGTCATTTCGAACAAAAAGTTCAATGGGCACAACTTTTTCTATAGGCTGGTTTTGGCGCTAGAGGCCAATGAAAACTTTCATTTGTTCTTCATTGTTAAACAACACGAAACGTTATCTTGGATAATAATCACTTTTCTGAATAACTAAGATCTAAACAGTCATTAATATGACTGACGTTAAGATGATAGATTTAGAAAGAAAATCTTTTTAAGGCCATTTTATAGGCAAACTTGTAATATTTCTCATTCTTTTTCATGGCCTAAAATTATTCAGGATGGTCGATTGGTATTTTTCAGTAGGTACGGAACTTTTCGAATAGGTATAACTTTCGATTTCTTTTAAAAGGAACACTACTTATATTTTTCGACTATGTGATGTAGAATACGGTGTAGAATAGGATTCATAAAAATTTTTTCATTGTAGATCCCTAAGACGATTTGTAACCATTTTCGAATTATTGCACTTTAAAAATTGTAAGTAGCTGGAACACGTTGTATAATTGATCACCTATAGTGACATCAATGAACAATACTTCTAATAGTATCTCATATTAATGACTGTTCAGATCTTGATTATTCGGAAAAGTGATTATTATCCAGGATAACCTTTCGTGTTGTTTAACAATGAAGAACAAATGAAAGTTTTCATTGGCCTCTAGCGCCAAAACCAGCCTATAGAAAAAGTTGTGCCCATTGAACTTTTTGTTCGGAATGACTTGGACTATAACATATCAAAAATTCAGCCAATTCGACAGGGGGCCACTTTCCCTACTAAAGTGTGCGGTATCCTTTATAATAATCAGCCCAAACATTACCTTTTGAATATAGAAATTTTTTCCAAACTCGCCACCGCCCCCGATACAGATTGTCGACAGAAAATTTAAGGAGTTGCTCATCACAAGCAGACAGTTTCTGCAAGTTAAACTTTTCTCTTATTTTAATTCTTCATTTTATACAATGGCACGGGTCATTAATTAAGAAAATAACAATAATAGACGCTTCTAAACGGTTTTAATACAAGATAATTGGCAGCCACCTGAATTCTTATGCTCGATAAGCTACTAAATGCTTTAAAGTATTTAAATTTAAAATGATCACCTTCATTAATTCTCGTTGCCGTTCGGTTGTGTTTGCAATATGTATTAACTGAAAGATTGCATTAAATATACCCATAAATTTCTGGAAATATTCTTATTAATTTTAGTGGCTGTGGGCACATATGCGAGACGTGGTAATGGGCCATGAACATAATAAAGAAATATGTTGTTTCTTAATTATTTCGTGTTCTTACAGTTGTTATTGACTGCTTCATAATTTCAGCAACTAAAAAACCGCCTCACGTACTTGAAATGGTATAGGTACTTATATCATAGTGTCTAAATATCCGATCTGATCTAGTCACCACCCATTTCAACAGATACAGTAGTACATTTCTCCAGTATTTCGGATCCCGGTGATCTTATAATGCAGTTTTACCAGGGTTGATTCCGGGCCCCGCCGGTTACACTATGTACGAGGAAAAGGTGAAAAGTCCCTGAGAAATTGTAAGGGTTACAATTTCCTCTTACTAAAGGATAAACTAAAAGCTCTATTTTATCACTTGGTTGCCGACAGCTACAGTGAAGATGGTCGTAGGTTATATTTTAGATGTTAAAAATTCGGGCGCCAGAGTATTTTAACCAACCAATGAATTATGTATATAACTAGGGGATGCAAATACTCAAGTCCCCAGGTTAAATTACCCTGAAAGAAAAGAAAATGAAAGACCTGTACCCAGAATGATTGGAATTTACTTTGAAATACTAATATTGATATAATTTATGACAGGACTTATATAAATGAGATATGAAGCGAATGATTAGAAAATATGGATGAAGTTAATTACTTAAATCATTAAAACAGTGAACAGTTGAACTTACACAATATACAATACTCAATGACTATTAAAATTGTTACATAAACCAAAATCGATATCCTGACCTGATGAGAGCTGGATGTTGTACTTGCTTGGTGATGATTAATTACTTCTACTTCATGTAGGGGTCTCTGCCACAATTGTAATACCGTTTCCACGATTGTACGGCACAAACAAATCAGTGACTCCTAAGTTATCTTTCCACAGTAGATTCCAGCAATCCTCAACACACTTCTTGTTGAATTTTCCACAACATAGACAAAAAAGAAGAGGAAGAAGAAGAACCCTGAAATCACGACATGTTCAAACCTCTATTGTTCTACTGTCCTCCGAAGACAGACATGAACAAAATACATAACAATTGTTGAACAATTAAGGACTAGCCTATGTTCTGTCAGATACCACCTATGAAGGGAAATTAATTCCTGAAGTCAGTGGATAAATCAAATGGAATTACAAAGATATTTACCTCTATCACGATAGGGTTTTCCTTCAAATAAGACAACTTTACGTCCAATCCAAATCGGTAATTGATGTCTTTGTTTTCAACGGAAGAATATTCCCAGAATTTAGTTCCAAATACAAGCTTGGTATCATCTCCCTGTTGGAATAACCTAGCAAACGCACGTCCCGCTTGAACGATTGACCAGAAGTGTCGCCATTTTCTCGCCTTTCCGGCTTTCTCGTTGTCCCACAGAACACCCTCGAAATAGAAACGGATCTGACACCGAACAACCATGACCCTTAGAATATACAGTCCATGACTTAGAATATACGGTCTAGCATAGCTGACGTCACAGGAGTTAACCGATTGTACTACAGCGGCCATTTCCAAGCCGTTAAGTGGAATTCACACGTTGCAAATTGAAACAAGAAATGATTTATTTGGCCAAAGCTCATTTTATTTCTCAACACTATCTCCTTGTACCCCGATACACTCCGTCCAAGTTTTCATAATTTTTCGATCCCCCCCAAAATGATATGATTTCGGCAATCCTTCAAAATAGGCGTTTGTTTCAGTGATTACCTCATCGTTGAAGCCAAATCTCTTCCCGCCGAGCTATTTCTCCAAGTTTGGAAATAGATAAAAATCGCAAGGAGACAAATCTGGAGAATATGATGGATGACGATCCAATTGGTAATGCAATTTGTGCAATTTTGCCATTGCGACTGCGGACCAGTGCGTCGGTGCGTTGTCCTGGTGGAAGATCAGTTTTTTCTTTGCCAAATGCGGCCGCTTAAAAGTGGTATCGAATCGATCCAACAGTAATATACGCCGGTTTTCGTTTTGCCCTTTTCAAGGTAATCGTAATAGACAATACCATGAGCATCCCAAAAAACTGTCGCCATAACTTTGTTGGCCGATAAACCTTTGGCCGTTTTCGGTTTCGATTCGCCAGGACAAGTTCACTGATCGACTGTTCTTTTGTCTCTGGTTTGTTGTGATGAATCCGTGTTTCGTCGACGGTTACGAAACGACGCAAAAACTTCTTCTTATCGCGCTTGAACATCGCCAAGAACTCCTTTGAAGTTGTCACACAGTCGCGCTTGTTGTCAACAGAGAGCAAATGCGGCACCCATCTGGCTGAAAGCTTTCTCATATTTAAAAATTTATGCAAAATGTTCCGTACTCGTTCGGGTGAGATGCCCATAGCCTCAGCAATCTCGTGCACTTTAACTCGGCGATCGTCGAATATCACACCATGGATTTTTTCGACGACTTCAGACGTTGTAACCTCAATTGGACGACCAGAACTTTCGGCGTCCTTTGTGATCATACTACTACAACGGAAATCAGTAAACCACTTGTGAATCGTTCCAATCGATGGTGAAGAGTCCCCATAATGTCTAGCAAGCGATGCATTGGTTTGTGTAACGTTTTTGCAATGCAATATATAATGTTTAATTAAGACGCGAAATTCACTTTTTTTGATGTTTACGAAAATCTTCAAGGTAGCTTGTTTTCGATGGGTGTCAAAACAGAACTGAATGACATATTACCTCGAAAATTTGAATGCGTTGTAGTTAAAGATGGTACAACACAAATGTCCCATGGGATTTTCTATTGTGGCGCCACCTGTTTTTATTTTTCAGGGACTTTTCACCCTCGTAACTGCGATCTTTCAGGATGATGTTGCCTAGAGTGCTCTCAAATCTTCTTCTACCGATTATAACCATATCATTTGCCATAACCTTTGTCGCGGATTCTTTTGAGAACTCATCCACTACCAGGCTCTGTTGGAAGTCATAGTATCTCCTCATGGGGGCATCCTTTTGTTCTATTTACTTGAATGATGATCTCTCCCACCTTTGTCTCAGCTCTTCTGATTCGTTAACATTTACTCTATCCATCTGATTGAGGTTTGGTCTACATTGCTCCCCTCGAGGGTAGCTGTTATAGGAATGCCCAGAGAGCAACTTATTTCTGCTCTAGCGCCTCCTCCAATTCGCCTGTCAGATACAGTGCGGTTTCGGTTGATCTTCCCGAGATGCTCACAGTGGTGGAGGGTTTCTCTTTCACTATTTTTTATAAGATCTTCAACATAAAAGATGTTAGACTTACAGGTAGGTATATAAGACTTGGGAAGAGTGGGATCTCTTTTATCCACTTTTGGTATGAATACCACCTTCGCCCTACTCCAGATTTGGGGGATATAACCCTTTTAGGATGTACATTTTTAAATAATGAAGAGGCGGGCTTTACTGAATTCGAATTGCTAGTTGAAAGGTTTATGAAATTCTTTCAGTTCTTCAACGTTACGTTAAAATGTTGAGGGACAAGAAAAAATACTAGTAATGTACAAATAAATAATGGCAATAACTCACAGTACGCTGGTTGCCATGTAGCATTTCTGATGTTATCCCAGTACAGTACTTTAGATTCACATAGTGCCGTCGCATTGTCAACAAAACAAATGACAAAGTTCAAATAAATCGTACTGAAGAATGTATTATTTCGTCCCTCGAGTATTACAATGTCTATGGTAAGCTAATTATTACATACCTAAAGTGGTGATTTCAATTCCTTCAACAATAATGCCCTTGTGTTATGTACCTGAACGCAATAGCAATTATTAGGTAAATCATTCTAATATTATCCAACCGTTGCTTTTCCACAAGACGCGAGTTTGAAACAAAAATGAATTGGAACAATTCATAGAGATTTTTTCGTTCCCAATAAAAGTTCATACGTATGTAATGAAAATTTTCCCGAAAATTAAATTATTTGAGAAGACAAGATGATAAAACCTCATGGATCTGTACTTGAATTTTCTAGAAAAATTTCAAAACATGTTCAAGATTGCGGACCTACTATTCTTCCAATCAAATGTAAACATCTTGAAGATAGAGAATTAACTCTTGAACATATCATCACATGCATTTCCGAACCTGGCTCAAAGAATATGAGTTCAAAAAGGAAAATTTGACTAAATTTTTTCGCAAAACTTTTGAGAACAGCATTTGTTCATATTTTAATTCTTTTTGAAAATAGAATGATGTTCCAAGGGTTGTTTCAGCTTTTAGTATCAACACCAATTCAAAGATTTCATTGTTTGCAGAAGATACAATTATACATTCATCTAAATTTACACGGATTGGAGGAAAAGTGGTCGCAATTTGATTATGCTATCAGTGAGATAAAAATGTATTCAATTCAATTTCCTGAAGCTTATAATTGTATTAGTAGTCTGCAGATTCAACTTTAACAAATTCCAAGTTTTTCCAAAAGAAAACCCGGTGACTTCAAATGTCAGAAGGTGATTGAAGTGTTACAAATCATGTATGTCATTTTATATGTTATTCAACGTCGAATTGCAACGCGCTCCGGCTAGTAGATTCTAACTACTACATATGTTTGTCGATAAAAGACATTCATTTTTAAAATCTAGATATTCCGTTTTCCACCATGTTGTTTCACTACCTTACGGAAAAAAGAACACAAATACAACGTGTAACGTTATACGTTACTGAGTTTCTAATTGATTGAATAATGTTGATAACGGTTTCCGCTCGAAATTATAGGTAATTAAATTTGAAAAAAGACTATGACTGACATCTCAGTTTTAATAGAGCAAATCGATTATTTTACTAATGCGCGAAAAATCGGAAGATGTCTCTTGACACGCGATGAGAGGGGAGACTAGAAAACGGGGATCGATAGGAATCATCTTGTGTGAGACCTTATCTGGGGTGAGTGGATCTATTTTCATACCTTTATCTATTATTAATTTAATATATTGAAAGATTATTATCGACAGTGAACCTGATAATTTGATGTCTAACCATATCTAAACCTTGTAGTACACGTGTATAAATTCTCAGATCGATGATATTTTTCAATAATTATATGAATATTGATTCACCGAGTGGCCGTACAAGATGACTTTTTCTTGCTTGGATCTAAATTAGAAAATAATTCACTTACATTCTTTCTCTTGTCTGTAATCCGTATTTAATTTGTCAAATTAATTGTCAGATTGGTTTATACCGTTCTTCAAGGCTTGTTTAACCTGGCAATGATCCACGTATTTACCTAGTATATATCGCCCTTCTTGACTTTCCTCATAATAAATTTGTAATGGGTATGTCTCTATAGGTTAGTCTTTGTGAGATAACGGAATAATTATTGATCTGGGTGAACTCAAATAAAGCCGAAATTCTCATTTACTACTTTATGGGAGAACCGAGTGAATCATCTGTTTATTCATTACGAGAATCTACGACCACTATTACAGCCGACTATATTCAGTAAACTATTAGCTAATTGTTCTCTTGGAAATTTCTAAATTAACTCATACATTTTCTTTAAGAGTATTATTTTTTGTTTAATTTGTAGTATAACTTCTTAACTTCAATAAGTAAACTATTATCCAAATATTCTCTTTCAGATTTTAATATAGTATTTCACTAGTTCTCTTCAAGATTTGAAATTTTGTAATAATTTTGAATATACAATTTGGGAAGAGAACTTAATCAGTTGTGCGATTATGTTGATTATTCCTGGTGATTCAGTTATTTGATTCTCGAACTTGTGGTCAAAGTATTGCTCGTATTGTCTATATTTCAGGGTTTAAACGAACGAGACACTCCATCCTTTTTACCGTGCCGTGTTGTAGAGGAAAATTCCCGGCAGAGCACTCCCTTTAAGCTCATCCAAGTTTGAAGACATATTTTTTTTAGTTGGGATAACCAAATTTTCATGATCAGTTTATTATCTCTACCCAAAATTGTTTTCATCTACAAATTAACTTCTTAAATTTGAACCTTCCGTTCAATCAAATTGTTTAGAATTCTAATTTGTTTCACTTTCAATTTTTCTTAGTATTGATCTTTGTTAATTTATATAATAAATACTCGTATGTTATTAATCTATCTAATTTTGTTCCAATCATTCCAGGATTAAAACCAAATTGTAAAGTTGAAACTTGTCTTTATTTCTCTGATATAATCATCAACATTTATCCACCTCTTAGTTTCGGAAATTCTTAATATAGGATTCTATTTTTTTTTTGTTAAATCAGTTGGCGCTCTGGGTAATACGATCAATCAATAAGCTAAGGACACGTATCACTATGAGCCCTGAGTGTAAAATATCCTGGTGAACTAATTGGGATCATTAGACACAAAAGGTATTTTCAAAACCTTACAAACGAAATATTGTTTCAATAATTTACTTCCCTTGAGCGAATCATACTTTTTCGTACCACTGATTACTGGATGCACGAATTGGTTTGACTTTATTATTCGTAGTTTTACTCAAATTTGATCTTCCTACTGATATTAGGTAAACTTATTTTCGTAAGAATGATTACTGAAGCAACATTTAGACAACAAAATTGTACAACTTATATACAATCTTTTACATTACCCCGGCTCTTCCTCTTCCTCTTTTGGTTATTTGTTCCGATCCATCTTTATTCTTTAATTCATTAATCAAGTTATATTGTGTAACTCTTTCTCAACAACACAAAAATAAAAATGATTTAAAATGATAATACTATCATTAACATCAAATACGGGAACTATACCGAACCCCAACAAAAAAAAAGACATACCTGCTACCCACTTTTAACTACTTTCCGCAGTGTTTGCGTCGTAAGCTACCTATCTGCTATACTTAGCTATTCTATCCAAATCAAAACCAAACTTTCAGAATGTGCAGTCGCACCTGTAACCTCACACTGTCCATTGATGGTTACTGTCATCAGGAGTTCAGGATAACTACTTCGGTTGGGAGATTGAACAACGCTCGGCATTTGACATACAGCATGTTTCTACAGCATGTGGAAAATGCAACGATTCCTAAGAATTTTGATTTACTCGATACACGTATCAAGTTTTAAATATATAGACCACACGAAGAAGTTGACAGATTGCACGTTTCAAGATTGAAATTTTAATAGTCGTGTTCATATCAAGATCACTCATGGGAACGGATTTATCAAAACTCAACGGAGCGGAATTTGTAATTTCGCTATTTACAATATAGATTCATTTCCTTCATGGAACTGCCACCGTTCGTGAAATATGTACGTAGTTTATATCTCTGACAAAGTTGAATGCTTCGCTATGCCAGTACTGAATTTATCTTGCATCATACGTTGTGACCGCCCGAAGATATTCATGCCTACTACTCCATTTAGCGTTGCAGAAAGCGAAACCTGTAGACATTGAAAATGAGCAAAGGAAGTGCAAAAAGTAGCCTACTTTGTCCGAGTGACGTAATTCTACGTACGCCTACATTTCCTTGTTAAAGTTACCTATATGTTTACGGATTCATGTATTATCCGAGTTACAGCGTATCATTATACAGGTGGTTTATAGATTTGTGGACAACGACGCGATCACCAAACGCTGTTCACATTAAGGAATGAATGACGTCATACTTGGTTGCTTGTACAACCAATTCACTTCAACAATTTTGGACTGTAATTATTGTTATCTTCAAAAATTCTAATATAAACAATGTTGTTACTTTAATTATATTATTAATTATATTAAACAATATAAGAGCAATGAATTATACTTGATTGAAAATAGAATGAATACAAGTCAAGTTGTTTATATACTGTAGTTTTTTGAAGTGAAAACTTCTTTAGGCGGTTGAGCTATTTCAGATGGGCGGTAAAATCATGAGTCCGTCACGTGCCGTCACGCTATATAATATGGCGTCAGGCAATCTCTCTTTACGCTTACACACGTGTGCATATCTGAGTCGGATACTCGACGTTATTCATTTACTCAATCCTCGGTCCTCGTGCAGACGAAAGTTATATTTTTATTGAATTGATTAATTGTACATTGTGTACTTAGTATCGTATGTACAGGGTGTCCCATTTTGGGTACTTTTGTGGGGTATCTCCTTTATTTTTAAAGATAGAGAGTTGCGGTTTTCGCGACACTGTGCTACTTTTTCATAAAACTCAAGATGCCGTCAACAGAATTTTCATAGCCCTTTTAGTTACAGGGCATTTCTGAAAATGTTGCATTTTGTGACCCCCCTCGTATCTCCGTTATCCTTCAACTTATCGAAAAGGTAAAATAACATTCTAATAGATTTTTTTCCGTAGAATGCAGTGGTGTAGATAACTTTTGTTACATATTTACTGTTTTTGAGTTATAAAGTAAACTTATGTTTTTTTAAATGGAACACCCTGTATATTTATAGACTATGAAATTTGTCTTTTTTTTACCTTTTCAAAAATATATGATAGTATAAACTTTTTTTCAAAAACACGCAAATAATTGACAATTTTCAGAAAATTAAATACATATTTTAATAGTAGGCTATGGATAACAATAATAAACAAGTGCAACTTACATATTACTAACAAATAATTGGATACCTTGTATATAGGTATCTATTAAAAAAAATTCCCATAGATCTTTTTCTAACAGTAAGTTTGTAACAACAGTTTTGTGGCGTAAAGTGACAATATAACAAAAACACAAAAAAATAACATTATTAAAAAAAATTAAATGTGATGTTCAAATTGACCACCATTTTCTCTAATGCAAAATTGGCACATCTTTGAGATTCTTTGAATAGCGTTCAAAAGAACCATTGTTCTCATTCGCAGATTTCGAAAAGCTAAATGAATTGCCTCTCGAAGTTTTGCAATGCCGTCATATCGAGTTTTATATACTTCATTTTGTATATAACCCCATAAAAAAAATCTAAAATTGAGAGATCTGGTGATCGTGGAGGCCATCTAACAGGTCCGTTGGTACCTATCCATCTTTGAGGAAAGTTATTATTTAGAAAGGCCCTTAAGAACCTAGAGTTATGACTTGGGGCACCATCTTATTGTAGGTAAACAGCATTATACTGGGCTAATGGAATGTTTTCGAGCAGTTCTCGAATAACTTCCTCAAGAATTTCTAGGTATCTACGTGCTGTAAGACCTCCTTCAAAAATCCTATAAACTATATGTCTACCCAAAATAAAACATGAAACCTCAACTCCAAAGCGTCCTTGTTGTGCCCTTTCAAACATTAAATGCAGATTTTCACTACGCCAGTTCCTGGTATTGTGACGATTGAAAATGCCAGCACTTGAAATAAAGCATTCGTCTGACCAAAAAACAAGTCTGCCAAATAAATCGTTAGCATCGATTTGTTGCAAATACCACTGGCAAAACAGTGCCCGGCGCTCGGCATCGCCAGGATGCAAATGTTGTAGTATATTAAATTTGTATGGATGATACTTATATTTCTTCAAGATCCTCTGAGCGTTAGTTTTTGGTACACCAATTTCCTTCTAAATTTTTCCACATGAGGACGAAGATGTTGCTTCTATATATCCTAAAGTATCTATCTCTTTTCTTTCCCTGTTCTCTTTGTTGTATGTTTTAGGGCGCGGGTGAACAAATGATCCGTGCTCAACTAAATTTGCTTTTAAACGGGCAAATATCCCAAAAAACGGTTGCCTTCTTTCTGGATATCTAACAAGCAAAAATTAAAATGATAATAGAGATTTTCATAGCCATAATAGCTAACTCACCTTTGGAAATATAATTCCGAAGCTTCTTCAGAATTTTCATTACTCTGTATAAAACATACCATCATATCATATTTCTCATAATTTTCGTAAACTGCCATTATTCGAAAAAATTGATAAATATCTATTGAATAATGATACCAAAAGAACGAAAATAAACAGCTTAAATGCGATAGAGATTTGATGTTTATTTCTGTTTCTTGTCATAAACAATATCAATGGCCTACAATTAAAATATGTATTTAATTTCTAAAAATTGTCAATTATTTGCGTGTTTCTGAAAAAAAGTTTATACTATCATATATTTTTGAGAAGGTAAAAAAAAGACAAATTTTATAGTCTATAAATATACAGGGTGTTCCATTTAAAAAAACATAAGTTTGCTATATAACTCAAAAACAGTGAATATGTAACAAAAGTTATCTACACCACTGCATTCTACGGAAAAAAAACTATTAGAATGTTATTTTACCTTTTCGATAAGTTGAAGGATAACGGAGATACGAGGGGGGTCACGAAATGCAACATTTTCAGAAATGCCCTGTATCTTAAAAACTAAAAGGGCTATGAAAATTCTGTTGACGGCATCTTGAGTTTTACGAAAAAGTAGCACAGTGTCGCGAAAACCGCAACTCTCTATCTTTAAAAATGAAGGAGATACCCCGCAAAAGTACCCAAAATGGGACACCCTGTACGTGTAAAGGTTTTAAATATTGTGAATATAATTCTCGTCATAAGAATATAACATTAGTGATGTGTATAAGTGAGAACTTTTGCATGTGTACTACACATTGATGACGTTGTGTTATATCTAGTTTATTATTTTCATTGTTCGAATGTTGGATCACAGCATCAAATATAATAGTGAGCATCGTCTTGAAGTTTTTATTAATATTACTAATACGAAAGTACAAAATTTTATTTCAAATAATTATTTGTGGTGTGATTTACGATCATACTGACATTTGACGTAAATGATATTTTTACATTTTACGTTCCTTTTTTTTAGATTATTTGTTCATCTTCAATTCGGACCAATGCTGTTTAACATTACTTTCATTTACATCAATGTCAATATCAATAAACCATATGTTTTGAAAATAAAATAATGTGTATTTTTATAATGGCTATCGGGTTACATTCATACTCTTTACAGGGATTGTACCGCCCATTATACTTTTTTTATTATTACATATAAAAATGTATATAATTGTTGATTGAAATGCTGACAGTTGTGAAAACTAAAGAAAAACAAATTATATTAATTTTCATTTAAATAGTATAAAATTGTTCGGGGGCTACAACGAGTACAACAACTCCATACTAAACTCCGTAGACAATAGTATCTGTGGTATCGGATGTCTTCGTTGGTTGTCTTAA
The DNA here is from genome assembly GCA_958510875.1 of Endomychus coccineus. Taxonomy (NCBI): domain Eukaryota; kingdom Metazoa; phylum Arthropoda; class Insecta; order Coleoptera; family Endomychidae; genus Endomychus; species Endomychus coccineus. The sequence goes on along the minus strand of OY294070.1, from coordinate 111,877,577 downwards.
TGCTGGGCAACAAAATTTAGTCAGGCAGAAGCATAGTCAAAGTATACAGGTCTGCCGTAGCCTCCCTTCCATCGTTTCTCGCGCTAGGTGACGTCACCTAGCTCCTCCAATCACAACGCCGGCACGTAACAACATCATATTATATCGTCGTCAATAACATTAAATAAACGAAATAAACGACCAATCAGCTTGCACTCGAATTTTAAAAAGAGTAGAAGGGAGGCTCCGGCAGACCTGTATACTTTGACTATGGGCAGAAGTTGTATAAAATGAGAACCGATGATACGGGTGAATTACCATACGAGTTGATTTTAGTTCTTAACCAACCATACATGATAACTAATAACATATATGTTGGGTATGGATTGTCCAATGGCACTGTCGGAAAATTGTGTCATGTAGAAAGAGATGATACTGGTGAAATCATACGAATTTGGATGAAATTCCCAAAATAAATTGGTCACTTCATAATGTCAGTTTTCACTTCTGTCAGCAGTGCTCGGTGACTGCCCCAAAGAGTTCTAGAACTAGAGTGGGCAAGTAAGGCATTTATTCATACGAATCGAGTGCGTCTGTCTCACTCGCTCACGTAACCCCCACGCACTCGTACTATAGAGCGCGTAACGCCACGTCGTATAATACACGAGACCCGCCCGCGCGGTAAGAAATAGTGCGACAGAGAACGCATACCTACTCGCGTATGAATGTAATACATTGGTAGGATCCTACTTGTCCACTCTAGTTATAGAACTCTTTGGACTGCTCGTATTTTTTCCTTTTCTGTCACTCTCGTTTCTATAGTATCTGTATTCCTCACATTTGCTAAGTAAGTGACACACTTTAAAACCTGGTATTTTAATGTTTACAGAGAACAAATGCGGCACCCATTTACCAGATAGCTTTCTCATATTCAAAAATGTATGCAAAATGTTCCGTACCCGGTCGGTTGAGAAGCCCATCGTCCAATATCAAACCATCAATTTTATCGACGATTTCTGACGTTGTAACCTCAATTGGACGACCAGAACATTCGGGGTCCTTCGTGGTCATACTACCACAACGAAAATCAGTAAACCACCTGTGAATCATTCCAGTCGATGGTGAGGAGTCCCCATAATGTTCAACAAGCGATGCTTTAGTTTGTGTAAAGCTTTTTTACGCAAGAAATAATGTTTAATCAAGACGCTAAATTCTTTTTTTCCATGTTTATAAAAATCTTCAAGGTTGCTTGCTTTCGATGGGTGTCAAAACAGAACTGAATGACATATCAGTCTGAAAATTTTAAGGCGTTGCAGATGGTACATCATAAATGTCACATGGGATTTTCGATTGTGGCGCCATCTGTTATATTTTACAGGGACTTTTCACCTTGCTCTCGTACCAGGTTTGACGATTAAAGCACGGCATTTACTTATTTGATTGCAAAAATAACTAACTATGATGTTTCAGTTATTTGACTATAAATATAAATAGTCATCTTAGATAATAAATCTGACCTTTATCGGTCCGAATGTTCATTCTTACTTGAGAGGCTAGAAGTAATGATAAAATATTAATACATATGACTTGTAGGAGCCATGTTCATTTGATAATAAATATACTAACGAAACATCAGGACATAAAATTAATAAAATAAAAACCTAAGTGACAAAACCCCGTCACACATTCAACGGGGCTGAAAAATATGGAATTTGCAAAATGTTCACACTCGTATTTAATATAATAAGTTATATAATATTAGACTGCAGATATTCATGAGTAAAAATGGCGATAGCCCTGCCCTCTTCGGCAATTCACATTTTTACATCGAATGTGCAAGAAAATGTGAGTTTAAAAATATAGGTAAGTTGTTATCTACCTACACCAGAAGTATTCAGCGATTTCGACCAACTATCAGCTCAATCGATGCAGACCAAACGGTACGATTTCCATGGCCACCCCACGCCTACATAGATCATGAATGTCTTATATTGTTCGAAATAAGCGTCAATAGATCAAAGTCGGTATATCTTGGGAGTACAATAAAATAAATCGAGCATAAAGTTATAGGCACTTTATAAACGTTTACGACGCGATCTAATTTATGGAAATTTAACTTGTCCATAAAACACAAATAAAATATCAAGTAGGTGTTCTTCTCGTTTCAAGTAACCTGATACGTGCAGAGTAAGAAGAATGGCTTAGAAAATATCGCTCTCTCAATGAGAAATACTAGAATGCAACACGCCCACCATCTATTGTAGACACGATATAGAGAAGAAAACAAAATATTATTACACATATTACTTTCTTAGTCATCTTGTTATGTGATAGGAGAATGTGTATTTTATAATAGCCATTCAGACTGTCACCAAAGTGTTGTTTAAATTGAAACAAATAACACCGGTTTAAAAGTATCTTCATGTCATACAAAATCTTCGAAATTACCATGAACGTTGATATCTGTGCAGAATTTAAACAATACTTTCTTGTAATAAACTATAAAGGAGTTCACACTGTAAATATATTACACTATTCATGGTATCTGGATTAGGTATGCTACGTTCTTTGTTCCTCATTTTCATAATACCACATATTTGTGTTAATGTTGGAAATAATTCCAAGAGACCCATCATTTCAAACATTAAATGTCCTACGTATAACATAGCAAAATGGTTAGTGAAGGAATTTAGCAACTTCCAATCCGTACCAAGTTTGTCTGTGAAACATTCTTTGGAACTTATTGCAGAATTGAAAGATTTCAATCATGATCCTGGTGATACTCTCGTTTCATTTGATGTTGTTGTCACTATTTACAAATACTCCAATCCCCAGTCGATAAACATTCTGAAAAAATGGCTTTCAAATATTAATATCCCCTATAGAAACTGCACAAAATACGTGATCCTTACATCTTTATGTATGGAGTAAAATTATTTCACTTTTAACTATGAATAAGCAAGCAGTTGTGCAATGACAATCCTTTTTTTTGGCCAATATTTTTCTAAGCGAACTGGAAATTCCCCTTAAAATCAAAATTGAATCAGTTTCCAAAATTTTGGTATACATATGTTGACGACATTTTCGAGATTACAATCAAAGATTTTGATTAACATGCCTTTCTGAACACGCTCAATAGCCAATTTGATTCACAGATTCATTATCGAAATATAAACAGATAATCAACTTCCTTTCCTTGAAATTAACGTTATGAAAGATGGTAATCACTTGGATTTAGACATATACAGAAGACCCACTCACAAATAGGTATACCCTGGCGTATTTAGCTAAAACCATTTAGATATAAAATAGCTCCGATTAATAGTCTACTTCATATATTACTGAGCCAACAAAAGTATAACAACGAAGTTGAGAAACTTCACCAAATTGCGTAGGACAATAGTTACAACAAATCTTTGATCAATAATTCAATTTCTAAACAAAAAATGAAATTGAAACCAAATTAGAGTCATAACCTTCAAATACTTCAATTAAATTCAAAAGTTTCAGTAATTATTAAATTCCATAGTTTGTTTTCTAAATTTTCAATACAACCAGTTTATAGATAGAACAAGCTAAAACACCGTTAAGACAACACCTTTGATAAAGTTTCCGATTTCGACAAATCCGGGATTTACAAAATCAATTGTGAGTCGTGTTCAAAATGCTATGTGGGTCAAACTAGAAGGTACATTTTGCCAATATAAAGAAAAATAATGGTGAAAAAACAGCGGTAGCCAAACATATTTTGAATACAGGTCACATCATTTCTCAAGAAAGTTTATCACTTTTAAAACCCATAAGGTACAGACAAATATCTAGATAAAAATTCTCGGGAAATAGGTCAGGGAAATAGGTCACATTAACACTTTGTTTTGAATATTCGTCTTTACGTACGTTTCGGTCTCACGACCATCATCAGAAGACTCACTATGTCTAAAAAGGGGTTTACTAAAACTAATTATAGCACAAGCGTCCAAATCGCACAATTTAACTTCAATCAAAAGAGCCCACGCCGTCGAAACGAACAGAACTACGAATAATTGAAATTGTATCGTCAGTATTAAAGTATAACAAAATTTTTTGTAGTAAGAATCCGCTATTCAGTAATATTATTAAAATATATGAGTGCATATTGATTGGTATTCTCACATCAACTGAGAAGAACGAAGTTATTTGTCAAGTATCTACTTTCGAAACCAGATGTGTAGGATTTATGAGTAGGTACTTAAGAACGGTTTCAGACCTGTACTGGAAAATTACTATTACGAATTCTTCCTAAAAACATTTTCAACAATTATAAAGACGTATATAAGAATTTGCAAGAGATTATTTAATCAAATTAGTATAAATATGACTTAGATTTTGTGTGTCTACCCTATGATTTATAGATTTGGGGTCCCGTTTTATGTGAATCATCTCCAGGATAGATCTTTTATAATAATTGGTTTCCTTAGTTAAGATATTAACATTTTTGTAATCAAATTGATGGTTATAATCAAAGCAATGCTTAGCAGTGCGTCTTCTGATGATGGTCGTGAGACCGAAACGTATGTAAAGACGAATATTTAAAACAAAGTGTTAATGTGACCTATTTCCCGAGAATTTTTATGTATAATTCATACTGGGTCAAGAATCTTATTACAAATATCTAGGTAATTTAGAAGGGATGGAAATGTATAAACGAAAAAGCAATTTATTAAATTCCGATTTATCTCCAGCTGAGGTTAACCCATTGCTTACATTATTATCCCCAAATAGTACCTATTCAAACAGGCACATTTTGATTTATAATTTAGTTTACTCTGATGATGGCTACTTGGTAGTCTCAGTTCTTTAATAGTATTTTTAGTGAATAAGGGTGATTATTTCTTATATTAGTGTTATATCCACAGTTTGAAGTCTTTCTAGTTTTTTATAGAAATGAGTCTTGAGATTAGCGCGATTACAATATTTGCATTCAGTATCAACAAAGTTCCAAATATATAGGGCGAACCATCCCTTTTGACTTGCAAAGCTCAAAAACATTACCATCCGGCATAAACGCAACGTTACCTTCGAACTACTTGAGGTCCATAGCTCATTCAGTATATAATAAATTTAACAATTTCAGCTGTGAACTCCAATTTACCTGTGAAATAGAAGTGAACAAAAACAAATTTCCTACATTACCATACATTCCGAAAATCTCAGAGAAAATTAAGAAATGTTTACAAAAGTATAATATAAATGTTGCGTATAAACCTACTAACTGTGTTTTTTCAAATCTAAAACCTTTAATACCTAAAGATAAACAAACAAACCCACACAGTATATAAACTAAATTGTTTAGATTGCGATGGGGTTTATACAGGAATATCTAAACAATATTTTCAAAAAAGAATATATGGTAGGTAATAAGTATACTAAAAGCAAAAACTTCCAACGCCCTTGCTAAACATTGTTTCGATTAAAACCATCAGTTCAATTACAAAAATGCTAATATTTTATCTAAAGCAACCAATTATATTATAAAAGATCTATCTATCCTTGAGATGATTTACATAAAACGCGACTCGAAGTCTGTAAGTCATAGAACGGGCGTTCAATCATTGTCATATTTATATACATATTTAGTTAATTAAGCCTTTGCAAATTCCTACATACTTCTTTATAATGTTAAAAGTATATTTTAGGTAGAATGTTGAAAAAATTAAAATTTCTTGGTAAAGTCTGACAACCTTTTCCTGTTACCTCATAAATCTTCAACATTATTATTATTAGTATTGGATATTCTTTTGTCAGTATTATTCTCACATTATATGAGATGGTTTCAATTACTACAGAAGAATTGCTTTGCAGCGGTTTTTTATACATATTCATATACTTATAATGTGTTACAATATCGATTGCTCGTGTTTCTGTTCGTTTCGGCATAGGCATTTTTAATTGAAATTAATACGATAAGGAATCCCGTTTTAGACATTGATACGTCCTCTGACCTCATACTGCCAACCACTAGACCAAGGAATTATCCATAGTTTTAAAGTAACATATAGGAAACATCTGTTAAGAAGACTTCTGACTTTCACCAACAGCGAAAATTCTTACGAAGAAGCAGAACAAAGTATCAACATAACTAGAGCTTTAGTATGGATATCAGCAACTCGGAAAAATGTCTCTCCTACCACATTTTCAAGACGTTATGTGAAGGCGGGATTCTTGGACGCTGTTGAACATGAGGACATTTTCGACGAGGAAGACGAGATTCCATTGGCCCAGTTATTTCCTTCATTAACCATCACGAATGGAGTGAGCGTAAGGAACTCATCTATTGCTCAAAGTGTATCAACTGAAAATGAAATACCTGAAAGTCGCATATGGGTGAAATTTGTGAAAGTTTATCGATATTCAAACGTTTCTGTTCGGTAACGATAAAACTAAACTTGCCTCAGAAGTTGTTTAGCTTTCATCAAAATGTAAGTCAAGCGTTTCAAAACAAAAATCACTGTAGTAATTTTCCAAAAAAGTATACCTATATGTAATAAATAACTTACAATAGATTAATGTTGATTTACTCATTTGCATTTATATTTTTTTTATATTCATCAATGTAGCAATGTTTTTGTTGTGCCGTAAATATTTCATCCAATGTGATATAATTATTATGTACCTGCTTACAAAACGAGCGTAAATAAAATCATACTCTGTCCCACCCTCTCAATAACGGTCTCCTCTCTATAACGGCCATACAGTTTATATTTGTAGCCGCTATTTAGAGGTTTTACCGTATATAGAAATTTATTTAAAACATACTGAGAAATTTATTATATATTTTAAAATCTTTAAACTATAAATAAGTAATACTTCTAGATCTAAGAATACTTGTAATAAATATTTGAGTCAGAACATGAGCAAAACGAAATTGAAATTGTTGAAGTTATTTACATAATTTTAGCAATTTAATCACATCCCAAAGAGCATGACAACGAACAGAACTGAGAAGGATGGAACTTCACTTTGAAATCTGTGTTTCCGTAACGGGTAATTGTTAATTGACCCCATTTTCCAGATGTAGTTTCTATAAAAGCTCAACTGTCGTACATTCCACTTCCACTATTCGTCGACGCCGAGGGTTAGTTATCTTTGCACAAGCCAACTTCACATCAACACACACGATGTTTTTAATTTAAATTCTCTGACTTCAAGTGGAGAATTGTAGAAGATGAAAGGACGTACAAAATCGTCGACGAAACATATGAAAATGTTCTTTCTGTCACAAATACTACAAAAGTCAATAATTGGTCAATAATTGATCAATTATTACTTGTTAGAAAGTAATCTGATCCACAAAGGTAGAAGTGAAAAGTCTCTGAAAAATAAATCAGATGGCGCCACGATCGAAAATCCCTTGTGACATTTGTGATGTACCATCTTCAACTAGAAGACATTAAAATTAGACTAATATATCATTCAGTTCTGTTTTGCCAACCATCGAAAGCAAGCAGCCTTTAAGATTTTTGTAAACATGGAAAAAAGTGAATTTCGCGTCTTGATTCAACATTATTTTTTGCGTGGAAAATATATAACTGGGAATTCCTTAAACATTGACAATAAAAGAGTTCCAGTTTGGTTTCTTAACTCCCGTTACAACTGGAGATACCAATTTTTTTTGACGGACTTCCCCTAAAAATATACCACGAAATGGCGACAAAAAAGGGGTTGCGGTCAATTTAGGAGGTAGAAATCTTAGACTTTCGTTTTGTACACCAAAACAAACATTTTCCGTGGGGTCACGTTAAATCATAAAAAATTTACCGATATTACTTATTTTTTGGTTTCACATACTCTACTACTAAATCGTGTAGCTGAATCCGCTGGGGTATACCTATTTGTTTGAGTGGGTTTTCTGTAAATGTCGAAATCCAAATGATTACAATCTTTTGTAATGTTAATATCAAGGAAAGGAAGCTGATTATCTGTTTCTATTTCGACAGTGAACCTCAGTGAATCAAATTGGCTAATAAGCGTGTTCAAAAAGCCTTGTAAATCTAAATATTTACTTGTAATCGCGAAAATCGATACAACATCGATACCAAACTTTTGGAAACTGATTAAATTTTGATTTTAAGGAGGTTTCAAGTTCGCTTAGAAAAATATTGGCCAAACAATGAGAGAGTGGATTGCCCATTGCACATCCGCTTGTTTGTTTAAGGTAATTTTTGTTAAAAGTGAAATCATTTTGCTCAATACATTAAGATGTGAGGATAACGTATTCTGTGCAGTTTCTATCGGGGAAATTAATATTTGAAAGCCATTTCTTCAGAATTTTTATCGACTCAGGGATTGGAATATTTGTAAATAATGGAACAACATCAAATGAAACGAGAGCATCACCAGGTTCAAATTTGAAATCTTTCAATTTTGCAGTAAGTTCCAAAGAATGTTTCACAGACAAACTTTGTGCGGATTGGAAGTTGCTAAATTCCTTCACTAACCATTTTCCTATGTTATACGTAGGACATTTAATGTTTGAAATGATGGGTCTCATGGAATTATTTCCAACATTAACACAAATATGTGGTATTATGAAAATGAGGAACAAAGAACGTAGCATAATCCAGATACCACCGAGTATTTATTCCGAATATGCATCAATCAATAACGCAACAGTTAAAAGCTCAGAAACGCTGGTTTTATTATACCGAATGTAGGCTATCAATCATACACACATAGCAGAGAAAGTAAAATGTTTCTGGTTTAGATACGATAGAACTTTATACAACGCGTTCGTGTTACAACTGAAACGGATTATTTATGAACTGTGATAATACTTGAAATGAATCACTAACAAAATAATATCGGAACATAATTCCACTTAAACCATTAATCTTGAATAATAATTCAATTAAGAATATAGCGTCATAAATCAATGACTCTCCAAATTAAAGTCTTGATTGAACTTTAGTCACTGTAAATGTACTTACTTATCTAAGGACCTCAGGCAGTCAGGTGTTCGTAGTGGGCGTCCATTTTGATAATATTTTACAAGATATCTTGCGAATGGTTAACAGGTAATTGGAAATCAGGACAAGTTACGGAAATCTATCATTTATTTCATTAATATTATAAATACGTGACTTAATTCAATGGAAGGTGAAACTCAACTCAAGCATTCTAAGGGGTTAGGCCAACTCCTTTAAACCTGACAGCATTTTCATTTGAAAAATTAAAACAACAAGATTCCTAAGTCTTTTTCGAGATGGTGATGCAGAGATAATAATTATTATTTCCAAAGGTAGATAAAATATTTCCAATCCTATGAAAGGCTGAATTGTTAGGATCAAAAAAAAAATATATGTTCCATGTGTAATGACGTGACAACAGTTTCAGGATGAGTTCATTATAAAAGGTATTTGTTTAATGGAAACGGGATTATGTCACAATCGACTCTAATTACAATTTGATATACTTTTACAAAACATTTTCATAAGTAGAACAGCTCTAAATATAGACCGTCCAGGCATTAATCCATAATCCTCATTTATCCGCTATGTGCTTTTCCATCATGGCTCCATGTTGTGACAAGACCGAATTTATTGAGCTACGTTCAAATTTTCCTTGACAAGCATCAAATGTAGAAGGCAAGCTAAAAATAATATGTAAGATGATTATAAATTGTCTATATCATTTATTATTAGGCGTGGTCTAATTTGAGTTGTAACAAGCAATATACCTACAGGGTGCTACAAATTCGATGCATTAGTATTGCTATCTCGGTACCTATAAGAGTTTGTAAGTTGGTTAAATGGTGGCAAAGTTGCGCATTTTAATGCTAAACAGATATTGTTTATAAATTCTCGGAAAATAGGTCACACATATGCTCATTATTTTCGTCTTTAGTTTCGTTCCGGTCTCAAGACTATCATCAGAAGAGGTATCAATGTCTAATACGTGATTTATTTCTTTTAAAAAATAACGTTTTAGACATTGATACGTTTTCTGATGATCGTCGTGAGACCGAAACGTACGTAAAGATGAAAATAATGACATATGCACTCGAGTAGATACCGTAAAGAAACAAAACAAACGCGAGATATAATGGGCCAGCAGGTCTAAGTGTCACCCGAGGCAATATCCAGACAAGCCGACAAAGGGGGTGCAGTTTTTTTAGTGACTATGCCTGGAATGGTGACTCTCACAGTAGACAATGAGGCCCAAAGGCTCATAACCTCCCCATAAAGGGTTTTCTTCACCACTGCAAAAAACAACCCGTGATTTACTCGATTCTTTGAATCGAAGCTACAGTAAAGTAGCCCAGGAAATGATACTGCTTGAGTTGAACTACTCAGTTGTGAGTGTGCATAGTTGTTATTTTACGTATAACATCATCATTCTTTTAGTAGTTGAATTTCTATATTTGTGTCTTTTGGTTGAGATTCAGAATCTTCAGAATTTACAGAAGATATATCATCAGCAAACATGACAATGAATTCGTGGATGCATTCAGGTAGGTCATTTGTATGTAGAATATACAAAAGGGACCTACGATCAAGCCTTGAGGAACACCTTTTTATACGACATTTTTCTTACATTGAATATTTGTACCATTTGTGTCTTGTTCCACAAGATATTGATTTCTATTTAAAAGTTAAGATTGAAGTAGATTTAGAGATGTATCTCTAATTCCATAATTTTCTAGTTTCGAAAGCAACGCTTTTGAGAGGTCTTTATTCCCGTTTAATCATTCCAGAATTTTAGTCAATGATAGATTGCTCCGAACGCAGGTTTATTTTTTCTGAACCCATTTTGAATCGCGGAAATTAGGTTGGAAAGTTCTGAAAAATTGGAAACTCTGTTATACATAACTTTCTCGAATATCTTGCTCAAATTGGATAATAATTTACTGAAAACAAATTCATAACGGTAGATTATTTTGGAAATAATAGCAAAATAAAATAATAAAAATATTTCTTAGATACCGACATCAACTTCATTTTTTTTAATGCTACATCTGGAGCATACCTGGCGAGAGCACGGGTCCAAAACCATAGAAAATACTGGTGAATATGCGGTGAGGGAGGAAACTCTCAACTGAGAATCCACACTTCCGTATACCAAGCGGAGATATGTGTAAGAGATAACAACATGAGGGAAAGGCGTAACGCACGCATCAGAATATGCACAGACATCCAGGTGTTCTCAAAGCACTCGTGAACCCAAAAGTGACATCGAGACTGGTAGGCGAATGCCGCGAAGAACTCTTCTAACATTGAAAATCTAAGAGAGAGCCGTCAAAATCAGTGCTAAAGAACTACTCAACAGGAGTAGGAACCACATCCGAACAATAACAGGTCACATCACCATTTGCACAAAATGGACATGTACAATGAAAAATTTTCCTGCAGATAATGTGGCAAAGGGATAGAAACTGCTAAATACATACTATCAGTATGCGATGCATTCGATAGTTGAGGACAAGCAATATTCGGGCAGCTTAGGTCACCCCCGAAGACAACAGCCAACCGGAGAGTAAGCTCTACAAATAGCCCAGGGGACTAGAGTCATAGAGTGGCTGCTGGAAAATATCCAACTGGAATACACAAAAAACCCAAGTGGCAGGAGGATCAAAATTCTGTTTGCGGCATAGGAACTAAAACAGACATACAAATATTATCAGAGTGCACTACATCGCAAAAGCCAAGCAATGTTTGAACAGCCTAGGCTATCCCCCGAACAGTAACAACTTCCAGCCAGGAAAGAACCTATACACACTAGTACAGGAAACTGCAGTGTGTACAAGGAGTGGATATGGAACATCCGACTGGAAGACAAAAAAGCCCAATAGGTTCATGTCTGGCTGGTGCAAAAGACCAAAGTCCGAGGCAAAATTTTGACCTAAGCATTAGAGAATCTAATGAAATGCCAAAACGAACGAAAATGCGGGCTTTGCAAGTTAAAACGAAAAACCAGCTACCGGAATAAAAATGGTATTCGAAAGCTTATTGATGAGCTTTTTCTTTTACACGTTGGATACACGGGAAGGGAATCTATAATGTTCGAAGAACATCGTGTGAGCCAGCGGTGGAATCTTGGGAGAGGAGATAGAGAAAGACTTCAATAGCTAAAGAGTTCCACAACTTCACTGTTCGATAGGAAAATGAAGTCTGATAGGAAGAACAATGAACGGGTGAATAGTTTGAGCTCGTCTAGTCCGCCTATCTGTAATCTCTCGTGATGGAACAACAGACGAGATTCATGATGAACACCGACCATGGAAATATTTATAGAAAAGAGAGAGAGAGGGATCTCCCAGCTTTCTACGATGTTCTAGAGAGGTCAATGAACTCGTAAGTGTGACATCATCAATCAGACAAATAACAATCTTCAGGATAGAATCCAAGAGCTTCAGCGAATGTTTGGGAGCCGATTTCCAAACATGTGAACTGTACTGCAGGACAGGACGAATCTGTGCTTTGTAAATTATGAGGAGTTGCTGGGATGTAAAGTAGCTCTTGGCACGGAAATCACATGATTATCCCATGAAACGGTGCTGTTAGTGGTGATCCCGAGCATGAATATGAAGGACTTCATAGAAATAGTTGTACCGGACAGCATCATATAAGAGGTTGTGTGATCAGCATTTCTGGAGAAGACGCACGCTTGAGTTTTGGTTGCATTAAAGTTTACTAGATCATCAGATCTCCATTTCAAAATCTTTGCCAGATCTCCATTAATTGCGTCAACCTGTCTCTGTCTCGCTCCTCTGGCTTTATTGGATGGTATAGGGCCTCTAGATGAGAAAGCGGTATAAAGTGTACCATCATCTGCAAAGATGTGGCCGGGCAGGTGGTCACTTCCAGCAGATCGGTTATATGCAGCAGAAACAAAGTTGTTGCCAGGGCAGATCCCTGTGGAACACCAGCGTTGATGGCCATTGCATCAGACGATACTCCATCAGCCATCACATGGAGTGATCTAGCTGAGAGAAAACTCGATAGTAAGCGACAAAGTTGAGGTGGCAAACCATATGACGGAAGTTCCCACTAAGGCTTTGGTGCCAGGCTCGGTCAGATGCTTTGGAGATTTTTAATGATACAGCTAGAGATTCCCATGTTTTTTAATAGATTTCTGCCATACATGTGAGCCGAAGGCGCAGATCTCCTGTTGATCTCTGCTGACGAAAGCCATATTGCCGGCCATTCACGATTTTTGATCTCTCTAGGTATTGGATGAGCTCAATGTTGATTGCTTTCTTTAGAGATCACAGATAATAGTGCAATGGGTCTATAATTATTAGGAAAGGGTCTTCTTCCCTTTTTTTGGAATTGGTTGAACTCTAGCTGTCGTCCAGCTGGTTTGAAATATTTTATTCAACGAACAAGTACCGGGATATCAAAAATTATCTTGGTCCAGGGTGGTTGTGGAAACTAAAACGTGTGTCTTACTTTACGTTTGAAATAATTATGTCACTGTGACACTGACATCATCAATAACCTACAAATTTCATACCTATTTATTTCAATTGTAAAACAATAATGAACTACAAATTATGAAATAATTATGTGAACTTTGAACCTTTTCAGAGGTCGTGATAGCCACAATCCGGGTCAAAAACTGTTTTGAAATAGTTAATTTTCCGTAAATCGAATGACGTTCACGTGAGAAGCCCGTAGCACGCGAGTTAGAAAAGTGCAAACTGGTTGTACCTAATACGGCTTTACGACGACTTTTCTCGTGCCGTTTTCGCTCCATGTAATTAGATTTAGTATCGGACCGTGCCCGACGGCCCTTCTTTTTTCGATGTCCATTAAATAGGAAGATTTAATTAGAACAGTTTAAGCTATTCTCAGATCTCAGCTACGCGCGTCTAACGTGCGACGTACCAAAGCGAATTTGCTCGCGACTAAAGTATACACGAAGCGGGTAAAAGCTAGCGGCCCATAGCCAAAAACACTTTATTACAACTGGCGCCGGTCGCACGGGGCAAGAAACGGCCCCAAATTAACAATACCGAGGTAAAATGTATAAACTCTAACTTACGCGCAGCGAGCTCCTCGAGGCATATGTCAAAATGATTTCGTTCGTAGCTAATTACATAGGACGTCTGGCGTTCATGCAATTATGTTTTTAGATAATTCGAACCTTCTAATTTCGATAGGCCACGTGAAAATCCCGGAGTCCAAAGCGCTAAAGACTTCTGAGTGTTACAATATTCGTATAAAATTGCGAAATTTCGCACTTTCAGAAACTTCAAATTAATTATGACATAATTATTTCAAACGTAAAGTAAGACACACGTTTTAGATTCCACAACCACCCTTGACCAAGATAATTTTTGATATCCCGGTATTATTGTTATAACTTCAGTAAGCCTAGTGTCATACAGCAATGAATGCCTTAATATTCAGAATTAGCCACGTTGAAATAAGCTACAGAGAACGCGGATAACTTTAATACCTGTTCTGAATAATATCAGCGTGGTGCAACGTCAAAGCCGAATGGAAAGGTCACAGCTCACAACCCCAATATATGTAGGAAATATCCGGATTTGAAAGGTAATAGCTTATGCATTACTTACGTGCCATTATGCAACAGGGGCTTTATGCGGAAAGCATTGAGGGTAGAATGAATATCTTCTCACGTTCATGGAGATGTAGAATAAACTGAAATGAAAATGTTCGTGCCTCTTTAGTAAGTCCCGGTTTACTCTTCCTAAAACAGCGAATCCACTGCTTCACCGGCAAGCAAATTAATTCAAAGTGTCCTGTAATAAAGCATGCCATCCCATTGTCTACCTCGCAAGTAAAATTATATACCATTTGTTCAATATCTAATTGGCCGTATATTCTAATATATACTTAGCGAATCAGGGATCTCAACGCTATTCCACTAGAACCAAAATTACAACGATCAACATAGTTTAGTTACTATGGAATATAGTATATTGATTAATTTTTATAGTACAAATGGGCAAACACGAAACAGCAGATCATAAACGCATAATTTGCTGATGGAGGTTTTGAAGAAGTACGTTTGGCTACAGATACAAAAATAAAACTACTACTCCAATTTTCAAAGGAAAAAGGGGAAGATGCTCAAAGACATTGATTATTGGAAAAATATAATATCAAATTGCAAGTGATTAAAACGAATCCCTGAGGTTACAAAAACATTCTTCGAGTTTTGAGAGATAACGTCAACTGTAAATTGTATTTGTTCATCGGGGGCCATAAGAGACAATCCAATTTATCTCTTCAACCACTAAAAAATAATGCGGTTTAGTGTAATTATGAGTATTATCATCATACTGTGATAGTCTCCATGTTGAAAATGTTTAATTCAGGATATGTTATACGGATACTAGGACTTAACAGACCCTGTTTATTTCGATGTTAGTCATAATTACTAAAGTATAGATGGAAATGTTAGTGACTAATACAGGCAGCAATAAAACCACAGACTATCTCGTTGACTGCGTAATTTTGACGCTAAAATATGGCGATTTAAGCCATTCTATCGAACGGTGAAGTTGTGTAACTCTTTGCCTAGTGAGGTCTTTCCTTATGCTTACAACCTCCAATCCTTCAAGAAAATTCGAATGCATCTTCCAATATTCCACCGCTGGCACACACTATGTTCATCGAAAATTATAGGTTTTCCCCTCGTGTAGACAAAGTATAGAAAAAAAAGAAATGTACCAGACTAGAGAGACCTCAATGAAAGTTATTTGATTTCTTAAAGAACTATATATTTATTTTATATATGTAAACTGTAAAATTCAATTTACTTGTGAAATAGAAGTGAACAAAAACACTAGATATGAACATTAGGCATGATGAAGATGGAAGGATAAAAACGGTTTACTAAAGAAATTTGGTCTCAACGTTATCTTCACTTCAATTTCGTTGCACCAACAAGTTATGAAAAAGTGTTATATACAGCATTACAGATCGCGCGGTTAAATTGTCCCACCCAGAGGACCGTCCCAAAAATTTAAAAATTGTTCGTAAATACACTGGAAATGAACCCAAAAAAATTTCCAATAATATCATCAAGGAAAGAATAAACAAATTCTATAATGGAACGTGATATATAAATAACATAAACGGTAATATATAACAGATAATGTTATATCATTACCATACATTCCGGAGACCTCAGATAAAATGTTTAAAAAAGTATGATATAAATGTTGCGCAGTAACCTACTAACTGTTTTAGGAAATATTTTTCAAATCTAAAACCGTTGATACCTAAAGATAAACAAACCCAAACAGTGTACAAATTGAATTGTTCAGATTGCGATGGAACTTATATAGAAACCTCTAAACAATATTTACAAAAGAGAATGTACGGCCATAAGTATAGTACAAGAAACAAAAATATTTCATCGCCGTTGCTAAACACTGTTTTGATTATACCCATCAATTTGATTACAAAAATGTTACTATTATTTCAACTAAGGAAACCAATTATCATAAAAGATCTATTCTGGAGATGATTCACAAAAAACGTGACTCTAAGTCTGTGAATTATAGAACAGATATGCAGTCATTAAGTCAGATTTATACTAATTTAATTATTTAAAACCCTTGCAAATTCCTACATGCGTCTTTATAATGTTAAAATTATATTTTATAGGTACAATGCTCAAATAGCAATATTTCTAATAAGGTCTGACAACCTTTTTCTATTATATCATAAATCGTTAACATCTGGTCCGAAAGTGCATACTTGAGCGTTATATTTTTTGGTTTCAGTCGTATACAAACTTTGTTTGACATGAGTTCATATATTATAAGAAAATTGCTAAGCAGTGGATTCTTGATACATATTCATATACTTGAAACTTTAGTGTGTTACAATTTTGATTATTCTTGTTCCTGTTCGTTTCGACGACGTGGGCATTTTTAATTAAAATTGGTGCGATAAGGACGCTTTGTACTGATACTATTAGTTTTAAGAAATCCCGTTTTAGACATAATACGTCTTTTGATAATGGTCTTGAGACTAAAACGTACGTAAAAACGAAAATAATAAGCATACATGTTGGTGTGACGTATTTTCCGAGAATTTATTTATAATTTATATATGTACTATTTAAACATGATTAATAAGTAATAGAAAATTACTCTACTTTATTTTCTGAACGCAAATAAAATTTGCATTATATCTATTTTGTTCATTATTGAAAGAGACGACATAAGACTGGCATTATTTCACAAAAACAGAATCCAAAATTCAACAATAACACTAAAGTAAACCACCTCGAGCACATCGCATTTAAAAGAGGTTATATTTTTACAACACTGAGATGAACTGGTCAAGCTCGAGACCTGAAGCCATTCTTCCTACCAGACTTCATTTTTTTATCGAACGGAAAGTTGTGAATCGCTTTGCCTAGTGAGCTTTGCCTTATGCCTATAGCCTCCAAACCTTCAAGAAAATTTCGAATGCGTATCTGCTCTCCAAACATTCCACAGCTGGCTCACAAGATGGTTTTCGAACATTATAGGTTTTATAACGTGTAGTCAAAGTAAAGAAAAAAACTCGCCTACATACAAATCAACCTCCTTTGGAAGATGCAGGGTGTGAAAGTTGAAATTTTAAATAATGATGTAAATTTTCCGCATTTCAGTTTGACATTTGGAAGGAATACTTCTTGTTATCAACTATATCCTCAAAGGTATTATTGTTAACGACGCCCAAAAAGCAAACATAAAAACGGCGGGTGAGGTAGTTACTTTTTTCCCATTTCTCTGGCGTACGCCAAGGGAAGTTTTCTTCCAGTGATGTGTAATTTCATTTAGATTATTTTATTAATCTTGATAACTTTGTGGACTGACCAAGTCAGCTTCAGGCATATGGCTATTATGTATCCAGAGTGGAATTTGCAGCGAAAAGTTTTGCGTTTTCTTGTGGTGCAGTAACCAGTGTGCCATCATCTTTGTTTGAGGGAGGGTATGAACTTTTCAACGATACTGCTTCTTATTTTAGATTTCATTGCCGTCGGGCATTGTTCTTAATATTAGAATAATTCAATTTCAAAGTACCGTACCATCAATTTATCAAACAGTATTCTATTCCATGTTATAATTTGTTTGGTAAAAAGCAATCTATGCAAAGAAAATGGAAAGACCGAACGGCAGGGTAAGCGTATCATATGAACTGTTTATAATTATTATTAACCATTATCAACACACTGTTTTAGGTATGCTTTCTCAGCTAGATAGTCCGGTAAAAAGCAGACAAGTGAACGCAGCTCGCCTACTAGAACGCTTTTTTTCAAGTGTCAAATGTCCCAAGGAGCCCCAACTGCAACGCTATAAATAACAGAGTTAAACGATATGGTCGTAAGGCGAGCGGATAGAATTATGTATGCAAATATTGCGATCTTTCCTATTAATATCGACCCACCACCTTGATTTATATGCACGTTCCGAAGGACATCGCGCCGATCACTCTCATTAATAAACTATCAGTTTACGCGATCCGTTTCCGTTTGTTCGTTGTCACAGTTTGCAGCAGGAAAGGTTGCCTGTTGTCTGGTATCAAATCAACTCGACCAGCTGAAGAAATAAGTTCATAAACTCTTTCATCTAGTATAATTATTATTCGATTATGAGTTTTTGGTACATACTGACAACAGTGGCGTATCTAGGGTATGGCAGTTAACTTTTAGAGTTAGATCGCGGCATTCGCGGACGACCTAGCAGTCGCAGCAATTGCAAGAGACCACGTGGAATTAGAAGAAAAAGTCAATGGAGCTATCAGAATCATCAACCATTGGCTCACTTCAAAAGGCTTGAACATCGCTGCAGAAAAAACCGAAGCAGTCATTATATCTACGAAAAGAATAATACCCCAAATCCCAAATGTCTTTCATGGTAAAAGAAGCCACGATACACCCAAAAAACGCCATCAAGTACTTAAGGGTATGGCTGGATACTAGATTGTCTTTTAAGACCCATCTTGAGAAAACGATGGAGAAAACATAAAAGGTCATCTCTGCGCTAGGAAGTTTAATGCCGAACGTAGGAGGTCCATCAAGCAGCAAAAGAAAACTGATAAACTCAGTAGCTATATCCACGGCTTTGTATGCTATACCCGTATGGTCACCGATATTTAGATTTGAAAACGCTAGAAATAGTTTGAATGCTGTAGGCAGGAAATTAAATTTCAGAACGACCAGTGCCTATCGCATTGCTTCAAGCGAGGCAATCGAAGTATTAGCCGGCTCTCCACCATTACATCTGATAGTACAGGAGCGTAAAGAAACATACGAAGGAGTATCGAAAATAGAAGCAAGGAGAAATCTTATGCGAAATTGGCAAGACCGATGGGACACAACCACGAAAGCCGCTCTTACAATGAGTTTGTTACCAAATATAGAGAAATGGCTCATGAGGAAACATGGCGAAGTAAACTATTACATGACTCAAGTTCTAACAGGACATGATTGTTTTAGAGAATACCTTTGCCGTTTGAAAATAATAGACGACAATACATTTACATATTGTGGAAGCGTAGATTCCCCACACCACACCATCATAGTTTGCCCGAGATGGGAGATAGAAAGACAAACGGTACATAATTTTCAAAAAAAAATGCAGATCTTAAAACTATGATAAATAGTATGATTGAAAACGAACAATCTTGGAAAAATTAGGAATAGATAGTAAAGAACATCATTAGAAAGAAAGAAGAAGAGGAATAGGAGAAAAACCCATTCCTCAAAACATATCTTGAAGAGAAAGGAAACAAATCAGACGCAGTCCATATCCTGAAGCAATGCGAGAAGCGGTCCCGGGATATGGATGAAGATAGAGAGGTTTTAGCAGGTAGCTCGGAAGAGTAGTCCTGCACTTTCGAGTAGTGATTAAACTCTCGGCGTGCAGAAAGCATTTCCTCTCAACAGAAAAAAACAAAGGGTATGGCAGGCAGTGTACCTGCCCTGGGCGTCCAGCCGCGGGGAGGCGCTTGGAGCCTCTAGCACAAAACAGTTTTATTAACTTGCATTTTCGTAATGTGACTCATACGCTTTTTCACAGCCGAGGTTTCGAGATTTGTACGAGCCCAAAGTACCCCGGGAACTTATTCAAAGTGTCCAATAAGTGAATACTTTCCTTATCACCATACAGAACGAGCTTATCCATTTGATGGCAACCACTGTTCAGCAAAATATGATCTCAAAATTTCGTCAAGCCAAGTATTTCTGCCTCAAGTTTGATTAGACTCCTGATCGAGCACATCGTGAGTGGATTCAAGAAGTAGTACGATATGTAGAAGTTGATTTCAAGTAGGGGTTCCAGAATCCTTTTTGGAACTATCCAGATAAACTTGTAAGATGCTGAGTGCTTAGTTGGGACCATCTTAAACCAGTTAGAGAACGATGAAATGGATTTGCAGGATTGTCGATCACAATGCTATGACAACGCTGCTGTAATGACGGGCACAAAAGAGGTGTTCAACTAAGAATCGTTGAGAAGAACCATCTGGCAGTTTTCGTGAACTGTGATTATAATCATTCGCTCAGCTTGGTTAGTGTAAACACCGCCAAACAGGATGTAATAATGGTCACATTCGGAACTATTCAAGCTCTTTACGTGTTTTTCCCCGTCCACTCAACTCTGGGAAAAACTCATGAACGCTGTGCCCAATGTTGTTAAATCGGAGTCTACAACAAGATGGATGATGGATGGTGCAGCGGAGAATACTGAGATAAGAAGTGACGCCAGGCAACAGCACAACCGTAAATTGACTCTACTTGAATTTTGGACCAGAGTGGTCATTCCCATTCCGAAAAATTTGCAAGATCCCAACATGAAATTCCACGATACCACCGAAAGATAAACGTTAGTGACTGAAGCTCTGGAAGTTGGACTTGGTCTCTGTCAATAGTTGAGACCGAAAGAAGGCCAAGACGAAGAAAGAAGATGGCGAAGGATGCCGGATTAACAGCAAAACATGAAATTGAGCAAGCTATGGAGGAGACAATTGACCGCCTTCATACAGACATGGACTTTAGATTTCACGATACTGACGAGAAGTTTGGCTTTCTACTGGACGTTGGAGGATTATGTACCAACATTAGCAAAGACGCCATGAAGAATAAGTGAAAACTTATGCCAGATCTACAACTGCAATGTTGATGGTGAGCAGCTATATGAAGACTCATTTGCGCCACTCGACGACTGTTCCCGCACTTCAATATCTTGAACAACGGAATAATAGATTTATAAGCCGAAGAGATCAAGATCTTCATCATTTGAGAAATACCTGCATTTATTACTGATGGTACATTCATACAAAATTAATATAGAAGTCCCTAAAGATATTTCTTAAATATTCGTTGAATAAATAAACACTGACTTGCTCGACGACTAGAAAAAGAAAGGTCCGGTGATTCGAATCGAATAGAGTTTCATTATGTATTATTTAGATAACCCGTTGTGTCACTGATCGGTAGAGACCACGGTCGTACATACAGGTCTGGGAACTCGTATGTTTGACATGAGTCTCTCACATGTCGCCAAACTCGTAGTCCCTAGCTCAGCCACCAGCTAGCGCTTGGATCGAAGTATGACAACAATCACATTATTAAGTGAGAACACGATCGTATACGTGCCAGAGATCATTCTTCGACTGACGCGCCACCTATGCAACAGATGACGCTTAGCGGACTCACTTCTCACATAGGAAACAGCCTCGAGTTCCCAGACTGTATATACGACCGTGGTAGAGACTTACAATATACTGATAGTTTTTTGTTGCTGTGCTCTTTTGTTGCCATCCGTTTATACATTAAAAAGTAATTTTGACCAATCGATTAAAATGATTATTATGTAGTAAAAATTTACCATATCCCACAAAAGCGAGAAACAAATGAACTTGATTGTACATTACAACCCTTGCCATGTGTGCCATTTCAGTTAGTTACGCCACTGACGGACAACATTATTAAACAAATAAAAGCAGTTGAATAACACGGAATACGTTATTGTAGAACAACTGCTAAATCTAATATGTTGTGTCAGCCACGTAGTGGTAATAGTAATATCGTGCAATAACAACTTAATTAATACATGTATTAAAAGCTGACGTCATCTTATATATGTAATCTAAATCAAATTTTGAATTTTATCATGTTGTATAAATTTTTTCAATCAATGAATTGTCTGTCCCCTTCGATGTTGCCATTTTCAGACCTACCAAATGTGTAGATTAATCGAACTCCTCCCATTACGTGCAATTCTGGATGGTTGATTAGTTTTGGTTGCACGAATTGAATAGGTAGTCTGAATTAGTTTTGAAATTAACAAACTTGCTAAGTTGGAGATACGTCTCGGAAACAACCATATGTACATTGATTTATGTTATTTTTTCGATGAATCTAATTAAATCAGGTGCTGATTGATTCTTACATGTGAAGCGCTCTGTGAAATCGTGATCTGACAAACTGTTCAGGATTACATCTTTATGGTCGTGGGTAAAGGAAACGTGATCTATTTTTGAGGTGATGAATCAGATTAAGATCCCTTCTTTATATCAACATCTTAATGTCTTCATAGACTTTTAAAATACTTTACTAGAAGTTCAAAATGATTATTTCAATTGGATAACCTATTATGGATTGTTCACGGAATCAATGATATAATAATAATAATAATTGTATTTATTAATCCTCATCATTTATCCGTACACTTTTTTGTTCTTTTTTTATGGAATGGTGGTTTTACCACATAAAACATATTCATTCGTTTGCTGAATTCTTGATTAGATTGTTTTATATAAGGGTAGGTTTGAATTTAGATTGAGTAAAGTTTTAGTGAGTATATTGAAAATTAAAAAGTACACCTTCTATCTCACACACAAGAACTGTTCCTTTTTTGGAAGTTCCTTGTGAGTATGTTTGTTTATTATCGTATTTAAATATTAATATTTTTATAATTGTATGATATGAACTGAATAAACATATATTATTATTATTATCATACATAACAACGTCATAGAGAATAGCAATACAGATTGAAGATTAAAGAAAAATCAGTATTTGTTTCTCTATATTGGTATTGGTTGAGATGGTGACAGGCTTAATAGAAAGTTCAGTGCACTTAGCCAAAGACCGTGGTACACTATCCCTTCCTACGTTTTTCAGGGGGTATTTGGATACCCCGCTGCTCGACAGAATTATAAGATCAGTTTTACGCTTAGATCCTTTATGTCATCGGCCGCGATGATCCCCGGGTTTAGCCAGGTAAACCTGGTTCCATTGAACGCAGAACATTCACAAAGAAAGTGGGTACATGCTTTGCCCTCTCAATAAGAGTATCTCGCTTGCTCTTACTCCTACCTCATTGCCAAACAGCGCTTTGGCATTTCGGCAGCCGTCAATGCTTCTCCTTGCTGAGGCATGTTGATTTCTCAGATGGTTTCGCAAGGTCTGTATACCTTCGTTGTAGGGAATACCAGCAAGGAAGTCTTGGGAACCGTCCAATCTAGGCCGATCTCTGACCCTGAATCCAGGTCAGGTTGGGCCTGTTTCCACCCGCTAGCCTGTTAAGGATCTGCTTGGTATCTTTTGGTACCTCCAGTATGATGATATAAAACAGCTCCGTTTAATAGTCTAGTTTATAGATTATTGAACATCCCTTTGAGCCAGCAAAATTATAACAACAATGTTGAGAAACTTCAGCAAATTGAGTTGGACAATTTCACGCCCAGTCATTAAATGAATTACGTCAGCGGATCAGTGATGAATGTCGGGTCATTACACCAGAAATGCTTCATAATTTCAGGGACCGTTTTGATCATCATATCATAAACAATGAATAAACTAAATTTACATGTTGTGTCTCATCTTTCTTTATAAACCTAAACCATACCTTAAACAATATTATTACATAAAATTAACGTATGAAAATCGATACAAATGTTTTATCAGTGCTGACTTATTAGCTAACTTAACTACCTACTTAATTCTTAAAATTGTTAGGCCATGAAAATACATTTTGATGACCTTTGAATTGTGGTATCATTTGACTTTTAATCCCATTTTAATTTGAGGATTGGAGCTTACCTCTGCGGGAGGTTGGGGAGATGCAGAGTTGAAAATAAGCGAAAAAAACTTTTTTCTAGCCATAAAAATCAACGGATCTCAACATTCTTTTCATTGTTCCTCCATTATTCTCTCAAAAACGGCTGCATTAAATTTGTAAAACTAAGATGCGTTGGATAGAGAATTTGCTTACCTTTAAAATGAGGTGCTACTCGACCCCTATTGCCATTTAAGATTTTGGAGCTGAAGCTACAAGGTTGATGATATGGGCAAAATTTCTCCCCCGGAAAATAAAAATTGACTGGTAAAAGCGGTAACAAACGGTATTTGAGATATCGGCCGTGTTTCGTTTTGATTGGCTAACCCGGTATATAAAATAAATATTTACGACATTATGAACAAATGTTTATCAATCGATTAGTAAAAATTTTAAAAGTAAAAATTATAAAAGTAATATGATTTCACGTTATGATTATGTAAAAGGTATCATATTTCAATAAGTTAAGCAAACTTGTGTCTAAAGTGTGAAATTATTTGATCCGTGTGTAGATGCATATTTGTGCGTATTTGATTTCGATCTACAGAAAATTTCGTTCCGACAAGCATTTCGAGGCCTATGTTGGACCTTCGAGCACTTCGGATATCCTGCGTATGACACTTGTCTCTATTTTTCAGAGAATTAATATCGGGTAGGGGTCAGTGGCGGCTCCTCGAAGGAGGCTAAGGAGGCTCAGCCTCCTCACCAATTTATCTTAATGATCATTCTCCATTTTATTTCCTGTTTCTCTGATAATTCTTTAAATTTTACAATTAATTCCCCGTTCTCAGTAATTATTTTTTATCTGGCAACAGTGGCCAGAGGCTAGATTCTCTATATATCTCAAACGCTAAATACGTGTGGTCAACACAGCTGCCGTTTTACCAGTTCAATTCACAAATAGGGTAAAACAGCGAATATGGCAACGTCTATGGAGGCTAGCTTCTCGTACGCTCCCGGCGGCAACGAGGTATAGACCTCGTTGCCCGGCGGTCGTATGAAATACGATTACTTGGCGCGGCTGCAAACTTCGACACGTGCTCTGGCAGTTGTTGTTTTTGTTTCGTGAAGCGATGTAAGGTTAAGTTATAATTTATCTGTTCGGTCGTTTGGTGAGTTATTAACAAAGAGTTCTTTGGTTATTAAACGTTAAACTGAGTAGTGATTTAGTTGCTGATAAGATTAGTGATGACAGGTATGTTTCAAAATCGATGATTTGATACTGATAATTGTGAATAATATTTAAGGTTAACGGGATCTGAGGTACACAATAAATTATATTGCTGGTATTGTTCGCTATTTACATCTGATACAACTTCATGTTGGGGGCACTTGGGTTATGATGATTTGAAAAATTCAGCTCGTGGTATAGACAGACATGAAAAATTGCAGGAACATATTACATCGAATATTAAGTTCAAATTAACCGGTAAACAGAATATTGTTAAAGGAGGACAACATATAATTTGGTAACTACATTATAAACACTTTTTTTATGAAATTTTAGATACTATTAAAGGTCAAATTGAGATTCAATTTTCCGATTTACCTACATGAATTGAAGTTTTTTGTATAACTTAGTTCTAAAATATAGATTTTTTGATAAAATAGCACTGCACAATGAATTATGCTTTATATACTCGGATAAAGATATTTTAGGCCAGTACGACAGTCACGCCGATATGATAAAATATATGATAGACAATGATTTGCAACAAGTTTTACCTCAGTTTTATAAAC
Source organism: Endomychus coccineus (assembly GCA_958510875.1). Lineage (NCBI taxonomy): Eukaryota > Metazoa > Arthropoda > Insecta > Coleoptera > Endomychidae > Endomychus > Endomychus coccineus. The sequence goes on along the minus strand of OY294070.1, from coordinate 111,851,782 downwards.
TACTTTGTTTGACAGTCACCATTCCTGTCACGTCGGCTTCGGTGGAGAAATCATTTTCTACTCTCAAACGAATTAAAACTTACATGCCAAGTACAATGGACCAAAATCGTTTATACAATGTTAGTTTAATATCTATTGAAAAAGATTTGGTAAAACACAAAACGATAAATTTTTTGCTAATATTATTGATCATTTTTTGCAAACTGAAGACCGTAGAATTCCGTTAATATATAAAAAAAAGTTAATAAAATTAATTTAAAAAAAAACAAAATATGAAAAATTCCAAAAAAAAAGAAAAAATAATTAAAATCCAAAAAAATAAAAGACAAAAAACGAACAAAAAAATGTTTTGCCAAGAGAAACTCTATACCTCCACGTAGGTTCTTGCTGAGTAACAATTAATTTTGTCACTGAAGTAGCTGGTACGGTCGCTGCGCGAAGGTTAAATTAATTGGCTGAATAGAGTATATTTTTACAAAAACGTTTTATGTCCAGCCTCCTCTCTCAAAAATTCACGAGCCGCCACTGGTAGGGGTAGTAAGTATTTTCTTGACTATATTAATACCGGGATATCAAAAATTATCTTGGTCAAGGGTGGTTGTGGAATGTAAAACGTGTGTCTTACTTTAAATTTTTGAATATGTTTTGTTGTGTCAGAATATGTAAGTCATTGTGCTGAAATTTTCTAATCCAGTTTTTGAATCATGCCTCTTACCACACAGCACAAAATTTTCATGATTGAAGCCTATTTTCGAACGGGTGCGCTAGTTAATGGAAATTGGCAATACAGTCAACGTTTGTGTTTGGACAATTTTCGAGAGCACTTCCCAAACGTGGCAATATTACCGGACAATTTTTAAGCGTGCCTTACAAATTGTGTTGAAGTGTTTCGCGAAGCTGGTTGTGTGACTCATAGAAAAGGTGCTGGTAGACCAAGAGTTCGTACAGAAGAAGTTGTCAATGACGTTCGTCAACGTATGGAAGAAGAGCCTGCAAAACCTTTGAAACGTTCAGGAAATTGGACTTTCTTATGGAACATGTCAGAAGATTTTAAAGAAAGACTTGAACATGCATCCATATAAGATGCAAGCACATCAAGCTCTTCTGCCCGCAGACCACCCCAGACGCCTTGCTTACTGCCATTGGTTTGTCAATAATTTAATGAATGACGATCTTCTGGACTCAACTTTTTTTTCTGACGAAGCGTAGTTCCACCTTTCGGGATACATCAATTCTCAACATATGCGAATGTGGAGCAATGATAACCCTCATGTTTTTACTGAATCGCCACTACATGCTCAAAAAATCGGTGTTTGGATGGCAGTTTCTCGCAGAAGAATAATTGGGCCAATTTTTTTCGATTTCACCGTCAACGCAGAAAGGTACAGACACAACTTTTTGGCTGAATTTGTGCAACAGTTAAACGATGATGAGCTTCGGTACGGTTATTTCCAGCATGACGCTGCAACAGCACATACTACACGAGAAAATATTGCTTTTCTCTGCGAGTTTTTTGATGACCGGCTGATAAGTTTGCATACAGAAGTTGAGTTTCCTCCGAGATCACCTTGTTTGACAATTATGGACTATTTCATATTTCCTTACTTAAAAAACAAGATTTTCTCAACTCCGGTAAATAATTTGCAAGAACTTCAACAAAGAATAGTTCAGCAATGTGCAACCATAACGCCAGAAATGCTGCAAAACGGTTTTCACAGCATGAGGATGCGCGTCAACTTGTGCATCGAACAAAACGGGGGACATTTCCAACAATTACGGTAATTTAGTTTTTCTTGTTACTAAAACCGTTATTTCATAATTTGTAGTTCATTATTGTTTTACAACTGAAATAAATAGGTATGGAATTTGCAGGTTATTGATGATGTCAGTGTGACAGTGACATAATTATTTCAAACGTAAAGTGAGACACACGTTTTAGATTCCACAACCACCCTTGACCAAGATAATTTTTGATATCCCGGTACAAACAATATTATTTGGTCTGGTTTATGAAATAAATAGGTCGTCAGTTCAAGCCACTTCAAAGTAGAACTCTATGGGACATGAAATCTAATAAAACATCTAAAATAAAAACATTCGTCCTGCATTGATTCGTTTATGCGGATAAAAGCTTTTATCCCGATCGTGTTATTCCCGCAATTACACGAATGAGAACTGTGGAACAACGCGTAATATCGATAATTTTACCGATTCCAAAAATTACATCCACCAATTTCAACTCCGCTCCGTCAGGGACTGAGGACGGGTATCTCATTTCATTCGAAATAATGACATCATCGTTGGAAACGTTCATCCGCACATAACTTGTGGGATGCGTAGGGGGTGAAAATGAAGGGATAAACTCGATATAGCTTTTATGAAGGGTAAATGTCAACGTGTCAGCGTTGTTTGCCTGCAAAGGGAGCAAGGCTTCGCGTTCAACAATGAATGAACAAGTTCGATAATAAGTGCTAATTGCATTTAGTCTATGGAATTATACTCTTATTTTGATGATAATTCTCTCTGATTCTCTTAATCACAATATGTAGCACACAAGCGCTGTCCTGCTCTCGAACAGGATACACATCTTGAATCATTTTAGAACTTAACCAAGCTGGCGCGTGGTGCGAAATTCATTGAAAAAACCTCTACATTTCACTGAAGAAATTGAACATAGTCATTCTTCTTATAACTAGTTACGAGTATGTAGATGGCATATTGAATAATGCATCCATTCATTGAGGCTGCATATATCCTGATTGAATTAAAACTAAAGTGAGATGAATCGGTCTATTTAGTAGAACCTAAGATTACTCTGTCGTCGACACACATAAATCAGTTTGAGCAGGAGACGTTATTCAAACAGTATGATGGATATTCAATTAATTATTCACTTTATGTAATACCAAGGTTAGAAACAACGAGCTTGTTGTAATTTGCATTTTATTATACGTCTTAAATGCATTACGTGCAGATCGTTTAATTCTAGATTCATTCATGATGCCTACAATTCACCAAAAATTTCAATTTAATTGCAGCGCCAATTGTAAGAATAATAATTACGATAATTAGATTATCTAGGTTTGTTTTATTTGAGTTTAGGTTTCGATCTTATTTTTAAGCTATTGCATATAGCTTTTATCGCGGGCTTTGAGCGCGGCGACCGAATAGAGAAAAAAAAACAAAAGATTTATATTTCCACAATGGAAATCTAAAAAAACAAAAAACAAATACTGTAACGAAATATCCTGACGCCCACCATTCCGCCTACCATGTAGCTCGGCCGAGCTTAAAATTGTCGAAATGTTTCGAAATGTTAACTTTGAACCTTTTAAAAGGTAGTGATAGCCCCAAACTGGGTCTCGAAAACTGTTTTGCATTGGTTAATTTTCGATAAATCGAATGACGTTCACGTGAGAAGCGAGTAGCTCGCGAGTTAGAAAAAGTGCTAATTTACGGTACATAGAACGTCTTAACGAAGACTTTTCGCTCCATGTCGTTAGTTTATGAACGGGGCCAACTAAATAGCATAGTCTCGGGCCCCAAAATGTCGATTAAATAGTAAAATTTAATTAAAACAGTTTGAGGTATTCTCAGTGTCACCTACTAGCAACTGACGTGCCACGTACGAAAGGGAATTTTCTAGCTACTTGAATATACCGAAAGTGGGTAAAAGCTAGCGGCCCATAGCCCAAAATACTTTAATACAATTGGTGCCGGCCGCACGGGGTTCGAAACGGCCCCAAATTAACAAAATAGAGGTAAAATGTAGAGTTTAAACTTACGTGCAGCGAGCTCCTGGAGGCATATGTCAAAATGTTTGCGTTCGTAGCTAATTACATAAGACGTCTGGCGTTCATGCAATTGTGTTTTTATACAATTCCAACCTTCTAATTTCGATAGGCCACGTGAAAATCCCTGAGCCGGAAGCGTTATCGAGATCTGAACGTTAAAACTTTCGTATAAAATTGTGTTTGCAAGTAACTGTCACCATAGATAACCATCTACTACATACCGGTAGTAGAGTTATCTATGCTTGTCACAGAATACTCTTCATAGAGATCAAGATGATACTCTTACGTGACGCCTTCCATGTTTCCCCTACGTGGCGTCTTTTGGTACTACACTATATGTTCAACAGTCGATAGAAAATTTGATTTTGAGGAAAAAAGTTCCTATTAACATATATGCAGACTGTTTATCGTACAGAAAACATCTTTTGCGAACATTTTCTACTCATAGCAAGCTATGTTCTATGCGATCAAAAAATTTGTTTACTAATAATTCGTGAAGATTTTGGAGGGGTAGTGGATGTTTTTCTGCCCAACTTTTTCCAGTGGCGTAGTGCTATGCAATAGCTTTACCGCGGCAGTCCCCGAGTGCCACACGTTTCATTTTTTATTCTTATTAGTAATAAAGGTAATTATAATATTCTTTCATTATCATTTGTCATAACTAAAGCACGGAAAAAATGCAACTTGCATTTTTTTTGCTTGTTTTGCATTTTTTTATACTTTTTCCCAAAAAATGCATTTTTTTAAATATTTGAGCATTTTTTGCATTTATTGCCAATTATTTTAAAAACCTATTGAACAGAAAGTTTTCATTGTGGAATTTATTAAATCTGTTTGGGTTTGGAACTATCTGCTACCCGAAAATTGAAAGAACTTGAAAGAGTACGTACCTACTTTATTGAAAGGGTCTTACTATAATCATAATTTTATTACTTTATTTTTAGAATGGGAAATACCAACTACCATAAACAATTAACTGTAACCGGGGGATTCGCAGCGGGAGCGGCCTCACTCAACAAATATCAGATAAGCCTTTAATTGAGCAGTATCTTCCAACGAAAGCGTTACGATTAGTGAACCTATCGTATATTGTATCCTGATTAAAAGAAAGTACAAGTGTTTGAGTCGAAATGCCTAAAACGACATTTAATACAATGTGGATAAAGTGTCACCGAGAACTTACTAGGGATGGAGACCACCTTTTTTGTACAGTGTGTTCAAAAATTGTAAGTATATGTTACATATTGCTATTGGCTTTGTTTTTGGAGTATGTTTTATCTAAAAGTATAAGTATTCATGTATTCATATATTTGTTTTGTAAAAATAATGAGTAGTTTTCCGTTCCCATTATAGATCCACGCCAAGTTTTTCAATTTTTAAACACATGTTTTCTGACAAGAGACAAAGTCTCCTCCTAGAAAACTTTGGAAAACACTTAATTATTAAAAGTTTTTATAATAATTGTAAGACATGACTTATGTCTGTTTAAATACCTATATTGTTATCTCAGGTATATTAATAATTTTAATAGTAGGTATTATTAATAATGAAATCTGATACTTAATATAAATTTTCGTTGTATAATTATTGAATCCCGCCCCCACTCCCTACCATAATAAAATGATGAAATAATAGTATTATTCAACATTATAATATACATCATTTCTTGGATTTTTTCTAAATTCCTTGCATTTTTTCTAAAATTCTTGCATTTTTTCTAAAATCCTTGCATTTTTTGTCAATTTTTGATGCATTTTAATGTTATTCGCCAAACACCATATTCTAATGATAAAACAGAACCGTCCACTACAACTCGATTATTGTGTTTAAAACTGTTTCATTATGCTATTCGAAATCGGTAATACATTTTGTTGGTAAGCAGGATTCGTTTAACAACACATTATCTATTCTTATTTCGAATGCCAAGTAGTTCGGCTGTTTATTTCCTTTTGTGTATTCAGTCAAACCATAGCTTATAGTACCAACAGTTCTACGTGCAGATAAACGCTAATTGCGAAGTGAAGCGACATATTACCACCGGCAAAAGAGCTGATAAACAATCGATATGCGAAACACAAATACCAAGTGGGGTCGTGAACGTTAAGGATAAATTATCGATCCATTCACATTTGAATTTAAAACCTATGCGTTCTGTAAATGTCGGCATGATAAATATAGATGGTGTGTAGGATACGAGAAGCTCGTTGTAGGAAATGAAGAGAAGCTATCAATCCGATGAGAATACATTAGTTTATCAATTACTTTGAGAGCATCATCAGCATCCAGGCGCGATAGGAATCGTCTCAATTTGAATATCGAAATTTCAACGTGAACCAAGTAGCACAGTATAATATTGGATACGATCTGATCGAATACGTTGCAATATTCATCAATCATTTAATGTACAATACATACTGAATGAACTGTGATAAATTGATCGAGTGACTTCCCTCACTTTTGTTAGCAAATTAACTTGTCGACACTCCTGCGGGATGTATGTATGTAAATGACTGTACTATACCGGGCGTTTAAAATTCGACTCATCATTGGGGTGTTATGACTGAATAAAGTACGTTGCAAAACAATTAAAATTACATATTGTTAAGAAAATTTCAAACAGATCCATTAGAAGACAGGTTTTTTACATTAAAAAGAGCAAATGGGGTGCGATATTGCAGCAATGTGCCGTAACATAAGGGTGATCAGCTGACTTGTGACGTCACAATCGAGCTCCCAGGTCTTGTGTATATAGAGGTTATAGGCTTTACTCTAGCGGGGCAGCATGCATGTGGTGAGCTTTAACGATAAAGATGTTTGCGTCATTCCTTTCTACAATGTTCTTGAAAGCTCGACACCAATCACACGAATAGCTCTCTTCCACAGTATATTTGGCAGCTAAACTTCAAATATGAGAACAGTACTCCAGGACAGATCGAGTCTGTACTTTAAAGATTGTGAGCAGCTGCTGGGATGTAAAATAAATAACTCTTGGCACGGGATAGAAAAAAATAGAAGTTTCTTTGAAGCAGTTTTCGCATTGGACCTCACATGTGCTGTTGGTGGTGATGCCGAGCATGGATATGGAGGAATTCATCATCAGATGCTAATCTGTATAACAAAAAGGCGCTCACACGATCGCACGAAAGAACGACACGAGAATAATTATAATGACTAGCCCACAAATGAAAACGAATTATTACGAGATGGGATGCCGAGAGAGGAAAAACTGAAAGAATATAATCTATTAATTAGCCACTACTGTGAATTCTTTCATCGGGATTTCCTTCTTCCGCAAGATTGAACGCTCGTCGCTCGTGTACGGCTAGCTAATTTTACATCATTCTCAATTATCAAATATCTAATAAAACCTATTAATTCAAATGTCAACCGATCTTTTGTCCAAGAGTTTGATGAATTTATTTCATCAGAGGTTCCACAAAAACGCCCAATGTAATACATATTTCTTCACCGTATATATCTTCCAATTATAACAAAGCACTAATGATCCAGAAAAGACTTAATAGATGGGGAGCTCGTTCGTAGATCGTAATTATTTCGTCTCAGACTGTCGATATTTCTTTCGGCAGAGAAAAACAATTGGTCCAATCTGCGAAATAATGAGTTGGCAAGTTTCTTTTAATTCCATTGTTCGAAATGAGCCTCTGGCCGAATCTTCAACAATGATGAGTTGACAGGATGTAAGTATTTATTAAGGGAACCAGTTCTGTGTTTTCTGCTAATGAGTTCGCAATTCATCGCTAACGAGGAAAATATAACTAGAACTGAAACCGCATGGTAAATTTGATAAAGTCTAGAATAAATTGGATTCATTGTTATACGGAAAACGAGCTAGACAATGACCTCGAAAAATTGCAATGCATTTAGAACATGTAGTATCAAATTCAAGTTAATCCTAGTAGACTGCGTGCGAATTCTTACTACCAAAAAATGTAACTATAATATGATGATTAAGTATCATCGGTGTTGGTTCGTAATTTTTTCATCGTTGGCGTTTAATGACTATCATTTAAAACATAATCAAGTTGGTTTTATTTGTGCGAATTATTTTTATTAATGATGATGTGTTTTATCAATAATTTAATTGTTTCTGTACATATCTGCGATTATGCACATGCTATTTTGGTTTCACTTTAATTATGTTTGGACTCGAGTTCTTACTTATTTCCGGAGATAATACGATAATAAATATGTAGGAAGTATTGCGTTCTTCTAATTTTGACAGGATATAAATGAAAAAACTCATTGTTGGATAAAATCATTCGGAGAACGCTTCATCTACAATGTTTGCCCGAATTGAGCTTTTGTTATCATCTAATACATATCATGTTCAGTACAGGCATTTTCCCTGATCGGCTACAGTTTGTGTTGTTTCGGGAAAAGAAAAAGAAACTCCCAATATGAAATAAAAATACGTCTTAACATGCGAAGACAAGATTGGTTTCAGCTCGATGGGTGTTCTGCACATTTTGGCATAAATATTCGTAACTGCCTTAATACCAATTTTGGCGATGGATTATTCGTGGCGCGCCTTGGCGGTCCAGTTGGATGACCTCCACTATCTCTAGACATAACCCTTTCCGACATTCATGCTTGGTGAAGAACAGACGACCATGTAAATATCTATAGTAAAGGGAGAGAACGCCCCCCATTCTACGATGTTGATTATAGCTGATTATTGAATTTCGGCGATAGACTTGCCGTGGCAGTCCAGTTGGATGGCCTCCACGATCTCTAGACATGACGCTTTTGGACATTCATGCTTGGGATCGTTTCAAAGAGAGCGTCCACGCGACCCCAGTACCAACGAAGGAAGAACTTCTGCTTCAAATTCAGAATGCATGTGAAGGAAATGATCGTGACGTTCTACTCAGTTCATGCAATTCAATCACCCAGCAAAATGGTTTTTGTTGGGATAGGAGATAAGCATTCCAAGTTTTTTTTTTGGAGGTTTGTAGATTATGGCATAAGGAACCCTCAATATGCAAAGAGCTCCACAACATCGCCGTTCGTTGTTTTAATAAAAATGGTTGATAAGAAACACATCATTATGTTATATTAAACTCTAATTGAAAATATCTTACTATAAAGTATCACTGTCAGTGGCGGCTCGTGAACTTTTTAAGAGAGGAGGCTGGACATAAAACGTTTTTGTAAAAATATACTCTATTCAGCCAATAAATTTAACCTTTACACAGCGACCGTACCAGCTACTTCAGTGACAAAATTAATTGTTGCCCAGCAAGAACCAACGTGAAGGTGTAGAGTTTCTCTTGGAAAACATTTTTTTGTTCGTTTTTTGTTTTTTATTTTTTTTTGGATTTTTGATATATTTATTTTTTTTGAAGTTTTTCATATTTTGTTTTTTTTTAATACTTTTATTAACTTTTTTTATATATTAACGGAATTCTACGGTCTTTAGTTTGCGAAAAATGATCGATAATATTATCTTTTATATATAAATTCTCGGGAAATAGGTCACAATAACACTTATGCTTTATATTTTTCTTGTCTTTACGTACGTTTCGGTCTCACGACCATCATCAGAAGACTTATTATGTCTAAAACTTGATTACTTAAAACTAATTGTATTACACAAAGCGTCCTAATCGCACCGATTTAAAATGCCCACGTCGCCGAAACGAACAGAAACACGATTAAACGAAATTGTTTACAATTTCGTTTATTCGTGTTTCTGCTGTTAGTTTTGAGTAATCAAGTTTTGGACATAATAAGTCTTCTGATGATGGTCGTGAGACCGAAACGTACGTAAAGACAAGAAAAATATAAAGCTGTTATTGTGACCTATTTCCAGAGAATTTATATATAATTCATACCTGGGTCAAGAATCTTTATTACAATAATATTATCGTAAAATGTATCATTTTGTTTTAAGTGTTTTACTAAATCTTTCTCAATAGATATCAAACTAACATTGTATAAACGATTTTGGCCCATTGTATTTCGCATATCGCATGTAAGATTTAATTCGTTTGAGAGTAGAAAATGATCTCTCCACCGATGCCGACGTGACAGGAATGGTGACTGTCAAACAAAGTAGTTTATAAAACTGAGGTATAACTTGTTGCAAATCATTGTCTATCATATATTTTATCATATCGGCGTGAATGTCGTACTGGCCTAAAATATCTTCATCCGAGTATATAACGCATAATTCATTGTGCAGTGCTATTTTTTCAAAAAATTTATATTTTAGATCTAAGTTATACAAAAAACTTCAATTCATGTAAATCGGAAAATCGAATCTCAATTTGACCTTTAATAGTATCTAAGATTTCATGAAAAAAGTGTTTATAATGTAGTTTCTTGTCTACCAAATTATATGTTTTCCTCCTTTAACAATATTCTGTTTACCGGTTAATTTAAACTTAATACTCGATGTAATATGTTCCTGCGATTTTTCATGTCTGTCTATACCACGAGCTAAATTTTTCAAATCATCATAACCCGAGTGCCCCCAACATGAAGTTCTATCAGATGTAAATAGCAAGCAATACCAGGAATATAATTTATTGTGTACCTCAGATCCCGTTAACCATAAATATTTTTTACAATTATCAGTATCAAATGATCGATTTTGAAACATACCTGTCATCACTAATCTTTTCAGCAACTAAAGCACTACTCATTTTAACGTTTAATAACCAAAGAACTCTTTGTTAATAACTCGCCGAACAGATAAATTATAACTTAATCTTACATCGCATCGCGAAACAAAAACAACAACTGACAGAGCACGTGTCGCAGTTTGCAGTGGCGGCAAGTAATCGTATTCATACGACCGACCGAGTGCGTACGAGAAGCTAGCCTACATAAAGTGTTGCCATATTCGCTGTTTTACCGTATTTGGCAATTGAACTGGTTGGAAAAACGGCAACTGTGTTGACCACACGTATTTAGCGTTTGAGATATATAAAGAATCTAGCCTCTGGCCACTGTTGCCAGATTAAAAATAACTACTGAGAACGGGGAATTAATTGTAAAATTTAAAGAATTATCAGAGAAACAGGAAATAAAATGGAGAATGATCATTAAGATGAATTGGTGAGGAGGCTGAGCCTCTATAGCCTCCTTCGAGGAGCCGCCACTGATCACTGTATGGGGATATAAAAACACTTTGCAACCATTATCCGTTTTTCAAAACACTATTGCTAAGATATATTAAGCCAAAGTACCAAAGTAGACTATATCCCACAAAATCACTATATAATGGACAATTTTTGAATATAAGATCATTATTTTGCCACGCAAGTTATATTTTCATTTACAAAACTTTGGTATTTAAGACGTTTACGAACGCATTGTCATGAAACTAGAGCTGAAACAAACAAAATATTTTTAACTCTTTTCTGTCAAAGAGATGCATCGCAAAGATTTATTACCGAGAAAAATCTGGTAGCAAGAAGTTTGGCAGGTCTTGAGAATAGTATGAGCTCGTCTAGTCCGCCTACCTCTCATCGCAGAATAACAGACGAGATTTCTGATGAACACTGACCACGGTAATATCTATACAAAAGGGAGAGATCGCTCATCATCCGTGGATGTTGATTATAGCAGAATTCATTAGCAAATTCTTTGTATGTACACAGTAAATTAATTTGAAATATATTCTTTGAGATATTTTTCGAATTTGACATGTGTTATTCAAACTAACTACACTACTAACTATACAACAAAAAGATGATTGAATGTATCAAAGGGAGCCATAGCCAAACAGTTGTGTTTTGCACAAATTTTGATCCAAAGATATCGGAATTAGAAAGTTGAGAAAGCTATCATCTATCAAGGGCCAAGTTCTTTTAAAGGTGAGCTCTTGACTTATTATTATTAGTTTATAATTGTAACAGCACTAATAGTGACCAGAAGCTAGTCTTAGAATAGTATTTGAGCACCATGGAAGGTTCTATGTGATAACATCATCATCACTGTTGCTCAACAATATGTTTTAACAAATTTATTACACATGTCCTACAATTTAGTCCTTTAATTATAAATAACATGCACTCTACAACAACAAAACATCAAAATCTTTACTTAAAACAGCTAATATATTACAAAAGGTAACTTATTATATGTACATTTTACACCTGTGAGTTTAATCAATCTGATTATGAATATTATTAATTGTTGATGTTCTATAACTTTTATATTACTGAATACTGCCTTAAATAACGGTAAATTTTCGAATTTGACTTTAAATGCAGAAGTAATATCGTGATATTCTTTAAATTTATTTGTTTTGTTACCTTCCCGTTAATGTATTTGATCACAAAATTGCAACAGACAAGAAAGTTTCTAAATTTAATATATGTTGTGTGGAAAACCCAGTGGCATAAGTGAGTTTTGTTTAGTTAGGCCGACACTGTTAATTTGAAAAAAAATGGGTAACCACCGTCCACTAGAGAATACAGAAACCCATCTAGGCCTGATTTCAGACAGCTAATATTGAATTATATCAAATTATTGAACACCCTATAGATCTCAAATGAAATCGAATTCGATCATACTTTAAAGACGAATTGTACTTATTTTTCGATGAACTGTTGATTGGTGGAGCCCTGCTATTATAAACTGGACCAACCTGTATAATAATCAATTGAATGAGAACATGACTCAGTTGTTTTCTAGATTTGTAGGTTAAAATTTGACAATATATTCTAACAAAGATTCTTGACCCAAGTATGAATTATATATAAATTCTCGGGAAATAGGTCACAGTAACACTTATAATTTATATTTTCGTCTTAACGTACGTTTCGGTCTCAGGACCATCATCAGAAGACTTATTATGTCCGAAACGGGATTTCCTAAAACTATTTGTATTAGCACAAAGCGTCCTAATCGCACCAATTTCAATTTCGTCGCCGAAACGAACAGAAACACGAATAATCGAAATTGTACCACATCAATGTTTCAAGTATAAAATATATCAAGAATCCACTATTAAGTCATGTTCTCATAATACATATATATACATATCACTTTTGAGCATTCTTCCTAAAATATACTTATAACATTATAAAGACGCATGTAGGAATTTGCAAGAGTTTTAATTAATTAAATTAGTATAAATCTGAATAAATGTCTGAATATCTGTCGTATGATTCACAGATATGGAGTCACGTTTTATGTGAATCATCTCCAGAATAGATCTTTTATAATAACTGGTTTCCTTAGTTCAAATAGTAACATTTTCGTAATCGAATTGATGGTTATAATCAAAGCAGTTTTTAGCAAGGGCGGTGGAATTTTCTAAGTTTTCGTTTCTTGTACTATACTTATGGCCATACATTCTTTTTTGTAAATATTGTTTAGACATTCCTGTATAAATCCCTTCGCAATCTAAACAATCTAATTTGTATACTGTATGGGTTTGTTTATCTTTAGGTATTAAAGGTTCTAGATTTGAGAAAAATTTTCCAACACAGTTGGTAGGATTATGCGCGACATTTATATCATACTTTTTAAACATTTTTTTATTTTATCTGAGGTCTCCGGAATGTATGGTAATGTTATACAATTATCTGTATTAGCTTTTATGTTACTTATATAAGATTCAAAAATTCAATTGTGGAAGCCGTTACTTTGTGATTGTTTATCATTTTAACGAAATAATAAATAAAACTACTTTGTTTTACTATCACTGATATTTAATATAGTCGTTACTATAGTTTCAACACTAAACGTGTCATCTTCAGACGAATTTAACAAATATTGAATCTACTATATATAGGTTAAAGAAGGATTTCAAACAAATTTTATGGCTATAGGAAATAGTTCTAGGAAAAACCAGAGCACCAATAATGTCCTCACGGAATTACCTAATCACCTTACCCCTCTCTGGTTTTTCCTAGAACTATTTCCTATAGCCATAAAATTTGTTTGAAATCCTTCTTCAACCTATATATAGTAGATTTAATATTTGTTAAATTCATTTTTCGTCTGAAGATGACACGTTTAGTGTTGAAACTATAGTAACGACTATATTAAATATCGGTGATAGTAAAACAAAGTAGTTTTATTTATTATTTCGTTAAAACTCATATAAGACGTTCCATTATAGATTTTGTTTATTCTTTCTTTAATGATGGGATTGAAAAATGTTTTGGGTAGCCACTTATTTCCAATGTATTACAAACAATTTTTAAATTTTTGGGACGATTGTCGGGGCGAGACAATTTAAACGCGCGATCTGTAAGGCTGTTTATCACACTTTTTTTATAAGTTGTTGGTGCAACGGAATTGAAGTGAAGATAATGTTGAGACCAAACTTCTTTAGTAAACCACGAAGTTCATGTTTTTGTTCACTTCTATTTCACAAGTGAATTGAAATTTAACGTGGTAATTGTTATATTTATTAATAGCGTACTGTTTTTTATCGCTGGGAACACGCAAGGGAATCAACTACATACCGTTCAAAGAATACGGGTTAAAAATCTAATGAATGTTTAACAAATTCCTCTAGGCATTCCATAACAAGGTTAGCAATAGTAGCTGAAATAGGATATCCCATTGCTTTGCCGAATATTTGTCCAAAACATTGCTCACCCTATTGAGAATAAGTGCATTCTAAACAAAACTGTACTACATTTATAAATTTAGATTGATCTAGAGGTGTGTGGTCTTTAATCTCTGCCCAACGTTTTTCGATGTTACTCAATGCCAAAATGACTGGAAAATAGTTGATCTAGGGGTACGGATTGATTTTTTATAAATTCATTAAAATACCATGAGTCTTTCACATAAAATTCATTTTTTCCTATTATATTGCTGATAGATTTTGATAAATTGTAGGTAGGCACTCGAATATTACTTAGGTAATCACTTTTACGTAGTTTCGGAACCCCATAGATATAAGGTGCTAGCCCATTATGGCAAATTAATTAATTTTTCAATTCAATAGGGTTTATCTTATTTTTGTACCACTTATTTATTAATTTATTCATGTTATTTTGTACTGATCACGTAGGGTCAGATTTTAATTTTTGTTGTTTGATCATTTAATAGATTCCCTATTTTGTTTTAGTAGTCATTTTATGCATTATGACAGTTTTATTAAATTATTATAATTATCCGCCTTCAAAACTAATATTTGAGGGTTAGCATCTAAGAACTCTTTTGACTTTTTTGTGTGATAGTTAAAACGATTTTTTGCTATGCCTATTTCTGCTTTCTGTCTATTTTCATAATAATACCACTAGAGATGAAATTTTGCCGGCAAAATTTCTCGATTGTAATATGAAAGTTTGTTGCTTAGGCAATTTCGCGAATGACATTTGTGATTTTGGAAAAAATGTCATGAACGAAATTGCCGATAAGCAACAAACTTGAATGTTACAAGAGAGAAATTTTACCTGCTTAAATTTAATCTCGAATGGTATTCGACATGACTATTTCATGAGAAAATATGTCTAATAGTAATATGGTCACATTTGAGAATTGGAACATGTTCAAATTAATTTTTGAAGTAAAAGTTACAATTGTTATAGTTAATTATTTGGGAATTGTTCCTTTCGATTGCAGCAGACGGAATCCCATCTGATGGAAAATTTGATACTTCTGATTCTGTTCTGTGATGATTTTGATTGGCGGCAGATTCATGATTGCCCTCTCTAAGATTTTGAATAAGTTTTAAATGATGTTCTGCATCTAGTTGTAAATATGGTTTTGAGGAGTGTGCACTCGAATGTCCCGTAATTTTGATTAACTCTTGTTCATTAACTCCTTTTTTGGCCAATGATGAAATGACCGATGCTCTATGGGAATGGTTTGTTATTTTGAAATTTTTTTTGCTAATTCCAATATTATCTGCTGATGTTGTTGTCCATTTCGATATTGAATTTATTCCTACAGGCATGTTTTTGTACCAAATTCCTCTTTCCCAATTTGGATGTGTAGTCAAAAAAGTCTGTCAGTTGTTACGTTTGGATTTGTCGATCTTTTTCCCATGAGTTTAAGGTATAAGCGAACAGGACATGAATCTTCGTTTTCTTTATTTCTCACTAACCATTTACTATTCGATAAGTTTTTCGAAACACCTTAGGAAGTTTTGGAGAATATTGGGTTATATTCCACCCGACCAGTGAAGTTTTCCAGAAGATCATTCTTTTTGAAAATAATGAATTGAGCAATTAGCTGCCTCATTGCCTCTCCAAGCCAATTCGAAGGAGCATATATGGACAAATTTCTTTTGCAACCCATCTGGCTTATCTTCATCGTAACAGTTGACCATTCTCAAAAACTGTTCGGTCGAAAAAGCTTTAGACCTTGATTTCTTTTTTTCTGGTAAAGTTTGCAACATTTTGCGCTTTGAATCCCTGGCCAGACGAGCTGATTTGAAAATTAAGCCTTGGAATGGATCGATCATTCTATCATATTCCTTGACAAACTTTTCTTGAATCATCTGTGCCGTGGTATTCCATAAAGACTTCACAGAGGATTCTTTATAATCTTCTCCGTTTTTTTTCTTCATCTAATATTTCTGCTAATCTTTCTGGAGTCGTTTCTCTATCTAAGGTATAGTTTCTTTTTAGAAGAAATTCCGTGAACTGGTTCCATGCAGATGTCCTAGTTTTTCTTGTGTTGAAAGGCACTAGTTTGGCAATTTCACTATGTATTTCTTTCGACGAAATATTTCCAAATCTATCTTGGAGGCTCATTTTTGGAATTCCCCAATCTACTTTTTGACACGTATTGCGCTATTTGACAAATAGGTATTCATCATAGATTAACTAAACGTTGTTTGTTTTCTTTGTGGTATTCATTTCCCAAGCTATCTATGAATGTGAGAAATGTCAAAATATTATCGATGAAATAATAACTTGCTAAGTTTTGCCGGCTTGCATGTTTTATCGCTGTGAAACGAGAGTTGCTATGGAAACTTCCTCACTAAAAATGGAATGAGTGAAATAGTCAATGGAATAATGGAATAATTAATTGAAAAATTTTAAGAAGTTAAGGAAAGTGGAATAATAACGTAATATTAAATGAAGTACATGAACAGTTGATTCCATTACATCCCTTGATTGGAATCGAAATTCTCATTGCAATTAACTCTCCAATTTTGGAGATTCCATATAATTGCCTCACTTGTTTCTGTTTTGAGATAATTGTGCAATTTGTAGAACACGATAAAAACGAGCAAAAGCACAGTTTATATTCCAGACCACTGCCGTTTTTAATTTTCATTCTATTTGTTATGCTTGCGATGTCATATCATGTTTGCAATATCCGTTCCAGGGCTTCTGCTTTGCCTTCAAGTCTGCACTGTCGCAGCGCATTCACGTTTCACATTTGGAATTTTAATTGATGTAATTACATGAACCAAACTTTCACACCAAATGTACAATACATTGTCACTTACAGCAAGTACATTTGAACTAACACGCTGAACAAACTTTCCAAATTGAATTAAAAATTGGATACGGTAATTTGCGATACCGTACGTGTGAATAATTGGTTGTTATGATGGACGGACCTATCGTCTTTTTATAGCGCAAAAGTTAACTGTTCGGTGCATCAGGAAAATTTGTGGTATAAAATAAAACTAGAAGCTTACGGTATATTACGCAAACTCATTAAAGCAAATCGATCTTTGAATGAAAAACATTAAATGATGCTGATGAGCTAACACTAGTCATGATAGAAGCGGCGTTATATCTTGCTTATGCGGTATGCCTACATAGTAAAATCGGGTGGTGTGAATCATTCAATTGAAGTTAGATATATGATTATAAGGCTCCGTTTATCATAATTATCACTTAAGTATATTTTAAACATGCTAAAATGTATATGTACATGTTGAATACATCTTTAAATGTTTAGTACACACACGCGGCAAAATTTCAAGGAGTTTGTTCCCTGAATTATTTTATAGTTATTAATTATATAGGGTATATTAACAAATCTTCAATCCACCAGAAAAAATTGGCTCTCGAGATAGAGGCGTAGTGAGGATTGTGCGCGACCGGGGGCAGCTATCATAATTGCGACCACCCCCCCCCCCACCCCGTCACAACCCCTTGATTCTTAACAATACTTACTTTCGTATACAACATTGCCAAATATATTTAATGAAAGAAACGAGGGAACACAGTTTTTAAAAGTTCTAAGTACCTTTCTTTTAAACTTACATATATTCATTGATACTGGAGAGCAGTTATGATTTTTGTGCAATTTTCGCGCTCGTTAACGGGACCCAGCTCAAAATGTTCGTATTGATGGCCCAAACAACATACTAAAAAGTTGAATTACCAAAATGGGTGCCACCCAGTTTAATTGGCCAAAAACTGTTTTTTTGCGCTTTTCGAGAGGTACTTTTTTTTGAAGGCCTTAGAGAATTGGCTCAGTATTGAGATTGATACCCTTTTATTCGGGGTATCAGAGGAACCCATTGGTTCAAGGTTTTCGGAAATCGGTCATGCCCCCTCTCACAATATAAATATATATACACATATTTTAGGAAAAAATTCAAATTGATCTGCAAGAGCCAATAATCGATCAATTCAGCTGAAAATATAGGTGAAGGTAACTCTTTCCAAAAATAAAAAAATGGTTCTAGGTTTGGTCGAAAATCTTTGATGGTGTTCCCTAAAACTCAATTTTAGTCCATTTTTCCCGAAAACTTCAAATCCAAATATCTTTTGTCCTTTTGGGGTTATCGAGATCTACTTGGTCTCAAATGAAAGCTATTTGTATGTTGCTTAACTTATGGGCGTCATCCATTCATTTCCAAAATTTGGACTAGTTTTTCGACATTTATTGTTATTATATATTTTGGATATGATTTATGATTTGTATGACTCCATTACGCTTATATTTGCATATAAATACATATACATACTATATTTATGCATATTAAATACAAATATATTGTTATGATTTCATTTCATAAACAATAAAAGTTTAAAAATAATAACTTACCGAACTTTGAAAATCAGAAAAGATCAAATAAAAGATATTTATATGGAATTAAAAACAATAGTAAAAGCTAAATAATAGTTAGGATATTAAAATTAACAATGTAAAACATAATAAACAACAATGTAATAGAATAAGAAGTGATAAACAAGAACTTCAGTGAAATTGAAGAAACGTACTGTGTAACGAAGGCAGAAATCATAATTAAAGTGATTACAAAACTATCATGAGATAGTACAAAACATTGAATAATGTTATAGATATAAGTTAGGATTAGTAAATTTGAGTTATGTAATGTTAAAAGAATGTTATTGATATAATATGGTATGTATTAGATTTAAGAATAAGTAACTGTCAAGAAAACCATAAATATGGGAATAATCATATTAATAATAACCCAATCATAGGTTATATTATACCAAAGTGTGGGGAAAAATGTAGGCAATATTAATTTAAAAAGAAGGAATCACTATCAATTAAAATAAGTTGAAAATCTCCAATAATTCAAAAATTAAAGAATACTAAATTCTGATTGGTTGAGAGGAATTTCTAGTGTCAGTCTGGTAACAATGAGTACTTCTGTCAGTTTAACAACAATTAACTTGGCATTCTTGATAAGTAAAGTAAGCACCTGATAGGTTGTTTATGACATCAAGTAGCGTCGGTTTTGGAGGCCTATAAAAAGGTCTGAAAGTAAAGCCAAGTTCAGTTTGCATTAATATCCAAGCAGAGACTGTTCTTCTCTTGCAACTCACCAAAATTTTCTAAGTTTATAAAAGATAAACATCAGAGAACGCAAGTGTTCCAAACTTCGATAGGTTCAAAGTAACCAAAGTTAATAAGTTTTATTAAAAGTCAACGAGTATCCCAAGTATCCAAACCAAATAAAGGGTAGTAATAACCTCAAATTTATAAGAAGTATCCAACGATTGCCATTCTTCAACATAATTTCAATAAAGCATCGAAAAGTTTTATGTCTTATCTAAAAGAATAAAACAAAGTATTATCAACAGTTCCTGATCCTCAAGAAGAAGTAACCTAAATTAGTTACCTGTGATTATCGTGAAAAAGCTTAGTGTTGTGTAAAAGGTGAATCAACGAAATAACAAAAGGAAGTAAATTGAAAATTGCCCACATTGTTAAACACACTTTTGGATATTGTCTAAACGTAAGTTTGTTTATAATTTCTACATCATATTATTCGTATTATCTGTAAAGAAAAAGGAAGATTGTTGACTATAACAATATAAACAAATATTAGTTGAAAAAGTGTCTCAAGGTTATGTCATAGATTTTGTAAACATAAAATTGAGTTGAACAAGATAATAAGAGTCATAGAAATTAAATATTGTGAAATCAAAGAGCTTTGTGTTTAATTCCATATAAAAATTATTCTATAGATAAACTTCAAAACTTCATAAACATTAATTTAAAGATCAAATATAATCAAGTCAAAAGATAAAAAGCTAGCCGGTAGAATCAAAAATTATAATTATTAAATAAATAAAAACTCAGTAAGAGTTTTCATAACAATATATTAATATACATAGGTTATGTATAGGTGTCCAATGAACCCCATGTCTATCGGATCTGGACTATCCAATTTTTTACTAAAATGGACATGCGACTAATGAATTCCGGAGCAAAATGATATTTTAAACAACTGCTATTGCATATTTTTTGACAAAAAGTAAAAAGTTTATGTTTAAAAAAAAAACACTTTTTTTGGAATTTTTGGGGATTTATTATATTTTAGCATATACATATGAATGAAAATACTTAAATGTATATCTATATATTATTGTTACCTCTACTACAGTACATTCATGTTTGGATAATGGGTGTATTATATGTGTATTTATTAGTATATTATACAATCAAACTATTCTTTTTTTCATTATTAAAAAACCACATCCTGATGGAATGATAATGATGATAATAATGATAATAACAATAACAATAATAATAATGATAATAGTGATAATAATAATAGCGATGGTGAAAATAAATGTTAAATTATCTTTATAGTAACCCAGAAAGGGGTTTACTCTTGCTCGTGTTTAACTCAAAAAAATTGTTATTATATATATTATGATGATAATGTGAGTGCTTAAAATGTAGTATAACAGTTTACGTGGTTGAAGGGAATGTTTTGTTGTTAAAAAATCAAAAGTGAGCAAAACATCTGTCTTATATGAATAAGATCATTTTTTTTCAAGACCCGTATATAAATAATAAAAATATGCAATAAAAGTTGTTTAAAATATCATTTTGCTTCGGAATTCATTAGTCGCATGTCCATATTAGTTAAAAATTGGGTAGTCCAGATCCGATAGACATGGGTCCATTGGACACCTATACATAACCTATATATTATTAACTAAACTCTTATGAGTTTATTTTGCCCCACGTTGGGCGCCAATTATTAACTAAACTCTTACTGAGTTTATTTTTATTTATTGATTATTATTAATGCTTCCGGCTAGCTTTTAATTTATTGATTATGAATAATAATGAACTTTCTCTTTTTTATTATTATTATTTTATGGAATTAAACACAATATTCTTTGAATGTTGAAAAGTTTCTATATTTAAATCTCTATGACTCTATTTATCTCGGGTTTCTAATTTACAATTTTATTTTATGTTCTAAGCATAGAACTAGCTTTAACCTCAAAACTATTCAATATTAATAGTTGTTTACAACATTACAAACGACAATCTTTCTTTCAGATTTACAAATAACACTACAATGGAAATATAATAAACAAACTTACTTTTAGTTTATATCCAAAAGTGTGTTTAACTATGTTGGCAATTTTCAATTTAATTCTTTTATAATTTCGTTGATGATTCACTTTTACACAATACTATGCTTTTTCACAATAATCACAGGTAACTAATTTGGATTACTTCTTCTTGAGACTCAGGAACTGTTGATAATACTTTGTTTATCCTTTTAGATAAAACATGAAACTTTTCGATGCTTTATTGAAATTATTGATGAATGGCAATCGTTGGAAATTTCTTCTTAATTGGAGGTTATTACAGCCTTTTTACTGGATTCAGATACTTGGATAATCGTTGACTTTATATAAAACTTATTAACTTTGGTTTCTTTGAACCTATCGAAGTTTGGAACACTTTCGTTCACTGGTTTTTTATAGGTTATGAAATTTTGGTGAGTTGCAGTAGTACTTTCAGTCTACAGATGTAATGGCAAACTGAACTTCTTTACTTTCAGATTCGTTTTTATAGGCCTCCAAAACCGACGCTACTTTATGTCATAAACAACCTATGAGATGATTGCTTTTCAAATCAAGGATGCCAAGTTAATTGTTGTGAAACTGACACAAGTCTTCATTGTTACCAGATTGACATTGGAAATTCCTATTGACCAATCAGAATTTAGTATTCTTTACTTTTTGAATTATTTGAGATTTTCAACTTATTTTAATTGTTAGTGATTCCTTCTTTTTAAATTAATATTGCCTACATTTTTCCCCACACTTTGGTATAATATAACCTATGATTGGGTTATTATTAATATGATTATTCCCATATTTATGGTTTTCTTGACAGTTACTTATTCTTAAATCTAATACATATCATATTATATCAATAACATTCTTTTAACATTACATAACTCAAATTTACTAATCCTAACTTACATCTATAACATTATTCAATGTTTTGTACTATCTCATGATAGTTTTGTAATCACTTTACTTATGATTTATGATTTCGTTACACTGAACGTTTCTTCACTTTCACTGAAGTTCTTGTTTATCACATCTTATACTATTACATCGTTGTTTATTATGTTTTACATTGTTAATATTAATATCCTAACTATTATTTAGCTTTTATTATTGTTTTTAATTCCATAAAATATTTTTTATTTGATCTTTTCTGATTTTCATAGTTCGGTAAGTTATTATTTTTAAATTTTTATTGTCTATGAAATGAAATCATAACAAATTCCCCTAAATCAATTTTAACATATTAATCACATTAATATTTAAAATTTATTTATCTTTTGATTTTATTTTCATGAACTAAATTTATTGATAATTATACTTGTATATTTGATCAATATTAAATATTCCCCTTATCTTTCCGTTTTCAGGATTCATTAATTCATAACTATTTTCAGCATTTTCATTCATAACTACATATGGACCTTCAAAAGCAAAACATAATTTTCCACATATATTCTTTTTATTATTAGTTACTCTCATTGCTCTCACTATTACTAATTCACCTATTTCAAATTTAATTAACCTTCCTCTTTTTCTCATTTGCCTATTCATATATTTTCTTGCATTTCTTTCTAACCTATTACTGATATCTTTCAAAATTTCATTTCGCTCTACTGAATTTTCATCTAACCATTTTCTATCTGGTTCTTCGCCTTTCATTATTAATACAGGTGTTTTCTCTGTTGTAGTATTTGGACAATGATTTAAACATTTTTCTACTCTGGATATTGATTCATCCCATTGACGATGTTTATCCTCACAAGATATTCTCAGATATTTTATTACTTCCTGTATATAACGTTCTGATGGATTGGATTGAGGATGTCTGATGCTTGTTAATTGATGAAAAATTAAATTCCTTTTGCAAAAATACTTGAAACGTATGTTTTTGAAATATGTTGCGTTATCTGTAATTAACTTTCTTGGCCTACCAATTTCTTCAAAATAGTTTTCTAACTTATGCATTACTTCTCTACTTTTTGTCGTTTTGCAAGCATATAATTTTATATATTTAGAAAATAAATCTACTACAACCAAAATATGTCTATTTCCTTTTTCTGTTACTATTAACTCACTTAAAAAATCTATTGCTACTATTTCTAAACATTCCTTTACTATAATACTCTTTGCTAAATTGTGGTTAATTATATTTTTAGGCTTTGCTCTTTGACATATGTCACATTTCTTTGTGATTTCTTTTGCAATTTGGTAATCTCCTTTACCTATATAATTTTCTCTGAATATGAGCCACATTTTCCTTGCTCCTATGTGATTGAATTCACTATGTAAATGATTTAAAATTTTTAAAGTTAGGTCTTGATTTATTCTGTATAATTCTTTCCTACCTATATCTTGTAAATAAACTCCCTCTTTGATTTTACATTTCTTTTTATCCTTCTCTGATAAAGTACTTTGATTGTTTTTAATGCTCTCTAATGAAAATAAACCCCTTACTTCTAATAAAATATTTGCTCCTACTTTATATTTCCTTTTATCAATTTTTAAATTTCCCTCTTCTCTTGTTAAAGTATCAGCTATTATATTTAATTTTCCTGGAATATGTTTTATTTCAAAATCATATTCCTGCAATAACAAAATCCATCTTTGAATCCTACTGTTTACAAACTTGTTTTTAAATATACTTGTTAATGCACTATGATCAGTTTCTACCCTTACTTTATTCCCTAACAAATAAAATCTTAATTTCTTTACACAAAAAACTATACTTGCTAATTCTAATTCAGTAACGCTGTAATTTTTTTCATGAACTTTTGTCATTCTTGACACAAAACTTATAGGCACTTCTTCATTATTTTGTTTTTGTAATAAAACACCACTGAATCTTTGTTTAGAAGCATCTGTTCTTAATATGAAAGGTTTATCATATTGTGCATGATAGACTTTTAATTTTTTAATGAAAATATCTTTTAAATTTTGGAAAGCTTCGTGTCTTTCATTATCCCATTTCCATTTTACCCCTTTCTTAAGTAATTCTACTAATGGAATCTCCTTCTGACTTAAATCAGGAATGAGCCTTTTGAAATAATTTATTAGACCTAAGAATCCCCTCAAAGTTTTAAGATTGGTGGGTCTTTTGAAATTTTTAATTACATCTAATCTATCTTCATCCATTTCTTAACCTTCCCTCGTTAATTTATAACCCAAAAATTTAATTTCTGTTTTATAGAATTCACATTTCTCAATATTTATTTTTAAACCTGCTATATCTAATTCGTTCAAAACTAATTTTATGTGATCTTTATGTTCTTCTACTGTTCTAGAAAATATTAATATGTCATCGATATAATGAACTACAAAAATTTCAAATTTATTTAATATTTGATTCATACTTCTAACTAACGCACTGCATGCACTTTGAATACCAAAAGGCGTAACTTTAAAACGATACACTTCTCCATCTATCATAAAACCAGTGTAATCTCTACAACTTTCATGTAAAGGAATCAACCAGAAACTATGTCTTAAATCAACTTTACTAAAAATTTGTGCCTTTATTATTCTACCAAAAATTGACTCTATATTTTTAGGAGCTTCATATTGTGGTACTGACAATCTATTCAATGTTCGAGCATCTAAACATAACCTAATATCACCATTTGACTTTTTTGCTATAACAATAGGGTTTATATATTTTGTTTTACTTCTTTCTATTATGTCTTGTTCTAGCATTTCACCGATTTTTTTCCTAACATCTTCTATGTACTTGTATGGGATTGGATAGTTCTTGGATTTAAAATTTTCAATTTCTTTGACTTGGAATTTATGAATATAATTACTAGCTATACGAGTTTCATCAATTATTAAACCTTTATGTTGTGAAATTATTTCTGATATTATTCCCCTATATTTCTCGGATATTTTCATCTGCGAGATTATTTCATTTAAATTTCTGCTTGAGTCTTTTCTTTCGACCGCATTTATTATATTGCAACCTTCATTTGGTCTGTCAATATTTTCATTTTCCCCTTTCCCTATCTTTATAATTTCATCTAACAACTTTATTTCCTTTTCCTCGTAATCTATAATAATTCCATGCTTTTCTAATTCATCAGTTCCCATAACAATATCCAATTTCATATTCGGCACTACAAATAATTGCATCTCTAGACTTGACTTCCCTATTATAATATGCTCAGTAATCATTTTTGATACTTCAGTAATTTTCTTTCCACTAATATTTACTAATTCTACTTTTGGTATTTTCAATTGATTTGTTAATTTTATTTCAGACAATAGCTCTTCCCTTATTAATGATAGTTCTGATCCTGTATCACACATAATTTCTACTTCTTTCCCTTTTAAAAAACCTTTTAATTTAATTAAACCTATACTTTCATTTTCTTCCCTTTGCTGTTCGTAGTCAATGTATTCCCTCTGATGTTCATATAATACATTAACGTGGTATTCGTGCTTTCTTAAAAATCCTGATTTTGTTGATTATTTTGACTTGAAGAGTCTTCCCTTTCCATATTACTTTCTATCCTACTACAGTTTACTTCCCTTTCTTTGCAATTGAACCACAACAAAGGTTCATCAACCAATCGTTCTCTTATTAATTTTTTCATTCTCTCTATATTCCTTTCATACTGTATTTCATTTTTCAAATCTTTAACAAAAATGCATGGATGTAATAATTTTATGTTTCCATTAAATTTTATTGTATTCTCATGACCTACATTTCTGTATTCTATATTCATTCTCTCTTCGGATCTATTCTCAATTCTTTTTATTCTTTCATCTTGTTCATTTATCATTTTTTCCTGATTTTCTTTCATACTTTGTACATTCACATTCACATTCTCTTCAATATTCCTCCCCATATCATTCATTCTATTTTCCATAATATCTATTTCTTTCTCTACATTATTAAACTTTCTATTTACAAAGCTATTATATTCTTCTAATTTATTTTCTATACTTTCTTCAACATGTTGTCTTATTTCCTTTTTTTCAGTTTCAACTATTCTCATTATTTCCTCAGTTCTTTTATCAAATTTATCATTCACTCTCTTAATTTCATCTCTTATATCACTCATACCTTGTTCAATTCTAGCATTAGTTTCACTCATACGTTGTTCAATTTTAGCATTCGTTTCATTCGTTTCATTAGCTTTTAAATTTAAACTTTCAAGCAATCTCATTATTTGTGATTGACTATCTATTATTGGTGGTCTTTCTGCACTAATCATTTCACCCTCTTGATCAAATCCTATCAATTCTGGAGTCCTCTGTCTATCTCCTTCCATTTTTACTTTCTTTTTAATTAACCTAGTTCTTTAAATTATTTTGATACGCGGTTCTATTCCTTTTTTCAAATGGCCTCACGTTTGAGCGACAATTATTAACTAAACTCTTATGAGTTTATTTTGCCCCACGTTGGGCGCCAATTATTAACTAAACTCTTACTGAGTTTATTTTTATTTATTGATTATTATTAATGCTTCCGGCTAGCTTTTAATTTATTGATTATGAATAATAATGAACTTTCTCTTTTTTATTATTATTATTTTATGGAATTAAACACAATATTCTTTGAATGTTGAAAAGTTTCTATATTTAAATCTCTATGACTCTATTTATCTCGGGTTTCTAATTTACAATTTTATTTTATGTTCTAAGCATAGAACTAGCTTTAACCTCAAAACTATTCAATATTAATAGTTGTTTACAACATTACAAACGACAATCTTTCTTTCAGATTTACAAATAACACTACAATGGAAATATAATAAACAAACTTACTTTTAGTTTATATCCAAAAGTGTGTTTAACTATGTTGGCAATTTTCAATTTAATTCTTTTATAATTTCGTTGATGATTCACTTTTACACAATACTATGCTTTTTCACAATAATCACAGGTAACTAATTTGGATTACTTCTTCTTGAGACTCAGGAACTGTTGATAATACTTTGTTTATCCTTTTAGATAAAACATGAAACTTTTCGATGCTTTATTGAAATTATTGATGAATGGCAATCGTTGGAAATTTCTTCTTAATTGGAGGTTATTACAGCCTTTTTACTGGATTCAGATACTTGGATAATCGTTGACTTTATATAAAACTTATTAACTTTGGTTTCTTTGAACCTATCGAAGTTTGGAACACTTTCGTTCACTGGTTTTTTATAGGTTATGAAATTTTGGTGAGTTGCAGTAGTACTTTCAGTCTACAGATGTAATGGCAAACTGAACTTCTTTACTTTCAGATTCGTTTTTATAGGCCTCCAAAACCGACGCTACTTTATGTCATAAACAACCTATGAGATGATTGCTTTTCAAATCAAGGATGCCAAGTTAATTGTTGTGAAACTGACACAAGTCTTCATTGTTACCAGATTGACATTGGAAATTCCTATTGACCAATCAGAATTTAGTATTCTTTACTTTTTGAATTATTTGAGATTTTCAACTTATTTTAATTGTTAGTGATTCCTTCTTTTTAAATTAATATTGCCTACATTTTTCCCCACACTTTGGTATAATATAACCTATGATTGGGTTATTATTAATATGATTATTCCCATATTTATGGTTTTCTTGACAGTTACTTATTCTTAAATCTAATACATATCATATTATATCAATAACATTCTTTTAACATTACATAACTCAAATTTACTAA
The DNA here is from genome assembly GCA_958510875.1 of Endomychus coccineus. NCBI lineage: Eukaryota > Metazoa > Arthropoda > Insecta > Coleoptera > Endomychidae > Endomychus > Endomychus coccineus. Next base: position 111,823,622 of record OY294070.1, on the reverse strand, counting down.
TCCTAACTTACATCTATAACATTATTCAATGTTTTGTACTATCTCATGATAGTTTTGTAATCACTTTACTTATGATTTATGATTTCGTTACACTGAACGTTTCTTCACTTTCACTGAAGTTCTTGTTTATCACATCTTATACTATTACATCGTTGTTTATTATGTTTTACATTGTTAATATTAATATCCTAACTATTATTTAGCTTTTATTATTGTTTTTAATTCCACAAAATATTTTTTATTTGATCTTTTCTGATTTTCATAGTTCGGTAAGTTATTATTTTTAAATTTTTATTGTCTATGAAATGAAATCATAACAATATATTATACATATTTGTATTTAATATGCATAAATATAAGTATGTATATGTATTTATATGCAAATATAAGCGTAATGGCACCATAAAAATCATAAATCATATCCAAAATATAGAATAACAATAAATGTCGAAAAACCAGTTCAAATTTTGGAAATGAATGGATGACGCCCATAAGTTAAGCAACATACAAATAGCTTTCATTTGAAACCAAATAGACTTCGATAATCCCAAAATGACAAAAGATAAATGGATTTGAATTTTTTGGAAAAAAATTGACTAAAACTGAGTTTTAGGGAAAACCAAAGATTTTCGACCAAACCTAGAACCATTTTTTTATTTTTGGAAAGAGTTACCTTCACCTAAATTTTCAGCTGAATTGATCGAATATTGGCTCTTGCAGATCAATTTTAATTTTTTCCTAAAATACATATATATATTTATATTGTGAGAGGGGGCATGAACGGATTTTCAAAAACCTTGAACCAATGGGTTCCTCTGACACCCAGAATGGTATCAATCTCAAACCTGAGCCAAATTTCTAGGGCTTTCAAAAAAAAATTAAACAAAAAAGTACCTCTCAAAAAGCGCAAAAAAACAGGTTTTGGCCAATTAAACTGGGTAGCACACATTTTGGTAATTCAACATTTTAGTATGTTGTTTGGGCCATCGATACGAACATTTTGAGCCGGGTCCCATTAACGAGCGCGAAAATTTCACAAAAAATCATAACTACCCTCCACTATGAACAATAAATCTAGATATGTATTTTACGCACTTTCATTGACGCAAACGTATCTATTATGCGTGATGCATCAATCGTTTCGAGAGTCTCTTTATCTATACTCAACAGAGCTAAGTCCGACAATCTTTGTTGCTCCATTGATGGCCGCAGATAAGTTAATATTAACTTTAACTTTCTGAAGGGCCGCTCACAACTTGCAATAGATATGGAGACAGTTGGCAGGATCTGTAACGCAACTCTTAAATTCGGAAAAACATCTTTACCGTACTGTATAAGAAATCGGAGTAGTTCGAAGGGGGTATCGAATCGATGACATTTTCCCGTGAACCTAGTAACATTCTGCAGTCAACGATGTCGTTATACAAGCCAGTGCCGTTAACGTCAGTAGCGTAAAATTCTCCGAAACTTTCACACTGTTTTTCCACGCAATCGAAATCTGAACCACTCATCAACTCTGCAACATTCAAGAGGAAGCCAAACTTCTTGTTCAGATCACGAAGACGCTGAAAACGATTGTCGAACTCAATCTGGAGCGTATCAATGGCGTTTGCCAAAACGCGACGTTGTTCCTCCTCTGCTGAAACGCCTGCATTTTCAGCTAACTCTCCAGGTATTCGGCGACGTATTCTTCTTCTCCGTTCGACGTTGATTCCCCATCGGTCACATTTTTGTTTCGCGTCTCGCGGCAGTACACAAATCTTCTCGAATATGTGCTAAGTCGTGTTGAAGAGAGTCGTGGTCGTTGGCAGCATCTGCAAAATTCATTGCAGGATCTTGCAGTTTTATTTGAACGCGTTCAATTTTCCGCAAAACTTGGTCCCAGAAGTAAAGAAGGCTGAGGAAGTCGAACGTCAGCATTCTGTGTGCAAGGCTTCCCGCTTCTTTTCTAGTTTCCGGCGTCAATTCTGGATTTTTACTCATTTTTTCGAGCAGATCCAAAATAGAATCCAGACGTTCAAAGACGACACTGACAGCGTCATACCTATCACTCCATCTGGTTTGAGATTTCTATTTCACTGTTCTCTTCACTGCACTTTTCAGCAGGTTCCACCGAATAGTTGACTGAGAGAAGAACACGTACAAAGCCTCTTTAGTGCCGAAGAAAGTGATAACAGATGCCTCTTGATTAGCTGCATGAAGTTACAAGAAGAATGTTGTCCTGCTGTTCAGACAGCTGTGCGCCCTAAATTTTTATCGTGAATTTCTTTTCCGTGAAATTTTTTTGCGACAGATTAACTTAGACATTTCCAAATTTGGCGCCCCCCTGGATCTGGCACCCCTCTGCCCCCCTCGCTGCGCCACTGTCTCGAGGCGCAGCCGAGAGTTACATTTTTTCGAGAGAATTGAAGGCTATTAATTCCCGAATGGAAATTCAGCGTTTAATCCACAACCACGGTCAAAACCAGTCAATTAGGAGAGCGAAAGCTGTGTGAGAGCAGGTTTTGAAAACCGTCAGATTTGACAAATTTCTCAATCAAGAATATTGATTTTGAACTGAAAACTCAATATTAGAATCGTTTCTATGACATGCGTTTGTTTATTTGTCAACAAGAACGTAAAAATTTGCAAAATCGACATGAAGTCGAATGCTGAGAATTTCTTCATTCCAATTGAAATACAGCAAGAAGCTCAAGAAGCAACATTCCGTCTGTTACCAGCCAAAAGCAAAAGTGTATACTAGAAAGAATTGGCGGAATTCGACATTTGGAGGAAAAAAAAGAGGCATAGGAGAGGAGCAATTACAGAAGAGGTGCTACTATCCTACTATTCAATGCTAAAATCAATGTTGAAAGTGCACAAAGGTATTGATATTTTGAAGTATGGTGAACTTACTTCATATTTGAAATCCGGATCAAGAAATTATAAACCAAAGAAGGCAAAGATACTGGAGAGAAACCAAATCGAAGACTTTTTGAAAAAAGCACCGGATGAGGAATATTTACAAATTAAGGTAGACAATACACGATGTTAATATTTCAATTTATACATTGAGCTTTTTATTTTGAACTCTTTACAGGTTCTTGAAGGTTTGGAGGTTATAGGCATAAGGACAGACCTTGCTAGGCAAAGAGTTCTACAGTTTCGCTGACTGATAGAAAAATAAAGTCTGGTGGGAAGAAATTCGGCAGGTCTCAAGTTTGACAATAAAGAGGTGACTAGTTTGAGCTCGTCTAGTTGTCGTCTTGCTCTTCTGGCTTCATTGGATGAGATAGAGGCTCTAGATGAGAAAGCGGTATGAAGTGTCCCATCATCTGCAAAGCTGACGGGTCAGGTAATTACTTCCAAAAGAGCGTTGATATGGATCAGAAACAAAGTTGGTACCTAGACAGATCCCTGTGGAACATCAGAGTTGATAGCCATTGTATCGGAAGATGATCTGTCAAGCACTACATGGAGTGATACATCTGAGAGAAAACTCGATAGGAAGCAATGAAGTTAAAGCGGCAAACCATATGACGGAAGATTCCCAAGAAGAATTTGGTGCCAGACTAGGTCAAATGCTTTGGAGATATCCAATGCTACAGTTATAGATTCTCCTTGTTTTTGAATAGATTTATGCCGTACATGTGTATGTGCTCCCGGAATTTCACGATTTTGGAGCTCTCTAAGTATTGGACGAGCTCGATGTTGGTTGCTTTAGAGATCACAGATAATAGTGTAATGGATCTATAATTATCCATTTTTTTGGAATTGGTTGAACTCAGCTGTCTTCCATCTGGAAGGAAAGACACCAAGTTTGTATGAAAAGGGTGTATAACCTGCAGAAAACTGGTGTTAATCCAGGCGCACGTTCCTTGAGACCGACAGGTGGGATTCCGTCTGGCCTTGGTAATCGGAATTTTGTTGAAAGATAAAAGGGCATTGCAACCATTTTTTGTACTCGACAAAATTAGTAGTGTGTCTCGTATTGTGCATGAGTAAATTATTAGTGAAGTGGAGAAAATGTAAAACGTCCACATAATATTTATTTATGAACTAAGTATCCGAAGAAGACGAAATTGCACGCAAAATTTATATCAAATCGGTAATTAGGAATAATCAAGATACATACTTTACTTTTTTCACAGCTCTCGTTTATCGTATAAATTCAGCAATAAGATTTACTCGAAAACCAGAAGACATTTTCAGTTTCCACAAAGACCCTCGAGAGTAATTAACAGTCTAAAATTTTGTCTGTACAACATGGAGAATGGCACTAATTAATAACAGGTCCTCAAGGACTGGAAATGGCGGGTACGAGCTGGTTAAATAATGATTAAAAGTTTTCATGATCAATAAATTACGAGTATTTGTGAACATCAAACCAATAAATGAATAATGCTTCGGAAAGATGCAAATTTCGGATGTGATGATAAGCCACGGAACTCTCGATGCATGCTATCCCACATGTGCCTATTGCCGACTACTGGAATCTGCAGTTTAGGATACCTACTCGGATTGGAATATAATATTAAACGAAAGATCGCTCGGCAAAAATCGTCCCGATCGATCTATTAACCGTCTACGTCCTGCGGCAAATGCAACAGTGACACTTTTCACGAATTCCAGGCCTATACTATGTAAGTAAAAACATTTTTAATGCTAAATACTTTCTAGGATCATGAAATGTGCAAAAACCTTTGAAACCCGATTCAAATTTTAGAGCTGTTCAGCTATTATATGGGGTGCGACAAAATATACCCAGCCAAGGAATATTGTTTTAATTATGTTATTTCTTTGACAACTGACAAAAGTAAAGTTCCATATCAAAGTAGAAAGATACAAATTTTGTTAGGGAACGTTATTCGCTTTCTTTTTCTTCGATAATGTTAACTCAACGCGCTTTTAGGCGAGCGTATTCCGATCAAAATGCTCCTTCCACACGGAGAACAGTATGTCGTTTAGCAAATGCGTTTTCACAGAATGGAACACTAAGATTTGCGTATGTATCCATACAAAATTCAAGCTGTGTTCAAACTACGGCCAATTGATATTTAAAGACGTTTTCAATACGCACATCAAATCGTTAATAACCTATTACAAGCAGAACCCAGTTTTTGGCAAAATTTGTCAATGAGCGATGAAGCAAATTTTTGCCTTTCTGGTCGTGTTAACAAGCAAAATCATCGTTTTTGGGAAACAGAAAACCCTCGTTTTATTCAAGAGAACGTGCAGTTTGATCAAAATGTCGTTGTTTGGTACGCAATATGCTTTGAACGAATCATTAAACCCTTCTTTTCTGAAGATGCCAGGGACAATGTAGTTGCTGTTAATGGAGGACTGTATCTTACAATGATACGTGAATTTCTGCAACTACAGTTGGAAGAACTTGGCATGGAAAACACAGGGCGTGAAACGGTCTTCTTAGAGACATTTTCCCTGCCAGGCAGCTCTCAAAAAATGGAGGAGCCGCCTCATTCCTCTGAGGCGGCACCAGATTTTTTCTTGCAAAATAGAGTCTACAATAATTGCCCAAAAACATTAGAACACTTGATGGCAAATATTCGTGATGAAATTGCGCAAATTTCAGCTGAAATAGTAAGCAAAGTTATGCTACACGCTCAAAATAGAGTTGGTCATTGTTTGGCTTGTCCTGGCGGTCATTTACTCGATGTAATTTTCTATAAATAATTTTACATGTTTTAATAAATAGTTTTCAATAAAAAAATATAATATAATTTTATTTGCGCTCAATATTTTTTACTTAAAAAACTAGACTGGGTATATTTTGTCGCGGCCTATAATAGTTTCTCCAAAATTTCATTTAGCTTGGAGCTTATGTAGGAAATATTTGGTAATGAAGTAACTGTAGGAGTCGAATTACACGATAATTAGTGGGAATTGAGGGGGACTGCTTGCTTTCTGTCTGATTATTCGTGTCTCACGATAAAGTGTTATGCCCCTCTATGACAGACTTCGTAACAATCATGCTGTTACTATTCCTTGCCAGATGGAAGATCATGAAATGCCGGTAGTGAGCAGTAAATCCACTGCTGAAATGTAACACATGCCTGCATTAGCTGATAAAAACTGAATGAGAACATAATACTACCATGAATGTAGAGAACGTATTTTTAATGCAGTCGTCGATTCAGACCACGCTCGTTTGTTATGCAATTCCTAGACATATTATATGTCGACCTATATTAACAATTGTGTACTTCGCTGTCGCTTAAAAGTTATCTCCATCACATGCCGAGACTTGTCGCCAAATAGATTCGAAGGAAAATCAATGACTTCAAAGTGCTCGTACTCCAAAACAACATAAATTTTCCCAATCTATCTTTTTATACGGAGCCAGTCATGTGCTATTGACCACTAAGTACAGTCTACATGGTTTATATACAAAAAAATGCCTTGAAATATTATGTAGGTATCAAGTAATCGCATAGCATTTCCGTAAAATTTAGTTAGATTCTGTAGTTAAATGAGCTGCAATCTATAAAATCTTTGGAAACTGGCTCTTCAATGAGAAACCTATAAGCGAACATATCCATCCTATCTATACATACGTTTGGTTTTACGAAGCTCTATTTACGAAAGTCATGTGAGTTGGAGAGAGCCTCTACGAGGGAAAGGTGTAAAGTCCCTGAAAATGAAACAAATGGCGCCACAATCGAAAATACCATGTGACATTTGTGATGTACCATCTTTAACTAGAACCCATTGAAATTTTCAGGCTGTTTTGACGCCCATCGAAAGCAAAGGAACCTTGGAGATTTTTGTAAACATGGAAAAATGTGAATTTCTCGTCTTGAATGAACATTATTTCTGGCGTGTTAAAAACATTATGCAAACCAAAGCACTGCTTGAGGCTATGAGGACTCCATCGATTGGCACGATTCAAAAGTGGTTTACTGATTTTCGTTGTGGTAGTATGACCACGAAGGAAGCCGAACGTTCTGGTAGTCCAATTGAGGTTATGCCTTAAATCGTTGATAAAATGCATGATATCAGACACGTAGCCAGCAGGGGGCAGAAGGGGCAGTCCCCCCCCCAAATTTTTTACCTTATGTGTGTGTTAGTATGTTTGTATTGCTGTACCACTTCTTCGAAGGACCAGTGTGAATTCGAGGGATCACACAACTTTTTATTAAAATTACAATTTCAAAACGTTTTCCTTTAATCAATAATGATGTATATCTTATAGTATCTGCCGGATAACTGAGTTAAACCTAACTGCTACTACCTCTACTTATATCCTAACTATTTACAACTATCTAACAATGTTCAGTTACATGAAAATATATAATAATCATAGTTAAACTTGTTTAGTAAATTATTGTTGTCAGTTGCAAAACAGTCAAGATGTAAATAAATTGAGTTCAATATTATAAATGAGGGGCTGCAAAATATCCAGTTTCCCTTTTTTATTACTATATTACTTGTAACGGTAAAGGGGTATTTTTACTATACCGACGGTATAGTAATAAACAAGTGGTTGGTTCCTACGCATTTATTCTTGTGTACATATTTATCAATGTTAACAATTATCTGCATGACCAGGGCAAACCAACCTCCTTTGGGATAACACATAGTAAATTTCTGCTCCGTTTTATTTAACCTGTTTTTAATCTTATATAATATAATTAGTGTTAGCATCCTAAATTGACTTTTTATTCATGCAAACTAAAAATATTTCCACGACAAAATCAGGAAATAAACATACTAGATAAACAAGATGTTTAAAATGTTAATGAAGAACTACCGACCGCTGGAAATTCTGGGGTTAAACCCTAATAAAGCTTTGTCCCAAGTACATCGAAATAACAAAGCAATAAACATTTACTGTCACCGATCGGTTAATGACCATGTAAAAGGCACTAACCATACTTTCGACTACAACAATACAAAAATTTTAAATATTGAAACGAATGACAACAAACGTTTGATATTAGAATGTATTCAAATTTAAAAAAACAATTGTGTAAATGACAAAATAGATTCCAATCTTTCGAAACTTTAATCGATCCAATGTTTTCTGCAGTTTTAATTGGATCTTAAAACACAAGTCGGCTGCAGACGCATTTCATTAATCGAAATCATCTATTCTTTTCTAAATTACATGGAAACACATTCACAATTTTGATAAAGATAAACAATTATCGAAACGTCAAAGAGAATTTTTATTTTATTGTCAGTCTATCTACGAACCAAAATATCAATATATATATATATATATATATATATATATATATATATATATATATATATATATATATATATATATATATATATATATGGATGTGTGTTTAATATACATATACATTTATTAAGATGGGTGTGTTTTCTGGCCCCTCCCCCCCCCTCCGAAAAAAATTCCTGGCTACGTGGCTGGATATGGTATTGGACGATAGGTGAGTTAAAGTGCATGAGATTGCTGAGGCTAAAGGGATCTCAACCGAACGGGTACGTAACATTTTGCATACATTTTTGAATATGAGAAAGTTATCTGCCAGCATTTGCTCTCAGTTAACAACAATTGCGACCGTTTGACAACTTCAAAGGAGTGTTTGGCGATGTTCAAGTGCGATAAGAAGGACTTTTTATGGCGTTTCGTAACCGTGGACGAAACATGGATTCATCACAACACACTAGAGACCAAAGAACAGTCGAAACATTGAACTTTTCCTGGCGAATCGAAGTCGAAAAAGGCCAAAGTGGGTTTATCGGCAAACAAAGTCATGGCGACAGTTTTTTGGGATGCACACGGTACTGTCATTATCCTTGAACAGGGCAAAATGACCCCCGGCGTATATTATGCAGAGCTGTTGGATCGACTCGACGCCGATTTGAAGAGAAAGCGGCCGCATTTGGCAAACAAAAAGTGCTCTTCCACCAGGACAACGCACAGGTTCGCAGTCGCATGGGCAAAATTGTTTGAATTGCGCTACGAATTGGTTCGTCATCCACCATATTCTCGAAATTTGACTTCTTACGATTTTTATCTTTTTCCGAACATGAAGAAATGGCTCGGCGGAAAGAGATTTGGCTCGAACGGAGGTAATTTGAAACAGACGCCTATTTTGAAGGATTGCCAAAACCGTATTATTTGGAAGATATCGAAAAATTACAAAAGCCTTGAACAAAGAGTATCGGGCTCACAAGGAGATTATGTTGAGGAATGAAATATGTTTTGACCAAATATATCATTTCTTGATACATTTTTCAGGAACTTTTCACCTTGCCCCCGTAAAAGGACTTCCTGTTTAAACGAGGTTGTCATACATGAACTGAGATCGTAGTTGCATCTCATTTGCTTTCTTTGATGTAAGGAACATGTTTTCTAATGGATCTGTTAGAAATTTTCCTAACAATATGTCATTTTAATTGCTCATTGAAGCAATGCGAAATTATTTCTGAAATTCCGTGAACTGTGTGTCACCATGCAAAAGGTTCGATGTTAATCCATTTAAAGTCGAACTGGATTTCCACTTATATGAACAATTTAATAAATTTCCTAAGAACGTGATTTTCGAATCATCCTCTGAGTTGTTTGACCAGAAAAATATTTCTTAGTCGTTACCTTTTGAGGGGAGTTTTTACATTAATTATTTTCCACCAAGTTAATATAATATTTATAAACTGATATAATAAAATAAAACACTTTTACTTTGTTTTTTATCACCTACATTATAGAAACAAAACTATAGTTTCGACACTAGCGTGCCAAACGATACTAATGTATCGTTGGAAGATGGCAATTAAACAATAAATCGTGAGTTGTTTCAGATACAGAAAAAAATTAATATTTTTATAAAAAGACACAAAATAATAATATAAAGAGAAGAAAAATTATTCATCTTGATAATCTACCTATAAAAATAACTCTTATAATTAAACCTTTAATATTTAAATCCTTTTTCATTTGATATATTTAAGGACAATACATTAAAATCTGATATTCAATATTAAAATAAACGAAAGCTATAACATAAAGTTATGCCAACAGAAATGAACAAAATGAATAAATATATTTATTAATCCCACTTAAATTGAATATTATTAATAAAATCCTCAAAAAAGGTAAACCAGATGAAGATAAATTTCTAATATTCAAATAAGTAAAAATTAAAGGTATACAATTCAATATACCTCCTACATAACGAATATTTTGACAATTATTTAAATTATGAATAATATTACCCGCACATGTGAATAATAAAGCTTTGAATAAAGCATGAATCAATATATGAAAAAATCTTAGATAATATAACAATTATTAATCCTAATTGACTCAATGTTGATAATGGAATATCAAAAATAAATCAAATTCAAAATTAGCTCTTAACCCTGATATAAATATTGTTAAAGAAAGAAGAAATAATTAGTAAAAATATTATTAAATTTCTATTAAAACTAAAATTAAAACGAATTAGTAAATACAGTTCAGCTGTTGCTAATGTAGACGAATAAACCAAAGAAGAAACAGTTGTTGGAGCAGCTATAGCAGCAGGAAGTCAAGAAGAAAAAGAAATATGAGCTCTTTTTGTTATTGCTTTGAAAGAACTATAAATAAAATAAATTTTATTCCATTATGTAATTTTATCAGATCAACATGGAAAATTGCAAGCGGTACCAACATTATTTCTAGCTTTATAATAATCGATATCATCAAATAAAAATATCAAGTTCTTTTAGTTATTATTGAAAAATATAAATTGATTTTGGTCGCATCTAAGGAACAGTTGCCATTCTTCAACTACCGAATCGTTTAAGTATAAATTATAAAGTGTCTTTATAGTTGTTGGATGCGGCAAAATTAATACATTTCAACTTCTTAAAAACTTATATGGTCGTAGATTTTCTATACCTTTCCTTACAAGTCGTCTGAAGTGTAATAATCTGTTCCGATAGAAAATGAAAAATTAAATTTTCAACATAAACATTCACTTAGGAAGACATTTTGCAACGCACTTTATTAAGTCATAACACCTGTCGTGCGTCATTATGACTAAACGGTACTGTCGTAAGTTATACCCACTGTATAGTATAGTATTACATCTTTGTTAGCTTTACGAAAAAATCTTCGCGAGAACATTCATCACGTGAAAATTCATCGCGGGAAAGTTCACCGCGGGAACTCCCATCGTGCGAAAATTCATCGCGGAGATAATTCATCGAAGGAAAAATTCATAGCGGAGATAATCCATCTCGGGAAAATCCATCGCAGGGATTATTCATTGTGCTTCCTGTGTTCTCCGATTTTCTCAAAGAAGGAAGAACCGCTCAAAGAAGAAGCAAAGGTCGAACAATACATCGCTCAAACCCAGATTGCACCTAGTAAGAACGGATAGCTTACTGCCGCAAGACTACAGAGCGTAGTTAATGGCTAAGATTATTTAAGAGGACTTTCCTTTCACATAATATTGGATTTTGAAAGATAATATGTATTTGAATCTTTATTGCAAATGACACAAAATTGTCAATAAATGTAAATACAAACATGAACAAATTGTTGTGTTGCGTTTTCAATTTTTTTGTTTTGCTTCAATTTAGAACTCTTTAGAAAGTTTCCGCGATGAGTTTTTTTCCCGATGAATTTTCTGCAATGAATTATCTGCGATGAACTTCCCGACTATCCTTTGTTGTATCCAGCTTCCAACTAATCCTGAGATGCCACTGTGAAACAATTCTCGATATATTGACCTTCAAGTGCAAATTTGTTTCCTGCACAATTGATTATTTTAAAATACAGACAGAATAATTTATAATGACTGAAGAGGAAACTTTTTGGTTTCATTATGTTTCATGTATAATGTCCCGCTATACGTTGCAGACTCTTGAAGCTTTAATAAAATGTAAATGCGATAGCTCATCAATCTTTATTGGAAATCCTGGTGTACAGTTCCAGCGTATTTATTTCCACTTAAATGGAATATATTAATATTGGCACAATACATAATGCATTCTTGGTATGGGGCTGAATTCAATTAGTAGAATCCTGTTCGACACATTATACCATGTGCCACACGTGGTATATTACAATCCTACAAGCCATTTCCGAAATGAAATGTCAGTAATGAGACTAATTGTATAGACTGGGGTAACAAATGTATGAGTCATATATATTCTCGCACAATGTTTACTCCCTGTTTATTTTACAAATTCAATTTGCAGTTTTATATAGACTTGCAGCAAGATGATATTATGCTGATTCATCGCGACCCTGGCTATTACTTATATTTTTATAAATGGACCTCGTTAAAAGAGCTTTAAATAACCCATCAAGGATTAGCCTGCAAACATTAACTCGATATTATTGTTAAAAGGAGTCGAAAACCTGATAGCTATGAAGTATTTTGCTCCTCTATAACCAAATTGGACAATTTGAATCGCAGATAAGGAAAATAGTTTGTGAAATATAATAAGATTATCACCAAGCCGATTTCAACAGCATCATGTCACAATCTTACATTTCTGCTTTAGAACAATAATTCGTATTTCATGTAATTTCTTTGCTATCTCAAATATTTTTCCAATTCTACAGTTTCGTTGTTTGATATGTGTGAATAATAATAATATACAGAATGTTCCTTAATGATATGCGAATATTTGAATGGGAGATTCCTGGGTCTATGTGAATAATACTATACATCAGGGTGTTCCTTAATGATAATATGCGATTATTCTAAAGGGTGATTCCTGGGACAATTTTATGGAAAAAAGTTCGATAACCATATCCTTGAAATAGTCTTTCGTCAGCGAACAATTAAGCGGATTTTGCTTGGTCTCAATATAAAAAAAGATATGGAGCCAGACGAAATTCCGCTAAATGTTCTTAAGAAATATGGTTCAGGATTTGCAGGTTTATTAGCCTGTCATACAAACCAACCATCCAACCAGTTCTAAAGAAAGGTAATAAGACATTTGATGACTATAAACCCATTGCACTATCATCGGTGATCTCTAACTAAAGGAATGGAGAAAGCAATCAACATCGAGCTCATCCAATATCTAGAGCAAAGATCAACAGAAGATATCCGTAACACATATGACAGGCCCTCATTGAAGAACGCGAAGAGTCTCTAGCTGTTGCCACCCCAACTATGTCAATTATATTCTTTCAGATACATCACTCAATTTGGTGGTTGACGGAGTCATCTCCGAAACAATGGCTACCAACGCCGGTGACCCACATGGAACTGTTTTGGTCTCAACTTTGTATCTGCTTCATATCAACGATATGTTGAAAGTGACCTCTTGGCCCGTCTATAAATTTTAGGATGGTGGTACTATACTCGGGAAAGAAATGCCAATAGATCAAAAATTTACAGAAAACTACGGAAAAACATAGTTACAAGGTTCCAAACTTGGTTTTTAAATCAATTTGTTTGAACAACTTTTTTCCTAGTGGACAGATTTTCTTCAAATTCTGAAATGCACACTCATCAGTGATGTTCTTTTTAAAACTTGATCTAAATTTGACATAAATCTATCACCGTTGGAGGACCTAAGCTAAATGTGACCTTCAAAGAATAACCGATAACTCTTTGCTTCATTTTTTTTTTCTAAATTTTGAAGAAGTGCAATACAAGAACATCAAAGAATTTTGTTCTAAACGATAAAATAAGCTGTTTCCGAGAGAATTTTCTTGCAACTTATATCACCTTATTGCAGATCATTTACAACATTAGCAGAGTGTGCATCGAAAATAACAGCAGGGGTTGCATAGGAAATACGTTTACGTAAAATTGTGACCAGTACGTCTTATGCCTATAAGCAATTCTGAATATTTCGTTATCTAAAAATTCTTCGGAAAAAATGGAATTATAATGAACTTACCTATGAAAACTTTATAATCGTTGTTAGATTGGATGAAATTGTAGGTCACTTACCTATAACAAAAGAAAAAATAATTATCAAGTACATTAAACAAGCCGTTAATTTATTTCCGAAACCTTCGAATTGAATAAACCAAATCTGTTCCAGAATCGGTTCTAACCCAACCATCATAATCTCATTTTCTTTTCTTTGAGATGCGACAAGAAAATTGACGCAACATCCCAATTTAAATAATTACAGTCGTAAAAAATAAAATCCCAACAATTTCACTAGAAAATCTTTTCATTCGGTATCCGAATAATTGATTTAAAAACCACAAGCATTCCATCAGGGGTGATATGTATTTATGTTACGGAAGAGCTAATAGCAATGCAGCTGAAGCAAACAGGTTATATCAAGAGAGCTTTCCATTTCGTCATATACCATGCGAAAAAACCTTCACGCTTTTGTATCAGAGATTGAGTAAAACTGAAACTTTTGAACAATGACTGTGATAGACTTCCTTTCACTAGGAATCCGAGAGTAGGAGAGATAATTAATTACGCTTTTCATCAAATTTTGGAGCAAATCTTACAGACCTCCTTTTACCGCATACGGAGGAGCTCTATGGCAAATCACAAGGAGTACCTTTCTTGTATAAATTCAGTCAGGGTGTCATATTATGGAATCAAATTATTGAAAAATTTGAGTCATCAAATCAAAGATATGAAGAAATAACGAATGCCCCTCACTGTTAGGCACGCCTATGATGAACATTCAATTTGGTCAATACCGCACAAAAATAGCATTTAATTTCATATCAAGAAAAAATTAAATCAATATTTTGGCACTATCCTTTCTTGTGCAAAATTTTGAAATAATCACAAAAAAGTTGTGGAATTTTTTTCCCTATGCATCCTAGTTGTAGGCGTTTGTGATGTAAATTAATATTTTTGTTTGCAGACATAGTTGAGGTATCGTATTTCCCATTTTGAGTTTATAATTTTGATTAAAATCGAAGACATTTACTAAAATCGATCTCCCCTTTTCTTAAAAGCATTCAGAGAATAAGATTCTGAAGTATATTAACGTCAGTTTCTGACACACCTTGTATGTACCCCAATAGTTTATCAAGCGAAGTTTCATAGTTCAGAAAATAAGTAAGGGGGGAGGGGACACCCACTGTATAAATAAAGCATGTGAAGTGTGTACACGCTGCCGTTTGAACTCAAAACTTCGACCACTAGACGTGACGTCACATCGGCAGTGTTCAGACTTGTTATTTAGAAGCGAGTTTAGAAGGAAATGATTAGTTACGTTCCAATGTTTAATTGTGAAGGAATTAACAGTATAACATGCTAAAAACAGGTTGTCATGGGAAAATGGGAAACAGTCCTTCGTAATTGAACTTTGTATTCAGGTACGTGTCCTTCACGTACTTAAACAAATTCAAAATAAATAAACTATAACGGTTGTATATATGATTCACGAAAGAATATTGTATTATGCGAACATTATACCAACCAAAAAAAAGAGACACGGTGTCCCCTAGGGGTGGGGTCAGCAAGCAGTTGCTCGATTTGCTTGTTGGTAAATCCGGCCCGGCCAATTGTAAAATACAAGATCTTTAGTTCCGGAAAATGAAATAAATTGTTTGTTTTTCTGATAAAGTATTTTTATTTTTTTTAAAACACGGAAAAATGTTCAGTACGCTGTTCTGAAAATGTCATTTTTACGTCATTCTAAGAACGGATGAAAATAAGGTGTTTACAGGTAAGTATAATAAAAAGTGTTTAGCCAAATCCAACTTAACCAACGTTAACGAGTGAGGCAAGTTACGTAATCAATTGATCACAGCTTTTTTGGAGTAAATATCTCCCTCTCATTGGGGCATGATTTTTCTGATATGAATTTTGCAGCAATGTACAGCGTTATTTTTCTGTTCAAACAGTGTTGGAAAAAAACCGGCTTTTTTGAAGAAAAACGAATGAATTTTTTGGTTTAAACCAGGTTTACACAAAAAGTTACAGCGTTTTATTGTTAAGCAAATAAGAAACGGTGAAAAAACATGAAATTAAAACTATTAGTTTATTAGTAGTATTTTACTACTAACTGAATTTAACTTAACGTAAGAAAAGAAATAATTTATCTTAAAGCTTTATGACATAAAAACATTACAAATTCAGTAGGTATATGGTATAGGCCACTAAACATTACCCAAAAAATAAAATTGTATTTTATTTATTTGTCTTCGCCGTTACAAGAAGTATAGTCTTTTCTATTTAGAATTGTTTCAATCCAAATAAATTCAAGAAACGTTTCACTAAACGGTCACACACCTTAAACTACAGTGATTTGATTTGCTAGTACAATGCCATTCTTACTAACAGCAGTGACAGCTGACTGGGAAATCACCTAGAACTGTCCGCCGCCCAGCGCCACCTACTGATTATTAGGATACAACTGGTAAGCAGAGACGCTGTACAGTGTAGGTACAGTAATGCCTTCTTTTCGTCATGAGGTTAGGTTTCGAAAACGCGATGTTTTTCTATATGATTTGTCAATTGTTTTGAATGACAACCAAGAAATCGATGTAGAAATATATCGCTTTTTTGAAACCTAACTTCAAGCCAGAAGAAAGAAGGCGTTAACCAATGTTACTGTACGGGACCTTACTAGTGGAATCATAATTAAAATTAAGGGAATCTACAAAATAAAAAAAACAGTAGGTTTAAACCATGCTGGTTTAAATCTGCCAACCAGATTTCGTTAGTTCAAACTAACGAAATTGTTTAATTTTAGGATGAGATTTTATCTTAAATAACAAAATTTAGAAAATCCTCTTAATTAACAATTGTTTTATCGTCAGTGGCATCCTCAAAATGAGTTATTAACAACAATCCTTATATTCATCACTCCATCAGATAGGTATATTATTTCCGAACATCTCGAGACCGTAAAAGTAAAGAAACATTCTTAGTTTTATAGCTCTTCAGAACCTCAACTCATATCTTTTAATAATGATATATTTCATATTAATGCTAGTGCTATTTTAATTTGTCCTAGCTACTGAATAAGTGGCACGTCTAAACACGTTCACAATCATTTCCTTGTTCCATCAATTAATAAACCATCTACATCATTGTACTCTGGAATGTAATGATTAATCAAACATTAAAACCTTAGATTCTATAGTTCAGATTCATAGGCTGCGACTCCGATGGAGCGAAACTGGAGGTCGCATCTCCCATATGATGGGCCGTTTACACCAACCTATCATTACAAACGCCTAGAGCGCAGTAAAATCCAGCCCACGCTACTACATACTTAATAATCGACCAGGGCCCCCTTGACTTCAAGACTACTTCATCATTATTATGCGTTTCGCATTGGCCAGAGAACTACATACATATTGCTACTATGTAAATTTCGCGGTTAACCTACAGTACATTCGCTATTGGAATGTGTTTGCTTCTGCGGCTTTACAATGGCATTAACGTCAACGTTGCTTAACGTCTTTTATTTGGAGCTTAACGAAAACCATAATACAGTAGTTATTACTTCGAAATATTCGTGCAACGTAAAAACGTATGGATGACCGTATGAAAAGCACAAAAAATGATAGTGAATCGCTGTCAGTTTCTCTACGTTTGCAATTTATGAAAATGTTGTACAGAGTGGTCCGAATTGGACACTTTTGATAGGGAAACACAATTTCTAGAACTAGTAAAAAAACTAACCTACATGTTACGAGCTCAATTTTTGTAACAAAATGAATATCGAAAACCGCATATCAATATCTTGATCTGTTCAAAAGATACAGGCTGGTTTTCAATTTTGTTCCTTTATACTCAACTTATTTATTTATGAATGTTTTTTGTTCTGTAAAAACATTCTTGAGGCACCTTTTTAAAAGGAATCCAATGGTATCTCCAGTTTTATCATTAAAAAATGGTTTTAAATCTATGACATAAACTTTTATTTTTTCTTATGGACCATCTCCTGTATATTTTTGCATATCTATTCTCTTGCCAAATATGTATCATACTTTTCTTTTTAAACTTTTATTTTATTGGTGCTACTATGGGTGGATTTTTAAGATTAGGTAAGGAACTAAATCTAGCGTGTCATGCTTGAAATATAATACCTTCGCAACTACTATCAAACAATTATCATTTTTTATTCAAATGAAGTTTGCTTTACAAGTTTGCTTTCGAATTTGCTTGTTTGAACCGAGTTTTGAAGTTAAAAGAAGATTTTCCTGTTTATTTATTATACAAATTTCAAAAAATATGGTGTACACATTGCAAGAACGTGTTGAGCTGGTTAGCCTTTATTACCAAAATCAAAATAATGCCCGAGCGGCTGCAAGGATATTTAACGAAAACCATCCTGAACGTAGCGTTCACCATAAGTACGTAATGGAATTGTTGGGACATGTCCAACTTATGCCAAACACACAATCTGTACAACTTTCTGCAGCTTCCGGTATTAGCCAATCTAACGTTTTCAGAATTTTACATAAACACAAGTTCCATGCGTACAAAATTAAATTAATTCAGGAATTAAATTATGATGATTGGGATCGAAGGCAAGAGTTTTGCGAAATTATGGTCAAGCGTATCAACAATAACCCAAATTTCTTGTACAACGTTTGCTTTTCTAACGAATGCACTTTTTTACTTAATGGAGAGGTTAAACGGCATAACTGTAGAATTTGGAGCGATACAAATCCTCATGTATTTCGAGAAGCTCACACTCAACATCGGGAAAAGCTAAACGTTTTGGTAGGAATTTTGGGAGACCACCTAATTGGGCCTCTGTTTATTCCTGGTAATTTAAATGGCGAAATTTATCTTGAAATGTTGGAAAATGCGATTGATCCGTTAATAACTGAACAATTAGAAAACGATCCTCTACTACTTGAACAACAATTGCATTTCCAACAAGACGGAGCTCCTCCTCACTACGCTGTACCAGTTCGCAATACCTCAATTTGCAATTCCCCGGTGGTTGGATTGGAAGAAGAGGTCCTATAGAGTGGCCTGCCCGATCTCCTGACCTGAACCCTATGGACTTCTTCTTGTGGGGACATCTTAAGTCCAAGATTTTTGTGACTCAGCCTGAAAACTTGGACGAACTACGCCAACGAATTGTAAATGAGTGTCGTCAAATAACTCAAATTATGCTGAACCATGTTAGAGACGGTTTTCAGTCAAGATTGTATTATTGTATGGAAGTCAATGGAGGACAATTTGGACATTTGATTTAAACACGCAGATTTAATTTTTTTCATTGTAAGGATGACAACACAATTCAATTTTTTTACGAATGTGATTTTTGAAGATTGTAAAAAAGGCTTAATAAAAATGAGCTTGTACACATTGTACAAATAACCAAAATATTCAAGGTGGCGCATTCGAGCAACAAAATTAATTTTTGGCGAAAACGGTTCATCAAATTTACGTTTTTCATACACCGTTGTAAAGAGGCTTCCAAGACCTTTCAAATGACGTATCACTCAACCCCTCTCCCCTATTCAATTTTGAGGGGTTGAAGTGCCCCCTATTAGGGGGTTGCTCGTTCAAGCCTCAAATATACGTCAAAAGATGTCCCCCAAACAAAATCATTCGACGTGTTTCGGGAGATTTTTCCACTCACTATGGGATAAGAAATATACGGGGTGGCTCTTCTGAGATGGAACACCTAGTATACGAAAGCAATGAAAAGTTTGACATGTTAAAGGGAATGTAATGAAGATGCTCAGGTCGCTAGCAATCTTCACTTCGACCGATAACCTGAAAGAAGACAACCCTTTCAGGATATGTTTTCTAGATTGCGGCAAAACCTAATTACCTATGGTTCGTTAAAAAAATCAAGACGAAGAATATATGAAGGCAGAAATAGAGAAAGAGAATTAGAAGAAATAACTGTTTTGGGTGAAATTCAAAACCAACCCAATCTTTCTTTACATAAAATACAGTTAAATACAGGTATTACAATACCTAGCGTTTTGCGAATTCTGAAAAAAAAGAAGAGTAAGTTTTTTAATTTAGGGTCGACTGTTTCAATGGTTTTTGAGAAAATGTGCTGGAAACCAAAACTTTGGGCAGAACATCAAATGGATTGATGAAGTGTGCATTAGCAGCGCTGGTATTTCAACTGAACTTTGGAGAATTCACATACTACAGTGGAGATTCAAAATCAAGGCCGATACAGTTTTAATGTTTGGGTCGGTATTTTTAGAGGAAGGTTTATCGGTCCCTATATCTTTGAGGGTAGCCTTACTGTAGCGCGATATCTGGAAATATTACGAGAATTTATTGAACCACTTATGGATGATTTGCCATTACTGCAAATTGAAAATGTATACTTTCAACAAGACGGGGCACAATGTCATAACGCACATATTATAACGACGTTTTTGAACCAACAATTTGGGGATAATTGGCTTGGCAACCGATGCTTTGTTCATTGGCCGGCAAGATCCCCCGATCTTACCTTGGATTTGTACCTCTGGGGAAGAATTAAGAACCTCACATACGAACGCCATCCTGATTTGCGAGAAGCGTTGGAAGCAGCAGTGCGACATGCTTTTGATTCAATATCTGCGGTAGAATTAATTAATGCTGTTAATCATGTCAGGAAGCGAAATCGTTTATGCTTCGATTCAAATGGTGCTCAATTTGACCATATGTTGTAAAAACTTTTAATAATTTAGTTTTAACGTTATAGTGTTTCCTATTGTGTTATTTTGTATTGTTTAATTTAATCTTGAATTTTCAAGTTTATAATTCAGTAATCACTAAAAAATTGCCAATAATTACTTCATATAAGGTTATTTTGTTTCATTGTTCAAGTATGGCACTCCAGATTTACTAAATTTACTTTATAGTATTTTGAAAACCGCAATAAAATAATAGTTTAAAAAGAAAAGTAGCAAGTATGATACATATTTGGAAAGAGAAATTTATTTCAAAAACGAATATGTCAAAAGTTACAGGATGGTCCACAAGAAAAAATAAAAGTTTATGTCACAGTTTCAGAACAATTTTTTTTATGAAAAAACTGGAGATACCATTGGATTTCTTTTTAAAAAGTGCCTAGAAATGTTCTTACAGTAATAAAAAATATTCATAAATAAATAAGTTACGGGAATGAGTCAAAAATGCTCAAAATTGAAAACCATCCTACCCTGTATCTTTTGAACAGTTCAAAGATATCGATATGCTGTTTTCGGTACTCACTTTGTCACAAAAATCGAACTCGTAACATGTAGGTTAGTTTTTTCTAGCTCCTCTAGAAATTGCTGTTACATATCAAAAGTGTCTCATAGCGTACCTATCTCAAAATCTCAAGATATTTAACGCAGTATGAGGAGAAAATGATAACGTGGTGTGCAGTGTAACGCGATCTAGATTGTACCTTTTACACACTCCTACGCATCTACTAAGTGAGCTGTGATCAATTGATCACGTGACTCCCTTCAACTTGTTAGCAAAATAGCTTACAGACGCTCCTACGGGTCGAATGTAAATGATTATAAGAACAGAAAATATACTGGGAATGATTCAGAAACCGCTAATAAAAGACGTTAAATCATACTCTACGCTACATTGAAATTTTGTCCTAATTTTACAACTCTATGTTGTATACTGACCATGCTGCAGGCTGACTTTCGAAATTGTTCACACTATAATATAACCTATTTTATACTGACACTTGCTGTCACATGAACTATCAAAATTTGCCACGGAGTAATCGCCTAAAATAGACTGTAACTTCACATTTTTTTGGACCGATTACAATATTTCCCTTACACTATGAAGAGTGTCTCGAATCGTATGTGCCAAACTTCACAGGCTGAACTTTTGGCAGGGGAGAGCACGGTCGTACATACAGGTCTGGGGACTCGTATGTTTGACATGGGTCTCTTACGCGTCCCCAAACTCGTAGTCCCTCGCTCAGCCACTAGCTAGCGCTTGGATCGGTAAAACGATTTCTTTCCGGAATCGCAAGCAGTGTTTCTAAGTATTCTGATTTGAGAGAGGAATAGAACTGTTACTCTTGTCAAAATGTATTACTCATCTTAAAAATAACTTCCCCTTTTTCGTTATACATGACGCACACAAAAGACCTCGGTAAAACGATTTCTATCCGGTATCGCAAGCATCCACTTTTTTCGCATTCCGCATCTTTCGGCACTTTAAAAACAGAAGCTTCTTGCTTTACACTTTTGTACCCCGTTTTACATTTCGGCACAATGCACGGTTCCGTAATTTGTTGCTAAAAACACATGTATTCCTTGTGTTTACAAGTCAACTGACAGTTGTCAGAGAACACGGTCGTATACGTGCCAGAGACCATCCCTCGCCACCCGTGACGTCTTTTGATACTACGCGACAGACGACGCTTAGCGGTCCCACTTCTCACATAGGAAACAGCCCCGAGCTTCCAGACCTGTATGTACGACCGTGGGGTAGAGTAACCGCAAGAAATAGCCGACTAGGTCACAAATGTCATATCCTAGACCACAACCAAGATAGATCATATGAATCCTCAAAGAATATGGCAAGCTAGCCAAACACATACATACATGTGGATTCACCTGGAACCTTGGGAGCCTCAATTGTAACCAAAACGAAAAGACACATATAAGACTGTCCTGTTTTCAATTGAACCAGAAACCGCAACTTTTAAGAGGAAGACGAAGCTACGTGAAATCAAACAATCGTTCATGGAAAAATAATGAGTTCTTTGAATTCCTAATTGCCACAAAGCTGCAGTAACACCCAAATGGATGTCGCGATGTGATAGCTTGGATGGTCGTTAATAATAACTAACGAGATTGCTCAGTGAGATTATAAGATGAATTTTTGTTGCAGAATGTGAATCAAACAAAAATAGTAAGCCACTAAAAATGCCCTTATAGCGAAGGGTAGTGACCGCTCAATATTGTTCGTCATCGTTTCACAATAACATGGGACGTCTATATAGACACGACACTATTATAACTCCTTGCATTTCACACCGTTCCTCTCAAGCTCACTTTAGATTGTTAATTTAATGTGAATGTAATCCCTTAAACGTCCTTTACACTAATTCTCAAAATACTAAATAAAGAGCACCATAAATACGCTTAAGAATGTAACCAGCCACGGTCTATTATATTATGAAATAATCCTCAGAACGTAAGTAATCGACGCGTTTCATCTGTCATAAAGAATGCCATTCAAGGCACGAATATCTCTAATTCTAATGCAAGAATTTATTAACAACGACCATTATAAAAAAGGCCAGAGTAAGTATGCTAGTCGCCAGCGGGATCTCCCGTGGCTTGTTGCAAAAATGTATGAGATCCTGTATTTCTGCAGTAAGTTAGAAGGGGGCACGACCACATTAAGGGTGTAATGTGACTGTTTTAGAGATTGGACTTCAGCTGAGAGCTGGAGGAAAGAGAAAGCAATTGACTTTTTCTCTCCAACCGTTCAATTGTGACTATAGTAACCATCACTATTTTTGCATAAGAAAAGGAATGCTCTTGAATAGTAGACTTCCGCGGATAGCTAATCTTGAAAGTGGTTAGCTCCGTTGTGGTACTTGAAAGTGGTACCGCTGTGTGAACATGTGCGAAGTGGAATTTTTGAGGATGGGTTTCCAGAGTGACGGTTTATAATGTTTGGATGTTTTACAATTACTGTCGCTTCGAGAATGTTTCGCTGATAGAAGTTTGGGGCTCGGGCTAGGATTTTAGTATTTTCGAGTAGGATTTGATGATTAGTGTCAATCTTGTGTTCCGCTAGTGTCACGAATCCTTGTACAGTGCTCATGTTCTTCCACCCGAGTAGCTACTATACGACCTGTTTCACCAATGTAGACTTTATCATAAGAACATGGGAATGCTATAAACACCTTCTAAATGAAGAGGAGGAGGGAATCTTTGATAGGTTTGTGAAACTGAGATAGTTTTGAAAGTGTGGAAAACCGAGTAGAAATAGTATGCTTCTTAAGGATTTTGGAAGCTCGATCTGTTATATTTTCAATATATGGAAGATAGGTAGTGCATAAAGGAGTGATCTTAATTTAATTCCCAATTTCCTCAAGATATCCCATCCTATAAATTCACATTCATCCATTGCTAGTTGCTTGTGCAAATTTGTTATTTTTTTTTTAAACGAAAAATTGATCAATTTTTGGCTAATTATTGGAAAAATTTAGTCGGGGGTTTTCGGGGTCGCTGATTACGATTCTGGACTCAGATTGGCCGAAATCGAACTCCCCAGCTGGTAATTGGCCAGTTTAATTGGACAAAATTGATCATTTTTTCTTAATTTCATCGCAAATAGGAAAAATTACTCGGGGGTTTTCGGAGTCGCTGAGTACGATTCTGAAGTCAAATTGTTAGTTTTGCTGGAATTTTGGAAATTGGTCAATTTTGTCCAATTAAACCTGCCAATTACCAGCTGAGGAGTTCGATTTTGGACAATTTGACTTCAGAATCGTACTCAGCGACTCCGAAAATCCCAGAGTAATTCTTTCTGTCTATTTGCGATGAAATTAAGAAAAAATGATCAATTTTGTCCAATTACCAGCTGGGAAGATCGATTTCGGCCAATCTGAGTTCAGAATCGTAATCAGCGACTCCAAAAACCCCCGAGTGATATTTCCTGGCTATTTTAGATGAAATTTAAAAAATGGTCACTTTGTCCAATTAAAGTGGCCAATTACCAGCTGGGGAGTTCTATTTTGGCCAATCTGAGTTCAGAATCGTAATCAGCGACCCCGAAAACCCCCGACTAAATTTCCCCAATAATTAGTCAAAAATTGGTCAATTTTTCGTTTAAAAAAAAATAACAAATTTGCACAAAAAACTAACCGGTAAGCTTTTTTCTAGACGTCATCCCGAATCGAATGCACTTTGTTTCATCAAAATCGGTCCATATCTTTCGATTTTCGTAAGTCGGCCTGTTTTAATACCTATTTGACTCGACTATATACTGTTACAGTGTATCCACAGTGTGAACTCTTTCATAGTTTATTATGCTAATAAGAATTATAATCAAAGTAGAAGTTTATTTGATTATGCTATATTTTCTTAATGTAAATTGGCAATAAGTAATGCACAAACACTTTACTGATTGGAAGGGAAAAATCACGATACAAGAATTTCGTGCGACTCCCGATATATGAAATACCTTGCCAGATGCGGCTATTATTTCTCGTAATCTAATTTACTTTTTGCATATAGAATGAAATAATTCCAGGAATCATACTTAATCCCGTTGCTTGTTGAACGCGACTATCATCTAACTTCTAACATAACTATATTACAATATGTATCTGACCGGATTCGAATCTGATAATTATGAATACACTGCGCTTTATTTTTCCCATTATAAACTTGAATTAGCAATATGCCTTTCTCTCGTTTGATAATAAGCAATACTACTATTAATGAATTATATGAGCTTCCTTAGAGTTTCCTTAATTCAAAATGGAGATCAATGAATCGTTTCATTTAGCAAATTTTAACACGAGCATCTATTGGAAGTGTGTACTTATATATACTTATAACAGGTTTGTCACTTATAACACATCAACGCACGTAAAAATTGAACTCCCTACGTGAAATATGTTGGTACAGTTAATGACCCACATAGAGGCAATATCGGAACTCGAACGCAATATTGTTGTAGTACAAACGACAGTACTACATGTGCCTTATTAACAAGTGATAGTTAAGATTTTCCATGTAACTAATTAGAGAACTATCAGCGAAAAATCGGAATGCCGGCAAACATTATTTCGATGAATTAAAAGGGATTGCTTCTGAAGTTTTGTTATATAGATACCAGCAGCCATGATATTTGAAGAGAGTGGAATAGATTTTTTTCAGGCAATGTGGCAACATGTGAGGACCTGAAACACTTGGAGAAGCATGTTTTGAATCTGATGACCCTAAGCAATGTGCTACAGAGCTCCCTGATATTATCAGGCTAGGGATGGAGACATAAATAACCCATACCAACAAATCACCGTAATCTGGTGAACGATGGTTTAATGAAATCTTTTCTAGGGCCGTCGCTTCAAAACAAAGAGCATACCGTCGTTGACACGGTAACCCATGTCTGAAGACCAGATCAAAATATGTTGAAGTCAGAAATATGTGCAATGAAACAATAAACGCTTCGAAAGAGGCATTAATGCCAAAATAAGATCAAATCTTATCGAATGCCCGAATGGCTCCAGTTCGTTTTGTACTTTCGCTAAAGCAGTTGGTAGAAATATCACTTCCAGTTTATTCTCTCCCCCAACCTGGGATGATGGCACACTGGCTACTAAACCACAAGAAAAAGCCAACCTTATCCACTTTGGATTCACAAGAGAAGGATCCTCATAATATTGTCTTTCGTCAGCGCACATTTCGACGCATTCTATTTGATCTCAATACCAAAAAGTCTATGGGACCAGACGGAATTCCCCCTATCGTTCTCAAGAAATGAGCGCCTGAATAAACACCAGTTTTCTGCAGGTTGTTAACCCTTTCATACAAACTTGGTGCGTTTCCTTCCAGTTGGAAGACAACTAGAGTCCAACCAATTCCAAAAAAACGAAAGAAGATCCTTCCTAATAGTTATAGACCCATTAGCTGCGACCTCTAAAGTGAGAAACCAATCAACATCGAGCTCATCCAATACCTAGAGAGCTCCAAAATCGTGAATGACCGGCAATATAGCTTTCGTCACCAAAGATCAACAGGAGATCAACGGTTGCCTACGCAACACATGTATGACAGAAACTATTGAAAAACATGAGTTTTCTTTCAGGGAGATCACTCCATGTGGTCGTTGACGGAGCACCCTCCGATACAATGGCTATGAACGCTGGTGTTCCACAGGGAAATCTCTTGGCACCAATTTTATTTCTGCTCCATATAAACGATCTGCTGGAAGTGACCACCTGCCGCGACGAGGGGTCGTAATTGTAACTAGTGGGCTGTAGCCTTTAATGTATAATATTTAAATGTATAACTGAGTCTGAGTACTGTGTTTTTATAGATATCATTATTGGTTTCCACTTTTTAATATTAGATTTGTTCTTTTTTTTATATGATTGTATTGAATTATTTGATTAACATATATGTAAGCTATTGACTTATTCTAGGCTGTAATGGCCTGATCGAATAAAGACCTATTCTATTCTCTATTTCCAACACTTATAATATGACTAAATTATATAAACTCATAACTCGTAAAATGGAATGTTTATTAGGTACATGGCGAAAAAATTATAAAGGGTGTTCCAGTTTTTTCGTTCGACAAACGATAGAACTTCCAAGAATAATAGGGGTCTTTCACATAAAATTTTTCTCCAAATCACTTCGTTTCCGAGATATAGGGTGTTGAAGTTTTGAAAAACTATTACATTTTCTTCATCACCTTCTAAACAAATGGAAATTTTCAGTTCAAACTTGGTACACCTTAGTTTTGCTGGATGAGACATTTTTTTGGTCACAAAATGTTTTTGAGACAAATACAGTAGCCTAGTTACGGGGTTTTGTACCCATTTAAACCCCTTAAACTTCTACGCCAATGGTCGGAAATTATTATTACATACAAATTTAGAAACTTATTTTCTATAAAAAAGTATTCTTGATAAATTTCACTTAGAGGATTTCTGTTCGAGCTATTTTGATTTTTCGAATCAGGATTGTCTTATGGAATTTCTTTTGAAAGCCTATTTAAAACGTAAGAAAATATTTAAATGATCCATTTACTTCAAAGCAATGGCGACATAGATTTCTCAACGACTTTCTTGTTCGAATTAATATTTTATTATTAATTTCACCACAAGCTCTTTGAATATGATTAAGTAGATCTTCTCTATTATGAGCCGGCGTGGCATAATTTTATCTTTCAAATAATCCCAAGCAAAAAAATTTCTCATCCACTAAAACTAACGTTTACCAAGTTTGGACTAAACATCTTCATTTGATTAGAAGATAATGGAGAAAATGTAATAATTTTTCTAAACTTCAACACCCGTATCTCGGAAAGGAAGTGATTTAGAGAAAAATGTTATATCAAAGACCCCTAATATTTTTAGAAGTTCTATCGTTTGGCGATAGTTATGAACGAAAAAACTGAAACACCCTGTATATTCAAGTGATAATGAAAACAATAGATCCACATCAGTGAAATACTCTTCTTATAGTGACCGAATATGTAATTTTCGTGTAGACAATAAATGAGAGTGAAAGCTGAAACAGGTTGAAAAACTTTATCATATTCAAAACCGGAAGTTCACTAAAATAAATGTTAAATGTTTACCAATTTAGATAACGGCATAGTATCTT
Source organism: Endomychus coccineus (assembly GCA_958510875.1). NCBI lineage: Eukaryota > Metazoa > Arthropoda > Insecta > Coleoptera > Endomychidae > Endomychus > Endomychus coccineus. Next base: position 111,795,460 of record OY294070.1, on the reverse strand, counting down.
CTTCGTAATCATATCCGGAGTCGTTAATTTCAAAATAGATACTAAAATGTATTTATCTATATTTCACACCTTGCTTATCTCATTATTTAGCCAAGCGCCACGACCATTCCTTGAATACGTTGAACCCTAAAAATGGTTATGATGGAAGGTCATATTTTAAGCAAGTTTCAGATATACTATGCAGGACATGCAATGTAATATGGATAGTAGAAGCTTGTTTTTTCGTAACAACACCCTAGTGGACGGTATCAGGAGAGCTTCAAACTTCCACGTATCGCTGTTAAAAATGTCACAGATTTAGATTGTCTGCTTTAGTTAGTTAGATGAGATAATCTTAAATCATCATCCAAAATCGATTAAATTGTTACAATTCTAGTTCCGAGTTTTGCATATTTTCCATACAACAGTCTGATTGCAAACTACATACGGAAACAGGATATCAAGTATGGCGCTCGTGGCGCCGAAAACTGAGACATGTGGGGAAATCAACAAGTTATTTCATATTTTGTTGAAGCAAATCTTCCTAGATAAAGCTACTTATACATCCGGAAAAGTAACCGGCGGCTCCAGTCACGGTATTATACCACCACCCCACCTTGAAGTTCTAGCATATTGTTTAGTCCAGTCAGATCTGACAAGTTATGGTCTGATTACGGAAATGTAACCCATTAGCAAAATGTTCATGTCAAATTTCAATGAAACGGAAATGGGTTTGTTGAATAAAGGTTTAAATTTTGCAATTGATTCAAAGAAATTACCTACGGAGGATTTAATTATTGATATTGAAAATACGATTTGCTCTCTCAACTTATAAGATAAAAATGTTATTCCTGACAAATGCATTCGAATAAATCATATGAAAGTACATCCAATAACTTCAATAATATCTTTAAATGATTGAAAGAGCAAATTTCATCGTACTTAAGGGCAAAGAGGAGCATCACAATTCGGTAAATACCTTGTTGAATAATGGTCCCTATAACACATTACCAGGAACCCTTTATTCAAATGCGTTAAACTAGTCAATAATTCATTAAAATCGTTTGCAGCCATAATCTCCGATAATTTAAAATACAAACTTAGATTTTCGAATCCTAATCTTCCTAAACTGAATACCTGCATATTCCTTTAGTATTTTGCCTTCTGCCAAATAAGGAGCAAAGAACTTTTGAAATGTTATTCTACATATTGAAGTGGAGGTGATTCTTTCACAATACATACTGGCCGACTTCGAAAATGGCCTTCAAAATGCAGTCACCAATGCATGACCATCATCAATGGTATTGGGCTGCCGTTTCCACCTAACTCAAGCATGGTGTAGAACGATCCAGTCATTGGGTTTAACAAAAATTTATGAAGATCTTGCAAGTCCAACTGGACAATGGCTAAGGATACTCTGGTTAGCCATATCTGCACCTTCAAGAAGTTGAAGAATGCTTTTTGAAAGACTTTTTGACCACACTACCAAATAATCATCGAGTGACAGAATTCGCTGACTTCATAGTGGATCATTACTTGGAAGGGAATTTTCCACCACGAATGTGAGCTGAAGCAGAATCATCGCAAGAGCACACCACCGATACTTGTGAAGCTTTCCATTCTCTATTCTGTAAACAATTTTATGAGCCTCATCCAAACATATGGAAATTTTTTGTATGTGTTGAGGATGTTCCAAACACGAACGTTTATAAAAATAAATAGTATTTTTGGAGAGAAAGGTGTGTGAAGTTCATCAGGTCAGCGTCTTCAACATATTTTGCAAAAAAAAATGAAAGACTACAACGAAAAAAAATTACTTGGCCCTAGTTTGTATGTTTTTGCAGTACACTTACTAAAATCCAAAAAAAGAATAATTCCAATCTTCAACCTTGATATATTAAAGCAAAGTAAAAACAAATGAAAAAAGGACAACTCAAAAAATGTTCAGACATTTTTTTTATGCAGGCGTCTAAGTTAGATGGCTGTCACGACCCAGTAAAAAAAAACCCAGAGTGGAATTTTTTTCCATAAACTGGGTAAATCCATGAAACCAATCATTTCAATCATTAATTGTCCTACGAATAACATAGCAAAATCGTTAGTGAAGGAATTTTAGCAACTTCCAAGCCGCAACAAGTTTGAATGTGAAAAATTCTTTGGAAATAATTGCAAAATTAAAAGATTTCAAACTTGAACATTTTGATACTCTCGTTTAATTAGATATTGTTTCACTATTTACAGAAACCCCAACGTCTGAGTCGATAAACATTCTGAAGAAATGGTTTTCAAATATTAACATCGCCGATAAAAACTAGCGGATGTGCAATGGGAAATCCACTCTCTCCTTTTTTTGCCCAATATTTTGTAAACCAACTTCCAAAACTTTGATATAGATATGTTGATGATATTTTCGCGATTATAAGTAAAGATTTTGATTTACATGGCTTTTTGAACACGCTTAATAGCCAATTTGATTTACTGAAATTCACTGTCGGAATAGAAACAGATAAGCAGCTTCTTTTCCTTGATATTAACATTATAAAAGATGGTAATAGCTTGGATTTCGACATATACAGAAACTCATTCAAACAAATAGGTATACTCCGGCGGATTCAACTACACCATTAATTATAAAATACCTCCATTTCATAGATTATTGAACGTCCCTTTGAGCCAACAAAAGTATAACAACGAAATTGAGAAATCGTTGATCAATAATTTAATTTCTAAACAAAAAAGGGAAACGCAATCAACTAGCCAAATTAGAGCGATTACTTTCAAATACTCCAATAAAATTCAAATGTTTCACTTATCATCCTTCAGTAATTAATAAATTCCATAATTTGTTTTCTGAATTTGCAATACAGCCAGTTTATAGATGTAAGAACACGCTAAAAACACATTTTAGGCAATACCTTTCATAATCTTTCCTACTTTGACAAATCCAGGATTTACACCATCGATTGCGACTCGGGTTCAAAATGCTATGCGAGTCAAACTAGAACGAACATTTTAATTCGGTATAAAGAACATTTCGCCCATATAAAGAAAAATAATGATGAAAAATCAGCGTTAACCGAACCTATTTTGAATACAGGTCACACCATTTCTCAAGAAAGTTGATCACTTTAGTAGGGATGAAAATGTAAAAACGAAATAGCAATTTATTAAATTCCCATCTATCTCCAGCTGATGGTAACACATTGTTTACATTATTATCCACAAATAGTATTTAAACAGGCACATTTTGATTCATAATTTTGTTTATTCTATGATGGCTACTTGGAATTTATTAAATTACGATTTATCTCCAGCTTGTTTGCATTATTATACCCGAATATTATTTAAACAGGCACATTTTAATTCATAATTTCGGTCTCTCCTCTTCCAACATTCCACAGCGGCTGACATCATGTTCTTCGAACACTATAAGTTTTCCTTTCGTGTAGTCAAAGTATAGAAAAAAAAAGATTACTCTGATGATGGTTACTTGGTAGTCGAAAGATCCTCAGTACTCAACAGTAATTCTAGTGAATAAGGTTATTTCTTACTTATAGTGTCAAATTGTAAGTTTTGGTATCTAGAACAATAATTACCATATATGCAGTTATGTCCATTATTTGATTTATTGCTTTTCTTGGTATTTTGGTTCTATATTATAACTATGAATAAAATAATAGTCTTAATATAGAATCAATATAGCAAGAAAACCAATAAAAGATACATCTACATAAGATAGTTACGTTACTGGACAATTTTACCAAATAGCAGGTCCATTTCAGAAGCACTCGAACTAAATTTGGTCAAAATCGTTGTAGCAGTCAGAGAATTATGTTTTTTTTTAATAATTTTTAAACCAAACTTTGAAGGGCTGTATATCCCTTAAGAAACGTCTTTGAAGAAAATTAAATTATTCATGTCGACTTATTTTTCGATGTACTATCGACTGGTGAAGTTTGGCAGATTACAACTGGGACATCCTGTGAATACATATTTTCGGTTTTTCCGCTTTCACGGGAAGACAGTTGGGAAAATCATAAATTTTGTCTCCTGCATTATTGTAGGAAATTTAATTATGAATGATTTATATGCAAAACATTTTTTCAAAACCCACATTTTTTTGAATGGACACGATTGAATGACCAAATTGATATTTATGACCGATTATCAATTATTCTGTAAATGACCTCGCCCTTTCCCGTACATTATACCATTTTAGCATACTAAAATTTCTATTTGTGTTCGAAACAATGGCCGGCAGGTAAACTTAAATTTGTGTTTTATTTCACTAATCTAAATATTTTCAAAACATTAATGTTTGAACCGAGAAACCAATAATTTCAGGATGGATTATGAATACAACATAACTATGCCGATAATAGTACATCTCCATCAAAATCGTTAATGCCTTCTTGAATCGAGCCAAATATTTACTCTCACATCTTTTTATTAGCAACCTATAATAATCGTTTGAGCGATTTGATTGAAATGAGGACAATCAATATACTCTGGCATATGAGCTATGAAAACATTATAAGCTCGAAGTAATCCTATAATATATGGTTGAAAAACTATACGTCCAACAAGAACATAACAAAACCTGCTACTTAAATTTGTTGGTGAGGCGATAAAATATTAGATTGCCATTGTTGGAAATACCATTATTCTACGTCGTTTCGTCGAGACCTTATGATCATACGTGAGAAATAATTGTTTTTTTTTATGTAGAAATGATGAAATTTATATTACCTCCATTTTCATGAGTAAATCTTCTATTATAGGATTGTGATGGAACCTTTTTTCTTTAGAGCTAAATTGGACAGGGTTGCATTAATTCCTTTCAAGTTTGAGCAAAATAATGAATCTACATGATCTCTACAATTTTGGGTAGCTTCGAGGTCATCCAAAAGCACCGAGATATCTATAAAGCTACCAGAGAACCTATTTTTTATTATTGGTATACATTAAGGGCTAATTAGGATATATTTAAGTGCACTATTACTAAATTGAATGCTCGTTTATTTACAAAAATAAAACCTGTTCTGCTAGCTTAATAAAAAGTTAGCCGAGCAAGATGTCAGAAATTTTTTTTGATCGCGAATTGCTGAGATGATGAGGAGGAGCTTATGAGACGTTTAAAAAACGAGATTACCTTTGTTATATCCACTCAACATCACTACAACATCGTCAGAAGTATTTCTAACAAACAGCCTCATCAGTTTATCTTGTGGTAATAAATGCCAAAAAGCGCGAAATAATCCTATGCATTAGCGGAATTCTTGTAGTATTCAGAAACGGTAGCAAACCATCAGGAAACCCGACATTCGAAAATACCGGGATACCGGCCAAAAATAGATGCTTCAAAATACCGGGTTTGGATTTATGAAAACCACGATTTTCGAAATTTCGCAAATGGTTGCCATTTTTACGATCCCATTATTTAAAATTGACCAAAGATTAAGGAAAACACAAATATTTTTAATATTTCTCCAATAAAACTATTTAAATTCAGAAATTAAGAATATTATCGATTATTGTTCGTTTGATTGAAGTGTGAAGTTAGACATTTGGGTTTTGGGTTACTCAAAAGTCAATAATTGAACAATACTTGTTAGAAATTATTTTTATCCACAGGCAATTAGCTCAAGACAGTTGTTTCGCATTTTCTGACTCATCAGTGGTACGAGTATAGTTGTAATGCAATCCCTAGACATATCTGCTGATGTATACCTGGAAGGTCATCACTTAGAATGTGTGACGTTACCAACTCGGTTTACTACTTCAAGCGCGTTGTATTCTAATGGAATTCAGCTTTGAATAACATTTAAAATTACATTTTTAAATGATGCAACTTTGAACAAAGTCTGTCTTTTCCTGCAAACCAACTAAATTTGGATGAATATATAATTTCATCTTCATCTCTGCAAAAATTTGAATCTTTAAATTGCTGTCGAAATTAAAACCTGAAACCGAGGGGAAAACCGCTGAGGAATCTGTGTATACCAAATTTTCATAATGTCAGAAGCTTTCCATAAAATTGGCGACTATTCCAAATATTTCCACAAAAATTCCAAACATTTACACAAAAATTCCAATCATTGCCACAAAAATTCCAAACATTTTCACAAAAGTCCAAACATTTCCAGAAAATGTCCACAGAATTGCCAAAAATTTAAAATGCCAAAACTCCCAAGGATATTTAATTAATGTTATAAGGAATTAATTAATATTATAAGGAATTCATTAACTTTGGCACTGCAATTGGAATACCGGTGGAAGTGAAATAAAAGACTGAAGAAAAAATGCATAAACTGAGAATATGAATTATAGAAACATATTTTGATCTATTATATACATATCGAAAACCAAGCATTTTAGGACATACATTTATATGATTTTTTCTACATAAAATTAACTCAAGAATCTCCCATTGGAATAAGTACATAACATTAAGTATCATCTTGTATATAAGGCAACAGGGATGTATTTCCATTGTCACGCCGAGCTTACTAAAATCAATAAAAGCATCATCAAAAGTTTAAATAAAATTACAAAGTACTTTATAATATTTGTTTGAAGAAGCTACGATGTTAGCGAAACTATAATTATAGAATTAGTGAAAATCGAACTTTTATTTAAGCTTAGAATGAATTTTCGTCACGTAATAATTCTATTCAACATCATCAAAAACTTCATTAAGACAATATCAATTTCGCCTATTTCTTGCCGCAAAAGTAAATGAGCAAATTATTTATTTTACTCTCTAGGAAAGACGAGCTAAGCCATTTAGTATGTAATTCTATTCGATCAATTCTGGAAATTACTTGTTTAATACTGAATTTTATTGCTCTACCGCTGCCGAGTATCATGAATGCGAGACAAAGGAACGACGGAAAGGAATGCAGGAATATGAGTGGCATTTTATGGATTTCGCCAAATTCCCATAGAAATTCCAAACTTTGCATGAACAATTCCATAATTTCCACTAAAATTCCATAATTACCATGATATTTCCACAATTTCCAAAAAATTTCAAAAACTCCATCAAATGCTGTTTTCAGAAATTCTATGAAAAAAGTCACTTAAATTTTTCTTCCTGAATTTTGAAACAAATAAAATTATAATTTAAGATATCATCTTTTTTGAGCCAAGTTTGGAAATCAATCTCATCACGATCTTCTAGAGTAAACGTCTTCCTTCAGGATGTTTACATTTGATTGGAACTTTCTTTGACAAATAATGTTAAATTGGAAAAATAGAAGGTAAGCAATCTTGAACAACTTTTATAATATTTCTAGGACACACAAATACTAAATAAAAATAATAAATTTCCTCACCAAGACAAAGATATCCTAAAGAGAGCTGATAAAACCTTCCAAATAATCGATAAAACAAACTATTTATAACAATAAACACTACCGGTCTAATGAAATCAAAATGGTCGTTTAAGACACTAGGTACCTAAAGAACAACACGCTATTCTATTGTCACAGTTATCACTCAACTCAATCTCTTCAACTATACTTTTTGTTTGCAGCTCAAATAAAACATTACTTTTGTTTCTATTATTGCATACTCTGTAAGTAGAATAGATTCACAGACTGAGGACTGAAGAATATTTCACTACATTGGAAGACAGACTTATTATGTTGAAGGTACACGGCATGAGGTTCAGTCAGTACGACTCGATCATATGTTTTTGACGTCAACAAGCCAATACACCAGCCTTCCATACTACTAGGCTATGTGTTTACATAAACCAACAACAGAAAGTGCTAGAGAGCGATAGAACAACTAACGCCATCTACCCGCGAGTAGCAATGTGAACATCGACTAAATTCAATAGATCTCCTGCACTTAAGTCATGAAGGGCAATGTTAGGACAGTGTGCCAGAGGGCGACCCAAATCAATGCAAAAGTGGACAATTCACAATTTCGAACAAGTAACTTAGTCCTAACATGGCCCGCGATTCTCTATGTGGCGGCGCTTCCATTTATACCGGAAGTGGGCATCTACTTCGTCATTCTAAGTGGAACATTTTTTGAAATGATCTTTATCAGTTTTCCCTATACCTAAGTCTTGAAGAGAACGGATGTGAGCCTGCTGCCTTTGCGGACGACCTTGTGTTGCCCGTAGAGGGCAATAGCAGGAGAGAAATTGAGGCCTCGGGCTCCAGATGGTTGGAAGTAGTGAGAGCTTGGGGTGAGAAAGTAGGGGTTGAAATATCCGGGGGGAAGACCGTTAGCATGTTGCTGAAGGGCTTCCTCTCTGGTGGACGACCCCCGAATGTAAGAGTCGCCGGTGCTGGCGTAAGGTATGTAAGTAGTGTGAATTATGTTGGGATACGAATGGCGGAGAGAATGAATTTCAAGCCACACCTGGCCTACCTTAGCGATAAGGTTGCTGGTGTGGTGGGCTGCATGAGGAGGGTGACAAGGAAGGACTGGGGTCTGAACAAGACGGCGGTACGTATCTGGTATAAGGGTCTACTGCTGTCTTGTGTGTATTACGGGGCGAGAGTGTGGTATGAGGTGCTGAAGTATGAATATGCGAGGAAGATGTTGAATGGATGCCAGAGAGTAGCACTGTATGCATGTCTGAGAGTGTGCAGAACGGTCTCCACCGCTGCAATGCAGGTTCTTGGGGGGGCACTTCCATGGGACTTGTTAGTATGTGAGAGGGGTATGAAAAGGAGGATTGCGAAGGGTGACTCGCTAGCACCATTGGGCTTTGTCAGTGAAGGTGATCTCGAGGGTATGGAAGAGCGTGAGAAGATGACACTCGTGGGGATGAGGATCCTTCACGAGTGGCAGAGCAATTGGGACAATTGCCCCAATGGGAGAGTCACGTATGAATTTATTAAGGATGTCCATTTCGCCATGGAAAATGACTGGTTTGACCCGAGCCTGTACTTGGGCTTCCTAATTACAGGCCACGGGAGCATGAACGGGTTTCTGCACAGTAGGGGGCTCGCCCCCAGTGCAGAATGCGATTGTCAGACGGGAGTGCATGAAGACTGGCGGCACATGTTGGTAGAATGTGAACTCTACGCCGATATAAGGGAACTGGGTGAATGGGGAATAAGAATGGAAGAGGACGGTACCCTTTCTCTGTCGGAATCTCTCCGACAGGAGGACAGGTACAGAATGCTAGGACGATATGCAAAGGAGGTGTTTGAAAGGAGAAAGCGTAGGTATGAATGAAGGTACGGAGATGACGCAGGGGGACCTAAGTTGGAGGAAGCTCCGGATCGTGTGGAAGGGATGGGCTTGCGGCCTGGCGATTTGGCCTTGACCCACGACGGAACAGTTACGCGCGCGGCTGGGGGGCTGTTCCCTGGTGGGCCGTCGGGTCGGTCGTCTGGGCTCTTGCTCATAGTCCCCGAGATACGTGACCGGAGGAGATCCCAATGGAAGTCTTTGGAACTGGTGACTCCACGAACCCGAACTAGCTGACCAGTGCTAAGGTGACAAGAACTTAACTGGGAGAGGTGCCAACCTCGAAGATCCGACCAGTGATCTAAACTGGTACTACGGGGGTCAGGTAGCCCACCCGGGTATACCCGGGGCCTGTCCGACGGTGTTGGATTCGTGGTGGCAGTGGTTGAAAGCCAGCATGCTTGGCTAGAGAGGGAGCTTGCTCTCTATCGACGTATGAGTTGCGTATCAACTCCTGTACTAGCCTGTTAGCTAGCAGAGGATGGATAGTACCTCGCTCCCATCCAGAGAGGTTAGCGGGACTTGTCTCCTGCAAACAATACTGGTAATTCATGCTTGCATGAATGCGCTGATTGGGCGTACCCCAATCCCACGCCAATGGTGGCCGTGTGGTAGAGCCCTCGGGGCGGGAACTACACGATGAACAAATATAGGACTACTATACCTAAGTCTAGCCATTTTCAAAATATTCAGACTTTTATGACTTTGCACCTTCCTCTTTGAGGAGCAATAGCTCTTCAGTTTTGAATATTTTGAAATGGTTTTCGAACATGAGGAAGAATAGACGGATCTTTCTTGATGTATTTATTATTGGTGAAAAACTTTTTTTACAAATTTGCTTATAATTTTTTAACGGAAGAAGATAGTAAATTTTTTGCTCCACAAAATTTCTTCTGACGTCATTACTTCAGTTCCAAATATAAAGAAAGATATGCAAATATGACTTAGAATGCATCTTACTCAATCAAATTTAAGAGTCTCTTTTCAGATATCATCAATCGCCTATTTCCTAAGATATTACATATACGAAGGTAATCACCTTGGAAAGATGGCGCCACAATCGAAAATCCCATCTGACATTTGTGATGTACCATCTTTAACTAGAACGCATTAAAATTTTCAGGCTGATATGTCATTCAGTTCTGTTTTGACACCCATCGAAAGCAAGCAGCCTTGATGATTTTTGTAAACATGGAAAAGAGTGAATTACATGTCTTCATTAAACTTTATTTCTTGCGTGGAAAAACATTAGGCGAACCAAAGCATCGCTTGTCAAACATTATAGGGACTCCTCACCATCGATTGGAACGATTCACAGGTGCTTTACTGATTTTCGTTGTAGTAGTATGACCACAAAGGAAGCCAAATGTTCTGGTCTTCCAATCAAGGTTACAACGCCAGAAATCGTCTATAAAATCCATAGTATTGATATTTTCAATATGAGAAAGCTATCTGCCAGATGGGTGTCGCGTTTGCTCTCTGTTGACAACAAGCGCCACTGTGTGACAACTTCAGAGGAGTGTTTGGCGATGTTCAAGAGCGATAAGAAGGATTTTTTGCGCCGTTTCGTAACCGTGGACGAAACATGGATCCATCACAACACACCAAAGACCAAAGAGTAGTCGAAACAATGGGCGAATCGAAGCCGAAAAAGGCCAAAGTGAGTTTATCGACCAACAAAGTCATGACGACAGTTTTTTGGGATGCACACGGTATCGTCCATATCGATTACCTTGAAAAGGGCAAAACTATCCCTGGCGTATATTATGCAGAGCTGTTGGAACGATTCGACGCCAATTTGAAGCGAAAGCGGCCGCATTTGGCAAAGAACAAAGTGGGACAACGCAGCGGCAAACAGATCCGCAGTCGCAATGGCAAAATTGCAGAAATTGCGCTACAAATTGGTTCATCATCTACTATATTCTCCAGATTTGCCCCCCAGCGATTTTTATCTATTTCCAAAATTGAAGAAATGGCTCAGCGGAAAGAGATTTGGCTCCAACGATGAGATCATCGCTTTAACAAACGCCTATTTTGAAGGATTGCCGAAATCGTAAATCGAAAAATTAGAAAAACGTAGGACGAAGTGAATCGGGCTACAAGGAGATTCTACAAGGAGATTATGTTGAGAAATAAAATAAGTTTTGACCAATTGAATCATTGCTGGTTTAATTTTTCAGGGTATTTTCACCTTGCCCTCCTAATATAGTAGAAAAGTAGTAGACATGTTTCAATCGATATCTAAAATATTCTTATAACTAGTTAAAACCCAAGATAAAACTGAAATGTCTACTCTCGTAAAATACTTGGTAAAATGTGACCGGTAAAATTTACATTTCTGTAAACAATTTTCTGCTTTAAATATTTCGAGCATATATAAGTGAATTAAAATCAATTGAAAAACTGGGTTGTTATTGCAAACGCTGAATATGGCACGGCGAAGAGACATTCATATTTTATAAACCAGATTTACCCGGAAATTACAGGAATTCTGAAGCGGCTGGGCAACACCAGGAAACGACCAAAAATAGCTCATTCTGATGTTAATTGAACGTATTTAACTATTTGCACAAGTATGTCATGAAATTGCTGCACATACGCGCCACTTTGTTAACACGAGTGAATAAATAAGGTTTTTACGACTGAAAATCGGAATTCAAATCGATCTAACAAAACCGAGAGCAAAACGCAAAACATGAAACCAAATTCACGACGTAACGTGAACATTTCAAACAAGATTCCTCAACGGATTATTCACCTACTCTTATATCTCAAATTCTCTCTAGTTTTTAGTGTTGTGGAATGCTTAATTGATTAGTGGCTCCTTCTGTATTAGAAACCGAAATTAAACAGGGGAATGTGATTAATTAAATACACGTAGTATTTACATCAGATAACCAGTTGACCTGATTTATCGGAACTGCTCCCCATTTGACGTGCAAATTTCTATGATGGTGTTTCTCTTGCTATCAAACTTTAGCACCATGAAATCTATTCTGAATTCAAAGAAAAAATTAAAGGAGGTCCATTCATTAAGCCAGTCAGACCAGAGAAACAAAAATGTTACTCATCCCATAACAAGACGTTTAGGTAGAAATAATGGCATCAACTAACAAATTTAACGTAATGGAGAAAGCAATCAACATCGAGCTCATCCGATACCTGGAGAGCTCCAAAATCGTGAAGGACTGGCAATGTGGATTTTACCACCAGAGATCAATAGGAGTGTTAGAAATTGTGTTATATAATATTGTTATATTATTCTATGTACTGAGATTTACATGGTAACATACTAATGTTTTTGTAAAAGATTATCTAGAGAGTTAATGTAACATAATAATAAATAAAAACTTCACACGAAGATAAATATATTTATTATCTTCAACCACGCTCTGCTAACAAGGAGACGTACATACATGTCTGAGTAGCACGAAAAATATGTGGAATCTGCAGCTGTAGAATTGTATTGGAAGTGTTCTTGGGACACTTCTGTCATATTGTTTGCCTCCCCAATTTTGTCGTTAATCATCGAGTTTTATCTAAGATTGATCACACCATGTGGTGGTTGACGGAGTCTTTTCCAACACGATGGCTATCAACGCTGGTGTTCCACAGGGTAATATCTTGACACAAACTTTGTTTCTGCTCCTTATCAACGATACTAGCAGGTTTGTGGCCTGCCAGAAACCCAGAATATTGCCAGTGCTGGCTTCCATAACTTCTGGGAGCAATTTTGGTTTTCCGAAGTGTCGGCGCCTGAAGGATGCTAATGCTGGGCATTCGAACAGAATGTGAGAGGCAGTTTCTTCCGCCTCTATGTATTTCCTATATAATGGGTCATCTGTGATGACCATAGTGTGTAGGTGTTTGCTAAGACGACACTGGCCGGTTAGGATTCCAGTCATCATAGACTATTTTGATGAAGAGCTTGGCCTGCCTCAAGCGTGGTGATTCTCACCACAGTTCAGACCACTCTTTATTCAGTTGGCCCTAAAGGGCGAGACCCCCCACGCAATTTGATAAAGCGACCATTGGCTCCAGCCCGACGAGGGCGCTAGACGACCATCGCCTGGCCAGTGAGTTGGCCATTTCGTTTCCTACAACTCCACTGGGTCCAGAAACCCAAATGAGTTGAACTTTATTTCTCCTGGCTAGTTCAGCCAGTGTATGCCTGCATTCTTTGACAAGCATTGATGCGACTAGGTGATTTGAGAGCTCCCAGAGCCGACCGGCTGTCTGTGCAAATATATATGCGCCTATTTACAGTTTTTTCCCAGGTTTCCCATGTCACAAGTCAATATTGCGTAGACCTCCGTCTGAAAAACCGCGCAGTAAGCGCCTAGTCATGGACACAGTGGTCTTTGGCCTTTTTAAGTACACTCCCGCCCCAAAGGCCTGACCTACCTTGGACCCATCTGTGAACCATACGAGCCCGTCTGGTGGCAGTAAGGTGGGAGTTTCATTACTCCTATCTCCTCTATCCAGGATGAGGATAATGGGCGAACTGAGTACTCCAGGACAGGTGAAATCTGTGCTTTGTAAATTATGTGGAGTTGCTGGGATGTAAAGTAGCTCTTTGTTTTGAAGCGACTGCTGTAGAATAGATTTTATTGAACCCTGGTTCACCAGATGATGGTGATTTATTAGTATGGGATATGATGATCTCAGGTACAACTATTTTTATAATGTCCATCATTCTCAGTATTACCACCAATAGTACCCCATCATGTAACGATCGCATGAGGTCCATTGCGAAAACCACTTCATCAGCTCCTGAATCTCGGGACAAACCGTAATGGAAATTTGGTGTACAAGAACATGGAAGTTCGCGGAAGTTCTTGGAAGTCACTTAACTTAAAGGAAATTGGTAGAAGTCGGCTGAAGTTAGTGGAAGTCACTGGATGTGCTCTTCCAAAAAAAATTAATAAAGAGGTGCCCGAAGAAGAAAGTGCAGTTCCAAGCCAACCTGGTCTTATTAGTGTAGAACAGGAACTGAATTATGCTGTTTTCTATGGTATTAGTTTGCCTCAGTAAAATTCTTGAAAGAAGATTTAGGAAGCTTTTGCTGGCGATATAAGTTCAGTAATATAAACCCGAGGTAAACCATATATTTTAATGTTCCAGTGAACATTATTGGTTGCAATCCACTTCAGATATCAAAAGCTGATACACTTAATATTGAGAAATGGTATAAGCACTTTAAAAAAATCTAAATGGAAATTAAATTTTATTTAAATGTAAGATAATTGAGAAATAATTATGTTAGGTTAGTTATTGTACCTAAAGTGTATCTAAATTGTAGATTTTTTAATTTACCTACTGTTAGAATGGCCAATAAATTTTTTCAAAAGAGTACCTAGACTCTCTCTCTAGTAGTTTGGTACAGCTCAAGACAGTTATCCACAAACAAAATACTGCCTCGCAAATCTGTGAAGTCCATGGAAGTTGGGTGAAGTTAGTGGAAGTTGTGTGAATGTTTGTGGTACGTAGTGGAAGTCCTTTAGGAAGTGGAAGTCTACGGTAGCAATTTTAGGGTGAGGTTTGCCCCTCGATAAAACCTTCAACGCTAAAGACAAGTTCTACCCGCCACTCAGTCATATTGGCAACTGTCAGTATGACAGAATAAACCGAGTATGTTGCCTAGTTTGGTATTAAATCAGATATAAGATTTTCAAGACCTACATTAATTTTACAGTAATTTCAAATTGTAAAATGAATTCTACCGATTCCTTCACTTAAATTCGAATATCTGAAGTGACATTCAGGCTGTAGTTGAAAGTCGTAGTTTAACGATAACCACAATACATTATCACAATTTTTGAACTGACAGATACGCTGTTTCGACCAGAATTGGAACAAAACCTGAACAGAGATTACGTGGAGATCTAAACACTCCTTAAGTAGGTGTGCAGCTAGCTGTGGAAAGTATGATGATTGAATTACAGTTCTTGCATAACTAAGCAAGTTATGCGACAAGTTAATCATTTTGATTATGTTAAATACCAGATTATTAAATTGTATTTATCAAAACAGAATTTCTTAAGAGAAATTGTTAAACGACCGAATTATAAATCAAACACTACAATGTTAATAGAACAGCTTCGCATACTATTAAAAGTGATCTACCGACAGACTTTACTTTCTAAGCAGATGATCTAGGCGGTGATCTTCGCATGATCTTAGCAAATCATAGAATGCTAATTATACCATCATTCAATAAATAAATAATTGTAGTAGGTACAGTAGCAGCATGCATAGCGTGAAATTGGCGCAATGGAATGAGCACGATGGAAACCTGAATCATTTGAACGCTTCCTGGTGTCTTTCAGTTCTCAATTAACAATCTAGATCGTAATCGTTTTATATACATGCGATATGATAAACGCAGAAGTAGTTTATGTTCATGCAGTTTAATTGATTAATTGGTTTTGACACCATTCTAACTGTTACATATGAATTCCTAGCAACATTTCTCACTGCGATTGGTAACTAATAACGTCCTTGAAATGAATATTAAAATGCATAATGACACTTATCGATGTACGTACTTAATTGGGAAGGACAATTACCAGCCGGATATATTCACCTCGCTTTCAGAATTAATCTAAATGTTGTATTGAACTATATGTTTCGAGTGTTGCTTTCAACTTTCCATTTTGCTTCCAAAATCAGGAAATATCAATCAAAAGCACTTTTTTAGCTTTGATAATAGACGAAGAGCCAATGAAACAAATCTTCGAGAAACAGAAATTGTGACTTATGTCACTTCGAATAGAGAGATTACGTGGGTTCAAAATATTTGGTGGACGTGAGGTCTTACTTATCACATGCTTAGTAACCTCTGATACAAAGGCTAACAACGCTGGTGTTCCCAGGGACCTGTCTTGGCACCAACTTTGTTTCTGCTCCAAATAAACGATGTGCTGCTTTGCAGATGATGGAACGCTTCATACCCTTTCTCATCTAGAGCGTATATACGATCCAATGAAGCCAGAGGAGCGAGATAGAGACAGGTGAAATGGGAATCTGATAATGTAGTAAAGTTTAATGCAATCAAAACTCAGACTTGCGTCTTCTCCTGGAAGATGAATCCCACAGTTCCTAGTATGACGATGTCAGGTGTAACTATTCTTATCACGTCTTCCATATTCATGCTTGGGATCATCACCAACAGCACCTCCCATGGGACAACTATGTGAGGTCTATTGCGAAAAACGCTTCACAAAAACTTGGTTTTCTATTTCGTGTCAAGAGCAACTTTACATCCCAGCAGCTCACCATAATCTACAAAGCACAGATTCGGCCTGTCCTGGAGTACTGTTCACATATTTGGAATTCGGCTCCCAAACATACGTTGAAGCTCTTGGATTCTATCCAGAAGAAAACTATCTATCTGATCACACTTACGAGTTCATTTACCTCTCTAGAACATCGTGGAAAGGGGAGAGATCTCTCCATTTTCTATAGATAGGCGGACTAGACGAGCTCAAACTAGTCACCCCTTTATTGTCAAGCTCGAGACCTGCCGAACTTCTTCGTACCACCTTAATTTTTCTATCGAACACCGAAGATGTGGAGCTCTTTACTAGGTGAGGTCTTTCCCTATGGCTATAACCTCCAAACCTTGACAAATTCGAATGCCTATCTACTTTCCAAGCATTCCACCGCTGGCTCACAGGATGCTCTTCGAATATTATTGTTTTCCCTCTATTGCAGTCAAAGTATAAAAGAAAGCATAAATAATGGAAATTGGAAAAGACTATATTTTTATAGACTTATAGAGTATAATTAAAAGAGTGCCCTCAGGTATTACAAGGCTGGTGAATATATAGTGGGATCTATTACTATTCTCGAATTCGAAGTGCTATGTGTCATAATCATAAAATGTATGAGATATTTCCAATGGTTTTGACGTTATAGTCTAGGAGTCAGAGCGATGTTGATGGTCTGAACATTAACCCGATGGCACTATGGTTTATGGTTAGAGGACGGTTCAATGTTCAATTCATCTCACAGACCGAATTTTCCCCGGCTGCTAGATCTCGAGCAAAGTGTTTATTTTTTGACTGGAGGTTAACCCTCTTCAAGTTGCGGTTACTTGGAGACATGCCGTACTTATACACTTCCACTATGTGCCATCATTTTTTATCGTGTCCGTTTATCAGACTGACCAGTTAAAATTGGACCGAAAATGAACTGCAAGTTAACCCTCCCATACGTGGTGGAAAATGTTCATTGGTGTTGGCAATTGTTAAGATACCCTATGCCATCAAAAGTCATCGGTCCATTTCCGAGTAATTGGCCATTATTTGGACCAAAAACGTTTTTTTTCTCATTTTGTGGCTAATCCTTGAGGATTACAAGGTAACATGATGGCACCATGTTAAATAACTTTATTGGAGGTCAAATAAAGATTTAAAATTATTGATTTCGTTCCTTGCCTATTTCAACCTCCCCTAAACACCCTAAAACCACCCCCAAAACAAAACAAAAAACGAAAAACGGTCGTTTCGATCTTAAACCCAGCCAGAATCTCAATAATTGACTAATTTATCATAAAATTGGTCATATCCATATTATTCATATTTTCTTGGGGGGTGCTTTTAGGGGGTTCTGGGGGTTCAAATAGCCAAGGAGTGATGGCAATAATTTTAAATCTTTATTTGACCTCCAATAAAGTTAGATTTAACATGGTGCCATCATGCTACCTTGTAATCCGCAAGGTTCAGCCACAAAATGAGAAAAAAAACAATGTTGGTCTAAATAATGGCCAATTACTCGGAAATGGACCAATAACTTTTGATGGCCTAGGGTATCTTAACAGTTGCCAGCACCAATGAACATTTTCCACCATGTTTGGGGGGGTTAACTTGCAGTCTATTTTCGGTACAATGTTAACTGGTCAGCTTGATAAACGGTCACGATAAAAAAGGATGGCCCATGGTGGAAGTGTATAAGAATGGCATGCTTTTCTAGTATCCGCAACTTGAAAAGGGTTAACCTCCAGTCAAAAAATAAGCAATTTGCGGAGGCTGTATCTCGAGATCTAGCAGCAGGCGAAAATTCGGTCTGTGAGATGAATTGGTCATTGAACCGTCCTCTAACGATAAACCATAGTGCCATCGGGTTAATGTTCATACCATCAATATCGCTCTGGTTCCTAGACTATCATCAAACTAACAGTTCACCAAGTTTGTAGTGTAATACCGTAGGGTAGGTCGCTCAATGAATAATTTTACAAATCGATCAACTCGGATCAGGCATATTTGGTTAAGAAGGATACTTCCTTTAATTTATTCAACCATAATACCTTATTTAACTCAAACGCTGAATGAAACCGTAAAATTGTTGTTACCACCCATACTGTGACAGTACTCGAATATTTATCACAAAAAATAGCTAAGTCTCCCCTCAACATGAACCATATCAGAACACAAACATTAACAAGCTTTCTAACATTTTAGTACACACACGAGACACGAAGAGCATATTCGTGAAAATATATAAATAAAAATTAAAAGCAGAAAGTATCATTGAGAACAAGTGAACGATTGTAATTCGATATTAGTAATTATAAATTACCTTGATGCTATATAAACAAACCTATAAACCTCAATCTCAAAAAGATTTTATAATTTATAAACGAGTATTAACAATTTTTGGATACTTAGTTTCTAGATTAACTCAAATACAATATTGGACATATGAATAATTTACCCTTGATTTTCGTTGGTGACAAGTTGCTCCAGCATCTGAATTTTCAACATCGTAAGTAATCCAAATAATCACATGTTCACAAGAAATAATCTATATCCAAACAAACACACCACCCACTTCAGGAAACGTCAAAAGCACATGTAAAACTATAAACAAACCAACAAACTCATGTTCAACAATTTCGCCGTTTGTTGACAGTGGACGCCGACCACGTAAACACACTGAAACAAAGCTGTCCTTCTTATCTTGCGATTATTGTTTTAATCTAGTAGCCCGGTAGATCGAATTCGTCAGAGAAGCGATGCATACCCGAGACGCCTACATTAAGTAACATGAAACAACTGTAGCCGACGCTCGGGCAAGTGATTCCTCGCTGGAAGTAAACCATCGATCATGATAAAACTATCTTCATGACATCAACTATCTCTTTCCCATCGTCGCAGCACTGTTTGGGTCGGAAAAGGATGGACGACTTGAAGCGTACCGGCATTCCAGCGATAATTACTGCGGGCAGGGCAAACGCGCAAATGCATACATACGCTAGCAAGGGACCCAACAAGTGTCTTATTGGACGTTTCTATTTCGTTTATGTGTTTCGATTTGATTTAGATCTACGTGATTAGGTTTCGAATAATCGACTCGAGAGTAGCTATTTACACGCCACTTTTGTCTCACAATGAAATTCGAATTTATTTCCTGTCTTTGTACGGAATAGTTCCGATGTCAAGGAAATTCTCAATGTTAAAACATTTACGCGTGAAACAACGGGAGATTGGAACAGTTTTGTACGGCTAAATTGCGAAATCCGTGAAACTCCATTAAATTCCGTCAGTTATCTTAAGTACACTGTCAAGCAATTTGAAACTGTTTTCGCGGGTTTGGAATAGAATTCCAGAATGATTTAATTACAGCAAATTTAATTAATTCCTTGTAGAAGTAAGGTACTTATAGTCAAGGTCTAGGAGCTAGAGCAAATTTGATGGATCGATTGATTACCCGATAGCACTACATTATTTCAGTGGAGGGTACAATAAACAATTCATGCCATTGCGCTGATTAATTTCCCCCAGGCATTTCCAAGACGATTGATTATCATTTGAAACTTGAGGTAGCGTCCAAACAAAAATTTAAGAAAAGCATGGTCACTTCTAACATTTGAGATACAAAACCGAATTAAAAAATTCTTTTTGCGTTGTGTTGGGTTTGGCTTCTACATCATTTGTGGACTGGTGAATAAGCGCGCTCATGACTTTTCCTATCAACAAACAAGGAAAAAACATTTTCAGTTGACAATGTATATAACAAATGGAATATCTCAGGATCTTTTCACCCAGTGTTTCTTATAGTCCAGTCAATAAGCCGGGAAATACTATGTAATATGGAAAAGTTGGGAAACAGCTCGGATTTCGTTACCACTAAAATCACACCCCGAGGGCAATGGGAACTTTTGGGGGGTGTTTTCCCCCAAAAGATGAATCAAATTCACAAAATGGTCCAGAGTGAAGGAATCGGCTCAAAAATATCTAATAGGAGGTTTTTGGGGTCGCTGATCACGAATATGACATCTAAAAGGTCACCACATGCACCCACATGGTCATGGAGGTCATCTCCAGGAATTCAACGAAATGTTCCATCTTAAAGTCTCCAAATGTCTCCCTCGGGGGTTTTTTTGGGTTGCTGAGCACGAATATGATGTCTAGAAATTCCTCATATGCACCTGGGACACAGGACGATGACGTCGTGAAGGTCATCTCCAGGAATTCGGCAAAATTTTCCATCCTAGAGTCTCCAAATTTGTCACTCGGGGGTTTTCGGGATCGGTGACCACGAATATGATGTCTAGGAATTCCTCACATGCACCTGGGGCACAGAAAACCTGGTCATAGAGGTCATCTCCAGGAATTCAACAAAATTTTTCATCTTAAAGTCTCCAATGTCTCACTCGGGGGGTTTAGGGGTTGCTGAACACGAATATGATGTCTAGAAATTACTCACATGCACCTAGGGCACAGTACGACGACGTCGTGAAGGTCATCTACAGGAATTCGACAAAATTTCCCATCCTAGAGTCTCCAAATATATATTCCATCATATTCGAGCTCAGTGGCCCCGAAAACCACCGAGTGACGAATTCAGAGACTCCTGGAGATGACCTTAACGACGTCGTCGTCCTGTGCCCCAGGTGCATGTGAGGAATTTCTTGACATCATATTCGTGCTCAGCAACCCCAAAAACCCCCGAGTGAGACATTTGGAGACTTTAAGATGGAAAATTTTGTTGAATTCCTGGAGATGACCTCTATGACCATGTGGGTGCATGTGGTGACTTTTTAGATGTCATATTCGTGATCAGCGACCCCAAAAACCTCCAAGTAGATATTTTCGAGCCGATTCCTTCACTCTGGACCATTTTGTGAAATTGATTGATCTTTTGGGGGGAAAACACCCCCGAAAAGTGCCCATTGCCCTCGGGGTGTGATTTTAGTGGTAACGAATGATCTTGAGGGTTCACAGAACCTATTGCATCAAAAATTTGTCAAATCCGAGCTGTTTCCCAACTTTTCCATATTTTCCGGCTTATTGACTGGACTATTATATTTGGTATCGGAGAATTTTTGGGTTCGGTGAACCCGAATCTGATATCTGAGAATGGAAAATCTACCCTCGTTCCCGGAAAACTTGTGAAATTTGACAAAATCTTAGCAACAAACGATATTTTTTGTGGGACTGGAACGATAATGAAATTAAAAAGGTATAGTAATGATTGTAGATACACATTTAACTTGAAAGAATGAAAAATCTTGTAAATTGGTTGAAAGTTGCGTCGTATTTTCTTCATATTCCTATGCGGGTGCTCGTCCAACGTGTCAAATTATATGTTTTTGTGGTCGCTGAGTATTATTTTATGGTTCTAAAATCAAAAACAAACATAGTTTTCCGAAAAACTCCGGAAAATCAAAATTATCATTCTCTCTCTTAATTTTTACATCGTAGTGGTTATAGTATCTAAATATACAGTTTTAACAGCGTTTTACGGATTTGTGATAAAACAAGTGGACAAGTACATATTATAATTGCGTAACGAAATTACTATCGTAGTAAATATTAGAGCTGCCACGAATAGTGATTTTGCCGAATACCGAATCTTCGGCAAGGATCTCGGCCGAAGCGCCGAATATCCGTCGGTCGAGTATTCGGCGACGCTTAGTATATTTCGCGGACGACAGGTTCCGACCTGCATTATTGAAGTGCTTTCGATTCTTCTAAGAGGAGTCTAAAGGGTGTCTTGTTGCACAATGGTAATACTTATGCCTCGGTGCCTGTTACTCACTCCGTGCATCTCAAAGAAACGTATGAGAATCTTGAGCTGTTGCTAAATAAAATAAAGTATAGCGAATATCGTTGGCAACTCTGCGGAGACCTCAAAATAATATCCATGCTTTTGGGTCAGCAGTCTGGATTCACAAAGTATCCATGTTTTTTGTGCGAGTGGGACAGTCGAGCACGAAATTTACATTACGTTAAGAAAGAATGGCCACTTAGAGAAACACTTGTACCTGGACAAAAAAATGTGCTGCGTGATGCATTAGTTGACCCAAAATTAGTTCTTTTGTCTCCCCTTCACATAAAGTTAGGATTGATGAAGCAGTTTGTCAAAGCTTTGAATAAACAAAGTGACTGCTTTAAATACCTCTGCGACAAATTTCCTGCGCTTTCTGAAGCTAAACTTAAAGAAGGAATTTTTGTAGGCCCTCAAATTCGAACCTCAAAATCGGACAAATTGTTCCAGAATACAATGACCCAGGATGAATCTGAAGCATGGAGTTCTTTCGTAGAAGTCATAGACGGTTTCCTTGGAAACAACAAGTCTCCAAACTATAAAGAAATTGTAACCAACATGGTCGGAAAATTAAAAAAAACTGGGATGCAATATGAATGTCAAACTTCATTTTCTGAATTCACACGTTGACTCTTTTCCCGAAAATCTTGGAGCTGTCAGCGAGGAACAGGGAGAGAGGTTCCATCAAGACATAAAGGAGATGGAGAGACGTTACCAAGGAAGATGGGATGTTAGAATGATGGCCGATTACTGCTGGACCTTGAAGAGGGACTCGCTCACAAGAATCCACAAAAAGAAAACTACAAAACGCAGTTTTGAGGGAAAAAGAACGATTTTATTTAAAAAAACCAACGATTGTCTAAAATAGATTATACTGAATTGTTTTTTCAATGAACAACTCAATTTTGCAGTGTAATTTTCTATTAAATACTGTTTCAATAAATATTTTCTCAATTTTTTTGGCGGTTTCTATGAAAAATTTCAAACACACTTTTCCTGCAAACCTGACGTGCTGGAAAAAAACTAAGCACAGATTCGTGATCAGCACACCCCATTTACTATAGGACACCTATTAAACTTGAAACACTTTTTCATGAAAAAAAATGTAGGCCTGTGTTATCTATCCCATACGTAACGAATTAGGTGAAAATTTTGTGTTTATGGACGACAACGCCCGACCACATCGCGCAAGAAGGGTGCAGGATACGCTTCAAGCAGGAGATATCAATAGATTGAATTGGCCAGCCAATTCGCCGGATATGAATCCGATTGAAAACATGTGGGTTTACATAAGTACAGCCATTCACAATCGAATTAACCCACCTCAGACTGCAGATGAGTTAGTCGTCGCGGCGGTAGAGGAATGGAACAATATTCCACAAGACACTATAAATCG
This sequence comes from Endomychus coccineus, assembly GCA_958510875.1. NCBI lineage: Eukaryota > Metazoa > Arthropoda > Insecta > Coleoptera > Endomychidae > Endomychus > Endomychus coccineus. Next base: position 111,771,810 of record OY294070.1, on the reverse strand, counting down.
CTTGATTATTTCAATGCACAGACGTGTCAACATGTTGTTTCAACGTGGAGGAGGTCATACCGACTATTAGTCAGTGTACAACATGTTTCATTACTTTTTTATTCAATAATTTTTTCAACAAATTCACTCATTTCTTACTTTTTAGTTTTCTAAGTATCCCAGTTTGTGTAAAATAATCCTTTCACAAGAAATAGATTGAACAAACAATATACTTTGATAGATATCTTTTGTTTTTCTAACAAAACGTTTCATTGGGGTGAATGAATGGGGGTCCAAGACTTTTGACGTTGTGTGTACATTGTCGAATGAAAATGGTTTTTCCTTGCTTATTAATAGGAAACGTTATGAGGGCGCTTATTCTCCAGTCCACAAATGATCTAGAACAGGGAAGTTGTGGAACTCTTCACCTAGTGAGGTCTTTCCCTATGCCTATAACCTATAAATCTTCAAGAAAAATTCGAATGCCTATCTCCTCTCCCAAACAAACTCTCTCGTGTAGTCAAAGTATAAAAGAAAACAATATTCCAGAAAATATGTTCTATAATGAACAATCACAGAACCACAGTAAGAGTTTCTGCTAAAATTAAAATTTTATAGATTTCCTTATAACATTCATTTTATTTTTTGATAAAACAATTTAAACATGAAACATAACATGAAAAATAAGAAAGGATATGTTTAGAAAAATGAAGAGAAGGAAAACCACACTTACACAAAACAATTCGTGAATTGCTACTTTTGAGTTGAATATTCACCTGTTATTTTTGTAATGTTGAGTACTTGCATGAAAATTGTTTAATTCAGTAGGTAATAATATTTAGATTTCACTGAAGTAGTGCAAATAAAACATTCTGCTTCTTATTAATATGCATTATGAATTTGGAATTGATTCAGTCTAATAATAATGATCAAATAATGAAATTGTAATTTTTTTTGTGTAACGATATTTTAGGATTTCCATAACAATAAATTCTCTCACTGTTAAAACGTTAAATTCGATACAAATATTTTTTGAAGGGTATGGCGATGCTACTAGATCGATCAGTGACACCATAGCTTAATAGTTCTAGACAGCTGTTCCGTCTTCTAGACTTTCTAGAATTATTATCAATATATAAGTTATACCTGTTCAGAACAGTGGCGGCTCGTGAACTTTTTAAAAGAGGAGGCTGGACATAAAACGTTCTTGTAAAAATATACCCTATTCAGCCAATAAATTTAACCTTTGCACAGCGACCGTACCAGCTACTTCAGTGACAAAATTAATTGTTGCCAAGCAAGAACCAACGTGGAGGTGTAGAGTTTCTCTTGGCAAACAATTTTTTTTTGTTTTTTTTTTCTTTGGATTTTCGATATTTTTTATTTTTTTTTTTTAATTTTTCATATTTTGTTTTTTTTTTATTTTTATTAACTTATTTTATATATCAACAGAATTCTACGGTCTTTAGTTTGCGAAAAATGATCAATAATATTATCATAAAATGTATCATTTTGTTTTAAGTGTTTTACTAAATCTTTTTCAATAGATATCAAACTAACATTGTATAAACGATTTTGGTCCATTGTATTTCGCATGTAAGTTTCAATTCGTTTGAGAGTAGAAAATGATCTCTCCACCGATGCCGACGTGACAGGAATGGTGACTGTCAAACAAAGTAGTTTATAAAACTGAGGTAAAACTTGTTGCAAATCATTGTCTATCATATATTTTATCATATCGGCGTGAATGTCGTACTGGCCTAAAATATCTTTATCCGAGTAGGTATATAACCCATAATTCATTGTGCAGTGCTATTTTATCAAAAAATTTATATTTTAGAACTAAGTTATCTAAAAGTATATTGGGAAACTCTTTTGAAAAAGATTCGAAAAATCTTCTATTCGTCAAGTCGAAAAACTTCAATTCATGTAAATCGGAAAATCGAATCTCAATTTGACCTTCAATAGTATCTAAAATTTCATAAAAAAAGTTTGTTTATAATGTAGTTTCTTGTCTACCAAATTATATGTTTTCCTCCTTTAACAATATTCTGTTTACCGGTTAATTTAAACTTAATACTCGATGTAATATGTTCCTGCGATTTTTCATGTCTGTCTATACCACGAGCTAAATTTTTCAAATCATCATAACCCGAGTGCCCCCAACATGAAGTTGTATCAGATGTAAATGGCAAGCAATATAATTTATTGTGTATTTCGATTTTGAAACATACCTGTCATCGTCACCACTAATCCTTTCAAATCCGGTAAAGGCCGTTTATTTTCAAGAAAACACTTTTCTATCATATGTTAATCCACTAAATGGAATTTCTAAGAACCCAGCAACTAAGTCACTCATCATTTTACCTCGCGGTACAAAAAAAAGAACTAACGGAACACGACACGTGTCGCATTCTTCTAGCGGAAGGGTGGTAGCAAGTAATCGTATTTCATTCGACCGACGATTCCGTACGAGAAGCTAGCCTCCATAGGGTGTTGCCATATTCGCTCTTTTACCCTATCTGGCAATTGAACTGCTTGGAAAACGGCAACTGTGTTGACCAAACGTATTTAGCGTTTGAGATATATAGAGAATCTAGCCTCTGGCCACTGTTGCCAGATTAAAAATAACTACTGAGAACGGGGAATTAATTGTAAAATTTAAAGAATTATCAGAGAAACAGGAAATAAAATGGAGAATGATCATTAAGATAAATTGGTGAGGAGGCTGAGCCTCCTTAGCCTCCTTCGAGGAGCCGCCACTGGTTCAGAAGCTTGCTTGTTCTTACGGTAAAGTCTACAATCTACATAGGTCAAACTGGTCGTACAATGATTACTCGTGTGAAAAGTCGTTGACTCTATGAAGCTTCGAAATATTGATTGGTATGTATTCGCAGAACATAATGCTTGATGTAAATCATCAAATTCCTTTCGAAGAGTTGAAACTTCAGAAGCTAAGTTTCCAATTTCAGTCAGAGAAGAGTGAACCATGAAACTATCCATCAATTGAAACAAGCAATCTTCAATTTCAATCCCAGCTTCAGCAAGCCTTGATTTCGTGACGCGGTATCCATCTGGGATCCCAGATAATTTAATTCGTATTCTCATTTTCTTCCAAGAATAACATTGAATCGATTTTGAAAATTTGGAAATTGTAGAAAACAAATATCATTTAGTATAATGGAACATGAGTGATGGACTGTCTTCCATTATTAGGTACACAAATGGAGTACATATTTCAAATTAAATTAATTGCTTCTTACATCATGGGATAATATTCATTCATGAATACTGATAACCAAACAGTCTTCCTAGGGCGACCTGATGTTAAGGCTATCTATATTAAATTTAGTTAATTGGCCTAGTGGTTATTTGAATTGGTTTCGATATCTGGATGTCAATCGTTGCATTATATTGAATGAATTAAGGTTATTTGAATGGTAACAATACTATCTTCATAGAGATGATCATTAATTCGAGCTGTCACAGTTACATCTGCCATGCCATAAACAAACACTTAAGAAGATACGATGATCTTTTATTGGATCTAATACGAAACTAGAGTAGGTCAGGAAATAGATGCTAGTCAAGTTGAAGTTCCAGCAAATTATTGAATAATCTGCAAGCCATTCATACGTATGGAAATAAAGATGAATGATTCAACTATATTTACCATTAATCCTCTACTAACTTTAACCCGAAACAGTTTCACAGAAAAACATAATCCGGTTCTGAGCCATTTTGTATCTCTTAAGAATACCCACTTTATACAACATTTTTTTTTAAATTTATCTTCTGAAATAGTGTAACAAATGCGATAGAAGTGTACGAAAGTTTGAATTTAACGAAAACGCGCCCGGAAAGGCTCGAAGTAGTTTGAATGTGATCTGACGTCATGATGCTATTCTTCACAATATAGTACAAGGCCTGAACGCTGAGTACAAAAGTCCGTATATGACGTCATCAACAATAGGCGTGGAGAAGAGACGTAGGTCACGACAGTATCTTAGAAGTATAAGGTGATAAATATTAGAATTAAACAGTGTTTTAACTGTTTCTTGTGAAAAAGTATATGTAGCACCTTTTCCTAAGGTGTGATTGAAATGTATTTTTACCTGTAAATAAGCATATAAGAGTGTGTATGACTGAATAAAGTGCGTTGAAAAATGGAAAAATGTTTATATTGACGTTTGTTAGTTAATTATTTATGCCGAATAAATGTTGTGCTCCTAGCTGTAATGGAAATTAAAACAATGGCCCATAAGTTAAAATGATAGTTAGATAGATTAGTTTTCTTGAAGATAACGAGCTACAAAAACAATGGATATCGGCTGTCCCTGTGAAAGATTCCATGGTAAAAACAGTAACAGAACAAAATTCTCGTATTTGTACCGTAGTAAGAGTAAAAGTTAGAACGAATCGCATACAAAATATTCTGTATTATAAGTGACAATAATTAGTCGAGGAAATAAAGCAGAGAAGGTCGAAAAAAAAATCGGATGAACCGATTTTGATAATTTTATTCTAAATCAATTCAGGAAGTCATTTAGAAAAAATATTACCATTTTTATTTTCCTAATATGCATTTCTGCAGAGGAAAATACATCTTTTTGAATGCATTTTTAAGAGATAGCATTAAAAATGGCTAAATATAGCCAAAATAGGCCACAATTTCTTACGGGGGGTTTTTCGTGTTGCTGATCATTATTCCGGTGCCAGATTTGAACTACGACGCACCTGGGTCTCAGAACATCCTGGTACTATCGTCGTCTCCAGGGAATTCGCAAAAATACATTCTGCAAAAAAATTAAACCTGTTAGGGAGGTTCTCTTGAGCATACGAGTCATGACCATGACTTACAATAGTCACCTGGTGGTCAGGATACCTTGATGACCTAGGTCATCTCCATGGATTGTTTTTCAATGTGCTCTGAATAGCATCAATCTCGGGGGTTTTTGGTGCCGCCGAAGACGATTCCGGTGTCAGATTCGAACAACGACGCACCTGAGGATCATAGTATCCTGGTGCTATTGTCGTCTCCAGGGAATTCGTGAAATTATCTTTTGGAATGAGATGAAACTTGTGAGGGAGGTTCTTTTGAGGTCGCCAGTTGTGACCATGAACGTAAATAGCCTGGTGGTCGAGCTACCCTGAAGACCTAGGTCATTTCCATGGATTGTTTTGTTCTGAAATGCAATCAAATTCGTCTACCGGGTTTTTTTGAGGCCTCTGAACACGATTCCGGTGGAAATTAATATAAAATTCCTTTCCCGTTCCTGACTTCCTTTAATTCACTAATATAATTAAAAAGGTTCGAGTTCTACGATATGATTATAATTTTTTTTTTGATTATCTTTTTTTGCACAACTAGAAATAAAAAACATTGTTACTAAAAATTTCAAAATTTTTGCCGTTAAAATAGAAAATATTTCACTATTAGTTTTTTTTCGGATTAGAAAAATTCAATCAAGTTTCATTGTAGTATCACAGATCTGTTCACCAGATACTTCGGTGCTTGGTCCGAACTCCAGAAAAGTTATCAGAGATCCGAAAAGCCCCGGAGAGACGAATTTAGTTTTATTTCAGAGCATATTGAAAAACTACCAGGAAAAGAACCTAGATTATCATGACCCGTATGCTCAAGACCAGTGGCGGCTCCTCGAAGGAGGCTAAGGAGGCTCAGCCTCCTCACCAATTTATCTTAATGATCATTCTCCATTTTATTTCCTGTTTCTCTGATAATTTTTTAAATTTTACAATTAAATCCCCGTTCTCAGTAGTTATTTTTAATCTGGCAACAGTGCCCTGAGGCTAGACTCTACATATCTCAAACACTGAGCATGTGTTGTTCAACGCAGTTGCCGTTTTTCCGACCAGTCCAATCGCCAACTGGGTAAATCAGCGAAAATGGCAACACCCTCTGGAAGCTGGCCTGCGGCAGCCGCTCGCAATCTATGAAATACGACACGTGCGTTCTGCCGACTGCTGGGTAGGTCAGTCAGTGCTTGTTTATGTGTTGTCACGCCACGCGAAGTAAGGTTAGATTGTTGTCTGTTGTAAATTTAAAATGAGTGTTAGTGAGTTAGTTGCTGCCTTTTGGAAAGAATATTTAGTGGATTAACATATGATAAAAGTGTTTCTTTCAAATAAACAGCCTTTACCGGATTTGAAAGGATTAGTAATGTCAGGTAACTATCAAAATCGATCATTTAATACTAATAGTAGTATTGACAAGACGAAGTTTAGAAAAAAATCAATGATTTCCCTGTAATGCTCCAACTCGATGGAATTTTACATCACGTGCAATATTTACCATCCATAAAAATAAAGACAAATTAATTGAAACATTTGATTTTGTATTAAACAGTGATGACTTTTCAACAGATCAGGTTTCATTAAATGCTGCTGTTGGTTTAAAATTTTATTTAGAAAATGAAGAATTTTTGTTTTTTCTTGATAATTTTAAATTAGTATTTGAACAAACTGATCTTATTTTTCAAATTTTACAACATAAATTCACTGATATAATTTATTCAAGAGATCGTTTGAAACATCTCATTGGAAAAATTTCAAGTTTCCGTAATACAGAATTTCATTTTAATATTTTATTTGAAAATTTTTCAACTGATGAGGCTCCTCCCCGCGAAAAGGAGGAAAAGAGGAAAAGAGGAAAACATATAATTTGGTAGACAAGAAACTACATTATAAACAACTATTAAAGGTCAAATTGAGATTAGATTTTCCGTTTTACATGAATAGAAGTTTTTTGACTTGACGAATAGAAAATTTTTCGAATCTTTTTTAAAAGAGTTCCACAATACACTTTAAGATAACTTAGTTCTAAAATATAAATTTTTTGATAAAATAGCACGGCACAATGAATTATGCGTTATATACTCGGATAAAGATATTTTAGGCCAGTACGACAGTCACGCCGAAATGATAAATTGTATGATAGACAATGATTTGCAACAAGTTTTACCTCAGTTTTATAAACTACTTTGTTTGACAGTCACCATTCCTGTCACGTCGGCATCGGTGTAGAGATCTACTCTCAAACGAATTAAAACTTACATGCCAAATACAATGGGACAAAATCGTTTATACAATGTTAGTTTAATATCTATTGAAAAAGATTTAGTAAAACACTTAAAACAAAATGATACATTTTTTGATAATATAATTGATCATTTTTCGCAAACTAAAGACCGTAGAATTCCGTTAATATATAAAAAAAAGTTAAGAAAATTAATTAAAAAAAACGAAATATGAAAAATTCCAAAAAAAGGAAAAATATTGAAAATCCAAAAAAAATAAAAGACAAAAAACGAACAAAAAAATTTTTTGCCAAGGGAAACTCTATACCTCCACGTTGGTTCTTGCTGGGTAACAATTAATTTTGTCACTGAAGTAGCTGGTACGGTCGCTGTGCAAAGGTTAAAAGGCTGTGAATAGAGTATATTTTTACAAAAACGTTCTATGTCCAGCCTCCTGTCTCAAAAATTCACGAGCCGCCACTGCTCAAGACAACCCCCCTAATGTTTTCATTCCTTTGCAGAAGGTATTTTTGCGAATTACGTGGAGACGAGGATAGTACCAGGATGTTCGGAGCCCCAGACGAGTCGTAGTTCAAATTTAGCTCCAGAATCGTATTCAGCGGCCCCAAAACCCCCGAGATACGAATTGGATTGCATTTCAGAGCATATTGAAGAACAATTCATGATGATGGCCTAGGTCATCAGGGTATCCTGACCACCAGGTTACTATTGAATGTCATGGTCATGACCGGCAACCTCAAGGGAACCTCCTCAATAAGTTTCACTCCATTGCAAATGATATTTTCACAAATTTCCTGAAGTATTAAGTGTAATGGTCATGACCCGTGTGCTCAAGAGAACCTACTTAACAGGTTTCGTTCCTTTGCAGAAGGTATTTCTGCGAATTCCCTGGAGACGACGATAGTACCATGATGTCCTGAGCCGTAGCTTTGCTTTGCCGACCGAAATGTGATCTTGTGGAACAAAATTCAATCGACCTTAGTCACAATACCCGATATAGCGAACTCATTATTCCGAAAACCGCCTAAATTATTGGTTAAAGATGTTTCACATTCTTGGCTCCTGGAATATAAGAAATTGCAATTCTATCAACCTTTTCAAAAGTGAAATTAATAAATTTTTAGTAGTTAATTAAATTAGAAATACACCAACTCTTAGACATATTTATACAATCCTCGTTTTGCTAGATAAAAGATTATATAAAAATGTATGTATGTATATGTGTGTATTTAAGTATGTGTATGTGTATGTTTATGAATATGTTATTATATAAAAAATTCTCGGGAATTAGGTCACATTAACACTCTGTTATAAATGTTCGTCTTTACGTACGTTTCGGTCTCACGACCATCATCAGAAGACTTATTTTGTTAAAAAGGGGTTAACTAAAACTAATTAGCACAAGCGTCCATATCGCACAATCTTCAATCAAAAAGCTCACGCCGTCGAAACGAACAGAACCACGAATAATCGAAAATTGTATCGTTAATATTAAAGTATAGATTTTTTTGTAACAAGAAACCACTGTTAAGTAATATTCTCATAATGTACAAACGCATATTGCTATGGTCTCAAAGCAACTGAAGTTCTAAGCTATTTGTTTGTAATAACACGACCCAGATGTAGATTTATGACGTACTTGAAAAGGTTTTAGACCTGCATTGGAATTTAGTTTACTTTAAGCGTTCTTCCTAAAATATACTTTTAACATTATAAAGACGTATTATGTAGGAATTTGCAAGAGTTTTAATTAATCAAGTTAGTATAAATCTGACTCAATCCTTGAATATCATTCCTATGATTTACAGAATTTGAATCCCTTTTTATGTGAATCATCTCCAGGATAGATCTTTTATAATAATTGGTTTCTTTAGTTAAAATATTAACATTTTTGTAATCAAATTGATGGTTATAATCAAAACAGTGCTTAGCAAGGGCGGTGGAATTTTCTAAGTTATTATTTCTTGTGCTATACTTATGGCCGTACATTCTTTTTTGTAAATATTGTTTAGAGATTCCAGTATAAGTTCCATCACAATCTAAACAATTCAATTTATATACTGTGTGGGTTTGTTTATCTTTAGGTATTACAGGTTTTAGATTTGAGAAATATTTCCCAACACAGTTAGTAGGTTTATGCGCAACATTTATATCGTACTTTTTCAAACATTTCTTAATTTTTTCTGAGGTCTCCGGAATGTATGGTAAAGTTATATAATTGTCTGTATTACCTGTTATGTTATTTTTATAAGAAGAACCATTATAGATTTTGTTTATTCTCTCTTTAATGATAGGATTGTAGAAAGTTTTTGGGTAGCCATTCATTTCCAATGCATTACGAACAATTTTTAAATTTTTGGGACGGTCCTCTGCGTGGGATAATTTTACCGCGCGGTCTGTGAGGCTGTTTATGACACCTTTTTTATAACAAGCTGGTGCAACGGAATTGAAATGAAGATAACGTTGAGACCAGACTTCTTTAGTAAACCAAGAAGTTTTTATTTTTCCATCTGCATCATGCCTAATGGTCATATCTAGAAAATTAATGTTATTGTTTATTTCTATTTCACAAGTGAATTGAAGTTTACAATGGAAATTGTTAAATTTATCAATCACGTATTGAATTTTATCGTTGGGAACACACATAAGGCAATCATCTACATACCGTTTAAAGAATACAGGCTGAAAATCTAATGAATTTATAACGGATTCCTCTAGGCATTCCATTACGAGGTTAGCAATGGTAGCTGAAATAGGAGATCCCATTGCTCTGCCGAAAATTTGTCCAAAATATTGCTCACCGTACTGAAAATAAGTGCATTCTAAACAAAACCTTACCGCATTTATAAAATCCGATTGATCAAGAGGTGTGTGGTTTTTAATCTCTGGCCAACGTTTTTTGATGCAATTTAATGCCAAAACGACAGGTATATTTGTAAATAAAGAAACAACATCCAAGGAAATTAGTTGATGGTTTACTGGTACGGATTGATTTTTTATAAATTCATTAAAATGCCATGAGTCTTTCACATAAAATTCATTTGCCGTTGCACCAGCTTGTTATAAAAAAAGTGTCATAAACAGCCTTACAGACCGCGCGGTAAAATTATCCCACGCAGAGGACCGTCCCAAAAATTGTTCGTAATGCATTGGAAATGAATGGCTACCCAAAAACTTTCTACAATCCTATCATTAAAGAGAGAATAAACAAAATCTATAATGGTTCTTCTTATAAAAATAACATAACAGGTAATACAGACAATTATATAACTTTACCATACATTCCGGAGACCTCAGAAAAAATTAAGAAATGTTTGAAAAAGTACGATATAAATGTTGCGCATAAACCTACTAACTGTGTTGGGAAATATTTCTCAAATCTAAAACCTGTAATACCTAAAGATAAACAAACCCACACAGTATATAAATTGAATTGTTTAGATTGTGATGGAACTTATACTGGAATCTCTAAACAATATTTACAAAAAAGAATGTACGGCCATAAGTATAGCACAAGAAATAATAACTTAGAAAATTCCACCGCCCTTGCTAAGCACTGTTTTGATTATAACCATCAATTTGATTACAAAAATGTTAATATTTTAACTAGAGAAACCAATTATTATAAAAGATCTATCCTGGAGATGATTCACATAAAAAGGGATTCAAATTCTGTAAATCATAGGAATGATATTCAAGGATTGAGTCAGATTTATACTAACTTGATTAATTAAAACTCTTGCAAATTCCTGCATACGTCTTTATAATGTTAAAAGTATATTTTAGGAAGAACGCTTAAAGTAAACTAAATTCCAATGCAGGTCTAAAACCTTTCCAAGTACGTCATAAATCTACATCTGGGTCGTGTTATTACAAACAAATAGCTTAGAACTTCAGTTGCTTTGAGACCATAGCAATATGCGTTTGTACATTATGAGAATATTACTTAACAGTGGTTTCTTGTTACAAAAAAATCTATACTTTAATATTTAACGATACAATTTTCGATTATTCGTGGTGCTGTTCGTTTCGACGGCGTGAGCTTTTTGATTGAAGATTGTGCGATATGGACCCTTGTGCTAATTAGTTTTAGTTAACCCCTTTTTAACAAAATAAGTCTTCTGATGATGGTCGTGAGACCGAAACGTACGTAAAGACGAACATTTATAACAGAGTGTTAATGTGACCTAATTCCCGAGAATTTTTTATATAATTCATACTGGGTCAAGAATCTTATTGTATTAATTTTATGAATATGTTAATTTAAATCCAAAATGTAGAAATTCTGAATTTCTTTTCTTTTAATAAATTTCTTATTATTGTTATTGACCTTCGTGAAATATTATATTGTCGATTCGAATAAATTTATGACAGTATAATTTGACGACCTTCCACATCTTTACCTGTTTCTTATCATTTCCAATATATTTTCGGTTCCTGCGAAGTGGGGGAAGTCACGTGATCACAGTTTTTTTTAATTTAATAGATGTATTCCCAAAAAATAAATCGCTTGGTTATTCGCTTATAATAATACGAAGAACAGAGGAAATAAGTCGAAGGTAGGCGTTTTTCATAAGGCACCTTTTCATTTCTAATTTACACAAACACCCTTATCAATAAAGATTTTTTTTTGAAATCCCAAGAACAATCATATCTCTTGATTAAATGCTCTCACGTTTTTCTCTACTAGATCCCTACACTCATCTAATTGTACAACTTTTTTACCAATAGCTGATAATTCTATTCTATAACCATATTTTGGAGATTATGAAAAACTGTTTTTGTGCGTAGAAGATGAACAAATACCATGATGATTAAGCATGTATGCCTCAGATTTCACCATGTTCAAGACCTTGACGAGCTACATTCGTTAATCAGTATATCCAAAGCATTATAATTGGGCTTGAAAATGCCTTCTCTCCTCGACAATTTCTAAAAATGTCTGAATCATGAACCCATTTAATTTCAACATACATTGTTATAATTGAATTTATTCTTGTGGAGATCAGTGAATCAAATCGGTGCCCTATAAATAACTCAACTCATTAAATTTCCATTGAAGAAACATTTTGAAATGCGAATTGGCTAAATGTAACATTGGCAAATAACTTTTAATGCACGTTGTTAGAGACTAAACAACGATAAAGCCGTCTGGTGCATCTATGCATTGGTACTAAATTAGAATTGTCCAGCGCCACTGGTAATTCTCATTAGCTGGACCCATTACAGAATGTCCTAATATCCTGCACAGCTAATGGAGCTCTATATGCAGATGCACACAACAACCTAAAACCATTTATAGACAGAAGGCATTACCCTGTAAATTGACTTATTACACTATTCGCGAATACTTATCTACTTTACATTTGGAATAACAGAAAGAAATTGTAACCAGAAATGTTAACATTAATGAAAAAGTCCATGTGCTTATATCATAATCAATTAATTATGCAGTCGGTTGCATAGTCAAATCGGTTTTAAATCAATTACCAGCTGTAGACTTTTACAAGAATGATTGATGAGATCATTTACTCCAGATAAAAGTGGACTGTAAATGGCTAGTAAACATCAGGTTATATAACAGGATAGTGTTTCGACATTAAACGTAAGGAAACATAATCTGATAACATCCATCGAATATTTCAAAAATCGACCAATAACTATTGTGAAAGATCCGTAAACAAACTATTTCTCACATTCTATAATTTATGTGAGTCAGATTGAGCTAAAAGAATATCTACCTGTCAGTTTTGATATGGAATATTTGTTCATCAACATTATCATTCTAGGGTTTTTTTGTTGCCAAGATGCTGGTCCTTTTCACTAACAGCCAATTGCCACATGGGTTTTACTGCATTCCAGTTAGATGGTTGGTTGTAGCATTTTTTAGGAGATAACCTAGGTTGCCCGTATATTGCTCATTGTAACGTGTAAATTTCACTTAACGGCTTAGAAATGGCCGCTGTAGTACAATCGGTTTACTCCTGTGACGTCAGCTATGCTGGACCGTATATTCTAAGAGTCATGGACCGTATATTCTAAGAGCCATGGTTGTTCGGTGTCAGATCCGTAGTTACCGCTTCTATTTCGAGGTTGTTCTGTGAGACAACGCGACGCCGGAAAGAAAGAGAAAATGGCGTACTTCTGGTAAAATCGTTCAAGTGAGAAGTCATTTGCTAGGTTATTTCAACAGGGAGGTGATACCAAGCTTGTGTTTGGAACCAAATTCTGGGAATATTCTCCCGTTGAAAGTAGAGGCATCAATTACCAATTTGTATTGAAATAATTGGATTTATTGAAGTAATTAATGCACCTTAAGGGATCAAAACTTAGTTTCGACGTGACTGGTTGTGAACGGAAGTAAAATTTGTCTTATTGGAAGGAAAACCCTATCGTGATAGAGGTAAATATCTTTGTAATTCCATTTGATTTATTCACTGACTTCAGGAATTAATTTGCCTTCATAGGTGGTATCTGACAGAACATAGGCTAGTCCTAATTGTTCAACAATTGTTATGTATTTTGTTCATGTCTGTCTTCTGACGACAATAGAACAATAGAGGTTTGAACATTTTGTGATTTCAGGGTTCTTCCTCTTCCTTTTTTTGTCTATGTTGTGGAAATTCAACAAGTGTATTGATGCTGGCTTGAATCTGCTGTGGAAAAATAACTTTAGGAGTCGCTGATTTAATTGTGACGTACAATCGTGGAACTGCATTACAACTGTGGCAGGAGTCCCCTACATCAAGTAGAAGTAATAATTCATAACCGAGCAAGTACAACACCTTATCCGGCTCTCACCAGGTCAGGCTATCGATTTTGATTTTATGTAACATTTGTAATTAATCATTGAATATTTGTATCTTGTGTAAATTCAACTGTTCACTTGATCTAATGATCTAAGTAATTACCTTCATCCTTATTTTCCATTCATTCACTTCATATCTCATTAATATTAAATTCTGTCATAAACTATATCAATACATATTAATATTTCAAAGTAAATTTCAATCATTCTGGGTACAGGTCTTTTATTTCTTTCTTTCAGGGTAATTTAACCTGGGGACTTGAGTATTTGTATCCCCTAGTTATATACATGATTCATTGGTTGGTTGAAATACTCTGGCGCCCGAATTCTTAACATCCAAAATTATAACTCACGACCGTCTTCACTGTAGCTGTCGGCAACCAAGTCATAGAATAGAGCTTCTAGTTTATCCTTGAGTAAGAGTAAATTGTAACCCTTACAATTTTGCGATTTAATGGCTCGCTATAAGGCCCTTTTTGCGCCATAATTATTACTTATTTATATTTTAATATACATACATACATGTTTTATATACATGGATTGTAGAATGTGAATATATAGAAGTTGTGAGAAATATATATAAAACTTTAGCTCCGTATATTCGCCACTGGAGGTTCAGTCTAATATATTAGACTGAGCAATTATCAATCAGGTTCGGCAACACCGATGATAAAACGTAATATACACAACGCCGATTGCTTTTGGCATGGAATATGTCATATTTCACTTTCGTTCTGATAAGTTCAAGTTGTGAAGAACTGGAATATATTCAAGGAAAGAAGAAATAACTATATCCAGCTTTGAGGAAATGAGATGAAGATAATAATCAATGAAACTAGTGAAGACAGGTTCATGTAATTTTGCAATAATCACAAGAGGTACGTGAAACAGATGTTGTCAACTATTTAACTAGGTATCAACAATAAGTATGAGAACATTCTTGTAGATCTAAAATACATTGTTTTTGTTCTAGGTATTATTTTCAGGATGAAGGAAGTATTGAAATATGGGCCCCACTGTTACATTGATAAATCAAAACAAACATGACGTTAAACAACCTACTGAGGACTAGACAACTGAGGAGAAATGTGAAGGTGACTATTGAGAAGCTACTAGACACAATTGACGACCTTATAGACATAAAAATGTGGAAGAGGATTGTGGATATTGAACGGCCAAATGCGAACAGCTATCAGAACCGAATTATATAAAAAGCTCACATGAAGACAAGTGGTTAATAACAATGTGGAGGTAAAAAATGACTCTCAAGTATATGGACAATTCAAAGTAGTTATTAAAAGACCTCAACACTGTATACTATAAATTTAAAGTATGTGAGAAATAATGTAGGACACTACTCTATACTGCAAAGTATGCAAATACCAGAGTGGTAGTGTCTTGAATATGCAGTAAAGAATACCTAATGGCAAAAACTATAAATTTTCAAATGGACACACCCATTTGTTTTATAGCAGCCGTATTCAGCAAAAAAAATTTGGGTAACTTTGTGTTTGGTTCCCTATACCTAAATATTATCGGCGTTTTCAAGTTTGGTAAATCTAGTTGGCCATGGCTAATTATAAGACTGTCAGAGAATGAAGAAATGTCATTTAGTTTCAAATTATTGTAAACAATGCCGGCACGGTTGAATTACACAAACGAAGACTATTTAAATTTATTTATTATACTGGGTTCCCCATAATAGACTACTCATTTTAATATTTGAATTAAAATTTGTTTAGTTAACAAAACAAACTTTTTATTTTACTAAATAACAGCTAACTCTTGGGGATTTATGATAACTTATAAATATTTGGCTAATTTAAAAATCACGTCTTCTAAATGACCTCCACCAACTTCAACACATTTTTCAATATTAGATAAAAAGTGGTTCATTACACGGCGTAGCAAACCTTCGTCTATTCCTTCAAGTTCTTCACGAATTTTGACTTTCAGTTGCTCGATTGTACCTGGACGACTCGCAAACACTTCGGCTTTTAGATATCCCCACAGGAAAAAATCGGGTGCCGTTAAGTCGGGGGACCTCGAAGGCCAAAGCAAATCTCTGAATCGAAAAATGAGTCACCCATTAAACATTTCTCACAGGACCCACATTGAGTTTCTGGCGGTATGAACTGTTGCCCCATCTTGTTGGAATAGTAAGGCATTGTTTAGTAATCCTCGCCTATTTAATTCTGGAATGAGAAATGTCTCTGGCATAATAACGTAGCGCTCGGATGTTACTGTTACAGCGCGGTTATTTTCATCCTCAAAAAAATAAGGGCCAATAATACCAAAAGATCCTACTCCGCACCACACAACAACTTTTGGATTATGGTGGTTCTGTGAAAAGATTTCACGAGGATTTTCATTTGACCAGTATCTAAAGTTCTGTTTATTGACCATGCCGTTCAAATAAAAATTTGCTTCGTCGGTCATTAGGTGACTGTGAATTGCTCCTTGATGTAAATCCAAAAATTCTTGACAAAATGCTAACCTTGCTTCTTTATCTTGATTGCTAAGATGCTGTGCCATTTGGTATCTATAGGGATGAAATTTTAAATCCCTTTGAAGAATTCGATCTAAGCTTCCCTTCGATATTCCTAGGATAAGGGTTTGTCGATTAGCAGACCTTTTAGGACTTCTCGTAAACGCAATTCTAACTCGTTCAATATTTTCTGGTGTACGAACTGTTCTTCGACGTCCAAGCTTCTTCAAATTTTGTACAGAACCATTTTCACGCCAATGACGAACCCATAACTTAACAGTTTTACGATTTGGCGCGTGACCCCTATAGTTGTTATTAAACTGACGCCGAAATGCACACCTAACTTCTTCTATCGAATTGCTTCTTATGTAAGTTTCTACACAAAACACACGTTGTTGGACTGAGTAATCCATGAAAAGTCAAACGGATGTTGAAATAATGTCTCAAAGCAAAAAAATTAAATAATTATTGATGAAAACTAACAAACTTCTCGTAGAAAAATTATTAATTTAAAGTTTATTTGTGACAGGCGTCTACTTGATTAATAATTTACTTAAATCTCAAAGAAGATAATCCCACAGAGAACAACTTATTTAGTTATCTCGTAGGGAATTTATTAATAATATAAAATGGGTAGTCTATTATGGGGAACCCAATATATGGAGAATGCGACAGAGTTATAACAAGACCGGGTAATACATTTGCTGCTCAATATCCCGAAAAACAGAAACCATCAGCAAACATTGTTAAGCGAATAATACACAACTTTTAACATTTCGGCTTCGTCAAGTCAACAATACAAAAGAATAAGTTAATTGTAAGCAACGCCGATAATGAAATTGCCGTTTTGCGGCCACGGTCGTAACTCGAGGCTGTTTCCTATGTGAGAAGTGACTCCGCTAAGCGTCAACTGTCGCGTAGTACCAAAAAGGGTGGCGCAGTAGTCGAAGAGCGTTCTCTGACAACTGTCATTCTTGACTTGTAAACACAAGGAATACCTGCGTTTTTAGAAACAAATTACGAAACCGTGCATTGTGCCGAAATGCAAAACGGGGTACAAAAGTGTAAAGCAAGAAAGTTCTGTTTTTAAAGTGCCGAAAGATGCGGAAATGCGAAAAAAGTGGATGCTTGCGATTCCGGAAAGAAATCGTTTTAACGAGATCTTTTATGTGTGCGAAAAAGGGGAAATTATTTTTAAGGTGAGTAATACATTTTGACAAGAGTAACAGTTCTATTCCTCTCTCAAATCAGAATACTTAGTAACACTGCTTGCGATTACGGAAAGAAATCGTTTTACCACTTCGATCCAAGTGCTAGCTAGTGGCTGAGCGAGGGACTACGAGTTTGGCGACGCGTAAGAGACCCATGTCAAACATACGAGTTCCCAGACCTGTATGTACGACCGTGTTCGCGGCATATCCAAATAAATCTATAGGACAGTGTTCTGTAGTGTCAGGTATATCAAGATTTCTAATTAACTGATTATTGCAAAGACATAAGTTACACCCGTATTCATTTTCAATGGTTCAACAGTTGAAACCCACCGACTTCCCTATGCGAATGAATTTTGGAGAATTTATTCTGCCGATGTTTCAAGAGGATGAATCATTTTTGAATAACATCATTTGGACGGATGAAGCAAAATTTACTGAGAATAGATTATTAAACCGTCACAATTCTCACCACTGGAGCGATTCGAATCCCGATGTTTTTAGATGCACAAAATTCCAAGACAGCTGGCTATTTATATGTGTTATGTCATCACGAATGATAGAGAAGTAGCTTTACACTTCTGCGAAGAAAATTTAAATGATAAAGGCATAAACTCAATAATCATAATTTTTCAGTTGAAGGATATTCAAATATTTTAGGGAATTTTGAAATAAATTACATAGAAATTTTTTTCGAATAATGACATTTTTGCAACAAAATTATACTTTATTATTCATAACCGGCTCAGGAAAATCTCAAATTTCCAGAATTTTCCATCTGGAGAGAGTTTTTTGGGAAAACTAACTGCGGACGTGATCAGCGACCAAAAAAACATACTAGGGGTCATTTTCGGCTCTTAATTCATTAATTTTCCAAACTTTTGGATTGTTTTTATAAGAATGCTCCTCTGAGGGGTAGACAGGTCGACCCTCGCGGTCTTGATAGTCATGAATGATCTAAGGGGTATTAGGAACAAAATGCAAAAAAAAATTGAAATTCTAGCTTACTTCATTTTTTTCTGGTTCGTTGCCTGGACTATATGGTTTTGGTATCACTTATAGTCCTGGTTATGAAAAGGAAAAAAAAATGTAAGTCCGAATCAAAAATTTTTTTTTGCATTAGCTCCAGGAGGTTCTCAGGATCATTTATACACCTTGAAACCTCTTGGGAACCCCAACCACACCGTTCGGGGGCAAAAATGGCCCGAAATCTCCGAGTCTTAAATTGTATTTGCTACAAAAAAAGGTGTTTTGGCATTTCGAGTGCACCTAGAAAGTTTTTTGGGTCGCTGAACACGAATCCGTAGCCAGATTTACTTGCAATCCATCGTAGGGGTGGTCGAATCGACGAAATTGATCAAGTTTGCACCCCTATATGTTATTTTGCAATTTACGTGTTTTAGGCATTTTGAATGCACCAAGTAGGTTTTCTGGGTCGCTGAATACGATTCCGAAGCCAGATTTAGTCGAATATCATCGTAGGGGTGAGGAATCTACAAAAATGGCTAATTTGAACGCTTCTAAATTTTTATTATTTTTGCATTTTAAAATTACTTCGGAGTAAATCTGGCTTCGGAATCGTATTCAGTGACCCAAAAAAAAACCCTTGATGCATTCGAAATGCCAAAAACACGTAAATTACAAAATAACATATTAGGGTTGCGAAATTGACAAATGTTTTCGATTTTGCCACCCCTACGATGGATTGCAAGTAAATGTGGCTGCGGATTCGTGATCAGCGACCCAAAAGACCTCCTTGGTGCATTCGGAATGCCTAAAACACGTAAATTGCAAAATAACATATTAGGGGTGCGAAATTGGCCAATTTTGTCGATTTGACCATCCCTACGATGGATTGCAAGTAAATTTGGCTACGGATCCGTGTTCAGCGACCCAAAAAACCTCCTAGGTGCACTCGAAATGTCAAAATATCTTTTTTGTAGAAAATACAATTCAAGACTTGGAGAATTTGGGCCATTTTCGCCCCAATGAGTGGGGTTAGGGTCCCCAAGAGGCTTCAAGGTGTATGAATGATCCTGAAAACCTCCTGAAGCTAATGCAAAAAAAAATTTTTGATTCGAGCTTACACGTTTTTTTTTAAATTATAGCTAAAATCTCGGTTCACAGCCTGGACTATTATCTGACTACTTAAGATATATTAAATAACATTCGATCGATTTCAAAGAAGGTTGCGTTCCAACTTTATTTCAACTATTTTCCACTCTCAAATATCATTGTAGTGGAAACATACAAATTGTCGTGGTTTTGTTGAAGGTTTACCATCCTCTAAATAATCAGCAGGATGTCTTATAATAATAATAATAATATAATAATAATATATATTTGCAAGTATAAGTATTACAAATCAAAAACAATATACATACCAAATAGCAAATATAGAACATAACACGTAAATGTATCAGGTACATTTGTATGTGTTTCTTTATTCAAAGAATTAATATAATACCACTTTCTAAATATAACAACTATTTACACATAATGAGACATTTAACAAAAACAAAATCAAATACAAAAACAATCGATAGAATCAGAGAAATGTATGAGTTTTTTCCTTATTATTATGGTAGTGAAGTTAGATATTTTTTATATCAATCTGGGAACATATGTCATTTTTCGGAGTACTTAGTATGTGAGTTTTGCATAGTTTTTTGAATATAACGAGAGAATTAGCTTGTTTTATATAGTTAGGTAACTTGTTGAAGATTTTTGGTCCCAAATAATAATGGCTACGTTGACCAATTGTCTTTCTCATGATTGGAACAGGTAAGTCATTTGAATTCCTTATGTTATAACTATTTTCTTTTATCATATTTCTATTTCCAGTGTACATATGAGTTGCCAAAATGAGGTAGTATAATTGTCTGCAGTCCATAATGCCAGTTAGAGGGAATAGTTTTTCCGACGGGTACGTGTTTTTTTTATTATATATTATTTTAATAATACGTTTTTGTAAAACATTCAGTTGTTCAAGGTCTGTTTTATATATTCCACCCCATCCGATAATACCATATCTCAGGTGTGATTCAATTAAGGCATTATAGAGAATCATCAAATGTTCTATGTTCAAAATTGGTTTAAAATATTTAAAGTAATATACGAAACATCTAATTTTTTTTATTACGACCTCAATTTGTTTCATCCATTTTAAATGTTGGTCTATGAAAATACCCAGGTACTTCACACATGTAGTAGATTTAATTTGGAATAATGAGTCTTTTTTTTTCAAATTTAATTTATTGAAGGGAGGCAATCCATTTTCGTAAGAAGCGAAAGCAACATATGTTGTTTTTTCTAGGTTCATGGTTAAGTAGTTGTTGTCAAACCAATCTTTAAAATTGGCAAAGTCAGCCTCTACAAGGTTCTTTAGATTATGCCAGCTGTCGCTTTCGTAGAAAATAGCTGTATCATCTGCAAAAATTATTACTTTGCCTCTTGTATTCACCATGAAGATATTATTGATATATATTATAAATAATAACGGACCCAGGATAGTACCTTGGGGTACTCCAAATACTAATGTACTTTGTTCACTGTAGGAATCCTCTATTTTTACAAATTGTTTCCGGTCATTCAGGTAATTTTTGATTAATTCTAAGGGTGTACCCCGAACTCCAATATTATAGAGCTTATCCAATAATTTTTCATGTGAAATGGTATCGAAGGCCTTAGCCAGGTCTAGGAAAATACATAGTGAAGGTTTGCTATTGTCTAATGCTTTATATATGTTTTCCGTCAAGTCCGAAATGGCGTGTTCCGTTGATTTACCCGTCTGAAAACCATATTGGAAGGGCGATAGTATGTTATATTTCCTTATGAAACTCATCAACCTGTTTTTCAAGAGTTTTTCAAAAATTTTCGTGAAATTCGTTAACAGTTTTATGTATTGGGATAACTATTGATGTTTTAAAATCCGAAGGGCATACTCCTGAAATAAATATTTTGTTAACAATTATAGTTAGGGGATTGATGCTTTTGTAGATTTAAAGCTGCACTGTATAATAAGTATTGACGTCTGTCTTTTGATTATTCCAGTATCAATGAAAATGCCGACCCAAAGCGAATTATCAAGAATTTGCCAATGAGGTATTTTGCAATAAACTACTTCTAACTTGAAATTGCTTGTTTATCAGGAAAAAAATGTCATTAACAATTACGCGTAGCTGACTTAATATTTATTGAGACACAATCATTTCGCTAAGTGCATTTCTATCATTCCATTCACCAGACTTTTTCCTTGCACGTCTCTGATATAACCAATGTGAAATAACTCGGATATAAATTACTAAGACAATTCGTACGCACGAACGCCGACTATATTATTCTCCGAGGTTAGTTTCAGGAAGTTGAATTTCTAATAAAATTCACTTTTCATATTCCATTTGTAGAAGTCACATTGGATGATCGCCAACCACAGTTGGCCCGGACTGAATCACTTAAATGTGTAACTTCCTCAAGAATGGAATCATTTCAAGATAAATACACTTTTATGATATACAAATGGGTATTTACCAACCGAACGAGTTTTCGTAAGAGTTTTTGGAAAATACTTATGATATATTGAGAGAATTACAAATTGTTGAGTTAAGGATGCTACTGACTTCTTCTTACAGAAAAATAATGATCAAAATACAATAATAAAATGGGGACAAGAAATATATTTATAACTTTAGTAAAAATACGAATATATTGACAATTCATTCAAAGAATAAGAAACACATTTTGGTGTAGCAGTCAATAGGAGTTAGAGTTGCTCTAGGTCGAACAGTTAAACACGTTCATCAGTCCCAGACACATTTCTCTTAACGTCATCAGTGAAAGAGTAAGACAATGAAGTCACTATTCGAGCATCTTCGTCAGAGGTATGGGAGAGTGTTGTACTTTGAGACATTTTTCTTCTTTTATTTTTTATTTCAATCAGCTTACTTAGTGTTATTTTGGCTATTCATAGCAAAATCCCTAAAAAAGTTATGTAATATTATCATATTTTTTTATACTTTGACTACGCTAGAGGGAAACCTATAATGTTCGAAAAAAGTTGTATGAGCCAACGGTGGAATATTGGGAGAGGTGATAGGCTTTCGAATTTTTCTTGACCTTTCGGAGGTTATAGGCATAGGGAAAGACCACACTAGGTAGAGTTCCACAACTTCGCTGTTCGATAAAAAAATTAAGTCTGATAGGAAGAAATGCGGCAGGTCTCGAGCTTGACAATGAAGGGGTGACTAGTTTGAGCTCCTCTAGTCCGCCTATATGGAGTTTCTCGTGGTGAAACAACGATACGAGATTTCTGATGAACACCGACCATGGAAATATCTATAGAAAAAGGAGAGATCTCCCACTTTTCTACGATGTTCTAGAGTGGTCAATGATCTCGTAGGTGTAACATTATCAATCAAACGAATAGCTCTCTTTTGGATAGAATCCAAGAGCTTCAGCGTATGTTTGGGAGCCGAGATTCTGAGGAAACAAGGCGCGAAGGGACTGAAACTGCCGTCGCACTCGCTAAAGCGGGGGTGGAACAACCCCTGATTGGACTAGAGCCAACCTGTGGCCACAGCGAAATCAGTAGTCCAGAAATTGCTGGAGGCAGAGCACCGTGACTATCGGAGGGAACTGCCCCGTATGTCGCACTCCAAGCGACTAATGTGAGACCTCCAGCAGCAAGGAGTCAAAAATCTACTGACGTTCAGCAGACAAGAAATAAGGAATAATATTCCATTCCTGACCAGACACGGCCCATGCAAGAAATATCTCTGCAAGATGGTTCAGGTAGATCAGTTCACATGCAGGGGTTACGGCGTGGAAGATGAGACACCCATGCATGTGCTGTGGGGACGACAAAACTACACCCGAGGAAAGTATCCCCTACATCAGGCTACTAAATTTCATAAAATACATCGGACTGATGAGGAGATGTATGTATGAGGGCACAATAGGACACTGATGACCGCAGTGCGGTTGGGTTCCCTCTGAAGGAAGGAGAACCAACAAAAAGGGGAGAGGTTATAGTCGGTAAGAATCCGGCCCACCCGGGGGCAAGGCCACCGAGGTGTCTATGCAAAATTTTCCCTCCTCCACGCACAAGGACAAGTCCTTAGTTGCACTGCATTTTTTTATATCAAAAGACAATGTCATGTTATTCATTGCGGTGAAAATACAAATTACTATTCATCGTGTGTCTTGAAATGAATATATTCTAGTAAAACTAAAGTAAAGAATAACTGTAAAAGTACTGGCACTTTTTAAAGGATGATTGAAGTTCCTTTCGCTGGTATCCGTTGAACGGATTATAGCAATTATTCTTTTGAGGCTGCGAATTAAATTGAATTGCACGAGTGACAATTTGTTACATTAGATACTTCCTTACGTCTAGCAGTATTATGTTGATGTATATTTAATTGTAAATTATTTCTATGTTATGTGTGTCTTATTACAATTACATGGCCAACATCGTAAAATAAGCATCTAACCTAAAGTTCAGATATATACTACTGGTATTCCGAAAAAATTGAATACTACAAATTCGAGTTTCTAAAAAAAGATTGCTTCATTCGAAAACCTTATGGATATGATTCGTTCAGAAGACGAGTTAAATTTCAAAATTCATCATTTTCGCAGTTGAATATCTTAATTTTCTGAATTAATCATACCATTGATTAATTTACGCTGAACATAAATCCCTTTTTTTTCCTTGGATGCTGGTCTTTCCACCAGGTGCACTTCAGCCCCTAGGGCTATTTGTGAATTCCTGTTGGATACTTTGCAACACCCACTCCGTAACTCTTGTCACTTGTACCTACTAGTCTACAAAGTTTCTTCACCGGTTGGATGTTGTAGCTTTTGGGGTATAGCTTAGGCTGTCTGTAAATCTTTTTTCTTTTGGGATCTGATCTCTCGCATCCTGACACAATATATTTGGCACTTTCTGTTCTATTGCCGCATTGTCTGCAGGATAGTCCTCCTCTGTACAGCATCATTTTGTGCAGGTATCCTCCCTT
Organism: Endomychus coccineus; assembly: GCA_958510875.1. Taxonomy (NCBI): domain Eukaryota; kingdom Metazoa; phylum Arthropoda; class Insecta; order Coleoptera; family Endomychidae; genus Endomychus; species Endomychus coccineus. Next base: position 111,747,247 of record OY294070.1, on the reverse strand, counting down.
TGTGTAGTTCTCCAGTTGTATTTTTAGACGTTTCTTCAATCATGTTCTCCCGTGGTGCTTGCGTAGATCTTCATTCCTACGCTCTCTTTGTTGTTGTTGACTCAGTTCCGTATACTCAGGCGGCGAGTACTGATTCCGAGCTAATATATGGAGCTGATGAGCAATTTCTGACTAGTTCATCAGCTTTTCTTGGAACCAACGTACAAGTTATTTCGTTGTGTTCCGCCAGAGCTTTTCTCGGCATTCCCATACCAGTATTGATGTTACTTTGGCCGTAAGCGCCTTCAGTGACACTATAAATAAGAAATAATCACCTTTATCCACTAAAAGTTAAAGTACTGAGGACCTTTCGACTATCAAATAGTTTACTACTTGAATTTACTCTGATGATACTCAGTACTTGAATTGAATCTGCTACAACACTAACAAACAGGATATTAATTGATCTCAGGAACGAAAATTAATCTATATTAAAATTCTACTACCCTTGACAAGGAAATTATTTATATCTTTATAGAGATATTATCTGAACAACAATGAAGAAGAAATTAAAAATATTTTAATCACTTAGACACTTAGAGTGTGGAATCTAGGTAAAATATATATTACTTGAATTATTATAAGCCATCGATTATTCTTTCGGGAGTACAAACAGGCTGGACAAGAAGATTAGCTTACCGAACGAGTAGGTGGTGAAGAACTCTCCTTTTTCTAAAGGTAATCAGTTTTTATGAAACCATTGAACCGGGGATGGACCCACGTGCAAAGCTTAGAATTTATGTTCAATTTAGAATACCGGGGCAGACCCCGCCCACACGTTATTAAAGCGACCTATAAAAATAAGGACTAACTTTTAGCTAAGCATACTTCCTTGCTGGCCCAGAAGTCGGTGCCCCGGATACGAGATGAAATGAATGTCAAAAATACCACTCGAAACAGGGCTACCGCGCCCAAAAACAATACATATCTTGATTATATGAAATAATAACTACTTTGTTTTTATACCACTTTTATTAATAATAACGTGAAAACGTAACTATAGTTTCAACACCGAAGTGCCATTATCAAACAATTAGAAAATTATGAAGAAAACAATGAAACAGGTCAAGTATAAATAGAGTAAAGTAAAGTAGGGTTGAGATTAAGGGATCAACGGAAATTCCAAAAACAGGTAGATCCTAGGAAACTACACTATTATATCGGGACGCACCGGAATTCGGTCCCGCTACCTGCGGAAGGGACTACCTGTAACGGATTAAATTCGAAGTGTGGTCCCACCAGCGAAAATGCGATTTCGGAATTGGGTCCCATGTACCTACTATTTGTTTAATTTGACTTTTATTTTCCTTCACATTTTTTTGGGCTTAGGACCAACAGTACACACTTATTGTTGTTGTACTGGCATGTCAAAAAATTTACGCTAAATGCGTATCGTCAAAAATAAAAACAGTACGTGAAATAGTAATTAAATGGCATATTTACAAATGTACGCTAAACGCGTATCGTCGTATATTATGTACATATATATATTTAAAAATCTTAACACAAAATGGGGCCGAATTTTTTCGAAACATGTCGAATGAACGTATAACGGTCAATTATACCATTTTGAAATAAAAAATTTTGTTCAGAAAGAAAGGCCTCTTTTTCTTGCGAAATTTTGGTTTTTGACGCAGTGCTACGCATTTTTACGTAAATTTCACATTGAACATCTGTAAGTGCTTTTATAAATACGTGGATGTTGGGATGGGGAGCATTAAACATTGCATTAAATTTTGCGTGGAATGATTCGCAGTTATTGGTGGTTCGCGTTACAGATGACGAAAATTCAGCCCAAACGTGCGGAGGAAATAAAGAATCAGACTTAATATAAGTATTCAGGACAAATAAACACGTCTTACACTCTGCACTTCAGAAGAACAATTGCTAAAAATAATCCTTAATACCCACATGAAATCTACCTGCTTCGACAGCGGACCGAATTACGAAATCACCCTTTCGGATTTGGACAAGGTCCCTGTGAGCAGGTAGTCCCTTCCACAGGTAGCGGGACCGAAATCCGAAACACCGTTATATCGTAAACATAGCAGCAATTTGTGAAATAGTGTGATTATAATTTAATATTCTAAGAATTATTTAAAGAGCGGTTTGAAAGACAATACAGTATTACATAGTAAACAAGGTAACAATTTGTGAATTAGTGTGATTATAATTTAATATTCTAAGAATTATTTTAAGAGCGGTTTGAAAGACACATGGAAAGATCACTTTGATATAGGTCTAACTGATCATTGAGAATATTTTTATTAGAGTTTTTGACACCTTTATAAATCTCTATTGATTCTAATGTATTCAATTTAAAATCTATGGTTTGGTTATGTAAAATGCTAAGGCTATCTAAATTAGGGAAATTATGACCAGTTTGTAAAAAATGATTAGCAAAGGTTGAGTCAGTTTTGTTGAGTCTAAACGAGCGAAAATGTTCTTCGTATGTCAATTTGAAATTACGACAAGTTCTACCTATATAAAAGTCATCACAGTCTGGGCAAATCATCTTATAAACTCCAGGTTTTCCATATTTATTGGTTTTGTATTAAATTATAATCACACTAATTCACAAATTGCTGCTATGTTTACGATATAATACTGTACTTTCCTATGATCTACCTGATTTTGGAATTTCCGTTGATCCCTTAATCTCGACCCTACTTTACTCTACTCTATTTATTCTTGACCTATTTCATTGATTTCTTCATAATTTTCTAATTGTTTGATAATGGCACTTCGGTGTTGAAACTATAGTTACGTTTTCACGTTATTATTAATAAAAGTGGTATAAAAACAAAGTAGTTATTATTTCATATAATCAAAATGATAAATTACCATAAAGTAACGGTTTCCACCATCGATTTTTTGAATACATATCTTATTTTCACCACTTTACAGCGATATACAGAATTTTATATCCATACGACCAAAAGCGTTCAAGCAATCGTCTCCACAGTGGGTTACGCACGCACACATATACATCATATCAAGGATAGCCTAGATCTGTTGAGAAATGCTCAAAACTGATATATCCGCGAAAATCCGGAAATTTTTTCAGGTTGATTACAATACTTATACACTGTAAACCACTCGTAGTGAGGAAAGTAAAAATAAATCACAATTTCTAGTTAATAAACTATTGTAAGCTACCAGAAATTGAGAGGATATGCATAAATTTATTAACGGATAATTCTAGATAGAAAGATAACACCTGAGGCAGGCGAACACTGACGCCAGATATAAAGTCAAATACAAAGTCTACAGTTTTCCAAATATTTGTTCGGTCTTCCTGTGAAAATATCCTCGGCGGATTATTATTGACAAAACGATCTCATGAGGCGAGTCGTCCCTTGCTGTTTCAACAAACGTTTTATAAAGCTCGCCAACTGATTGGATATCGGAAATTGCTAGTTCTTTCTGATTGCTATTTACTGCCTTCGCTTCGAAACTTTACTTTTACCTTGGTGAACATTGCCGTTACGTTAATTAATAAACACCATTAACGTGTAAATACTGTAATTGCTTTTTCTATTATATATTGTCAATCCACAAAGTCAAGAACTATTGAGGAAACACACGTTGTTTACTGTCGTTTCCTCACGATCGAGAGGTTGAATGACGCAACAATGTAAGAGTAAAGAATAGGCAACACAATCAGGTATACTTCGAGCAACAATATCATAATGACGCCCGGCGACTTTATTCTCTCGAAGGCTTCCTTAATGCAAATGATTCTAATGATTACTTTTACGGAAAATTGTATAACGCATTTGACGTAAATTGAAAAAAAAAATTATAAACGCAAATTTCCGGCTCGGTTCAGCTGTCTATTATAAAAGATCTGAAACAAACGCACAAATATTTCCAGCGTTATAAAAGGAATGATGATTTCGTTGCCTATGACGAATTTGAACGCCTAACGCAAAAAGTCAAATGTGATATAGAATCCTACCTACAAAAAATTTCTGGCAGCTGCGAAGTTGAATATAAAAGACAACTCTAATGAATTTTGGACTTTCATAAATAACAAAAAATCGGTTGTCTGTAAAGTCGGTTTACTGACGATAGTTGAACGTGACAACGTCATAAGAAAATACTGATGGAATGGTTTCATTTTTCAAAAGAAAATTTTAATTTTATTTGTTTGATAGATATTTTGTATGGTTATAGAGAAGGAGGTAAATGGAAATCACAATTGAATTGATCAAGTTACATTTATTTGTACGCATGAATACAATTATGTAAATTTAGCTTTTAAAAAGCCCGCAATGTCTTTGATATAGGAGAAAATTGTTCCCTTTGACGGCTGGCTGGTCTAACCTGTCATCTCAGACACGTTGTTATGATATGTGGAAGATTTAACATTTATGTTTTAATTTTTTGAAATCATAGCTACGCTCGATAATTATTTCGATCGAATAGTAAAGCATTTGATTTTTTACTCATCGTGAAATAGTTCTGTTAACTTATTATATAGTTATAGTTTTGTCAATTATAGCATAACCTACAATCGCTGCACTAGCGGACCGATGCTATTTATTTTAATGATGAAAGCAAGAATATTCGACAATATATCACTGAACATATATTCAATATCGAAAAAATCATTACCTTTATCGCCGCAATTATCGTTGCTATAAACAATTGACACCACATTCACTTTTCACTGCACTTCATACTTGACGAAAACATGTAAATGTATCATTGTATAGCAGCGCGTTCTCGCTTGCACTTCAAGCCTTAAATGGAACGCCTCAGAGCGAGGTAACTCACAGCCGGTCAGAGCGAGGTAAGGCCGCATGAGTCATGTTTTCTAGTGCGTGCAGCCGGCTCCATCGAATTATAAGACGTTGTCACGTCAAAAAAGGTCAACAAATGTATCCAACAATATGTGTATTATGAAGGTAATATACTTGACATTCCTGAAACTTTTGTAAATGGCTTTGCTGATTACCTACTTCTCTAAATGAAGAAATCCTGCCGAGGTGGGGCAATTTAGAAAAGAGTAGATAACTTTGATAATGAAATGCGTCTGCAGCCGACTTTTGTTTTGAAATCGAATTAAAAATGCAGAAAACATAATATCGGTTGTGTTTGAAAGAGTAATGTATGGCTAATTATCAAATTGGTTTACTTGAAATGGATTAAATCTAGCCAATTAAATACCTAAGATAATATTCTATGATTTTACAAATCTAAATAGCTATGATTATTTTATGAATTAGCTACTCTATGATTCACATTTCACTTCTAATACTAACAACTAATCAAGTTTCAGATAACTCTATGAAAATTAATTTCAAAACGGTCACTATCATAAATTTAACATTGTCACCTAATACATTATCTTTTTAGGTTGAATTAAATAGACAATAGGAAGTGGTAATTCAAAATATCTGAATTTGGTTAAGTTTGTATTAGGTTATTATAAAGTTTTGAAAAATTAGAAGCAATTTATCAATAACACAATTGTTTCTTTTAATTTGGATACTTTCTAATATAAAACATTTATCATTATTCTTTTCAATATTCAACTTTTTTTATTGTTATAGTTAAATAAATGGTTTGTGTCTTTTACATGTTTATCAAGTGCAGTGGATGAATTCTTTGTATATTTATGTCCATTCAATCTTTTATTGAGGTATTGGGAAGATTGGCTGATGTATACTTTTCCGCAATCTGGAATATACAGAATGGGTTAACTTTTTGGAAGGTGCTTCGCTTTATATACAGGGTGTCCCAGGTTTTAGTAGCAGAACTTTAACAGTCGATAGAAAATTTGATTTTGAGAAAAAAGTTTCCATTAACATATATGCACAGACGCTTAATTTTTGAGATTCAGGGTGTTGAATTTTATAAAAAAATTCTTAATTTTGTGTGTATCTTCGAAGATAATCAAGACGTCTCAATGAAATTTGATATCGTGGATGCGTAGTACATTTGCACATAATTTGAGACTGGTATTACTCCCAGTGGCGTAGATATAGGTATTTAGTAACAATAAATTGACCCTAAAATCGTTATCACCCTGTAAAGGTTACCTTTTAGTAACAAATTTCGATACAAAATTTAAATCAAAACAAATAAGGTCTCGTCATATTTCTTTGTACCTAGCACCGTTTCACGACAAATTAGATTTTTGTGATTAATTGCCACTACCATGAAAATCGGGTGAAAATTGGAAAAAGGTTTTCGTTGAAGTTAGAAGATCTATTGTATGGCGTTGTGAACTATGTATACGAGAAAATGGGAATCATTTTGAACAATTTCTTTAAAATTAATACAATAAATTTGAAAAATGGTGTATTGTTAACTCTTGTTGGTGGACTCACTATGAATTTAAAGTAACGGTGCCAGGTACAAGGAAATATCATGAGACCTTATTTGCTTAGATTTGAATTTTGCATCGAAGTTTGTTCCTAAAAAGTGGCTTTACAAAGTGATAACACTTTTCGGGTCTATTTATCATTATTAAAAACCCATATCTACGCCACTGGAAGTATCACCGATCTCAAATTACGTGCAAATGTGGTAACTTAGCTACGCATTCACAGTACCAAATTTCATTTTGATTATCTTCGAAAATAAAGAAATTTTTTATAAAATTCAACACCGTATCTCAAAAATTAAGCGCCTGTGCATATAAGTTGATGGGAACTTTTTCTCTCAAAATCGTATTTTCTATCGACTGTTAAGGTTCTGCTACTAAAACCTGGTACACCCTGTATATTTTAAAACGCTTATTAAATCATAATTTTATCCGAACTTATTCTAACAAAAACTTACCTTGGATAATTTTTGGGGTTATCCAAGTGTTAGTTACGTTACAAAGCAGGTTTATTATAAAGTTTGCTCGTTGAAACATTAATTGTGAAATGTAAGCAATTACCGCTTAACTTAAAACAATGAATCCCTTATAATATACTTGATAATGGAGTGTAAACGTTATACTCCGAAACATGTAGGAAAGTTTCTAATGAAAAAAGGGATTGTGAGGAGGAAACTTTATTTTTTATACCATGTCTCTCAAATGAGATGGATGAGACTCTATAAAATTCTTTCTCCATACAATCAAGTATGAAAAATGAATTTTTTGTAATTTGCCTCCATTTTGATTTTCTAATAGACCCATTAACGAACGCAACGTCATCACTTGCCGTGTCTTAATATCCAAAAAAAGCACGGAACTTTTTACATTTTTAGGATGGCGAGCTTGATGCGGAATTATCTTGTCATCATTATGTCAGTTTAAATGACAGTGTCGAGCATCAACAACTCAAGAAGAGAAAGTCATCGACGTGTCCAGTGGAAGAATTGATTTCAGCTAATACACAATATGGTTTAGATATTTGTACTAATAGTCGTTTTCTAGTGTTATTGCTCTTTCCAGTAGAGACGAAACTAAAATTACGGAAACAAAAGCGATCACAGAACCACTGAATCAAATTTTGACTTTCAAAATTAAGATGTTACCAACCACCATAAAAATCCCTAAATGGACTAAATTAAACATTTTTGTTTAAAAACGGCATAAAAAGGGCAAATTACAAAAAATAGTATAAACAACTCGTTTCCTAAGACCTTGAAGCACTCATTCTTTAAAAGAACTCGTGGCTTCGCCACTCGTTTTTTAAACTTGAATTCGTGCTTTAAGACGAGTCTTAGGAAACTCGTTCTTTAATATACTATTATTGAACAAATTCGAGGTTTTTATATAATCAACAACTTAACGATGTACACTCAACTGAGCTTCTTCACGTGAACTAACCTTTGGCCGAAATTTAACATCTGCAGCTGCTCGATGCGACTTGAAAAATAGCATAGCTCAGTGAAAAACTACACAAGACTATAATATAATACCCATAGTAGACGGATTCCTCTCCCTGAATTAAAAAAAAACGAAATAAGAATCATACGCAATGCATATATTACATCTTTTACTCCCCATATCTTTAAGCTCGCCCGCGATGCCAGCAGTTTGGAATCTATATAGTTTTCGTGTGCCGCATCGTTTTTCACGTTTCTTAAATAATTGTCTATATCTATACATATAAATAAAAACCTAGTAGCAATTTTAACTTCGCCATCTTTTTCAGCGCTACTTGTTGCAAAAGAATGGACCAAAAAATCGGGTTAGCCTAAGAAAAAATATTTTCGTCGATTTTTGACAACATATTGACTGGGCTATAAAGAGTTGATCTGACAAAAAGTATACAGTTGACGTTGAATTACTCAAAAGAGAAAATCGGAACATTTTTCCATTTTGAAAGAATAAATTGCAGATATTTGAACTGAGCATACTTCAATACAAAATGCATCTAATTTAACCGTTCGTATATCTCTCTAACAGCTGTGATGGCATCGTGCATACTCTTTAGATTAGAAGAAATGTATGCGTTCTAATTTCCATTAAAATTTTGCGTTTAGAATCATTAAATATTCCAAAATAATCGCTCATCAGCTATGAGTCAACAGATGTAAAAAGTCAAATGACCATATGATAAAAAAAGCGTGTTTACTCAAGTGCAGCAGAAGCGTGGGCTACTACCCTTATGAGCAGTTATAAGTCCAACAAAAAAGATTTTAAACCAACAAAAGCGATGCATGAATTGAAATGAAATGAGCAGCTTGATAATTTTTGTGTAAATAATACCAGTCCAATTTAGTAATTATTGTTCCTGTTCTGATTTATGCGTTCTCGGCAGCTTATAGAACTGACCATCGGTGACTAAAGGGTGGTAAATTATGTAGGGGACGCACCCCATTAACGTCAATTTTATTTCAGAATAAAGAAATCGGATATCAATGAATGGAATGTTTGTAACTGAATATTTAAATTAGTGGATTCATATATTTCGAGGACCTTTTTCGAATTCCTCCAAATGAGAATTATGCTACTATTTGCTGGTGCAAATGGAAATTTAATAAGATCATGATGGTTGTCTAGAAGACCAATCTTTTCAAATACTTCAACAGGTTTACACATATAATGTTTATCATAATTGAATAGCTATTTATAGATTATTTTAGTAGTTTTATTATATTATATTATACAGGATGTCTAGTATGTACCAAATTTCAAGAGTTGATTGTACACCAAAAAAAAAAGGAAAAAGTTCATATCAACATATGTCCGGAAATGCTTCAATAAAGAGCTACGGCGCTTTATTAATTATCAAACAAATCATAAAATAATTATTAAATAACAAAAATTAACGATTAATTATAACATGTGCTGAAAATGTCCGTCATTCGTGTCAATGCAATTTTCTAGTCAATTCCTCATGAATTTTCGTACTCGTTCAAATAAGCCTTCCGTATCCACAATTATCTCGTATTCTAAATATCACTCTTCGTTCAAGATGACCCTCCTTTTCAACTGGAACCATGTAGGACATTGATTTGAAATAAACTCAAAGGAAAAATGTAAGGGGTTTAAGTCGGGTGAACGAGGAGGCCACGCAACTGGGCCGTTACGGCCTAACCCTTTATGAGGGTAAACTAAATCAAAATGATTTCGGACTCGAACACTAACATAGGAAGGTGCTGCATCATGCATAAACCAACTTGCTAATATAATTGCGTATGGTACATTATCTAGGAAGTCTGTAAGGTCGTTTCCCAAATTCAAATATATTTCACCATTTCAGCGGTGAGGAAATTGAAAAGGTTCAATCAAATTGTTTTCGATTAGCCTGCCCATACATTTATCGAAATTTTCGTAAGCTCAAACGTGATTGTTATGGAAATTCACAGTTCTTTGCCGGGTGAAGCCGGCTTCATCTGTGAACAAAACTTTCCGGAGGAAATGGCAGTCTTGCTGGATTTCGAATTGCAACCATTGACAAAAAATTCAATCGAAGTTGAAAATGTTGCGGTTTAATAGCTTGAGGGCGTTGAAAATGAAACGCCTTCAGCAACTGCTCATGCAAAATCTCAAATACTCTTAGATATGCTTTCCATTACAGCCAATTTCCTGGTACTAATTGCTGGTTTAACAAATTTAACACTATTTAAAAGACGTTCTTCTGCATCTGCAATTTTAGTGGTACGCATTCTGCGAACAATGTGCCATTTTCTTTGCCAGCTTCGATGTAATCGAGTAAATGTATTTTGGAAGAGAGCACAACGATTCACAAATATTTCTTGGTAAAGACAGAGCTTCACGACTTCAACCATCTACTTTGCCGTACATGGAATGCATATCAGCCATTTAAAAAACGTGCAGTATGCCATAATGTGAGAGCAAAAATTTGAAAATACTTGTTATTGAATGCTAATGATCGGAATCACTAAATTTTGCAAATAAAGCTATAGCAAAACTGAAAGTTGAGTCAACGTGACAGCCGGTGACAGCAAATAGTACACTGAAAAAAGTATTAGTCATAGTATTGATGAACGATGGTTATTGATATTTTTTCATTGTCCCAGTGAAGTTTTTCATTAAATCGATGAATTCGCGTTTATAGGATGATAAACCCTTTCATCGATATTATGATAGCTTATTCATCGAAATAATTAACTCTGTTTATGCATGATTTCGTTGAAGTTCGTCATTGTTGTAATGATTTCTTCATTAACTGATTAGACGAATTTTACATAATATTAATGATGAATTTTCATCAAATTTATGTAAATTCTTCATTGACAGTTTGAAAACAAAAATGTTTCATACTTCGTTACATTATATTAAAGAATAAATTTCATCAACGCTATGAATGTTGGTGTTCTTCTTTAAATTAATGTATAATATTCATTGGCCACATGAAGCTATTTTGTAGATCACACTCTGCCTTTATGCATTCTATATAATAATATTTCACCGAATCGTCGTTATCAACAAGAACTAACAAGTTAGTTTGGAATATTGCTTTGAAGAGTGTAGTGGTTCACAGTATTGCGCAATAGAACTTCAAAGAAAAATACATAAGGTAAGTTGAATGAAAGTATGATCTAACATTTTGAGTAGTGAACTATTTTGTAGTTGTAGTGTGTATCACCGACTTACTCTAGTGCATCAAAACGAAATAAACATTTTTAAATTGAAATAAGGTAAAGTTTACGTTTCAAAGTCCTCAAATATGTTATGCTCTATTTGTAAATATGACCATGAAAATTTTAAATCTCTACGAAACCATTTCAAACGATTCCATAATCTAAATTCCACTTGCACGTTCAGATGCCTGGAATGTAGTCAAAGTTTTCAAAATTTGGCTTCTTTTAAAAGACATGTCAATCGAGTCCATTCAGCGTGTGACTTGTCTATAAAAATCCGTCTGGATATGGACTGGTATGAATTTTTTATTTCGATTTTTGTGTAGCGTGAAACGTGAATTTACATTTGTATCAGGTTGATATGGATTCCAAGGCAGCTTTCAATAATAGTAACAAGGACGGTTTACTGGAAGGATGGGACACAATCTGGAAAAAATCTCTTCGATTTTGCGTTTTCAGTGGAGAGCGAAATGTTTTATAATTTTATAGAATCTTGTTTTTATAAACATAAAACTCCTTGTAAATATCCGAAGGTACAATATATTATAGAATATTTAAGTTCTAACAAATAAATCATTGTTTCTACTTGGTTTTATTTATTCTTGATCTCCTAGAATCAAAATCCACGCCTCTTTATCTATTCTTAATTTAATTCTATTATTTATTATTCAGAACAAGTTTTTTTGAAAGATGCAGATTATAATAATCCTTAAAACTCACCCTGAAGAATCTACCAATACAAATTGGATTATATTATAGGTATATTAGCGACAAAGAAGTAAGTATTACATTTTACATGAAAGGCCGTAGCCAGAAAATCATTGCGGGAGTGTTGTTGTGGGTTTAAATTATCACATTTATAAAATAGTCCCATCGTGAATATTATAATGATAATTCTTGACCCAGGTATAAATTATATATGAAATTCTCGAGAAATAGGTCACACTAACACATATGCTTATTATTTCCGTCTTTACGTACGTTTCGGTCTTACGACTATCATCAGACTTATCAATCTATAAAACGTGATTTCTTAGAACTTGTATCACCACAAGGCGTCCTTATCGAACTTATTTCAATTAAAAATGCCCACGAGCAATCGAAATGTGTTATAATTTCGATTACTCGTGTTTCTGTTCATTTCGGCGAAGTGGGCATTTTTAATTGAAATTAGTGCGATAAGGACGGTTTGTGGTGATACAATTAATTTTATAAAATCACATTTTATACATTGATATATGTATATACTGATGATGGTCTTGAGACCGAAACGTGCGTAAGCGTAAAGACGGAAATAATAAGCATTTGTGTTAGTGTGCCCATTACCCGAGAATTAAATGTATATATATATATATATATATATATATATATATATATATAGATATATGGAGAATCACCCCACCCCCCGGGTTAGGTTACATTGAAATAATGAATATTACTTCATACAAACAATGGAACAAGTTCATTGATGTAACTAAAGAATTCCTTGAGCGAATGAAAAATAATAGTACATAACAATGAATATTTTCATTTTCTCAATGAATTTCATCATAACATGAATGCAGGTATTATTTCATTTCAAGAATTTATTTCGTCGAGGGAAAGAATATATTTCGTCATCATAATGAAAGATATTCATTTGATAATGAATAATTTTATCGGCTCAATGAAGTCATTCATTAATAAAAAGACAAGTAATCATTAGAACAAAGTATAATTTTCATTCGTCAAATGAATTCTTCCTGGTATTAATGAATACATGCTTTAATTTGATGAAGAATGTTTTCATATATCCAATGAACTACTCTTCATTTAGGAAATGAAGTTGTTCATCGGCTGAAAAACGATAATCAAAATCATTGTTTAAATGATTCTTTTCATTATATTTATGCTCACTTTTGGTTCAGTGTATATTACATTACTAGAGTGGGAGGTGACTTGGCACTTTCCACTCAACTGATGTAGACTATTTTTCCGACGACCACAGATTAATGCACAATCTCACCTTATTATTCCAATAACTAAAATTTTTCGCAAAACAAAATAATTAAAGTTTGTCGTATAGAAATGGTAAATTTACATTTTCCGGAGTTTTCCGGAAAACTATCGTCGGTTTTGATTTTATGATCATAAAATAATTCTCTGCCACCACGAAAACATATAATTAGACACGTTGAATGAGGACCGAGACAGGAATATGAAGGAAAAACGTCGCAATTTTCCACACATCAATACCACAAGTCGGAGGAAAAATTTTGTTTCTTGCTAAGATTTGCTAAAATTTTCCGGCAAATGTGTCGAATTTTTCATTTTCTGACTTCAGATTCGGGTTGAGCGGACCAAAAAACCCTCTGATATCAACTTTCAGATACTTTGGATTAAAATAGCCCGATATATTCCATTTGTTATAAAAGACATTCCATTTGTTAATTGAAAATGGGTTTTCATTGTTTATTAATAGTAATAATCACGAGCCCCCCTTTTTTTGATTTGTAAGCCATCCTGAACACGATGCAAAAAGATTTTTGCATTTTCGTGCAGTCTTTAAAATTTTATTAATGAACCCTATTTTTTCGCACTTTTGACTGAAGTGTTACTTTTCAAGTCAAGTCAAATATTACCCTAGGGTAAATATTTGTCATTTTCGAAGTAACTAAATAGTGTGCTATTTGTCATTTTCGCTTGTGGTCGTCGGAAAATTTAATTTTCACCCTGAAGTTTCGAAGTTTCGAAGCTTCCTTCGACTATTTTATTCGATTGAGTAAATAAGAGATTGCGTGATCATTTTTAAATCGGTTTTTCTCGAAAATGATTCATCTCACAAAATTTTTCAAGAATAACTTTTTGCAGCAAAGTTAACCCCAAAAAACTGTAAATATAGTTAAAATAAAAAAAATGATGCGATTCAAAATAAAGCATTATTGATATTTTCAACCTATTTAGAGAACTCGTTAATACTGGTATTTTATGCGTCATTCACGTGTTTCACTTGAACATATAGAAATATATCTTTCCCAGGCTTTGAACTGTTTTCACAATCACCTGATTATGTTATATAAACTTTTATATGTCGACAATTAGCTGCATTTGCCTATATGACAAATCACTATTGCATGTATCTAATCAAATCAAATTAACATGTATATAAATTATTTAAATACTGAAGGTTAATTATTAGTTATGTTTGATAATTATGCCATCTGACATTTACTCAAGATCCGATTCAGCATAAGGGAAGTGAATATCAGAAACCTTACATTTTTGTTTAACACAATCCATCCTTCGTTTCACATTTACAAGTTACCTTTGTTTATAATAGGACCTTGTGTCTCAGATGTCTTGAAAATAAAAATAAAGTTTTTCGAGAGTTCGACAATTTAACAAAAAGTTTTTCTTTATATTGGCCATTCACATTAACTGCAACCTCAAGGAAAACATCTCGATATTTTAACGAACGCACTTATATGCTATGTAACATCTGTACTAAAATGTATAATTTCCTGGAATCTAATTGAAATTTAATATCTTTAACAACAATAAAATTATTATTATTATTCATATAGAGACGAAACATCTGACATCTTGAATAGTAGAGTTCCGCAGATAGCCAATCTTTATCCACTGCCTATCTTCAATATATTGAAAATATAACAGATCGAATTTCCAAAATCCTTAAAAAACATAATATTTCTACTCGGTTTTCCACATCAAAATTATCTCAGTTTTATAAACCTATCAAAGATCCCCTTCCTCCTCACCGCTTAGAAGGTGTTTATAGCATTCCCTGTTCTTGCGGTAAAGTCTACATTGGTGAAACAGGTCGTACAGTAGCTACTCGTGTGAAATAACATGAGCGCTGTACAAGGCTTCGTAACACCAGTAGATCTACACTTGCGGAGCACAAGTTTGACACTAATCAACAAATCCTTTTCGAAAATACTAAAATCTATAGAACTCCTAAAACATCCAAATAATCTGAACCGTAACTCAGGATATTACCTTCCCAACATTGGGAAACCCATCCTCGAAAATTCCACTTCGCACATGATCACACAACGGCAGGGTCAGGTGCCGGAACGGAGTCAACCACCGGAATAAAGGCAGTGAACTGTGTAACGTGAGGGATTTTTCATACAATAAATACGGCCACAGAAACCAGTAGAACCAGTCTCAGTTCAAGCCTCAAGCCTGCCCTGAAGATGCCACCTGTAATGGTTGGCGAAACATCGGCATTAAGTCGAGTTATTGTGACGCGGAGTCCATCCGGAAGCCAAGATTTTTCAACATCTGATGATGTCTATTTGGTAGATGAAAAGTCCTTAGTAATTGAACAATATTTTTAGTGGATGAGGGAGATTACTTTTCAAGTAAGGTTCTGGTTAACATGAATGTAAAGTTTCATTTATCCTTCCATATTATGTTAGTACTACACTCATTTTAACATCGTTGATTAAATATTTTAGATAACAAATTAATATAATATTATGGATTTACAAATATTGAATGCCTGAACTGAAAATTATTTATTTCTTTATCAAAGTGTTACTTTAGTTCATCTTCTACATTTATCATTGAATGATTTCAAATAACAAAATTATGAAAAAGGCTTTCTTGCAACGTAGAGCTATTGGACGTCAGACAAAATGCAGAAAATACATAATTTTCACATATCGTAAACTGGTTTCAAATCAGATACGTAATTGCATTTCTACATTTTTATATCGTTCAAGATTGTATAGCAATGTTTAATTAGTAATTACTAAATAATATGTAATTAAAACATGTACGGTTTAAAAAAAGTTGCGATATTATTACCAGTCTAGAAGTACATATGTTACGTTCAAGTTTTTCCCACCCTTTCATTTAGAACCTGACATGTTTATGGAATTATATCGTTAGGGTTTTATATAGCTTGGTTAGATCTCCGCTCGGATCTACAAAGGCTGAGTTTGCTTCTTACGTATACCTACATACTGTTGCTTCTTATTGAGGAATTAATGACTTAGAATGATTAATGAATTCGCCAAGATCTCATAACTTGTTATGGTCTTCCCTATTTTAAATACAATATTCGTATCTTAAGTGATTTGATGTCACCACAGATGATGAAAAATCACATCATGAAATATCATAAAAGAATATTTTAGCATGAAAGATACACTAACCTTGGCCCCAAAATTGGAAACGTTATATAAGCTCCCAAGATCTTGCGAGAAAGTCATCAATGTATTCAATAAATTTCAATTGAATTCTGAAAGGATTTATTGAAGAATTTCTAAGCGTAGAGAAATATCAGTCGCATAGCTGACTGTTGAAAATGGAATTTAAATATGTGCTTCAAATTTTTGCATTAAACTTGGTAATAAAAGAGACAGTTCAAAACGGTTTAAAGCACAAGTGTAAATGTCTCGGGAAATGTGCACGACCATGAAAAGGAAAATATACAACATCAATTAGAAATACTGGAGAGCTTAACTTCCAACGACACTATGAAGGTCTTTAAATAAAATACTGCTAAAACACACATCTTTGTTTGATGTATGGGCCGGAATAAAACAGAAACTTGAACAGAAACTAATATAGGAAAACAAGATAAAAATAAAGAATAAGCAAATAAGGATGTAGTGCCAACGAGTTATGTAATTATTCACTCAGTTCACGTTATGAATCCCCAAAAATCACCGATCAGCATACTTTGCACATCAAATAATGAAAATCCTAAAAATTACTCAGTTATTTCAGGTTTCAGTTATAGTTTATATGAGAAGACACATTATCAAACACCGGAAAAATTCCAAGTTCTAGAATGTGGGCCATCTCAGAAAAATACACCACTCAAGCTTTCAAAGAAAATATTTCAACACCTTTCAAACGAGCTCTATTTTGGCCCTCTGAAAGATGTACTCAAAAGAAACGGAGAAGAGAGAAAAAATACCCATACATCACAAGCATGACAGGAGTATCATGAAAAAAAGGAAAATGAGAAGGAAAGGAAGCTGACAGAAAAGGAAAGCCAAAGCCAGACAAGCCAAAACGATATAAAAAAAAAGTTAAAAAAGAAAAGGGTCTCTGAAGAAAGCAGTGCAGAGGAACAATGGGAAGGAAGTGGGGATAGTTTGGATCACGTTTCCGATATAAGAATTGAAAATGGAGAATATGAACTTCCCCAAGCCTCAGAAAATTACAACGTTGGAAACTTTCTGCTAGTAACATTTTTAGGTCGGAATCAATTGAATACCGTTATGTCTGTGTAGTACAAAAAATAGAAATTATGGCATTAAAGTGCTTAGGTGAAAAACATTTTTTTTTAATGGTAGATAAGAAACGAGGGCAAGGTGAAAAGTCCCTGAAAAATAGAACAAAAAATTATTTATTGACTCAAAACTTATTTTATTTCTCAACACAATCTCCTAGTAGCGCGATACACTTCGTCTAACGTTTTTCTTAATTTTTCATCCCTTCCAAATAATACGGTATCCTTCAAAATAGGCGTTGGAAATAGATAAACAACGCAGAGGGCCAAATCTGGAGAATATGGTGGATGAGGAACCAATTTGTAGCGGAATTCATGCTATTTTGTCATTGCGACTGCGGACCTGTCCACCGTTGAGTTGTCCTGGTGGAAGAGCACTTTTTTCTTCACCAAATGCGGCCGCTTTCGGTTCAAATCGCCGTCGAATCGATTCAACACCTCTGCATGATATAAGCCGGTGATTGTTTTGCACTTTTCAAGATAGTCGATATGGACGATATCGTGTGCATCCCAAAAAACTGTCGTCATGATTTTGTTGGCCGATTAACCCATCACTTTCGCCTTTTTCGGCTTTCGCCAGGAGAAGTCCACTCTTCCGAAGGTTCTTTGGTCTCTGGTGTATTGTGATGGATCCATGTTTCGTCCACGGTTACGGAACGACACAAAAAGTACTTCTTATCGCGCTTGCAACAACGCCAAACATTCCTTCGAAGTTGTCACACGGTCGCGCTTGTTGTCAACAGAGAGCAAATGCGGCCTTCTGACAGATAGCTTTCTCATACTCAAAAATGTATGAAAATGTTTCGTACCCGTTCGGTTGAGATGTCCATAGCATCAGCAATCTCGTGCACTTTATCTCGCCGATCCTCCAATATCATACCATGGATTTTATTGATGATTTCTGGCGTTGTAACCTCAATTGGACGACCAGAACGTTCGGAGTCCTTTGTGGTCATACCACCACAACGAAAATCAGTAAGCGACTTGTGAATTGTTCCAATCGATGGCGAAGAGTCTCCATAATGTTTAACAAGCAATGCTTTGGTTTGCGTGAAGGTTTTTCCACGCAATAAATAATGTTTAATCAAGACGCAAAATTCACTTTTTCCCATGTTTGCAAAAATCTTTAAGGTTGCTTGCTTTCGATGGGTGTTAAGACAGAACTGAATGACATATTAGTCTGAAAATTTAAATGCCTTTGAGTTCAAGATGGTACATCATAAATGTCATGAGGGATTTTCGATTGTGGCGCCATCGGTTTTATTTTTCAGGGACTTTTCATCTTGTCCTCGTAAATTATCAAAATTACCTGCAAGTTCAGACCATGAAAGATAAAGTGGAGTATGCGTTTCCAACGAATATTAATATCTTTGAATGTTAACAATTACTTTTTATGTAAAATACATGTATTTTTTAAATATATTATTACTTCTGGAAATCAAAAACACTTTTTACACCTTTTTCATGTGTCGATTACTTGGGTGTTGTTAACTGATTTAAGAGTGTCGATAATTGGTGACATCAGAAAATAATCAAATTTCCATAAGAATGTCTAAGTGTCGATTACTAGTGCTTTTACGTTACTATTAGACATTTCAGTAACTATTTTTATTATAAGTCACGAAAAAAGTTTGTACTCTTAAATTATCAAAATAAATGGAGAACCATTAATTCATACATCTGGTAATAGTTATATCATTCTCAATATTCGTTGACAGTATGGCAACGCTGTCTTCTAAAATCTAACAAGTGCTTGATGAGGTGTATCGGTTTTATTTTGTATGAACTGTATTTTCAGGTATTTCTACATTTAGTCCAGGCAACGAACCGGAAAATAAAAAAAAATATATAGTAAGCTAGAATTTCAAATTTTTTTTGCATTCTGTTCCTAATATCCCATAGATCATTCATGACTATCTAGACTGCGGGGGTCGACCTTTCTACCCCCCAAAACGGGGTTTCAACCCCTCAGAAGAGCATTTTTATAAACACAGTCCAAAATCAATTAATTAAGAGCCGAAAATGACCCCTAGTATGTTTTTTGGGTCCAGGATCATAATTCCGCACTTAGTTTTCTCGAAAAACTCCCTCCAGAAGGGAAATTTGGAAAATTTATATATAATATATAATTTATTATTTTGTTGCAAAAATGACCTTTAGTAGGTTTTTTGGGTCGCTGATCACGATTCCGCTGTTATTTTTTTCCAAAAAAACTCTCCAGATGGAAGATTCGGGAAATTTGAGATTTTCCTGAGACGGTTATGAATGATAAAGTATGATTTTGTTGCAAAAATGACTAGAGGTCATGACCAGAGATCATTTTTGCAACAAACTTATACTTTATTATTCATAAACGTCTCAGGAAAACCTCAAATTTCCCAAATTTTCCATCTAGAGAGAATTTTGTGGGAAAAATAACAGCGGAATCGTGATCAGCGACCCAAAAAACCGACTAGAGGTCATTTTTGCAACAAAATTATAAATTATATATTATATATAAATTTTCCAAATTTCCCATCTGGAGGGAATTTTCCGAGGAAACTATCTGCGGAATCATGATCAGCGACCCAAAAAACATACCGTCATTTTCGGTTCTTAATTCATTGATTTTGGACTGTTTTTATAAGAATGCTCCTCTGAGGGGTTGAAACACCATTTTGGGGGGTAGAAAGGTCGACCCCCGCGGTCTTGATTTTTGAAATTCTAGCTTACTTTATATATTTTTTTTATTATGGCATTTTTCCCGGCTTATTGCCTGGACTAATTTCCGTAACTTTCATCACATCTATAGATGCTGCTATAATAATACAAAAAATGTTAACGCTTTCTCATCCAACGGTACTGCTGAGGTTTTACTGTTTTGATAAATATAATTCAACTAACTGCTGCTCTTGCTCTTGCATTTTGTTCTTCTAATTGAATGGAACTCTTTTGATTGGATTCAGAATCATTCATTATATGTTTTAACATTATCGCACGAATAAATTTCGCATTTCTAAACGATTCAATACAGTACTCAATATCTGATCAGTTGGTGTTCATAGAGAGTGAATAGACGAGGATAATAGGAAACGTTAACTCACAATCATATTTTTATAATAGTTTAATGCAATCCAATAAACTGCACTGGTGAACAACAAATGCAAATGTGCATTAGCTTGATTTTCACCGAGAACAATGTGTCGTACCTAGTCGGCCTACATTTAACACTGCAAGCCCATTCTATTATAAACTTCCTTATTACAAGGATAATAAATACGACGGCGTGTTATTTCGTTAAACTGGTTTAATACCTCACAACTGATCATAATTTACTTTCGATAATGTGCAATTAAACTATCAACTAACACACATAAACTTACAATTTAAATACTCTGCAAGTGACATATCCAGCGCTAATATAATCATATTATCATTAGGACAATGTATTTATCTCGCGGATAGATTGAGTCCGAAAAACCAACAATTCAGATTGATTTCAAATCGAATATATTGAGTTGTTTAATGATTAAAGTAATTAAATGAGAATTTCTACCGTTTCTCCCTTCACTAAGTGATACAAAATTTTGTCCACTACTACGAGGACAAGGTGAAAAGTCCCTGAAAAATGAAACAAGAAATGATTTATTCGGTTAAAACTTATATTATTTCTCAACATAATCTCCTTGTAGCCCTATACACTTCGTCCAACGATTTTCTATTTTTTTCCGCCGAGTCATTTCTTCAAGTTTGAAAATAGATAAAATCGCAGGGGGCCAAATCTGGAAAATATGTTGGATGACGAACCAATTCGTAGCGCAGTTCATGCAATTTTGCCATTGCGACTGCGGACCTGTGCGCCGGTGCGTTGTCCTGATGGAAGAGCCAAATAGTGGAGTAAATCTGGCAAATGGTTGGCGAAAATCTTACGATGCTTAGCGACCCGGTGGAGAATGTTTATTGCGATACCAATAACAACCCCCCGAAATTTCTATTTTCCAAAGTGCACCCCCTTTTTTTTGGCCAAAAAGGTTTTTTTTGACATTTTTAAGGGTAGCTTAGCAAAAAAAAATTAATATCTCTGGTTGTATTGAAAATTAAGAAACCAAAGTAGAACCCTTTTATTGTCAATGTCCAAGGAACTTCTAGTCCAAATTTCAAGTTGACCCTCCTCTCTGTAATAGATATATATATATATATATATATATATATGTAGAACTGGATTCTCGGGTATTGATCCGCGTTGTGTGGTTTCGGTCCTCAAAAGGACCAATTTCACGACGTTTCGGCAAAGTCGCATTTGCCATCTTCAGGTGATTCGACCGTAGAGTCTGGAAAATCTAGGCGAACTTTCCAGACTCTACGGTCGAATCACCTGAAGATGGCAAATGCGACTTTGCCGAAACGTCGTGAAATTGGTCCTTTTGAGGACCGAAACCACACAACGCGGATCAATACCCGAGAATCCAGTTCTACACATTACGTCCGCGAGAACCTAAGAAGAAACATATATATATATATATATATATATATATATATATATTATTAAGAATTAATTTCTTATGATTTTATTTATTGCCCCACGTTTGTGGTGACAATTGTTAAGATTAATTTCTTATGATTTTATTTTATTTAATAATTATAATTTTTGATTCTACCGGCTAGCTTTTTATCTTTTGATTTGATTATATTTGAATTTTAAATTAATGTTTATGAAGTTTTGAAGTTTATCTATAGAATAATTTTTATATGGAATTAAACACAATGCTCTTTGATTTCACAATATTTAATTTCTATGACTCTTATTATCTTGTTCAATTCAATTTTATGTTTACAAAATCTATGACATAACCTTAAGACACTTTTTCAACTAATATTTGTTTATATTGTTACAGTCAACAATCTTCCTTTTTCTTTACAGATAATACGGATAATATGATGTAGAAATTATAAACAAACTTACGTTTAGATATATCTATGGTTTCGGCGTTTACGTAGTGTAAATTCATAATACTTCAGAAGTTGGAGAATAAAACTCAAATTTTACACAAAACTTTTAACATTTAATTTAAAAATGCTGACAAATTGTTTCACCACACTGTGGCATTATCAAAGCGAGGAGTTATCAACTAAAGCTAAATCTAAAAATATGTCCTTAAATATCAGGGATCAGAATGTGGTGCAAATTGAGGGATGGGGGTGGATAATGGTGGGAGTGTGTTTACAAAATTGTTAACAAGCGGTGAATTATATGTGTCGATTTGATCATTTAATATTACATTATTATTGTTTTTTGCGTGTTTCAAAATTTCTATGGATTCTAATATATTGAGTTTATGTCCTTTTTCCTGAATATGTAGAATATCAGGATTAAGGGTGAAATTGTGGTTATGTTCTAACAGGTGATTTGCGTAATTAGAGTCTTCTTTTTTGAGCCTGTAACTTCTCAAATGTTCATTGAACCTTACGCTGAAACTGCGTCCAGTTTGTCCTATGTACAAAGCACTACAGTCATCACATCTCAGTCTGTAAACTCCAGATTTCTTTAAGTTATCTTTTTTAGATTTCGAGTTATTAATATACGAGCATAGGTTATTTGTTGTTTTAAAGGCGACGTTTTTATTCTGTTTTTTAAGGAATTGAGATATTTTTAGTGAATGTTTACCTAAATATGTTAGACATGTGAAATTTGATTTTGTATTATTATTAATTTGCGGGTAAATTATGCTTAAGGCTTTTTTATTGAGTTTATTTTGGAGTATTTTATTGATTATCTTGACATTATAACCGTTATTTTTGGCAATATCTACGATTCTGTTTAATTCTAAATGGAAATTATCTTTACTTAATGGGACATTAATTAATCTATGTATCATACAATTATATGCTGCTAGCTTATGTGATTGTGGATGTAAAGAAGTGTTGTGTATTGTGGTATCTGTGTGGGTGGGCTTGTGATAAATAGCGAAAGAAAAGTAATTATTTGTGTGTGAAATTGTCAGATCTAAAAAGTTTAAGGACTTGTTGTTTTCCATCTCTAATGTGAATTCTAATTACGCAAATCACCTGTTAGAACATAACCACAATTTCACCCTTAATCCTGATATTCTACATATTCAGGAAAAAGGACATAAACTTAATATATTAGAATCCATAGAAATTTTGAAACACGCAAAAAACAATAATAATGTAATATTAAATGATCAAATCGACACATATAATTCACCGCTTGTTAACAATTTTGTAAACACACTCCCACCATTATCCACCCCCATCCCTCAATTTGCACCACATTCTGATCCCTGATATTTAAGGACATATTTTTAGATTTAGCTTTAGTTGATAACTCCTCGCTTTGATAATGCCACAGTGTGGTGAAACAATTTGTCAGCATTTTTAAATTAAATGTTAAAAGTTTTGTGAAAAATTTGAGTTTTATTCTCCAACTTCTGAAGTATTACGTTTAGATAATATCCAAAAGTGTGTTTAACAATGTGGGCAATTTTCAATTTACTTCCTTTTATAATTTCGTTGATTCACCTTTTACACAACACTATGCTTTTTCACGATAATCACAGGTAACTAATTTAGGTTACTTCTTCTTGAGGATCAGGAACTGTTGATAATACTTTGTTTTATTCTTTTAGATAAGACATAAAACTTTTCGATGCTTTATTGAAATTATGTTGAAGAATGGCAATCGTTGGATACTTCTTATAAATTGGAGGTTATTACTACCTTTTATTTGGTTTAGATACTTGGGATACTCGTTGACTTTTAATAAAACTTATTAACTTTGGTTACTTTGAACCTATCGAAGTTTGGAACACTTGCGTTCTCTGATGTTTATTTTTTATAAACTTAGGTTAGAAAATTTGGTGAGTTGCCAGAGAAGAACAGTCTCTACTTGGGTATTAATGCAAACTGAACTTGGCTTTACTTTCAGACCTTTTTATAGGCCTCCAAAACCGACGCTACTTAATGTCATAAACAACCTATCAGGTGCTTACTTTACTTATCAAGAATGCCAAGTTAATTGTTGTGAAATTACAGAAGTACTCATTGTTACCAGACTGACACTAGAAATTCCTCTCAACCAATCAGAATTTAGTATTCTTTAATTTTTGAATTATTGGAGATTTTCAACTTATTTTAATTGATAGTGAT
The DNA here is from genome assembly GCA_958510875.1 of Endomychus coccineus. Lineage (NCBI taxonomy): Eukaryota > Metazoa > Arthropoda > Insecta > Coleoptera > Endomychidae > Endomychus > Endomychus coccineus. The sequence goes on along the minus strand of OY294070.1, from coordinate 111,722,805 downwards.
TCCTTCTTTTTAAATTAATATTGCCTACTTTTTTCCCCACACTTTGGTATAATATAACCTATGATTGGGTTATTATTAATATGATTATTCCCATATTTATGGTTTTCTTGACAGTTACTTATTCTTAAATCTAATACATACCATATTATATCAATAACATTCTTTTAACATTACATAACTCAAATTTACTAATCCTAACTTATATCTATAACATTATTCAATGTTTTGTACTATCTCATGATAGTTTTGTAATCACTTTAATTATGATTTCTGCCTTCGTTACACAGTACGTTTCTTCACTTTCACTGAAGTTCTTGTTTATCACTTCTTATTCTATTACATTGTTGTTTATTATGTTTTACATTGTTAATTTTAATATCCTAACTATTATTTAGCTTTTACTATTGTTTTTAATTCCATATAAATATCTTTTATTTGATCTTTTCTGATTTTCAAAGTTCGGTAAGTTATTATTTTTAAATTTTTATTGTTTATGAAATGAAATCATAACAATATATATATATATATATATACTCATATATGCAAGGAATCTTGCGTAACGGCTAACTCGGTCATTTCTTAACCGATTTGACTGAAATTCTGACTGAAGATAGGTGTTATGGTCTCAAACCTATCCTCTAAATTCCAAGTGAAAATATTGAACAGTTTTCCAGAGATTCAACTTCAAGTCAATTTTTCAAATTAAGATATCTCATGTCATTTACATCCGATCGGGATCTGCTTTGCGAGAAAATGTAGGTATTCGCATACCTATAGTTTTATATCATGGAACTCATTTTTTAATTTTTTTTCCAGCCTATATTGGCCATTTTGCTTAATTTAAGATAAATCGAATGACGTTCACGTGAGGAGCAGGTAGCTGGCGAGTTAGTAAAGTGCAAACTGGTTGTACCTGATATGGCATTACGACGACTTTTCGCGTGCCGTTTTCGCTTCATGTAGTTAGATTAGGTATCGGACCGTGCCCGACAGCCCTTCGTTTTTCGATAAATGTCCATTAAATAGGAGACTTTAATTAAAATAGAAACAGGTACTCTCAGGTCTCAGCTACGCGCGTCTAACGTGCGACGTACCTAAGGGAATTTTGTAGCTACTAGTATATACCCGAAGCGGGTGAAAGCTAGCGGCCCTCAGCCGAAAATACTTTATTACAACTGGCGCCGCCCGCACGGGGCATTAAACGGCCCCAACATAACAAGACCGAGGTAAAATGTATAAGCTCTAATTGACGCGTAGCGAGCTTCTCGAGGGAAACGTCAAAATGATTACGTTCGAAGCTAATTACACAGAACGTCTGGCGTTCATGCAATTGTGTTTTTATACAATCTGAACCTTCTAATTTCGATAGGCCACGGGAAAATCCCGGAGCCTAAAGCGCTATCAACTTCTGAGCCTCACAATATTCGTATAAAATTGCGAAATTTCACACTTTTAGAAACTTCAAATTAATTAATTTGACACAAGTCTTGGGGATATTAATACCGAGATTAAAATGGCCAACATAGGCCAAAAAAAAAATAATTTGAAAATGAGTTGACATAAAACTATATGTGAATACCTACATTTTCTCGCAAAGCAGATCCCGATCGGATGTAAATGACATGAGATATCTTAATTTGAAAAATAACTAAAAAATTGACTTAAAGTTGAATTTCTGTTCTATTCAACATTTTCACTTGAAATTTAGAGGATAGTTTTGAGACCATAACACCTATCTTCAGTCAAAATTTCAGTCAAATCGGTTGAAAAATGACCGAGTGAGCCGTTACGCAAGATTCCTTGCATATATGAGTATATATACATCTATTACGGGGAGGGGGGAGGTCGGATCAACTTGAAATTTGGACTGGAAGTTCCTTGGACATTGAAAATAAAAGGGATCCACTTTGGTCTCTTAATTTTCAATACAACCAGAGATATTAATTTTTATTTGCTAAACTACCCCTAAAAATGTCAAAAAAAAACTTTTAGGCTAAAAAAAAGGGGTTGCACTCACTTTGGAAAATAGAAATTTCAGGGGGTTGTTATTGGTACCCTAACCAGCACTTTCCACCGGGTCGCTGAGCATCGTAAAATTTTCGCCAACCTTGCCTTTTTTCTCGCCAGATTTACTACACTAAAATGCGGCAGCTTTTCTTCAAATCGGCGTCCAATCGATCCAACAGCTCTGCATAATATACGCCGGGGATCGTTTTGCTCTTTCCAAAGTAATTGATATAGACGATGTGCATCCCGAAAAAACTGTCGCGATGACTTTGTTAGCCGATAATACCACTTTGGCCTCTTTCGGCTTCGATTCGCCAGGAGAAGTCCACTGTTTCAACTGTTCTTTGGTCTCTGGTGTGTTGTGGTGGATCCATGTTTCGTCCACGGTTACGAAACGGCGCAAAACGTCCTTCTTATCGTGCTTGAACATTGCCAAACACTCCTTTGAACTTATCACAAGGTCGCGCTTGTTGTCAACAGAGAGTAAATGCTGCACCCATCTGGCAGATAGTTTTCTCATAATCAAAAATTCATGCAAAATGTTCCGTAGCCGTTCGGTTGAGATGCCCATAGCCTCAGCAAGAAATAATGTTTTTATTAAGACGCGAAATTCACTTTTTCTATGGTTACAAAAATCTTCAAGGTTGCTTGTTTTCGATGGGTGTCAAAACAGAACTGAATGATACATAAGTCTGAAAATTTTAATGCGCTCTAGTTAAAAATGGTACATCACAAATGTCACATGGGATTTTCAATTGTGGCGCCATCTGTTTTATTTTTCAGGAACTTCCCCTTGCCCTCGTATGTTACCATCTTTTCATTTAAAACTTCCTTTACTCGAGTTTCGGCAATTATCGCCATCATCTGATGGTATTTAAATACAATTAAAGATATATTAATAACGATTCTTGGCCCAGGTATGAATTATGTATAAATTCTCGAGAAAAAGGTCATACTAACACATATGCTTTTTATTTTCGTCTTTACGTTCGTTTCGGTCTCACGACAATCATCAGAAAACGTATCAATGTCTAAAAGGGGATTTCTTAAAACTGATTGTATCAAGCACAAAACGTCCTTATCGCATTAATTTCAATTAAAAATGCCCACGCCGCCGAAACGAACAGAAACACGAGTAATCAAAATTGTAACACATTTATGTTTTAAGTATATGAATGAGTATCAAGAAGCCACTGCATAGCAATTTACTTCTAATATTCGGAGTCAGCTCATACAATGTTTGAATAAGACTGAAACCAAACTATAATACGTTCAAGTGTCCACTTTCGAACCAGATGTTGAAGATTTATGAGTTAATAGGAAAAGGTTGTCAGACATAACTAGAGATATTGCTATTTCAGCATTCACCTAAAATATACTTATAACATTATGAACACGCATGTCGGAATTTGCAAGGGTTTTAATTAATTGAATTAGTATACATCTGACTTAATGATTGAACGTCTGTTCTATGATTTACGTTTTATGTGAATCATCTCCACAATAGATTTTTTATAATAATTTGTTTCTTCAGTTAAAATATTAACATTTTTGTAATCGAATTGTTTAGCAAGGGCGATGGAAATTTCAAAGTTTTTGTTTCTAGTACTGTACTTATGACCATACATTCTTTGTTTTAAATATTCCTGTATAAGTCTCATCGTAAAGACGAAAATGATAAGCATATGTGTAAGTGTGACCTATTTTACGAGATATTTATATACTGGGTTCCCCATAATACGACGGCGTGTTATTTCGTTAAACTGGTTTAATACCTCACAACTGATCATAATTACAACTGATCATAATTACTGGGTTCCCCATAATAGACTACCCATTTTATATTATTAATAAATTCCCTACGAGATAACTAAATAGGTTGTTCTCTGTGGGATTATCTTCTGTAGTCTTTGGGATTTAAGTAAATTATTAATCAAGTAGGCGCCTGTCACAAATAAATTTTAAATTAATAATTTCGTGGAACGAGAAGTTTGTTAGTTTTCATCAATAATTATTTAATTTTTTTGCTTTGAGACATTATTTCAACATCCGTTTGAACTTTCATGGATTACTCTGCCCAACAACGTATGTTTTGTGTAGAAACTTACATAAGAAGCAATTCGATAGAAGTTAGGGGTGCATTCCGGCGTCAGTTTAATAACAACAATAGGGGTCACGCGCCAAATCGTAAAACTGTTAAGTTACGGGTTCGTCATTGGCGTGAAAATGGTTCTGTACAAAATTTGAAGAAGCCAGGACGTCGAAGAACAGTTCGTACACCAGAAAATATTGAACGAGTTAGAATTGCGTTTACGAGAAGTTCTAAAAGGTCTGCTAATCGACAAACCCTTATCCTAGGAATATCGAAGGGAAGCTTAGATCGAATTCTTCAAAGGGGTTTAAAACTTCATCCCTATAAATACCAAATGGCACAGCACCTTAGCAATCAAGATAAAGAAGCAAGGTTAGCATTTTGCCAAGAATTTTTAGATTTACATCAAGGAGCAATTCACAGTCTCCTAATGACCGACGAAGCAAATTTTTATTTGAACGGCATGGTCAATAAACAGAATTTTAGATACTGGTCAAATGGAAATCTTCGTGAAATCTTTACACAGAACCTCCATAATCCAAAAGTTGTTGTGTGGTGTGAAGTAGGATCTTTTGGTATTATTGGCCCTTATTTTTTGAGGATGAAAATAACCGCACTGTAACAGTAACATCCGAGCGCTACGTTAATATGCTAGAGACATTTCTCATTCCAGAATTAAATAGACGAGGATTACTAAACAATGCCTTACTATTCCCACAAGATGGGGCAACAGCTCATACCGCCAGAAACTAAATGAGGGTCCTGCGAGAAATGTTTAATGGCCGACTCATTTCTCGATTCGGAGATTTGCCTTGGCCTCCGAGGTCCCCCGACTTAACGGCACCCGATTTTTTCCTGTGGGGATATTTAAAAGCCAAAGTGTTTGCGAGTCGTCCAGGTACAATTGAGGAACAAAGTCAAAATTCGTGAAGAAGTTGAAGGAATAGACAAAGGTTTGCTACGCCGTGTAATGAACCACTTTTTATCTAATATTGAAAAATGTGTTGAAGTTGGTGGAGGTCATTTAGAAGATTTTAAAAGTTAGAATTAAATTAGCCAAATATTTATTATAAGTTATCATAAATCCCAAAGAGTTAGCTGTAATTTATTAAAATAAAAAGTTTGTTTTGTTAACTAAAAAAATGTTAATTCAAATATTGAAATGGGTAGTCTATTATGGGGAACCCAGTATAATTGAAGAAACATAACTTCCATGATATCGTTAAATAATGGTGAATAAATCAGGTATGTTGGATCAGTAAGGAGTAAATTATTGTTTTATGTTTGTAAATGTAAATTTAGTTTCAAGTCTTTATCAACTCTATCTAAAATATGTAAAATATCTACTTCAGGAAAAAGTATCTGCAAATGTATAACCTGTTTTTAGCAAGATAAATGTTGTTTTCTAGAGACATATTATAGTTTAACGTAATTCATAGTTATATAATAAATTAAATTCGTGACCTCACATAGTGATAATTGCACAGCTGTTCGAAATGATGTGAGTACAATGTGGAACAAAAAAAAATCCCACTGCAAAACCTGTTAGCGGCCCACTTTAATTTTTTCACAGATTTAGTTAAATACTTTAAACAACGGTTAGAACCCAAGAAATGGAAAATCGATTGTGGCACATTTTCACTATTGCGATTTTTGTGATTTGAAGGTCATTTTCAAGGTCACCAACTATTTTGACAGCTAGCACGATAAAAAAAATTTAAGATACGACAAAATGTCTGTACAATTTATCTGTTTTCGTATTTCTGTAGGTTAATGCATAAAATACAAAATATAAAAGAAATAAGCTTACCGATCATTCGAAAAATTTTAGCACCCTGTACAAAAAAAAACTGACACGATTTGGCTGAAACATGAGTCATTACTAACATTGGTAGGATTCATAAAAATAGATATGACCGAATATAAAAATATGAAGGGCAAAAGGTGGTTCACTTGGCATGGAATGTCCCATACGATAGTGTTTAATTCTGCAATATGGATAATTAAATGAGTTCCTGAAATTTTGAAACGTATTTGTTCGTAATGAGTAATTCATCAAAAGGATTAGTCTATAATTATAATAGTATGTCTTCTAGCAATTTGTGCTCCTCATAATCCTCCATCACAGAAACGTTAAGTCCATATGAATGTGTGTTATGTGAATTCTCTATCATTCTGTACTAACCAACAAAAACAATTCAGTTTAATGTTCTTAATTCAATTTCAAGAATTTGTTAATGAAATAAGTTTCTGAAATATATTTTGCGAAGAAGTTATACGTGATCAAGGCATTAAAAAGTTTGTATAACTTGTCTCCGGAAATAAATTTTTCCAAGAAGAGATCATACCCGATCAGATGAGTCTGATTGGAAATTATGAAATTTAATGTACAGAACTTATTCGAATTGTGAAATAGTTGAATGGCGCATTCTAGATTCTTCACAAACACAACTTGTGTTGTAATCGATCAATAGTTTTTAAATATAATTCAACTCAATTTTTAACTAAAGAAGTTTTGATGATTTTGTTTCTAAAATTAAATGGTACTACACTGTACGGTAGATTCCAGATTCTTTAAAAAAAACCGTTCAAGCAGAATCTTCGGCCATATCATGAGTTTAGAATGACGTGTTTTTGCCTGGCTTTTAGTGTTTAATACCCGAATTGAGAAAACATGAATTATGTACAAAACTGACCTTAACATTGAGAAATATAAATATCTCCTGACTCAATAATGGAATACAATAGATAAACAATCAAAAAAAATATATAAAATATGCTATGCAAATCATAAAATAAAAAAATAAATTAAAATATTAATGTGCAGAAATGTATATGGATATACAATCCAAATGATGTGCAATAATGAAATACAAAGCACAGCGTGTAAATCCATATACTTTCCTCCTAATCCACACATTTTCCATATAAGCATGCTCCGATATTTCATTTTCGGTTGGTTCCAGTTCTTCCACATTTGGAATTTTAGAACTCGAGTCAAATCTGACCCTGAAATAAATTCATTAATTATTTTTAGATGCATTAAGTGTCATATTGTGTCGATGACGACAGATTTGAACAACTAAACACAACATGTTGATAAGTAGCACCTACTCAGTTATTACCACGTTTTATTATAATTATGATGTTTCCTCACCATCCATCGTGCGAACGATTGCTTATTATTGTAGAATTGCCAATTTTGTAAATCCAGGATACATGTTGATAAAAAGGAGATATACAGGGTATCCCAGGTTTTAGTAGCAGAACTTCAAAGGTCGACAGAAAATTTGATTTTGAGGAAAAAAGTTCCCAGCAACATATATGCACACAAGCTTAGTTTTTGAGATACAGGTTGAAATTGGAAAAAAAAATTCGTTTCTTGCGAATACCTCCGGAACCGTTTATCGTACAAAAGACAGTATTTGTAAACATTTTCTTCTCATAGTAAGTTATGTTCCGTGCGATAAAAAAATTTGTTTACTCATAATTGGTGAAGATTTTGAAGGGGTAGTGGGTGGTTTTCTCCCCAACTACGCCACTGAAAAAAGTACAGAGGCAACCATTTCAACCGCCAATGTTTTTTACACAAAAAAGGTACTCTTAGTCATAAGCTCTAAAGTTGACCGTTTTCGACAAAAATCAACTTTTATGTTGAAAAACATGGTCAATTATTACTAATTAAACAAAATTTATTCAAACGTTAGAACAAGTAACAAAACGAAAAAATTGACCATGTTTTTTAACATAAGAGTTGATTTTTCTCGAAAACGGTCAACTTTAGAGCTTATGACCAAGAGTACCTTTTTTGTGGAGAAAACATTGGCGGTTAAAATAATTGTCTCAAAACCGTACTTTTCCCAGTGGCGTAGAAGTTGGGGAGAAAAACACCCACTACCCCTTCAAACTCTTCACCAATCATGACTAAAGAAAAAATTTGTCATCGCACAGAACATAGCTATGAGTAGAAAATGCTCGCGAAAGCTGTTCTCTGTACAATAAACGGTTCCGGAGATATTTGCAAAAAGCGAAATTTTTTTTTCAATTTCAACACCCTTGTATCTCAAAAACTAAGCGTCTGTGCATATATGTTAATAGGAACTTTTTTTCTCAAAATAAAATTTTCTATCGACTGTTGAAGTTCTGCTACTAAATAAAACCTGGGACACCCTGTATAGGGTGCAGCACTGTGTTCTAGTCGGTCTATTCACTTGAAGCCATAACATTATTTCACAACCTTTTTTTTTGTAGAGCATATAGGTCCATTGGGAGCACGTTTTAAAATTATTTAAAATCATGTAGTGTGTTTAAAAAAGGTACACACCAAAGTTGTGAACATTTTAAAGATATAGGAAACCTGTAAATCATCGGAAAACGTAAATTGAGTCTTATTTCCATATTCCTAAGTATATTGAGCCCCACTAATGAAATCATACTACGTAAATTGTGTTCCAGGTTTCAATAAGATTCCCAGAATAAACTCAGAAATGAGAGTGTTGCGCGATTTGAATATTTGCATTCTATATCAACAAAGTTAGGTTAAGATACTACATACAAAGGCAATTAATAGATACCGAACTCAATTCACGTGGACCCTGTATCATTTCATATTTCGATATCCAGAACCCTTGTTTCAAGCCCTTAAATCTGATACCAATAGAGTCATTCTGAAAGTCGATAAAGGTAAACTCTAACTAGGTAGTTGTCGCAACTGCTCTCTACCAGAATAGCAGAGACAAAAATCGGATAAGAAATTATTTCCATTTGCATAACTACAGTACTCCCACAAGGTAAAGTGTGGAGCCTAACAATAAATTGTAGACCAACTCCTCAGTGATCTGACCAAGGCATACTCTGTCACATTCGCAAGAGGTAAGTTGGAGAATATCATCTGCGATCTATTCCAGAATGGCTTTGAATAGACTGAAGAATTGTACCAATCGATGGGACTTAACGTCGACCACACCAAAACCACCCTAGTTGTCTTTAAAAGGAAAAGTCCAAATGGAAGGGAGTGTTATTGGATGTAAGATAAAATATCTGAGAATTACACTAGATGAAAACACCTCTGGAACAAGCATGAAGAAGAGATGAACATCAAAGCCACAAAATTCCTAATGGTGTGTAGAAACTTTGAGGGGAAAAACTGGGGATGTAACCCTAGCATCTTGCAGTGGATGTACACGGTAATAGTGAGACCGATCAACATATACGGGGCAGTGGGGCTGATCAGGCTAGTTCAAGGATAGATCTACCGAAAATCCAAAGACTAGCCTGTGTATGCAAAACAGGTGCAATGAGAAAATGCTCAACAGCTGCTATAGAAATAATCGTAGACCTCACACCCTACATATTGTAGTACAGAGTATGGCGACAACGACAACATAGTATCCTCCAATATAATGGCCATTAACGCTGGTGTTCCACAGGGATTTATCTTGGTACCAACTTCGTTTTTGCTCCTTATCAACTATAGGAAGTGACCATCTGTCCCTTCCACAGCTTTGCAGATGATGGTACACTCCATATCGCTTTCTCATCTAGAGCCCCTATATCATTCAATGAAGCCAGAGAAGCGAGACAGATACAGGTTGACGCAATTAATGGAGATCTGTGAACGATTTTCAAATGGGAATCTGATAATCTAGTAGAGTTTTATTGCAAGCAAAACTCAATCTTGTGTTTTCTTCAGGAAGACGATTCTCACAATCTTTAATATGATGGTGTCAGGTTGTCAGGTACAACTATTCCTATGAAGTCTTCCATTTCCATGCTCGGGATCACCTCCAACAGCACCCTCTCATGGAATGAATATGAAGTTCATTGCGAAAACCGCCTCACAAATCCTTGGTTTTCTATACCGTTCCAAATGCTACTTTACATACCTGCAGCTATCATAATCTACAAAACACAGATTCGACCTCTCCCGGAGTACTGTTCACATATTTGGAGCTCGGCTTCATACGATGAAGCTCTTGGATTCTATCCAGAAGAGCTATTATTCTGGATGATGATATCACACTTACGATGCATTGACCTCTCTACAACATCATAGAAAGCTGGAAGATCTCTATTTTCTCTATAGATATTTCCATGGTCGGTGTTCATCAGAAATCTCGTCTCTTATTTCATCACGAGAGATTCCAGGAAGGTGGACTAGATGAGCTCAAGCTCAGTGTGAACTCTTTTATAATTTATAAGTTTCAACTAGAAGAACATCATAGTTGAACGGAATTGCTTTTGTATTAAAGGATGCTTTTATCGTCAATAATTGTATTGGTGATCGGCAAGAGCAAATGGAATGGAAAGCACAATTCAAGCTTAGACGGATAATTTCCGGTAAATTAATGGACGTTAACTCGATACTTACTGCCGCTATCAACGAACAATACAAACTTAGAGGTACAGTATCGAATACTGAATCTCTGGGAGAACCATTTGTTCTTAATAGTGTGATCTCTCTGATTGTCATGTTATCTGATTCGTTAATTCATTTAACGAATGTTCTTTGTGATATGTCCATTGATAACTTTGAAGGGATATTTGTTAAAGCTGTTATCTTCGATTTTCAGTTCCCATAGACCCATAGTTTGGAAGAGAATCAATAAACTTGAAGATCTTTTGCCAGTGATACTGAAATTTTCGGAAATTAACAAAAAATCTGTTCTCACGATTTCCTATTCATGGGCATAGTCTACTAAAGACTGAGCGCGTTTTATTCAAGTGGTATTTGGCATTGAATAACACTTCAAATGACATTAATGAATAATTTGTGACTTTTCACTACTCTGTAGAAAACTTCCCAAATAAACAATTATTATGAGAATACAACAACTAAGAGACTGAAATCTAATAATTATATTGTGACTGGTTGTTTGTGTGTGAAAAGATTGAGAAAAAGATTAAAATCTACCTGATTATTGAGTAAAAGATTACTGTGCTTCTATTTATTAATTGCTGAGTATTCTAAGTACGTTTATTTACCACAATTTAAGATATCAAACATTTGAATTGGTGAAATGTGAAATGTTCGCCCACTCTACTAGAGAAAGACCTACCCTTTCGTTATCAACAATTTAACTTATAGACTCCAGATTTCACTCCTTTTTTTGATTTACCTTTGTTATTTTTCAAATGTTGACCTAGTGTGTTAGTACTTTTGTAAGAAATAGTTAAATTCATTTAATTCACGTTTCATATTCGATATTTATATTTTAGATATACTATGTGATGTTTCTATAATGTTCCGATCTTTCATGATTTAGAGGGGAAATTTCTTTAATTAAAATATTATATTCCTTCTTTTTCAACATGTTATCTATAAGATTATGTTCTAGATTATTGTTAATTGCTGTCTGTTTTACAATATTTAGTTCCTTTTTGAAATCGTGGATGTGGTAAATAAAGGTATTTTTAGATAACTGGAATGCTCAGAAATCAATAAATATACCTAAGCACAGTTAATCTCTTCCCACCCAAACAACCTATCGCAAAATGATTATCAAATTTTAAACACTCAGTTGTGCAGGTATTTTTGTAATCATAAAGATTGCTCTAAACTATCTAAATTCCTGATCAATAAGTTAGCCCCCTTGTCATTATATGTTAACGTATATGTTACGGCTAATGTTCAAACGGAGGTGCAAATTTTGGCTAATTCAAAAACTAGTTGGATAGTTTATAAATAATCCACATAAAGTAACTAAAGATCTTGGCCGATAGTGTTATTGTCATACTCCCACCAATTACTGTCATAAGAATTCCATTGAATTTGAAAGCCCTAATATTGCCTTTATCGCACTGAGAATTGAGATGATGTCAAAAACAGATACAACTTTTAGAAGTGTTGTTGGATAACTTTTAGTCTCAGGTTCAACAAAAGGATATATAAGGCATCAGTATAAAAAAACGCTACAAAAATAAAAATGAGAATATATATAATATACTGGGTTCTCCCTAATAGACTACCCATTTTATATTATTAATAAATTCCCTACGATATAACTAAATAGGTTGTTCTCTGTGGAATTATCTTCTGTAGTCTTTGGGATTTAAGTAAATTATTAATCAAGTAGGCGCCTGTCACAAATAAATTTTAAATTAATAATTCCGTGGAACGCCATTTTTCTACGAGAAGTTTTTTAGTTTTCATCGATAATTATTTAATTTTTTGCTTTGAGACATTATTTCAACATCCGTTTGAACATTCAGGGATTACTCAGTCCAACAACGTGTGTTTTGTGTAGAAACTTACATAAGAAGCAATTCGATAGAAGAAGTTAGGCGTGCATTCCGGCGTCAGTTTAATAACAACAATAGGGGTCACGGGCCAAATCGTAAAACTGTTAAGTTATGGGTTCGTCATTGGTGTGAAAATGGTTCTGTACAAAATTTGAAGAAGCCTGGACATCGAAGAACAGTTCGTACACCAGAAAATATTGAGCGAGTTAAAATTGCGTTTACGAGAAGTCTTAAAAGGTCTGCTAATCGACAAACTATTAAGAAACTCTGCCCTCTTTTACTTGCACTAGATATTCAGCCAGAATCTAAACACTCGTTGCAAATTCCGTATGATTTATTGTCCATCTGTACAATCTAGACATAAAGATAGAAGTTGTACGATATGCGGCCTATACCATGCTTCTATAAAATCTTTAACTGCTCACAAAAAATATTACACAAAAAAGAAAAAATTAGTAAGGAAATAAAACCAAAAAAAGTAATATCTGTTCGTAAGGAAGAGTTGTTATGCATAATAAAAGATAATAAAACAAAAGCTGAAGATGCCGAATGGATTACGCAAGAAGACGTCTCATTTGATATTAGTTTGCTTCCTTCAGAAACCGAGGATGCTAACGCAATGCCAGTAATCAATTCTCTTTTAGCTTGGCGTACTAACCCTTAGACTGACGAAACCGCATGAAGAAAAAATGCTATTTATTCAACTAAAAATAAGAAGTTTTATGTTTAATTAAACAACATATTATGAATATTAACCTAACAAGTTTATTTATTTATCATTCAATCAAAAGTTGTGTTCAAAGCTTAAGGTTATCATAAAAATATTTGTTCTTTTTTAATAAATTTTTATATTTGAAAAATTCTAGTTTCATCTTTATTGAGCTAAAATTATTAACATAAATAAAGGGGGGTATAGCAACTAGTGACCTCTTTTTAGAAGGGGGTCTAAACCGTGCGAACGTCTTTTATGAATGCTCCCCTAAATAGCCAATGATTTGGTTGGTTTATAAACTATCCAGCCAGATTGTAAACTAGCCAAGTTTGCACATTAGCCTAAGCTTTGTAAGTTTAAGTACCATTTGTTCACCTGAAGGAGGCACTGGGTGGAGAAATATGTCGTTTTCTCTTTTTTGGCATTTTTTCTAAAGTGTATTATTCAGTGCAGTGCTAATTTAGTCCAAATTGCGTTTTCTATTAAAATAGGTTGATTTATAAACTATCCAGCTGAATTGTATGCTAGCCAAGTTTGCTCATTAGTGTAAGTATCATTTATTCACCTGAAGAAGGTACTGGGGGGCGAAAAATGACGTATTTTCTTATTTGGCATTTTTTTCTACAGTGTATTATTCAGTGCAGTGTTTATTTGTAATACTAAGACATTAGGTTATCTGGTTGTTGAAAAATTGATATGTGACGTTGAAATAAGGGTTAGTACAGGTTATTTCCAATATTTAAAAACAAAATCATTCTTAGTGAATTAAAAAAAGACAATTCACACTCGCTTCAACGAGGGTGGTATGATACCATAGCTGATAGGGTCAAGAGGTTGCTATAAGTTCACAAAAGTTTGGTATTGAAGGATATAATAAACCTGTCAAACCAATAACCGATATAGGACGAGAAACTAATGGTTAGCTACATGATAAATCTGTTTACGATCTGGATATGTTTTATGTACATTCAAATCAGTTAGTGATATTTAGAAAAGAACAGATAGATTTAAAAATTCCAACTGAAAACATTCTGAAGTAGATACATCAAGAGAGGAATCTTACTGCTTATTGGTTAAACAATTCGAGGATCCTTTTCCGAATTGTAGATTGGTTCTTGGGAAAAAGGAAGCATTACAAATACTAGAGATAATGCCTAAAACCTTCAGTTATATTTTCTAGCTTGAATTAGTCTCTTGATAAATCACGTGACACTTAATTTCAATTAATTTAACTTGATAGTTTCTTCAGGGTGTTTTTGGTAAGAAGGGTGGATTTCGCTTAATCAGAATTGTTTTAGATTTTTGATCGAAGTTGTTGTTCTCAGTATTTATTCAAGATAAGTTCAATAATACTTTCAAATCATTCCATTCATTTTCGATCTCCTAGGTTCATCCTGGTTGGTTATCAATTTATTAATCTTAGTTTTATTTCTCTTTTAGTTAATTCAGATTATCTAGGTATTTTAATTGAATATAGATTTTTATCTTAGTTTTTATTCTTCTTAGTAATAAAGTTAATCATAATATTCTTTTATTATCTTTAATTATCATACATTCTTTTATTATTATCATTATCATTTAATTGTTATTTTTATTATTAAATTTTATTGTTGTTGTTAAGTACGAGTTCATCTGATTAATATTAGCATTTACCCCTTCCACTTACCTTCCAGTGTGTTAAAATCTATAGTGTCTTGTGAAAGAAAAAAGTAAGTGTCAATGATATTTTTCATGTTTGCTCTGGCTAATCAATGATTCGGATCAAACTCCAACGTGTCATGGTTCTCTAAATTAAATGGCCACACTGTTAATAAATAAATAGATTGAGGATTGGGAATAATATAAATTCCTTGAGTAAAGTTTTATAGAGATTCATCAATAGAGTACCATGTTACAACATTGTTCCAAAGGGGAATGATTGAACTAGCACACGGGTGCCATATACCCTGGAATTGGCCTCCTGTCTATAAGCATGCATACATCATCGCAATTTAATCATATTTGATATGAGACTGACTATGTATACTACTAATTTATAAAATGCGGTTTGGAGACGAGTACAAAGCAATTAAGCTTCCCAGTTCCGTTTTAATTAAATGTGTTTATGTGCTTCATTTCTCTTTTGTTCGCTTGGGAAATTAGAAATAACATTGCCGGCGAAAGTAAATAAGGCTTGGTTCGAAATAAATTAGTTCCAATAACGCTCGACCTTGGTTATTGGCATGTCGTCAACGGAAAATTGAAAATCACCAGAAAATTACTGCACGTGCTTCAGAAAACTGTAATTGAACTAAAATATCATTCCGCTCGCATTATGTAAATTGAGTTTCATTCAATTAGGTAAATATGCCGAGCTCAACTGAAACTTTATTTAATCCAGCAGAACGGTTGAATATTTATCAATATGAAGAATTTCAAGATCCACGAATACAATCCGCCTGTGGTGGTCAACCCTGTACGGCCAACTATGTATCTTTTTTCTACGGCCTCAATTTATTATAGATTTAGGTTGTTAAGGTGAATATGATAATCAATACTTTTTCTGATGTATGTTCCTTTCAATTAATTAAATAATTATTAATCAAAACTGGTTTAGCTACACAGCCCACTTTCATTATACCCACAAAAATTAGCCACAGTAATCCTAAAAGCTTCCGTATGCATTTCAACTTCCGGTTCTGTCGGAAATAACATTAATTTAGCAATGGAGTGCTAAACCAATTTTGATTGAAAATACTGTATATTTTAATCACGTCCAAATATGAACAAATCTTCAACAATAGTATCAAATTGAATGTAATCAACCCATAGACCTATTATCCTAAGGAGACGAAACATCTCATTCATGAAACTCTATTTGACTTGTCGCAATGATTACATGGAGTATGACAAAGAAAACCAACGGACCTCTTTGTCGCCGAATCATAATTACTTCTTATTGGCAACGCTGTAACTATGATTGAAAACTTGGTACCACTTATAAGGCAACACCGCTTCGAAATAGCTACGAGAAATACGGAAGCTGTCAAGTTGCGTAGTACAGACCCAAGTCCCCATTCATAAAATGTGCGCGGCGTTATCGCTTTATGAACAAATGATGCAATGAAATGAAATAGTTCTATATTTAAAAATTTAAATATTCTATAATTCGATTGTATATTCCAGATTACTATAAATTATGGAATATTTTTCAGATAAAACGATATTTCAACAGTATTGCTTCTAATATAAGGAATAAATAATGCCATGGACGTTTTTATAATAATTACAAATCTCAATCCAGCACACAGAAAAACTAATCCGGCTACAGCATATTCCATACGGCCATACTTGTAATATACAGCGGTCTGAGTGGCCCGAAATTTGGCAATGTCTGATCCTGTTTAAATGTAAACAATTCTGTCTCCTTAGGATAATAGTCCCGAACGACGATATTTAATAATCTCGATACCTACACACAACGTCAAGAGTCTTGTACCCCCTATATATCAAAAGATTCGATAAAGCCCGATTATTTTACTTACTGTGGTAAAAAGTAACATGAATTTAAGATATAAAAAAGACAAAAAAGAGATGTCAATAATGAATCCTGACTTTATTATCAATGTTTTGACTGCAGTGGCAGTGAAAACATATTCAGCCAAGTGACTAGTGTATTAATTTGTTTTGAGTTTTTGGATTAATCGAGCAAGAATTACTGCTTTACACGATGGAAGGCACTCTATAATCATCAGATCTCGGAAATGTTGGGCATTCCTAGATCATCTGTTGTGCGAATAGTTCACAGATACCAAGAATTCGATACAGTGGAAAACAGACCACGTAGTGGACGTCCTCGAATGTCTAACGAAAGAGAAGATCGTTATTTGGTGCAATATGCTCGCAGACACCGCACAGCTTTAGCATCAGCACTCAGAAGTCACTTTCAGCGTACGTTTCATCGTGTTATATCGACACCCACAGTTCGAAGAAGACTCCATCATGCAAATTTACGTGCTAGAAGTGCCAGCTCTACTTCCAAGACATCGTGCAGCCCGTCTCCGATCGACGCGAGAGCACAGGGGTTGGCTTTTGCAGCAGTGGAGGTGGGTGTTAATAACAGACGAAACCAGAATTGGACTGGTGAATAAAGCAAAGAGCAAAGAGTCTGGAGAGAACCAGGTCGACAACAGCGACTTAATTTTCCCCGGGAAGTTTCTCCCTATCAAGGGGGTACTGTAATGTTTTGGGGAGGAATAATGTCTAACCGCCGCACCCCATTAATTCACATTCTACAGAATATGACCGGCCAAATTTACGTCGAACCGGTTATTACGTCCATTATCAACCCCATACGTAACGAATAAGGCGAAAATTTTGTGTTTATGGACGACACGCAAGGAGGACATATCAATAGATTGGATTGGCCAGCCAACTCGCCAGATATGAATCCGATTGAGAACATGTGGGATTACATAAGTAGAGCCATTCACAATCGAATTAACCCACCTCAGACTGCAGATGAGTTAGTCGTCGCGGCGGTAGGGGAATGGAACAATATTCCACAAGACACTATAAACCGCTTGATTATTTCAATGCACAGACGTGTCAACATGTTATTCCAACATGGAGGAGGTCATACCGACTATTAGTCAGTGTACAACATGTTTCATTACTTTTTTTATTCAATAATTTTTTTCAACAAATTCACACATTTCTTACTTTTTAATTTTCTAAGTATCCCAGTTTGTGTAAAATAATCCTTTCACAAGAAATAGATTGAACAAACAATATACTTTGATAGATATCTTTTGTTTTTTTAACAAAACATTTCATTAACAAGACTGAATGGGGGTCCAAGACTTTTGACGTTGTGTGTATTTAGAAACTGAATTTCACTCCCACCAATTGGTATATTGTTCGATTACATAATATAATTTGGTATTGTTATGATAGTCACAGTCTCTGTAACCTATTGAACTGACTAATGATGCTCAAAAATATGTGTTTTTGGACATATTGGAAGATGAATGTATTTTAATTTGAATGGAGGACAATAAAATATAAAATTATTACACTAGGCTTTGCAATACCACCGGGGTATCTCAAAACAATTTAAAATTGATAAAATTTCATTTAAAAATAAATGATTGTGGAATAGTTGATAAAATGCTACATTACGATATAAATATACAGGGTATACCTTCATGAGATCCTCCATTCATCACAGTCTTCCAAGACGAGTTGCTTGCTACAGATGTGCAGAGAAGCTACTCCGCTATGGTAAGACAAATGAGACCATCTTGATCTGTTTGGACAGTCAAGCGGCACTAACCAAACTCAAAAGCCCGAGTGTGTCCTCGAGGCTCGTCAGGAATACCTAGGAGATCCTTAATGGGCTATTACTTAAAATGAGTCTTAAAGGTATATCACTTTTATGAAGTTTCGGAAGCCCATAGATATAAGGCGCTAGCCCATTATGGCAAATTAATTTATTTTTTAAGTCAATAGGGATTATCCTACTTTTATACCATTTATTTATTAATTTATTCATGTCATTCTATACTGATAATGTAGGGTCAGATTTTAATTTTTTCTTCATTCAATAGATTTCCTATCTTGTTTTTTGTAGTCATCTCTATGCATTATGACGGTTCTATTACATTTATCCGCGTTCAAAACTAATATTTGAGGGATATCATCTGAGAACTATTTTGTCTCTCACACAAAAAAATGTTGAACATTTCGTTTCAAGTATAACCATCAATTCGATTACAAAAATGGTAATATTATAACTGAAAAAACCAATCATTATAAAAGATCTACTCTGGAGATGATTCATATAATACATGATTCCAAGTCCGTAAATCATAGAACAGACGTTCAATCATCAAGTCAGATTTATACTAATTTAATTAATTAAAGCCCTTGCAAATTCCTACATGCTTCTTCATAATGTTAGAAGAAGAATATTTCAGGTAGAATGCAGAAATAACAATATTTCTAGTGAGGTTTGAAAACCTTTTCCTATTACCTCATGAATCTTTAACATCTGGTTCGATACTTGAGCGTTATATTATGGTTTCAGTCTTAGTCAAACATTGCTTGAGATGATTTCGAATATCATAAGTAGATTGCTATGCAGTGGATTCTAGATACATATTCATATACCTAAACACTAATGTGTTTCAATTTCGATTACTCGTATTTTTCTTAGTTTCGGCAACGTGGACATTTTTTATTGAAATTAGTGCAACAATGACGCTTTGTTCTTGATACAATTAGTTTCAAGAAATTCCGTTTTAGACAGTGATATAACTTCTGATGATGGTCGGGAGACCGAAACGTACGTAAAGACGATAATAATAAGAATATGTGTTAGTGTGACGTATTTCCCGAGAATTTATATATAATAGAAAGTAATAAAGGTGACGTCACTTCCGGAAAAACCGGAATTGCCACAATGACGAAAATATTTTGTTTGGAATTCCTTCCTTCACCATCTCTACAAATTTTCAGAATCGTGCTAATTTTAGTTCTCGTATATGGATCGCGTTAACTCATGAGGATATACCCTGTATATGTAATGATCAGAATATAATTTATAATATGAAAACGAACTTTAAGTACCTACAATAACGGAAAGAAAAATCGGGAGAAAATAATCGTAAAATAATTTAAAATCCCACACGCAAGCATTCAATTTTATGAGGATATATTATCCTGGATTGCATAACAATTTGTTACGAATTAAACAATCGTAAAGTGTCACTGGATTAGAGCACTTTATCGTCACATAAATTACATGACAATGAAATCTAAATTTCCTTCACTGACTGAAAGAGGTGGTATTATTTATTGTTATTGATTCATACTTGGTAACCGTTGTAAGCAGTAAAATGCATAATAAAACTATCCATCGTTAATTAATTGTTGACACCGCTTGTAATTATTTAATATTAACACCGATAACGACTTTTTACACCTACTTCAGTTTCCAGAATAGAGAAGTAGTATTCACTTCCTGCTAATAGATATCCTAGGATTAAATGAATTCATAAAACATTACCCAAGAAAATGGGGTTCATATGTCATATGCTGTATTAGTTTCATATTTGCATCCGATGTATTAAATTATATACGAGTTACGGAGGGTGCGGAATAAATAATCGATACGACACGTATACATAGTATTCAATGCGAGTATAGAGTGAAGAACAAAATGCCTCCAACAAAGGCAGTTGATTTCTAATGAATTGTTGGAACAGGCCAATTTTAATTTGAAAAACGTATTCGTTGATGAGAAGATTTATGCTTTTAATTAACCGCTTTACACCCTATTGACGTCATAGCTATGTTTCCATGTTAAAAATTCCAATTGCTTATTCCAGAAGTATCTCCAGCTTCCATTCATTCTTTAAGATTCTAACGAACGACCTCATTTATATATTTTTTATGATAACCCAGTTAGTGGTTATAGAATAGGAAAATGTATTGGTATTGATTGAGATGATAACGGGTTTAATAGAATATTCAGTGCACTTAGCCAAATACCCTTGTTTATTTTATTTATTTATTTATTTACATTACACTAATTTAACAGGCATAGAGCCCAATTACAAAATGAGGAATAAAACAAGATAACATATTCAAGAAAATATTATAACAGGCATTGAAATTAAACTGAGATAACATAACATTCTAAGAACAGAACATAATCATATAACTAGCAGTGGCGGCTCCTCGAAGGAGGCTAAGGAGGCTCAGCCTCCTCACCAATTTATCTTAATGATCATTCTCCATTTTATTTCCTGTTTCTCTGATAATTCTTTAAATTTTACAATTAATTCCCCGTTCTCAGTAGTTATTTTCAATCCGGCAACAGTGGTCAGAGGTTAGATTCTCTATATATCTCAAACGCTGACCATGTGTTGTTCAACACAGTTGCCGTTTTTCCGACCAGTCAATCGCCAAATAGCGTGAAACGGCGAAAACGGCAACAGGGTAGGGAGGCTAGCTTTTCGTACCCATTCGTCGGTCGAATGAAATACGATTACTTGCGCTCCCGCCTCCCGCTGCTAGAAGAATGCGGTTAGTTGTTGTTTTTATTCCACGAGGCGTAGTAAGGTTAAGTAGTTAATTTTTAAGTTATAATTTATCTAATCGGAATCGGTGAACGTTAAAATTATGAGTGACTTAGTTGCAGAGTTCTTAGAAAATCCATTTAGTGGATTAACATATGATAGAAAAGTGTTCTTCAAAAACAAACGGCCTTTACCGGATTTGAAAGGATTAGTGATGGCAGGGAAGTATCAAAATCGATCGTTTAATACTGATAATTATAAAAAATATGTATGGTTAACGGGATCTGATGTACACAATAAATTATATTGCTGGTATTGCTTGCTATTCACATCAGATACAAATTCATGTTGGGGGCACTTGGGTTATAATGATTTGAAAAATTTAGTTCGTGGCCTAGAAAGACATGAAAAATCGCGGGAACATATTACATCGTGTATTAAGTTTAAATTAACCGGTAAACAGAATATTGTTAATGCGATTGATTCTACACGAACACGCGAAATCGAAAATCATAATAATACAGTTAAAGAAAACCGCGAAGTTTAAAAAAAAATCATTGATTTCTTATTGTATTTATCATTTCAAGATTTAGCTTTTAGAGGGCATGATGAAACTGAAAATTCAGTTAATAAAGGTAATTTTAGGGAATTGTTAGATTTGTTTTGTAAATACGACAGTAAGCTTCGCGATTTTATGACTAACGCGTCAGTATTTGCAGGCATTTGTTTTGTTTTATGCGGGTATAATGGTTGAGTGACACCACGCGAAATGAGGTTAGATTAGAATTCGTCTGTTCGGTAAATTATTAATTGTAAAAATGGACAACTAGTGGAAAGATTTTTAGGGTTCTACGATGTTAGTTCGGGAAGAACAGCGGTCAATTTATTCAATTTTTCAATGGAAACATTTCAACGATTCGACTTTGCGAATAAATCAGACTTACGACGGCATCTGTAATGGCGGGACATTTAAACGGTCTTCAAACAAACGTAAGTTTTAAATAACATAGTAGGAAACAGAATTCCCTGTAATGCTCGAACTCGATGGAATTTTACATCACATGCAATGTTTAGTTTACCATCCATAAAAATAAAGACAAATTAATTGAAATATTTGATTTTATATTAAACAGTGATGACTTTTCAACAGATCAGGTTTCATTGAATGCTGCTGTTGGTTTAAAATCTTATTTAGAAAATGAAGAATTTTTGTTATTTCTTGATACTTTTAAATTAATATTTGAACAAACTGATCTTATTTTTCGAATTTTACAACATAAATTCACTAATATAATTCATTCAAGAGATCGTTTAACACATCTCATTGATAAAATTCAAGTTTCCGTTATACAGAATTTCATTTTAATATTTTATTTGGAATTTATTCAACTGATGAGGCTTCTCCCGTGAAAAGGAGGAAAACATATAATTTGGTAGACAAGAAACTACATTATAAACAACTTTTTTATGAAATTTTAGATACTATTAAAGGTCAAATATTGATATTCGATTTTCCGATTTACATGAATTGAAGTTTTTCGATTTGACGAATAGAAGATTTTTCGAATCTTTTTCATAAGAGTTTCTCAATACACTTTCAGATAACTTAGTTCTAAAATATAATTTTTTTGATAAAATAGCGCTGCACAATGAATTATGCGTTGTATACTGGGATAAAGATATTTTAGGCCAGTACGACAGTCACGCCGATATGATAAAATATATAATAAATAATAAATATATGATAGATAATGATTTGCAACAAGTCTTACCTCAGTTTTATAAACTACTTTGTTTGACAGTCACCATTCCTGTCACGTCGGCATCGGTAGAGAGAACATTTTCTACTCTCAAACGAATTAAAACATACATGCGAAATACAATGGGCCAAAATCGTTTATACAATGTTAGTTTAATATCTATTGAAAAAGATTTAATTAAACACTTAAAACATAATGATACATTTTATGATAATATTATTGATCATTTTTCGTAAATTAAAGACCGTAGAATTTCGTTAATATATAGAAAAGTTGATAAAATTAATAAAAAAAACAAAATATGAAAAATTCCAAAAAAAAAAAAAAAAATTAAAAATCCAAAAAAAAATAAAAAAAAAAAAACGAACGAAAAAAAAATTTGTGGGCAAGAGAAACTCTATACCTCCACGTTGGTTCTTGCTGGGTAACAATCAATTTTGTCACTGAAGGTTAAATTAATTGGCTGAATAGAGTATATTTTCACAAAAACGTTTTATGTCCAGCCTCCTCTCTCAAAAAGTTCACGAGCCGCCACTGATAACTAGAACAAAAATTAAACAAAGAAGAGAGAAAATGCAATCTATAGAGAACTGAGAATTGCACGAAATAGTCCAGGCGCACGGTCAGAAAAGTTGGGTTGAAAATTTGATACGGCTGCCGCTCGAAAAGTTATAGCCATTTTTTTGGCAAGATTTTGTGGTTTTTTACGTTTTTTTCAATTAATTTGAAAACGAAGGCTTTAATCGAATATACACTTAAGATGAAATATGTAGATAATTAAAATACGCGTCGAATAAGCCCAAGTAGAAATCATTCGGAGGTTATGGGCCGAGATAACGCCCATTTTGTGATTTTTTTATGGTTTCTTAAATGTATTTTTCAACCGAAAAAGAATCGTAAACATAATTGGTCTGGATGAAAAAAAAGTTTTTATTCTACTTTTCACTGGTTCTTGGTTTTTGATGGTAGACCCAAACTTGGGCCTTGGAGGGGCCCAAACACATTTCAATCGATATCTCGACTTTGACTGAAGCAAAAAAGATGTGCAGGTGCGCAAAATATGCGTATGAACCAGGGCTATCAGCACCTGAAATTTGGTATTTTCTGAAATTTCCTAACCTCAAAATTTTTCCAATTTTCCGAGGTCATCTTTTTTGGAAGATTAGTTAAACTCGGCATTTATATTAAAATGTGATTTATAGGTTTATTTTAGATAGTATTAGTCAAAATCCGCGATACGCATTTTGATTTAGGTCAAAATATGCATTTTTCAGCACGCTATAACATTTTTACGGTTTTTCGGAAAATTCAAATTTTCGCGCCAAAAAGAAAGATCGAAAAAAAAAATTCCAGTGAAAAGTAGAATAAAAATGATAACTTTTCATTCAAAAAAAACCATAAAAAGTCACAAAATGGGCGTTATCTCGGGCCCATAACCTCCAAATGACTTCTACTCATTCGACGCGTATTTTGATTATCTACAACTTTGATTGCTGGTGTATATTCGATTAAAGCCTCCGTTTTTAAATTAATTCAAAAAAACGCAAAAAAAATCACACAATCTGTTTGTTCTCGGTGTAGGCAAGTAAGAAACTAAATTCTGGACTCAAATCTAGGCACATGAAACACACAAAGCCCGCAAAATTTCCGAACATTCCACAGAAGAATGAAAGAGTTTGAACAGGAATACTGTACCCGACCTGGATCTCCGGTAAGCCAAGCTGTCGGAAGAAAATCTCGAGAGTAAATCGGTATGCGGATAGCCAATAACAGGGTAGATATTGACACATTTGAAAGCAATATATTTGAATCTGGTAAAATGGAGACCATACCAAGGACGCATATACCAACCGTGATCTTACAAATGTATTAAAGAGAAGAATAGATGTCTGAATCTCGGAAAAACCCCTAGAATATCTTAGAACAAACCCCAACATCTTAGACGCTTTGGTGCACATATGACTGATATTATCAATGAATGATAACCTTCCGTTAAAGATAACACCAAACACCAAGGTCACAGAACGTATTCGATTTATTCAAGACACGGGCATCCAGGGTATACTTGTACAATATCTCCTGCTATGTTTTTCAGGGGGTATTTGGATACTCCGCTGCTCCACAGAATCCTAAGATCTGTTTTACGCTTAGATCCTTTATGCCATTGGCCATGATGATCATCGGACGATTCAAATCAAATATATTGGTTTGTTATAAGGCTCCGTTTTGATAATCCAATATAGAAAAGTTCTTTTATCAAGATTCAACGTAACTCGGAGAGTAAACAAATTGTGGAGTGAATAATATGTTTATTTTTTAAAACCCAAATCAATAGTTATCCTTAACCAAGACGGTGGAATTCAGCTTACTAGGATAACAAATATAAAACAATCTAGATCAGAAAGTATAAAGCAAAAGATAAGATAACAATCTCTGTGAGTCACCTGTTTAAATTTCATCAGATCTCGGAGATTATCCTGATGCTTTGCCTACACTCAGCGACATTATCTCGCTTGCCCTTAGGCCTACCCCTTTATCAAGAAGCGCTTTAGCAGTTCAGCAACAGTCACTGCTTCTCCATGCTGAGGCATGTTGAAGTCTCAGATGATTGCGCAAGATATATGTGTACCATCGTTGTAGACAATCAAAGGAGTGTTTGGCGATGTTCGAGCGCGATAAGAAGAACTTTTTGCGCCGTTCCGTAGCCGTGGACGAAATATGGATCCATCACAACACATCAGAGATCAAAGAACAGCCGAAACAGTGGACTTGTCCTGGCGAATCGAAGCCGAAAAAGGCCAAAATGGGTTTATCGGCCAACAAAGTCATGTCGACAGTTTTTTGGGATGCACACGGTATCATCCATATCAATTACCTCGAAAAAGACAAAACTAGGCGTATATTATGCAGAGAGCTGTTGGGTCGACTTGACGCCGATTTAAAGCGCGAGTGGTGGCATTTGACAAGGACGGCGCAAAGGTCCTCAGTCGCAATGACGAAATTGCATGAGTTGCGCTACGAATTGGTTCGTCATCCACCATATTCTCCAGATGTGGTCCCCCTGCGATTTTCATCTATTTCCAAACTTGAAGAAATGGCTCCGCGGAAAGAGATTTGGCACTGAACCAAACGCCTATTTTGAAAGATTGCCGGAATCCTACTATTCGGAAGGGATCGAAAAATTAAAAAAAAACGTTGGACGAAGTGTATCGGGCTACAAGGCGATTACATTGAGAAATAAAATAAGTTTTGATCGAATAAATAATTTCTGGTTTCATTTTTAGGGACTTTTCACCTTGACCTCGTACATACTCAATTGTTTTGCCAGTTTAACTGTTCGAAAAATATTAGGGACCAATAAGGCACCATGATTACGTAAGTAAATATACCATTCATTGGACGATGTGTGTAATGTTTCATTTTCATAGATAAACACATAACGCTGCAACTTTACAAGAAGAATTACGTGAATTACTATAAACAATTATGAACAATAACTTTGCTGTTCGTGTAAATTTAAATTAGTGTTCAATTTCGTATCTACAAACAAAAAACAGCAAAAGGCTGAGAGTATAATATTTCTGAAAGATTGAAATTTTGTCTAAGAACACGTCTATGCCCTTAGAGGATCAGCTACTTAGTTCACTGTGTCTATGGTATAGACTATAGACACATAGAAGATCTTATTTGATCGCATTTCCGGAAGGAGTTAATAATCGTTATGGGATTGATCATCGTAAGGCAGGTATCATTATTATTAAATGCAAACAATTTAGAATGTTTCTATCACTTTAATTACATATGAACTGTGTTATTAGTTTCACTCTTAATAGACCATTATCAGGGATTATAATAAGAGCGGTTATTTATGTTATAACTGATATAGGAGTAGAGTAATTTGTGGTGTTTAATTAATATTAATAATACTTGACAATCATAAAGTAACTTCTGCCAGTGTCGCCTATTTAATGTAAAGTATATCCTTAATATGTGAGGTCTCAGTAGTTTTTATCATTAAATCTTGATTCGTCATTAACAGGGATTTAAGATAATTATTGAGACAGGACATCAATCATTCTACCAATATGGCAAGCCTAAGATATAACTGGCTTGTTACTTTACTTTTAACAAATCTAACTGATGTTTTGTTTGATTGAGCGTAAGTCTTTACGGCTAATCAGGTCCTTAGTTGAATTGACTTGGATAGCATTGCTGATTATGATTATATATCAAGTCAAATTAGTTCGAAAAGAGTGGGGATATTTGCTGCTGGCGTTCATAAGCAAGCAATTTTGAAATGCATTACTTGTTGATTAAATCGTTCGCATATTAATGAGTCAATGTAGAATGGATTTTGTTTAGGAATTAATTATAATAGATTATAACCTGAATTAATACAATCTGTTCGGTATATATTTCGAGATTCAATCTCAGTAAGCTGGCTAATAAAAACTAATGCATGCTTTCCTTAAGCGAAAAGTAAAGTATCCGTTGAAAGTAAAACACTTCCTCCTTCGCCCACCAGAGTGATTGAATTCGTCTATTGTTCACAATCTTCCTTGCCAATCTTTTGCGATGAATATACGAGGGCAAGGTGAAAAGTCAAAAGGCACCACAATCGAAAATCCCATGTGACATTTGTGATGTACCATCTTTAACTAGCAAGCATTAAAATATGTCATTCAGTTCTGTTTTGACACCCATCAAAGCAACCTTGAAGTGAATTTCGCGTTTTGATTAAACATTATTTTTGGGGTGGAAAAAACATCACACAAACCAAAGCATCGCTTGTTAACCATTATGGGAACTCTTCACCATCGATTGGAACGATTCACAAGTGGTTACTTAGTTTCGTTGTGGTAGTATGACCACATAAGACGCCGAACCTTCTGGTCGTCCAATTGAGGTTACAACGCCAGAATTCGTCGATAAAATCCATGGTATGATATTGGACGATCGACGAGTTGAAGTGCACTAGTAATCCAAGCAATAGGCAGAAATGTGTGCAGAAATTAATACCTGAAAAAAAAATATATGAGCGTATAGAAAATTGAATTTAAAGGTGAGTTTCTGATTAATGCAACTCGATCTGAAATGGCGAACATAACCTAAAAAATTGGCAAAGTTGCAAAAAGTGGTTTTTCTCAATTAATTAAAAAACTATAGCTTGGATCGGAAAAATTTGAAGGACAAAGTTGTAGGTATCGAATAGATCTATCGATTCGTTCCATAATAATTATAAATATCATTCACACTTTTCGAGTTATAACGAAAAAACCGTTAAAAATCGGGGTATCGAGAATTCATTAACTATTACGTTTCCGTATGTATTGTTTGCTGTACATATAGCCCATGGCATGTTCAGAAAGCACTCTTTTTCTTAATTTGAAATATTCATTATTTTTCAAAATATATCGATTTTTCGAAAAAAAGACGCTCTCTAGCTACATCTTCTCAGGAAATGGTCCTGGAGTAACGATTTTGGGCTAATTTTCTTCATGAAGAGTTGTGCTATAATTTTATTGAAAAAACGTAGCGATTTTTCCAATTTTTAGGGTGAAAGAATGACTAAGAAATATTCATCTTTTTTTAACTTGTTTTTTTCAGATTAGTTTTACAATTTTAATTTTAGAAAAATGTCTTTGACGGAAATCGATTCCTAACATTTTTTTACGAATTGGCAAAAACAAATTTTTCACCTACGATCTTCTGGACCAGCGATAGTTTTTTTATTTCAAAAAAATCTGTAAGACGCAATACACATTATACAGAAGTGTGTTTTATGGAGGATAATGTTAAATACCTACATTTTCAATAAAAAAAATACTGGGATATGTTTCATTGATCCATAGTATTAGAAATTGAGTAACAAAGCTAAGCGTGCGCGGCTGCCGGAGCGTGAGGCGGAGTGGGGGAAGCAAGGCTGCTGATTTAGTGCGTTAAAAGCAAACACGAATATCGTATTTATTTTCGCCTTAGAAGCAAATTAGACCTATTATTTATTTTCAGATAGTTATTTTTGTATTAAGTGCGTAAAATGTTTTTTTAATGGCACATGAGAGTGTGCCATAAAAACATGAATTTTATACACGAAATACAAACAACATTTTTTGTACAACTGTGAATGTGAATTTACATCGTCTGAAATATATTAAAAATAAATACTTCCAATATAATTTCACAGCATCCAGTGGTCTTTCTGTGTCGTTACTATAGGAACGGTTTGTTGGCACGCCGCGTGTTTGACTGTGTTTGCTCGTAGTTGCTTCAATTTCAACATGTTGGGAGTAATTGTTCAAACTTTACTATCAATTATTATTCCAATAAATGAAATTGTTTTATGATGAATAATCAATTAATAATTGACTCTGTTATAAATAAATCGTTCATAAAGTAATATTTCATGTTTATTTTGTGAATTATTTTGGCAGAGAAAAAAAGTAAATATTCACGCATCAATAGAGATGCAGAAATGTCAAGTTTTTTGGACAGTTGCACAAAAACTGTATCTTCCGTGTAATACGTCATAGCAGCAGCCTATTCAACAAGTGAACGATAGTGTACAATAATACAAGTTCTGTTCAAAGAGAATTTTGTGTTGGTGACAATATTCTAGAAATTTTTATTTTTCAATTATATTAAACATCGGAGTAGAAGAAGAAGAAGAAAATGAATTAGGATGCAATTCTCCAATAAAGAAGAGAAAAATTTAAATACATTTTATTATTATAAGGCGTATAAGCTGTATACCGCTACTTTGATTGTAAGGATTGTATAAATATTTCATAATAGTTTTGTAAATAAACGAGATTTCAAACTTATCTTAACATGTTGTTTTTATTTAATTTTGTATCATAAAAACATATTTATTGAAATAATTAAATAACTGTTAAAGAGATCCGCAAGCATAACGTCAGTATGATTTCTTGAGAAAAAAAGTTGAGGTATTACGTGGAAAATACTGTTTTGATAATAAATCGTAATTTGAATGACGAAAAGTAAAACAAATTAGAAATGTAAAAAATGAATATTTCCGAGTCTATTTTAATTCTAAGGCAAAAATAAATACGGTATTCGTGTTTATCTCGTCGAGTTACCCCAGATTAAGTACAAAACAATTTTAGTACGTTATCTAGAAGCCGAAATATTGAAGATTTTGCAACCACAACCAATTTTGAACGCACTAAATCAGTTTTCAGTGCGATCGCGCAATGTTTCCCCCACTCCGCCTCACGCTCCGGCAGCCGCGCACGCTTAGCTTTGTTACTCAATTTCTAATACTATGGATCAATGAAACATATCCCAGTATTTTTTTAATGAAAATGTAGGTATTTAACATTAACCTCCATAAAACACACTTCTGTATAATGTGTATTGCGTCTTACAGATTTTTTTAAAATAAAAAAATTATCGCTGGTCCAGAAGATCGTAGGTGAAAAATTTTTTATTGCCAATTCGTAAAAAAATGTTAGGAATCGATTTCCGTCAAAGACATTTTTCTAAAATTAAAATTGTAAAACCAATCTGAAAAAACATGTGAAAAAAAGATGAATATTTTTTCACCCTAAAAATTGGAAAAATCGCTACGTTTTTTCAATGAAATTATAGCACAACTCTTCATGAAGAAAATAAGCCCAAAATCGTTACTCCAGGACCATTCCCTGACAAGATCTAGCCAATTTATGAGAGCGTCTTTTTTTCGAAAAATCGATATATTTTGAAAAGTAATCAATATTTCAAATTAAGAAAAGAAATGCTCTCCTAGCTTGCCATGGGCTATATGTACAGCAAACAATACATATGGAAACGTAATAGTTAACGAATTGTCGATACCCCGATTTTTAATCGATTTTAACGAATCGATAGATCTATTTGATACCTACAACTTTCTTATTTGACTTTTTCCGATCCAAGCTATAGTTTTAAAATTATTTGAGAAAAACCACTTTTTGCAACTTTGCCAATTTTTTAGGTTATGTTCGCCATTTCAGATCGAGTTGCATTAACCAGAAACTCACCTTTAAATTCAATTTCCTATACGCTCATATTTTTTCTTCCCAGGTATTAATTTCTGCACGCATTTCTGTCTATTGCTTGGACTATAGATGCTATGGGTATCTCAACCGAACGGATACGGAAAATTTTGCATACATTTTTGAATATGCATATGAATATCTGCCAGATGAATGCCTCATTTGCTCTTTGTTGACAACAAGCGCGATAGTGCAGTCAAATGGGTATAAAAATATGCCAAGTTTCGAAATCCTTGGGAAATGGACCGGTTTTGATGGGACAAAGTGCATTCTCTTCGGAATTTTATCAGTCCACCTCGTCTTAAGTTGCGCAAAGCTTTTGCATTGTTTATAAACAATAAATTAACAATTTAATTAGCGTATTTATGAGATTACATAAAATTCCATAAAAAATGATCGGGTAGAGACTATTTTTGGTCAGTGAACATATGAAAATAGTTGAACTTCATTTGTTATAAACAATTTATTTATTAACAAAAAGACGAAATCGACCAAAACTACGAGTTTAGGATCGTTTTCGAATAATTTTGGCCTTCTGAATTCGATTTTGTCGTCAATATCGTCTAACACATACCCGTTAATTTGTTAATTTGTTACAAACAAATCAGACCAGAATGTCGAGTTTATAGTCGTTTTCAGCTAATTTTGGCCTTCTGAGTACGATTTTATTGTTATTATGGTCTTTAAGTGCATACATTAATTTTTGAATTGTTATAAATAAATTATTTATTAATAATTATACGAACTTGACCAAAATGTCGAGTTTATACTCATTTTCAGCTAATTTTGGTCTCTTGAGTACGATTTTATTGTTATTATAGTCCTTAAATGCTTAGATAAATTTTTGAATTGCTATGAATAAACTATTTATTGATAAATATGCGAATTGCGCCAACATACCAAGGGAAAGTGTTTTCAAAATTAATGTATTAATAGTCAAATAAAGTATATAAAAAAACAAAATCTCTATTTTGAAACGAAAAAATGAAATATATTTTATTCTCGTTCACCTTAGAGTATAATATGGTGCTCATTTCAAATTCCCTGATGTTTGAATTTAAAAAAAAAATTCTTTTAGTGGCATTAAAGCGGAAATTTTGAAGTATTATTGAATGATGCGTTTGAATTAACTATTTTTTTTCTTGAACATGGCATTTTGTTTTAAATTAATTTGTTATTTTATTAAGACTTCATTCTTTTTTTTATATAATTTATTTGATTATTAATATACTAATTTTAAAAACACTTTACACTTGGAATTTTGGCGCAATTCGTATATTTGCAATAAATAATTTATTTATAACAATTCTTAGGGACTATAATAACAATAAAATCGTAATCGAGGCCAAAATTAGCTGAAAACGACTATAAACTCGACATTTTGGTCAAATTCGTATAATTATTAATAAATAATTTGTTCATAACAATTCAAAAATGTATGTATGCATTTGAAAACCATAATAACGATAAAATCGTACTCAAGAGGCCAAAATTAGCTGAAAACGACTATAAACTCGACATTTTGGTCAAATTCGTATAATTATTAATAAATAATTTATTTATAACAATTCAAAAATGCATGTATTCATTTAAAGACCATAATAACAATAAAATCGTACTCAGAAGGACAAAATTAGCTGAAAAGGACTATAAACTCAACATTTTGGTCAAACTCGTATATTTATTAATAAATATAATTTGCTTATAACAAATTAACAAATTAGCGGGTATAAATTCGACGATATAGACGACAAAATCGAACTCAGAAGGTCAAAATTATTCGAAAACGATCCTAAACTCGTAGTTTTGGTCGAATTCGTCTATTTGTTAATACATAAATTGTTTATAAGGAATGAAGTTAATTCAACTACTTGTTCAACTATTTTCATATGTTCACTGACCAAAAATAGTCTTTACCCGATCATTTTTTACGTAATCTCAAATATCCTAATTAAATTGTTAATTTATTGTTTATAACAATGCAAAATTTTTGCGCAACTTTAGACGAGATAGACTTTGTTTTTGATAAAATTCCGAAGAGAATGCACTTTGTACCATCAAAATCGGTCCATTTACCAAGGATTCCGATTTCAAATACCCATTTGACTGCACTACGACCGTATGAAGACTTCAATGGTGTTTGGCGATGTTCCAGCACCATAATAAAGACTTTTTGCGTCGTTTCGAAACCGCGAACGATAGATAGATCCATCACAATACACCAGAAACCAGAGAACAGTCTAAAAAGTGGACTTGTCCTGGTGAATCGAAGCCTAAAAAGGCCAAACTGGGTTTATCGGTCAACAAAGTCATGGCGACAGTTTTTTGGGATGCACACGGTATCGTCCATATCGATACCTTGAAAATAGCAAAACGATCTCCGGCGTATATTATGCAGAGCCGATTTGAAGCGAAAAAGGCCGCATTTGGCAAAGAAAAAGTGTTCTTCCACCAGGACAACACAATCGCGCACAGGTACGCAATCGCAATGGAAATTGATTGAATTGCGCTACAAATTGGTTCATCATCCACCATATTCTCCAGATTTGGATATTTCCAAAATTGAAAAAATAACTTGGCTTCAACGATGAGGTCATCTCTGAAACAAACGCCTATTTTGAAGGATTGCCGAAATCGTACAAGGAGATTATGTTGAGAAATAAAATAAGTTTTGACCAAATAAATGATTTATTGTTTCATTCTTCAGGGACTTTTCACCTTGCCCTCGTATATGTTAGATTTTCATAATCTTTTTTGCAAAATATGAAAATTTACTTATATGAAGTCAAATTCATAATCATGTCCATAAACCTATAAAATGATACGTCTGACGGTGATATAAGTCGGACCTACGGAAAACAATGCAAGATTTTCAGGGAATTTTCCGCAATTTTCTTCTTTCAAATTCACATTTATCATGAAAAAAGTAACTCAATTGAATATTTTGTGTTGAAAACATTCATTTTCGTCATTTACTGTGAATTATCGTGTTCAGTTTTTTCAGCATTTACGGGAAACTGCTTACAAAATAAAAAAAATGTAGGAACTTTAATTATGAGCAACTTTCATCTAGAATTTTTTCATGGAATGCAACATTTCCGAGATATTGACCATTTTAAGTCAAACAACGTGAAAAAATGTATATAAATATGCCCCAACGCGCATTACTGCGCATATGAAAATTATTGTTATAGATACCAATACCTATACTTTATCATAAAAATTGGTTGATGAGAAACGCCATTATGTGACTAATTGTGGATTCTGGTTTTGTGTCGATGAAACACCCCTAAAAGTAATGATGCATTTTCGCGGTAGAAGATGTGGATATTTTTCCCATATTTAATGGAACAATATTGACAGTGTATGTTTTATAATGATAACTTTGAAATTAAATAGTAAATTTTAAATAAAATCTCAATTTAATAACAGTATATTTACAATTGTTATAATAAATTTGAGTTTTATTCTCATTTAGTTATTCAACTAGAATGAATTTACAAAAGTAAATCGACAATTATGTAAACTTCCTGTTAAAGTTTATTAGAATGTATTAATTTTTTAATTTATAATTTTTTCTATTGTATATAGGAAATATTCTCCACACTAACTTGCGGAGACAACTAGAAAAAGCATATTTTCAAAAATCAGATGCGAAAGATTTGAATATTACAGCTGGAGATATTAATCTTGCATTTGAGCCAATAAAAATCTATTTTTTCACCATTTTGAAAACACATAATGATGTCTAGAGTGAAAATTTTGATGCAGCGTGACAAATTATATGTTCTTATTCAAGAACAAAGATGTTCTTCTATTCACAATTCGAACACAGATTCTCATAAAAAAGACATTATTCTTGATGTGAAACAATTGAAGAAAAAACTAACCTTCGCATTGTTTGAGCCGTTATGAAGCGTCCTCTTGCGGGAGCTTGAGGAGGTCCAACAGGTTCGTGTTCTTGACGTTCCCTCCTAACACTGGCACCGATGCAAGACTGATGCAGCACCATTTCAACATCGTAACACAAACTCACACTGTATATGATGAACTAACTGTTGCACTTAATTACACAAACTTCAAACTGTTTTCGATGCGACACCAAGAGTAACGTAAATCGAATGGTATGGGAACAGTGTTCTTCAAACGAATTAAAAAAAAATTAGTCTCAGTTTGTAATAATCACTGAAATAATTAATGTAAATTAAAAGTTTATTAGAATGCGTGGTTCAGTCATAATAATTATAACGATTATTTGTTAAGCATCCCACGCTTCGAAGATTATAATGTATAATAGATGTTGAAATCCTTGACGATTAAAGGTTCACAAATTCATTAAACCAGATCATCGACTGAATAAATGGAGATCAAATATACAAGTGACAAGTTTGTTACGAGTTTCAATCTAGAGGAACGGTGTACATGGATCAAATAAAAAATATCCACCATAAAAACAATTATAGCAATTGAAATGGAGCGTTAACTGAGCCTCCCATTACATTAGGGAGGGGGCATTAGGATATGTAACAATGCAACCGCAGGACCTGCGCAGATATGTAATCTAGGAAATAAAGCAGAAAAAAGGCCAAAATAAAAAAAAAATCGGATGAACCGATTTCGATAATTTTTTTAAATCGATTCCAAGAAGTCATTTAGAAAAAATGTTACCATTTTTTTTTCTAATGTGCATTTTAGCATTTCTACAGAGGAAAATGCATCTTTTTGAATGCATTTTCAACAATTCAAAAAATTGCGTTTGCACTACAATGAACCTTAATTGAATTTTTCTGATCCGAAAAAAAATAATAATGAAATATTTTCTATCTTCATGGCAAAAATGTTGAAATTTGTAATAACACTGTTTTTTATTACTAGATATGCAAAAAAGTTTTGAAGAAAAAAACAATAACCATATCTATTATGTATATTGAGCATTGTACATGAGCCTCAGGTGCGTCATAGATCGAATCTAGCACCGGAATCGCATTCAGCCGTCCCAAAAACCCCCGGGTGAGACATGTTGGCTATATTTGGCTTTTTTTTCAACATATTTGATATTATCTCCTGAAAATGCATTCAAAAAGTTGCATTTTCCTCTGTAGAAATGCTAAAATGCACATTGAAAAAAAAATGGTAACATTTTTTCTAAATGACCCCTAGAATCGATGACATTAAAATTATCAAAATCGGTTCATCCGATTTTTTTTCGACCTTTTTCTGCTTTATTTCCTCGACTAATAGGGCAGTTAGTGTGTTTGAGTAAGATTATAGTGATATATGTGCATGTTTGTAAGTAAGTAAGAAAGAGATAGTTATATGACGTGAATAACAAACCATTACACTATTGAAATCGTTAAAGTTAAGATAGGTTAGGGGTTCTTTAGTCCTCAGTTTTGCAGGCTCAATGGGTATTTCGTTTCCCTTTATTCCAGAGTGACTGGGGACCCAGAATAGGGTGAGTTTGCCTTCGTCTCGGCTAAAATTGTTTAGCGTGTTGATGCACTCCCACACTAGCTCATACTTATGACGACTTATTTGCTGTATGTGCATTATGCTGATGTCGGTTTGCGTTCTTTCTTCCTGCGCGTTATTGTCAGTATCTGCGCTTGGAGAATGGTGGCTTCTCTGCCCAGAGTTATAGTAATACCTTTATTTGGGCGTTTGCGGTATATTCCTACTCCTACCTTCATATGGTTTCTGGCTTAATAAGTGAACCAGATTTCACCATTGGTTGGCAGGGCTCATTGGATTGTTTAGTTACTTATCAATCATGATAGTCGCCAGCAGCGATAAGATTACAAGTCGGATATTGAAAAATATTCCGGAAAATGCTATAGAGTACTTAGTAGAAATTGCGAATGGCGTCCTTAAACACAGGCACTATCCAAATAACTGGAAAACAGCGGAAACAGTAACGATCCCCAAACCGAATAAACCAAAGAATGATACATCAAGTTATAGATCGATAAGTTTACTATCAAACGTGAGTAAAATAGTTGAGAGAACTATACTCACCAGGTTGAACCAGCTAATAGAAAACCAAAATATAATCCCGGATGAACAACATGGGTTCCGCAAAGAGCATAGCAACTAGCTAGAATAGCTGGGAAGATTGTAGAAGGGCACAACAAGAAAATGCCTACCGGTGCAGTCTTCCTAGACATAGCCAAAGCCTTTGACAAGGTATGGCACGCTGGACTGATACATAAGATGTACAGATACAACCTACCTACAGCCTACCTGAAGCTTATAGATTCGTACCTCACGGGCGCAGATTCAAAACGAGGGTGAACGATATCATGTCGAAAGAAAGGCAAATAAAGGCAGGCGTACCACAAGGGCCGATCCTCGGACCGGTACTCTATAACTTGTATACCGGAGATATACCTAAGACAGCAGGAGTAGACTTGGCCCAATATGCAGACGACATAGGAGCCTTATGCCAACACATCCAAATAAAATGCGTACAAGCAAGGCTTCAAAGATACATCACCGACCTCGAAGAGTGGTTCAACAAATGGCGAATAGAAGTGAACGCCACAGAAAGCCAAGCGATAATGTTCTCAACGAGAGACATTAAACACAAACCGACCAAAGATATTGACATAAACAAGAAAAAGATACCTTGGGTGAAAGAAGTGAAATACTTGGGAGTAACGCTAGACAGGAAGCTAACTTTCATTCCCCACCTAAGGAACATAAAGAAAAAGGCAAATCAGATAAAGGGGCACCAATATCCGCTACTCAATAGGAAAAGCAAACTAAGTACTAAAAGTAAATTAAGGATCTATACTTCTGTGATAAGACCGACAATAACATACGCCGCCGAAATATGGTTACAAGCATCACCCGCCCAACTAAAGAATTTGAAAATAATACATAATAAGGTAAACAGATCAGAAATGTATAGGATTTAATACAATAATATTCGTTCAAAGGTATTCTCGACAAAATTTAATGACATTCACATAAAGGATAAAAAAACAGAAAATGACAAGTGTCATATTTGTAGAGTTACAGACAGCCCAGAACATGTCTTTTATCACTGTAAAAGATCTGTTGAGGACAGGACCATACTGATTGAACGACAAGGAACCCCACCAATAATAGAAGATCATGCTAGAAAGCCCAAACAAGTGGGACCATATATATAATTTTATCCTTACAACAATGGAAAAGAAAGAAAAAGAAGAAACAGCGATAGAAACTATGAGCGTAAGAGGTTAGCTAAGGAACGGTTAGGCCTCAGATGTTACGAACAAAGATGTTTTTTCGTGAGGTCATACACGCAGAATCCTTCCCATCAACACCACCTGAGACCAGCAGTGGAGAAGATGGGGAGGGCCCCCGGAGCCTACAAGAATAGTAGGTAGAGAGGCAAAATGAAGAATACGCTACGGGCAAGGATATAAAAATAACAAATTATGACAGACAATACTAAAGTAGCCGAGTTTACAGAGGAGGGACTGATTTCCAAGTTCCGCACGGTGTTGAGGTGATGATTACTCTGGAGCAGACCTCACCCATCGGTAAGCGAATGACTGCCAAAAAGATGAGTTCTCAGATTATAAGACTATTTAGGTTGAAATCAGCAATGGAGAACATGAGGCTCTGTCTTAGACAAAAATTCAAGTGGAAGGCCAAGAGGCCTGTCGGCAATGTACTTCTGCAAAAATCCTGTAAGCAATACTTGCATTGACGTGAAATATCATTGTTATCAAATTGAAGTAATTCTAAAATGACAGATAATACGTTGCTATTCTATTTAATTTTTTGAAAATGTCAACGTTTTTGTAAACATGGCAAATAATTACTTGAATACAGATATCTTAAACTTATTTATTATTCATGAACAAGGCGAGAGAATAATTGACAG
This sequence comes from Endomychus coccineus, assembly GCA_958510875.1. Classification (NCBI taxonomy): domain Eukaryota; kingdom Metazoa; phylum Arthropoda; class Insecta; order Coleoptera; family Endomychidae; genus Endomychus; species Endomychus coccineus. The sequence goes on along the minus strand of OY294070.1, from coordinate 111,684,021 downwards.
AACAAGAAGAAAATAATATTTCACTTGGAGGCAAGGCAATTATTTAAATAACCATTTAGGTATAGCGACATCGTACACGGTTTGATGTAAAATTCGTTACTCTATTGCCTGGCATATCTTAAGAAGAATTATCAAGCGAGATTCCGGTTGGGGAACTACATTTCTAGAATAGTTCAATTGAAATTGGATAATGAGGTATAGTTAATATTGTGATAAGGAAGTACGAGTATACTAGGAAGGCACAAGAGGATTTTGGGAAATTTTACGTTATCTAGACAGAATGCTGTAATTGCTGCAATTTCTATTGATATGTTTAATTTGAAACCTCCACTCGTTTTATGTAAAATTTTAACTTCATGAAAATTTGGAAAATTGTTTTCTGTTTCTAAAATATGGTTAGAGAAAGTTGAATCAGTTTTATCAAGTCTAAAAGATCGAAAGTGTTCCTTATATCTAATTTCTATATTACGACCAGATCTAACGATTTAAAAGTTATCACACTCTGATCAGGTTAATTTATTTTCTCCAGGTTTATTAAACTTATTCGATTGGATTAGATATGTAGATGATGCTTTATCCCTTCTTCAAAGGTACATCACGACAGTTGAATCTTTTCTTATCCTTGATTATTAATATTCACTTATAATATCCCATGTGCAAAATTTCCGGAAATTAATTTGTGCACTCGGGATATTCGGTAAGAGAACTTCACACCGAAGAAAAATTAGTTTAAAATAATTTCAATGTGATATTATTTGACATTTTGTCATAAAAATATGAGACATTACGAAGGAATGCCATAATTTATTTATAGGATTTTGGGAGTTTGATGTATGCGAGTTCAAACGTCAGTTGTAATTTTTGATTCACCCACTTTAGTTGTACAAAATTGTTAAAAGTGGATTAAATATGGTTTATTACATGTTATTGAATTACATTCTATTTACTAAAATTGGTGGAATTATGTGTTTTTAACTAATGGTTTTCTTTTGGCAACTGATTTACAATAAAATTCAAAAATCTTTTGATCCACCTACTTTAGTTGTGTTAAATTATTTTAAATAGATTATATTATATAGACTCTTTTATGTTTTTGGGTTAAATTTGATTTACTAAAATTCGAGAAATTATATTTGTTTTTAGCAAACGATAGTTTCTGTTTTTTAAGTGGAATCAAATAATTATAAAATAGTAATATTGCTTGATAATAATAATAATAGGCGGCCATGGCTATGACAGATACCATGACAAATGTCATTATTGTACTTTCTCTATATTTTGTACAAAAATCAATCGTCTCAGATTATATTGTAACAATGAGTTGTTTTAAAAATTACGAGGCTTGTTCATGTTGTGACGAATAAAGTCGTGAAAATGTTCCATTCCAAACTAACATATTTACTGGAGCTAATTGAATATTGTTCACCAGAAATGTTAAATGTGGCAAATCTTAAAGGTTTATTCAAGAAAATCCAAGAAAAGCTGTTGCAAACATCTATAAAATTTAACAGAATTGGCAAAAATAAATTGAACAAAGTGGTTTCAAAATATTACATTTATTTTCTTAAACACAAACATTTGGTAAATTTAGAGTCTTCTGTCTTTTGCTATTCGCCATTACGAAGAGAGGATTTTCAAGAGGAATATTAAAAACGTTTAAATGTTGTTATGAAATTAAATAAAATATAGATTTTAATAATAAATCGAATGAATTTAAATATTTAATTTATTTTTGTAAAAACGGTTGTTTTGTTATGTATTGTATCACTTTGAAACTCATTTGTTAAACGTCAAAAAATATCCACTATAATTTTGTTCTCTACCCTAAAAGAAAAAATATCCCCTGAAATTTTTTCGTCGGCATGGGAACAAGTCATAATAAAAGTATTTCATTAGTACAAAATTGTCGGTGTGAAATTCTCATTAACATTAAGTTAAGTTCAGAAACTGAAGAATTTTCTACACTTTACCCTCACGCACCATAATAAAATCATTACTTTCAAAATTTATAGAAAACCTACATTCACCGATACAACTATTGCCAATTTAATTTTAATAAACCTGGAGTATATAAATTAACCTGTCCAGAGTGTGATAACTTTTACATCGGTAGATCTAGTCGTAATATAGAAATTAAATATAAGGAACATTTTCGATCTTTTAGACTTAATAACACAGATTCATCTTTCTCTAACCATATTTTATAAAGAAGGCACAATTTCACAAATTTAGATGAAGTGAAAATTTTACATAACCAGAGTAAGGGTTTCAAATTAAACACACTGGACAGAATTAATAGAAATTTTCAAAGGTAATAAAAATAATGACAATAAAATTTTAAAGATAAATTTGATGCATTCTGTTTGATGTCTTGATAACGTAACATTTCCCATAATCCTCTTGTGCCATCCTAGTATACCCCCACATTAAAATTTCCTTATCACAATATTAACTTTACCTCATTATCCAATTTCAATTACAGTATTCTAACAATGTATTTCCCCACCTGCCTGTATCTTATATTGTACCATAAATAGCAAAGATTATTCATATTTTCATAAATTAGCATCGTTTGAAGATGACAAGCTAGTGTCGAAACAATAGTCACGATTTGTTTATATAATGTATGTGATGAAAACAAAGGAAAAGTTTTTTATTTTCCTAACAACAAACTTCTGTATTTTAAGGTTGTAAGTATAGTTGACTTTGAATAGTTTGAAGATTTCAAGAACACGCAAAGTTACCGAAGTTATTGCAACTAACTTACTCTTATGTCAATTCAAAAGAAATCAGTTGCAATCGAATTGCCTATTTATAATGCATATTCAAATCGTGCAACATTTTGTTTTCATTGGTAACCCATTTCACAGTTCTTTCAATCAAACACTAAACCTACAGAATTGTTCATTATATAGGAGCAGCGTCATGCAAATTTTTTCACTAGTATTGCGTAAGCTGATATAAATGGCAAGTATATGGATCTCGTTTGTTAAGATCGCATCGATACGAACTCGAAGAACTGTCACTTTCGTTTCAACGTAAAACCCACACAAAGAGTTGCGCTCTACAAGAACTAGAGTGGCAATTGAACCTACACGCCTGAACGACAGCACGAGACTAAGTATTTACACGATATCCTCGATAGTTCTCAAGAGATGTTAACTTACAATTCAGTATCTTTATCAGTGTCTGTCAGGTTTGCAACAGTTAATTCCGCCTTACGATATTACTCTTCTCCATTACGAATGTTGTTGTAGTTTTGTCACATTGTTGATGGTTGGGGCAATATATCGTTGACTCAAACGATTAGTTCAAGACAAACAGCACTGGCTTTTTCAACGAGATTCAAATATTGCAGAGAATTGTAAGATAAGTATAGGTAATATTCATCATGTATTCAAAGGGTAGATAAACTATTCACTTCTAATGCATAGAATCTGCAACCAACTAGTCAAATTCATGAAATCCGGCTCAATACAATATAAAGGTTGAGTTGAAGAGTTGAAAATTAAACAAAGATGGGGTTAGGATAACGGTGATTTATTAACGCTTCTGTCGTCAGTACCTTAGTTAGCGATAACTAGACGATGCATTCCATTGATCCATTTCACTTTGAGTAATTGTGATGAGTATAAATAATTTTCTAAAATTACTGTATGATAACATTTTCCACTTTCATAATTGTAAAATTTCCTTGTTTGGTTCAAAATCTTTACAGAAAATTTCGTTTCTATCTAATAATCATATAAAATGCAGTTATCCACTAAACTTTTTATATGTAAATTCTTGGGAAATAGACACTTACGGGTACTATATTTTCGTGTTTACGTACGTTTCGGTCTGTAGACCATCATCAGAAGACGTTTGAAAACTAATTCGCATCAACTATTATATATAAATTGTCGGGAAATGGTTATGGTTACACTAGCACATATGCTTATTATTTTCGTCTTCACGTACGTTTCAGTCTTACGACCATATCAAAAGACGTATCAATGTATTAAACTATAATTCACATCTAATTGCAATAAGCACTAAGTGTCTTTATCAAATTAATTTCAATTAAAAATGTCTACGTCATAACAAACAAAACACGAATAATTGGATTTGTAACAAACTAATGTCTAAAATATATGAATATATTTCAGAAAAACACTAAATAATAGTAATGTTTCCATAGATAAAGATGTCATATCTCGAGAACGAGGAAAACAGGCTGACAAGCAAAATCCCTTGGCGCCAAGTTTAAAGTTAAACAAAAATTTATAACTATGATACAAAAGATTTTTGCTTTCTACGAGGGCAAAGTGAAATAAAACAGATAGCGTCATAATCGAAAATCCCATGTGACATTTGTGATAGACCATCTTTAAGGAGAACGCATTACAATTTTCAGACTGATATGTCATTCAGTTCAGTTTTATCGAAGGCAAGCAGCCTTGAAGATTTTGGCAAACATGGAAAAAAGTGAATTGCGCGTTATGATTAAACATTATTTCTTGCATAGACATTACGAAAACTAAAGCATCGCTTGTTAAACATTACGGGGACTCTTCACCATCGATTGGAACGATTCACAAGTGGTTAACTGATTTTCATTGTGGTAATATGATCACAAAGGACGCCGAAGGTTCTGGTCGTCCAATTGAAAGGTTACGCCAGAGATCGTCGATAAAATCCATGGTATGACATTAGACGATCGGCGAGTTAAAGTGCACGAGATTGCTGAGGTTATGGGCATCTCAACCGAACAGGTACGGAACATCTTGCATACATTTTTGAATATGAGAAAGCTGTCTGTCAGATGTGTGCCGTATTTGCTCTCTGTTGACAACAAGCGCGACAGTGTGACAACTTCAAAGGAGTGTTTGGCCATGTTCAAGCGCAATAAGAAGTACTTTTAGCGCCGTTTCGGAACCGTGGACGAAACATGGATGCATCACAACACACTAAAAACCAAAGAACAGTTCAAACAATGAACCTGGCGAATCGAAGCCGAAATAGGCCAAAGTGGGTTAATCGGCCAACAAAGTCATGGCGACAGTTTTTGGGATGCACACGGTATCGTTCATATCGACAACCTTGAAAAACGATGACAGCGTATGTTATGCAAAGCTGTTGGATCGATTCAATGCCGATTTGAATCTAAAACGGTCTCAGTTGGCAAAGAAAAAAGTTGTTTTCCACCAGAACAACGCACGGGCGCACAGGTCCGCTGTCTCAATGGCAAAATTGCATGAAATCGTATTATTTGGATGGGATCGAAAAATTTGAAAAACATTGGGCGAAGTGTATCGGGCTACAAGGACTATGTTGAGAAATAAAATAAGTTTTATCCAAATAAATCATTTCTTGTTTCATTTTTCAGGAACTTTTCGCAACCTCGTACATACAGGATGTCCCATTTTAATCCGCCAGTAGCGATAATTCTGAAACGTTGCATTGAATCAAAAAGTGTTCCAAATGAAAAGTTAATGGTTCTGAGGGGGACATCTGATGCCGTAGACTTTGCCTCCCCAGCCTCCCAAGGGGGGCGGGAACAGGGGGCAACTTTAAAATCTTAAACGGAAACCCCTATTTTTTATTGCAGATTCTGATAGAGGGTTAAAAAGTATGTAAGTTTTATCCGAAACATTTTTTTTATTGGTCGAGAGATGGCGCTGCAAATGTAAAAATTAGGTTTTTTGTCAATTAAATTGCGAAAATCGTCACGTAATTAACTGTTATTATTACTTAAGACAGAAACAATTTGTTTTTTTTGTGAATTTGGTATCGCGTTAACGTGCACTCGTTACCGGAAAATTGTGTAAATTGTCAAGAGTCAAAGATTCATCCGAGTTACCAACCAATTAAAAAGTGTGTATTTTTGTGGATTTTCCGAGGGCGCCTATTTGATTTTACCGAGTGCAAGTTTAATTGCGTAACGCTAATGCCGGCGGTTTTAATTGAGTTATTTCAATTTAATTATGCCATGAAAAATACTGTTGCCGTTTTCAAAAATAGTAATCTTCTAAATAAGAAATTCGTTTACTGTGTGATAGAGAAATTCTTTTAATTTTTTCTCAAGTTTGCAGCGCCATCTATCAACAACTTTAAAAAATACCCCGACTAAAATTGACCTAAATTTTAAAACTCTACCCGAGTCTGAGGTACAAAATAGGGGTTTCCATTTAAGATTCTAAAGAGGCTATGTGGGGGGCCCGGTCAAACACTGTTTGAAAAAAAAATGACATTCTTTTTTGAATTATTTTACCATTATTTAATTTGAAAAATAAGTACTCAATCGCTATTTTTGAATACTTCACGTCTTTGTAGGGGGGGGCGGGGGTAGTATTTGGGCAGGCTGAGAAAAAAACAACCTTGTAAGGTTGTGAGTAAGTCTTAAGTAATAATAACAGTTAATTACGTGACGATTTTCGCAATTTAATTGACAAAAAACCTAATTTTTACATTTGCAGCGCCATCTCTCGACCAATAAAAAAAATGTTTCGGATAAAACTTACATACTTTTTAACCCTCTATCAGAATCTGCAATAAAAAATAGGGGTTTCCATTTAAGATTTTAAAGTTTCCCCTGTTCCCGCCCCCCTTGGGGGGCTGGGGGAAAAGTCTACGGCATCAGATGTCCCCCTCAGAACCATTAACTTTTCATTTGGAACACTTTTTGATTCAATGCAATGTTTCAGAATTATCGCTACTGGCGGATTAAAATGGGACACCCTGTATACAATATAATTTTAAGCATCCTAAAGGAGTTTTCGGAAATTTGCAAGTGTGTAGTTGATTGAATCTGTATAAATTTGCCTCAATGATTGTTAATCGGTTCTACTATTTACAGACTTGGCCTCACGTTTTATGTGTACCTATATGATAGATCTTTTATAATAAGTTTTTGTTTCTAGTACTATACAATACATTTGTTTTTGCAAATATTGCTTAGAGATTCCTGTATAAGTCCCATCGCATCTAAACAATTTTAATTTGTATACTATGTGGATTTGTTCATCTTTAGGTGTTGAAGGTTTTAGATTTGAAGAATATTTCTCAACACAGTTAGTAGGTTTATGCGCAACATTTATATCAGACATTTCTTAATTTTCTCTGAGGTCTTCGGAATATTTATACAAATGTCATCAATCAAACTCTTGCAAATTTCTACGTAGGACTTTTTTATAATGCTTAAAATTGTGTATATCTAGAAAGCTTATGCAACAAATCAGTAATATTAGTACAGCAAAAGCCTCTTATTCCACTTGGCGCTAAGGGGCATGGTGGTTTTCTAATACATATTCATATATTTTAGACATTACAGTGTTACAATTTCAATTATTCGTGTTTTGTTCGTTATTGCGACGTAGGCATTTTTAGTTGAAATTAACGCGATAAAGAAGCTTAGTGCCTTAGTGCTTAGTGCAATTAGTTTTTTCTATATTTTGACTACACGAGAGTAACACTGATAATGTTCGAAAAACATCGTGTGAGCCAGCGATGGAATGTTGAGAGAGGAAATATTCATTCGAATTTTTCTTGAAGGTTAGGAAGATATAGGCATAAGGAAAGACCTCAATAGGAAAAGAGTTCCACAACTTCGTTGTGTGATGGAAAAATGAAGTCTGGTAGGAAGAAGTTCGACAGGTCTCGGGCTTGACATTGAAGGGGTGATAATCTTAACCTCGTCTAATCCGCCTATCTGGAATCTTTAGTGGTGGAATAAAATACGAGATTTCTGATGAATATTGTTCTATACAAAAGGGAGAGATCGCCCGTCTTTCTACGATGTTCTAGAGAAATAAATGAATTTGTAAGTGAAAAATTTGGCGAAAATATAGTAGACATAAGTGTTGATGTGACTTATTTCCCTAGAATTCACATATAATTCATACCTGGGTCAAGAATCAATTTTATACTAAAATATTTAGTGGATAAGGGTGGTTGTTTCTTCTTTATAGTCTTATAATATATCTTATATGAACTATTTTTGTTTTGTTGCTGTTGCCCCTTGACTATCAAAACAGCATCAATCGCTGCCAAGAAATGATAAACCGGATGCTTCAACGTCAACTTTTTACGGTAGCGACGAGGCCCATTTCCACCTCTCTGGAGCCGTGAATAAGCAGAATTTTTGGTACTGGGCTGACAGTAACCCAAGGCAATTTGACAAGAGACCACTTCATTCCCTTGAAGTCACTGTGTGGTGCCGTTTCCTAATTTGGAGTCATTAGGCTTTTTTTGGGAGATCGGACATTCCGTTACAGTCAGAGGCGGCTCCTCGAAGGAGGCTAAGGAGGCTCAGCCTCCTCACCAATTTATCTTAATGATCATTCTCCATTTTATTTCCTGTTTCTCTGATAATTTTTAAAATTTTACAATTAATTCCCCGTTCTCAGTAGTTATTTTTAATCTGGAAACAGTGCCCTGAGGCTAGACTCTCTATATATCTCAAACGCTGAGCATGTGTTGTTCAACGCAGTTGCCGTTTTTCCGACCAGTCCGAACGCCAACTGGGTAAATCAGCGAAAACGGCAACATCCTCTGGATGCTAGCCTGCGGCAGCCGCTAGCAATCTATGACATACGAGACGTGCGTTCTGCCGACTGCTGAGTAAGTCAGTCAGTCAGTGCTTGTTTGCTTATGTGTTGTCACGCCAAGTAAGGTTAGATTGTTGTCTGTTGTAAATTTAAAATGAGTGTTAGTTTTAGAAAATCCATTTAGTGAATTAACATATGATAAAAGTGTTTCATTTAAATAAACGGCCTTCACCGGATTTGAAAGGATTCCTAATGTCACGTAACTATCAAAATCGATCATTGTTAATACTAACAGTAATATTGACAAGACGAAGTTTTAAAAAAATCATTGATTTCCCTGTAATGCTCCAACTCGATGGAATTTTACATCACGTGCAGTATTTACCATCCATAAAAATAAAGACAAATTAATTGAAACATTTGATTTTGTATTAAACAGTGATGACTTTTCAACAGATCAGGTTTCATTAAATGCTGCTGTTGGCTTAAAATCTTATTTAGAAAATGAAGAATTTTTGTTTTTTCTTGATAATTTTAAATTAATATTTGAACAAACTGATCTTATTTTTCAAATTTTACAACATAAATTCAAGAGATCGTTTGAAACATCTCATTGGAAAAATTTCAAGTTTCCGTAATACAGAATTTCATTTTAAAATTTTATTTGAAAATTTTTCAACTGATGAGGCTCCTCCCGCGAAAAGGAGGAAAACATATAATTTGGTAGACAAGAAACTACATTAAGTATAAACAACTTTTTTATGAAATTTCAGATACTATTAAAGGTCAAATTGAGATTCGATTTTCCGATTTACATGATTTGAAGTTTTTTGACTTGAAGAATAGAAGATTTTTCGAATCTTTTTCAAAAGAGTTCCCCAATACACTTTCACATAACTTAGTTCTTAAATATAAATATATATATTTTTGATAAAATAGCACGGCACAATGAATTATGCGTTATATACTCGGATACAGATATTTTAGGCCAGTATGACAGTCACGCCGATATGATAAAATATATGATAGACAATGATTTGCAACAAGTTTTACCTCAGTTTTATAAACTACTTTGTTTGACAGTCACCATTTCTGTCACGTCGGCATCGGTGGAGAGATCATTTTCTACTCTCAAACGAATTAAAACTTACATGCCAAATACAATGGGCCAAAATCGTTTATACAATGTTAGTTTAATATCTATTGAAAAAGATTTAGTAAAACACTTAAAACAAAATGATACATTTTTTGATAATATTATTGATCATTTTTCGCAAACTAAAGACCGTAGAATTCCGTTAATATATAAAAAAAATTATGAAATTAATTAAAAAAAACAAAACATGAAAAATTCGAAAAAAAAGAAAAAATATTAAAAATCCAAAAAAAATAAAAGACAAAAAACGAACAAAAAAATGTTTTGCCAAGAAAACCCTATATCTCCACGTTGGTAACAATTAATTTTGTCACTGAAGTAGCTGGTACGGTCCGGGTCGCTGTGCAAAGGTTAAAAGGCTGTGAATAGAGTATATTTTTACAAAAACGTTTTATGTCCAGCCTCCTCTCTCAAAAATTCACGAGCCGCCACTGGTTACAGTCAACGCTCAACGTTATGTTGATGGGCACCATCTTCCCGATGTGATCTTCAGAACTAGATGAAAAAATGGGGATGTCCACTAATTGGAATAAAGTAAACCTCATTTCTGTTGCGCGGTTTTTTTTTCAGTAGCCTTTCAAAACTGATACACATCTTTTGCCCCACGGTAACATTTTCTCTAAATTTAAAATACCTCTTTAAAGCATCCCTGGCTAGCCTCAGAATCTTAAGCCCGCACTCTATACCTTTAAGCCTGTCTATATACTAATGAAAAAAATGCTGTATGTTTGTACCACGGTCGTACATACAGGTCTGGGAACTCGAGGCTGTTTCCTATGTGAGAAGTGACTCCGCTAAGCGTCAACTATCGCGTAGTACCAAAAAGGGTGGCGCAGTAGTCGAAGAGTGTTCTCTGACAGCTGTCATTCTTGACTTGTAAACACAAGGAATACCTGCGTTTTTAGAAACAAATTACGAAATCGTGCATTGTGCCGAAATGCAAAACGGGGTACAAAAGTGTAAAGCAAGAAAGTTCTGTTTTTAAAGTGCCGAAAGATGCGGAAATCCGGAAAAAGTGAATGCTTGCGATTCCGGATAGAAATCGTTTTAACGAGGTCTTTTATGTGTGCGAGCATCACTTCGTTTTTTTTAAGGTGAGTAATACATTTTGACAAGAGTAACAGTTCTATTCCTCTCTCAAATCAAAATAGTAAATATTGCGTTACGAGAAAAATTATTTTACTTAAAATGTGCGGTTATTATCAATCAATCTTTGTATTGTGGGGCTTGAAATTAACGATATGGCGCCTAATCCTGACATCAAACTTCGATCCAAGCGCCAGCTAGTGGCTGAGCGAGGGACTACGAGTTTGGCGACGCGTAAGAGACTCATGTCAAACATACGAATTCCCAGACCTGTATGTACAGGGTCTCCCATTTTAGGTACTTTTGCGGGTTATCTCCTTTATTTTTAAAGATAGAGAGTTGCGGTTTTCGCGACACTGTGCTACTTTTTCGTAAGACTCAAGATGAGATGCCGTCAACAGAATTTTCATAGCCCTTTTAGTTTTTAAGATACAGGGCATTTCTGAAAATGTTGCATTTTGTGACCCCCCTCGTATCTCCGTTATCCTTCAACTTATCGAAAAGGTAAAATATCATTCTGATAGTTTTTTTTCCGTAGAATGCAGTGGTGTAGATAACTTTTGTTACATATTTACTGTTTTTGAGTTATAAAGCAAACTTATGTTTTTTTAAATGGAACATCCTGTATATTTATAAACTATAAAATTTGTCTTTTTTTTACCTTTTCAAAAATATAGATAGTATGAACTTTTTTTCAGAAACACGCAAATAATTGACAATTTTCAGAAATTAAATACATATTTTAATAGTAGGCCATTGATATTGTTTATGACAAGAAACAGAAATAAACATCAAATCTCTATCGCATTTAAGCTGTTCATTTTCGTTCTTTTGGTATCATTATTCAATAGATATTTATCAATTTTTTCGAATAATGGCAGTTTACGAAAATTATGAGAAATATGATATGATGGTATGTTTTATACAGAGTAATGAAAATTCTGAAGAAGCTTCGGAATTATATTTCCAAAGGTGAGTAAGCTATTATGGCTATGAAAATCTCTATTATCATTTTAATTTTTGCTTGTTAGATATCCAGAAAGAAAGCAACCGTTTTTTTGGGATATTTGTTCGTTTAAAAGCAAATTTAGTTGAGCACGGATCATTTGTTCAGCCGCGCCCTAAAACATACAACAAAGAGAACAGCGAAAGAAAAGAGATAGATAATACTTTAGGATATATAGAAGCAACACCTTCGTCCTCATGTAGAAAAATTGAGAAGGAAATTGGTGTGCCAAAAACTAACGCTCACAGGATCTTGAAGAAATATAAGTATCATCCATACAAATTTAATATACTACATTTGCATCCTGGCGATGCTGAGCGCCGGGCACCGTTTTGCCAGTGGTATTTGCAACAAATCGATGCTAACGATTTATTTGGCAGACTTGTTATCTGGTCAGACGAATGCTTTATTTCAAGTGCTGGCATTTTCAATCGTCACAATACCAGGAACTGGCATAGTGAAAATCAGCATTTAATGTTTGAAAGGGCACAACAATTACGCTTTGGAGTTGGGGTTTCATGTTTTATTTTGGGTAGACATATAATTTATAGGATTTTTGAAGGAGGTCTTACAGCACGTAGATACCTAGAAATTCTTGAGGAAGTTATTCCAGAACTGCTCGAAAACATTCCATTAGCCCAGTATAATGCTGTTTACCTACAGCAAGATGGTGCCCCAAGTCATAACTCTAGGCTCTTAAGGGCCTTTCTTAATAATAACTTTCCTCAAAGATGGATAGGTACCAAAGGACCTGTTAGATGGCCTCCACGATCACCAGATCTCTCAATTTTAGAATTTTTTATGGGGCTATATACAATATGAAGTATATAAAACTCGATATGACGGCATTGTAGAACTTCGAGAGGCAATTCATTTAGCTTTTCGAAATCTGCGAATGAGAACAATGGTTCTTTTGAACGCTATTCAAAGAATCTCAAAGATGTGCATTAGAGAAAATGGTGGTCAATTTGAACATCACATTTAATTTCTGTTAATAATATTATTTTTTTGTGTTTTTGTTATATTGTCACTTTACGCCACAAAACTTACAAACTTACTGTTAGAAAAAAGATCTATGGGAATTTTTTTTAATAGATACCTATATACAAGGTATCCAATTATTTATTAGTAATATGTAAGTTGCACTTGTTTATTATTGTTATCCATAGCCTACTATTAAAATATGTATTTAATTTCTGAAAATTGTCAATTATTTGCGTGTTTCTGAAAAAAAGTTTATACTATCATATATTTTTGAAAAGGTAAAAAAAACACAAATTTTATAGTCTATAAATATACAGGGTATTCCATTTAAAAAAACATAAGTTTACTTTATAACTCAAAAACAGTAAATATGTAACAAAAGTTATCTACACCACTGCATTCCACGGAAAAAAATCTATCAGAATGTTATTTTACCTTTTCGATCAGTTGAAGGATAACGGAGATACGAGGGGAGTCACAACATGCAACATTTTCAGAAATGCCCTGTATCTTAAAAACTAAAAGGGCTATGAAAATTCTATTGACGGCATCTTGAGTTTTACGAAAAAGTAGCACAGTGTCGCGAAAACCGCAACTCTCTATCTTTAAAAATAAAAGAGATACCCCGCAAAAGTACCCAAAATGGGACACCCTGTACGACCGTGGTTTGTACTGATTGCCTATAGTTTAGTGACATCTAGCTGTAAGAAAATGATCTATGTTTTAAAAGAAGAAGAAAATTGTTTCAGATTATTAGTTCTCTTAAAACCTACTGACTTAGTTTTGATAGTATCCGATAGGTGACACCACTAATACGCTTATTAGTTAAAAATAATAAATAGTAACCTTTGCCTACCTCCTTGATAATTAACAGTTTTCTTACAAAAACTATTTCCTAAATAAACTTCACAGATTTTTCGTTTGCTATGTTATGGTAAGCTATAAATCAGAAAGCCGAGACCCCGAACGTAAGTACACCACTGATAGTTTAGTAGTGGTTATTCCACAGTGTAAAACATGGATTTAGTCATAAAATACGATATGAACGCACTCTTAAATATGTTTCCTGAAATTGGTGCCGACGCCACTTTTTATGTGTTTTAAAAATAACGACTTCAACTTCGGTGCTATAAATTCTTGGAAATATTATTTCATCTTGTCCCTGCAAGGAAAAATACGCGTCTTCTTTAACGTTTTATTAACCCCACTGTGAATTTATGATGAGTACCTAATGCATAACCTAGTTTAATAAAAACGTTGCTTATACCGATCGATTTGAGGCCCATCCATTTCAAAATAAATGGAATTTTGAATTAAGCTCTTCTGCCGACTACGTATACTATCACAAAACGAAACATTTCTATAAGTAATATTTCCATAAATTCATCCCGAAAATGTTTTATTCTTAAATATAACACTTCAAAAAGAAAGTAAATCTTTCCACATCTTGCATCCATGCTCTTTATTGATTGATATACAAAAAAGATAACATAATTTGTAACACAACCATTTTTAAAGAAAGGTGAAAAGCTCGAATAGCGGTTTTGGATGAATAATTTTCCGTTATAGGAGTGGTAAAAAGTCATCAGAAACATGACTCTCAAAACCATATTTTGTTTATACTGCGTCAGGTATACTGAGTCCTTAAAGAACTATTGTACCCCCTTTATAATACTATTTTACAGTACATCGGTACATCTCTCTGGGAAGCCTTAAGAAAAAATTGCCCGGTTCCATTGGCAAAATATCCTCTATGATTGTATATGTCCCTGCCACGGTCGTATATACAGGTCTGGAAACTCTATGTTTGACATGAGTCTCTTACATGTCGCCAAACTCGTAGTACCTCGCTCAGCCACCAGCTAGCGCATGGATCGAAGTATGTTGTCAGGATGTCAGGATTAGGCGCCATATCGTTCAAACACGGTCGTATACGTGCCAGAGAACATCACTCGACTCATGTGCCACCCTTTCAATTCGGATGTAATTCAGTGCATTATTTTATTCCGCACGTCAGGCGCATACCTAGCTAACGCTCAAAACTGTGTTCCGGGGAACGTTCTGGAGTGTACCCATTTCAAGTATGATTCGGCTCACAATACGCCATACACGTTTATACCGTCGGTTTGGGGCACAAAGCATCTTATCTCCAGTAAACATCTTGCCTTTATAGTGTACAGTGCAGAACCTTTGAATTGGCGTTACAAGGCCATGATAAGACATTGACGTCGGAAAATCGAGGTATTTATGTAGGCTTAATCAACTTTGCAGCTGAATTAGAGACTGTGCTTGGAAGGTTCGGGTCGGAAGTGTTTAAAGACGTCTCAAAAACTATTCAGAACGAATTGCTAGAAGCAATGTTGCAAATTTACAAGCAAGACATATTAAAAGAAATTAAATCTGCAAATTTCTTTGCTTTGGAGGCCGATGAAACTACAGACACCTCAGCAAATGGTTGTTATTATTCGATACGGGTTTAATGGACAAATTTTTGAAAGCTTTTGGTCTTTTTTTAAGCCGGGTGGACATGCTGATGTATTGCCCTATTGTCCTATTGATTTTACAATAAAAATACTTACATTAGTAAATTAAAATGAACATAATGTTGAAAATATTTCTGTAATAAACATTCACAGAAGCACAACAAAAAGAGTGCTAGTGTGTGACTGTCTAATACCAAAAATCGAAAAGAATATTTATTTACTTATTTATTTATTAATTTATATTAACTTTTAGTTTCAAAGAAACAATTAGCAAACACATTGCTGAATGAATTGCAAACTATTTTAAATTCTCCTTCTTGGTCTGATAACAATAAACTAATCGCTCAAAGTTACGATGGGGCGTCCGTGATGAGTGGTAAGACAAATGGAGTCCAAGCCATTATTAAGAGAACATTTCCACATGCACATTATATTTTTAAGCTTTTTTTCTCGATCGCCAAAACGAACGGTAATTCTTGATAAAATAGTCAAACGTAGATTACCACATTGTTTGAACACCAGGATTGTTTCAAAGAATGTTTAGACAAAATTATTGACGAAGATGGGATGGATTCACTTACTATTAGTGAAGCAAAGTGGTTTATTGGAACATCTGAATTGTCCGGAATTCCTCTACTGGTTGAAAATATTTCATTTCATCATGCCACATGTTGAAATATTAAAAATTAAAAAAAGTGAAAGAGGAATGCAGTTGTTGAATTTTAGGATATGACTTAAAATTATGTGTATACTTGGAAATCGACAAACATGATTGTACGGACCGCGCCATCTCTGGGAATATAGTAGCATCACATGCATACCGTTGCAGAAAATTATAGAAATAGTTTATTTGATAGATAAGTGGGATTCCTCGTTCATAGGGGTCACTGCTTTAGCGGAAACTCGGAAACCTAATCTTCTATTATTTGATGATAAATATTGTTTAGAAGCATTGAGCATATCCTTGTTTACAGAGTTTACACACTTAATGATAAGAGGCTAGAGTACAAGCACCTTCCAATTATCAACTATAAGTTTTAATATACAATAATGTAATCAAATAGGTATAAGTGAAATATCTGTGGCATAATGAAACCGTCTTCCTCTGATTTTGTGTCTGAAACTTTACTTAATTGTGTATGAAAATTCAATTAACTCGCATTTACAAAATTTCCTTCAGACTATAAAAGGAAAAAAACATGGAACATGAGAATATACCACGTACCTAAACAACAATTAATTATCGTTTTTCCCAAATGCATATTTTCTGAGATATGGGTGACTTTTCCGCGACAATCTGAGATCGTGTTGCGCCGCCATCTCTATAAATGGTTAAAGTTAATAGAACTGGGATCGCTTATTATGAATTCGTCTTTGAGTTACTTAATTCAAAATGGCGAACCCAAAATGGCAACATATAAACAATAATGATATACTTCGAAAATTGACCATTTTACCATTCAGCCATTTTTGGTTAAAACAATGTAATGACGGATTCATAATTAGTGAACCAAAAAAACATTGGATAATAAATTTCCCTGAACTCTGGTTGATAGAAAGCGAGTAAGGTCTAATAATAATAATTACTTTCAAAATTTATAGAAAACCTACATTCACAGATACAACCATTGTCAATTCATCTTTTAGTCTCCGTAGTCACAAAATAGCAGCATACTTTCTCTTGAAAACTTGACTAAAGAATTGAATATAATCAATAATTGACAGAAAAAAACAAATTAACTTACTCAAGTATCTATCCTTTTACAAAAAAATCTGATTCTTCATCAATAACGTTTCCCTCGCATATTTTGGTACCGAAACATAATCTAAAAGTTAGCTTGAAACCTAGAAATAAATTGTCATATTTTTTGTTCAATGCTAAAGATAAAACAAATAAGTTTATTAAACCTGGAGTATATAAATTAACCTGATCAGAGTGTGATAACTTTTACATCGGTAGATCTAGTCGTAATATAGAAAATAGATATAAGGAACATTTTCGATCTTTCATACTTTAAGAGTATTTTTAGTGGTAAAAAATACACTTGTACTAAATTTTCACAAACTTCGCTTTATTAAGCAAAACGTGACATGTTTCACCACACGGTGGTTTTACAAACTAAGGTTTATTCCTTAAATACTAAAATTAAGATTAACAAGGAGGGGATGAGTGAGGTACGTGTACAGGCTTAAGATAATAGTTACCTACAAATAAATTTAATAATGGAGAATTGGTAGTATTTATGAACATTTAAAAGGTTTCCTGTATTTTTAAACTTATTAATATCAATTTTCTCTAAGTTGTTTAATACTTTACTTTTAACTGACTTATGGAGAATCTCAAAACCATCTTTGAAATGTTGATCAGTTTCTTTAATATGATTTACAATTTTTGAAACTCCTTTGTTCATATTAAAATGTGCTCCAATTCTAGATTTGAAAGATCTTCCTGTCTGGTCTATATAGAATTTTATCACAATCTTCACACTCTACCTTGTATACTCCACTCCTGATTCTTGATCTCTTTCATTCTTATCTTTGTTGTTTTTAATATATTTGCCTACCGTATTATTTGTTCTAAAAGATGTGGTAGCATTGTGTTTTTTAAGTAAATTGCAAACTTTATCAGAAAGTTTACCTAAATACATTATTGAACTATAGTTATGAGTCTTAACTGTACTAGGGTAAAGTTGCTATCTGTTTTATTATTGAAAATTCCTTATGATAATTTAATTCTGACATGGGGATAGTAACAACTCTATGTATCATACTTTGAAGAGCAGCCAGTTTGTGTTGTATGGGGTGGTTTGAGTTTTTGTGGATAATAATGTCCGTATGTCAAGGTTTATGATATATTGAAAAGGAATGTTTACTATTTAATTTAGTTATGGTTAAGTTCAAAAAGTTAATAGTTTGATTGATTTCTACTTCAACCGTGAATTTAATTTTGGGGTTAACATACCGATGCCAATAAATGAATCTTTTTAAAAAAGGGCGTTTGTGGATTTCCAATTCTAATTCATTCATAAATATTTCGGCCAGATAAGGAAATAATGGGTTTCCCATTGCTAATATTTCTTGAGTATTATACACATTGTTATTGAATTGGAAATAATTCTGAGAAAGACGTAATTCGAGAGTGAGTAATATTTCTTGTATTATAACAATGTTTGTATTTTTTTTCCAAGATAATTTGGATTATCAGTAATGTTTCCCCCGGAGGTATACTAGGAAAGAGGTTAGTAACATCAAACTATATAAATTTACTAGTGGGTGGTAAGCGTCCACAGATCTTATGGGAAAATCTATTTTATGTAATTTAACTAACGAATATAATTTTGGCGCATGCCATCCAAATTCTTATTCATCATGTTATTCAGTAGAAATGAATTTATTTGAATAATATGGGCCTTTACTAGCCACATGACGTCATGCGCAGAACTGAACGTAATTGCAACGTTTTATATCATACCTTGTATATTTGTTGTATCATGACTCTTGAGTACATTTAGGCTAGACAAAGACATTGATGAGCATGACATTGCCGAAACTTCAATACCCTTCTTCTGCCGAAAATTGTTGACCCTCCTCATATCGACATTTATAATAATGTAAAAGTGTTCAGCAAAAACTATTAGACCGTTCTTTATGAACACTCTTACAAGCCACACACAGATTTTGTCGAAAATTGTTGTTTTCGTTTCATTGGGAGCTATAAGTGAAGAGCCAAGAAAATTCCGAGTTTGATAATATTGATAATACCAAAAATAAGAGCAAATTTTAAGTAAAAAAACTCTTATTCAAATGGTGAGCCATAACAGCATAAAGTCCCAATGTTTGGCCATGGAAACGTTGGGACAAATCCCTTTGATGTTTTGTCAAAAAACCGACGCAAGACTATATTTTCCATCCACACATTTGACGATCGTTGTTGACGCTAACATTGGCCCCAATGTGTGGATCCGGAGTAAGGAGATAACATTTATTGACTGACTAGAGTTTCCGCAGTCTAAATTTAGCCTCATAAAGAATAACTAAGATTCACTACATGAACTTATTTATATGCTATGGAAAAACATCATGTAGTTTGTACAGGTTGCCTGCAGGTTAGTGACATCTAGATGTAAGGAGATAATCTATCTTCTAAAAGGAGGAGAATGGTTCCAAATTACCAGTTTACTCCAAACCAACTGACTCAATTTCGATATTATTCGATGATAGACGACACTACTAATAGACATACTTGTTGAAAATTATTGATAATAATCATAGCCTATGGATCTAAATGAACCTCCTCAGTAATAATTAGTTTTCTTACAAGAACGATTCTCGAAAAACTTCATATTACAGATTTTGCGTTTGCGAACTAGCTATGCTCTATATAAAATTAAAAGTCTATCCATTTCCAAGATAGAACGCATATAAACAAATGCATATGGCGTTCACGTGAACAGAATACGCAGAGCCGTATCTACCGATTTAACTCCTTATACAAGTTGAATCAGATCGACCGGGGTATTGTTATAATCTTGTGAGATTGTAAGCGAGCCAGATGCTTGTATAGTTTGAAAAGATAGCCAAGAATAACAATTTGTGCGATAGGAAAAGGGAAGTTAAGCTGAGCCCGAGGCTTGTCTCGTGTCAGTCAGTAACTCGAGGGAGACGTACCCTCACGTCTCCCGCGAGTACATCGTTTTGGGAATTCTAGACATCGGGAAAGGTTGTTCCTTGAATAATAAAATAAATTTATACTACTGAAATCAAATAAGAGTGTAGCAACATTTTGCTCGCATTTTATGGAAACAAACATGAGCTATCCTGGCTTATAGTCTAGGAGCTAGACCGATATTCATGGTCTGAACATTAACCCGATGGCACTATGGTTTATCGTTAGAGGACAGTTCAATGACCAATTCATCATCATCTCACAGACCGAATTTTCCCCGGCTGCTAGATCTCGAGATACAGCATCCGCATTTTTTTTTGACTGGAGGTTAACCCTTTCCAAGTTGCGGTTGCTCGAGAAGCATGCCATTCTTATACACCTCCACCATGTGCCGTCATTTTTTATAGTGTCCGTTTATCAGGCCGACGAGTTAAAATTCAACCGAAAATGGACTGCAAGTTCACCCCCCAAACCTGGTGGAAAATGTTCATTGGTATTGGCAATTGTTAACATACCCTATGCCATCAAAAGTTATCGGTCCATTTCCGAGTAATTGGCCATCATTAGGACCAAAAGTGTTTGTTTTTTTCATTTTGTGGATAAAACTTGCGGGTTACAAGGTAACATGATGGCACCATGTTAAATAACTTTATTGGAGGTCAAATAAAGATTTAAAATTATTGCAATCACTCCTTGCCTATTTCAACCCCCCAAAACCCTCTAAATCCAACCCTCAAAAAAATATGAATCATATGATAATATGACCAATTTTTTGATAAATCAGTTATGATTATTCAGACTCTGGCTGGGTTTCAAATCGAAACGGCTTTTTTTTATTTTATTTTTTCATTCTGTCGGATGATCTTATAGAGTTTTGGGGGGTTGAAATAGGCAAGGAGTGACGGCAATAATTTTAAATCTTTGACCTCCAATAAAGTTATTTAACATGGTGCCATCATATTACCTTGTAACCCGCAAGTTTTATCCACAAAATGAAAAAAAGAAACATTTTTGGTCTAAATAATGGCCAATTACTCGGAAATGGGCCGAACACTTTTGATGGCATAGGGTATGTTAACAATTGCCAACACCAATGAACATTTTCCACCAGGTTTGGGGGGGTTAGCTTGCAGTCCATTTTTGGTTAAATTTTAACTGGTCGGCCTGATAAACGGACACGATAAAAAATGATGGCACATGGTGGAAGTGTATAGAATGGCATGCTTTTCAAGTAACCGCAACTTGCAAGGGGTTAACCTCCAGTCAAAAAAAAAATGCGGATGCCGTATCTCGAGATCTAGCAGCCAGGGAAAATTCGGTCTGTGAGATGAATTGGTCATTGAATCGTCCTCTAACGATAAACCATAGTGCCATCGGGTTAATGTTCAGACCATCAATATCGGTCTAGCTCCTAGACTATTACGAGTTAGGTGCTATCACCCAAGCTGCATAGTTAAATTACAGTATTATAATTTTATTCATAAAAGTATCCAATTTCCTTCATTCCTAGAGCAATCGTTCCACAATATTACTGATCATTTATATCCAGAACGAATTTTCTCTGATTATCAACGCACGAAATGTTATTAACTGATTGTGTTATCTAAACCATCCACTCTTAATAATTCCACGTATCACATCTGCAGAAACAGGTCCCTTCCAGTTGAACTATTCGATTACCTAGCCAAATGTCACATCGTGTAGGCGTCAAGCGCCATGTGCCGGCGTTTGTTTTGTTTTGATAGGTTCTTGTCCCGTAAGTCACCTGGTTATTACGGTCATAGCCTGCTTGGATCAGCTGTGGCCTGTGTGATAATATTGATCTTTGACCGGCACGTGCGAAATCCGCACTTATGCAACGAGACCTAGAGTCGGCTACGAAATGTAGGTCATACCGCTCCGTAGTTCTGCTCGAATTTCTGACGAGCGTTTCAGTATTTTCGCATTACCGCTGCGCTAACGAACGTTTTTTGTGTTAGTCGAATAACGAGCGGGTTTATTTCCCACCGAGTGCAACAGTAAAGCGCACTGGAACTAGAAACACGTTTACTTTCCTTAATGTTACTGTCATAGCGCCATTCATTGGTTAGTAAAGTGCGGTCTTGATCTTGTGAGCGCAGAGCTTCGTTATTTTTGGTGGAGGCTTCAATTTTACACAGTAAGTAGGAAGTCGTTCAAATCAACTACGCTCGATACTATTTTTAATGAAGGTACTTTACTGCTAATGTTTAGATAAATTACTGAGAAGATAGACATTATATTGATTCATTGTTGCATTATTTTCAGCTTCTATTGAAAAGAATATTGGCTTAGATTGTAACTCTTATAACATAGCCTAATCTGTGAGCATTGTTTTGATAAAATTCGGGTTAAAAAAAATGATCCAAACGTATTGAACTCAATGAATGAGCTTGACATCAGTCAAAAGAAGTAGTCGAGTCAAATGGGTATTAAGACTTACGAAATTCGTTAGATATGGACCGATTTTGATGAAACAAATGCATTCGATTCGGGATGACGTCTATAAAAAAGCTTACCGGTTACCAATTTTCTGGATAATTATTGGGAAAATTTAGTCGGGGGTTTTCGGGGTCGCTGATTACGATTCTGAACTCAGATTGGCCAAAATCGAACTCCCCAGCTGGTAATTGGCCACTTTAATTAGACAAAGTGACCGTTTTTTTTCAAATTTCATCAAAAATAGTCAGGAAAAACCACTCGGGGGTTTTCGTAGTCGCTGGGTACGATTCTGAAGTCAAATTGTCCAAAATCGAACTCCTCAGCTGGTAATTGGCAGGTTTAATTGGACAAAATTGACCATTTCCAAAATTTCATCAAAACTAACCAGATATCCTCAGTTAGGGGTTGTGGAGGTGTTGTTTTATGTTAAATGTTAAAAAATTTGTTAAAAGGCGGTCGTTAATAATTTAAATCAGAAACAAAATCGAAATCTAACTTTTTAATTTTTTAATTTGAAATAAATTCCCGCTCATCTAAAATTTTTTTCTATCTTCTCTACTCAGTCTTTTTATATACCAAACAGCATCTTTACGTATACTATGGACATATACGTCCATTTAATATTTTGATCTTAAAATTGCTGTTATCATCCTAAGAAATTGAAAGAGAGTACACCTATAAATAAAACAACACATTTTTGAATAAATATTATTTCTCCACGATCATCACAGAATTTGCTAATTCTGAAATCAAATTTGATTACAGAATGCTGGAATTCTCTCTCTTGAGATTGAAAAAATATTCTGCAACACCTCTGCCCCCATGCAATTTAAATGTATTCAAATTCTCTCTCTTGTGATAGAATAATATTCTCACATTGGTTAGCAATAATAACATTAGCCTTGAAGCAGTTGATTGTCATCGTAGTGGCAAAATTTGAGTAAGTGTCAAAATTATTGCTGTCACGTTTTTAAATTATCTTTTGTTCATTTCCATTTAAAAATATATATTTAAAATCTTTGATCGTGGGGAAAGTATAGTCTGCTACTCGGTTAGAATGAGAATTCGTTATGCTCGTGGTTCCTCACGCAAAAAATGATCAATTTTGTCCAATTAAACTGGCCAATTACCAGCTGGGAAGATCGATTTTGGCCAATCAAACCCCATATTCGTAATCAGCGACTCCGATCACCCCGAGTAATTTTTCCTGTCTATTTGCGATGAAATTGAGAAAAAGTTATCAATTTTGTCCAATGAAACTGGCCAATTACCAACTGAGGAGTTCGATTTTGGACAATTTGACTTCAGAATTGTAATCAGCCACCCCAAAAACCCCCGAGTGATTTTTCCTGGCTATTTTTGATGAAATTTGAAAAAAATGGTCACTTTGTCCAATTAAAGTGGCCAATTACCAGCTGGGGAGTTCGATTTTGGCCACTCTGAGTTCAGAATCGTAATCAGCGACTCCGAAAACCCCCGAGTAATTTTTCCTGTCTATTTGCGATGAAATTGAGAAAAAGTTATCAATTTTGTCCAATGAAACTGGCCAATTACCAGCTGAGGAGTTCGATTTTGGACAATTTGACTTCAGAATTGTAATCAGCGACCCCAAAAACCCCAGAGTGATTTTTCCTGGCTATTTTTGATGAAATTTGAAAAAAAAATGGTCACTTTGTCCAATTAAAGTGGCCAATTACCAGCTGGGGAGTTCTATTTTGGCCAATCTGAGTTCAGAATCGTAATCAGCGACTCCAAAAACCCCCGAGTAATTTTTCCTGTCTATTTGCGATGAAATTGAGAAAAAGTTATCAATTTTGTCCAATGAAACTGGCCAATTACCAGCTGAGGAGTTCGATTTTGGACAATTTGACTTCAGAATTGTAATCAAGGACCCCAAAAACCCCCGAGTGATTTTTCCTGGCTATTTTTGATGAAATTTGAAAAAATGGTCACTTTGTCCAATTAAAGTGGCCAATTATCAGCTGGGGAGTTCGATTTTGGCCACTCTGAGTTCAGGATCGTAATCAGCGACTCCGAAAACCCCCGAGTAATTTTTCCTGTCTATTTGCGATGAAATTGAGAAAAAGTTATGAATTTTGTCCAATGAAACTGGCCAATTACCAGCTGAGGAGTTCGATTTTGGACAATTTGACTTCAGAATTGTAATCAGCGACCCCAAAAACCCCCGAGTGATTTTTCCTGGCTATTTTTGATGAAATTTGAAAAAAATGGTCACTTTGTCCAATTAAAGTGGCCAATTACCAGCTGGGGAGTTCGATTTTGGCCAATCTGAGTTCAGAATCGTAATCAGCGACCTCGAAAACCCCCGACTAAATTTTCCCAATAATTAGCCAGAAAATTGGTCAATTTTTTGTCTTAAAAAAAATAACAAATTTACACAAAAAACTAACCGGTAAGCTTTTTTCTAGACGTCATTCCGAATCGAATGCACTTTGTTTCATCAAAATCGGTCCATATCTTACGATTTTCGTAATGAAATACCTATTTGACTCGACTAAAGGAGAAATTCTAAATTTCTTAGAAATAGAATTGAAGCTTCATATAAGTAATATTATAAAATCTTCAAATGTATAAACAATTATTTATTTGGTTGTATTGATAAATACAACCAAACAAAAGCTGCTTCAAGTTAGCACCAAAACTTGTGGGATACTGTACATAACATCAGTGCCTAGCTCGGCAAAAACACACGGCACCTATTTTCACATAATTAATTTGACATTCTTCATGTTAGTTATTTGTTTTTCACATTTTTCACTATTTACACCTCCGCAAAAGGGTCTGGAATCAATCCGGATTCCTCTGACTGGGTTGCTGAGGGTTGTATGGCGGTAGGATACATGCCCAAGGAGTGGAAGAGAACTCATGTGACATTCATTCCTAAAGCGGGTAAGATGAGTTATGTAAACGACAAAGATTATCGGGCTATAAGCCTTACATCGTTTTTGTTGAAGACGTTAGAGAGGCTTGTAGACTGGTATTTTAAGGCAGGACCTCTGAAGCATTACCCTCTTCATGAGGGACAGCATGCTTATCAGATGAACAGATCTGTCGATAAGGCCTTCCACTCGGCTGTTGGCTTTATAGAGCAACAGCTGAAGTGGAAGGGAGTCTGCATTGATACCTTCTTGGACATAGAGGCCTCTAACAAGACCTCTAGGAGCTTTATTAAACAAGCGGCGGAGAGACTTGATATCCCGCGAGAGTTAATAGTGTAGATTATGAACACCCTTCAACGTAGACACTTTTCCACAACGGGGCAAGGTTATACTCTGAAATGGTCGGTATCTGAAGGGTGTCCAGTGGACACTGTCCATAAGGTAAGGTAATCTCCACCCTTCTATGGAGTTTGGTGGTGGGTGAGCTACTAGTAAGGTTAAAATGTGCTGGTATTAAGGTTATGCGGATGACATCGCCATACTTTCCAGAGGAGCCTTCGAGGGTACCTTGCAGGAGCTTGTTCAACCAGTCTTGATAATTGCAGAAGTCTGGGGTAGAGAGAACAAACTCTCCAATCAGCCGGGGAAAACTACCATTATAATGTTCAAAAGGTACAAATCGAGCCTCTGAAGAAGATGGTAATCGGGGGCAAGTCAGTTGACTTTCCTAGATAGTGGGAGTCACCCTGAACAAAAAACTAATCTGGCAGAAGCAACTATAGACTAGGTGGCAAAATGCTATGATAATCTTTTGGCAGTGTAAGAGAGCAATTGGCAAGTGGGGTTTGGGGCCTTAGCAGCTGATGTAGATCTACCCAGCTATTATTTTCCCAAGACCCAGTCATGCAGTTCTCGTATGGTGGAAAAGAACCGAACTGGTTACAGCCCAGAAACTTCTGGAGAGAATACAGGAACTCTTCCTCAGAAGCTTTACATCCACGAGGAAGAGCACAACGACTGGATCATTAAGGCCCTTGCTCGGTATGACCCCCTATCAATGACAATGATGACGGGGATAGCAGGGGATAGTGTACAAGGGTCTTTGGCTAAGTGCACTGAAGTTTCTATTAATCCATAATATTCTTCCACTGATATACAGCAAATATGTACATTTGTTCACAAAGTCGTAGCTGTTAATTTTTTTCTATGTATCAACTGTAAATTTGTTAATTGTTCAGTAAATACAAAAATATTTGGGTCAAGGCAATACAGATATTAGGATTCTGTCACCCCCTGAAAAACGTAGCAGGGGATAGTCTACAAGGGTATTTGGCTAAGTGCACTGAACTTTTTACTAAACCCGCTACCATCTCAACAAATACAAATATCCTATAGCTGATGGGGTTGTTACGAATGATTCTTTATTATTATATTCAGAATAATAGTTTCCATGTTCTGTTAAGTAACTCACATATTATAAAATCCTCAATTTCAGATAAAGTTAAGTTTGATTTTTTGATTGGAATAAGAATTTTTGTTTCTCATAGGTTATCGTTCTCACTTTAAAACAGGTTGTTAACTTAGTTCTTAGCTTGGAAATAACATCGATTAAAAAAGAAATCAATGCTCCCTGTCCTGTCTATTATAGAAAAATAATGTATCAAATTAAGGTTTGCCCCCTTTGAAAAAATACCTGTAAGTGCCTATGGCAACTAGTCGCGTCTTGTAGGCTTAATAGCAACACCAATGAAACAATGCAAAACACACATGATGTTAAGTTGATGTATGCAATTTTTAATATGTGTGTAATTTGGTGAGATTTAGGTGTAATTGAGCAACAGTGAGTTAACGTTCCATTGTGTATTCTGATAAAACCCCGAACGTAATCAATTTCTATTAAAAAAGAGAATACGCATCGCATTTAAATCGTTTCGTCAATGAATATCATTAAATTTCATGCAATAATGAGACAAACACGGCTAATTCTGTTCAAAAGATTGTCATTGTCATAACAATTGTATTGCTAATAAAAAGCGAAACTAATCTCTAGTTGGTAAATTGCATATTATCTGTGACTCCTTGTGATTTGTTAGGACGTGCATAATAATACTTAATACGCATTATCTGAAGCAAAACTGTTTCATGTTGCCGCAAAATCATTCAATATCTGCACTGAGCGACGATATTTCAAACCATGGAATGCATAATATTCAAGTAAATATGTCATGGTTAGAATATAATAAGTAGCACGAAATCAACTGGACTGATTTACGCGGTTCGGCGAAATTTTATACCATCTTACATAGACGCTCCTAGCTTGGTCCTACTCTTAAGATCGGAACTACTTTCCATTCGATGGGAATAAATGACGATTTGGACAAAAAGATGAAAAAAATTAAAATATAATTATAGTAAGTATTAGATTATGCCAATGAGACCGTTGTGATTACCAATGATATATCAGATCTACAGGGGGTAACAGTACAAATATTTGGGGACCATAATAAACCCAAACAAAGAGACCAAACGCAAGAAATTTGTGAATTATGGTACACGACTAGTGCTTCGTATGAGAGCGAGAATTTTCCGGTCTAACGAGAGCGAGACCCAAGTCAAGAGATACCATTTTTAGCGAGAACGAATCCAAGAGTTTTTATGTCGAGAGTGAGAATTTCAAGCAGATATCTCGCTACAAATCCCGGTCTCGGCTCATAAGATTATAAAAATATAACATATCTACAACTTACTTTTTCAGTTTCGTTTCTTTCTGAATTTAGGGTCTGGACATTTAATTTGTAGTACTAACAATGCATATAAAAAATGTTAAGATTGAACTGGTCTTTACTTGTTGGAAATCCTTTATACGAGGACAAAGTGGAAAGTCCCCGAAAAATTAAACCAGAAATGATTGTTTTGCCCTTTTCAAGGTAATCAATATGGACGGTACCGTGTGCATCCCAAAAAAACTGTCACCATGAGTTTGTTGGTCAATAAACTCACTTTGGTCTTTTTCGTCTTCGATTCGCCAGGCCAAGTTCATTGTTTGGACTGTTCTCTGGTCTCTGGCGTGTTGTGATGGATCCATCTTTCGTCCACGGTTACGAAAAGGCGTAAAAAGTCCTCCTTATTGCTCTTGAACATCGCCAAACACTCCTTTGAAGTTGTCACACGGTCGCGCTTGTTGTCAACAGAGAGCAAATGCGGCACCCATCGGGCAGATAGCTTTCTCATATTCGAAAATTTATGCAAAATGTTCCGTACCCTTTCGGTTGAGATGCCCATAGCCTCAGCAATCTCGTGCACTTTAACTCGCCAATCATACCATGGATTTTATCGACGATTTCTGGGGTTGTAACCACAATTAGACGACCAGAACGTTCAGCGTCCTTTGTGGTCATACCACCACAACGAAAATCAGTAAACCACTTCCAATCGATGATGAGGAGTCCCCATAATGTTTAACAAGCGATGCTTGGTTTGCATAATTTTTTTCCGCGCAAGAAACAATGTTTAATCAAGACGCGAAATTCACTTTTTTCCATGTTTACAAAAATCTTCAAGGTTGCTTGCTTTCGATGGGTGTCAAAACAGAACTGAATGACATATCAGTCTGAAATTTTGTATGCGTTCTAGTTAAAGATGGTACATCACAAATGTCGAAATGTTACATGGGATTTTCGATTGTGGCGCCATCTGTTTCATTTTTCAGGGACTTTTACCTTGCCCTCGTACTATCTACCTTTGTGGAGCAGATTACTTTCTAACAAGTAATATTGATCAATTATTGACTTTTGTAATAACGGTTAATTATTTAAAATATCTATTCCGGGAATGAACGAAAAATGCAAGGATATGCAAGTATTCAACAAACGAAAAAACTGTTAATCAACATGTCCGCATTCAGTATTTGTGACAGAAAAAGCATTTTCCTATGTTTCGTCGACAATTTTGTACGTCCTTTCATCTTGTTCAATTAATTCTCCACTTGAAGAATTTAAATTAAAAACATGGTGTGTGTGTTGATGTGAAGTTGGCTAATTTATGGATTACATAAATACAGGTGGATTCCCTTAAGGGCTTGAAATCTAATAACTAGGTTGTTTATGTGGAAGTAATTAAGAAGCCCAGCGTTTGAAAAATCTACCTGATTATGGATAAAAGGTTACTGTGCTTATAGGCATTAATTTCTGTGAATTCTAAATTATCTAAAAGTCTACCGTTATTTACAACATGTAAGATTTCAAAATTTTGATCAAATTGGTGGCCTGTCTCTAACAAATGTTTGGCATAATGGGAGTCAACTTTGTTATTCCTAAGACTCCTAAAATGTTCACCCACTCTACTAGAGAATGACCTACATAAAAGCTTGGACAACATCCACAATTTAAATTCTCATCATTAACTCAGTTCCCTTGCTCATCATATACAACGAATACACTTGTGAAAAATGAATATATTTATTCGAAATAAGTCATGAATTACGCAACAAATAAGAAATAGGAACTCAAAATATTCCTATATCTTCAGAATAATTCCTAAAATCTAATCTACACTCTAA
Source organism: Endomychus coccineus (assembly GCA_958510875.1). NCBI lineage: Eukaryota > Metazoa > Arthropoda > Insecta > Coleoptera > Endomychidae > Endomychus > Endomychus coccineus. Next base: position 111,654,194 of record OY294070.1, on the reverse strand, counting down.
TGGCCATCTCACAAGAAATATCTTTCTACAATAGTAATTCTTTGAAATAATACGAATGAGTAACTGTGGGAATACATGCAATAAATGAAAGACGTTTAATAACTGCATGCAGAAACATATCTTAACCAGAGATCAGAACTATAGATCTTTCACTTTTTTTTAATTTTCCGTACCACAAAGTTGTTTTGTAAGACTGACTAATGTTCTACGTAAATCGTCTTGTACATATACTAGGTATGCACGGTAGTATGGCTATAAAAGTTCATTCTTCTTAGGAAGGCCCTAAGCACGCGAATTTACAATTTTTCCAAATAAATTGTGTGGGATCTTTCAATTCAAGGTACCTTCCAGCTCGAAGTATTATGTTGAGTGGTTTATCACATTGTTGGTTTTTTACATAAAATTCTCAATGAAACGATTCAGTGGGATCGATTCGATTTGCAATGTGACAATTTGATTTGATTAATTATTAGTTTCCTTTTTACCAATGCATCGAACTCAACCATTCAAAACAGAATTTAGAACAATATTTTTATTTGTTTATAGGCATAAACATTAGTTTCGGGAAGCAAAAGAGTTCATAACTTCATAATCATTATTAAGTAATACGCAATTTATTGAAAATATTACATACAGAAAAAATATCTAATGCACCCAGGACAAGTTTCGATAGACTTTTGACTGATTCTGATAACCGCTCCTCTATAAAAAATTATGCAGTTTTATCATTTATTGATTTCAAGTGGTAGAATTTTGTAATCGGAACAGAAAGTTGCACTATCACTTAATACCTAATGATCGGGATCAAAATTATATATTATATTTATCGGATTGGATAATCGAAAGCAATCAATCGAAGTGGTTCCCAAACTTTTCCTAGTCACAGCGCCTTTTTTCAATAAACATTTTTCCATGGCGCCCTACCCTAAGTAAAAGTATGACTATTCGTAAATAAGACATAAAAATAATTGAAACTCGTGTATCTTCATTATTTGTTTCACTTTATTAACATTGAATTAATAATTGCTATCTTTTTGCTTATTTAGGCCAAATGTCTAGATTAAATTAATTAGGAAGGTTTTACAATATTTCGCGGCGGCCCGGTGAAGAGGTCGTGGCTCACCGAGGCGCCGCGACGCACAGTTTGGGAATCACTGCTAGACGATTTTATCCGATACATCGACACCTTTGATTCAGCGTTGAATCGATTTAAAATCGCCCAACTGTATAATATATTGCCAATCAATCTCTTGATTATATTTCATAGTGTTTTTCGAATTTATTTTTCTTTTGCTCTGAAACTTATAAGCTGGACCCATTAGTATTTTCGACATTATCAAAACTATAAAACTTTAATTAATAAACTTACCATAAAATAATGTCAGACATGAATAATTTTAATTTGAATATTAGGTATTCTATTTTACTCTCAGGCTTACTAAGTAGGCACTGTTCTGCTACTGATTCTGATTTATATTATTAGTAATATTGGTGCGCCTACCTACAATTTATCAAAATCTATCAATAGTATAATAGGAAAAAATTAATTTTATGTGAAAGATTCATGGAATTTTAATGAATTTATAAAAAATCAATCCGTACCTGTAAATCATCAACTAATTTCATTGGATGTTGTTTCTTCATTTACAAATATACCAATCGTTTTGGCATTGAGTAGCATCAAAAAAGTTGGGTAAAAACCACACACCTCTAGATCAATCGTATTTTATAAATGCAGTACAGTTTTGCTTAGAATGCACTTATTTTCAATACGGTGAGCAATTTTTTTGACAAATATTTGGCACATCAATGGGATCTCCCATTTCAGCTACTATTGCTAACCTTGTTATGGAATGCCTAGAGGAATCTGTTATAAATTCATTAGTTTTTCAAACGGTATGTAGATGATTTGCCTTATGTGTGTTCACAATGATAAAATTCAGTACGTGATTAATAAATTTAACAATTTCCACTGTAAACTTCAATTTACTTGTGAAACAGAAGTGAACAAAAACATAAATTTAGATATGAACATTAGGGATGATGCAGATGAAAAAATAAAAACTTCGTGGTTTACTGGTCTCAACGTTATCTTCTTTTCAATTCCGTAGCACCAACATGTTATAAAAAAGTGTTATAAACAACTTTACAGATCGCGCGGTTAAATTGTCCCAAGCAGAGGACCGTTCCAAGAATAAAAATATTGTTCGTAATACACTGGAAATGAATGGCTGCCCAAAAACATTCTTCAATCCTATCATTAAAGGAAGAATAAACAAAATCTATAATGAATCATATAATTTTATAACATTACCATACATTCCGGAGACCTTAGAGAAAATTAAGAAATGTTTGAAAAAGTATCATATAAATGTCGTGCATAAGCCTACTAACTGTGTTGGAAAATATTTTTCAAATCTAAAACCTTTAATACCTAAAGAGTAAAACAATACAAATTAAGTTGTTTAGATTGCGATGGGACTTATACTGGAATCTCTAAGCAATATTTACAAAAAAGAATGTATGGCCATAAGTATGGCACAAGAAACAAAACTTAGAAAATTCCACCGCCCTTGCTAAACACTGCTTTGATTATAACCATCAATTCGATTACAAAAATGTTAATATTTTAACTAAGGAAACTAATTATTATAAAAGATCTATTCTGGAGATGATTCACATAAAACGTGACTCCAAATCTGTAAATCATAGGACAGATATTCAGACACTAAGTCAGATAATAACTGACAAACCTTTTTCTATTAGCTCGTAAGTCTTAGCATCTGGTTTGAAAGTGAATACTTGAACCTAATGTTCCCGTTTTTAGTCGTTCTTTGTTGACATGAACTCGCATTTATTAAGAGTACTGCTTAACAGTGGATTCTTGATATATTATACTTATAACATTTATAAGCTACAATTTCGATTATTCGTGTTTCTGTTCGTTTTGGAGACGTGGGCATTTCAATCGAAATTGGTGCGATAAGGACGCTTTCTGTTAATACAATTAGTTTTGAGTAATCCAGGTTTAGACATAATAAGTCTTCTGATGATGGCGGTGAGACCGAAACGTACGTAAAGACGAGAAAATATAACAGCATAAGTGTTAATGTGACCTATTTCCCGAGAATTTATAAATAGTTTATTTTGTTAATAAGGAGATAAATAAATAATTTCAGTGTTTGTATTATCAAAACATTTTTAAACACGTAGCTGGCCCATTTTAAAAAAGATTGCTCATCCTTACCACAGACTATAATTGTACTAGGTCCTATTCTGTTCGATCGAAATGAATGTTGATTCGGAGGAAATAAGAAGAATAATTCTAGAAATAATTATCATGAATGAATATGTTTGGAAGACATTGAAATCTCCCGTTTTACTCAGAAAGATAAACAAAAATTGTTTCTATATCCGCAAGGGTGTCTTTATTAATCGTAATTTCATAATCTCATTATCTAGTATTCAACATTGAACGAAATACTAGTTTCAGCCGGGTCGCTTTCACGATTTCGTCTACACGTTGATATAATAATAAGGTCACGATCTATTATAATACGTACCCTACACTAGAAACCATACGATCATAACTTTGTTTGTCGGTACGTCTAGCACTCTTGATTAGTTAGATAGGTGAAGGTGAAACGACGTTAAATCATCGATTATGAATCGATGAAAATATCTCTTACGTAACGATAATTTGAACATAAGTAAATAGCTATAAAATTAATGTCATATTACATCGATTAAATAAGAAGCTTATATATTGGCAAATACTACTCTAACTTTCTTAGATCTGTATAAATTTTAATAAATTAGAACCCGGTATCGGATAACGTTTTGAATAAGTGTTTGTGACATAACTTTCTTATATGACTATGATGCCTATAACCACCAAACATTCAAGAGAAAGGTTTTTCTCTCGTGAAGTCAAAATGTTAAAAGATAACATAATCTTCGAAAAAATCGTATTATCAGAAAAATAAAAATTTGTGCTAGAATAGCAACAAATGTATGATATTATTCTTAGTATATTTCTTGCTATCATTTGGGTAAACAATTATACAAGGTGTAACAGAACTACGCTGTCAAAATCTCTAGTCTTGAAGTCACATCGTTCGAGATAGAGAGTCATTTTATTCTAAATTACTAAACACAGTTTCGGCAAAAACTAATAGAAAAATTAAATCAATCAACAATAAATTGTTGCCAAACACCCATAATGAAGAAACTAACAACAGTAACATTATTCACAATAAAACCGATATTAAATTCAATGAAGAGGAAAAGAGTTTGTAAAATAAAGGTCTGAAAACTCATAAGCCTAATTCCATGAGACCAATAATTTCAAACATTAATTGTCTCCACTTATAACAAAGCAAAATGGTTAGCGAAGGAATTTAGCAACTTCCAACTCCCTTCAAGTTTGTCTGCATAAAATTCTTTAGAACTGATAGTAGGTAACTTCAGACCGATATCATTTATAACGACTTTAGCAAAAATTCTTGGGAAATTTATATCAAATCAAATTTCTGGGTATTTTGAAGATAACAAATTTGTTTTCAGAACAGCAGTATGGTTTTAGAAAGAACCGAAATACGATAGAGGCCATTATTGAACTTGTAGAAAGTGTGACTTTCATTTGAATCGAAAGCCAACTTAACGACACATTTTCAAGATTTCAAAGGCTTTTGATTGCGTTCCACGTTCTATCCTTATTGAAAAGTTGGAACAATATCATTTTGATGATGTTAGTTTAGCCTGATTCGCTCATACCTTACTAAGCTGTCAGTGTAAATGAAAATTGGTGTGACCTTGAACTTGATGATATCGGGATACCTCAAGGTTCAGTGCTAGGTCCGTTACTATTCGTGATTTGAGTGTTCTGATATCGAAACATGTGAGATTACTAGATAGATGGTTCTCTGGTAATGGGCTTGATTTGAACCATAATAAACAGAGAAACTAATCTTTAGCCTGAAACAAGTAGTTGCAGCCGACGTGAAATTCTTTAGAATGTACTTAGACTCGAGGCTTGCCTGGAGTGTTCACACAAACCAGGTGGCACAAAAATTGAGCAAAAACATTTAAGCACTAAGGCGCCTATCCAACAAAGTATCACAAAAAGTTCTGGGAATAGCTTTTTTCGCTCTCATTTAGAACATGGCATCATTCTTTGGGGGTAAATTGTAGTGAATGTTAACGCAATTCGCATTGTAGGTAAAATTAAATATATAGAATGTTCTAACAAATTGTTCAAAGAACTGAAGATTCTTACACTAATATCTCTTTTTATCTTGGACGCTTCAATATTTGCACATAAAAATCACAAGAAGGCCTTAATAAATACTGATATTCATTCCCACTTTACAAGTACAAGAATTAACAAACGCATTAGATTACGAAAATATGCGCCAAGTGCATTTTTCAATGCACTGCCTAATGGAATTATTAGTTATCAACCAAAAAAGTTCAAAACCATAATGAAACTAATTCTGTGATAACTTCATATATAAAACTGATGAATTTTTCAATATTGATTTTATCCTCTATATCTGAATAATGTATTACAATTTTTTTAGTGACTTATGTAAATACTCGATTGTATATTATTATCAATAAAATCTTATCTTATCTTATCATATACTAGGACACAACCAGTTGTGGTGTTGTCTGATGTGCAAAAATAATCAATCAATTTTTAATTATTCACTTGTTTCTAATTGAATTGTGATTAACCTAATTATTATTGTCGATAATCGATGACCACCAGGGGCTTCAGAGTGTAGTGGTTTTAGAAATAATTGATAACAGTACAGTCACAAAATTAATTCCTGATTGCTTTAATTACAAACAGTTCATCTTTTGATTTGAACTTTTGTTGATTCTTATGGTTGTTATTTATATGTTGTATAGTTATTGAACATCAGGAGGGGTTATAGGAAGTGTAACATCCTCCAAACCATTCCGGGATTCGGCATTTTCGGAAGTTTCGTTTATTTACTTTATAATTATTTCAACGAATCGGGTTCCATGAAGGAACCGCCCAGAAGCCTATCAGTCCCCCGAGTCACGTTACTTAGACTTTGAAGTTCATTATGATCTACGTTTCCATTTAAATTCATTTAACGATGCCAGTCATCTTCCAAAAGCCGAGCATCGTGAGAACAGAGGAGCCTATTATGGTCCAGGGGTTTCCGTCCATTTTTCGCATATCCGGCATTTGGATCCACATTGAGACCTATTTTAGCTCGGTGGTATCTCAACCCTCAAAGTCCAGTATAAATACTAGTGAGTATCCCAATCACCGGCCTACGAAGTTTCAGAACTTCGGTGAGTCTCGCTTCGTTGGGCCTTTGTCCCAGCAAGGCTTTCGCCTGCTCACATCGATCCAGTGTTTGCCATATTCGCTCTGGATCCATTTGTGGATATGCTCCCTCACATGCTAGTGAGTTATATGTATTATCGGTTCTGAAGCTGTGGGACTCTGAGCCGTCTAATGCCGAAATGACCTGGAACCCAAAACAGGAAGACTGGATTGTCCTCTAATTTCTTCAAGGCTTTACGACATTCCGTCACCAGCGTTGATGTAATATTTGGGGCAGCTAGGGCCGATGAGTATCTTCGGATTTCCAGTATGGCCTCACCTCTGTCTGGAAAACCATAGCGTACTTGCCTAGAGTGAACCTAAGCTTGATGTTATCCGTACGTCCATCGTTTATAAACTTGAACCACTAATTCCAGATTTGAGAGACGATTGAAATAAAACCCAATACAATAATATTTCAAAGATTTTGTTGCTAGGCAAAGAATTGGTAAAAGTGAATGCCTCCTTAGGCCTTTAGGAGGCCACACATAAAGAGGCCGTATTTTTTTTTATAGAAATATGTAAATCAAGAATGTCATATTTTAAAAAAATGGTTCATTCTCCTGATACTATAACGTAAAATAAACGAATTTGCTTGAAATTAATTGTCCATTACGACCCGACACAAATTGATCCGTCTTAGTAATGTTTAGTCTACGTTAAAGTAATTGGAAACCGTTCAAACGGGGCGGATTAGTTATTATGTTTCAACCAAACTCTGGTTCAACGTTTCTGAACAAACAGGTGTAACGGTAAAACGTGAAATATCATTAGCAAAACTGTTGACATGGCAAAAAGATTATTCCGGTAGGCGAACTATAAACTGCCTACGTGGCCGGTATTATATTACTGCAAAAAAATCAATGACCGCTAACGATTATAAAGATTAAATCAGTATAAGATTTGATTGGTTATTAATTTTCATCACAATGATAACTTTTCAATATAAAGTTGTCCTTCCGCTGCAATTGGGATTAAAGTTATATCACAATAACAGAATATCATTGTTATATGATTTATACGGTTCAATAATTATTCATTTATTTTCGGCGAAGCGCAAACGCAAAATCTGTAATATGTAGTCTGTTTCGCGAATAGTTCTTGTAAAAAACAATGATAAGGTCTCTCTAGTTTAGATCGATCAGTCACATTACAAAATAATAGTTCTAGACAGCCGCTCCTCTCTTCTCATAGATCTGTATTAGTCAATATGGTATATTGTTTGACATCTCAGTGAGAGAACTGTATATAGATGACGCTAGAAAATTTGGTCTTTTTACCACGCTGTTTGCCGTTATGAATAAATTCAACAGAATAATCGGTCAGTAACGTTACAAACTTTCTCTATGAGATGCGCTCTATGACAAGAGCGAAACAGGCTGTCTACAACTATTAGTTTGTAGGTAATGTTATTACTGATCGATCTAAACTAAAGAGACCTTATCATTGTTATGTGGTAAAAGTCAACTAGAAACAAATGAATGAATTCAAACATTCATTTGTATCTCGATTGTTACATATAGGCAAATACTATTATTTAATATTCTTAGCAAATATACGTCACCTTCGAAGTTTGGAACACACTGACAATTTGAAACAGATTCCTTCTACTAGAACAGGGGTCTCCAAACTTTTTGAATAATAGTTCAGTAAACGGGGGACTTGATAAGAATTTTTTTTTGTCATGAACCGATTTTGATCTATGAGGGCTCATTCGATTCGTGTTGACACCTAGATCAAAGCTTACCACTTTTGGTCCTTGAAAAATTGTTTATTTTGTTAATAAACAATACATAGTGCAAAAACAGTTTTAAACGCTATTTTCCATTGATTTTAAGCAGGTAAAGTGTATTTTTTATTTATTTGACCTATAAACAGTGTTTTTCAATGTTTATAACAATGTGTTAATTGACTATTTGTTAATAAACAATTTCTTAGTTAACTAATTCACACAAAAATTGAAATTTTCTTAATATTCGACATTAGAGTCATTTTCGGATAATTAGGAGCTGCTGAACATGAATTTGATGTCCACTATTTAATTAGCTGCTAATATGATTAGTTAATAAACAATTTCTTAGTTAACCAATGAACAAAAAAATAAAAGTTTTCTAAATATTCGACATTGGAGTCATTTTCGGATAATTCGGACCTGCTACACATGAATTTGATGTCCATTATTTAATTAGTTGCTAATATAATTAGTTGATAAAAAATGTCTTAGTTAACAAAAATATTCAAAATTACAGCTATTTTCGGATATTTTGAATTTGATGAATAAAATTTTTAACTGCCCCATTTCCTCCCCTTTTGGGTACGCGCCTGCCTGTTATGGTCCCATCCTTCAAATTCATTGTTCCGGTCGTGGGACTTTCTAAACGTAGTCATAGCAGGACATGTTTCTAAGGCCCCTCCACCGAAGATGCTGCGTGTTCGTGCAAAAAATACTTGTGCAGCTGGCTCTAGCTAATATTATTTTGAGGATTTGGAAAATTCTGAAGATTCGAACATTAGAACAAATATGGAAAATCATAAATTTTTTGGCACATCTGAAATATTTTTTAATGACGATGAACTTATAACAGTGCAAATTATCCGAAAATAACTTGAATATTTTTGTTAACTAAGAAAATTAATTGAATAATGGACATCAAATTCATGTTTAGCAGGTCCGAATTATCAGAAAAAGACTCTAATGTCGAATATTTAGAATATTTTTTATTTTTGTTTGTTAATCAGTTAACTAAGAAATTGTTTATTAACAAATAGTCAATTAACATATTGTTATAAACATTGAATAAACACTGTTTATCGGTTAAATGAATAAAAAATACACTTTACCTGCTTAAAATCAATGGAAAAAAGCGTTAAAACTTTTTTGCCACTACTAATTTTTTCATGGACCAAAAGTGGTAAGCTTTGATCTAGATGTCAAGACGAATCGAATGTGCCCTCACAGATCAAAATCGGTGCATGAGAAAAAAATTTCCTTAGCTCGATTTTGGGCCTCATTTACTGAACTATAGGTTCATACTAACTCCTCCACTAAGGCCCAAGAGCCGAGACCTAGCTAATTTTATAACATTACCATACATTCCGGAGACCTCAAAGAAAATTAAGAAATGTTTAAAAAAGTATTATATAAAAGTAGCGCATAAACCTACTAACTGTGTTGGTAAATATTTTCCAAATCTAAGACATTTAACACCTAAAGGTATCTAAAATAAATTGCTTAGTTAGCGATGGAACTTATACAGGAGTCTCTAAAAAATATTTACAAAAAGTAAATGTGTGGTCATAAGTATAGTACAAGAAACAAAAACTTAGAAAATTCCACCGCCCTTGCTAAACATTGTTTTGATTATAACCATCAATTAGATTACAAAAATTTTGATATTTTAGCTGAAGAAACCAATTATTATAATAGATCTATGCTGGAGATGATTCACATAAAAAGTGACTCTAAGTCTGTAAATCGTAGTCAATCGGTAAGTCAAATTAATACTAATTTAATTAATTCAAACCATTGCAAATTCCTAAATGCGTCTTCATGATGTTAAAAGTAAAGTTTAGGTAGAATGCTGAAACAGTAATATTTCTAGTAAGGTACGACAACCTTTTCCTATTACCTCATAGATCTTTAACATCTGGTTCGTAAATGGATACTTCGAATATTAAGAAGTAGATTGCTATGCAGTGGCTTCTTGATACATATTCATGTACTTAAAACATTAATGTGTTTCTGTTCGTTTCGGCGACGTGGGAATTTCTAATTGAAATTAATTGGATTAGGACGTTTTGTGCTTGATACAATCAGTTTTAAGGAACCCCGTTTTAGACACTGATACGTCTTCTGATAATGGTCATGAGACCGAAACGTACGTAAAGAAGAAAATAATAAGTATATGTGTTAGTGTGACCTATTTCAAGAGAATTTATGTATAATGTAGGTATACTTGAGAAATTTGAAACAGATGATTTCCTCAAAATTCCTAATTGTGCAGCTATTTCACTGACAGCTGATTCCGTAGCAAAAGTTCCTTTAGCTAAGCCGTGAAGGTTAATTGTCTTTTTGGTCTGTTGAATTGTTCAAAGGTTGCAAAATTGCATGGATTATATAACCTGCAAATGATCTAGTTGAAACATGTCATATAACCATAAATCATTATTGAAAGATTATTGGGAACTAAGATCAACACACTTAGAGAAATATTTACGAATTCAACTTAGCAACTTATATTTCATTTGAAATAAGCTCTGATTTGTTTATTAACAAAGTTATTTATAACGAAAAATTTTGAAAGCTATTGCATTCGTGTAAACACTCATTGAAATGTATCCAATGTACTTTAAACAAACGAGAATCACAAGAATATGTTTATATAAGAATAAGTGTCACTTGATTATTTTCGATTGATCATCTTCAATTAAATATCCGGCGGTAATCAAAGTTCATCTCACACTATTTGTAAATCACATTCAGGAATCAGAATTCAAAAGGTCAACCGTTTCATGTTTCAATTCTATATCAATAAAAATAATTGAAATTTGTAAACCACACCAGACTGTAGAAATAAGAATAGTTATCTGAGAACAATAAAAATTAATTTAGAGAGAGATTTAGAGAGATTACTACAGTTCTCGTCAAATAACTAGGCCCGTACGTCATCAATGGGCGTATCTGATTATGAAAACTTCTTGATTCACACGTGTTATATTGTTAAGTTGGTAGTTGTGGAACAGAAATTTCCGTAAGCCACACGCTGCAGAATCAACTTTATCGGTTGAATTCGTACCTAGTCGGTTAGCATTTTCAAGTTTCTTATAATGTTCGTCATTCCGAGCTTGTCATGTTTGTATATAAATATTTGCAGCTGTTATAACCTATAACATTCGTTAGTTTACATTGTTTATCTTTTTAGAGTGAATATTAGTTTCAATACTTTTAATGTATTGTCGTGTATTAGAACGGATTACACTTTTAAGCAGCAGAAATTGTGTTAGGTTCCCTGTGAATGAAGGAATCAGGCAGCAACGGCATTTGAATACAATTGCATCAGGACATGGTGAAGAACCACATTACCATGATGTTACTATTTCATGAACATGACAGTACCTACCTATAAATCTTACTTTCACTATTTCTGTGATGGAAATTTTGACAAAAAACCTGTCCCCAGCAAAACATGTAAATACAATCTACGTAGAAACGCTTTCAGAATAGATTTTCAATTTGCTGATGCTCAAGGGGCCAACTTCAATATTGTGGTAATAAACTGCAGCTACATCTCACATAAATGAAGTACACATTGTGAATTAGAATTCTCAAGCAAAGAGGCTTCAGTGTTGTCTTTTTCTCCTGTGAAAATATCGATTTACAAAAACTGCAGTTCTGAAACTATTGTCAAACAATGTAATATAATTCTCCACCGATAATACTAGTTCTTCCTATTAGAGAAATATATATTAATTCAATGTTTCATTTTTATATCTTCATTTAATAAATATAATGAATAAATAGGTGTTCTTTTCGTTTACAATTTTTTAAGATCTCACATCATGCGCTTCTGCATTTACATATGTGCTATGGGTATTTCTATGTAGGAAAATAATGCAACATGTGAAAGTATATAATATAATTATTTGATAATGTCATTCAATACTTTGCTGGGTATATAATAATAATAAATAATAATAATAATAATATTTATTGTTGATCAGGTTTTTTACAGAGTCACTTATTTCAATAGCTTTAAGTTTAATTTATTTATTGAGCGAAGCTGTGGTCACATGTTTACCTAAAAAATAGTAAAATTATCAATCTGTAGATTCAGGGTTTACTTGATGTAAATTCATTTCAAAAACTATGTGCCATATTGAAATCAAACACAAATTCAAATTTACATGAACTGCACGTTTAATTGTTTATAACACACAGGGACGTTTTCAAAGCGAGCTATCAACTGATGAAAACAATAATTGTACCTAAGCAATTGACCTTTGTAGATCATTTAAATTTCTGTTTCAGTTCAGTATTCTATATGTTTTTTCAAATTATTACTGTGCACAGAGTAGGAGAAAGCATTAACTTGAACTTACGTTGAGAATACATCTCATACAAAGAATTTCTTATTTCCATTTTCGTTGTCTCTGGTAAGTTTTCTGTCTTCTTCCTTCTAGACATACGTTTCTTGCCTGGAGATTCCAATATTGGCTGAGTGGCCTTTTCATGATCAATTCTGGTAACAGTCCTTACAGAAATATGCAATGCCTCTGCTACCCTCTGGAAAATCGTATTTTAGAACTAGATGATCGTTAATAATGTATTTGTGTGTAATAATATACCTCTCGAACTGACGAAAGTGGTGTTAAAGGGCCTCCGTGTGTTTTTCTCGTCCGAAATATTCAGTAAGTGAACTGATGAACTCACGCGCTTGTCGATGAAGAACTTTATTGTGTGACATCTCAAATTTTTGTTCTTATAAGAACAGATTTTGTAAAGAACGGAAGCAAATGATTGATTGAAATTGTTCACACTTAGATTCGCGATAACAGGAGTCAGGTGTCAGACATAAGATTTGACAATTGACAAGACAAGACAGGCCTGCAACTTGACAAAAATAACGTGATTCAAATACGATAGGACGGGGATGTTTTGTCTCTTTCTAGATCATTACAATGCCATTGACGTACTTATGTGGTTTTCTTAGAAATTATACGTTAAAATGTTTCTTTATCTAAATCATGAGTATTAGAAGAAGATAGACAATTTATAATGTGCCGATATTATTTCATACAGGTGTCAAGTTATTTGACGAGAACTGTATATACTTAGCTAAATTTTTTTCTTATGGACCCATTTTGATTTTTGAATGCTCATTCGATTCGTCTTGACACCTAGATCAAATCTTACCACTTTTGGTAACTGACTTTAATCTGAAATATTTAGAAAACTTTAATTTTTTTGTTAATTTGTTGACTAACAAATTGTTTATTAACTAATACTATTAGCAACTAATTGAAAAATGGACATCAAATTCGTGTTTAAAGGTTCAAATTATCCGGAAATAACTCTAATCTCGAATATTTTGATTTTTTTTGCTAATTTGTTAATTAACATTGAGTAAACACTGTTTATCGGTCAAATAAGTGAATAAAAACACTCTACCTGCTTGAAATCAATGGAAAATAGCGTTCAAAAATTTGTTTGCACCTATTTATTGTTTATCAACAAAATCAACAATTTGTCAAGGACCAAAAGTGGTAAGCCTTGATTTAGGTGCCAAGACGAATCGAACAAAATCAGTCCATAAGTCAGGTCGATTTTGGGCTTCATTTACTGGACTAATACTTCTATTTTTATTTTAAGAACGTATACAGGTGAGAATTTCGAAAATATATCTATTAAATATTCCATGACAAATCACAACCAGCAGATTGAAAAACTAAAAGTATCTAAAAAATGTTATTCCTTGTAACCAAAACAAGTCTACGAGAGGGCAAGTAGTAGAGTATGTGAAACCAAAAAATAAGTGATATCGGTAAATTTTCTTATGATGTAATGCGACCCCACGGAAAATGTTTGTTTCGGTTTATGAAACGAAACTCTAAAATTTCTACCTCCTAAATTGACCGCAACCCCTTTTATTTGCCATTTTGGGGTATTTTGGACATTTTAAGGGGAAGTATGTCAAAAAAAATTGCTATCTCCAGTTGTATTGGGAATTAAGAAATCATACTGGAACCTTCTTATTGTCAATGTTTAAGGAACTCCCAGTTCAAATTTCAAGTTAATCCGACCTCCCCCTTCCTCGCAATAGATGTATATATATATACATAAATGCATGGGAATCTGCGTGACGACTAACTCGGGCAAACCGATTTAGCTGAAATTTGGACTGAAGGTAAGTTATATGCGTTCAAAACTGCCCTCCAAATTTCAAGTTGAAATATCAAATAGTTACCGAGAAATTCAATTTTTTAGTTAATTTTCAAATTGAGATATCTCATGTCCTTTTCATCCGATTGACATCTGCGTGGCGTCAAAATGTAGATATTTGCATATATTTTTAGGTGGTAATCATCGTTTTTATACTGCATCAGCAATATGATACTATTTTAGGTGACAGATTCTGTGTCAAGTAGTATTCTCGCAGTAATTCCATTGTATACAGCGTGGCGAGTTCAAGTGGTCGGAAGAGAAAAATTTAAAAAATTAAAAAAAAAAGAAAAGGTGACCTCATCAGTAAGATGCCTATAACATTTTTAAATTAATTGTTTCGTCCCAGGGTGTAATTATTATTTATAAACTACCCTATCTTATATGCGGCTTTTTTTCTTTTTTTTTTAATTTTTTAATTTTTTTACTTTTTTTTTGAATTGTACATATTTATTCAATATTATTGCTGTCTTCTCTTCCGACCACATGAACTCGCCACGCTATATACACTGGAAGTACTGCTGGAAATACTACTTGCCTCAGATTCTGTCACCTAAAATAGTATCATATTGCTAATGCAGTATAAAAACGATGATTACCTACATTTTGACGCCAAGCAGATGTCAATCGGATGAAAAGGACATGAGATATCTCAATTTGAAAATTAGCTAAAAAATTGACTTAAACTCGAATTTCTCGAAAACTATCTAATATATTAACTTGAAATTTGGAGGGCAGTTTTGAAGTCCAAATTTCAGCTAAATCGGTTCTAAACTGCCCATGTTAGCCGTCCCGCAAGTTCCCATGCATTTATGTATACATACATATCTATTGCGGAGAAGGGGGAGGTCGGATTAACTTGAAATTTGAACTGGGAGTTCCTTCAACATTGACAATTAAAAGGGTTCCAGTTTGGTTTCTTAATTCCCAATACAACTGGAGATAACAATTTTTTTTTGACGAACTTCCCCTAAAAATGTCCAAAATACCCCAAAATGGCGAAAAAAAAGGAGTTGCGGTCAATTTAGGAGGTAGAAATTTTAGAGTTTCGTTTCATACACCAAAACAAACATTTTCCGTGGGGTCGCGTTAAATCATAAAAAAATGTCGATCAAAATGTTTCACATACTCTACTAAAGGTGAAAAGTGCCTGAAAAATGAAACAGATGGTCCCATGTGACATTTGTGATGTACCATCTTTAACTAGAAGGCATTAAAATTTTTAGACTGATATATCATTCAGTTCTGTTTGGACACCCATCGAAAGCAAACAACCTGGAAGATTTTTGTAAACATGGAAAAAAGAGAATTTCGCAAACCAAAGCATCGCTTGTTAAATATTATGGGGACTCTTCACCATCGATTGGAACGATTCACAAGTGGCTTACTGATTTTCGTTGCGGTAGTATGACCACAAAGGGCGCCGAATGTTCTGGTCGTCCAATTGAGGTTACAACACCAGAAATCGTCTATAAAATCCATGGTGTGATATTGGACGATCGGCGAGTTAAAGTGCACGAGATTGCTGAGGCTATGGGCATCTCAACCGAACGGGTACGGAACATTTTGCATAAATTTTTGAATATGAGAAAGTTATCTGCCAGATGGGTTCCGCATTTGCTCTCTGTTGACAATTAGCGCGACAGTGTGACAACTTCAAAGGAGAGTTTGGTGATGTTCAAGCGCGATAAGAAGGACTTTTTGCGCCGTTTCGTAACCATGAACGAAACATGGATTCATCACAACACACCATAGACCAAAGAACAGTCGAAACAGTGAACTGGTCTTGGCGAATCGAAGTCGTAAAAGAACAAAGTAGGTTTATTGGTCAACAAAGTCATGGCGTCAGTTTTTTGGGATGCACATGGTATCGTCCATGTCGATTACTTTGAATTGGGCAAAACGATCACCGGCATATATTATGCAGAGCAGTTGAATAGATTAGACGCCGATTTTGAGTGGAATCGACCGCAATTGGCAAAGAAAAAAGTGCACTTCCACCAGGACAACTCACCGGAGCACAGGTCCGTGTTGCGATGGGAAAATTGCATGAATTGTATTACGAATTGATTCGTCATCCATTATATTCTCTAGATTTGCTCTCCTGAGATTATTATCTATTTCCAAACTTGAAGAAAAAGCTCGGCCTAAACAGATTTGGCTCCAACGATGAGGTCATCGCTGAAATAAAAGCCTGTTTTGGAGCATTGCCGAAATCGTTTCATTTGGAAGGTATCGAAAAATTATGAAAACGTTGGACTTGTTACAAGGAGATTATGTTGAGAAGTAAAATAAGTTTTGATCAAATAAATCATTTTTCAGGGACTTCTCACCTTGCCCTCGTATACTTCAGAATCTCGTGCAAAAGTTTCTGTCGTCCGATTAACCTATGACAATGGAATATCAAAATCAGATCATAATCTGTTTACATATGTTAAGACTATAGCGAAATATATCGAAACATGTTTGTGCTATATTAAAGACATGCTGCAATATTTGATAATATAATTTTGTAACTGGAGAATACTTCTTGTATTCGTTGTTTAATAAAGGTTACTAACTAGGCAAAGAAACAGCTGGTAGTCATAATAAAGTTATTGACATTTGCAATGTATTGGAACTATCATTGAACCACCAGCATTCATTTGTAAATGAGGGTAATCACTTAATGTAATATTAATAATTACATTCTCTCGAACGGAAAAATAATAGTGAAACTATCAAAATGAGCAAAAAATCAACAACCACTAATAATAATAATTATATTCTTTCGAAAAGAATAATTTTAACTTAAATAAAATAACTATTAAAAGTTTGATTTTCACTAATTTAATTAATAAATGTAGCTATAGTATTCGCAGCTTCTTCAATCAAATATTACAAAGAACTTTTTGATGGAAGATGCTACTGTGTTAGCGAAACTATAATTACATTTATTTATTGAATTAGTGAAAATCAAACTTTTAATAGTTATTTTATTTGAGTTTCGAATGTATTTTCATCACGTAATGGCTAATTCTTTTCAAGTTCTTTTGGATTTTGAGTGAGGCAATATCTAAATGGATGCAACGAATTGAAAAGAACTGAAAAAGGAATGATGTAAAACATAAAAGACTTAAAGACGAAGAGTACACCAGCAGGGGAAATGTTAGTAGAAGAATTTAATCATAGATGTAGACACGAATGTTCGAAATTTACAGACGAGGAAATTTGGAAATTATACAGTTTGTCTACAGACAAATTTCTTAGCATCACAAATTCGGAAAACAGCTCCAAAGAGGGGTATGACTGAAACATTAAGGCTTTTCCGCGGTACAAAAGTCATTACTCATACGATCAGAATCTAAACACAAGATACCTCTGACTTAAACATTCGCAAAATGTACAATATTTCCACCGAGTAAGGCGAAATACCAGTCAAGGAGTCATTCTACCGCAACATTCTCAACACAGAATTCAATCTGAAGTTTCATCAACCACATTTAGACACTTGCAACATATGTGACCGACTACAAAATCTTATATTATCATCTAAAGAAGAAGAAAAGAAAAAGTATGAACTAGAACTAGAGATCCATCTACGCTAAGCTAAGAAAGCAGTAGGGAGCAAAATAAAAGATGTTGAAAATCGCAAGAATGAAAATAATTTAGTTGTAATCTGTTTTGATTTGCGAAAACCATTGTCAACTCTACTTTTGACAACAAATAAAGTTTATTTATTTAAGGCAATTATAGACTTGCAACTTTTGCGATCTTTGTTCTGAAGTATCTATCCAACATGTACATCTGGCATGAAAGCAATACCTTAAGAGGGTCTCAAGAAATCGGATCGTGTTTGGTCCACGTAAGTTGTTAGTACCGATTTTATTATAAACTTTCTTACTACTTTCAAATGTTATTTCAGTTTATGAAGAACTTGCCCGAGCATATCACCAAAATTGTGGCGTACAGTGACTCATGTGGCGGTCAGAACAAGAATAAGAATATTGCAAAAACGTTTATGAAAAATGTTCATACAACACATATTGAACGTATTGACCATACACTTTTTGAAACCGCGGTCATTCCTACAAGGAATACGATCAAAGCTTCGCTTTGATTGAAAAAAGAAAAAAAAAATCCTCAGATATTTTTACAGCATCATTGGTGTGATCAAATTAAAAATGTTCAAAAAAATTTAAGGTACATAAAATGGATAATTTTCTGTCTTTTGCAAGTTTGAACGAGATTACCAAAGATCCCAAGAAAGACACCGAAAATCAGTTGATTAAGTGGAGATAGATAAAGTGGTTTTCGTACAGAAAATACACAACGTACCATTTTAACTTTAAATCGACCCATCAAGAGTACTAAAAATATCGGGCGTCCTCAACACGCAACCTTGTAAAATAAAGTGTCAAAAATGGGATTTTATTCTTCATATTCATCATGAATGTAATAAAGGATTGCCCAATGAAGAAAAAGTTGGCCGAAAGAAGGAATCCAAATCGCTCCCTCTCCCTTGAAGAACAAGAAGTAGATGACAGTTTAATGCCCGACCATGATATAAGCGTTACAATAGTTAATGTTTATGCCAAGTTGTTGATCTTTTTTCTATTGACCTGCCAATAAACTCTTTAATCCGTTTGGTATCAAAACGACATTTTTTGGAAAAAATTAAAATAAAAAATCTTTGTTCAATTATTGCACAATTTAATTCTTTGAATTATTTTAATTACATCCAATGTGGTAAACTCGGAATTGGAAATACTCAGAATTTTCAATACGCACCAAACTGGATACTGTTTTTTTCAATATATCCATTTTGCTACTTAGGTCGATTTACTTCTAACCCTTATTAGTCCAGGAAATAAAGGTTTTGAAGCGGAAAATTTGAGGTAAAGGACCGATTTTGATGTATGAGGGCTCATTAGATTCGTTTTGGCCTCTAGATCAAAGTCTGCCATAGCTACATAGGGGGAAATGTCTCAGATTGTTAATAAACAATAAATATTGACCAAAAAATGATGTGTTATAACAATATATAAAAAAAAACTAAAAACGCTATTTTCCATCAATTTTTAGCAGGTAAAGGTAAAGTAGAAAATTGCAGTTATTTCATCAATAAACAATGCAAATTTAAGGTTTATAACAATTTGTTAGTTATCTATTTGTTAATAACAAAATGAAAATTTTCAAAATAATCGAGATTAGATCTATTTTCAGGTAATTTGAGGTCGCTGAACTCAATGTTATTTTTTTGATTGGCTGTTAATCTAATTAGTTGATTAACAATTTGTTAATTAACAAATTAACCCAAAAAATGGAAATTTTGAAAATAATCAAGACTAGAGTCATTTTCAGGTAATTTGAGATCGCTGAATACGAATTTGATGTTATTTTTTTGAGTAAATGTTAATTTAATTAATAATTGATAATTACTCAGCTACCGAATTAGCAAAAAAATTCAGTGTCTCAAAATAATCAAGATTAGAATCATTTTAGGGTATTTTCGGGTCACTCAACATGAATTTAATGTTATTCTTTGAATTAAAGGTTAATTTAATCATTTTATTGATAATTACTTAGTTACTGAATTAACAAAAAAATTCAAAGTCTTAAAATAATCAAGATTGGAGTCAATTTCGTATAATTTAAGGCCGCTGAACACGAAATTGATGGTACTTTTTGAATTGAATGATAATTTAATTAATTAATTAATTCACTTGTCAATCAACAAAAAATATTCAAAGTTTTTAAATAATCAAGATTACAGTCAATTTCGGATAATTTGAAGTAGTTAAATTTGAATCTAATGTGATTTTTCAATAAATTGTTCATATTATTAGTTGATTGATAGCGTTGCCATGGTAACTGAGAGAAGTGCAGGGGCATATAAGCTGAATTCAGAACCAGTAATTCAACCTCCAGGGCAGTAGCCGTAAAGGGGAAGAGTGGTTTTTCATGTTATTGATAAAAAATAATTTTCCTAGCAAATTATTCAAAAAATAACACCAAATTCGTATTTAGCGACCTCAAATTATACGAAACTAAGTAATTATTAATTAAATAATTATATTAACATTCAATCAAAAAAATAACATCAAACTACTCAGCAACCTCAAATTACCTGAAAATTACTCTAGTCTTGATTATTTTTTAAATTTCCATTTTTTGGGTTAATTTGTTTATTAACAAATTGTTAATTAACTAATTAGATTAACAGCCAATCAGAAAAATAACATCGAATTTGTATTCAGCGACCTCAAATTACCTGAAAATGAATCTAATCTTGATTATTTTTTAGATTTCCATTTTTTGGGTTAATTTGTTTATTAACAAATTGTTAATTAACTAATTAGATTAACAGCCAATCAGAAAAATAACATCGAATTTGTATTCAGCGACCTCAAATTACCTGAAAATAATCTTGATTATTTAGGAAATTTCCATTTTGTTGTTTATTAACAAATAGATAAGTGACAAATTGTTATAAACCTTAAATTCACATTATTTATTGATCAAATAACTGATGGAAAATAGAGTTTTCAATTTTTTTTTCATTATGTCAAAAACATGCCATTTATTGGACATTATTTATTGTTTATTAACAATAGGACAAATTTCCCCCTATGTAGCTGTGGCAGATTGTGATCTAGAGGTCAAAACGAATCGAATGAGCCCTCACACATCAAAATCGATCTTTTACCTCAAATTTTTCTAATTTGGATCGATTTTGTACTTTATTTCCTGGACTATATTTGTTAATGTAATTTCAAACGTTATTCAAAGCCGAATAGAATTTGAATACAACGCGATTCGATTGTTTCTGATTCTAGTATCGGTAGGAATTAGAAGATGTCATTATTTTGCAGGAGATAAATTATACAAAAAAATAAACGAAAATTCATGTATGTCTCAAGTGTTATAATTAAATAATTATGTTACATATTCTAAGTTACCTCTATTAATAAATGAAATCAATCCAAATCTCTAATATACTACTTGTAGTCGGTTAGACAAATCGGTCTCTGATTTTCATCAAATAACACATTAAAGAATATAAAACTCGTTTAGAGGTGTCTAACCGGATCACGCATAATGGTCAAATCTATTTTCTTAGACTACTGATAGAGAACTAGATACTGCATCAATTATGGTTGTCTTACCTTTTATAATAAGTTTGTTATCAGGAATATATAACTTTTATAAGTTCAGAATAACTGTGAAAGGTTTATTACATATGTTTATACAAGTTTTGTAAACTCTCAATTTAACTTAATTCATGAAAATTGGTTTGTGCAATACATTAAGTTGTGATAGTATGAGTAATTCTATCTCTCTATGATGATGTAATAATTATATCAATCAACAGATCTGTGAAATTATTGTTTAGATTCATCATCATCCTCATCATTTGAGGGAAGAGGACTTAGCCCCTAAATGCACTTAGGCCACTTAGTTGGGTCCATTGTGCGCCCCGTGGTCAGAATCCTATTCTATTCTAGCAGGTTTGTGACCCGCCAGAAACCCAGGATATTGCCAACGTTAGCTTCCATAGGTTATTCTGGGAGCAGTTTTGATTCTCTTAAGTGACGGTGACTGAGGAATGTGAGGGGTGGTTTCTTTCGCATCTCTGCATTGCCTACATATAGGATCATCTGCGATGCCCATAGATGAAGATGTTTGTTAAGACGACAGTGACCGGTTAGGATTCCAGTTATCTCTCTGATGTCCCTTCTGTTCAGAGAGAAGAGTTTCTTTGACAGCCTAGACACAGGCTCTTTGATGAAGAGCTTGGCCTGTCTCATGCGTGGTGATTCTCGCCACAATTCATACCACTCTTTGTTCAGGTGGCCCAGAAGGGCGAGACCCCGCACGCAATTTGATAAGGCGACCATTGGCTCCGGTCCGACAGGGGCTCTGGACGACCCTTTTCTGGCCAAAGAGTAAGCCATTTCATTTCCTTCAACTCCGCTCTGTCCAGGATTTCAGATGAGTTGAACTTTATTTCTCCTGTCTAGTTCATTTAGTGTATCTCTGCATTCTTTGACAAGTCTTGATGTGACTCTGGGTGATTTGAGAGCTCCCAGTATGTGCAAATATATATGCGCGTATTTACATAGTTTCTCCGCAGGTTTTACATGGGACAAGTCAATATTGCGTAGACCTCCTCCTGAAAAACCGTGCAGTAAGCGCCTAGAGTCACTGAGATAGTGACCTTTGGCCTTTTTAGGTGCACTCCCGCCCAAGAAGCCTGACCTACCTTGGACCCGTCTGTGAACCATACGAGCCCATCTGGTGGCAGTAGGGTGAGAGTTTCGTTACTCTAATCTCCTCTATCCGGGATGCGGATTTTTGGAGAAGTGTTTAGATTACTTTTGATATTTAAAAACCATGACTTTTTTGTTTTCTGTTTGCAGAGAATTGAAAATCTTGAGAAGAAAGTTTGGTTCTGTTTATGATCACAAAGATTTTTGTTTTCTGCTCGCAAAGGAGTGATCATTTATTCATCCTCAGATTCTTTCCACTTTTTTCTAAGAAACTAAGGAACGAAATCGCAGTGTATATGTGTAAAAATGTACACCACACGCTATACACAAAGGTCTTAAGGAGAAATAAATTCATCATTAAGCGTTTGAATAACATAAAATTGATTTAATGTGCTTTTTACAAAAGCAAAAAAATTTTAACTGTCGTATAGGCTTCAAATCACAATACAATTTAGTCGCACGCGCATAAAATATCTATAGGCCTTTTATACCCTCAAATAGATGAAATTATAAGCAGTAAACAGGTATACCACGTTGGAGACCTTAATATGGGAGTCATTGCAAAATTATGAAGTTTTAGTTTCAAAATGAAATTTCGGCCAAACTGTACAATATTTCAAAATGAAATTTCGCTCAAACGGTACAATATTTTGGGCTAAAATTAAACTACCTTCTATCACAATATTATCGACATAGGCTCATTATTAACTGAGATATATGATGCAATAACATTTTTGGTCTTTTTCTATATAAAGGATGATTCATTAATAATTGTACATACGTAAATTGAAGAATCCTGGGTTGAAAATATGAAGATTTAATCCATAATACTTAAATAAAATATGGCTGAGTTACAAGGTGTTTTATTGAAAATATTAAGAATGATTTTTACCCATTACTTTAAAACTGTTTAATATTTATCTATCATAGTTGGTAGATAGTTTAGACACTTTAGAACATATTAAAATATGTTAAAAAAAGTTTCTGGCAGTGGCATATGACAGAACTGAGGAACAGTTTTCCCTTTCCAAATTCTACGCCACTATCTGAATTTTCAAATTAGTATAATGTTTATTATTATTTCTCGAGGTTATTTACAGTTAAATATAACGCTGCACAATTATCTTTATTTTAATATATATGCAATGTCATATTATTACTTTTCATGTCCATGTCTTTTGTCAGTTGTATCGTTATGCATGGCATAAAAATCGTATCCCGCATTTTAAGATTTGATACATTATTCCTTAATCCTTAAGTTTCGCGGAATTCCACCCTGATATGTTTTTTTTTTGTATTTTACAACAAGCAAAATAATGGTAGACAGTAATACCAACAATGACATAACCCTACTAGATCGAAATGAATATTTCAGACCAGAGCCAACAATACAAAACATTAATTTATTTTCAAAATGTTATCTTACGCACGTACAAAGTGGTCCGAATTGGACACTTTTCATAGGAAACACCAATTTCTAGAGGAGCTAGAGAAAACTAACCTACATGTTACGAGCTCGATTTTTATGCGAAAGTGAATACAGAAAACCGCATATCGATTTCTTGAACTGTTTAATAGATATAGGGGTGGTTTTCAATTTTAAGGCATTTTTTACTCATCCACGTAACTTATTTATTTATGAATATTTTTTGTTTCTGTAAATGGTATCCAATGGTATATCCAGTTTTTTCATTAAAAAAAATGGTTTTGAATCTATGACATGAACTTTTTTTTTCTTATTACCTGTATATTTTTGCATATTCGTTTTTGAAATAAATTTCTCTTTCCAAATATGTATCATACTTGCTACTTTTCTATTTAAACTTTAATTTTATTGCTGTTTTTGAAATACTGTAGGTGAATTTTGTCAATCTGGGGTGGCAAACTTGAAAAATAAAACAAAATAACCTTATATAAGCTAATTATTGCCTATTTTTTAGTGATTCATTGGTGGATGGATGAATTTAGAACAAACTTGATTAAAAACTAGAAAACTCAAGATTAAATTGAACAATACAAAATAACAACAAAATTATTAAAATTACTAACAACATGTGTTCAATATGAGCACCATTTAAATCGAAGCATAAACGACTTCGCTTCCTGACATGATTAACAACATCAATTAATTCTACCGCAGGTACTGAGTCAGAAGCATGTCGCACTGCTGCTTCCAATGCTTCTCGCGAATTAGGATGTCATTTATATGTGAGGTCCTGTATTTTTCCCCAGAGATAAAAACTAAGAGCGCAAGATCGGGGGATCTTGCCGGCCAATGAACAAAGCTCCAGTGGCCAAGCCAAGGCCTCTAATTGTTGGTTCAAAAACATCGTTATGACCTGGTACCCCGTCTTGTTGAAAGTATACAATTTGAATTTGCAGTATTGGCAAATCATCCATAAGTGGTTCAATAATTTCCCGTAATATTTCCAGAAATCGCGCTGCTGTAAGGCTACCCTCAAAGATATAGGGACTGATAAACCTTCCTTAAAAATGCTGCCCCAAACATTAAACTTTATCGATTGATTATGTATGTCCACTGTACTATATGAATTCTACAAAGATCAATTGTGAGAATTATATCTATTTAAAATACCAGCGCTGCTAATGCTCGCTTCATCAGTTCATATGCGCAAAATGTTGGTTTCCAGCACATTTTCTCAAATACCATTGATAAAAGTCGACCCTAAATTGTTGGTCATTTGGTAGCAACTTGTGAGCTTTTCTTACTCTATACGGTTTGAATTTTTTTTTAGAATTCGCAAAACACTAGTTTTCGGAATACCTATATTTAACTGTATTTTACGTAAAGATTAGGTTGGTTTTGAATTTTCCCCAAAATTGTTATTTCTTTTAATTCTTTTTCTCTATTTCTGCCTTCATCTATATTTGGTATTTTTTTAACGAGCCGTAGGTAATTAGGTTTTGCGACAATCTAGAAAACATATTTCGAAAGGGTTGTCTCCTTTCAGGGTATTGGTTGAAGTAAAGATTGCTGGCGGCCTGAGCATCTTCATTTGATTCCCAATAACACTTTAATATTAAATAAACAGGAAAATCTTCTCGTAACTTCAAAACTCGGTTCAAACAAACAAACTCAAAAGAAACCTGTAAAACAAACTTCATTTTAATAAAAAATGATAATTGTTTGAGAGTAGTTGCAAAGGTATTATATTTCAACTACAGAATGGACAATGAAAAAAAATAAAAGTCTAAGTCATAGATTCAAAACCTGATTCCTTTTAGAAACGTGCCTAAAGAATGTTTTTACAGAAACAAAAAATATTCATAAATAAATAAGTTATGGGGACGAGTCGAAAATGCACAAAATTGAAAACCACCCCTGTATCTTTTAAACAGTTCAAGATATGGGGTTTTCGGTATTCACTTTCTCACAAAAATCGTGCTCGTAACATGTAGGTTAGTTTTTTTCTAGCTCCTCTAGAAATTGGTGTTCCTATCAAAAGTGTCCCATTCGGACCACTCTGTACCTACATACTAAAGCGATACGGGTGAAGTAATAAAAAAACTCCAGTTCACTAATTCACGGAAAAATAAGAGATCCTACGTGAATATACATGAATATGGATGTGTCTATACAAAAGAACAAATCATGTAGCTGAATAATTTGTTGCATTCTTGAAAAAAAATCACCATGAAAGATTTTCATCAAATTCACTTGATATTCACAATCTTCTAATATCCTGAATGCCAATAATATCCTTGAATAATGTGAGCTTACGTTATAGGTATAACGTTAATTTGGGCCTTAATTGTTAAATAGTACGCCAATGTGTGTGTTGATCACTAAAAGTATCTACACAAATTGTGACCAATAGTTAACTATACTAAAGTGTAACATTTTTCCAGGCAACACAATGACATCTCCAGCAATCAATGGTGGCGGCAACGGACAGAAGGAAAATTCTAAATCCGCTTCAAACGTCGCCTTGAATCAAACAAATGGAAGGAACGAAGGGGCAGAACGATCGAAGCGCCTATTTTCAGCCTGGTGGAGGGTGTACAAACTAGCCAACATGCTGACACAAACACACTGTTAAATTATATAGAATTACTGAATGGCCGTTACTATTAGAAGAGCAAATAATATTGGAATTCACAAACCTCATTAATAATTCGATTCGACCCTAAAGTATAAATTTATTTAGTCAAATAGTTTGTATAAAGATTACAAAGTGTTACATAAGAAAATTTATCTAGAAATGATGAAATTATCCTAGTAACTTCTAACGTTTTGAATATACAGAATTGTCAAAAAAATTAGGTACTCAGAAGCAATATTATTGGTTAGTTAGTTCACCTATCTGAGAGATGGGAGAAAATGCTACAGTATAAAAAATTGAAAACGTAAACCTAATATGACTATCCTATAATATTCCATGAATACAAGGGATATAAAAAATACATGCCTTAGCAAAACAAGAAGCTGAATATAGATCATGTGGATATTTTCCGAAACGTAGGTAAATAGTTTGCTTCATTATAAGGACTAAATTCAAAAAATTCAAATTTTCATTATGAAATACCAAAGAATTTTCGCGGTGAATTCATATTTCAATGCTGGTTTAGTGAACGGGCTTCGTCCAGATGAGAAGTCCATGGTTGTGCATTAACTCATCATTTATGGAAGAATAATCTAAGACTCTAAATAAATTTGCCGTTAAACGTCATTCTTTGTGTTAATTGACTAACTTGATTTGTAAAATGAAGACATACAAGAAAGTTTATTTCGATCATCACATAGATAAGAGTAGAAACTACTGAGCTATAAACAAAATTATATTCTTGGAAACTCACACAACAAAATTAGGATTCGGTATCCATTTGAAAACGGAAATCTGAATGTATTTAATCCGAAAATGGAATATGATTTGATTATAGTGGAGTAAATCTGGCGAGAAAAAAGGCAAGGTTGGCGAAAATTTTACGATGCTTAGCGACCCGGTGGAAAGTGTTTGTCAGGGTACCAATAACAACCCCCTGAAATTTCTGTTTCCCAAAGTGGGTGCAACCCCCTTTTTATGGCCAAAAAGTTTTTTTTTCGTCATTTTTAAGGGTAGTTCAGCAAAAAACAATCAATATCTCTGGTTGTATTAGAAATTAAGAAACCAAAGTAGATCCCTTTTATTGTCAATTTGGAACTTCCAGTCCAAATTTCAAGTTGATCCGACCTCCCCCCTCCCCGTAATACATATTATATACTCATATATGCAAGGAATCTTGCGTAACGGCTAACTCGGTCATTTTTCAACCGATTTGACTGAAATTTCGACTGAATATGGGTGTTATGGTCTTTAAACTACTCTATAGATTACAAGTAAAAACATTGAATAATTTTTCAGAAATTCAACTTTAAGTCAATTTTTTAGATATTTTTCAAATTAAGATATCTCATGTCATTTACATCTGATCTGGATCTGCTTTGCGGGAAAATGTAGATATTTGCATATAGTTTTATGTCATGGCACTCATTTTTGAATATATTTTTTTCCGGCCTATATTGGCCATTTTATTTTCTGTATTAATATCCCCAAAACTTGTATCAAATTAATTAATTTGAAGTTTCTAAAAGTGCGAAATTTCGCAATTTTATACGAATATTGTGAGGCTCAGAAGTTGATAGCGCTTTAGCCTCCGGGATTTTCACGTGGCCTATCGAAATCAGAAGGTTCAAATTGTATAAAAACATAATTGCATGAACGCCAGACATCCTATGTAATTAACTACGAACGTAATCATTTTGACGTTTCCCTCGAGAAGCTCGCTACGCGTCAGTTAGAGCTCATACATTTTACCTCGGTCTTGTTATGTTGGGGCCGTTTCGTGCCCCGTGCGGGCGGCGCCAGTTGTAATGAAATATTTTCTCTTTGGTACGTCGCACGTTAGACGAACGTAGCTGAGACCTGAGAGTACCTGTTTCTATTTTAATTAAAATTTCCTATTTAATGGACATTCATCGAAAAAAGAAGGGCCGTCGAGCACGGTCCGATACCTAATTTAACTACATGGAGCGAAAACGGCACGCGAAAAGCCGTATTAGGTACAACCAGTTTGCACTTTTCTAACTCGCCAGCTACGCGCTTCTCACGTGAATGTCATTCGATTTATCTCAAATTAACCGAAATGCCCAATATAGACCGGAAAAAAAATAATTAAAAAATGAGTTCCATGACATAAGACTGTATGCGAATACCTACATTTTCTCGCAAAGCAGATCCCGATCGGATGTGAATGACATGAGATATCTTAATTTGAAAAATAACTAAAAAATTGACTTAAAGTTGAATTTCTGAAAAACTATCCAATATTTTCACTTGAAATCCAGAAGGTAGTTTCAAGACCATAACACTTATTTTAATACCGAATTTCAGCCAAATCGGTTGAAAAATGACCGAGTTAGCCGTTACGCAAGATTCCTTGCATATATGAGTATATATATATATATATGTAGAACTGGATTCTCGGGTATTGATCCGCGTTGTGTGGTTTCGGTCCTCGAACTTCGCCTAGATTTTCCAGACTCTACGGTCGAATCACCTGAAGATGGCAAATGCGGCTTTGCCGAAACGTCGTGAAATTGGTCCTTTTGAGGACCGAAACCACACAACGCGGATCAATACCCGAGAATCCAGTTCTACACATTACGTCCGCGAGAACCTAAGAAGAAACATATATATATATATATATATATATATATATATATATATATATATATATATATATATATATATATATATATATATATATATATATATATATATATATATATATATATATATATATATATATATATATATATATCTATATATACCTAAGAAGAAACATATATATTATTACTAAAACTCTTTTAGGAGTTTATTTTATTTGAATTTTGTTATTTATTCTTCCGGCTAGCTTTTTATTTTGTTTATTTTGAATAATAATGAACCTTCTCCTTTTTTTTATTATATTATTTTATGGAATTAAACACAATATTCTTTGAATGTTAAAATATTTCTATATTTAAATCTCTATGACTCTAATTATCTCAGGGTTTCAAATTTACAATTTAGTTTTATGTTCTAAGCATAGAACTAGCTTTAACCTCAAAACTATTCAATATTGTTGAAACTTGGTTTCTTCTATTGAAAAATGAATAGCCTTTTCTATTATAAAGTTTTATTCTCACAATAATAACGTGCTGCGTGCTTACTTTTTACAGAATACCATTGACATTATTTCATAGACACAGAACAACTTACGTATAACACAGAATAAAGATATAATGCAGTGTTGCCAACATTATATATCAACACCCCTACTCAACATTGCAATTTTTTAATTTACATCAAACAATGTATAACAGCTACAGAACAAATATATGTATCCACTATACACTATGTAAACAAAAATAAACATTATACAAAACAATTTTTTTTTTTTAATTTATTTCAGTCCCAATTTATCTCTAAAATATTCGAACAATTTGAAGTTTAGAGCTTTCGTTAAAGTATCAGCAACCTGTTCAGATGTTGGAACGTATTTCAAGATGATATCACCATTTTCAATTTTTTTCTCGCGTAAAGTGATATTTTATTTCAATGTGTTTCGTTCTTTTGTTATTTTCTCTATTTTGGGCCAAATGTATACATGATTGATTATCTTCAAATATGCATAAATGTTGTATTGTTATGTTCATGTCATTCAAAATACCTTTTAATGATAATGATTCACACACCGCTGTACATAGTGCCTTGTACTCTGATTCGGTAGATGATAATGAAACACTCGTTTGTTTTCTTGTTCCCCATGAAACTAAGTTATCATACACCATCAGGCAAAACCCAGTTACTGATCTACGATCCTCTATATCTCCTCCCCAATCTGAATCTACATATCCATAGGCAATCATTTTATTGTTTTTATTTGTATAAACCAAATCTAAGTTTTCTGTTTCTTTCAGATAGCGTAGTACTCTTTTCACATGTATCCAGTGTTCATTTGTTGCACTATCTTGGAATCGACTGAAATAGTTTATTGCGAAACTGATATCTGGTCTTGACCCTATCATTAAGTACATCAAACACCCTATCAATTCACGATATGGATATTTACATGAATCTTGTTGATTCACTGATTTGTTTAATTTTAAATTTTTTTCAATTGGTGTCTTTACACCTTTACAATCAGACATCCCAAATCGAGATATAATTTCTTTTATGTATGGTTTTTGGTTAATTTTTATGATTCCTAATTCCCTATTTCTTTCTATGTTGAGACCTAAAAAGAGATTTACATTTCCCATATCTACCATGTCGAATTTGGTTTTCAACTCCTTTTTAAAATTTTCTATTTCAATTAAATTGTTGCCAACCAAAAGTAGGTCATCTACGAAGAGAAAACAGAAAAGCCTGTCTCTTTGTGTGATTTTAACATACAAGCAAGTATCATATTTAGAGCATTCGAAACCTAAGTGTATCATAAAACAATTGAATTCATCATTCCAGCATTTAGGTGATTGTTTGAGTCCATAGATTGATTTGTTTAATTTACACACATAATCCTTTTCTTTTAAATCTTCTGGCAGATTCATAAATATCTCCTCTTTTAATGTACCATGCAAAAAGGCAGTTTTAACATCCATGTGATATATTTCCCAGTTTTCATGGTTGGCTACAGTTAAAAGTGTTCTTAATGTGGTAAGTTTACCTACTGGAGAGTATGTTTCTTTATAGTTTGTTGTTTGATACCCCTTGGCCACAAGCCTAGCCTTAAATTTTTGTGTGTTTAAATTTTTCTTAATTTTGAAAACCCATTTACTATCTATTATTTTCTTGTTTTTTGGTTTTTCAACGCGTGTCCAAGTACTATGTTTTTTATGGGATTCTAGTTCATCTTCTATAGCATTTTCCCATTCTTTACTATTTTCCCCTACTATAGCTTCTGATTTAGTAATGGGGATTTCTTCCATAAAAATTTGGAATGCGGTGTAATCTGATTCTGATATTAAGTCTGCAGATAATTCATAATCTTTATGCCATTCAGGTGGTTTTCTAGTACGTTTAGAATTTTCTTGGATTTGTTCGGATTCAATAATTAATTCCCTTTCCAGTATTTGTTTTTGCTCATGAGTTGACTCTGATGCAAAGGTTCGTTCTTCACAATCCCCATTTTCATAATTTTGATGGACTAGGATATTTTCATTTTCATTATCAGATTTTTCTTGTTCATGTTCTTTAACCTCACTTTCATCAAAAATAACATCCCTAGCTCTCAATATCATTCTTTTTTCTTCATCCCACAACCTATATCCGTTATCAGATTACCCTACCATTCTACATTTTTGTGTTTTGCTTTCGAACTTACCGTTTCTGATTTCTTTAGGGATATGTGAAAATGCATAACACCCAAAAACTTTCAACTTTGAGTAGTTGGGAGTACTTCCATACCAAATTTCAGCTGGTATTTTATATCCCACGCTTGGTATTCTATTTATCACATAGGTGGCAGAATAGATTGCTTCGCCCCACAAACCCTTTTCCAAATTGTATTCAGCTAACATTGTTCTACCTTTTTCTACTAATGTACGATTGAGGCGCTCTGATTTACCGTTTTGTTCTGGTGTGTACCTTATCGTATACTCTACTTTAATCCCCTTATTTTTACAAAAATCCTGAAATTCTTTGCTTGCAAACTCTTTGCCATTATCACATCTAAGTCTTGAAACCTTTTGTTTAAATTTTGTACTAACCATTTCTATGTATTCTTTAAAATATTTAATTACTTCTGTTTTGTTTTCAAGAAGATAGACAACAGCAAAATGTGAAAAATCATCTAATATTGTCAGAATGTATTTTTTATTATCATGTGTGACTGGTGTAATTGGTCCACATATATCACTATGAATCAGTTCCAACACCCGTTCAGTTTTCGTTACATTTGTTTTAAATGGCAATCTACTTTGTTTACCTTTTAGACATGTTTCACATAACTTAATTGAATTATTTGTATTACAGATATCTGTTTTTATTATATTTCTAGTAAATAACTCTTTTAATTTTTTTTCAGATGTATGCCCCAAGCGTCTGTGCCAGAGAGCACTGTTTTCATGAATTGAATAGGCTTTATACGCTTGCCTTTGTTCAACTAATTTGAGGTTTATTCTGAACAAATTATTTTTACACTGACCATCTATAATAATCTTGTTATTTTTACAAATAATTACCTTTGACTTCTCAAATTTGACACAAAGGCCTGCATTTTCACATCTACTAATAGATAATAAGTTGCATCTCAAACCTGGGACAAAAAGTACATTTTCTAATTTGCAGGTTGTTGTATTTATGGTTCCCATTTTAGTGGCAATTAGTGATTCTCCTTCCTTTGCTACATTGATCTTAACTGGCTTCTCGAGGTCGACCGCTCCTCCATTAAAATACACTTCATCATTTATGAGGTGATCTGTTGCGCCTGAATCTGCTATGAATTCTATTTCTTCCTGGGTCGTTATGCTCATTTTATTATTTGTTGAAGCGATAAAAGCTATTTCACCCTCTTCTTCAACCATAACATGTGCTTCTTTCTTTCGATCCTCTCTGGGCTTTCCTATATTCTTCTTCTTGAACCTACATTCAAATTTTTTATGCCCCTTCTTGCCGCAGTTGTAGCACTCATATTGGAATTTCTTACTGTCTGGTCGTACATTACTTGTTGAATTATAGAATGCTGATGGCAGTTCTAAATCATTACTTGCTACAGCAATTCCTCCCTTTTTCTTTATTTCTTCATCAAGTAGACGATTCTTTACGAACTCAATAGTTAAGTTTGCTGGTGACATTGTTTCTATTGCTGTTATTACACTATTGTATGTAGCAGGCATGGTCATCAACAAATTGCAAATGATTTCTGTGTCGTCAGGTTTAGCACCAGAAGTTTTCAAGTCCCTCAATAATTTGTCAAATTCTATGTAATGTTTCTCTAGGCTGTTTCTGTCATCATGTCGTAACATAAGAAGCCTTTTCCTTATGAATAGTTGTGATGCTATCCCAGTTCTTTGAAAGGTATTAGTGAATTTTTCGAGGATTTCTTTGGCACTTTTGCAGTCTTTGATGTACTCAAGATGACTGTCGCTTATGCACTGCACTATAATTGAGGTTGCTTTTGCATTTTTCTTCACCCAATTTGTATCTGATTCTACCCTGTCTTTTTCTGCTACTTCCAGGCTGTCGTATTCTGACAACACGGTTTTTATTCTGTACAACCAATTACTAAAGCCTACACCAGTAAATGGTATGACACCATATTTGTTCATTGCCATGTGCACTTGAACAAGGTTATTTCCACAATCGTTTGACTTGCTCATTTTTCAATTCTATTCTCTATTGTCGGTTACTGGGCCCATAACCTGTTGAAACTTGGTTTCTTCTATTGAAAAATGAATAGCCTTTTCTATTATAAAGTTTTATTCTCACAATAATAACGTGCTGCGTGCTTACTTTTTACAGAATACCATTGACATTATTTCATAGACACAGAACAACTTACGTATAACACAGAATAAAGATATAATGCAGTGTTGCCAACATTATATATCAACAAATATTAATAGTTGTTTACAAAATTACAAACGACAATCTTTCTTTCAGATTTACAAATAACACTACAATGGAAATATAATAAACAAACTTACTTTTAGTTTATATCCAAAAGTGTGTTTAACTATGTTGGCAATTTTCAATTTAATTCTTTTATAATTTCGTTGATGATTCACTTTTACACAATACTATGCTTTTTCACAATAATCACAGGTAACTAATTTGGATTACTTCTTCTTGAGATTCAGGAACTGTTGATAATACTTTGTTTTATCCTTTTAGATAAAACATGAAACTTTTCGATGATTTATTGAAATTATTGATGATTGGCAATCGTTGGAGATTTCTTCTTAATTGGAGGTTATTACAGCCTTTTTACTGGATTCAGATACTTGGATAATCGTTGACTTTATATAAAACTTATTAACTTTGGTTTCTTTGAACCTATCGAAGTTTGGAACACTTTCGTTCAATTGGAGGTTATTATAGGTTATAAAATTTTGGTGAGTTGCAGTAGTACTTTCAGTCTACAGATGTAATGGCAAACTGAACTTCTTTACTTTCAGATTCGTTTTTATAGGCCTCCAAAACCGACGCTACTTTATGTCATAAACAACCTATGAGATGATTGCTTTTCAAATCAAGGATGCCAAGTTAATTGTTGTGAAACTGACACAAGTCTTCATTGTTACCAGATTGACATTAGAAATTCCTATTGACCAATCAGAATTTAGTATACTTTACTTTTTGAATTATTTGAGATTTTCAACTTATTTTAATTGTTAGCGATTCCTTCTTTTTAAATTAATATTGCCTACATTTTTCCCCACACTTTGGTATAATATAACCTATGATTGGGTTATTATTAATATGATTATTCCCATATTTATGGTTTTCTTGACAGTTACTTATTCTTAAATCTAATACATATCATATTATATCAATAACATTCTTTTAACATTACATAACTCAAATTTACTAATCCTAACTTACATCTATAACATTATTCAATGTTTTGTACTATCTCATGATAGTTTTGTAATCATTTTACTTATGATTTATGATTTCGTTACACTGAACGTTTCTTCACTTTCACTGAAGTTCTTGTTTATCACTTCTTATTCTATTACATCGTTGTTTATTATGTTTTACATTGTTAATATTAATATCCTAACTATTATTTAGCTTTTATTATTGTTTTTAATTCCATAAAATATTTTTTTTTTGATCTTTTCTGATTTTCATAGTTCGGTAAGTTATTATTTTTAAATTTTTATTGTCTATGAAATGAAATCATAACAATATATATATATCTATTACGGGGAGGGGGGAGGTCGTATCAACTTGAAATTTGGACTGGAAGTTCCTTGGACATTGGCAATGAAAGGGTTCTACTTTGGTTTCTTAATTTTCAATACAACCAGAGATATTAATTGTTTTTTGCTAAACTACCTCTAAAAATGTAAAAAAAAAACTTTTTGGCCAACAAAAAAGGGTTGCACTCACTTTGGGGAATAGAAATTTCAGGGGGTTGTTATTGATACCACAACAAACATTTTCCACCGGGTCGCTATGCATCGTAAGATTTTCGCCAACCATTCGCCAGATTTGAGACTCCACTATAATCATCGTTGATAGTCTGTTTTGAGGTCTTTGAAATTCGACAAATCTAACCGTGAAAAACTCTTCTTCCAAAATGATGTGTATGAACAAATAACTGGAACAATTTGCTTAACAATTTTTTGGACAATCCTGTATTTTACTGTAAATTTAGTAACTTCTAATAGTTCACGTTAGAGTACCTGCACTGCATGTAACTGCTCAGGTACTTTGTTGCTTCCAAAAAAATTTTGAATAGTATATATACTATTGAACGACAAAAAGCATGGAATAAATCGATTATATTACACAAAACACCAACCATTGATTTCTGTGACAGATTTCAACCATGTCAATTTATTACTTATTACGTAAATACTACAGGGATATCCCAGCTGTTCTATGTAAATCACATACAAATTTCTCATATTATTAAAAACAATCATACATGATAATAAAACAAATTATTTTGATTCGAAATTAAAACCAAAAATAGTATGGTCTAATACTGTATTATTATTCTGATCCAAAATATCAATTTTAATTGACCATTTTACACTATTATAGTCAACTAGACAGCTGGGTGACATATATCATAATTTACTGTTAAATAGGATGTTACGAATTAGAGGTTGTACTTTTATCTCCAAAACGTATTCATGAGTCAATAGTGTGTTAATAATTATTAAACATGTACAAATATTTGTTAGAATGAATTTGTATTAGTTGAAAGCTAATAGATTTGAATATAAAGAGTAATTTTGATTTAAGTATACCCATGAATTATTAAATAATAATTTAATCTTATATTTTACAATTTTATTGTTTTATATTTTAATGAATATAACTTTTTTATTATTTTGTCAACTGGAATAAGTGACAATATATACAAGTCTAATTACATAGTATTAATTTTAAGTATAGATGAAAGTATCATTGTTATATAGATTATAGGGAGTTATCAAACAAATGTTATGTAGGTCATTGTATTTTGTAATGAATCTCTTCGAGATATGAGGATTGATTTTGAGAATTAAATTATGTAAACATATGAAGAATTTTCATAAACCTAATTGTTTTATTAATATTTTTGCAAAATAATTTCTGTAATAATAATTCTAATAATAAACTGAATATCTCACAGTAGTATTTCTTGGTATTTAAGTTTTAATAATATTACTAAGAATACAACCAAGATTGATTTTATTACTGGTAATATAATAATATACTACATAAATATATATCTCAATGTATACCGGGTGTCCCAGTATACCTGTTCCAATGGATTATCTTAGCCATTTCGGAAGATAAAAATTTGAAAATTCGTTCAAGGAACCTTCAACTGAGAAATACAAAAATTGAAAGTCACTTCCGGTTTGACCGGAAGTGACTCTAACTTTTTTATTTCAAATAGTACCCTTGCAATTTTTGATTTCTACTCAAAATTATCTTTCCAACACTTTGTATTATACATTTGATTTGATGGAGAAAACGTCAATTGAAATTTGAAAGAATTGCAGTAGGCTACGATATTTTGTGTAATCTTGATTTTGACTTCAATAATAATTGTTAATTTATAGTTCAATAAAGTTTTGTTTTTTGCATGAACGCAGAAAAGGAAATATTTCTCACTGATAATCGTCATCAATAAAAAAACCTTCCTCTAGTTGAAATCAACTATGTATTTTACCGAACGTCAAACAAAGAATGAATAGTAAAAGAAACAAAAAAATACAAGGGGGCACAAGAATATGATAATTAAAGCATATGTTCATAATGTTGACCAACTGCTTCTACACATCTTTCAGCTCGGTGGCGTAGTTCACGCGAACTAACGCTTCTCAACACCTCAGCATCAAGGGCTCTACATTCATTCCTTATTTTGTTTTTTAGATCTTCCAAATCAATAGGAGGAGTCTGGTACACACGATCTTTCAAATACCCTCAAAGGAAGAAATCCAGAGGAGTTAAATTTGGAGATCTTGCAGGCCATCTTATCGGTCCATCTATCTTCAAATGTTTCATTTAAATGATTACTTACCGCTATAGCATTGTGGGGGGGGGGTGCACCATCCTGTTGAAAATAAATGTTTCTACGCATATGTAAGGGAATATTTTCTAGAAAATGAGGAAGTTCATCCCGAAGGAATTCTAGGTACATTCGACCAGTTAACGTACCATCGTAAAATGTTGGTCCTAAAATGAATCCATCAATCATGCCGCACCATACATTGACTCCCCAGATAACTTGAACATTAGTTTGTCTTAGCCAGTGTGAATTATTTTCCGACCAATAATGACAATTATGTCGATTTACAGTTGCATTATTATGGAAACGACTCTCATCTGACCATAATATCGAGCTGATAATACCATATTCACGTGCCGTAGCTAACGTGGGTAACAAACCTTGATGCAGATGAATTTTAAATGGTTTGAGTTTGGCAATTTTGAGAATGCGCTGAATTAATGAACGAGAAATGCCGCTCTCCTGTTCTATGTTTCTACTAGAGGTATGGGGATCAACAACCACTCTTCCTAAAACTGCAACAGTATGCTCTTCGTCCGTAGCATTTTTTCTTTTAAAGACTACGCTTTCTTTGAAATGATCCACTTGTTGCCAAATTCGAAGCCAAGCGTGTGTAATACATGGCACTTGGCGTTCGTCTATCAGGGTATTTCTCTCTGTATGCACGTAGGGCATCCCGACGATTATTTTCGCATTTTCCATAAATCAGTAGCATAACTAATTTCTCTTGATTAGTGAAGTTATCATCATTTTCACGGTAAATCATTCTTGAATGTTAGTTTCTCTGACACGGACACAACTATTGAGAATTATTAACTGTCAAAGTTACAAACAAATGTATTCAAATGTTTCCATGGCACACTAAGGTTTTCATTTAAGAATTATTAATTCTTCTACTACAATTCTAATAATTTGAAATTTGACATTCTCTTCATCATCTTGAATGCAAAATTGTTCGTGAATTATCAATGATTATTGAAGTCAAAATCAAGATTACACACAATATCGTAGCCTACTGCAATTCTTTCAATTTGAAATTTCAATTGTAGTTTTCTCCATCAAATCAAATGTAAAATACAAAGTGTGATACATCGTTGGAAAGATAATTTTGAGTAGAAATCAAAAATTGCAAAAAATATACAGGGTGCTATTTGAAATAAAAAAGTCAGAGTCACTTCCGGTTTGACCGGACTTTCAATTTTTGTTTTTCTCAGTTGAAGGTTCCTTTAACGAATTGGAGATCATGAAATTTTCAAATTTTTATCTTTCGAAATGGCTGAGTTAATCCATTGGAACAGGTATACTGGGACACCCGGTATATGGAATACACGTTCTTTACTTTTACTAGGATTAAATTATAATTCGTTTTTGACGTTTCGAAAGTTTTTGAAGTATTAATTTTCAATTTTATTCGTGGTAGAAGAAAAGAACTTCTATTCAAAGAATAAATACGAACATAATGCCAACTTAATAATACGTAAATGGCATGACGTATTTTACAATTACCAAAAAGTTTCCAAGTTAATACAAAATCTAAATAGAAATTTCATATATTTATCATTGTAGTTAACAAGTCGCTTTAGGAATCCGTTTAAAACGTTTGAAATATACCATGTACTTGGACTGATTTACCATGATATAGTCGGTCGGCTGTGATATTCTAATATACGAGGGCAAGATGAAAAGTCCCTTAACAATGAAACAAGAAATGATCTATTTGGTCAACCTTGTTAGTCCAGGCTATGAACCGAAAAAAAAAACCTGTAAGTTCGAATCAAAATTTTTTGTTTGCAGTAGCTTCAGGAGGTTCTCAGGATCATTCATACACCTTAAAACCTCTTGGGAACCCCAACCCCACCCATTGGGGGCGAAAATGGCCCGAAATCTCCAAGTCTTTAATTGTATTTTGTACAAAAAAAGGTTTTCTGGCATTTTGAGTGCACCTAGGGGTATTTT
Organism: Endomychus coccineus; assembly: GCA_958510875.1. NCBI lineage: Eukaryota > Metazoa > Arthropoda > Insecta > Coleoptera > Endomychidae > Endomychus > Endomychus coccineus. The sequence continues at coordinate 111,614,458 of OY294070.1, read as the reverse complement.
TGGGTCGCTGAATACGAATTTGTAGCCAGATTTACTTGTAATCCATCCTACGGGTGGTCAAATCGACAAAATTGGCCAATTTCACACCCATAATATGTTATTTTGCAATTTACGTGTTTTTGGCATTTCGAATTCACCAAGGAGGTTTTTTGGGTCGCTGAACACGAGTCCGTAGTCACATTTACTTGCAATCCATCGTAGGAGTGGTAAAATCAACGAAATTAGTTAATTTTGCACCCCTATACGTTATTTTGCAATTTACGTGTTTTTGGCATTTCGAATGCACCAAGGGGGTTTTCTGGGTCGCTGAATACGATTCTGAAGCCAGATTTACTCCGAAGTAATTTTAGAATGCAAAAATAATAAAAATTTAGAAGCGTGCCAAATTAGCCATTTCCCACTCCCACGATGATATTCGAGTAACTCTGGCTTCGGAATCGTATTCAGCGACCCAAAAAATCTCCTTGGTGCATTCGAAATGCCTAAAACGCGTAAATTGCGAAATAACATATAGGGGTGCAAAATTGGCTAATTTCGTCAATTTTACCACCCCTACGATGGGTTGCAAGTAAATCTGGCTACGGATTCGTATTCAGCGACCTAAAAAAACCCCTAGGTGCACTCGAAATGCCAAAATACTTTTATTTGAAGAAAATACAATTCAAGACTTGGAGATTTCGGGCTATTTATTTTCGCCCCCATTTTCGTGGGGTTGGGGTTCCCAAGAGGTTTTAAGGTGTATGAATGATCCTGAGAACCTCATGAAGCTAATGCAAAAAAAAAGTTTTGATTCGAACTTACATACTAATTTTTCGATCGCTTCCAAGTGATACGTTTCCGGCAATCCTCGTGCGCTTCAACTCGCCGATCGTCCAATATCATACCATGGATTTTATCGACGATTTCTGGAGTTGTAACCTCAATTGGACAACCAGAACGTTCGACGTCCTTTGTGGTCATACTACCACAACGAAAACCAGTAAACCACTTGTGAATCATTCCAATCGATGGTGAGGAATCCCCATAATGTTTAACAAGCGATGCTTTGGTTTGTCTAATGCAAGAATTAACCTTTTGATCAAGACGCGTAATTCTTTTTTTTCCATGTTTATAAAATCTTCAAGGTTGCTTGGTTGCTTTTGATGGGTGTCAAAACAAAACTGAATGACATATCAGTCTGAAAAGTTTAATGCGTTCTAGTTAAAGATGGTACATCACAAATGTCATGGGATTTTCAATTGTGGCGCCATCTGTTTTATTTTTCAGGGATTTTTCACCTTGCCCCCGTAACCTGAATACCCAAAAAACAGAGGGAGGAAAAAGAAAAAATGCCTAGTGAATTACGCCAGGTTGTATCATCAATAATTGATGGCATGGGTAATAAATCAGGTGACACAAAGTTAAGATCGTAGATTTTCGAAACATGAAAACGTAAACAAAGGAATTCGCTTATTTTGATTTAACCACGTAACGTCGGAAACTTTTTCCTTTTCTGCAGCTTCAGTTGAAGAGGAATATATAGTTGACTATCACGAAGACATAACACTGGCCATCGATGAAGACGATTTTAACAAGAAAAAATTCATTCTCCATGAAGACCCAAAAAATAAAAATATCACCGGCGAATATGTTGGCATATAATTTGCATTCCCTAGCTTACACTAAGCTTTATGTTGCCTATTTGTATTTATTAACTTTGCCTTGTACACAAGTTTCATGTGTTCTTCAAAATTCAAGGAGATCCTTAACAGGCTAGCCGGTGGAAACAGGCGCAACCTGACCTGGATTCCTGGTGACTGAGGTTGGAAAGGGATGAGAGAGCTCATAAATTGGCCAGAGATGGGATCAGAGATCGGAAATCTGATGAATTTTAAATATACATTAGGGAAAAGCGACACTCCCTTCTGTATGAGAAGGAGGAGACACAAAGGTGAGTCGTCAACCCACTTTCTTCGTGAATATCCTGCGCTCATTCGAATCAGGTTTACCTGACTACTACATCTCAACCAATACCAACCAACCAAAATTAACCAACAAACGTCAGTAAGCAGTACGTACGACACAAAACGTGGCAAGAGCCAATATGAACATTCACTTAGGAGGCCATTTTTCAATGCATTTTATTCAATCATAACTCTTATACACGCTTATTTACAGGTTAAAATACACGAGGACACCTCAGCAACAGGTGCAACATATAACTTTCCACAAGAAAGAGTTAAAACTCTGTTTAATTCTAATATTTATCACATGTCACAGTCAAAACCGACTACGCGCCATTACGACTTAACGATACTATAGTACGCTATGTCTCAAAGTCCCTTGTTGATGACGTCACATTAACTTCAGTACTAAGCGTTCAGGCCTAGTACTATACACACTTGGTGACTTACAAACTTTTTCTTATTACATAATGTATAGTATATATTTTTTAATCTTTCAACTATATTCACTTTTAACATTTATTTATTATCAATAAAAGTTATCGAATATGTTGAAATGAGCTTCAATTCCTTTTATGAATTGTTCTATTCACTCTTCCAATAAAGAGGTTAACTAATTGTAACTTACCTTAATTGCACATCGTCCCTCGCTAATGGGCTGATACGATCTGCAGTTCTTGCGGAACTCGAACGAGAAACGTCACCCCTGCAATAAATCAATCAATTGTCAATTTGTCACATTTTTGCTCATAAAAGCCCTGGTGAAAACCGACAACTCAGCCCTATTTGCGCCAAATTTGAGACCTCCATGCAGGAACTTGATCCATTAAAAAAACATTCTCTATTTATGGTCCATATACACCCCAAAGTTGTATTTAATCCACTTTTTACGTTGTGACGAGTAAGCCCAAATTTCGTAGTTTTGGGGCCGCCCCAAAGTTGTAATTTTGAATTTAATACGTTCGTTAACAATGAAAGATTCATAAGATTCATAAATTATTGTACCGGGATATCAAAGATTATCTTGGTCAAGGGTGGTTGTGGAATCTAAAACGTGTGTCTTACTTTACGTTTGAAATAATTATGTCACTGTCACACTGACATCATCAATAACCTACAAATTTCATACCTATTTATTTCAGTTGTAAAACAATAATGAACTACAAATTATGAAATAATTATGTGAACTTTGAACCTTTTCAGAGGTCGTGATAGCCACAATCCGGGTCAAAAACTGTTTTGAAATAGTTAATTTTCCGTAAATCGAATGACATTCACGTGAGAAGCCCGTAGCATGCGAGTTAGAAAAGTGCAAACTGGTTGTACCTAATACTGCTTAACGACGACTTTTCGCTTGCCGTTTTCGCTCCATGTAGTTAGATTTAGTATCGGACCGTGCCCGACGGCCCTTTTCGATAAATGTCCATTAAATAGGAAAATTTAATTAAAACAGTTTGAGCTATTCTCAGATCTCAGCTACGCGCGTCTAACGTGCGATGTACCAAAGGGAATTTTCTCGCGACTAAAATATACACGAAGCAGGTAAAAGCTAGCGACCCATAGCCAAAAACACTTTATTACAACTGGCGCCGGTCGCACGGGGCAAGAAACGGCCCCAACTTAACAAGACCGAGGTAAAATGTATAAACTCTAACTTACGCGCAGCGAGCTCCTCGAGGCATATGTCAAAATGATTTCGTTCGTAGCTAATTACATAGAATGTCTGGCGTTCATGCAATTATGTTTTTAGATAATTCGAACCTTCTAATTTCGATAGGCCACGTGAAAATTCCGGAGTCCAAAGCGCTAAAGACTTCTGAGTGTTACAATATTCGTATAAAATTGCGAAATTTCGCACTTTTAGAAACTTTAAATTAATTATGACATAATTATTTCAAACCTAAACACACGTTTTAGATTCCACAACCACCCTTGACCAAGATAATTTTTGATATCCCGGTATTTCATGATTAGCCCAAGAAACCCACACAATGAAGCCCAGGGATGCTAAAATGTTGGACACCTCTGTCCATATCATACTAAATTAAACTTACGCTGATTTTCTCATGGGCTGCATTGTATTCGATTCGAAAGAAAAACTTGATTTATCGGTGGTAGGACTTGTAGGTGTCGAATGCGACAACAGATTTCCTCCACTGAGCATACGATGAAATTTCAAACGAAAAGGACGCGAATTTGGCGAAACCGGTGGTTTTTCACTCATTAATTTAGGACTCGAATCCATCACAAACCGAAATCGCACTTAAACTTAGACAGACTATGTCTGATTGTTTAACTTGCCAACGAATGAATCAAATTATCACTTTTGCAACTTAAAACTTCACCAATTATCACATTCAAAAAATATATTTAGTAAAATTATGAATATTTACTATGGCAATTGCGATTTAAATAACTCGTGATCGCGAAGTAGGTAACAACATTGAAGTTATTATTCAAATAATGGTGTAAATTTTATACATAAGTCAAATATTTGCACTATTATTACAAGCGGAAATATGTTAACAGCTGCGATATCGTTTATATCCGCTACGGTAAACCACGTCCGTTCTTCAAATTGATTTCCCAAACTTAAGATTTTATTGCACTCAGATACACACATTATTAGCATTATAAAATTGCATTTGCCGTTGATGTGTGATAATCTTAATCCTTTGTTTCACCAATGTGCTATTAAAATGCCTCTTGTATATTCCTGATTAATCTAAAACTTCGGGGTTTACACTTGTAAATTAATTTAAATTGTAAATTCGTAAAACTCACTTCCCCTAAGACCAATACTTATAAACAAAGCGCGGAATATATGCAGGAAAAAATATTAATATATGCGCATATTTATGCTAGCCTCTGTTGATAATATGCATATATTTTTTGAACATATGCAAACATAATACCGGGATATCAAAAATTATCTTGGTCAAGGGTGGTTATGGAATCTAAAACGTGTGTCTTACTTTACGTTTGAAATAATTATGTCATAATTAATTTGAAGTTTCTAAAACTGCGAAATTTAGCAATTTTATACGAATATTGTAACACTCAAAAGTCTTTAGCGCTTTGGACTCCGGGATTTTCACGTGGCCTATCGAAATTAGAAGGTTCGAATTATCTAAAAACATAATTGCATGAACGCCAGACGTCCTATGTAATTACCTACGAACGAAATCATTTTGACATATGCCTCGAGGAGCTCGCTGCGCGTAAGTTTGAGTTTATACATTTTACCTCGGTCTTATTAATTTGGGGCCGTTTCCCTGGAGCTTCCTCCTGAAGCATTCCTATCATCAAATGCGCCATATATCGGCCACAGGCGTCGATAGCTTCGTCAACGATAATGCAGAAATAATTACATGCAACTACTTTTTTAATTTTTTCAACAGCAATCTTGTAAACTGATTCAACTGCACTTCTCCTGATTGTTGATTCTTCGGGTATATTGAAATTACAATAGTTTTGCAAAAACTGATTGTTATTAATTTTTTTTAGTGGTATATTAGCAGAATCTAAAGCTTGGCATAAATGTACATTAAACAGACTCTAACCGTTCTTTTCAATAGACTGCCTTAGTGGCATCTGAACAGGAACTGATTTCATGTTCCGCACTTTTGCAACGTGCGAGAGTTCTGGCAAGTTGATCGGCTTGAAATTTCTTTCCGCATCTGATCTGCAATACAAATGTATTGCTCATATTAAGGTCAGACTGAAATGAGTACCGATGTATCGGATTTGGATTTTCATTAGGTATCATTTTAGCAAAAAAAAAATAATTTGTTTATATTTCACAAATTTATTAATGAAATAAATGAAAGTACTTACTATTTTGGAACAGGCCTTGTAGAATATACGATCGCCATCCATAATGATTTCAGGGTAGGTCTAATCCATAATGAATTACACTTTGGCATTTTAGGTCATTCAAACCGTGCACAAAACGACAATACTAGAATACCCAACTAAAGTACACTCTTTATAGTATCAAACAATAATATGTACTTATAAAAAGTTTTCAACATTATTGTAACTACCCTGGTATTTTTCCAATCTTACCTTCCATGAATATGCTGGTCGTGAACCGGTACTTGCCCGACCCATTCTGAGAATTTGTGAATGGTCTAATCGAAAATGCTCGGTTGTAAATAAAGTAACAAGTATATCATATATATAAAATTAGAGAAATGCAAGAATAAATGAAATATATGGTATAATATGCAATTTCGGTTAAAATATGCAAAAAAATTACAATTCTGTCAATTTATGCAAAGTTTGCATATATATTGTTATGATTTCATTTCCGAAACAACAAAAATGATAAAAATTAGAACTTACCGAACATTGAAAATCAGAAAAGATTAATAAAAAGATATTATATGGAATTAAAAACAATATTAAAAGTTAAATATTAGTTAGTATAATATAATAAACAACAATGTAATTAGAATAGAAGGGTAAAACAAGAACTTCAGTGAAAGTGAATAAACGTACAGTGTTACGAAGGCAGAAATCATAATTAAAATGATTACAAAAACTATCATGAGATAGCACAAACTATTGAAAAATGTTATAGATATAAGATAGGATTAGTAAATTTGAGTTATATAATGTTAAAGAGATGTTATTGATATATTATATTATATATTAGTTTTTAAAAATGAAAACTGTCAAATTTATAATAATTATTGAACTAATCATATTAATAATAACCTAATCATAGGTTATCTTATACCAAAGTGTGTGGAAAAATGTAGGCAATATTAATTTAAAAAGAAGGAATCATCATCATTTAAAATAAGTTGAAAATCTCCAATAATTCAAAATTTCTAGAATACTAAATTCTGATTGGTCGAGGCGATTTTATAAACGTCAGACGAGTAACAATATAATACTTATGTCAGTTTGCAACAATCATCAAATCATTCTTGATAGGTAAAGAAAGCACCTCATAGGTTGAATATGACATCAAGTAGCATCGGTTTTGAAGGCCTATAAAAGGCATCTGAAGACAAGCCAAGTCAGTTAGCCATCAACATCTGAAGAGTCAAAGTACTCAAGCAACTCATAAAGTTTCCATAACCTTAGATTATTGGATAAACATCGGTGAACCCAAGTGTTCCAGTAGCTTCGTAAGGTTGAAAGTAACCGAAGCAAATAAATAATTTCTACAAGTCAAGTAGTGTTCCAAGTCTCCGAACAAAGTTTAAAGGTTACAATAACCTACAATTCATAAGTAACATCGAACGATAGCCAGCCTTCGATAAAGTTCCAAACATCATTAAAGAGTTTTGTATCTTTAATAAAAAGAATAAAACTAAGTTAACAATTTTCAACAGTTCCTGATTTCAAAAGAAGTAACCATAGTTTACCTGTGTTTATTGTGAATAAAAGAGAAATTGTGTACCTACGGTTAAAGTGAATTATCAAATTAATAAGAAGATCAAGCCAAGTGAACATTGCCTACATTTTAAAACATATTCTTGGATATAAACTAAACGTAAGTTTATTCCATTGTATTATTATCTGTCTGTAAATCTGAAAGAAAGATTGTAGATTATAACTTTGTAAACAAAGATAACTAGTAAATAATTTTGAGGTTAGATCATAGATCTATTTGAACGTAACATTATTAAAAATTGATACCAGAGATAAATCAGAGTCATAGAAATTTAAATATTAAAAGTTTTAACATTCTAAGAACATTGTGTTTAATTCCATATATAATTCCATATAAAAATAAAAAGGTAAAAGTTCATTATTCACTTCAAAACAAACATAAGATTCAAAATAAATCAAAATACAATAAGAAAGCTAGCCGGTAGAATTCAAAACATTGAAAGAATCAAATTAATCAAATAATTCATAATAAATAATAAGCTAAAAAGACCTTTTCTTAACAATTGTCACCACAACGTGGGGCAAAAATAAATCAAAAGAGGTTTCTTAATAATATGTATGTCGCATAAAATCCGCGCCTTACTCATAAACTATCCCTATATCTCTCATTTATCCCCAAATCTATTGCAGGTAATTCCACCAGTTTTGTCCTAAATACCTTTCATTACGTTGAAAAACTCCAAACCCTAAAAATTGACTTAGACGATTTACTTGTCAGTTTCAACGTTGAATCACGTTTTTACTTATCTCACTATACGTAGTATATAGTGTAAGGGAAGTATTGTAATGGGCCCAACATTTTTTTCCAGATTTCTGCGGATATATCTATTTTGAGCATTTCTGAATCAATCTAGACTATTTTTGACATGAAATCTGTCTGTGTGTGTGCCGTTCCTATTGGTCGTATGAATTTAGAATTTTGCAGACCGCTTCAAAGTGGTGAAAATAGGAACTGTATTGTTTTTAGACGCGGTAGCCCCGTTACGAGTGTTATATCTGGCATCCATCTTCATTTTTTATATGGAATTATGGTATTTCATTGAATCATAAGGACAATCGAGGGCAATGTGAAAAGTCCCTGAAAAATGAAACCAGAAATGATTTATTTGGTCAAAACTTATTTTATTTCTCCTTGTAGCTCAATTCACTTCGTCCAAAATAGCTTATTTCAGCGATGACCTCATCGTTGTAGCCAAATCTCATGCCGCCGAGCCATTTCTTGAAGTATGGAAATAGATAAAAATCGCAGGGGGTGGGTAATCTGGAGAATATGGTGGATGACGAACCAATTCGGAGCGCAATTCATGCAATTTTGCCATTGCGACTGCGGATCTGTGAGCCGGTGCGTTGTCCTGAGGGAAGAGCACTTTTTTCTTTGCCAAAAACGGCCGCTTTCGCTTCAAATTGGGGTCGTATAGATCCAACAGCTCTGTATAATATACGCCGGTGATCGTTTTGCCCTTTTCAAGGTAATCGATTTGGATGATACCGTGTGCATCCCAAAAACAGGCTCCATGACTTTGTTGGCCGATAAACCCACTTTGGTCTGTTTTGGCTTCGATTCGCCAGGACAAGTTCAATGTTTCGACTGTTCTTTGGTCTCTGGTGTGTTGTGATGGATCCATGTTTCATCCACGGTTACGAAACGGCGCATAAAGTCCTTCTTATCGCGCTTAAACATCGCCAAACACTTCTTTGAAGTTGTCACATGGTCGCGCTTGTTGTCAACAGAGAGCAAATGCGGCACCCATCTGGCAGATAGCTTTCTCATATTCAAAAATGTATGCAAAATGTTCCTTACCCGTTCGGTTTAGATGCCCATAGCCTCAGCAATCTCCTGCCGATCGTCCAATATCATACCATAGACTTGATCGACGATTTCTGGCGTTATAACCTCAATTGGTCGACCAGAACGTTCGGCGTCCTTTGTGGTCATACTACCACAACGAAAATCAGTGAAAGTTGAATCGTTCCAATCGATGGTGAATATTCCCTATAATGTTTAACAAGCGATGCTTTGGCTTGCGAAATGTTCTTTTCATGATAGAAATAATGTTTAATCAAGACGCTGAATTAACTTTTTCCATGTTTACATAAATTTTCAAGGTTACTTGCTTTCGATGGGTGTCAAAACAGAACTGAATGACATATCAGTATGAAAATTTTAATCCTAGTTAAAGATGGTACATCACAAATGTTACAGGGATTTTCGATTCACCTTGCCCTCAATACAGAACCAGCTACAAAAATCAAAAACTTCTGCCAATAGTGGCACTTAGACCGTAAGAACATACATGAACAGTCGTACCCTTCTGTTACTTATTCCAATTTTTCAATTTTCCCGTCATTTTTTCCATTGCAGTACACCTTTTTCTGACCACTTATCTAAAGTAGACCTAACAACGAGTAAGTGAGCCAAAACAGAACTCTGTAGGAGGCGTAGTTTTACGAGGAATCGCAATTAAAAATTTGTTTTTTTTTTAATTAAATTTAACAACAACCTCTAAATATTTCCCTGAGAAAAAATTACTGCCTTCTTGCAATAAAGGTATCTTTTGCCAAAGATTGAGCTTCATAAAGTTTTTTTGTCTAAGAAAAAAATTAAAAACAGAAAAATCGTATTTTCACATTTTTTTCGAAAAATTTTCAGGTTAGAGTAAAAATAGTGGGTACAAAAGTTGTAGATTTTTTTATTCTCTACCATTTTTATATTTAACTTTTTTTGATAGAATGCACGGTTTAGCCAGAAATCACGAAAAACTGTTTTCAACCCCTAAAAACACACCCCGGATAGCAACTGTCGGTTCGATTTATTTTTCCCTCTTTTACAATATCTTGTTCTACAATATCCCGCTGTCAGATTGCTGAAACGAATTTTTTTGTTGTTCAAATACTATTTGTACTGGCCTATACCTAGATATGAAGTGAAACCTAATTCAACTCAGCCCGGATGTACCAGGGTGAAGAGTTAAAACAAATTTAATTATTCAAGAAATGTTTTAATTTTATGTATTCAGCAATATGACTTGATTCGATATGAACTTAGCGAAAATTCTACATAAACACCACAACGCAAGCTCAACTAGAAAACTTTCTAAAATATGATTTAAATGATTCGTGGAATAGTCAAAGCAATATTTAACCCAAGAAGTTACAATATAACTGACTTTAGTGTGGTTAGTTTGGTTTTTTATAATCTTGGATAACCACTCCTCCTTGACCAATATGTTTGGGGGTAGTAACTTTTACCCAATAAGAACTATTCTATTTTTGTTGACAGGGACCTTAATTTTGACTTCCTTGAGTTTAGGTATGAATGAAAGTTATATCAGCTCAATATTCTAAATACATGTTTAATAAGAAACGACTGCGTCCTGCACGTCTTATGTTATGGTTACGTAAATAGATTGTAGCTTCAGAGAAAAAGAGAGGATAAAAAACCTTTGTTTAAACCATAGCAAGTGATCCACTTGCCGTTTCGAATAAGATCATAAGCATGTCTTAACTACCAATATACTGTAAAGCACTTGTTTTCTTTAGAACCATTTCTGTTAACTTAGTAATTTATGATTTCTTATCGCAACTGTGAGGAACCTCTTCGACTTTGTCGATATTTTACAAATTATAATGACCTTTCCTTGACAAGGATTCAGAGACTACACATCTTGTTCCCGTCCCACAGATTAAAAGAACAGTCTGTATTAATTTATGATGGGACGGTCGTACTGAGAAATGAACTCATATACTTGGTTGTCCGTAATAAAAGGCAACAAAGAATATCCTATTTCTATTTACGTTCATGGGTGTTCTTAGAACCAGCGGAACGTCGGCATCAAGTCTTGCTATTGTGACGTGGAATTCATCCGGAAGCCAAGAATTTTCATGATTAGCTATCCGCGGAAATCTACTATTCAAGATAAACTATGTTTTATTTGATTTATCGTAATAGATTGAGCGTTCTCAACGAAAACCTCGTACGTCATTTCATTGAGCCGAAAAATGTGGATACATCACAAGTTCCCACTTGAATATTACCGTGAAAGGGTTGAAATAAATTCTCGAATATCGGAATGCTACTAATGAAGGAATAAGGAAAAGGCAGCAAAGATATAGGCAAGTAATAATTTTACCAAGAACATTTTACATGTTCATTCAATTTCAATTTACAATTTTATTGTATAAAATTACAAACATGGAGTTATAATCGAAGCAGAGTTGAAATACTAAACAAAATATTTTTGTTCTAAGATGGATAATAATTATTTTCGAAACAGATCGATGAATTGAGCACAAAATTAAAAAGAATATTCGAAATTTTGTTATTCAAAATATTTGACATAGCGATTCGAGAGATACATTCAATTTAATATAACCTGAAAACATATTCATTTTAAAAAATCACATATCTACCCAAATAGATCGATCACAGTAAAATTTTCACTAAATAAAAACAACAACCCTTACTTAATGTAAAGAAAAGGAGACATAAACAACATACATGCGACTCATGTGCTGGATTCCGTTAGTAGTCTGGATAACCAGGAAGTGGGAATTTGGAGCTGAACGCTTCTACTTCGTTTCTTAAGGCAGCCACTTTAGTCTTTACCGACGCATCGCTATGAATGAGATTCTTAAAGTCGACAAGCTTAGGTCCAGATTGGGCACTTATTTCCTTGGCCAATTTCAAACCACGATCAATAAATTCCACAACTACATCGATATCAGTTTCCACAAAACCACGAGTTGTTAAAGCTGGGGTTCCTGTGAAATCGGGAAAACTGCATGTTACCAAATACTAATATACAGATATTTCAAATTATTTATGCTTTTATAATTTACTATTATTTGTAACATAGAATATGTTTTTACGGAGAACCTAATTTATGAAAAGCGTTCCGCGAGAACCGTTACGTGGATCCGTAACAGGTCTGATTGGTCGAGACCACCAATAGGCTCCTCCTTCTCTTATACCAGCGCCGACATCTCTATCTACTAGGACTCGGAATTGTATTCGAATTATTCAAATATTCAAGTATTTGAATATCCATAATTCAAATACTTTGGAAAAAATATAATTTGACATTCAAATATCTGAATATACGAATATCCAAATATCTGGATGATCAAAAATTTAGGAATCTGTGATTTTCATATTCGGGGCAAGGATGAACATCAAAACGAATCCATTAATAGTTACCAAATAACCAAACCATCTATTGTAGAACATCAACTTTGATTTTGAATAAAAAATATACTGCAATATTTTCCTATTACCTATTGATCATTGGCATCTATAAAAATATGAATATCCGGATATCGAAATAGTTACACATATTTTCGATCAATCAAATATTAGAATATCTGAGTATTCGCATATCCAGATATCTGAATATCCAAATATTTGAATATTCAGATATTCAAATATTTGGATATTTGGATATTTGAATATTTACAAATATTCAAATATTGGATAATTTAAATATTCGAATAGGCTTATAAACAAATACTTGAATACTCGGATACGAAAAATTCCGACCCCTACTATCCACTACTCGAGGTGGACACGAAACATTATGTAACATATTTCAGCTATCATAAGTTTATTAAATATGATTATGTTTTCATTTTAGATCACATTGTAATTCTGATTCAACCATGTTCAGAATTATCAATTTATTCTTTTTTATTTGTTGGGAAGAAAGAACATTAAACATGTTCTATGTTATTCGTTTTTATCCAACAAAAACTGTACATTTTTTTTATATATACTTTGACTACATGAAAGGGAAATGTAGTAAGATGAGATAGGCATTTGTATTTTTCTGGAAGGTTTGGAGCTTATAGGCATAGGGAAAGACCTTACTAGGTAAGAGTTCCACAACTTCGCTGTTCAATAAAAAATTAAGTCTGGTAGGAAAAAGTTCGGCAAGTCTCGAGTTTGACAGTAAAGTGGTGACTAGTTTGAGCTCGTCTAGTACGCGTATCTAGAATCACTCGTGGTGGAACAACAGACGGAATTTCTGATGAACACCGACCCTGGAAATATCTATAGAAATGGGAGAGATCTCTCAGCTTTCTACGATGTTCCAGAGAGTTCAATGAACTCGTAAGTGTAACATCATCAATCAAACGAATAGCTCTCTTCTGGATGGAATCCAAGAGTTCAGCGTATGTTTGAGAGGCGAACTCCAAACATGTGAATAGTATTCCAGGACAGGTCGAATCTGTATTTTGTAGATTATGAGAAGCTGCTGGGATCTGAATTAGCACTTGGCACGGAATAGAAAACCAAGTTTTTGTGAAGCGGTTTTCGCAATAGACCACACATGATCGTCCCATGAGAGGGTGCTGTTGGTGGTGATGCCGAGCTTTGTTATGGAAAACTTCATAGAAATAGTTGTACCTGACATTATCATATTAGGGATTGTGGGATCCGCCTTCCTTGAGAAGACACAAGATTGAGTTTTGGTTCCATTAAACTCTACTAGATTATCAGATCCCCATTTCAAAATCTTTGCCAGATCTCCATTAATTGAGTCAACCTCCCTGTCCTCTTGCTTCAAAGGATGGTACAGGGGCTCTAGATGAGAAAGTGGTATGAAGTGTACCATCATCTGCAAAGTACTCCAGGACAGGTCGAATCTGCGCTTTGTAGATTATGAAGAGCTGCTGGGATGTAAAGTAGCTCTTGGCACGGTAACAGCTGATCATCAACCGGAGGCTTTGAGAAGAGATTAAGCTTAGCTGACCGCAGTCAGTACCGTTCACGTTGAGTATTTATGACCAGTTTTAGCTATTTCTTGTGGATAATTATATGAAGCACCTGTCCTCGTATGATTCAAACGTGTTTTACCTGTTAATACGCGTGTACATAAGAGTGTTACGAGTGATTAAAATGCATTGTAGAATGGCTTCCTAAGCAAACAATGGATATCAACTGCCCCTGTGAAAGAAATATTCTGCAAATACTACTTTTACATACAATTATTAGCCCACACGCATAAGTTTTTGAAGTTCAAATGTACTTATAACAAGGTTGTCCATATTTGTCCTGTATCAAAAATAAATCAAGAATCATCGTTCATGTTTATAAAGCCAATTACTATGAAATTAGAACTTCTTTCTACCAGACTTATTGTGGAACTCTTTACCTAGTGATGTCTTTTCCTATGCCTATAACCTCCAAACCTTCAAGAAAAATTCGAATGCCTATCTCCTCTCCCAAAATTCCACCGCTGGCTCACGATGTTCTTCGAGCATTATAGGTTTACCTTTCGAAAGGAAATAACGAAAGAGACACTTAGCCCTTGCATCTAGTTCTGATTTATTTGCAACTACTTATCAGGATTATCCTGTATTACGTTTATTATGAATACCTAAACTTACCCAATCTGAAACCTGACGGATTCAGGGCACTTTTATCACCAGGTACCGTGTTCTTGTTACAAGCTATCGATATTTCTTCCAAAATGTACTCAGCCTTAGAACCAGACAATTTTACAGGTGTTAAATCGACTAATAGCATATGAACGTCAGTTCCTCCGGTCGCTACTTTGTATCCCTTACTTTGCAAACCGGAGCTCAGCCTTTTTGCGTTAGCAACAATCTGTTTTTGATATGCGATGAATTCGGGAGTTTTAGCCTGTTTGAATGCTGTTGCAATACCAGCGATTGTGTTATTGTGTGGCCCACCTAAAAAATAACACGCAATCATTAATCACTTTATTGCTAGATTATCCCGTCTTCCACTTGTCGTAGTATTTTGGTTTCGTCTTTTTTGCCGAAATGCAGATACATGAGTAACTAATAATTTTTGATTTGTAACGTAATGATTAATCATTACAAATTTATGCTGCTGAGCTTCTTAATCAGTACTATAGAAAATCTGAATTAGAAATTTTTTACTGAACGATCTGTCGAAGGTAGTCAAAATATCTCACGCCATCTATGAATAGATGTCCCACTAAGAAATCAAGCAATGTACCTCATAGGCAGATTTCTCGGACTTTACTTAAGTTGCGGAGAATGTGAGACTATAGTCCAGTCTGTGAGCTGGGAATATCACAATTTTTTGCAGTAACTCAAATCGGAAAAATTATTTATGCATGATGTTCTATAGACCATGGAGGTTATTCGCGACTACTGAGCGACTCTTCAATCTCCCCCCACATACGCTAAATTAACCCTAATCTCAATCCCCTTTTTAAAATAATTTTTAATTGATCAAAAAATGAAAATGATGGAGTCTCAAAAATACGTTGTAGAGTTTTTTGGGTCGCTGAACACGAATCTGAGAACATTTTCCCGGAAAAATCATTCAATGGACGGAAAATCGAAAAAATTTGGTAATTTTCACGCAAATTTTCTCATTTTGCTGATGCATAATAAATGTTGACAGTCGCGTATTTCGATCCAAAGTAGCAAAAAACCAGGAAAATTTGCGGAAAACTATGGAAAACCGGAAAGAAAATCTTTCCATATCATCGAAATTATCGGGTGATAGGTCACTATAGGGTTTTTTGGTCGCTGATTACGAATTTGATAATTAAAAAGTTCATAAATATCATTTTCCGGAGAAACGAGGAAAATGTTTCAATGAATTCACCTTTTTTTAATTGAATTTTTTGAGTGCCGTGTTGAGTTACGTTTACCTGTATGTTATGCTAGAACATTTAAAAAATATTCATGATCATTATCATTATTTTCAAGGATTGAATCGGAAGTTTCACTCCTGGTTGCAACCTCATAGAGAGCAATGTATCAGATGATGAATATTATGAAAACGTTAAATTATGAATAATTTATAAAATTACTTCAAGAATTTATAAAAAAAAAACTTATTATCAGTATGAATCTTTAAAAAAAATTACAAATCATATTGCAATATTGCAAGCTTTAAATAAACAGTTGCAAACTTGTATACATTTTTAAAAAATGCTTGTATTTTTTATATTTCCCTTCATTTTCCACATAATCCTAATGTTATTTTCAAACGTTTTTGATGTCAAATCTATATAGTGACTTATCACACGGTAATTTCGATGACGTAAGAGTGTTTTTCCTTGTAATTTTCTTCGATTTTTACGGAATTTTTGAACAATTATTTTTTTGGCATTACTTTTTGTATAATTTAACATAGAACATCGAAACATAAATCAACACGACACCATTAAATGAAAAGAGATTTCATAATGAAATTTTCCTGAAAATGATATTTTTGAAATTTTTAATTAGTAAATTCGTAACCAGCGACCAAAAAAAACCCTATAGTGACCTATCACACGATAATTTCGATAACATGGAAAGATTTTCTTTTTCGGTTTTCCAGTTTTCCGCATATTTCCCTGGTTTTTTGCTATTCTGGATCGAAATACGCGACTGTCAACATCTATTATGCATAAAAGGATGATTACTTGCAAAATGAGAAAATTTGCATGAAAATTACCAAATTTCTCGATTTTCCGTTCATTGAATTATTTTTCCGGGAAAATGTCCTCGGATTCTTGTTCAGCGACCCAAAAAAAAACCTAGAACCCATTTTTTGATAAATTAAAAATTATCTTGAACATGGGGTTGAAAATAGGGTTAATTTATTATACAGGGGTGAATTGGTGGATATTGAAGAGTCGCTCAGTAGTTACTAATGATTTACTGCAAAAAAATTAGATATTTGGCCTTTTTCCCCACCTTATAGACTGGACACTACTACTTGAGTGCGCCGGATGGCGACACCAAACAAATGTAAGCGAATTAGAAACAAATGAAGATATGAATATACTCATTTATCTCATGTTGATTTTTGCCAGATAACAATGGTAAGGTTTTCCAGTCCAAAACGATCAGTACCTTATTTGGCAAAACCCAAGATGAGGTAAACGAAAATTTTCAGATAATCATTTGTTTCTAATTCTCTTACATATATGTGATACATTGCGAATCAACATGTAAGTTTTCAATATATTTATTTTTTAACTATTTTTACCTAATACTTTTCTGTATTATGCTATACAAGACTTTGTTGTTCAGGTTATTATACACATATGGCTGGCGGCTTATTACATCAGAACTTAATGTCTGATTTTGTAAAACATTTTTTTTTTTCAATTTTCAATAAGTCGTCTGCAGAGTTCTTTTTATCAATAAATCAAAAAGTGTTATTACTAAGCAAGTCTGAAACTATCTCTGAGATCATTGCGACTATCAAAAGATTATGATTGCGACTGATGCAGGTTAATGCCACATTCTCAGGAGAAACCTGTACAACAAACCTTCGAAGTTCATTAGGTTATGGTACAAACCTTGTAAGCCAGGAAATACTGCTTGGTTAATTTTCGTTTCGAAATCGTAGAAAATCTTTTCGCCTTTAGCAGTGACCGATTTTACCCCTTTTCTGAAGAAAATGACACCAGCTCTAGGTCCTCTCAAACTTTTATGAGTGGTTGTTGTTACCACATCACTATGTTCGAATGGTGAGGGTGTAACTCCTGAAATCATATAATTATTATGGATACCAAGGAGATGTTTACTATAAAAGTTACCAGCGGATACTAATCCTGATATATGGGCCATATCTGACATAAGATAGGCTCCGACTTCGTTGCAAATATCTCGGAATTTCTTATAATCAAGAGGTCTGGAGTAGCAGCTCACACCAGCTATGATAACCTTAGGTTTGACAAGTCTCGCCGTTTTAAGAAGTTGTTCATAATCTATTAAACCTGTTTCTGGGTCTACCTAGAATGAGGGAGAACAAATTGTTTTTAGAAATTAGACATTAGTCCACAACTTTGTCTTTGCGCGTTTTACAATATAAGAAACTCTATATGTACCTACCTTGTAAGGAACCGATTCAAAAAATAATGAGGTGGCAGATATTTTTTTCGTCGCCGTGAAAAACCCGTGAGTTAAATGTCCTCCATCAGGTAAATCTAAACCCATAATACGACCATGTGGTTCCACGATTCCTGAAATATTAATTCAAATTCAAAATTCTCAAAATACTCAGTAGCATGTTTAATTTATATAATCATTGCCGAATAGGAAATAATGCGAAAAATACATCCAAGCCTTACAAGACCGGGATTCAACATGCAATGCTCAGTGGTATCAGCGTGGATAATCATTGCATGTTCTTATGATTCGCGCCCACAAATATTTTTCACATTTAATGAATATTGTTCTTGAAATTTAATTTGTTCTTTTTGTTCACATCACAATAACAACAATATTCATTAAATGTGAAAAATATTCGTAAAAGAAATATTATGTACAGTGTCCATATTTCGTTGGTTTTGTAAGGTATATCGCTTATTTTTAAAGATATAAAGCTGCTGCTTTCGTGACCCTGGGTGAAGATAGATTTTTAATGTCTTTTAGTTTTTAAGTTGTAGCCAAAAAATCTTCGATATGAAGTGACTCCTGTAGCGCCCGCTGTGTAAGTACTTTGAAAAATGTTTGCACCCTATCTTATAGATTTCTTTACGTAGAACCAATGAAGTGTATCTTTTTTGTCGGTCTAACCGTTTTCGAGATATATGCCAAACTTGCATTTTTTTAAATGGAAGTCATAGTAGGCAATGACACCGTTAGTATTAGCTAAGACTTTCCAAAAATATATGCCATATACATAGGGAAGTTATAACGGTTTTTTCAATTTTTTTGACATTTGACATTTTGAATCTTAAACCCAAATTTAATTTAATTTCAAAGTGAACAAACAGCAGAGCGCACAGAGCGGAAGTCTATAGCTTTTTTCACATAATGACAGTATCAAAATGTTCATGCCCATAGAAGAGTTGCTTCATTGAAAATGATCCACGGATTATTTCAAGAGATTGAATCAATACTAAGAAGAAAAAAGAATATTCCTAGAAACATTGTTAGAGATAATAGAATTCTAAATTGTATTATTAGATAATCCAAGATATGCTGTGCCAGATAAAGCTCGAGACATAAATATTTCTATTGGAACTGTTTGTTATAGGTACATGTTTGGTGCGCCATTATCGACAATCGAATTTTCTTAGAAGGTACGTTAAATGGGTGAAGATATTTAAATTATCAGAAATGAGACTTTTCAACTGCTTCACGATTTTCCACTTAATTTGCGAGGTGACAATAGGATGAAGAGCTGTCCCATAACATAAGATCCGTCCGAAATTATTTAAATAGGCATTTCGAAGAGTGTATAGGGAGAAATTATTCCATAAATTTGCCTGCAATTAGTCCAGATTTGACTCCATTGGACACATTTCTGTGGAGATGTCTTACAAATAAGGTCTATCATAGCAGACCGATTGAAATAGAAGGTTTGAAATAAAGGTGAGACTAGAAATTGATTGTCTGAATAATAATCGTGTTTCCATTAAAATGATTCTTGCCCCCAGGTATGTCGACGAAAATAATAAGCATATGTGTTGGTGTGACCTATTTCCTGAAAATTTATATAACCTAAAACCAACAACTGGTAAAAGTAAAGAACAAGGCCATGGCAACATTAATGCCAGCCTGAGACGCACACGGAAAGTCTGGAGGGCTACGTTCTAAAATGTCGAATTGGACATACAACATTGGTATGGTAGACAAAGAAAATAGCTTCGGCCGAGTTGAACAAGAAGCAAAGACTTGTCTGACTCCTTATAAGGGGAGCTATGAAAACAACACCAACAGACATCGAAATACTACTGGACTTACCCCAACTGACATTACTATCATGCATCAGACAAGAATGAGACGACAAACAACGGGTAGAAGATCGGCCCATAATAATTCTTGAAATGAAACCAACAGATGACATTATTCTCAAGTATTCCTTCAACACAAATTTTGAGGTAATTATACAAAATGGAAGGCAGTGAACAGACTACAACGTCATGGAGAACCTGATATACAAAAAGCCGGGATGAAACTAGGGTTAGAATATACACTGAGGGGAGAGGCTCTCAACTGAGTATCTGACTGTATCCAATCCTGCAATGTGCAAGAGAAAACAACATGAGGGGAAGTGCGTATAGCGCGGATCAAAATATGTAGGCTCCAAGCTTCACTGAAGGCACTCTTATATCCAAAAATGACATCGAGACTGGTATGGGAATGCAGTGAAGAAGTAGTCAGCTCACTGGCAGAACACAAGAAAATAAATTAGTGGGACGCAGAATATTGTGGTATCGCGGGCAACGAAAAAGCTGATGAACTAGCCAACACAGGTCGATCAGCCTGATATATTGGTGACAAAAACCGCTGTCTCGGTGTCAAACAACAAAGAGAACGCTGGAATGAAGCTCTTCGCACGCACCATGAGAAAAATGTATTAGAGAACCGTCGAAGAACTGAAGAGCTACTAAACATGAGTAGGAATAATAATAGGTCTCCTCATTGGCCATAGCCCAATGAGAGGACACCTGCACAATGGAGCTATACAATAGAGATTTATCCATCAGATAATGCGGTGCAGTAGGTTTGCAAAAGACAAGCAATATTCAGGCAACCTAGACTATCTCCCGAAGAGTACAACAACCAACTGGTGAAGAACAGACTAGTACAGGGGACTAGAACTACGGAACGGGTGCTGTAAATCATCCAATTGCACAAAAAGCCCTAGTACCTGGTGAAAAGGACCAGCATTCAAGGCAAAAGGCGGTTGGGGGTCGGTAGGCAACATGTATACAAAGTAAATGAACATCATGTAAATACCACCATTATTTTATGAGCTTTAAAGCGTCCAAAGGAGGTTACACCCGGTGGTAAGAGTCTGGCAATTGTTAATTAGATTTTATACTGTTATCCAGTTAAACATATTGAAAACTCAGGTTTGATACTAAACGTTTTATTGCAACATTTTCATGTACTTTGTTTGAATACATTTCATGTTTGCTGCCGAAATCCCCCTTATTCAAGGTTCACAATACACAAACATCCTACCCTACACTATAGTACACATACACATGAAAAATCATACTTTATCGCATGTCTGGCGGTCGCTGGTTCTTTGAACATAGATGTTTGTGGTTAATCGAGCACAAAAATGTCAATAGTAGACGTAGCAAATGATGTACATACAAGTTTTTGTTGGGTTCCGGTATTTAAATAACATTTTATGCGTGCATGTATAAACAGTTAAGGTCTGGTAAACATAAATTATTTTGCGTGTTCTTTCAGTTCCGGTCCTAAATTAACTAAATGTTAATAGAAGTTGTAAATTGAAATATACAAATATTCTTTTAGACCCAATTAATAACGTCATGTTGACGATTCTAATGAACTTTTGATGTAATGACATAGAGTATAATTTGACGTATTTCCAATAATTTGCAATATATTTTCGATTCTTATGAGTGAGTGAAGTTAGTGATCTATGGATCATAGTTCATTTATCGAAATGTTAAATTCATCCTTTTCTAGCACAATTATTCCCAACTATTTTTGATTAAACAGTACATTGTATTTCTTCAAATTCATTTCCTTACTTGATAACGCTATGAAGTCAATGTGTCATCGTTGGTCATTATTACAATAAATAACGTTGCACTTGTAATTAAAAAATTTAATCAGTGAATACTGAAGATAGCTCTGTCAATCCAATTTTGCTATTAAATTTGAAGTACAAGTTTCTGTTGTAAAATATTTCATTATTACATAAATAATGACCTTAGAAAAAATATAATGTACCTATAACATGGAATGTTTATTTCTCACGAGTATGTCATCACGCTTGCGGAAAATAAGTATCATTACGTGCTCGTTAAATAATATACATGAAATCAATATATTTAAAACCCGTAGTGTTTTCTATTCCTACTGGACAGATTTTGATGTTTCTTTTTTTAAATTAACGTTATATACCCCACAGATATGTAATCACACTTTTTAAATGATTTTGAATCTTTATTTTCACGTGCAAAAAAGAAATTAAATTTTAATTATTTTTACGCCTAGTAGTAGTAGTATATTATTTAACGAGTAATATACTATTTTATACACCAAAACGGGTTTTGTATTAGTTCAAACAATGAATGCAAAATTCCTCAACATGTAGAAAAGTAATGTGTTGGACAAATCATGAATATCACTATATTCTCTGCAGGGGTACAGCACTGACCTATGAGGATTGGTTTCAATTATGATGAATTGAATTTAAATATTTCAACATCGGTTATATCGCTAATATATAATTCGGGGAATTACAATTAGTTTCAAATATGTTCAGCAGTTTTCATCATCTAATCCAGGGGTTCCCAACCGGTGGTACGCGGGAACGTTTCAGGTGGTATGCGTGAGTGATGTGAGCAACATCCTATTAATAGCTTCTGTACGCATGAGCTCTATCATAATTTTTTGAAAAAAATTAAGTATCTCCAATGCTGCCAGATGTGGTTGCAGATATCATTGTTCTCTTGGAAGGCCTTAAAAAAGCTTCAAGAAGTATTTCTCTGAAGATTATTCAAAAGTGGACTGGATCAGAAATTCTTTTTCGGGAACCTCACCAAATGAATTGGAACTAAAAGGAAGTTTTATCGATCTTACAGAAGATAGTTCCCTGAAAGATTATTTTAAAGAGAAATCTTTAATTAACTTCTGGATCGGATGTAAACCGAGTACCCTTTGATCTTCCGGCAAGCTCTGCTATTTTTGATGCCATTTGTTACGAGTTACTTGTGTGAGACTGGATTTTCTGAACATAAAAAATAAACATAGAAGCAGAATAATTGTTGAAGAGGACTTAAGAGTGAGGATAAGTTCCATGACTAATGTTGATATTTCAATCACAGGCAAACAACAACAAGTTTCGCACTAAAGACTATAAAAGTATATTTTGTAAGATGATATAAGTTTTGCCGAGATTGTACTAATTTTTTATTTGTCTGTTTTTAGACCTATGGGTAATAAATAAAACTGTAAATTAATACCATTTTAATCTTTTTATTTCTCTTTTATTATAAGCATGTTATAAATAAACAAATATCTAACCATTAAATATGAAGTTTTCTCAGGAATTTAATTCAAAAAGCCTTTGGACACTTTTAGAAGAGTAATTATTATACGTTTATTAAAATATTCAGGTCTGGTAGTACGCCAAAATTTCTCGAAAAGTCAAGTGGTACGCAGGTGCCAAAAGGTTGGGAACCCCTGAATTCTAATCGATTATAATCGTAGTATAAGAATTTGTATTTCATAATACAAGATGAAATGCTAGATTAGCATTCCATTAACTATTTATTCAAAGTATTATAGTCGTCAAATATATCACTGATGTCAATATGACGTATTGTCATAAAATATTAAAATACAAACACATACGAGTGTCAACACTCTTCTAAAAATGTTACAATATACTGGAGATAATTTGGGAACGTAATTGATCATTTACATTGAAAATTTGATAATAGCATCAAAAATAACGTCTTGTTTTGAATTCTATTGCCCAATAAAGATATCTAATCAAATATTGACCGCTTGTTTCTAAGCGATATTCTGTAATATTACATCAGAATGTTCAACTATAATTTTTGGCACTTATTTCTCATATTGATGATGTCAATTATGGTGCAATATTTTATGCCACATAGATGCTAAGGATAATAATTAAGGATGTATGTAGATTGCAGAAACGACATGACGTTGTTCGTGCTAATAACGTCTTAAATCAAATACGTAAAGCGTTGAAGCATTGAATTTTACTAGGTAGAATTTATATCTATAATATATAAATACGACTCGATACTCTACTAATCTGTTCTAACAAACGTGAATAAAACTGAACCTACTAGCTCACAGGTTAATAGCTCGAAGCCTATTTGATTAGAAAGAATATATTCACGTATGTAGAAAATAATACAAATAATCTTTAAATAAGTCTCAGATCACGAAAATGATTTAAACTAAGCTGCTATGCTGTTTGGACCTTGTCTAGTATTGTGACAACTCTGTTTTATAGTATGCAACGAACGCCTTCTAATAGTTACATTTACATTTCAGTGCGTACGTATTTGATTTCACAATAAAATATAATAAGACTATACTTATCTAGCTTTTTTTATTATAATAATCAAAAACAAAAACAAAACTCAAAAAGATCTAGTACATATGAATTTTAAGCCCACAAATTCTCCATCAAAATATTTTTCTGGCTCTGCCCTTGATTGCAACAAACATGGCATTGCTTTTAGCGACTTATTCCATATCATTCTATATGATCTCGAGTTTTACTTATAAATATTTGTAATATGTTTCTGTATCTATAAATATATTCATTGTAATTTATATCAGTCCAGATTTTAGCCAGAAGTAGCATTTTTAGAATTAGTTCATAATGTTAGGACAGATTAGTAAAATTCAAGTGAATTAGTGTATCAAGTGCATTTATATGTATGAAAAATAAGTAAAGTATGAAAAATGATATTGAGAAACATGGAAGCTTAAACACAATTTAGTTTGGTGTAGAAGAACAGCAGAACAAAAGCTATATATTCAACCATTCTCACAATAAATTACCGAATGTTGTTACAAAATATCACTTCCCATTAGTAAATTATTTAGACTAAAAGAAATTTAACACTTAACTTAACTTACTGCCTTATAGTCCAGACTATGAATCGGAATGTTCGAATCAAAAAATTTATTTTTCATTAGCTTCGGCAGCTTCTCAGGATCATTCATACACCTTAAAACCTTTTGGAAACCCCAACCCCACCCATTGGGGGCGAAAATGGCCCGAAATCTCCCCCAAATTTGCAACATGCCAAGTCTTGAATTGTATTTTCTACAAAAAAAAGTATATACTTGGAATCCATTGTAGGGGTGGTAAAATCGAGAAAATTGGCCAATTTTGCACCCCTAATATGTTATTTTGTAATTTACGTGTTTTTGGCATTTCGAATGCTCCAAGGAGGTTTTTTGGGTCGCTGAACACGAATCCGTAGCCACATTTACTCGCAATCAAATTGGCCAATTTTTTCGATTTTACCACCCCTAAAATGGATTGAAAGTAAATCTGTCACCGGATTCGTGTTCAGCGACCCAAAAAACCACCTTGGTGCATTCGAAATGCCAAAAACACGTAAATTGCAAAATAACATATTGTGGGTGCGAAATTGGCCAATTTTGTTGATTTGACCACCCTAACGATGGATTGCAAGTAAATCTGGCTTCATATTCGTGTTTTTTTTGTAAAAAATACAATTCAAGACTTGGCATGCAAATTTGGGGGAGATTTCGGGCCATATCCGCCCCCAATGGGTGGGGTTGGGGTTCAAAAGAGGTTTTAAGGTGTATGAATGATCCTGAGAGCCTCCTGAAGCTAATACAAAAAAATGTCACAGACTGGACTATTAACTATCACTGAATTAACCAGCTAACCGATAGCATACTAGAAATTACAGAGTAGGGTATGGGTAACCTTAGTTTTATTGTTATAATGGAATATCACAAAGTAGTGAACATCTTAATTGAATATTCAAAACAAATTTGTGAGAAACTGATTTTTGGGCAATTGTATTATGAAACATAACAATAGGAATATTGGGTTGTCAGACTCGAAATATTCATAATATAATTGCCCAAAAATCAGTTTTCCACAAATTTCTTTTGAATATTAAATTAACATTCCTTTTTCATATTCCAATATAACAATTAAACTGAGGTTGTACTATTCTAGAATACAGAACTCAGACATAGAAGTTTAGTATTTCGAGTCATCACAACACAAAACTTCTAATTCCTCACACTTATCCAAGTAGATATTTGGCTGGGCACAAATAGCACAATTATTATTGCAAATTCTGTTTTTGTATTCAAAATTACCATATGACATACTCTGTATCTGTCATTGTTTTAATTAAAGTAATCTACTATGAAAATTCCATGTCGATATATTATACTGGTATTAATAATAACAGTAATAAAGGGAAGTGGGTAGAAATTTGTTAAAATTGATTCCAACGTACGATTTTATTTACTTTAATCTCTAATATATTTTCTTCTAATTATTATTAATTGGTAATACATAGTACAGTACCTGTGTAAACAGCAAAATTGGCTGGTGATCCTGAGTAAGGTTGAACATTAACACCCCATTCATCTGAACTCAAATTATAAGCTTCCAGGGCCCTCTTCTGTGCCAACACTTCAATCTGATCAATAAATTCATTTCCTCCATAATACCTGAAATAAGACAAAGTAAGGAATAAACAAAAGTAAATCGAACATGACATTCTTACCTCTGGCCAGGTAAGCCTTCAGAGTACTTATTATGCAAGCAAGAACTCAGACATTGCAGCACAGGAAGGGATGTAAAGTTTTCTGATGCAATCATTTCCAGTCCGGACTTCTGGCGTTTTTTTTCGTGTTGAATCAATTCGAATAATTCAGGATCAGAATCCCATAAATTGGCATTCAGCAGTTTCATGGCCGAATCACTCATTTTTCGAATATTGGTTTCAAGACTTATAGCACGGGGAATGTTCTGAAAAGTTAATTTAGTAAATCTTCGAAATGCAAACCACATACCGTATGAAATATTTAGAGGTTAGAAACACTGACCTACCTAATAAAAGTGAACTTTTGAAAATTTTAACCAATATTAATTTCTGGAATCAATATCATCTAACTAAACAGACTACAATATTTCTGCATAGTCATTTGTTCATTCAATACGATTTTATACAATTCGAAATGTAGAAAAATAGATAAGAGATAACCCCAACGGAAGATTAAATGTGAAGCAATAGTTATTGGGATTGGAATGTTATGCTTCAAAATGAAAATGTAATGATGTAAATGTGATTCTGCAGTTCAGCAGCTAAATATAATGAACAATACTTAAGAACTTATGTTTACGTAACATAAAACTAATTAAATATTTAAAAAGCCAACCTACCCAAGCGTTCAACAGGTGTTTACATTTGAAACTGACGCGGGAAATCATGATTTGAAATTTTGAAAGGAATTTTAAATCGCCTCGTAATTCACTTACATGCCAAGAATTAATACTGCTACTGACGAAATAATTTACAAACCAATGTAAGTCGGCTATATGACTGGTGATAAGAAACAGTTAAATCAT
This sequence comes from Endomychus coccineus, assembly GCA_958510875.1. NCBI lineage: Eukaryota > Metazoa > Arthropoda > Insecta > Coleoptera > Endomychidae > Endomychus > Endomychus coccineus. Next base: position 111,587,047 of record OY294070.1, on the reverse strand, counting down.
TATTACTTAATTGACTAAACAAAGTATATTTAGCGAACGATAATGTTTCTGGAACAATTGATTCTATATCATTCAATTTACCCGACTATATGAAACAGTTTACAAAATAATTGTTCCATTAGGTATGACTAATAAGAACGATTGGAATTGTCTACAGCCCATTAATGTAAAATATTTATCGATAAAATAGTGGATTTGGTGCAGGGCAATGAAGAATTTCGTAAAATACGAACCAGATTCAAGAATTATTATTTACGTATGTTACAGTTTATACAACGTTATGTCGGTCAATGCATACATTCACTGATATACCTAGTGTTCTCAAAAAATGAAATTCACGCTTTTACTAGTCAATGTATACATTGACCGACTCTGATGGTAGCGAAAGTGTATTGACTATAGGAAGAATGAGAAAAATACACTTCTACAGAATGCACTTAACAGAAATACACTTACGTAAATCATGTACTTCCAAGCGGCAATCCGTAGAACTGAGGTTATTGAAAGTGTATTTTTGTTAGATGCATTCTGTAGAACATTTATAATACTAACCAGAAGTATGGAGAAGCGCCAGAGTCGACATCATACCTTAAGGGATTACACAAATCCCCGCGACCAATCATTCTTATATTGTTCACGAAAGAAACAATGAAGAAAGCAACCGATAATTATATAAGAACAGAAATCCTGGAACGGACGTCTTGCATTCAAGATAGCATGCAAGCGAGCAGATTCATGGAAACCGCATTTTGGTGCAACTGACAGATGAAATCCAGATCCACTGAATAATAAAGAAACTGTAGTGTGTGCCTTTCTAGATATGGAAGAGGCATTTGACAAAACACAATATGAAACTGTCAAATAAGCACTCTGGAAGACGTAGGTGAGTCGCAACTGCTCTCCACCACATATACCCTTATATGGTATGCATCAACTTTGGAGGATGTACACGGAAATAGTGATTCCGATCATTACTTATGGGGCAGCAGATCTAGTCTGGCTTGTGCATGAACTAATCTATCGAAAATACGAAGACTGATGTAGGCATAACAGAACAGGTGACTGGAGATCATACCAATATGAACCAAGAACATAAATAAGATCAAAGTAAGGTACATCCACGGTCGTATATACAGGTCTGGAAACTCGAGGCTGTTTCCTATGTGAGAAGTGTCCGCTAAGCGTCATCTGTTGCGTAATACCAAAAGGATGGCACATGAGTCGAGGGATGTTCTCTGGCACGTATACGACCATAGTCAAAGTATAAAGGTCTGCTGGAGCCTCCTTCTACTCTTTTTAAAATTCGAGTGCAAGCTGATTGGCCGTTTATTTCGTTTATTTAATGTTATTGACGACGACATAATATGATGTTGTTACGTGTCGGCGATGTGATTGGAGGAGCTAGGTGACGTCACCTAGCGCAAGAAACGATGGTAGGGAGGCTCCATCAGACCTTTATACTTTGACTATGGTATACGACCGTGTTTGAACGATATGGCGCCTAATCCTGACAACATACTTCGATCCATGCGCCAGCTGGTGGCTCAGCGAGGGACTACGAGTTTGGCGACATGTAAGAGACTCATGTCAAACATAGAGTTTCCAGACCTGTATATATTACGACCGTGGGTACATCTAATAAGAATGTGAATTTATTGTTGCATCCATAAACCTTTTATCCTAAGGAGACAGAATTGTTTACATTTAAACACGATCAGACATTGCCAAAATTTCGGGCCACTCAGACCACTGTATATTACAAGTATGGCCGTATGGAATGTGCTGTTGCCGGATTAGTTGTTCTTTGTGCCGGATTGAGATTTGTGATTATTATAAAAACGTCCATAGCATTATTTATTGGTTATATTAGATGCAATACTGTTGAAATGTTGTTTTCTCTGAAAAATGTTCCATAATTTATGGTAACCTGGAATATACAATCGAATTATACAATATTTAAACTTTTAAATATAGAACTATTCCATTCCATTGAATCATTTGTTCAGAAGGCGACAACGCCGCGCACCTTTTATGAATGGGGACTTTGTTCTGTACTACGCAATTTGACAGTTTTCGTATTTCTCGTAGCTATTTCGAAGCGGTGTTGTCTTACAAGTGGTTACAATTTTTCAATCATAGTTACTGCGTTGCCAATAAGGAGTAATTATATGACTCGGCGACAAAGAGGTCCGTTGATTTTCTTTGGCATACTTCATGTAGTCATTGCGACAAGTCAAATGGAGTTTTAAGAATGAGATGTTTCGTCTCCTTAGGATAATAGGTCTATTGTTTCAGTACATTTCAAAGCTCTAACATTGACATTTATCACATTAGCCCACTAGCGAATAAGAGTTAGAATAAGCTAATTTTTCCCTCCATAATTTAAATTCTATTTCTTTGTTATAACAAGTGTTTAACAACTTACACTGTGAAGATACTGGAACGTCTGGGAATGTGATGAGTTAGGTTTGGTTCATTATTTTTCTAAAATTGAAATTAAATATAAATTATAAAATGAAACTTAACAATTTTTATGTGAAAATAAGAGCAAATTATTCAGCTCTAAGATTACTGTAATCAAAGTTCAATAAATATCTAGTTGGAGCATAACTTTAAAATAATGCAAGCCAATGTATATTTACCTATATTTTACGATCCTTGTGTACATAGAAATGAAGATCAATTTGATAAAGGTTCGAAATACTAATTTGAATCTGCGACAGTGTACGGTGGGGTTGTGACGTTACACCATCGGAGTCAATTGCGAATGATTTGTCATGTTGTATATATCAAAAATTATCTTGGTCAAGGGTGGTTGTGGAATCTAAAACGTGTGTCTTACTTTACGTTTGAAATAATTATGTCACTGTCATACTGTCATCATCAATAACCTACAAATTTCATACCAATTTATTTCAGTTGTAAAACAATAATGAACTACAAATTAAAAATTATCTTGGTCAAGGGTGGTTGTGGAATGTAAAACGTGTGTCTTTAAATTTTTGAATATGTTTTGTTGTGTCAGAATCTGTTAAGTCATTGTGCTGAAATTTTCTAGTCCAGTTTTTGAATCATGCCTCTTACCACACAGCACAAAATGTTCATGACTGAAGCTTATTTTCGAACGGGTGCGCTAGTTAATAGAAATTGGCAATACAGTCAACGTTTGTGTTTGGACAATTTTCGAGAGCACTTTCCAAACGTGGCAATATTACCGGACAATTTTTATGCGTGCCTTACAAATTGTGTTGAAGTGTTTCGCGAAACTGGTTGTGTGACTCATAAAAAAGGTGCTGATAGACCAAGAGTTCGTATAGAAGAAGTTGTCAATGACGTTCGTCAACGTATGGAAGAGGAGCCTGCAAAACCTTTAAAACGTCTTTCTCAATGCAATGTGCAACCATAACGCCAGAAATGCTGCAAAGCGGTTTTCTCAGCATGAGGATGCGCGTCAACTTGTGCATCAAACAAAACGGGGGACATTTCTAACAATTAATGTAATTTAGTTTTTCTTGTTACTAAAACCGTTATTTCATAATTTGTAGTTCATTATTGTTTTACAACTGAAATGAATAGGTATGAAATTTGTAGGTTATTGACCAAGATAATTTTTGATATCCGGATACAAATCACTAGCGAGTTCACACTGTGGATACACTACACTATAAATAAGAAATGTGATTATTTTTTATTTATAGTAAAATCACTAGTCTTAGTTTGATATTATGTTAATAAATAATCACAAAGTAACGTCTTCATCCATGGTATCTTTGAAACAACGGAATCTTAATCTTATTTCTGGATCAAAAATTCAAATCTCTGTAAGATCATGTAAGTTTTTTATATTGAATGACATGGATTTCGAGGTTGTTTCTAATTAACTTATCTAATATAAAAAAATCAATTTGTTATAAACTGATTTATTTAAACATTTAATAATAAATATTATGCTTACCTTATCTTGTAGGTTGAAACTATTCAAAGTCCAACAAATTCTTGCTGTTTGTATTGCTCCCATGGCGGTAAGAATTATATCCTCAAAGGATTTGAAACAAAACAAAATGTTTCTATGAATTCAGCGTTTACTTGCTGTAATTTTTTTTTAATATGGAAGAATAAAGGAATAAAACAAATTCAAATTTTCACAAAACAAAAAGTTTAATTGCAGACAATTGTTTTCACACATTTTAAGTAAAGTTTATAACCAGCTTTGAAAATTGTCAGTGTGACTTAACAATTAAACTTTGCATTCAGGCAAAATAAAATTTGTGGTTTAAGTTAAATCTTCAATATTTGAAAAAAAAATTGAATCATTGAATTGAGTCACATCTTTAGTTTTCGAATTATAAAAAGTATTTAAATCATGCTTTTGAATCTTATACAAATTGAAAGGATTAGATTAGTCAAAATATGATCATATTTGAACTTAACGATTAACTAAAAAAAAAAAAATACGTGTGGCACTTGGGGACTTCCGCGGTAAAGCTATTGCATAGCATTTTTTATCAACTTATGCAATTATAATTATTTATTTATTTTTTATTTATGCAGTATTTTTTTTTTCTTTGATATTAATTCAAGTTACACTTTTTGAGCGTGGTGAACGATAAGGAAACAAATTTTTTCTTTTATTGAATAAATGAGAAGTTAATATCGTTTAAAATATTTTTATTATCTTACAATACATGTAGGTTATTCAGGAATTTTTATCATTGAAACTATAGGTTTATGGTAACTGAAATAAGAAACATAAGTTTGAGACGTGATATCGTCTAAATATCTGGAAAATACCGCGTTAATGGTGGTCCCATATTTTGTTGTGGATTCTTGTGGATCATTATTCATTTTCAAATTCAATTTTTCCGAAAGAAAAGTTGTCAACCGCTCTGATTTTTCATCAGCGAAGTTGATGTTGAAATCGCCAGCCAAGATAAGTGAAAATTTATTACCATTTGTACCAAGTATTTTCGACCCTTCTTCAGTGTACTCCAGTGAAGTGCGATGAATAAAATGCTCTACCTCGTCCAATTTTGGATTCGGAGAAATGTAAATTGCTACCATGACTCTGTGTAGACCATTTCTAAGTTTACATAAGCACGCACAAATATCTCCAACAAATGAGCGCCTAACATTAACATCGCTAACGTGTGCAATATTTATTTCAATATTCGGAGTCATAATATTAGTAACATTATTATTATTTTGGTAAATAGCTACCCCACCTTTTGGAACAGTATATATACCTACATGTATACTTACGGGGCGCACATGCGGTGAGTGTGGCATCATAAAGATATGATAGATTGATAGATACCTATAGGGATCCGAAATTACATTACCGCCCTCTGGTGTTTTCTACGCCGAAACAACGAATTGTCACAAAAAATATTATTTACATATAAACATATGTATTACTAGAGTTTTTGGAGTATTTTGAAGTAAAACTTAATATATTGTACATTCAGTAGCTTGTAAGAATAATAAACAATAAATGAAACCCCTTTAATAACATTTTTCTGTGCAAAAGAGTAACAAGTTGTATTTCTATTATTTACCTAACATAACCTAACAAGTTGTATTTCTTTTACTGTGTTATACACTTATAAACATTTTCAAGCTTCCTCAATTGTCATTTCTGATCCTTTTACAGGCAGGACATTTTATTTCTAGTAAAGACTTGGATTTACTATTCTCCACAACTACACCATCAGCAGAGTAAGCGAGCCAATAATTTAACCCACTTCAACTACCTTTGTTGTTGAAACTGATATGAATTTTTCTATGGCTTTATCTTCACTCGCAATCCCTGTTTGTGTACTCACTCCTGAACTCTTGCGGATTGAAGTACGTATTTTTATTAGTGGCATAAGTGTATATTTCGTAAACTCTGGAACCTGTTATACGATATTTCCTATGACTTTTCCAGAAATCATAATTAAACTACTTTCCTCACAGATGGAAATATAATCTCCTTCTAAACTTTGGATTGATTATTCTTTTGAAACAGTCGTTCATTTCACATACCTACATTTAATTTGTCAAGCCAACTGTGCAGATTGCTGGTTGACTGTAAGCTGAAAATGTTCCTTATTACTTCTTTGATGTTATCAGTCAATCAGTAACTTTTATTTTCTTTATAATAATCACAATATTAATAATCATATATTGATGTTTTTATGTTAACATAACTTACTTGTAGCAATATAATAATGTTGCCATGACATGTTTACACTGTCCCCCTTGTCTTGCCTTGCATGAACATTTCATTTTGACCTTCTATTTTGAGAGGATCACCTCTTAAATTAGAAACAAAATCAAGATATACGCATTGCTTTATATGTACGTAAACAAATAATGTGACAACTCGTCCGCCATACTGGAATGGTAAACCAGGTACCTAACCATCATTTCAGATCCCTATACACCTATATACTTTCTCACAAACAGCTGTTTACGTATTCGTCCGATTTCGGAGCAGCTCGTCTCGATCTGTGCGAGCTTCGTACAGTCGTACCATATACATACACGTTAAGCGAACGCTTGGCCGAGCTACATGGTAGGCGGAGTGGGGGGTGTTAGGTTATTTTCGTTACGGAATTTCTTGATTCGGTCGCCGCGCTCAAAGCCCGATAAAAGATATATGCAATAGCTCAAAATTAAACAAGCAAGTAACTGGTGAAGTTGGATGAATGTTTGTAAAAAGTCAAAGACACATAGCTGTTAAAGAGTTTATTACTGATTTGTCACAGTTGCCATATAGTGATGCATCAGAGGCAGCAAATTTGGATTACATAAAATATCTCACTCTACTAACTATAAATTCATATTATGCCTTTAACAATGTCCTAAAAAATGAGCACCTCACTCGCATACCATCATCACATTATTAAGAAACTTATTCTAATTATAAAAAAATGGTTTAATATGAATTCATATAAATTATATTTCATAATAGTAGATACATCAACATCGATCATGTTTATTTTATACAAGTGATTCTGCTGGAGCGACCAATAAAAATAAACGAACTGGTCGGTGGGACACGATAATAAATTTCATAGAATATTACAATTAGAACAGATTGAAGTTCTTTACATATAATTAAATGAATAAATACGCCTTCAAATTAAATACACTCAAAAATTTTATTATATTATCTGTACAGCTTTCAAACAATATCAACAATGAAAAACAAGCAATTATTACATACCGTTAGTGAGCATTATTAAGAAATATGTGTACGATTTAATACTCAAGTAAGTGCAGTTCAACCAATTAATAACGTTAACTTCTCTAACTAGGTTGCAATAAATCGAGTACTTCCAGAGTGATTCTAAAAAAAATACACCAGCCACAGAGTGGATCATAAGAAGCAGGAAATACATTTAAGGTAACTGAAAATCGTACATATATTTATGCATAGGCGATGAAATTCCAAGACTGTTGTTTTTCGCACATAATCTAGAGCATTTCCAGTATAAGAAACGTCAAATCTTCAATTCCAACTGCAAAAATCATCTTTCTTCTTGAACAATATGCATCACGAGAGAACATATTTACTCAATAATTTATATAATATTGTAAATTGAATCGCATGCATGACAAAAATCAATGATATACCCGAATCATTTCTCTGTGCAACTTTGTAGGTCCAGCTTTCTGAATTTTCCAAACTTGGTTCAGTTTATATCTCAAAATTAATTTCAAACAATTTCACAACAGCAATTACGAAAATCATGCCATCTGCTCAAGTTCACAGAAACTCAAACCGTCAATAAAACAATGGAAATTATTTGAAAATGAATATTTTTTATTCGATAAAATCAAGAGGCAGATTGAACTTGAAGCAAATCAAGTTAAGAATAGGTCATATTCCTCCAATCAAGGGTGTTCTAGTAAAGTAGTAGTTAACAATATGAAATATGCCTTTCAACTTCAACATTATAATGTGAATGTTATAAAAGTCAGTTTATTTTTTGCTGATGCACATTTTCATTTGATTAAAAGATCATTAAACTTTATGTTGAAAAAAAATATTAAGTTTTTTAAAAGATGTAATAATTTTTTGAATGAATTAATTTTGTTATCAACATTTTCGTCTTTTGTTCATCTTCAAAATTGAAGGGAATTGGTTTAGTTTAATATTACGTGACCAGTTCCCTTGAAGAAGTGAATACTTAGGTCCCTTAAAATGAGCCATTCAATTTTAAACATCATAAGGGGGAAATACAGCAAACCGTCTTTAGCCCTGCCCTGCATGGTATGTTCTTTCCCTTTTCTAGTTCAATACACACTGGATGGGTATTATTTTTACAAATTTTGTGTCTCCATAAGGAAATCATAACAATAACCTAGTTAATGAAGCTGACTCTTTAGAAGGCTTCGAAAAATATACCTAGTGTTTTTAGTCACTGGCAAAATGAAGCGTAGTAAATACATTGTCTTGATTCTTTTCAAAACGCATTAAATTTCTGACAAAATAAGTTGACTGGACAGATAATGTGCTCGCGGCATTTCTCGTAGGATATACAATCCTCAACAAAAACGGTCCAATGTAATTTTCATAAAACTTCATTTTCAAGATAAAAGTTCAAAACTTGACATTTTTTCTTGAATTTCATTTGTTAATGATTGAATAATTATTGTTGCCAGTAAGTAATTGCATCATTGGGTAAAATTCCAAAGTAGTAGTGATAAATAATCTCAAGTAGATGGTAAATTCATTTCAATTAGGAAATTGTTCAGAACATTTGAACTTATATATTATCAAACATCATTTTCTATATTACCAACATCAGACGAACTCGAAGTTTTAACAATGGATGGACCGAATTTTTTTAAATATTTTTGATTTGGTTTGAAAGGATGTTGATTTAAATGACGAATTCGCTTGAATGCCGTATTGTTAAAACGTGCCAATGAATTTTTTTTTTAATGTAATAATTTTTTGAATGAATTAATTTTGTTTTTAAAATTTTCGTCTTTTGTTCATCTTCAAAATTGAAGGGAATTGGTTTAGTCTAATATTACGTGGCCAGTTCACTGTCGAATTTGAGGAAGTGTAAAATACTTAGGTCCCTTGAAATGAGCCATTCAATTTTCTATAAGAGGGAAATACAGCAAACCCCGTTTAGCCCTGTCCTGCATGGTATGTTCTTTCTCTCTTCTAGTTCAATACGCACTGGATGGGTATTATTTTTACAAATTTTGTGTCTCCATAAGGAAATCATAACAATAACATAGTTAATGAAACTGATTCTTTAGAAGGCTTGGAGAAATATACCAATTGTTTTTGGTCACTGGCAAAATGGAGCGTAGTAAATAAATTGTCTTGATTCTTTTTAAAAAGCATTAAATTTCTGACGAAATAAGTTGACTGGACTCGCGGAATTTCTCGTAAAATATACAATCCTCAACAAAACCAGTCCAAAGTAATTTTTATACAACTTCATTTTCAAGGTGTTTCAAGATAAAAGTTCAAACCTCGACATTTATTTTTGAATTTCATTTGTTAATGATTGAATAATCATTGTTGCCTGTAAGTAATTGTATCATTGGGTAAAATTCCAAAGTAATAGTGATATGAACGTCTTAACCACTTAATGCAATTTTTCAAAAACTCATTTCCCCAGTGAGACTTGGCCATAGAAATGGATTTAGCTACCTCTGAAAACTATATGAATATGAAAAAACTTTTTAATTTGTATTGGGGTTCATTTCTACACTTGAATAATCTCAAGTAGATGGTAAATTCATTTCAATTAGGCAATTGTTCAGAACATTTGAACTTATATATTATCAAACATCATTTTCTATTTTACCAACATCAGACGAACTCGAATTTTTAACAATGAATGGATGTTGATTTAAATGACGAATTCACTTGAATGCCATATTGTTAAATGTTTCAACGAATTGCGATAAAACATCACGTTCCCGTTTTTCACATCTTTAAAGATGATTCAAATTTGACTGCTGCTCTCATATATTATCCGATGTTAAAAAACATCATTATACAACTATTCATGTCATGCCAACATTGTCACTTGAAATTTTTCACATCTGATATTTCTAAAGAAAAACATAACTAGAACTAACTGTCTTTGACGTCTCAACAGCTTTAAATTAGGAATTTCATATATTTGAAAGAGATTGATCGTACAAAGGCAACACAGAATTAAAATCCTCACTTTCATACTTTCTAGCAACTAAAACCTGAGAAGAAAAATTATCATATTTGCTCTCACTCAACCTTCTCTGGACCGTTAGTTTATCCAAATCCCATGTGAAAATAAGACTCCAAACAAATCATCAGAAGTGCAGATACTCGTCATCACATAAAACCTTACCAATAAAGAAAAACTACCACCAACGACAGTTTATATTTTGCTGTAATTATTGATTTTATTAAAATAATTAAAATTTCCTGTAATTATAAAATATTCGAATTACAGGGAACAATAATTCAAGATCCTGTCACATCAGTCATTGTTCTTTCTCTCTTTCAGATTAACAAAACACATTTAATTTATATTGAACATGAAACTATGTGCGAAAAACAGCCTCCATATCAAATACAATCAAATTAAACTATCAACAAATAAACTTTAGCGATTATATATCCTAAACAGATGCAATTTTATATACAAGTAAACATACGTCACGCCGCCTATGTGCTTATAGACCACAGCTAATAGGTTAACTGGGTGAAAACAAAAATTGGGGAAGGAGAGAGATATAGACATTTTACATCGTTAATGAGGGAGTGGAGTGTGACTGGGCCTGTAAGAGGGTAGAAGAGTTTGCCTGCAAAGGGATATTTCCTTCGTGGCGCGTGAGAATTATTAATTAGCAACATCAGTCTCAATTGTAGATTTTGATGGCCTTCTCCAAATAGTTAAAACGGGACCGTTTCGGCGCTTTGTTAACGTGGTCCAAACCTAACCAAGGCCTAGGGCTAGCAGCTGAAATAAAACAATAATATATAATACATTTCTCCAATGGGAAGTTCAATATTCTCAATAGGGTTCTAAATGACAAACAGTATCGTAGCTTTCTCTACGTCAACAGCAAACGACCAAAATATTTATTTTTTTGGTGTTTAGACCTTCTTGCTATTACATTATGCAAATATGAAGTCTGAGCAACGACTGCAAATAGTGCACATTCATTATGAAAATAGCTGTGTTCGATGTACGATCGACATAATCATCCATCGTATATGACGAAATGAAACGCTCTCTTGATTCAACTTACTCGCTTCAGCTGCATTTTCATTATAGTCAGAGAGCTGTAGGCCAATTTCCTTACAGGTATTTGAAGCTTCCGCTTCAATGATAGTACATTGGTCAAAGGTGCCCCGAAACCCCTGACGAATTTTAAAACTTTCCCAGGTGAAATGTAGGGTGCCCTAGGGCACCCTGAAGTGTAGTTAGTTTTTTTACAAGTCCGGTAAGCCTCTGCTTTTTTATTTAAAGTTTGATATGGTCAAAACCATACTCCCTTACAAATTGCAGACATGGAAATGGTCCAGATCCTAAGATAAGGCGCAAAAACCGCGAATTTTAAATTTTCCCTGATGGCAGTGGAAAACGTTGTTGGTGAAAAATCCGGTAAGTGCCTCAAACTTTGCCTACATAGCTTAGGCTGTAAAAAAAGTGAATAAAACCACAAGCATAAATGTTAGTAGTCATGGAAATTATTGGCGCCAACAATTATTTAAGCACTTACCGGCTCGTATCGAAAAAAGTGAAATAAGAAAGTTGTAGGTATCAAACAGTTCCATCGATTTGCTTCTATGATAATTATCGATATCTTTCATACTTTCAGAGTTATATTGAAAAAATCAAAAATCTGGGAAAAAACCGTTAAAAATCTGGAAATATATCGATTTTTCAAAAAAAAAAGGGGCTCTCATAAATTGACTAGATCTTCTCAGCGGATCGTACTAGAGTTACGATTCCGGGCTTATTTTCTTCCTGAAGCCTTGTGCTATAATGTTATTGAAGAAATACAGCAATTTTTTGAATTTTAAAGGTGGAAAAATGACTTCGAAAAAATTGTACCTTTTTTGAACATGTTTGTTTCAGATAAGTTTTACAATTTTCATTTTAGGGAAACGTCTTTGACGAAAACCGATTCCTGACATTTTTTCACGAATTATCAAAAAAAAATGTTTCATCTACGACCTTCTGGAATAGAGATAATTTTTTTATTTCAAAAAAGTCTATAAGACGCAATAAACATTTTACAGAAGTGTACGTTATGGATGTTGATGTTAAATACCTACATTTTCAATAAAAAAAATACTAAGATATTTTTTATTGATTTATAGTATTAGAAATTGAATAACAAAGTGAAGCGTACGCAGCTGCCGGAGCGTGCGACGGAGTGGGATAAGCTGATTTCGTGCGTTCAAACTGGCTTGTGCTTGCAAAATCTTCAATATCTAGGCTTTTGGATCATGTACAAAAATCCTTTTGTACAGGGTCCGGCAGTGAAACGGAAAGATTTCGTAGTAATTTTATTGTTGAAGAATATTTTTTCAAATAATTTTTAATACATTAATGGAAAATAAGAGAGTAGCCATTTGGTTTACAATGTCAAAAAAAATATTTTTTAAATACTACATTCGCCAAATGTCCTCCGTTACAATTTATGCATTCTTGGAGTCGTGCCTGAAAGTTTTGCATAACTCTGCGCAGCATATCAACAGGTATTGCTGCAATCTCGTCACGAAACCGTTGTTTGAGAGCTGGTTTTGTCCTGGGTGGATCATTTGCAAACACATTCGTCTTTAGGTATCCCCAAAGAAAGAAGTCGCAGGCGGTTAGGTCGGGAGACCGAGGGGGCCAACTGATATTCTCGTTTCGAGAAACGATATGCCCTGGGAACAAAGCATTTACAGCATTCATTGAAATTCTTGCAGTGTGACTTGTTGTCCCGTCGTGTTGAAAAAGTGTGTTCATTCACTGGAAAGCCTTCAAGTTGTGGTGTGAGAAAATTCTGAATCATTGCAACGTATCATACAGAATTGATGGTAACGGCATTTTCAGCATCATTTTCAAAAAAATATGGACCGATAATTCCATCAGTCGAAATCGCACACCATACTGTCACTTTTTGAGCATGAAGAGGTGTTTCATGAAGCAAACGAGGGTTTTCTTACTCCAGTATCTACAGTTTTGTTTATTAACAAAACCACTCATTCACAAATTGTTAATTTGGTTGTCATTTTCTTCCAGTCTGGCAAGCATAATCTGACGGATAAGCTGTGGATAATCACTCGGATGAAGTGATTGCGCAACCTGTATTTTGTAAGGATGATAACCCAGATCCTTATGGAGAATCCTTCTTATCGATCTGTCACTTATTCCAACACGTGTGGCCTGACGAATGGCCGATCGGCGTGGACTTGCTTTTCGAACACGTTCGATATTTTCAGGGGTTCGAACTGTTTTGTCACTACCACTCCTTTTTTTATACGTCGATCCTGTTTGTTCGAGGTTGTTTACCCATTTTTTTTATCGCATTATCTGACGGAACAGGTTGGTTGCGCGGTATGTTATAATGCCGTCGGAAGTCACGACGCGTTTGCACTAAACTCTCACCATTTTAAAAATAGGCTTTAACTGCGTAACCACGATGCTCACCAGTCCAACGCTTCATTGTAAACTAAATGGCAAATCATGCAGGTCTTGGCAAGTCGGCTACTTTCTTCCGCACCACTTCGCGGCGCGTTGCATACCCTACCTCAAATCTTTCCTTTTCACTGCCGGACCCTGTACTTAATCTGAGGAATATCGTTTTTTGCTTACTGAATCATATTGACAAGCTTGTTGTGCGACACTTGTGAAATTATAATCAAATAATTGTTAAAGAGATCCGCAAGCTTAACGTCAGTATGATTCACTAAGCAAAACATTTGAGGTATTACAAGGAAAATACGGTTTCGATTATAAATAATAATTTAAACGACGTAAAAGTAAAACAAATTAGAAATGTAAAAAAAAATATTTTCGAGTCTATTTTGCTTCTAAGGCGAAAATATATACGATATTCGTGCTTATTTCGATTTTTATACGTGATCCAAAAGTCAAGATATTGAAGATTTTGCAAGCACTAGCCACTTTGAACGCACGAAATCAGTTTCTTCCACTCCTGCGCACGCTCCACCAACCGCGCCACTTCTCAATATTTACTATAAATCAATAAAACATTTCCTAGGTATTTAACATTAGCATCCATAAAACATAATTCTGTAAAATGTTTATTGCGTCTCAGATTTTTTTAGAAATAAAAAAATTATCTCTGGTCCAGAAGGTCGTAGATGGAAAATGTTTTTGGTTATTCGTGAAAAAATGTCAGGAATCGATTTCCGCCAGACATTTCCCTAAAGTAAAAATTGTAAAACTTGTCTGAAAAAAACATGTTCAAAAAAGGTGCAATTTTTCAAAGTAATCTTTTTACCCTCAGAATTTGATAAATCGCTATATTTCTTTATTGACATTACAGCACAACTCTTCAAGAAGAAAATAAGCCCAGTATCGTTACCCTAGGACCATCCGCTGAGAAGATCTAGCCAATTTATGAGAGCGCCTTTTTTCGAAAAATCGAATATATCTCGAAAAATTCAAATTGATAATTTTGAATTAAAAAAAAAATGTCTTCCTAACATTGCCATGGACTATACGTACAGCAAATAGCAAGTATTGAAACGTGATAGTTACCAATTTCTCGATACCCCGATTTTCAACAGTTTTTTCAATATAACTCGAAAAGTATGAAAGATATCGATAATTATCATAGAAGCAAATCGATGGATCTGTTCAATACCTACAACTTTCTTCTTCAACTTTTTTCGATCCGAGCTATAGTTTTTTACTTACTTAGGAAAAACCGCTTTTTGCAAATTTGCCAATTTTTTAGGTTATTTTCGCCATTTCGGATCGAGTTGCATGAAACAGCAACTCACCTTTAAATTTAATTTCCTATACGCTCATATTTTATTTTCCAGTTATTAATTTCTGCAAATTCAACATTAGGCCGTCGTTTTTTGGTTCGACTAATCGGGCTTGAACGGTTTAAGCGTGCGCAGATGGTGCCTTAACCATGAATCAATTTATTGTAACACATCTTTAGTTTTCCAATATAATAAATAAGGATACGTTTGAAACAGCAAATGCATATGACTTGATTGCCCTATTCAGTTGAAAACTATTAATGTGCACCTGATAGAGGCATGTTGCCTGAGCTGATAAATAATACATCAGATTTAAAGAATCAGAATCGTTAATTAAATGAAAGAATAAAAGATCAAACTCACTTGGGTTAGGAACTGGTCCGAAATCAGAAAAGCTTATCACATAATCATCTTCCTGTATGAATTGTGGTCTACCCATTGTAACAATGGCAAATTTAAATTTCTCCCATTCTTTTTCAGGCACAGCCAATTTCTTCTGTATACGCTCTGGAATAAAATCGAGATATAGCCGGATAAAGTTTTAAATGAATTTCCTTCCTTACCTTTCACCTTTGCAAAAGGTTCACCCTGTTTAATCTTAATTAGGAAAGGAATACCGAAAGTAGAGAATACTTCTTTGTGGAAATGGGCACAAGATATGAGCATTTCATCTTCTTGTATGTGTAATTCTTCCCTTGGAACCTCTTCAACCCTATATATTTTAGTCGAAACTATTGGCAAATTTTCTAATGGAGTTTCTTCTTTAGGACCTAACACTACTTTATTGCAATTCACTTCTGTTAACCTGTAATAATTTTTTCAAAATATAATACTAATATAATCAGGGTGACTTCTAAAGCTTATTTTAGAGTGCACGGATACCCTCGCTGAATTAGCCGGAAGGAACAAACTTCTGGTAGTATGGGTAACTACCCACGCTGGCGTGAAAGAAAACGAACTGGCTGTTGAATTGATCAGACCAAACGGAGTTCCCTAGACCCCCCTGACCCTGAATCAGCGATCGGAATCTCATCGACCACGCCCTCAGAGAGCTTCTGGATAGATATTAGCTCTCGGTTTTGCGTAGTGCTCCCAGTATGAGGCAGGCGAAATTCCAGATCGCGGAGTTCTCGCGCAAACGCCCGAAAACCTTTCTCTCTACGAGCAGAAGAGGCTTAAAACTGGTGACAGTACTCCTCACAGGATACTGTCATCTGAATAAACATCTACATTTAAAGGCCATCGTCGATGACTCAGGTTGTAGTAGACGCGGGAAGCAGACGAAACTGCCTCTCATATCCTTGTAGAATGTCCAGCATTGGTTTCTCTTAGACTACAACACCTCGGCAGCGCATACATGCCGCCTGAAGCCATAAGAAACATCAGTCCACGCAGAATCCTAGCCTTCGGCCTTCTGGACTGAGTCTCGAATCAAGGGGCGCACAATGGACCCCAATCAAGCGGTCTAAGTGATCTGGACTTGTCTGCCACCGTTTCATTGAATTCTATAAATTCAAGACGACTGGTAATTGATGGTTATTCTAACTGAAACATGAATTTCAAAGGAAATCATGAGCATTCTTTCTAAGGTTCCAAAGATTATAAAACAACTTCGTTGTTTGTTCAATTGTGTTATCAGTATTTATTTAATTTTCAAAATTTCATTCAAATAATCCGTAATTCCTGTTTTCAATCTATCCTCATTTGAATGTGACTAAAATGTCGAGTTTATAGTCGTTTTCAGCTAATCTTACGATTTTATCGTTATTATGGTCTTCAAATGCATACATATATTTTTGAATTATTGTTATGAACAAATTATTTATTAATAATTATACGAATTGGACCAAAACGTCGAGTTTATAGTTGTTTTCAGCTAATTTTGGGCCTCTTCAGTACGATTTTATTGTTATTATAGTCCTTTAGAATTGTTATAAATAAATTATTTATTAATAAATATATGAATTGTCCCAAAATTTCAATTGTTAAGTGTTTTTAAAATTAATGTATTAATAGTCAAATAATTGAAATAACACAAAAATAGTGTCAAGTCTTAATAAAATAACAAATTATTTGATAAGAAAAAATAGTTTAATTCAAACGTATCACGAATAATTCTCGCAATAATGCCACGAAAAGAATATTCATCAGGGAATTTTAAATGAACCCTAAGATGAACGAGAATAAAATATTTTTCATTTGTTCGTTTCAAAATAGAAATTTTCTTGTAACATACTGTTAAGAAAACTCTTATTCGATTTTTATTAGCCCCACGCTGTGGTGATAATTATTATCTATCTTTTGATTTTTTATTTTTGATTGATAATTATTACTTATGTTTGAACTTTTAATTTGTCTCGACCAATCAGAATTGAGTATTCTATAAATTTTGAATTATTGAAGATTTTCAACTTATTTAATATGATGATGATTCCTGCTTTTTAAATTAATATTGCCTACATTTTTCCCCACACTTTGGTATAAGACAACCTATTATTAGGTTATTATTAACATGATTATTCCAATATTTATGGCAATTTTGACAGTTGTCATTCTTAAAAACTAATACATAATATAATATATCAATAACATTTCTTTAACATTATATAACTCAAATTTACTAATCCTAACTTATATCTATAACATTTTTCAATAGTTTGTGCTATCTTATGATAGTTTTGTAATCATTTCAATTATGATTTCTGCTTTCGTAACACTGTACGTTTAATCACTTTCACTGTTTTCTTGTCTTTACACTTCTTATTCTATTTGCATTTTTGTTTATTTTGTTCTACATTGTTTATTACATTATACTAACTATTACTTAACTTTTAATATTGTTTTTAATTCCATATGATATATTTTAATTAATCTTTTCTGATTTTTAATGTTCGGTAAGTTTCTAATTTTTATCATTTTATGTTGTTTATGAAATGAAATCATTACAATACATATCTTTTTTTTATATAGTTTATTTGACTAATACATTAATTTTAAAAACACTTCACCCTTGGAATTTTTGCGCAATTCCTATATTTACTGATAAATAATTTGTTTATAGCAATTAAAAAATTTATCTATGCATTTAAGGACTATAATAACAATAAAATCATACTCAAAATTAGCTGAAAACGACTATAAACTCGACATTTTGGTCAAATTCGTATAATTATTAATAAATAATTTATTTATAACAATTCAAAAATTAATGTAATGACCATAATAACAATAAAATCGTACTCAAGACGGCCAAAATTAGCTGACAACGACTATAAACTCGACATTCTGGTCAAATTCGTATATTTATTAATGAAAAAAAATTGTTTATAACAAATTAATAAATTAGCGGGTATACATTCGACGATATAGACGACAAAATCGAACTCAGAAGGCCAACATTATTCGAAAATGATCCTAAACTCGTAGTTTTGGTCGAATTCGTCTTTTTGTTAATAAATAAATTGTTTATAACAAATGAAGTTAATTCAACTACTTGTTTAACTATTCTCATTTGTTCACTGACTAACAAACACTCACCTCAACTTTCCGGTACTATTTTCTCCAAATTCTATTTGTTTCTTCGCCTCCTCTAACAGATCCGCTACCGTGCCTCCTTTGTTCGGATACAAAATCAGTTCTTTCTCTTCTTTCATCTTAGGGCCGACGTAGATACATTTGAACTGTTTTTTATTCTCCAATTCGTTAACCCTGATACTCAGTTGTTGATAAAATATTTTCTTGGGTGCCTTCGGTTTAGAGAACACTAATAAATCCTTCAAGGTACCTTCAAACGTGCAACGCAACGCGGTTCCTGGAGTATCTTTGTAACTAGAAAAAAAAAACCGTACAATGTCGTAAGATATTCGAACCACGATCGAACAAGAAACGAACCTTTGGCACTTGAAAAATTGTAATAAATACGGGTCGGTGCCGACTCTCTGCGCGACTGCTCGTGCCAACTGATCGTAGGTCATCCGTTGGGACAGCTCCATAGTGAATCCTTGATCGTTCGGAATACATTTATCAAGAAACGTAACTTCTACTCTATAGAATAAATCTTTGAAATAGTCAATGCAAGTTGGAAGATCCGAGAGTTCTTCACGTTCTTCCTTCTCAAAAACTATAATATCACCATCCATCAATTCTTCTAATACCTTTAAAATGTTAAGGACTGTTGTAAACATATTCATTACAATATAGAGTTGACACAATTTTGATCGGAATATAGTACAACCTCGATATGTTGACCACACGCTAAATATCCAAATATCCGATGCCTGGAGAAACCATGAGGAAGCCATCATAGCTTTTGTTTGTGGTCGTCAGAAAATAACGAGCAGGCCTTCAAAGCTTATGGCTGAAAGGTTTAAAACGAATGATGGTCCCTATGAACAGATTACCAGGAACCCTTTATCCAAATGCGTTAAACTAGTAAATAATTCATTAAAATCGTGTTCAGCGGTAATCTCCGATAATTTAAAATATAAACTTAGATTTGCGAATCTTCATCTTCCTAAACTATATTGCTTATTAGTCCTGTCGTCCTGCAATTGAGCTACACTATTTTTTCCACATCTCTATTTTATGATTGATATTTATGTTTTTTGGGTCGCTGATCACGAATATGGGGGTTAAAAAATCGTAGACCCATGGCGTTCCGAGATATTGGCCATTTTTGACCCAAAAATCCCCATTTTTGAATTTTTTTTTCGTTTTGAATGTACTGTTTATGTAAAAAAATTAAATACTATCAACGTAATAATGAATTTCAGATTTATTATTGATAATTTTCATAATAATTAAAATAATTAATAATAAATAAATTTTTTTTGACGATAATAATAAACGGTGAAAATTCTTTTTAAATGTGAATTTTCCCAAAACGATTTAAATGAATTTTATAAAACTGAGGTTGAGAAATTATTCAGAAATTTTATATCAAATATATGCTCCTATCTTTTTTTTTTTATGATAATAATAAATGGTAAAGACCGGTGCAAATAGCGCTGAACCGGGAGTTACATTATTAGATGATAATGAATTTGCAATAAATGACGATTTCGATGATAATGATGATGATCGTAATTATACTTTTCTCAAAATTTTCCTATAAAAAAAAATACAGAAATTATTATTATTATAATTATTTTTCAATTCGTCAATAATAAAATGCATGTTCATTACTAGTTTATTGATTATTTTTCATTTTTTCAATTAAATAATACCTAAAAAAAAACCGTTATCATTAAAAAAAATATTATTTTAATTATTATGAAAATTATCAATAGATATTTGTTTTTTGGGTCGCTGATCACGAATATGGGGGTTAAAAAATCGTAGACCCATGGCGTTCCGAGATATTGGCCATTTTTGACCCAAAAATTCCAATTTTTGAATTTTTTTTCCGTTTTGAATGTATTGTTTATGTAAAAAAATGAAATACTATCAACGTAATAATGAATTTCAGATTTATTATTGATAATTTTCATAATAATTAAAATAATAATATCTTTTTTTGACGATAATAATAAACGGTAAAAATTCTTTTTAAATGTCAATTTTTCACCAAACGATTTAAATGAATTTTATAAAACTGAGCCAGAGGTTGAGAAAATATTCAGAAATTTTATATCAAATATATGCTCCTATCTTTTTTTTTATGATAATAATAAATGGTAAAGACTGTGCAAATAGCGCTGAACCGGGAGTTACATTATTAGATGATAATGAATTTGCAATAAATGACGATTTCGACGATAATGATGATGATCGTAATTATACTTTTTTCAAAATTTTCCTATAAAAGAAAATACAGAAATTATTATTATTATAATTATTTTTCAATTCGTCAATAATAAAATGCATGTTTATTACTAGTTTATTGATTATTTTTCATTTTTTCAATTAAATGATACCTAAAAAAAAACCGTTATAAAAAAAAATATTATTTTAATTATTATGAAAATTATCAATAGATATTTATGATTTTTGGGTCGCTGATCACGAATATGGGGGTAAAAAATCGTAGACCCATGGCGTTCCGAGATATTTGCCATTTTTGACGCAAAAATTCCAATTTTCGAATTTTTTTTTCGTTTTGAATGTATTGTTTATGTAAAAAAATGAAATACTATCAACGTAATAATGAATTTCAGATTTATTATTGATAATTTTCATAATAATTAAAATAATAATATCTTTTTTTTGACGATAATAATAAACGGTAAAAATTCTTTTTAAATGTCAATTTTTCACCAAACGATTTAAATGAATTTTATAAAAGTGAGCCAGAGGTTGAGAAATTATTCAGAAATTTTATATCAAATATATGCTCCTATCTTTTTTTTTATGATAATAATAAATGGTAAAGACTGTGCAAATAGCGCTGAACCGGGAGTTACATTATTAGATTATAATAAATTTGCAATAAATGACGATTTCGATGATAATGATCGTAATTATACTTTTTTCAAAATTTTCCTATAAAAAAAAATACAGAAATTATTATTATTATAATTATTTTTCAATTCGTCAATAATAAAATGCATGTTTATTACTAGTTTATTGATTATTTCTCATTTTTTCAATTAAATAATACCTAAAAAAAAAACCGTTATCATAAAAAAATAATATTATTTTAATTATTATGAAAATTATCAATAATAAATCTCAAATTCAGTATTATATTGATAGTATTTCATTTTGTATCTAAACAATACATTCAAAACAAACAAAAAAATTCAAAAATTTGAATTTTTTTTTAATCTACCTTACCGACGCTCGAATTTTGAGCGCGTTTGTATTTTTTTGCTCCGGTTTTTGTTATACCTCGCGCTATAATTTTTTAAAGATATGTGGAGGTCGAAGATTTAGGGTTAGATAGCCAGAAGCCTCTTCTGTAATAATTTTTTTAATTTTTTGATTAGGGTCAAAATTGGGCTCCCTGTGGGCCCAAACCTACATCGAAGGATACCTCAAGTTCTACTTATCCAAAAAAGAACTACGGGGGCTTGAAATACTCGTAGAACGGTCCTCTATTTGCATGTAAAATTTTATTTTCATTCGAGTATTCTAACCTAAAAATTATTAATTTTTTCTGGGACCTTGATTCTTTAAAACGGTCCCATTTCTCCATTTTTCAATTAAGCTGCTTGGATTTTGGATGTGTTATAGAGGATATCAAACGCTTCAATTCGCATTTTAGTCTGGGTTAAAAGACTCATTTTTAACGGATTTATATAATGAAAAATCCATGTTTTCTAAGATGGCGGGTTTTGGCCCAAAAAGAGATAGATAAAAAAACAAAAATTCGAAATTACACATAAAATACTACCATTGCGCAGAAAATAAAGTTCTTAGAGCAAAAATTCAATTTTTATGTTACCAAAAAAAAACACAAAATGGGCCTTATATCAAGCCCCGAATAACTTAGAGACTTCTACTTGTCGCCATTCGACGCATTTTTCGTTTCTCTGCAACTTTGCTCACCACTGTTTAGTCGATAAAGTGTCGTTTTCCTTTAAATCGTCAAAAAACGACCAAAACTTTCTGGGTCAAAAATGGTCAATACCTCGGAACGCCATGGGTCTACGATTCTTCAACACCCATATTCGTGATCAGTGACCCAAAAAACATCAATATCAATCATAAAATAGAGATGTGGAAAAATTTCCAATCCAAATTGCAGGACAACTGGACTAAGATTGAATCCATAGTATTTTGGCACAGTATTGTATAATAAATTACTTAACCAACTAAAACTATGGCAAGATTACAAAACATTTTTAAAACAGCTCAACAATGTTTATTCGATAGAAGTTTTTTTAAATAAATAACCATGTAATTTTATCTCTATTTGTTTTGTGTTTTACCGTTAAGTGTTCTTTAATAAATTGTAAGAAACTGTTTTTTTATCCATTTGTTAGTATTATTATATCATTTTAGTATTTAGATGACTTATCCTATATTCAATTTCTGTAATCTATTGGATGAATAAATTCTTATTTTTATAAAATAAGATCTTACCTTCTCTAGTGGATCGGTGAAATTAACTATTTTCTCGATCATATTTGGCCTAATTTCTTCGTACAAAACCAATTCGGTATCTGGAGGGAAACCAGCCCTTTCGTTAAGTAATGGCGTAAGATCGGTTATCTTACTGGTAACGGGCAGATAGCTGTGCCCGCAGTAATGTATCTTCTTCTGTTTGGGATCGTACATCTTGAAGAACAATAGCACGTCCGATACCTTGTCGAAGATGGGAAGCGCGTGCATTCCCGAATCGGGCGGCATCAATTCGAGGAAGATGTTCCAGGGGTTCTGGCTTTCGGCCACCTCGACCACGTGCTTGTGCAGATCGGCCTCCAGATCCAAAATGCTGGGACGCAGAGTCTGATTCGAGCGGAGACAAAACGGCCAAGGTCGTATCTGTTCGGGCGGATACTTGAAGGCGTCCGCCAACATCTCCAACATCTCCGCGACGGTGGCCATTTTCTTGATCTTAAAAACTCTGTACAGAGCTCTCTCTGTGTCGTACAGATCGTTTCCTTGATGTCCGTCGAAAGAATCTTCCAAAAGTACGTTTATCGTCATGTACAGATGGGCTTCGTTGCGTTCCTTTCGCCTCACTTGTTCCATTCTCTTTTCTTCTTGGAGGCGGTCAGCTAATTCGCTGGGAATATCGGCATCCGTAACCTGAAATAATTAAATATTATTCGAGTCGCAAATAATCGAAATCTTCATCTTCCTTCTACTGCCGACCGATGTTACAACACAGAATTTGTGCTAGCGCTCGCAGTGGCCGAACTAGAAATCGATGAAAGGTGTTTATACGTAAAACCCGCACAGCGTAAACAATATAAATATAAAAAAGTGCATTTATTGTTTGCTCCAAATATTTTGTTCTTGTTGCTGCTCTCGTTAACCGACAATATTGTTCGCTATTACGAGACAAGAAAAGAAGTGGAATTTATAGCTGTGTAGTTGGGCGCAACCAGTCCGATGTTGACATCAAGAAGTAGAAGAAGGTAGAGGAAAAATTTGAAAAAATATCAGGTGGATGTAAAAGAACGAAATAAAAGTTTCTATTATTCCCAACACTTTACTCAATTGCGATTTGTAAAGAGTTATTTCGGAAAAACTGAAAAAAAAACAGCTTTCTTTATATTATAGCGCTTTAAAAATTCAGACGTATACATTGAGGCCTTCTAAACAATTTTTGTTTCTTGAATTTTTTTCTAACATGCATATTTTCCGAGTTACAGACAGTTCTAAGAAACAAAAATCCGGTTCCGAAGTTGTAGAATTTCGGTGAAAATTAAAAAATTAATAATATCTTTTTGGGCCCAAAATAGTATGTTCATACTCTTGCAAAATTTTTCTGAAAAATAAAAGTGAGGAGCGGAAATGGAGAAGGTAGAGAGAAAATCTGAAAAAATTCAGGTGAATGTAAAAGAACGAAATAAAAGTTTTCATTACCAACTTTCTGCTCAATTGCGTTTTGTTCGAGTTATTCTGGAAAAACAGACCTTTCTTTATTAAAGCGCTTGAAAAAATTCAGACGTATACATTGAGGCCTTCTAAACAAAACGTTTTCTAACAAACATGCATTTTTTCCGAGTTACAGACAGTTTTAAGAAACAAAAATCGCGTTCCGAAGTTGTAGAATTTTGGTGAAAATGAAAAAACTAATATCTTTTTGGGTCCAAAATAAGATGTTTATACTTTTGCAAATTTTTCTGAAAATAAAAGTGGGAAGCGGAAACGAAAAAGGTAGAGAAAAAATCTGAAAAAATTCAGGTGAAATAAGAAACCGAAGAATTGTTATTGAAGCGCTTAAAAAAAATTGAAAAAATTCAGACGTATACATTGAGGCCTTCTATTTTCTGAGTTACAGACAGTTCTAAGAACAAAAATCGGCTTCCGAAGTTGTAGAATTTAGGTGAAAATGAAAAAATTAATAACAACTTTTTAGGCCCAAATTAATATGTTCATACTCGGAATTGAAGAAGAAAAATATCAGGTAGTTGTAAAAGCACGAAATAAAAGTTTAACATTTCCAACTTTTTGCTCAATTGCGTTTTCTTTGACATTATAGCGCTTAAAAAAAAATTAAAAATTTGACATATACATTGAGACGTTCTAACCAATTTTTGTTTCTTGAATTTTTAAATTGAATATTTTTAAAGTGCAACAATGTCAAAGAAAGGAGTGGTTTTTCATGTTTTTCCCGAATAACGCAAAAAAAAATTGGATTCCGATCATACATTTACCTGATTTTTCTCTATCTGTAATTTCCCCTTCTCCACTTTTATGATTTTTCAAGTGTGTATTATTTTTTCAGAAAAATTCGCAAGAGTATAATAAACATCTTATTTTGGCCAAATAAAGTAAGTATATAATTTTTTTTTGATTTTCCCCCAAATTACGAAACCCGTGAGAAAGGAGTGTTTTTCTAACCCTTTCGATCATTTCTTCATTTAATTTTTTCTTTATCTTTCCTATTGACCTGAATTTTTTCTCTACCTTCTTCGTTTCCACTTCCCACTTTTATTTTCAGGAAAATTTGCAAGAGGCAAAAGATATTATTTATTTTTTCATTTTCACCAAAATTCTACAACTTCGGAACCCGATTTTTGTTTCTGTACTCGGAAAAAATGCATGATTGTCAGAAAAAAAATTGAAGAAACAAAAATTGTTTAGAACGCCTACGTCTGACTTTTATCAATTTTTTTGACTAATTTTTTATAAAGCGCTATAATATCAAAGAAAGGTGTTTTTTCGAGTTTTTCTGGAATAACTTGAACAAAACGCAATTGAGTAAAAAGTCGGAAATAAAAAAAACTTATTTCGTCCTTTTACATCCACCTGAATTTTTTCAGATTTTTTCCCTACCTTTTTCATTTCCGCTCACCATTTTTATTCTTCAGAAAAATTTGCTAGACTATAAACCTCTTATTTTGGGCCCAAACAGATTTTATTTATTTTTTCATGTTCAACCAAACCTAACTTCGGAACCCAATCTGTTTTTTAATTCTTTTTAACTCTTCTATTAACAGCATTACTAACCCAGTGCACAAGGTTTCATCGAAATTCATTTTGTAGAAGTCAATTAAGAGATTTAGGTCATTTTAGCGCTTCGTTGACTGGACATAGGGTTGTACCGGGATATCAAAAATTATCTTAGTCAAGGGTGGTTGTGGAATCTAAAACGTGTGTCTTACTTTACGTTTGAAATAATTATGTCACTGACTGTCACACTGACATCATCAATAACCTACAAATTTCATACCTATTTATTTCAGTTGTAAAACAATAATGAACTACAAATTATGAAATAAATTATGTGAACTTTGAACCTTTGAGGTCGTGATAGTCACAATCCTGGTCAAAAACTGTTTTGAAATAGTTAATTTTCCGTAAATCAAATGACGTTCACGTGAGAAGCCCGTAGCACGCACGCGAGTTAGAAAAGTGCAAACTGGTTGTACCTAATACGGCTTTACGACGACTTTTCGCGTGCCGTTTTCGCTCCATGTAGTTAGATTTAGTATCGGACCGCGCCCGACGGCCCTTCTTTTATCGATGAATGTCCATTAAATAGGAAAATTCAATTAAAACAGTTTGAGCTATTCTCAGATCTCAGCTACGTAAAGTAAGACACACGATTTAGATTCAACAACCACCCTTGACCAAGATAATTTTTGATATCCCGGTAGTTTGCAGACCTCCGCAACATATACAATATAATACAATCACCAAAGAGAATTCTTTGCGTACATAATGTGACAACATAAATTTATCCGATGTGGCTGACATCCACGTTTTCGGATGCGTGACCGATCATTAGAAATGAAAATATTTTATATTTATACTCACATCTTGCAGCACATTGTGTAATTCCGAATCCCTTATGTACACCAACATGTAAGCGTTCGTGCAATGTTTAACGGTCATGTTCATATCTTCGTCCTGTCCACCGAAATTATGGTCGATGGCTTCTTGCTTGGTACAACGGGAAACGACGTCATCATCGAACTTGCACCATTTACCATCACCTAAATCACACGCAACGTAAAAACCCGAACAAATGTATCAATTCAAAGCGGTATAATTACCTCTAGGATTAATAAAAACGACATAATGACCGCCATGATTATCACCAGAATGTACAAGAACCGCGTGCAGAGTATAGTTAGCGGGATTGTTCGTGTCGGATTCTTGGATGTATTCGTCCAGGGAGATTTTCTCGTAAAATTCGAAACGATCGTTGAATTTGACCGAACAATCCGTTATGGGATCGTATTGGAATCGCATCAGGTGCAAATGCAAAACGGGCGGAAACGTCGAGAATATAACTCCCTTTTCCGCATCTTGCAAACCGTGCTCGCCGGCATCGTACTTGTTATCGCCATCCAGGGTTTCCTTAGCGACATAGTCTTTGAAGGATTCATCAACTGAAACAAAAACGATGAAGCTTGGAGGTTTTATTCAAGCGAACGAAAAAAAAGTACGTACTGTTTTTCTTTCCTTTGATGTTGAGTTGAATGTCGTAAAACGTTTCGGAACGGGTACTTGAATATACCACATTTTTACATCTTATGTACGAAATCATTTTCCCTTCAAACAATTTAGGCACTGTGCCCTCCACGCAAGTTCCTTTCATCTTACTTTCTAATTTATCCAACAACACCTAGCAGAGGAAAGCATTATTAGTTATCATTAATACTAAATTTATACACAATCCAATAGTTAGTATACGAGGGCAGGGTGAAAAAAAGTCCGGTGAAAAATGAATTATTTAGTCGAAACTTATTTTATTTCTCAACATAATCTCCTTGTAGCCCGATACACTTCGCACAACGTTTTTCTAATTTTTCAATCCCTTCCAAATAATACGATTTCGGCAATCCTTCAAAACAGGTGTATGTTTCAGCGATGACCTCATCGTTGGAGCCAAATCTCTTTCTTCAAGTTTAGAAATAGATAATAATCGCAAGTGGCCAAAATCTGGAGAATATGGTGGATGAGGAATCAATTCGTAGTGCAGATACAGTAAACAAAAATATGTAAAAAGTCGGACATTTTCCGTAGAATTCAATAAACCAAAATACAAACAACTGGCACATCGGGGGCTCATAGCAAATTGGGCCAAAATTGGCTATAAACGATTTTTTATTCTGTCATGGTGCCATAAAATGAAAAAAAGTTTTATACAAAAGTTGTAGAACTATTAAATACGGATCGATCTGTAAAAATCCGATGTCAAAAAATTCGACAATAAATTATTTATTTGGAAAAAACCGTTAATAATAGCGTTTTTTTGAAACGCTCATATCTTCGTGAAAACAAATCATTTGTTCACGAAGCTTGGTGAAAGTGTAGCTCTCTAATAACTTAAAAAGATATCAAAAAATTTAAAAATATTATAAACTTTTTGCAAAAATAGATTTTTTCGAGAAAATCACGTTTTTTTAAAATCTCGATAGCTCATATACGCTTTAATATTAAGAGTCAATTTTGAGCTTTTAATATTTTTTAGTTAGTAGAGAGCTACGAGGTCATATTTTTGGATTTAGATCAGAAAATTTGTCTACTTTCTAACGGTTTCCGATTTTTAGATAGGCCCAAAATTGGGGTCTGGGGCGGCCCACACACATTTATATCAATATCTCAGCTTCTACTCAACCTATAAAGATTTTCTTAAGAGTAAAATACGCGTCGTGAAATACTATAATAGAACCTAGAATTTAATCACCCTAGAAAATTTCTAACCAAAAAAATGTCCACATTTTCCGAGGTCCGAAATTTTCAAAGTTTTTCTACATTTTTTTAAGCCCCAAAAACAGTATTGAAGGATGTTTTATATCACATTTGTTGAAATCTGCAAACGGATTTTTTTTTGTCGATAAGTCCATTTTTTCGGCTGGCAATCTCAGTTTTAGGGATTTTTGGAAATGCCCGATTGTGGAGCCAAAATGAAAGATAAAAAAAACAGACACTGTAGAAAGGGTATAAAAAATATCTTTCAATTTGAATACAATATTTTTTGGTCAATATTCGAATGGGAAAAAAAACCATTTGGATTCCCCCAAAAAAACACTATTTTGCTCATATCTCAAGACCATAACCTCAAAATGACTTCTCAAACGATGCGTTTTCACTTTTTGTACAATTTGTCTCTTCACATGTTTTTCCATTTGGGCCACCGTTTTCTTTTTAAAAATATGAAAATCTTATTTTTTCGCGCCAAAAAATGGCCGTAACTTTTGAAGCTAAACTCGTAGGAATGCTTTCACTATTTTTACCGTTTCAAGCGCATACATATAAAAACATACCAAATTTATACATTCATTTTTTAAGCGATATGCGCTGGATTTCGTTCCTCTAGCGACTGTACTATCTCGTGCACTTTAACCCGCCTATCGTCCAATATCACACCATGGATTTTATCGACGATTTCCGGCGTTGTACCCTCAATTTGACGACCAGAACGTTCGGGGTCCTTTGTGGTCATAGCACCACAACGAGAATCAGTAACCACTTGTGAATCGTTCCAATCGATCATGAGAAGTTTCCATAATGTTTAACAAGCGAAGTTTTGGTTTGCCTCAAGTCTTTTCCACATAAGAAATAATGTTCAATCAAGACGCAAAATTCACTTTTTTCCATGTCTACAAAAATCTTCAAGGTTGCTTGCTTTCGATGGATGTCAAAACAGAACTGAATGACATACCAGTCTGAAAATTTTAATGCGTTCTAGTTAAAGATGGTACATCACACATGTCACATGGGATTTTCGATTGTGGCGCCATCTGTTTTATTTTTCACACACCTTTTCACCTTGCCCTCGTATTCACTATCAAAATTTTAAATTAACGACTACAATGGAAAAACCCGAATTAATGAATAGTGTGATACCACTTGAATCAACCCTAGTGATTTGTATTTAGGTATGTATACATTTTAATTTACATCTTAATTATTAGTCGGTTCTATTAGTATGAGATAGGTTCTTACTGTAATACCCCACATAAGTTACTCTGCTCACAGCTAATAAAATTTTATCGATTTTTAATTTAACCCGAGAAACCTTCGAAATATGAATTATTTAAGTTAATCAACTTACCCTAAGAAATTCCTGTACATCATGCTGCATGAAAGAATCTAGGGTTTCCCACCCGAAACTCTTGGTAAGTTTCTTTGTACCGACGGGTTTGTCGCAAAATTGAAGTTCGTGGAAAACCCTCTGCAAAGCGAGCGCCACCGATTTGGTAGAATCGTCAGATTCCGTGGGCATCTTATAAACCGCCTTCCTCAATTGGTTGGTGAAATAAAGGGTTTGTAGGAGGGAGTTCATGTAGCAGGTGGCTCCTTGATTTTTCAAACCGACGTAACCTAAAAGAAGATTCAGTCAAAGGGACCCCATACAAAATAGCCGATTCACCAACCTGTGTGTTTTTTACTGTCCCATGACACTCCATGAGGAGCGTCCGCGTTAACTAGGACTTCCAATGTTATGGCATCGTCTTTGATATAACCTTTCTCGGGGTCGAGAACGTCATTCCATGCCATAAAATGCGAAAAACCCCAATCGTTTTCCTAAAAAAAAATTTATTCGAATAGAATTTTATATTTTCATAATTCGATGTAAATCGGCCAAGCAGTATTTCTTCCAAACCAAATTAGTTCCGCTGGCATTCCATGGTGAAACTACCGGGCTAAGTTTTTTTTTTCATACTTTGACTACAAGAGAGGGAAACCTATAATGTTCGAAGAACATCGTGGAAGAGGAGATCCTGAACATGGATATCGAAGACTTGATAAGAACACTTGTATCTGACATCATATTAGGGATTGTGGCACTAGGATATGAAGAAGTTCGACAGGTCTCGAGTTTGACAATGAAGGGGCGATTAGTTTGAGCTCGCCAAGTCCGCATAACTGAAATCTCTCGTGGTAACAGACGAGATTTCTGATAAACATTCACCATGCAAATATCTATAGAAAAGGGAGAGGTCTCCCACCTTTCTACGATGTTCTAGGGAGGTCAATGAACTCTCAAGTGTGACATCAAAAGCGCTTATGACAAATCTAATAATTTGTTGCTATGTATCAATACAATTTTTTTTTTGTAATAACTAGTTAGTTGCACTTGAAATCCGTATGGCAAATTTTCATGAAATCATAGGTGATCTTCACAACACCCGATCATACAAAATGATGATAAAATCAATTTCTGATCTTGTTGTGAAAATGTTCGTCGTAAGGTACACATATGGATATGAACCAAGAGAAGTCCAATTAGGAAATCTTTTCGTATAAGAACATGGCCCACAATATGTTGTTATCTGTCCTGTTGAAACCAAATTTTTCCGTTGGACACGTCTGGATCCATCCAGTTAGGAAAAGGTACGCAAAGCCCGGAGAAATCAATCATTATTGCTGGCGATTGAGAAGTTGCCGAGCTAAGATCGCATTTCCCCTATTCGGAACTTTGTGGCAAAATATACGGTCGTGGAAAAATCATCATGACAAAAATTATACAGAAATTTAGTGAATTATTTGAGTTTTTTGTCCTCTTAACAATCGCCCATCCTCGTGTGATAAGTCACTATTGAGGTTTTTTTGGTCGCCGATTACGAATTTTCTAATTACAAAGTTCAATAATATCATTTTCCGGAAAAACGTGGAAAATTTCATCAAGAAATTTCCTTTTTTTAGTGGATTTTTTGAGTGTCGTGTTGATTTACGTTTATCTTTTCGATGTTCTATGATAAATTAAACGAAAATTAAAAGTAATGCCAAAAAATAATTATTTGAAAATTCCGGAAAAATCAGAGAAAATTACAAGGAAAAACACTATCGTCATTGAAATTATCGTGTGATAAGTCCCTATTGAGGTTTTTTTTTGGTCGCTGATTACGAATTTGCTAATTACAAAGTTCAAAAATATCATTTTCCGGTAAAACGTGGAAAATTTCATTATGAAATCTCCCTTTTTTAGTGGAATTTTTTGAGTGTCGTGTTGATTTACGTTTATGTTTTCGATTTGCCAATAAAATAATTATTTAAATATTCCGGAAAAATCAAAAAAATTACAAGGAAGAACACTAGCGTACTTGAAATTATCCTGTGATAAGTCACTATTGAGGTCGATCTTACACACCTTTTTTTGTAATAACCATATCTTTTCAATCATACCTAAAAGAAAATTTCCAAATGTTTCAAATGCTTACTTTAGAATAGAACAGATGCTGAATTTTCCTAGAAAACGGCTCAATATCAGTTCGAACGCTCAAAATTCTCAACTCGGCGGTAGCATAACAAGACCAAGAACTAGATTCACTTTCTCCATTGCACTGCAAAAAGAATCCTAGTGAACGTTGAGTTGATCGGTCTTGAGCCTGGCTGTTTCTCGGCATTATCATTATTTTCCATGGTAAATTTCGGACATAACATGGTGGAGAGAGCACAGAATCCTGGAAATCAACAAACATCGGTTAATTATGATATTGTTCCACCTAAATGATGATAAATTATATAATGCCAATCAATGATTATATTATAGAACTTGAAAGCCTTAATTGGTAAAAATGCAGTCGCAGTTTGATCTGAATAAATTTGTACATTTACATTAGGTCTAATTTGCACATTACTAAAACCATTTCATAATGGTGCTAATTGATGAAAGTAATTATATATAAGGAAAAATTGATAACCTCCCTTTCCCAAGCAATGAGGTTAATTAAAAAAGTCCTAATTTCAAATTCACACAAACTAATTAAATTATCGAATAAGTTAATTCAATAATAAGTTTTTAATCTACGACTCTCTTATCGCTTAGGGAAGAAGAATGGAATGTAAGAATGAATTCGTATAGTTCCACTTCGATTCTAATATTTCCTACCGTTAAGCACATTGAATCCAGTGTTGGCTTATGTTCGCGGTATTGTTATGTAGAGCTACCACAACTTGGGAGTGATTGAAGCCAAGTTCAGTTAGACCCAAGCAGAGCCAACGTGAAAGAGTCAGACGTTGAAGTTGCTGTGGGTGCTTCCCTTCTACCGTACCAAGCACTACTTATAATTTTTTATAGCAAAAACAAAAAAGTCTGACATAGAAGAAATAACAGCGTAAAGGCACAATGGTTGGCCAACAATGTAAACGTCGGGACAAATCCTTTGATTTTTCGTCGAAAAACCGACACAACGCAGATAAATTCCAACTTTGGCGCCAACATTGTATTCTGGATCTACACAGATTTCACGATAGTTGTTGGCACCAACGTCCCCAATGTGTGGAGTCGGAGTTTAACCCTCTGGACAAACTTTAGTTGACAGCACAATATTTGGTTGTTATCACGGCCTCGGCTCAAAAACTATTTTGGTGTACCTTCACACAACTAAATTTTACTAGGAAATTCAGGTTACTAGATGAAGGGGATGAAACGAGCTTATTTTTGTCAATCCATTAATTTTTCTAATATATTGAGTAACATAAAGTCTTTTGTTTTGAAGACAACCAACAGAATCCTATTAAAAGTCACTATGAAAGTATTACCCAATATACATAACTCACTGACCAAGGAAAAATATACAAAGAGATGTCTTAAGAAGAACAAGATTTAAACTACAAATTTGTAGCTAATTGAGCGATATGTTTGGATATCTTTGATTGAACTCATTGACAGTTCCTATGGCGGAACACGTATCATAACCAATAATCTATTTCCTCTCTCAAACTTATTATTATTATTCTTGTTGTTGAAATATCACCAGTTAAAACTATAATGAGTAACAGACAACCTAATTTTACACATCACATCCTTTTACGTGGTGTGATATTTTCATGGCAAATATAGAGTTATTGGTAGAAAGGAATAGTTGTGGATAGTTCGTAGAAAAAATTATTGGGCCCTTTCCTAATAGCAAAATTAAACTAGAAAGGTATTTTTTATATGAAAAGGTATGAAGCATCAATCAAAATAAATGGTAAATTAATAAAGAACAAGAAATCAATTTTTACATTAGTGTTTAGTAGATATACTAGCTATTAATTGAAATGAAGTGACTTTACAGTCAAAAATGCTTAGAATTCTTACAGAACTTGATTTAAACGGTCGAATAAGGCTGAGGACAGATTTTGTTGTTTCTGACTCTTTCTATAAAGATATTCATTCAAGTATTATGTAAATGAAGAGTGATACAACCTCATGGTATGGGGTCCGGCAAAATATACCCAGCCATGGGGATGTTGTGTTAATTGTGTTATTTCTTTGATAACTGTCAAAAGTATATAGTTTTAGATCAAAGTAGAAATATACAGAATTTTGCTATAGAACGTTACTCGCCTCAATAACGCGCAGAAATTGTTAAATTGTATTTCCAAAACGTTTCTTCGATAATTTTAACTCAACGCGCATTTAGAATAGCGTATCCCGGAGAAACAGTCCATCGTTTAACAAACGCGTTTTCACAGAATGGCACAGTAAGTGATGTAAAGCATACTGGAAGACCTCGTTCTGGTCGTTCAAACGAAAATATTGAGCTTGTTCGGGCTAACATTCAGGCAGAACCAACATTTTCCACAAGACGTTCGGCGCAATTAGGATTGTCTCCGAGTGGACTTTAAGAAGAGTTTTGCACTTAGACTTGCATATGTATCCATACAAAATTCAAACTGTTCTAACTACGGCCAATTGGTATTCAAAGAGGTTTACAATATACCCAGATCGTTACGAACTTAGTGGAAGCAGACGAATTGATAATGAGCGATTTCTTGTGGGGATACTTGAAAAATAAAGTCTACCTTAAATCCCCACAAAGTTATACTTAAAGGCAAATATTCGTGAAGAAATTGCGCAAATTCCAGTTGAAATATTGCGCTACACGCTCAAAATAGCGTTGTCTGGCTTGTCGTGGCGGTCATTTTCTCGATGTAGTTTTTCATAAATAATTTTACATGTTTTAATAAATTAAATTTCATTAAAAGTTTTTTTTCCGCCTAATTTTTTTTTTAAACTTGGCTGGGTATATTTTGCTGCACCCTTTGCTACAAAAGACAAATTTGTTCATAACATTATTGTTAGAAATAATTTCGTCAGAAAGAGATTCAAGTCTCTGAAGTATAGCCCTTTTCTGTAGTCTCGAAGCGTCTCGAAAGTGTAACTTCCGTCAATACATTTATTCAAATCTAACAAATTATGAATAAAAATATTATATTATTCCAGTTTAATATTTTAAATGGTGTTGAACAGCAGTCTAAGGGCCCATACCAAGTCAGCTATGGGCCCAATAACTTTGTAAAGAGAATTTGTCACGTAAAGGTTCAGGCAGGAATGTTACCTTTGATGTCAAGGTTAGAAACTTACTGTCATTGGGGAAGGGCGAAAAAATAAAACGGATCTTTTCAAAGAATTTTTTCATCGAATAAAAGTCTCTTGCAGTAGCATGTATTTCCGAAGGCTTCATATTATACTGAAGAGCAATAACAATGTAGTTCTGATATTTTCGTACGGCTGCACCTTGATAATGTGGACACTCGAACAGGAAAACCTCTTATCATGTTGGATTACAATAAAACAAAATGTACTGTGGACGTTGTATGTGCAAACTACAATGTTGTAAATGTTGCTAAATATGCCAACAGGATAGCCTGTGGTAATTATTCTTTCCCTTCTAAATGTGGCTCGAATAAATTCGATGGTTATTCATAGCAAAACCTCCTCCGTGAATAGATATATCTTATTACGAACTTTAGCCACTGATCGTAATTATCAGCATTTATCGGTACGAGTCAAGTAAATTTTCCAAAATCTCTACGAAACAGAGGCCATGAAACGTAAAATTACTGGTATTCCAAAAGAAACAAATGCACATCAACCTAGAGAAATGCAGTTTCTGTGACAGGAAAAAAAACAGAAATACCAGATAGTCTGTAGAAAATGTAAAATATTTTTCAATATACATATTAGATTTTGTGCAACGTGACTTTATAATGTATTTCATTTATTCTTATAAATATATTCAAATAATAATTAATATTCAATGCGATCCCACAGGAGCCCCTTTCGTGCCACAAATACGGTTAATAATCATTGCGTAACACATAACAAGCATCAAAAGAAGTGACAGATATATTTGATAACAAAGATAAAAGGTTGACGTTTAATTCAGCTTTACTTCAAATGGTGTCTGTCGGTTGTAACATTTCAAATGAAGTGGTTCTAACACATTCTATTTTTAAACAGATGAAGTGCATTGGCAAATAAACAGACATGAGAAAAGTGAATCATGGTTCTACAGAATTATATCGAACGGAAATTCTATCAAACTGCCTACTTGACAACGTCAAACTCAATTAAATTTACTCCATCACAGTATAATTTCAACTATTTCGAAAAGCGACTTCATCCGTCCTATTGATACTAATTCAATTTCCTAACTATAGAACAAACATACAAAACTCAAGTTCCTTCATATTCCCTATAAAAGTTTATTTTCTAATTTCATGCAAATAATGTAAACTAACCCATTGCTGGAATATAAATACTATTGTCTTTAAAAAAATTTGAAAAGAATACAAAATGTTCAATGAAATTTTGCCAAAATATGAGTCAGTTATCGAACTTTGTTATAGTTGAAAAAGTGCATTTTTTACTGCTTCCGTAAACTGTACGCTAAGGGTTTTCATTTGATTTTAGACTGCAAAATTCATTTATAAATTTTAACAATTTTCTCAACACACAGTATCATCATATAGACGGTTATCAACTAAATTACGTTTAAAGATGTAATTCCTTAATCACAGATTAGTAGAAACATTTATGAAAGGGGGTTCAACATTATAACTTATTTAAATGACTTACGTAATTATTAATAACAAGTGAATTACATATATCCAATTGAATGTTCAGTAGTGTACTATTAATATTTCTAATATTATGTTTCTGTATTTCAAAGGATTCCAGTATATTCAGCTTATGGTCTTTTGTTGGAATGTGCAGACATCGAAGCATGAGTAAAAATTATTATGATTCAATTCCAAGAGATGGTTGGCGTAATTTCTCGAGCCGACAACTTCTAAGGTGTTGTTAAACTATAACAGTGGTCACCTGTGGGTACACTGTAACACTATAAATAAGAAATAATCACCCCCGTCCACTAAAAATACTGAGCTGGGGACTTTTTGGCTACCAAGTAGCCATCACCATCATCAGGGTAGACTAAATCAGAAATGAAAATGTGCCTGATAAATACTATTTGGGGATAATGATTCAAATCAGCTTTTTCTTTAAACATTTCCATCCGTTCTAAATTACCTAGATATTCGTCCATAATGTGTTTTAAAAGTGATAAACTTTCTTGAAAAATGGTGCGACTTGTATTTAAAATGTTTTATTTTTCTTTATATGTGCAAAATGCTTTTTGTATCAATAGTCGAGTCAAATAGGTATTTCATTACGAAAATCGAAAGATATGGACCGATTTTGATGAAACAAAGTGCATTCGATTCGGGATGACGTCTAGAAAAAAGCTTACCGGTTAGTTTTTTGTGCAAATTTGTTATCTTTTTTTAAACGAAAAATGGACCAATTTTTGGCTAATTATTGGGAAAATTCAGTCGGGGGTTTTCGGGGTCGCTGATTACGATTCTGAACTCAGATTGGCCAAAATCGAACTCCCCAGCTGGTAATTGGCCACTTTAATTGGACAAAGTGACCATTTTTTAAAATTTCATCAAAAATAGTCAGGAAAAATCACTCGAGGGTTTTTGGGGTCGCTGATTACGATTCTGATCTCAGATTGGCCAAAATCGATCTTCCCAGCAGGTAATTTGCCAGTTTAATTGGACAAAATTGATCATTCCTTCTTAATTTCATCGCAAATAGACAGGAAAAATTACTCGGGGGTTTTCGGAGTCGCTGAATACGATTCTGAAGTCAAATTGTCCAGAATCGAACTTCTCAGCTGGTAATTGGCAGGTTTAATTGGACAAAATTGACCAATTTCCAAAATTTCATCAAAACTAACCAGAAATCCTCAGTTAGGGGTTGTGGAGGTTGTTGTTTTATGTTAAATGTTTAAAAATTTGTTAAAAGGGGGTCGTTACTAATTTAAATCATGAACAATTTCAGTCTGATCAATCCAATTTCACCTGGAGATAACGACGAAGACGATGACGATGATGAAGTAGATAATACCAATGAAGAAGAAGGCATTGAAAATATTCAAACACGCAATGACAATTATTATGATTATGATAGTGACGATGAAGATTGATTTTACTTGTACTTACTGAAAGATGCATTTTGTAAATAATATTCAATTTGTTAAAAATATTGTAAATATGTATATGCTGCCAATTACCAGCTGAGGAGTTCGATTTTGGACAATTTGACTTCAGAATCGTACTCAACGAACTATTCAATTCAATAAATATCAAAAGTGCCACTTATCAATACTTTTAACACTTTTGCTACACAGGAGATACAAATATCTAGGTAATTTAGAAGGGATGGAAATCTATAAATGAAAAAGAAATTTATTAAATTCCGATTTATCTCCTGCTCCGGCTTGTTTGCATTATTATCCCCAAATAGTATTTAAACAGGCACATTTTGATTTCTAGTTTACAGTAATGATGGGTACTTGGTAGCGGAAAGGTCCTCAGTACTTCAACAGTATTTTTAGTGGTTAAGGTTGATTATTTCTTATTTATAGTGTTCTAAGGTGTCCTTGGAATCTTAGGAGGAAGTTCTATCCAACTTATAGCCTCCATTATTTAAGGATTCAGTTCTTTTTGATTTGGCATTATTGATGAAACAATAAAGTGAGTTTCATGTTCTATACACAAGAGATTGTACTCTTCGCAGCTATGGTTACTGAAGGTTTCTCAACAGTAGTCACAGAAGTAAATTGCCACTGAATTCTCAGATATTGTGGATATGTTGAAGTTAGAGTTTTTCATTTGTTGTTTGTCTCAGAATTATGCCTATCATGTTTAGTCGTAGTCATTGATGATTGCAGTTGTTTTATCCTGTTGATTTTCTAATTTATTGCAATTTTCAAGAGAAAATGATGTATTACCTAGTTTGTTAATCAGTAATCACTCATCAGTAGGCTGTTGTATCCATGTGTGGTTTATGATAAATGTAAAAACTATTACAAATATGTTAGGGATTAAATCTTTAAATGTAATTTAGTTGATTTCGCCAAACGTAATCTGCTTCTGATGACGTCACTGTGCTGGTGAATAATATTTAAAATTTAGAGTCAAAAGGGCAAATTGTGTTTTTATAAACTAAATTGGTGACCAAAAAAATATTATATTTTATTTGGTCACGAAATATTTATCATCATGCCATTACAAGTGATATTCTCTTTTTTTTATTAGCATAAGCCATTATGTGATGAAAATCCATTATAAACTAGAATAAATTGATTTGCACCAATTTAATACATTAAATGTGACTAGTACTGTAGCACTGTAACTTCTTCAAACAGATATTACAAAAATGCTAACTTACCACAAAAGAGCTAATCTAATTATAACATTAATAATTATTACAGTGTTAGAGAAACTAATTACATTTAATGTATCAAATAAGTGAAATTCAAACTCATAATAGTTATTTTAGTTTCTTACTTTTTAATATAGTAATGCCTTGAAATGCTCCAACACTGATTGACTTGTGTCCATTGATGAATATTATGAGTAATAATAACAACTAAACTAATTTCTCAATATTTTAACAGATTAAAGCACCCCGGTGCAGGTTAAAATCTGTTCATTTACTCTATTAATAAATCACCACAACTTATTATTATTAATAATTAAATTTTACATATCTCATATTTGTATTTATGGATTTAAGAAACATGTGTTCAATGATCAGTGTTATGTTAACAAGTTGATATATTTCCTCCAATATACCAATATCTCATTCTTATACCCTCGACAGTTCTGGAGTTTCAAAGTTGGTGAAATGCTGAAGAAGGCTATAGGTAATGATCAAAATGTGAAATTAGAAGTATTTGGGCTTTTGGATAATGATACAAGTGCCTAGCTTGATGTATTTCATACACACAGAAATAAAGATGATGTTTTGTGAGAAATAATGACAAATATGGTAACTAAAAATCTGTATATTCCACTTTCAGGGAAAGAAATACCACCTTCCACCCTGTTTTCATTGAATGAATCTTGAATAACTGAGATAATAACTTGGAATTGCTACAACATATTATTAACCCTATACCATCAGATGTTAGATAATCAAAGAAAAATTCAATGGTATATGAAGGCCATTATCACTTGAATGTTGTAGATTGTCAACCAATGAAATTAATAAAATGGTTTTATTTTGAATAATGCATTTGGGAGAAAAGAAGATTCAACTGGTAATTTCACACAAGAAAACAATTACTTATCTATTTTGAAGATTTCATTAAAAAAAAGTACACTTTAGTATGAAATGACCACGGTCGTATATACAGGTCTGTGAACTCGAAGCTGTTTCCTATGTGAGAAGCGAGTCCCCTAAGCGTCAACTGTCGCGTAGTACCAAAAGGATGGCGCATGAGTCGAGGAATGATCTCTGCCACGTATACGACCGTGTTCTCTGGCAACTGTCATTGTTGACTTGTAAACACAAGGAATACCGGCGTTTTTAGAAAAAAATTACGAAACCGTGCATTGTGCCGAAATGCAAAACGGGTTAAAGAAGTGTAAAGCAAGAAACTTCTGTTTTTAAAGTGCCGAAAGATGCGGAAATGAGAAAAAAGTGGACGCTTGCGATTCCGGATAGAAATCGTTTTAACGAGGTCTTTTATGTGTGCGAGCATGTATAACGAAAAAGGGGAAGTTATTTTTAAGGTAATACATTTTGACGAGAGTAACAGATCTATTCCTCTCTCAAATCAGAATAGTAAATATTGAGTTACGAGAAAAATTATTTTACTTAATAATGTGATTGTTGCCCTACTTCGATCCAAGCGCTAGCTGGTGGCTGAGCGAGGGACTTCGAGTTTGGCGACATGTCAAACATAGAGTTCCCAGACCTGTATGTACGACCGTGGAGATGACTAACTTATTCAAAGTAGTATCCATTTCTGTGTATCTGTTTGACATCCCACACAAATAGCAATATTCAGGATATTGAACCATTTATTTTTTATAAAGTGAATGATGTTTTGCACTAATCATATTTGCTTGTCTCTCTAGAAATTTGAATGTTTGAAATTGAAATAAAACTGATATGATCAAATCCTATTCCTGAAAATGTCAAAACTACACACTTTGACCAATAAGAGAACACTTTTTAAATAAGCTAGCTGATATTTGTTATCATTTGTTTTTCCTACATGCTAGCTCATCAAGTTCAAGTGTCATGGGATCCAAAAACTATGTAAAAAACGTTTTATATCAAATAAAGTATGTTTCACCACAAACTGTGAGGTATAGCTGGGCCTACTACTAAGTACCATTTTTGAATTAAAGCATTCGTTTTTAAATCATTGTTAATTTTAATATATTTTGCTGAAAATTGTTTTTATTTTTCTAGTTTTTAATGTAAATATTTAAGCATAAGGCTACTTCTGCTAAGCATTGTATTTTGCCATTATTCAAAAATATATCTCAATTATTTCAATTTGCAGACACCACTACTTAAATGAACAAATTCCATGTGTTGGACTTGAAAACATTAATACAAAGAGTGGAAACATATAGAAATAGGGAATGAGAATAATAATACATAATTCAAAAACTAACCTATTTTCCATTAATATTATAATATACAATTATTTGAAACAAAAATAGGTCCAAATTGCCAATGTTTTATAAAAACCTATCAAATATCAAATGCCAAATGAAATAAACCCTTCTACAAATGTGACCTTCAGACAAAAACTTTGCGGCATTCTCTTTCAATTAGATAAATGTGTATGTGATCTAAGTCTAAAAGAAGTGACATCTAAATGAATGTGAAATAAAGTACTTCTCTAAAATGACAAGTAGGATTAAAAGTGCAAGGTGTTCTGATCATAGATAAAGTTGAAAATCACTTCTGGTAAAATAAAACAGTTGAATTGCATAGAATAAAATAGAGAACTGTTAATAACTCCAAACATCAAAATATAATCCATACTTTGGACAACTGATTAAAATGTGCAACCATATAAAAAATAAATATATCTAGCTTATCAAAACATAGGTCATCTTTTAAATCTATCTGAAAAGCAATAAACAATAATTTTCCTTTTTGTATTAGAGGTTAAAAAGTAAGGTTATAATGCATGTTGATGAATAAGATTTTACATGCAATGGCTAACAAAAAAGAATACTCAAGTGACAACAAAGAAAAATGGTTGAAAGTATAAAGGTGTAAAAAATTCAATGAGAGGTTCTTTAACTGAATGAGAAAAATAGGAAGATAACATAATGCTAATTTGTTCAATCAAATAATAATTGATGACAATTCATTGATCAATAGCTGGAGTGAGTAATTTTATTCAAATCAATTGATTACTTTTCCCATGTGTTTCCATATGTATTGAGTGTCACTAAGTACCATGGAATTATGTAGGTCATGTTCATTTGGTGATCGTGCAATAACACACAACATATCTGATTTATTAACCGATTAGATATTGAGGTACTGACCTTAAGTTTGCTGAACTGTTGGACTGTGTATTTAAAAACTGCCTCTGATCGTGCCTCATCCTCTTCCATGTCGGCATCTTGCATGATCGTCATATTGGGATCTGGTTGTGGCCCCACAATTATTTGTCCATTTTGTGTCTGGTCCATTTCTCCGCCACCAGTATCTGTGATGTACTCCACTGTAGTCACTATATAAATACTCCCACAGTAAAACTAGCACAGAACTAAGCCCCCAGACGTTAAAAATAAATAAACTGTCATCAGTCAAGAGAAGAAAACATTGAACTGTCAATGCACAATGTCATGGCTGCTTGTGACTTACCTTCTTGAGTTTCCATTTCTTCCATTACTTCGTTCACGTTGTTCTGCGGATTTGGGTTATCTTCGTTCCTCCTGTAATGTCCCGTCACGTGATTCATTATAAGGGGTGGCGTTTTGGGGGCTCCTGTCTTTTCTTTTCCTACTGAACCAAATACGAATACACTTTTGTTCTTTTTATTACTAATTGCGTTTTCTCTGTCTGTCGCGAAACAACGGTTATTAGTATTGTTTAAATTATTAGAGTTATTTTTAGGGCCGGAGACGGTAGTCAATTTGACAAAGTGCTTACTTGCGATGCGCCCAATGTCTGCTAATTTTTAAACCCTCTGGGCGAGGGGTACGCACAAGTAACATATATACGTTTATATTTATCGGCTTGCTACTGAAATAGTAATTACTCAACTATGAAATCATTGGATCTTTCAATCCTAATTTATCACGATGCCGACACTGCACTTTCCCCATAAGAAAATAAACAAAATGGAGGCATTTTCTGTAAAATATACGGAGAGCAGGGAACAGGACTTATGAATTTTCAGTATTCGCGAACTGTCAAGCCAGGGCCATCTAGGTTGTCATAGCAAAATATATCTAATTTATAGCCACTGTGAGAATTTGATTATTAAACTGAATTTGTATTGAATCCGAGTGTTAAGATTTCGACCGAATAATAGGATATTCAGTTACCGATTAACTGAATAATGTGATAAAAGGATTTTGCCCACCATTTCATGTAGCAAACAGGAACAGATTTCCGTGCAGATGCACTGCACATTACTAATTATTCAAGTGCTCCATGTTTCATCACAACACTTGAACTACTTTCTAACAGATGTCGCTTACATTAAATGACACAGAAAGTAATTAATACTATAATAATTTAAATTATTTTAATAAAGATTACCGGGAATTCAAAAAGTATTTCTTTGCTATTAATCCATCTATTATGAACAATTAAGTCCATAGTATTGAAAAAACAGTTTTCTTCAATTCTGATGGCATAATTAACGATCTTTGAAAGAAGAATGGTTAATAGTTGAGCATAGAAATAGCATCACGCTGCTTTATTGAACTTCTGTGAATCTATTGTTGAAAATTATTTAAAGACCTTCGCATTGTTGCCAGATTGGGCTATTTTTCGCTGTTTGGGCTTCTAAGCCCATCGATTTGGCGATTAGGTGCCACTTGGGCTACTTCGAATCTGGTATAAACATTCCGGTTGAAAGATTTTTTTTTATAGAGAAATCAAAGTTAATTTGTTATATTTATTCACTTATTTTCACAACTTATATATCAAAATATCAATCTTGTTACTTTCATGTACCTATATACTAAATACACTATAGTGTATTCGGATTCGTAAACAATACTCGACAATAATTATCGTTGGGAAATGTTTCCGAAGACGTGCCTTATTACTGGC
Source organism: Endomychus coccineus (assembly GCA_958510875.1). NCBI lineage: Eukaryota > Metazoa > Arthropoda > Insecta > Coleoptera > Endomychidae > Endomychus > Endomychus coccineus. The sequence continues at coordinate 111,542,675 of OY294070.1, read as the reverse complement.
GGTCATCAAACCACCCTCAGCAATTCAGTTCTAATACTGGACAGAACAAAGACACTCAATTCTAGCGCCCCGTGTGCTAAGCAGGAGACCCGTTCTACGCTCCTAAAATTTTAAAGCATCGCCAGATACGTTTAATTCGAGCATGTATAGAAGTGGCGAGTGCTTTGACGAGGTATATCAGAATTTAGATACCTACATTGATTATAATCATTGTAAATTAGACAAGATAATGATTCATTAAAATCGAATAAAACTACCACTTCATCTATAAATAAGAAATAATCACGCTTATCAACTGTTTCTTATTTATAGTGTATCCACCGTGTCTTTAAGTACGTTTTGGTCTCATTTCTCAAACTAATTGTACTAAGCACTAAAGACGCCACTTGATGCTTATCACAATTAGTTTAAGAGCTCTCAAGCTTTAGTTGATGTGAATTAGTTTTTGAACGTCTTCTGATGGTGATAGTGAGACCGAAACCTACGTAAAAATGATAATATAACATAAACGTTAATGAGACATATATCACAAGAATCTACATATAATAAGCTGTTTAGTATGAAAAGTAACTGGCAACACTGGGTTTACGGTGTAAATCTAATGAATCCCATACAGGATGATACATAGCTCGCCACATGCGGCGATAAGCAGTTAAATCAAATTAAATAACTGTTCAACATTGACCTTAGATAACTTTTTACCTCTATGACTATACTACACGCAGTGGCGTAGCGAGGATTGTGAGCGCCCGGGGCGAATTTGAGATTCCTGTTTCGCTGTTCTCTTCACTGCACTTTTCAACAAGTCACACCGTATAGTTGAGAAGAACACATACAAAGCCTCTATAGTTCCGGAGAAAGTGATGACAGATGCCTCTTGATTAGCTGCATGAAGTTACGGGAAGAATGTTATCCTGCTGTTCAGACAGCTATGCGCCCTAAATTTTTATCGTAAATTTCTCTTCCGTGAAATTTTTTTCCGACAGATTTTTATAAGCTTAGACATTTCCAAATTTGGTGCCCCCCTGGATCCGGCGCCCGGGACACTTGCCCCCCTCGCTACGTCACTGACTATACGCTCACGTAGATATATGAATTGAATCAGTTCAATAATTAGATATTCAAAATCTAACAATTTTAATTCACACAATGCCATATGGTAATAAATAGTATTCACAAAACCATCTTAATTTTATAAATCAAAATAAGTCACTGAACCCTCGATGCATGCAATAAACTCACATTGCCCATTGCCACCTACTTACTGCTAAAAGGTGCCTTCATTATATCTATTTATTACAAATAATCTCAAAGTTCTTCAAAATTATTTTCCTGAACAAGCTACTTACTGGATTAGAGAAAGTCGGAAGAGAAAATAGTTACTACTGTGAAATAATAACCTGTCCATGCATTTGCCGGTACCTATAATAAACGGAAGTGTATTTGTTTTTAATGCTAATACTGGGATTTAAACCTAGGTTCATGTTGAATGAAAAATGAGTGTGCTCAGAATACTAGACTATGTCTACAGTTCTGAGGGGACGACAGTTAACCTTCATGTAGTTGTATCTTAACTCCGCAGAAGGAACCCAAACCTAATTTATTCTTTGAAGTTTGGTACTGTTCTCTATGAATGTATATAAGAAAAAATTCTGCATGTGATATTATGCTTCTATCGCTATAAGTCGGTTTAAAACGTCTTCCGATTTCCAGTCTCCAGTTTCCTCTATCCATCCATAGGCCTTCTTCCACGTCTCTTTATCGGATTTCTTTGTCAATTCCAACTCTCCAACTTGTCCTTGGTCTCCCTCTCTTTCTTCTTCATTGTAGTGTCCATTCCTACACTTGTTTTGGAAGTCTTTCATTCGGCATTCTTTGAACATGGCCATACCATCTCAGTTGGTTTACTTTAATGTCCTCGATTATAGGGTGCGTTACTCTCCATTCTCGATTTTGCGGCAGCTCTTCGCCAGTAATCCATTTCTGTAGCTTTTTCTTAAGGTTTTGTCAGCTCCCTCTTCAAGGGCACATACTTCACTACTATATGTAATTATGCTTGGTATTTATCCCATAGTATTCCATTCTTCATGGCTATTGCTTTTCTGCCTTGTATATTTATGTCCTTTATTTGATCATCTAGTGTTCCGTCGTTGGTTATTTGTACTCCTAGGTATTTATACTTATTCTTTTGTTTTATGCATTTTCCATCTTCTAGCACGAGGTCCTCTTGTTGTCCTCCCACACACATGTACGCCGTTTTCTGAATATAGACTTCCAGGTCCCATTTGCTGTATTCTTCTGAGCTTTCTGGTGATGTATTCAATATCGTGCTTATCTTGTGCCATTACTATTTGATTGTCTGCGAAGCATAGTGTGTATATGATGTTATCGTTTATGGGTATTCTCATGTTTTTGCATTTTCTTTTCCACTGTTTTGACTTAACTCTAGGTATATTTTGAACAAAGTCGTAGATAGGCATCAGCCTTGTTTAAGCCCCTTACTGATTGTGAAGTCCGTTGACATTCGTTGTTCCATCTTGATTTTTGCTGTTGCTTGTTGGTATAAGCTTCTTATCGCTTTTATTACGCTGATGTTCGTTATTTTTAATGCTTCCCAGTTTATTATGTGGAATACTGTCGTACGCTTTTTTCAAGTCCACAAACAACAGATGGGTTTCTTGGTTGTAAGCTGTTTTCCTCTCCAGTAGTTCGAGCGACACAGAATAGGTGGTCTACTGTGGATCTTCCTGCTCCATACCCTATATCTAATTGAGGTCCGTTCTGCTTTTTGTAACAACTGGCAAATGTTTACAAGAATAACATCTCTTTCAAAAACGTGTATTTGTTATGAGAAAACATTAGCTGCTTTGCGAATGTCCGGGTCTTTCTGATGAAGTTTGATGAAACTAACTAATTTCCCGAATACATCTTGTAGAACATTTTGTCAACTTTCATTTTGATTGGGGTAATTATTTGGGAGATACAAAACCCAAAAAAGTGACGAACGTGCGTAAAAGAGATGCGAACAATCGGTGAATAATTTTGAAGCAACGTTCAACTATGGTATAATGACATGCCCCTCGCAGGAGTGGATCGTAGGGAGAGTTTAAAATCTCAAATGGAATCACTAAGCCCCTTTGTTCTACTCAATTTTGGAAAATTAATGTCATTAATTCATTCCTTGTTGATCCGGGTGAATAAATTTCTTTTGATAAAGGGAGATACATTTCAAGAAACTATTGATAATTCGTTCACCATTGAGATCGGTTGCGTACAGTTTCAGCGTCAGTTCTGGCTTTTCCTTGAAATGTAGAAAATCCGCCTCTGCAACCATCTCCTGGTGTGCAATAGGTAACGCTATGCCGGCGGTAAGATCATTCTCCTCATCTAAATGGGTTGTTCGATTTTATCAACAAAATATCCAATTACACGAAGAAACGTAGGTTTTAAAAGGATAGTCAGAGTTTACACACGCTGAAATCTATTTGTAACTAGTAGATCGAAGTTCACTGCTTACTATACATTAAGTCATAGAGTAGTTCATAGTGAACCAGTTCATTTAATTAGAAAAGTAGTTCATTTCGCGAACAATCCATGTCTATTCCACTCTACTTTTGTAATGGTAATTGTATCACCTGAAAACTCAAGGTATCAACATTGCATTCTTCCCGTAAAATCTTTTAATTGGTCGCATTTTCCACGAGATAACCGCCAAATTTGTTCTGTACTATCAATTTTTGTTACGGATCCAAAAGATAAAAGTGACAGTTTTTATTATATAAAAATAAATAATATAGAATGTTATGTACTGTTTTATGTAGACACATTCACATATAGTTCGAGACATTGGAGATCGCCTATCGGTATGATAGTAACAAGTATTGGAAAAGGAGGAGCCTATTAGTGGTCTTGGCATATCGACCAATCGTGTAATGTTTCCGTGCCACGGTTTCCATCAAATAGGTCCCCCATAAAAACATATTCTACGTTAAAAACTGTTTTTTTTCCCTAATTATATGGCTTTGGTCATAACCTTTAGTCAACAGCCTCTGTCACGTACAGCAAAGGTACAATATCAATAATTAATTGGAATGAAAGAATTCAGAATATAGTAAGGGTGCCATTGCCAGCGTCATAAAACTTAGTTATTACAAATCATCCACCTCAAGGGATTATAGACAGGGATACTTTTCACATTAAGGCGTCCCTCATAACGTCTTATTACACAAAACATAGGAAGACCATGGGTAATGTCCAGGTTTTTAACATAGGTTGAGAGGGAGGTTACACAAATACTAAATATCTAAAATATGTTTTACTAAACAGAAGTCGATACTTACCTTTACCGAGCAATTCTACATGCTGAATGTTGGCTTGAAGGTATTATACCGCGTAGGCCTTGGAGGTGGAGGAACTTGCATTGTTGACAGTTTGTGATATCGTAAAAAGAATTATAACGTAATAAAGCGATATGTATCAATTATTTTTATTGACTCTTCAAGTACAATTAATTGAGCCCATAACCCATAAGATATATATACAAATGCAAGAAATAGTTTATACAAAAAACTGTGTATCAAAATGGCGATAATCTAAAATGAAGTCTTTACAAAATATATAATCTACAATCATTAAAAAAGTATCGAAGTTAAGTATACACCATTCTAAGGGTTATCTTGATAAGAAATTATTACACCCAATAGGGCAATGCAAAACTGGTACAATGTTAATGAATATTATGAAGCAAGGCAATCGACACTTTTCATATTACAAAGTTGAATTATTTTAAGGGTGTAAAGTACTACAACCATTGAAAATATAGGGATAACAATAATACAGTATGGTTTTGTATATAAATAAATTAAAAGAAAATGCAAATCCAATGATAAAATATTAATTAATTCTACATTATAAAGGCCTTATTAGAAGAAAGCTGTATAGGTGTATCAAAAATAACTAAAGTATAACATGATAAAATTAGTTCTGTAAAAATTATAGTAAGAAAAAAGCATCTTTTCAACATCAGAACCGTCACCCAGGATTATTGGAAAACCTCAATAAATATGTTTTGTGAAGGTATCTGTGTTCTTTGTATATTTTTTACAGAACTCTAAGTACTAGTATTATATACATAAAATATTTGTTTCGATTTTCATAATAATTAATAAAATAGGGGTTTGTTAGACAAAACTAAAAGATAAATTAGGGTGGGTTTAATTGGGTGTATCATCCCCATCCATCGTTTCGTCCTGCGTGGCTGAATCTTCACCGGAAGCGTTACCGCTCGAAGACATTGTACCGCGTTTGGTTGGACCTAATCGGGACGAAGAAAGAACCATCGATCCAGCATTCCGCCTACAAAACAACACATATATAATCCATCTGTTGACTTGAAACAATCAAGCTATTGAAAAGCAAAGCATCATTTTAAACCAGCTGTTCGCGTTGGGGGGCGAACCAATTTTCGGTTCCTTCTTATCACGTCTTCTACACGTTAACTATCAAATATGATTATGACTGTTTCTTTGAGGACTGGTTTGGGTTCTTTGGAATTTTGCATTGTGCCCAATGATTTGAATTTTTCATTGGAACTTTTGGAAATATTTTTGCTCAGCCGGTAAGAATCTACAGTACCAGGCCAAGGTACAAATTGCGGACAAAATTAGGAGCCGTGATTAATTCTTAAACTACGTTTCTAGCTAATTACAAATCATCACAAATATCCATCAAACACATAAAGCGTTGTCAACACTTACAAAGAGTTGACAGTCAATTTGACGTTACTTGGTCTCGTCAGAACTAATTTTGAGTCATTAATGTTAATTTTAGATACGTACGCATTCTTTGATTCATTGGGCATTTTCTTTGTACAACAAAAACAACAAGAAAATTGGAAATAATAAATTCCTCTAGATCTAGACCATTGTGTAGGAAATATTCTTCTTAGCCAGTAAGATACAAAATATAAACAAGTTCTGCACACTTCTGTGAAATATGAACACTATAAGTGAACTGTCATGGTGAAAATATTTTTATATTCACCTACTGGATTAAGAACAAACGGCGAACTGTTAAATAAACTATTTGCACTGCAATCGGTGAGCACAAACATAAACAAAACCAACACATAGAAAATAGTCATTAGCGATGCAGAATGTTCAGTAATTATCATTATAGTTAATGGACTACAATGTAAATTTGTCCAATCAGTCCGTAACATGCCTCGAGCAATACGTAATTAGTGACTCTTTCTTGAATAATTTTCTGAAAAAACATCCAACTCAATCGGCCTGAGAGTTTAAAACACTAAACACTATTATTTTTTTAATTTGATAAGTAAAATATGAAGTAATATTGAATTATAGTCTCATATAATGTGAATTGAGCTGTAAAACTATTTTCTCTGCAATCGGTGAGCACTAATATAACCAAAACAAAAACATAGAAAATACAAAGTAATCATTAGCGACGCAGAATGTCCAGAACAGGGGCCTCATCTACTAATTTTGTAATTATCATTATAGTTAATGGTCTACAATTTAGATTTGTCCAATCACTTCGAAAAATGCCTCGAGCAATATGTAATTAGTAACTTTCTTGAATAATTTTCCGAAAAAATTCATCGAACCCGATCGTCCTGAGGGTTTAAAACACTAAACACTATTATTTGGTTAATTTGATTACTGTAATAGCTACAGGAAATATGAAGTAATATTGAATTATAGTCTGATAAAATATGAATTATTTAAGCTAATGGTTTTATCTTTCTAGGCAAAGAGTAGATGAAATATGATATGGTTGTTTTCAATATAACTAACCATGTAACAAGAAATGATTTATTTGGTCAAAACTTATTTTATTTCTCAACATAATTTCCTTTAAAATACCCCATCGTTGGAGCCAAATCTCATTCCGCCGAGCCATTTCTTCAAGTTTGGAAATAGATAAAAATCGCAGGGGGGCAAATCTGGGGAATATGGTGAACGAACCATACGTAGCGCAATTCATGCAATTTTGCCATTCCGACTGTGGACCTGTGTATTGTCCTGAGGGAAGAGCTTTTTTTCTTTGCCAAATGAGGCCGCTTTCGCTTCGAATCGATCCAATAGCTCTGCATAATGAACACGGGTGATCGTTTTACCCTTTTCAAGGTAATCGATGTGGACGATACCGTGTGCATCCCAAAGAACTGTCGCCATGACTTTGTTGGCCGATAAACCCACTTTGGCATTTTTCGGCTTCGATTCGTCAGGACAAGTACACTGTTTCGACTGTTCTTTAGTCTCTGGTGTGTTGTGATGGATTTTCGCCACGGTTACGAAACGGCGCAAAAAGTCCTTATCGCGCTTGAACATCGCAAAACACTCCTTTGAATTGTCACACGGTCGCGATGCTTAGGTTCTCGTACCAGGGATATGCTGCAAAGCCCAGGCAAAGGTATACTTCAGAGCAAACTCGAGACTATTATTCGGAGGGAGATACTGGCAATAACGCGCTGTGAAGAAAGGACGGAAACCTCATCAGCATATGCACAGACAGCAAAACAGCCTTCCCTGCGCAACAACACGCTAAACAACCCTAGCGGAAATGATACCCTCCCTATTCTGGGTCCACAGTCACTCTGGAATAAGGGGAAGCGAAATAGTCGATCAGCTTGCATAATTTGAGGCTAACGAACCCCTGATAGGTCAGGAACCAGAGGTGGCAATCTCGAAGAAAAACATCAAAGGGACAATCCACTGCTTGGTCAGATAACAACACTCTGAAGAGTGAAAACTAGTGAACGGTTGGAGGCACTCGAAAGCGCTGATTGGACCGCACAATAGAGAAGACTGGTCTCAACAAGTGAGGAGCATGGTTAAAACCGAGGTCAAACTGCTGACACAGAAACTAACATGACACGGTCCGTTTAATTACCACCTCCACAAGATTAATCTTTGCGATCCACCGTTGTGCAGGTGGTGCAAATGAAAAAAAAAACAACAATGCACATTCTGGGCAGTTGCGTAACACTAAGTCCCCCAAGACGCTGAACACTCTTGGTAGAGCTATGCGACATCCGGAGACGGTTTAACCTCTTCAAAGCATTATCCACCTAGTCGAGGCAATTTAACTCAAAAAGAGGCCTAATCCAAACATTTTTTCCCGTGGACGGATTTTAACGTACTTGAGCTCATTTTATTCGGGAAGACCTCTAGAAAATTTGTTACCAGTTTGTTTTCTCGGGAAATGCATAGTTGCATAATAACACTGTAGAAATGCATCAAAATCCTGAGTTTAATAATTATGAATGTTTTTTTTAATCAAAAATGTATCAGCTGTGGCTCAAATTTGTCACTCGGGGTTTTTTGGGGTCGCTGAACCCGAATATGACACTTAAAAACTTCTTCGGGCCATCTGGGGCTCTGTATACAAACAACAAATGTGTTATTCCTCGTGGTGACTTAGACGACCAGGGTATGTATACAGATCCCCAGGTTCTCCGGGAGAAGTTTTCAAGTGTAATATTCGGGTTCAGCGACCTCAAAAAACCCCCGAGTGGCAAATTTGAGCCACTCCTGATACATTTTTGATTGAAAAAAAAACATTTTTCATAATTATTGAACTCAGGATGCATCATTTTGATACATTTCTACAGTGTTATTCTGCAACTATGCATTTCCCGCGAAAACAATCTGGTAACAAATTTTCTAGAGGTCTTCCAAAATAAAATGAGCCCAACCACGTCAAAATCCGTCCACGGGATAAAATTTTTTTGGGTTAAAGTGCTATATTGCCTCGACTAACCCACCCGGTCGGGACTGGGTGTTGAATAGTTGGCTGTTCGCCTACCTCGGGAACCTGGTGAACACCCTTGAGTGGGAACCGATCGCGTCTGCCTCTGTAGCTCGGTAAACACTCTTGAATGGGAACCGACCGCTTCACTAGGCCGACGTTAATAAGTATCACGAAGATGGTGTTAAAGTGTTGATCTCTTCAGGCATCGTTCACCTGAAGGAGAACACTATCGAGTGGAGGACCGTCCTTTGAGGGATCGCAATGGCTCTCCCCTTAATAATAACTTAATACAACTGTTTCGCCAACACAGTGGCTGGTGTATACCAAACTTGCGGAAAATTTTTCTTAAAATCGAATAACCAATGGTTGATACGTCGTAAAAACACTGAAGCATCTTGAATTTTATGGCTAATTCCATTGTATTTACACTGTTCTGTAACTTTGCGGTTGGATTAACCACATAAAATAAAGCGAAAATTACCAATGCAAACAATTAAATGTTAAAGCCTAATGTTAAATTGGAACACACATTAGATTACATATCAAAGCTTACTTGGTCAACATGAGGACAATGAACGTACCATTTAATTATTTAATGCTGTAAAATATAAAATTAAATAAATAAAAAATAATCATGTAGTATGATGGTTCTCAGAAGTCGAGCGATAATTTAGAAACTGAATGTAATGCACGTCCTTTTTTTTTATAATTTGAAATTTCTCAAGTTTTCAAAGGAACAAATGTCTTATTTCGCCAATTACATCAAACACTCGCGGTTAACATTCCACATCTGAGAACCGGGAAGATAACTTGTGAGCTTGGGGCCTTTTTTTCTTAAATTCGAAATTTCTTGAGTTTACAAAGGAACAAATGTCTTATTTCGCCAATAACATCAAACACAGAACCTGATAATGAATCAGCTCTACACTCGCGTTAACATTCCACATCTGAGAACCGGGAAGATTACTTGTGTGAATTTGGGGCCTTTTTTTTTGAAAAATACGAGATTTCTTGAGTTTTCAAAGGAACAAATGTCTTATTCCGCCAATTACATCAAACACAGAATCTGATAATGAATCAGTTCTACACTCGCGGTTAACATTCCACATCTGAGAACCGGGAAGATAACTTGTGAGCTTGGGGCCTTTTTTTTTAAATTCGAAATTTCTTGAGTTTTCAAAGGAACAAATGTCTTATTTCGCCAATAACATCAAACACAGAACCTGATAATGAATCAGCTCTACACTCGCGTTAACATTCCACATCTGAGAAGCGGGAAGATTACTTGTGTGAATTTGGGGCTTTTTTTTTGAAAAATTCGAGATTTCTTGAGTTTTCAAAGGAACAAATGTCTTATTTCGCCAATTACGTCAAACACAGAATCTGATAATGAATCAGCTCTACACTCGCGTTAACATTCCACATCTGAGAAGCGGGAAGATTACTTGTGTGAATTTGGGGCCTTTTTTTTGAAAAATTCGAGATTTCTTGAGTTTTCAAAGGAACAAATGTCTTATTTCGCCAATTACGTCAAACACAGAATCTGATAATGAATCAGCTCTACACTCGCGTTAACATTCCACATCTGAGAACCGGGAAGATTACTTGTGTGAATTTGGGGCTTTTTTTTTGAAAAATTCGAGATTTCTTGAGTTTTCAAAGGAACAAATGTCTTATTTCGCCAATTACGTCAAACACAGAATCTGATAATGAATCAGCTCTACACTCGCGTTAACATTCCACATCTGATAACCGGGAAGATTACTTGTGTGAATTTGGGGCCTTTTTTTTTGAAAAATACGAGATTTCTTGAGTTTTCAAAGGAACAAATGTCTTATTCCGCCAATTACATCAAACACAGAATCTGATAATGAATCAGTTCTACACTCGCGGTTAACATTCCACATCTGAGAACCGGGAAGATAACTTGTGAGCTTGGGGCCTTTTTTTTTAAATTCGAAATTTCTTGAGTTTTCAAAGGAACAAATGTCTTATTTCGCCAATAACATCAAACACAGAACCTGATAATGAATCAGCTCTACACTCGCGTTAACATTCCACATCTGAGAAGCGGGAAGATTACTTGTGTGAATTTGGGGCTTTTTTTTTGAAAAATTCGAGATTTCTTGAGTTTTCAAAGGAACAAATGTCTTATTTCGCCAATTACGTCAAACACAGAATCTGATAATGAATCAGCTCTACACTCGCGTTAACATTCCACATCTGAGAAGCGGGAAGATTACTTGTGCGAATTTGGGGCCTTTTTTTTGAAAAATTCGAGATTTCTTGAGTTTTCAAAGGAACAAATGTCTTATTTCGCCAATTACGTCAAACACAGAATCTGATAATGAATCAGCTCTACACTCGCGTTAACATTCCACATCTGAGAACAGGGAAGATTACTTGTGTGAATTTGGGGCTTTTTTTTTGAAAAATTCGAGATTTCTTGAGTTTTCAAAGGAACAAATGTCTTATTTCGCCAATTACGTCAAACACAGAATCTGATAATGAATCAGCTCTACACTCGCGTTAACATTCCACATCTGAGAACCGGGAAGATTACTTGTGTGAATTTGGGGCCTTTTTTTTTGAAAAATACGAGATTTCTTGAGTTTTCAAAGGAACAAATGTCTTATTCCGCCAATTACATCAAACACAGAATCTGATAATGAATCAGTTCTACACTCGCGGTTAACATTCCACATCTGAGAACCGGGAAGATAACTTGTGAGCTTGGGGCCTTTTTTTTTTAAATTCGAAATTTCTTGAGTTTTCAAAGGAACAAATGTCTTATTTCGCCAATAACATCAAACACAGAACCTGATAATGAATCAGCTCTACACTCGCGTTAACATTCCACATCTGAGAAGCGGGAAGATTACTTGTGTGAATTTGGGGCTTTTTTTTTGAAAAATTCGAGATTTCTTGAGTTTTCAAAGGAACAAATGTCTTATTTCGCCAATTACGTCAAACACAGAATCTGATAATGAATCAGCTCTACACTCGCGTTAACATTCCACATCTGAGAAGCGGGAAGATTACTTGTGTGAATTTGGGGCCTTTTTTTTGAAAAATTCGAGATTTCTTGAGTTTTCAAAGGAACAAATGTCTTATTTCGCCAATTACGTCAAACACAGAATCTGATAATGAATCAGCTCTACACTCGCGTTAACATTTTACATCTGAGAAGCGGGAAGATTACTTGTGTGAATTTGGGGCTTTTTTTTTTTAAAAATTCGAGATTTCTTGAGTTTTCAAAGGAACAAATGTCTTATTTCGCCAATTACGTCAAACACAGAATCTGATAATGAATCAGCTCTACACTCGCGTTAACATTCCACATCTGAGAAGCGGGAAGATTACTTGTGTGAATTTGGGGCTTTTTTTTTTTAAAAATTCGAGATTTCTTGAGTTTTCAAAGGAACAAATGTCTTATTTCGCCAATTACGTCAAACACAGAATCTGATAATGAATCAGCTCTACACTCGCGTTAACATTCCACATCTGAGAACCGGGAAGATTACTTGTGTGAATTTGGGGCCTTTTTTTTTGAAAAATACGAGATTTCTTGAGTTTTCAAAGGAACAAATGTCTTATTCCGCCAATTACATCAAACACAGAATCTGATAATGAATCAGTTCTACACTCGCGGTTAACATTCCACATCTGAGAACCGGGAAGATAACTTGTGAGCTTGGGGCCTTTTTTTTTAAATTCGAAATTTCTTGAGTTTTCAAAGGAACAAATGTCTTATTTCGCCAATAACATCAAACACAGAACCTGATAATGAATCAGCTCTACACTCGCGTTAACATTCCACATCTGAGAAGCGGGAAGATTACTTGTGTGAATTTGGGGCTTTTTTTTTGAAAAATTCGAGATTTCTTGAGTTTTCAAAGGAACAAATGTCTTATTTCGCCAATTACGTCAAACACAGAATCTGATAATGAATCAGCTCTACACTCGCGTTAACATTCCACATCTGAGAAGCGGGAAGATTACTTGTGTGAATTTGGGGCCTTTTTTTTTGAAAAATTCGAGATTTCTTGAGTTTTCAAAGGAACAAATGTCTTATTTCGCCAATTACGTCAAACACAGAATCTGATAATGAATCAGCTCTACACTCGCGTTAACATTCCACATCTGAGAAGCGGGAAGATTACTTGTGTGAATTTGGGGCTTTTTTTTTGAAAAATTCGAGATTTCTTGAGTTTTCAAAGGAACAAATGTCTTATTTCGCCAATTACGTCAAACACAGAATCTGATAATGAATCAGCTCTACACTCGCGTTAACATTCCACATCTGAGAACCGGGAAGATTACTTGTGTGAATTTGGGGCCTTTTTTTTTGAAAAATACGAGATTTCTTGAGTTTTCAAAGGAACAAATGTCTTATTCCGCCAATTACATCAAACACAGAATCTGATAATGAATCAGTTCTACACTCGCGGTTAACATTCCACATCTGAGAACCGGGAAGATAACTTGTGAGCTTGGGGCCTTTTTTTTTTAAATTCGAAATTTCTTGAGTTTTCAAAGGAACGAATGTCTTATTTCGCCAATAACATCAAACAGAACCTGATAATGAATCAGCTCTACACTCGCGTTAACATTCCACATCTGAGAAGCGGGAAGATTACTTGTGTGAATTTGGGGCTTTTTTTTTGAAAAATTCGAGATTTCTTGAGTTTTCAAAGGAACAAATGTCTTATTTCGCCAATTACGTCAAACACAGAATCTGATAATGAATCAGCTCTACACTCGCGTTAACATTCCACATCTGAGAAGCGGGAAGATTACTTGTGTGAATTTGGGGCCTTTTTTTTGAAAAATTCGAGATTTCTTGAGTTTTCAAAGGAACAAATGTCTTATTTCGCCAATTACGTCAAACACAGAATCTGATAATGAATCAGCTCTACACTCGCGTTAACATTCCACATCTGAGAAGCGGGAAGATTACTTGTGTGAATTTGGGGCTTTTTTTTTTTTAAAATTCGAGATTTCTTGAGTTTTCAAAGGAACAAATGTCTTATTTCGCCAATTACGTCAAACACAGAATCTGATAATGAATCAGCTCTACACTCGCGTTAACATTCCACATCTGAGAACCGGAAAGATTACTTGTGTGTGAACTTGGGGCTTTTTTTTTTTTAAATTCGAAATTTCTTGTTATCAAAGGAACAATTATAGTTCTGGAATTCTAGTACAAAAATTCCAAGTTGCCACGAATTAGGCCTTAAATAAAAATAAAATCTTTTTGGTGCCAATTTAACGTTATTTATTTTGAACTCTTAGAATGTTTGGGACTAGAACTCTTAGAACTATGCATATTAATTGTGGAAACTCTAAGCAAATATCGAATTTTTCAAAAAATGCGGAGCTAAACAGAAGACATCAGATGCATATAGAACTTACCTCAATTTACTCTTAAGGTTGTTGACCTCTCTCGTCATAGACTCGTGAGATTCAGCCATATCTTCGCATTCTCTCTGGAATTTACGCTTCTGCGCTTTCTCTCGACTGATCTCCTCCTCGGCTTCGTCCAATTGACGTTTCAAGGCCTTCACTCTGGTGTTCGCTTTTTCGACTTGCTCTTTGTATTGATCGGCGTGACGTCGTTCGTCTTCCAGTTGCATGATCAATTCTTTCAACCGTTTGTCCAACTTACGGTTGGCCTTCTGTTGCGACAGTCGCTCTTTAGCTTCGACCTAACGAAGAAAAAAAGTATGAAATAATTTCAATCCAAAGTATGTACCAGATATTTTTATTTAGTAAGAAATAAGTACTTTTACAAAATTTACAATATCAGAAATACCTGTATGCGTAAAAAATCATTTTTGCAATTCAGTTACGAAAAGTCATCTTTTTGACGCTAATTGCTGAACATTGGCGCTTTTCCATGGTAACAATAATATCACGATTTTTGCATTGTTGTCTGAATTAAAATGAAACGTAAAGAAAATTAAATTTTTGTCCAACAACAGAATTACAAAAAATCTTGTATGAAATACAATGCAAAATGGCGTGTTTTGCACACTAGAGTAGCGAGTGGTCCAATCTTCATAGCTAGTGCAAAAAACAGGCTTATTTTGAAACTAGTTGTATGCATATCTGTTATTAAATTACTGCCATTTTACTATTTGTGTAAATATGATGGCATAGTTTTGTATAGATTAACTAACATTAAGCAATCCAGTTTGATTAAGCAAAAGAGGTAGGAATAACGAAAGAGAGCAAAACTTATAGATATACATCAGTTATGTTATAACGGAGTGGGTGATTGTGGTGAAAGGGGTCGGCTTATGCTTTCGCTACGCTCACGCCGTCTTTCGCTAAAACCTATAAGGCGCCAGTCTGTCAACTTTCGCGAGCTCAATTCTTCAAGAAACCAACAATGTGCCGTCTGAACCGATTTGGGGATATTGTGGATATAATTGCACGTTTGCTCTCAGCTGGTCAAAAACTCGAAAACGGCTGAAGATTCAACATTGAATTCACAAACCACTAAATTTCGAGCTATATATCTTTTTTCCTGGGAAAACCGTTCGACCGCTATGTAGAACCCAAGACGTGCCAAAAAGCCGGAAAGAGGCAAGATTGGAGTGAGCTAGAGTGAGCTATCGCTCACTCCGTCTTAATTAAAATAATTCGAATTTATAAGTCCAAATTATTTCAGTTTACTGTCATGTGTACATTGTTTGAAAGTAATAAGGACATAGTAATTTACAGTAAATATAGGGTGTTCGAATATTTGGCGCACGAATATATATTATCTGCGGCTCCTGCGGACCCATGACGTAGTCAGTGGGCGAGAGAAAGGCGCGCAGTGAGAGATGGAGTCAGATCCCGTGATTCCGCAAGTATTATGCGTTATACGTATGTTGGGTGTATTGTTCTAAAGTTTGGTTGTTGCAAATCAAATTAGATACATTTTTGGTGGATCCTGACTTGCGTGAAGCTTTGGGAGTTTAGTTCCCAATATTGTTACAATGGGAAAGTACTGTGTGGTGCCAAACTGCAACAGTGGTTTCGTGGTACAGAAAATTTATCTTTGTTTTTTATTCCTTTACATTCTTATATTTTACACGAGAGGGAAACCTATAATGTTCGATGAACATCGTGTGAACCATCGGTGGAATTTCGGGAGAGGATAGGCATTCGAATTTTTCTTGAAGGTTATAGGCATAGGGAAAGACCTCACTAGGTTAAGAGTTCCACAACTTCGCTGTTCGATAAAAAAATGAAGTCTGGTAGGAAGAACTTCGGCTGATTTGAGCTCGTCTAGTCCGCCTATCTAGAATCACTCGTAGTGGAACAAGACAAGATTTCTGATGAACATCGACCATGGAATTATCTATAGAAAAGGGAGAGATCGCCCACCTTTCTACGATGTTCTATAGAGGTCAATAAACTCGTAAGTGTGACATTATCAATCAAACGAATAGCTTTTTTCTGGATAGGGTCCAAGAGCTTCAGCGTATGTTTGGGAGTCGAACTCCAAACATGTTGGCAGTACTCCAGGATAGGTCGAATCTGTGCTTTGTAGATTATGATAAACTGCTGGGATGTGAAGTAGCTCTTCGCACGGAATAGAAAACCAAGTTTTTGTGAAGCGGTTTTCGCAATGGACCTCACACATGATCCATCCCATGAGAGGGTGCTGTTGGTGGTGATCCCGAGCCTGGTTATGGAAGACTTCACAGGAATAGTGGTCCCTGACATCATCATATTAGGGATTATGGGATCTCTCTTCCTGGAGAAGACGTAAGTTCGAGTTTTGGTTGCATTAAACTCTACTAGATTATCAGATGCCCATTTCAAAATCTTTGCCAGATCTCCATTAACTGCGTGAACCTGTCTCTGTCTCGCTCCTCTGGCTTCATTGGATGGTATAGGGGCTCTAGATGAGAAAACGATATGAAGTGTACCATCATCTGCAAAGCTGTGGACGGGACAGGTGGTCACTTCCAGCAGGTCGATTATATGGAGCAGAAACAAAGTTGGTGCCAAGACAGATCCCTGTGGAACACCAGCGTTTATAGCCATTGTATCGGAGGATACTCCGTCAACCACCACAAGGAGTGATCTATCTGAGAAAACTCAGTAAGCGACCAAGTTGAGGCGGCAAACTATATGACGGAAGTTTTCCAAGAAGGCTTTCGCGCCAGAATGCTTTGGATATATCCAATGATACAGCAAGAGATTTCCCTTGTTTTTCAATAGATTTCTGCCATACATGTGTTACGTAGGCAAGCAGGTCTCCTGTTGATCTCTGCTGACGAAAGACATATTGCTGATCATTCACGATTTTGGAGCTCTCTAGGTATTTGATGAGCTCGATGTTGATTGCTTTTTTCCTACACTTTAGAGAGCACAGATAATAGTGCAATGGGTCTATCATTATTAGGAATAGTCTTCTTTCCTTTTTTTTGGAATTGGTTGGACTCTAGCTGTCTTCCAGAAGGAAGGAAACACACCAAGTTTGTATGAAAGAGTGAACAATCTGCAGAAAACTGAAGTTAATTCAGGTGCACATTCCTTGAGAACGACAGGTGGAATTCCGTCTGGCCCCATAGACTTTTTGATATTGAGATCAAGCAGAATTGTGCGCTCACGAAAGACAATTTCAGGCATATGGCTATCGATGGTAGCAAATCCGATGGATCCAAAGTTGAATTTGCTGCAAACATTCCAGGCAAGGTTGGCTTTCTCTTGTGGTATAGTAGCCAGTGTGCCATCATTTTTGGTTAGGAGAGGGAATGAACAGGAAGTGAAATTCCTACCAATTGCTTCAATCTTATTTTGGCATTATTATGCCTCGAAACACGAGTAATCGAGTTCTGTTCGTTTTGGTGACGTGGCCATTTTAAATTGAAATTGGTGCGATAAGGACGCTTTGTGATGATATAATTAGTTTTAAGAAATCTGGTTTTAGACATTGATACGTCTTCTAATGATGGTTGTGAGACCGAAACGTACGTAAAGACGAAAATAATAAGCATATTTGTTAGTGTGACCTATTTCTCGAGAATTTATATAAAATTCATACCAGGGTCAAGGATCATTATTAAGAATAGATAAATAGTGTGCGTGGCGAAATTTCTCTTCGCAAATCATTTAATTTGGTTGCTGATTTTTTAAAATTGTTCCATATCCTATACGATACTTTTCGCATTTGTATAAAGACAATATTCAAATTAATGTTCTTAGGAAAATTTATAATAATAAATTCTCCGTTTCTGGAAATCGAACCCGAGCCTACTTCGTGGAAGCAAAATTGTTCAAACCCCAAGACCAAATCGTCGTTTTTCATAAACAGTTCAAGTCGGTGTAAATTCAAGTTTACTTCAATATTTTCTTTTGTTGTTGTTTTTGAACGTTTTTGTTGAAATTTGGGTGAAAGCAGTTTTAAATTAACTTAAATTTACTGTAAAAGTTTTTGGACTTTGTGAAGAGTATAATAAAAGTGATATCAACATAGTAGAGTTTAATTTTATATTTTTTATTATGGTTCTGGTCCATCATGTTTGTTGAAAATTTTTCAAAAAAAATTGGAAAAATGTGTCTGGAACAACCGGATGATGAAAAAAATGGAAACAATGCAGCTTTTCATGGTACTCATAGTGCCTCGGCAGTGTTTAAATTGGTGATATATTGGAAGATTACTTGAAATATCAACAATGTTTAAAAACATAACGGAGACAATTATTTCCTAGGGTTTACTAATGGCGACTTACCTCAAGTTGTTCTTCAAGATTTCCAATTTTGCTCTCCAACGCGGTGATGGTGGCCTTAGTTTTCGTGCGTTGAGAAGTTTCGAGTTCTGTGAGTTTAGCTTTCAACTCTTTGTTCTGTCGTTCCAGCAGAAGTCTACTAGATTCCTGCTTCTGACCGGCGGATCTTTCGCTGGCGAGTTCGGTAGTCAATTGTTCGATACTGAGCTGCGCTTTTCTGGCCCGGTCCTGGAAAATTTCGTTGTTGCTTTGTTCCTCTTCAAGTTCTTCTTCAAGCGTGGTAATTCTGGCCTCTAATCTACGTTTCTCGTCAATGAGTAAACTTCCTGCAAGACATAGATAGAATGAAGCATTACCTCAATTATTGTCCAGATAGTTACTAACCTTTATTAGTGGTGCTGTTCATTTCTTCCATAAGTTCATCGCGTTCCGCTTCGGCGGCCCTTCTAGCACGTTCCGAACTGGAAAAATCTTCCGTTAACTGAGCTACTTCCGCTTCGAGAGTTTTGAATTTCCTCTCAGCCTCCTTGCAACTGCTCGCCAATTCCTCCCTTCCGGCACGAGCCTCTTCAGCGTCTCTGACCGCTTCCTTGCATTGTTGTTGCGACTTTTTCAATTGCTTCAACGCGTCTTCTTTCACCTTATACTGAAGTTCTATTTGTGCTTCCATTTCCTTCAAATCACCTGCACAAAAAAAACTATTATATACAGTTTCGTTAAGATTGGTTATCCATATTTTTACCTTCCAACTTTTTCCTGGCGGTTACAGCAGCTGCCCTTTGTTTGCGCTCTTCGTCTAATTCCGCTTCGAGATCTCTCAATTGCTTAACGATACCACGTCTCTTCTCTTCCGCCTGTTCTTCCTTCGCTTGAATGTCCCTCTCAAATTGGGTCCGGAGCGCTTGCATATTGACCTCTAATCTAAGCTTGGCGTCTTCGGTCAATTGAAGTTCGTCTTCAAGTTCTTCGCTTTGAGCTCGAAGTTCGGCCAGTTGACTCTCGAGAGACCTCTTCGATTTTTCCAACTCGTGTACGTTTTTGTCAGCAGCTCCCTGATTATTGGCCAATTCATCTAGTTCTGCCTGTAGCTGCCTCTTAAGTCGTTCGAGTTCTTCTACTTTTTCGCTTGATTCGTCGAGTTCTCTGCTCAAGGATAGAACTCGTGTTTCTTTTTCCCGCGCTTCCCTCTCAGCCGCATCTCGCTGCTCCGCAAGCTGTTCGCTCACTTGCTTTTCCTCAGCTAAAATCTGTAATCAACATTTTGGTTAATAACTTCGACTTCATACATTCCTCATTTACATTACCTTGTCAAAGTTCTTCTGTTTCTTTTCTAATTCTGCAACTTTCTGCCTTTGAACGTCCAAATCGATGTTTGCATCTTCCAATTCGGAAGCAATTTTCTTCTTGCTCCTTTCTAATTTGTCGTTCGCAGCTGTAAGTTCATCTACCAGTCGTTGCAACGTATCTAGATCTTTAGCTAATTTCTTTTTACTTTCTTCTAAGATTGCCGATTGTTCTGCTTCATCTTCCGCTTTCTTCTTCGCTTCTGTTAATTGTATTTGAATCGTAGCCAACTGGAAAAATATATATTGAATGTTTGTACTCTATTCGGACTTGAATGATATTACCTGCTTCTCCAGATTTTTCTTGGCCTCTTCCTCTTCTTCCAAATGTTCTTGAAGGGTTTCTTTATCGGACTCGAATTGTCTCAGTTTAGAACTGAGTGCTAATTTATGTTTAGTCTCTTCTTCTAGTGCCGACTGAGCTTCCGCAAATTGTGATTCAGCGGCCGCTTGGTTTTTCTGAGCAGATGAGGCCCTTGAAAACGAGTCACGTTAGAGCAGTTTCCACATGACAGCATTTGTAAAATTAATTAATCTTATGCCCGACACATATCTCTACATAAAAATTGAACTCCCCCGGTTTATTAGCCGGGTTAGCTCCTTGAAACGTCTCCGACGTATCTCTTGAGGGTTTATTAGTTAGGTACCGTAAATTGCGGATCCAAAGACGTACCTTTTTCAATAACAAAATAGTTAAAATTTCGGTGCTTCTTATGGTCCGAATGTTACATTAAAATTGGTACCTACAAATCTTTATACTATGTCGAAGCAATAATTTAATGAAATTAGTGCCCCTCCCTGGGAAATTGTGCAGAATAAAAACTTGGATCACTTGCCATGATGTCAATTCATCGAGAGCTAATCGAGAAGGTGGATTGCAACATTTTTAAAAGTGGTAGACCGATTTAGCGGTGAAAAAGGTTTCAGTATTTAAAACAGGAATTTTTTTGAAATTTCTTCTTTACACAAACATACTCTAGGTTCACAGAATGAACTACCACTTTTTTAAAGGTTTTTTTGGTGTGATGAAGGTTTTTGGAATAAAACAGATATTTTGATCAATGTATACAATTTTGGAATTCTTTAATAGAAAATCTACCATTTATCGTTTGAATATTATTCCACGACTGACTAATATAGCGCATCCAGGGGCTCCAATTTTCGACCACTTTCCCAAGCATTGGTCGCCTGATTTAGCCAAAAACATGATAGTCCAGTAGCACTATTTTTTTCAAAATCGACGATTTTGGAAATTCCATACATAATAAATACTCAGAAACATGTTTTAAATATTTTTTGTTCTTACAAGTTTTGCGATAAAAGCAAAAACAACGGAGTTATTGAACTTTATTTGATTAGAATTCAAATTTAGCAATCCCACCTTATTACCCACACTCTTTTTTAATATTTCTTTACAAATTGTGGTGGATATTTCGGCCAAATCTGAAAAACACCCACTTCTTATCAGAGAAGTGATACTGACGTTGAAACTTAAGATCCTGTTGGTCTTTCCTCTTATGTGAATCAAGTTTTGGGTCCAAAAAATAAAAGGAGCCAAATGTAGGGCCCGAAGCAAAAAAAATCTGCCGCTCCGAATCTACTTATCGTACCATGGTCTGCTTGGGCTTAAATTAAAGGGAAAAATAAATCTATTCGAATGGTCTAAACCGCGACTCGATTCGACTTTCGAAGCAAAAAAAAAAAAGTCAGCGCACTCCGGGAGTGCAGGCAGAAGTGAAAACTTGAACTTATGGCGCGTTGGGCACTTTTTTGGGTGAGCATTTTTAGGTGCGCTCGCGACATGAGAAATTGTTCATAAAAAATCAAGTTTATCAAAGCAATGTGGGCACTTTTTGAATAGACATGAAGTATAATAATATAGAAACTATATTCGAAGGAAGTGGTTTTATTTAAATGAGTAAATATTAGTAAATAGTAAATACAAAATTTATCAATTCTCATCCATAATTTCAACAACTCTTACATCATCATTATCAGCATTTTCATCATTATTATCAGGATTTTCATCAAATTCTAAAACTGAAACAATAGGTCTATGGTAACTAAAGTATGAAATGAACAATTTTGATTTAAATCTATTTATATATCTTGTGAATACTGCATCAATAGTAGTTTTGTATTTTGTTGTGCTAAGATTGCGATCATTGGACATCGTTAAATCAAATTCTTCATATAAAAATTCAATTAATGATTGATTTTTGACATCTGCAAAGTTTTTGTTGAAATCTCCACTCAAAATCATAGGATAATGATCAAATCTTCTATTAATTTTCATCATAAATAGTGCGGAAGCAGCTTTAGAATAAATGAATAAATTTGAATACAAGAACTCTCGTATTGCTTGTAAAGACTGTTTTGGTGAAATATAAACGGCAGCCATTATTATTGTTTGTCCATTAGAATGGCATTGGGAAATACATATATCACCAATATTCGAAACATTAGTGCTAAACATACTGGTATATCTCGCATGCACTTCCATATGATCTGTAGAAAATGTGGCCATAGTATCATCGGACCGATGATAAATAGCAACCCCACCTGCTGGACGATTGTCTCTTTTGAAACTTGCTATAAAGTTGAAATTTGGAATGTCAATGGTTTCTTCGTTACTCACATGAGTTTCTGATAATATTAACACACTCATTTTCTCAACAAGAGCATCAACTGATAGGTCATGTACATGTCGTCGTAAGCTTTGACAATTGAATGAAAAAATAGATAACCCTTTTTTTGTAGAAATGAAATCAATAAATGTTTTAGTAACAGTTTGTAAATTATTGTCATGTAATCGTTTCAGTTCGATGGATAAATCATCTCGATGAGTTGTAGATCTCTTTTGGTTTTTACTTGTGTTTGAATCATCAGTCGGTGCGTTTCCTACTCTGCCATGATGAAATTTCCAGCTCGCTCCTGTATCTTCTTTAGTTAGTAAGAACAAACCTTCTATATTAGTTACTCTTGATAAGGCTACGTAAACCAATTCTCTTGAGTGAGAACGACTGTATTCATAAACAATAGCATCAAAAGTACCTCCCTGAGACTTGTAAATCGTCATAGCCAAAGCCGAAACTAGTGGAAAATGTTTTCTTTTCGCCACTATAGTTTTGTTGTTGTTCAATGGTATTGATGATGTTTGAGCAGAAATTGGCACAACATCTCTGTCGATTCCCAAGCGTTCAATGTCATTTCTTGCCTTAGTTTTGCGCTTTTGACCAGCAGATTTTGGAAACTTCAACCAAATTCTTGTAATTTCATCATTTTCATTTGATTCAATATGAATTAATGTACCTACAGTGCCATTAGATAAACCATTTTATTAATTCTATTTACACTTTAGATTTGTTTTTTTAACACAATACCATAGCAGCAACACAAGTCAAATGAAATATTTAAATAAATAAATTTTCCGTTTAATATTCATTTATAAAATAAATATAAAAAACTCTCAATCTCGTCTGTCGCGAGGGCACGAACGAATGCCCATGCAAAGACTGCGTATAGCATGCAGCGCTCTCGCATACCTATACACTCTGAGTATACATATAGGTATGTAATCTCGTCTGTCGCGAGAGCACGAACGAATGCCCATGCAAAGAGCGCGTATAGTATACATATATTATAAGAATACACGCGGAGTATATCTGTGTAAAATCTCATCTGTCGCGAGAACGGCTGAAAATGCTCTCCCACAAAAGTGCCCAACGCGCCATAAGAAGTTTTCACTTCAAAAATCTGCCGCTCCGAATCTACTTATCGTACCCAGGTCTGCTTGGGCTTAAATTAAAGGGAAAAATAAATCTATTCGAATGGTCTGAACCGCGACTCGACTCGACTTTAGAGAATCGAGATATTCGAGTTCAAATTTCGACCCTAACCTATAATGGCCGCTCGGAGCGAAAATATCGAGAAAAATATCCTACACCATATAGGTAAAAAAGAATAAAGTCTCCCAAACAGAATGAGCCAAATTAGAAGTTGTTTAGACGAACCTGAGAGACTGCAGAGGTCTGAAGTCAAAAAATGAAAGTGCGATTTGCGCGTCACTTATTGAAGGCATCAAATTGAAAAAATTAGGGTATATTCTAGAACTAAAATGTATTTCTTGACGAGCTGTAGAAGTAATTTCGGTTTATAATTTTCCCCAAAAAAAAATCGTGAAAAAACTTTTTCTTTTGCTTATACCACGTGACTGGAGGGGGTGGGGGTTTCTTTAGCAATCAATTCCGTGTTCTAGTATTGGCTACCACCATCAAAAATTTGAGTGAGGCGTTGGTTTAAGACCCCATAATGCGTTTTTTTTAACACAAAAACTGAGGTTATGGCATGAAGCACAGCGTTTGGCCCAAAGATAATATCACCATCGTTCTTAGATAGCCGATTTGCATAATAACAGCCACCTTAGAAAAATTATATATGAAATTTCCTGACCAAAAGTTAGTGCTACTGGACTATGAACAATGTTAGCCTCTAAATGTTTCGAAATCGCTGGTTTGTCTTCGTACACCAAATAATTTACTTCACACCACAGGAAAAAATCCAGAGGCGTTAAGTCACAGAATGGTCGTGGCCAATAGACTGTTAGTTGGGGAACGAAATAGTCTATTATCATGGCTCTATAGCGTTCCCCATTGACGGTAATACGCTGGCCAGCATCATTTTTTGAAGAAGCAAAGTCCGATGACTCCTCCAACTCATAGAGCACACCAAATAGTGCAGTTTCTGGTTTTAATGGCTCTTGAAGAACTCCTTGTGGATTGTGATCACTCTAAATGTTACAATTTTGCTAATGAACCAAAAATGAGACCCTCCGCTGGACAATATGTCGCGATGAAATAAATCTCATTCGATTTTCAGCCCATTCGATAAACACACGACGCAAACGATGGTCAATCGGCTTCATTTGTTGTAAGGTGTTGAATCAAAATCTCACTCAAAATTTTCCATAAATTGGACGCACAGAGGTCCAATACTTTGCTCAACAGCGACGGTATTTGCAATACGCAAACTTTTTTTTCCATAATAAATTTGCTAATCTTTGCATAATACAATAATTGCAGATAATACTGAATAAGAATTACCTTACAATTTTGACAAATGATAACTAGAATAATAAGAATATAATCTCACCTTGATTCAGCTTGTTCCAATTGTTGAGCAATATTCTCAGCTTCCTGTTGTAATTTTGTAGTTTTCTCCTGTAAATCTACTCTGGCCCGTTCAACTTCTATCAACTTAGATTGTACTTCTGCTAATTGTCCTTCCGCCTGTTTTCTACGCCTCTCAGCTGCATAAAAAAATAATACTCGTTACTATACGTTAGAGTACATCGTACAACACTAACCTTCTTGCCTATTAGCACCGACATTTCTTAATTCACTTGTAAGATCAGCGTTTTCGGCTTCTAGGGTTTGTTTAGTTTTCTCCAGATTGACTTTAGATTTCTTCAAGGTTTCCAACTGTTCATTGACAACACTCAATTCTTGCGAATGTTTGTGTCTCATTTCTCCCAAAGACACCTCATGATTCTGCGTTTCTTCTTCAATGGTTTTCTTCAGCGTTGCCAATTCTTGTTCTCTCTTGGACCTCAACTCCTAGAATTGGAAATGAACAGAACTCCAAAATAAAGATCTCGCTTCTCTTATCAAAGATTGGTAGAATTTCCAGACATTTTTTTTCAACTTTCAATATGTCTATCGAGTCTTTCGATGTAACTCTCAAAAACGTTTGAGTTTGAGAAGTTGATGCACCACTACACTGGAGTTAAATTCAACCAAGCTTTTATACAGGTTGTTTCAGTTTTTTCGTTTATAACTTCGGAAAACGATAGAACTTCTAAAAATAATAGGGCTTTCATATAATTTTTTTCTCTAAATCACTTCGTTTCCGAGATACGAAGTTTTGAAAAATTATAAAATTTTCTTCATTACCTTCTGAACAAATGAAAATTTTTAGTTCAAAGTTGGTACACTTTAGTTTTACTGAATGAGAATTTTTTTTTGGTCACAAAATGTTTTTGAGACAAATACAGTAGCGTAGTTATGGGGTTTTGTACCAATTTAAACCCCTCAAACTTCTACGCCAATGGTCGGAAATTATTATTGTATACAAATTTGAGAACTTTGATTTATGTTCTATAAAAAAGTATTCTTGATAAATTTCACTTAGAGGCTTCCTGTTCGAGTTATTTTGATTTTACTAATCACGGTTATCTTATGGAATTCCTTTTGAAAGGTTATTTAAAACGTAAGGAAATATTTAAATACCTATTTATTGGTAACGATGAAATATAATTCATAATAAATGCTCAAAATGATCCATTTACTCCAACGCAACGCCGACATAGATTTCTAAACGACCTTCTTGTTAATTAATAATTAATTAATTAATTATTAATTAATTAATATTTTATTATTAATTTCACCACAAGCTCTTCAAATACGATTAAGTAGGTCTTCTCTATTATGAACCGGCGTGGCATAATTTTATCTTTCAATAACCCCATTCAAAAAAGTCCAGAGAATTGAGGTCAGGTGATTGAGAAGGCCATACAACTGGACCAACTCTACCAATCCATCTTTCACCATACTTCCTATTTAGACATTCTCGTACTAGTCTGCCAAAATGGGTAGGACAGCCATCCAATTGTATCCATGCATTCGTTCCCTCATTGTGTGGTATCTTCGTGATTAGTTTCCAAAAATTCTAAAAATGCAGCGGCCGTTAGTCTGTCTGGTAAAACGAATGGGCCAAAAATATTGTTTTTGTAAATGCCAGACATTGACCGTGAATTTTTCTTGGAAATTCCTAGTTCTTGTACCATGAGTGTTTTCATTTGCCCATAAACGTAAATTGTGAAAATTAATGAACCCATGTCCTTCTATAATGTGCCTCATCTGAGAAAGTTTTCGTTGTTGTTCAGTTTCTTATGGGTAAATGAAAACCCATCATGGTACAAGATCTAGGAATTTTCAAGAAGAATTCAATGTCAATGCCTGGCTTGGCATTTGTAAAAACAATATTTTTGACCCATACGTTTTACCAGACAGACTAACGGCCGCTGCATTTTTAGAATTTTTGGAAACTAATCACAAAGACACCACACAATGAGGGAACAAATGCATGGATACAATTGGATGGCTGTGTTGCCCATTTTGGCAGACAAGTACGAGAATGGCTAAATAGTACAGTGAAAGATGGATTGGTAGAGGTGGTCCAGTTGCATAGCCTCCTCGATCCCCTGACCTCAATCCTCTGGACTTTTTTGAATGGGGTTATTTGAAATTATACCACGCTGGTTCATAATAGAGAAGATCTACTTAATCGTATTCGAAGAGCTTGTGGTGAAAGTAATAATAAAATGAAAATTCGGACAAGAAGGTCGTTGAGAAATCTATGGCGGCGTTGCGTTGGAGTAAATGGATCATTTTGAGCATTTATCATGAATTATTTTTCATCATTACCAATAAATAGGTATTTAAATATTTTCTTATGTTTTAAATAGCCTTTCAAAAGAATTTCCATAAGATAACCCTGACTAGAAAAATCAAAATAGCTCGAACATGAAGCCTCTAAGTGAAATTTATCATGAATACTTTTTTATAGAAAATAAATCAAAGTTTTCAAATTTGTATACAATAATAATTTCCGACCATTGGCGTAGAAGTTAAAGGGTTTAAATACGTACAAAACCCCATAACTACGCTACTGTATTTGTCTCAAGAACATTTTGTCACCAAAAAAATTTCTCATTCAGTAAAACTGAAGTTTACCAAATTTGAACTAAAAATCTACATTTGTTTAGAAGTTAATGAAGAAAATTTTATAATTTTTCAAAACTTCAACACCCTCTGTATCTCGGAAACGAAGTGATTTAGAGAAAAATTTTATATGAAAGACCCCTATTCTATCGTTCTCCGAAGTTATGAACGAAAAAAGTGAAACACCCTGTAGACGTTTGAAAAATAGGAGACAAAATTAAATTGAATGAAATGAATATATACGATTAATGGTGAACTAGCATAATCAAAGACAAATCTCACCTGCTGAGCTGCAGTGCTGTCCATAGAATCTAAAAGTTCATTCTTTAGAGCTTCCAATTCCTCGTTCAAGTCACGTTTGAGCTTCTCTGCTTTGCTCCTCGCCGCCTTCTCCACCTCCAGATCCTCCTGCAATTCGACGAGTTGACTCTCGAACTCCCTCAAAGCCTTCTGAGCTTGGGCTTTCAGAGCGCCTTCTTCGTCGACGCGAACCATCGCCTGGGCTAGTTCCTCCTCTCGCTTGCCCAGTTGCAGTTGCAACTCTTCCATTTGACTGCGTCTTTCTAGCAGTTGCTCTTTCAGATCGTTTACTTCGGTTTCGACTTTTCTTTTCGTTCGGTCGGATTCCTGTCTATGCTGGTGGTCCTTCAATAAACGTTCTTCTAGTTCCGCTATCGTTGCTTCGTGTTTGGATTTCAATTTCGCCAAGTGCTTAGCTTTTTCTTCTTCTTCGGCCAAAGTTTGACTCAGGTCGTTGCTGCGCTCTTCCAATATTTTTTTTTCTTTACTAAGTTTTTGATTGGTGTCATCGCTCAAAGCGAAATCTTCCTCAAGTTTCTTGATTTTAGCGTCACATTGAACTTTCTCTAGTTGTAGCTTTTGTCGCGAAGCTTCCTCTTCTTCTAATTGTTCTTCCAAATCTTGGATCGTTAATTGTAGCTTCTTTTTATCAATACCCAAAGAATTAGCTCGCTCTTCTTCCTCTTCTATTCTAGCCTCCAAATCGTGCAAGATTTCCTCGAGTTCTATCTTCCTCTGGGTTAGCCTAGCCCTCATTTCTTCAGCTTCGGCGCAGAGTTCCAGCTCTGCTTGCAACTGTTCTTGCAAAACGACTTTTTCTTCTTGTACCTGTTGCAACCTTTTCTCGTTCTCAGCGGCAGTTCGCACGTGATGTTCTAATTTATCCTTAACCTGTTTCAATTCGTCTTCTTTCTGCATCAACTTCTCCTCTTGTTTCGTAACTTCCAACAAAGGTTTTACTTTGGTGTACAATCGCCACCATTGCCAATTTCTCAATTTCAGGTAAGCCGAACAATTCCTCTGAATGATGCGGATCGCGTTCAACTGTTGCACTCGTTTTTGATAATTGCGTCTCGACAGGAAACCTCGACAGAAAGCTTGGAAATTAACGATGAGATCAGTTATTTTGTAATCTCGTTCCTCTTCCAGATGGGCAAGTACTCCAGCACGGAAGAATATCTTGGACTGACCGATTCGGTACAGATTTTGATCCAATTCCAAGCTCTTAATCATGGTTTCGCACGCCTTTTTACCGTCCATAAAACCCTTATTGATCACGTTCGGTGTAAGTAATTCGTATCGTTGTCGGAATTCTTGGAATGGTATTCTGTTCGGGAAACCTTGCCGGCATATCCTGATACCTTCCAGGACGCCGTTACATCTCAACTGATCCAGAACCAAAGGCGCATCGATTTTACCAGCGCGTTTCTCGTGATTCGGAATGATGCACCGCACGAAATTCGGATTGGTGTTCTTCAAGGTAACCATAAGATTCGCCAATTGTTCTTTGTACAAATACGAAACGGTTCGGAACATTCCTTTCGCTCGACCAATGGTCTCAGCATCTTTCCAAATGTGGACGACGAAGGGATCTTGGGAAGCTTGCAATAAAGATACTACATTTTCGTTTTGGGGATCCATGTTCTTCATCAACCATTGATTCGCACAGTAATCTACTTTACCGGCATAATGAATGATGGAGAAATCGGCGACCCCACGGAAATCACTTTTCTTGAATTTAGGATGAGTCGTATGTGCGTTAACGAGTTTATCTACGAAAGTTTTATCGGTGGCTTTTGGGAAGAGACATTCTTCGTCCAAGAGAGCCATTATTCCCATCGGCTTATCGATGAGGTCGATTGTTGGTTGCAAATCTAGCCCAAAATCGATGAATTTCCACTCGATGCCTTCCCTCTGGTATTCTTCTTGTTCAAGAATGAACATTGTGTGATTGAAAAGCTGTTGTAGCTTTTCGTTCGTATAATTAATGCAAAGCTGTTCGAACGAGTTCAATTCAAATATTTCGAAACCAGCTATATCGAGTATTCCGATGAAACTAGCTCCTTGTCGTTTGGTCCTGCCCAGTGATCGGTTGATTCGTGTTACCAACCATCTGAACATCCGTTCGTAGCACGCCTTGGAAATTGCTTCAACAGCAAATTCAACCTAATGGATACATTTCATCAGTAACAATGAAAAAATTAGAAACGAGATATGAAATGTTTTCGCAGGGAGACTTCTATAGAATAAAAAATGTCCTGTTTTAGTTGGTACTATAACCGGAAACTTTTGAAGCAATATTTTACATTTAGCAAACTCCACGGGGACATTCATATCTCCGTTTCAATCGGTCAGATTGATTACTTATTTATAAATTCATATACAAATCTTATACACTAACCTGTTCTTTGGTTTGGCTCTTCGTCACGAAATCTCTTCCTACTTTGATTCTGGGTTTCAAGAAGGCCTTGGTCATTTCGGTTACAGGTAAACCGAGGAGGTGCGCGATTTTCTGAGCTACGGTGTTGTCGGGCAAAGTAGCTTGGTCAGAATTGCGATCCTGTTTGAATTGGATCGTGCCAAAAAGCATGACCGCGGAGACGATCTTAAAAATGGCACTAAAATCATCGTTTGTCATTCCCATTATGTTCATACTGTTCACGGTCGATTCGTATTCCGCAGCATCGTCTACACCAGGCACTATGTGATTGTCATCGCGAAGGAACGCATACGATTTCGGGTCTTCCAGAACGAACTCTTCTGCAAAACAAAGATACTTAAACTGTATTTCGGTCAACACATTTTTCTTCTGCCTGGAAAACGCGTTGGAACGAAACTATTATCAGTTGAAAAAAATGAATAGAATCTGCCAACACGTGATGAAAATCCATTCAAACTTAAATAACATAACTATTAAAAGTTTGATTATCCTCATCGAATGGTCGTAATCTCATAACCAAATAACTTTCGGCAATCTCCAGATTCGCTGTAATTTAGTGCTGGGCTATTGCCAGTTAGCATAAAATTGCCGAATGCATCTTATAGTGCAGGGCATAGTGACGCAGTGGGATTTTTAGCAGAAGAAACATCATTGGATGGATCAATATCAATAGTGTACCTCTCTACTTCTCTTACTTGGACTCCTGCATCCCTGATGTGTACGAATGGAACAGAGCGGAAGCCTTGTTTATGGTGAGGTTTCTTTATTCAAACAACGGATATTTACCCAACTATACGCCAGGATTAACTGTATAACATGAATTTGGTTGGAATTACCCGGAGTTGGAAAGTAAAGTGAAATATAGTTTTCCGTCATAAATGGAGGACTTATTGATTATTCTCAATGTATGACTAACGAGGGAGTTCTAAGAAAGGGAGGATGTGAATATTATATAGCAATTTGAGAAGTTTGATAGCATTGTTTTCAAAGTATAAATTGCATGATTTAAGACGCATTGCTTCAAGGTATCATACAATTTTGAACATTTATGAGAAATCCGACCGACTGCGCCACTATAACGCTATCACTGCCATTTCTATATAATCACAGTTACGTTATATTCCTCTTTCCATATCTTACCATGAACGGTAATGGAATAATATTTGGTTTCATATCCGAATTTAGAATAATACCTATGGAATAACTAAAAACAGGTTAAATATCGATTGACAATCTTCATTTTACGATAAATTTAATCGTAATGAATCAGTGGGTTTACTCACTTTTCTGTTCAGTAGATGCACCAGCAAGAAGTTGGTAGAATATGTGGAACGTTCTTTCCTGCCTGGCTTGTCTTATGGCACGTGACTTTTCAAGTAGGTACGTCTCAATGTTAGCACCGGCTATGTATCCTGAAGCATCGAAATTAATCCTAATAAATTTACCCTAAAAAATATTTTGTTAATGCTTATTTTTACTACTTCTTTCAAATTACTTACGAATCGAGATGAATTGTCGTTTTTTATTGTCTTCGCATTACCGAAAGCTTCTAAAATTGGATTGGCTTGCAATAATTGCTGTTCCAAACCACCCTAAATAAAGAAATTACTTAATCGACTGATCTATATGTAAATAAGTAACAAATAAATTTGAAGCACGAATGAGAATTTCTGACATGGTTAGCCATGTTCGTTTGATAAAATTGATTATATTCAGATTGAAGAGGTCTCCGTTTTGACCTAATTTTAAATGCATTTAATAATCAATCAAGTGAATTTAACATTTGATGCATAACAATGATTCTCACTGTAGAAGGCATATATTATAATTGATCAAATTTTTGCATTATGTCATTGCTTGAAATAATTCAGCTTATTCAAATTGGCTTCAAATTATATATGTTTCATAATATAAAATAATGAGAATATGTAAGTATGAAATAATGATCTTAATTATGTAAGCAAAGGGAATACTTAAAACTAGTTTTTGCATTCTCAGCTTTTAGAGTGAATGAGGTAAATCACGACATCGAAAGCCATCAATGTAGAACTCCAGTAGGTTAAACAAATATTAATAACAGCAAATTCAATCCAACTTACGTTACATACCGAGAATTCTCTGGTTGGACTCTACCAATGAATGCATGTAAAAGGAAATTAGAAATATCAAAACCTAAACGGCAAACATGTATCGAGTGAAAATGGATAAACATCAAGATCATACAATTACTTACATTATCGTCATGAACTCTTTTCATTTGCTTTGAATAAATGTGATTGATCAGATAAATCAAATTAACCTGATTTTTTTATAATATAAATGAAGAAGTAGTTTGGTTTCGGAATATCGTTTTGAATTTTTGGTACAATGTTTTTTCAAAAAGGACCTACAATTCAAAAATATTATAGGGGTTGAAAAGGAACAACCTTCTGTATGTACAAAAAATGTTTAATATTTTTTAAATTTATTGTGCAATAGATGACTAAAAATTAGTATTGCCCGTTAAAATTATAAAAAAATTGTTACATCAACATTTTTTTTCTGATTTTTGAAGCAAGTTAATGCACATATTTCATTTTGATATAGTATATTTTTTATTAATCGCATATTGTTATATCATGGACATTTCTAATACTTGTAAGGTTAGGATATTTTTCGAATTCCATGTCTAATTAGATATCAAATCAAATTATTAAATAACATTTATTATATTTATACCTTGATTTTTCAAGAAAATCATTCTAATAATGATAATAATGATAAATAATAATTCGAATCTTTGTAAATTGATAGATGGCAAAAATATAACTATCCTAAGTTGGTTCAATAAATACTAATGAATGATTTTCGATGATTCAATATTATATATGTTTCTAGAAGACTGAAAGTGAAAGGAAATAGAAATCTACTTACGATAATATCTTTCTGGAGTGTCCCAAATAGCCATGACATGCAAAAGATAAAATTAGGAAAAATCACCAAGTGCTTATAATATACATTTGAATTATTTTGGATGGATAATTACAATAATCACTTATAAACATGGGATTCAAATAGGGTATGTGAATTTAAGAAAATTTGGCAAGTTTGAATTATAAAATGTCCAGCTCTGATGGAAAGAGCTGTTTTGTGTGAGGTTTCTATTCTAACAATATAAAGAATTGTGTTCAATCTTTGGAAATTATACTTTATTTATTTATTTATTTATTTTTTTAGTATATTTTAATTATAATAATTATTAATTATTATACATAGAAATGAAACATTAATAGGCAAATTATTGAATATTAAATTTGATATAATTGGATATATAGAATACTGATATTAAGACGTTTAAAAATAATTATATTCAAATCCACAATGTCTTTTTAATTGAGTATCTGCTGCATGGTATTTTTTTTATTTTATGATTTAATACTATTTCTAGATCTAGGTTCCAATTAATATCTCTAATATCAATATTTTAGACAGAATACCTGTTCGATTGTATATTGTATATACAAGAGTATTCGAAAATGTATTGGAATTTGATATCAAATTTTCTTTCTGCGTGTTGTACATTCATGTGCTCAAAGTATTAACACATTAACTTTGTACACGTGAAAACAGTCTGTTCTGATAAGTTTATTTA
Source organism: Endomychus coccineus (assembly GCA_958510875.1). Classification (NCBI taxonomy): domain Eukaryota; kingdom Metazoa; phylum Arthropoda; class Insecta; order Coleoptera; family Endomychidae; genus Endomychus; species Endomychus coccineus. The sequence continues at coordinate 111,508,668 of OY294070.1, read as the reverse complement.
CAAACAATCGTTGAATAATTAGATTATTTTTACAAATCACAAAGTTAGTTTTCAAATAATATTTATACACTATTATAAATGACACCATTGATTGAAAATATAAATAACCGTAAATTATTAGATTATTGTTAAGATTTATCGCTATTTTATAATCAACATCATACTTTTTTTAAATTTGAATGCAAGTAGTTTCAATATTTACAAAAATTTATAAAATCAATTGCAGTAGATAATAACCATTTTTTTGGCCTGAACTTACCGCGCCTGCTCCTTTTGGCGACTTGGAAGCAGCTACGTAAGCCAAATACTGAATCACTTTTTTGGTATTTTCTGTTTTTCCGGCACCGGACTCTCCCGTACATAATATGGATTGATCTTCTCTCTCTGAAATGAATAATTTGATAGTTCGAATTTGTATAAACTAGATCTAATAAAATTAATTATAAATATAAAACTATCTATATTTATAATGAAAAACTCCCTATAACGCAAACATGACTTGAGCTTGGTTGCTTTAACGCAACCTATTATTAATCTTCCCTCAACGTAACAAACCGGGATATCAAACATTTTCTTGGTCAAGGGTGATTGTGGAATCAAAAACGTGTGTCTTACTTTACGTTTGAAATAATTATGTCACTGTCACACTGACATCATCAATAACCTACAAATTAAATTAACTAGTTTATACTTTTTACCTCGGTCTTGTTAATTTGGGGTCGTTTCGTGCCCCGTGTAATAAAGTATTTTCGGCTATAGGCCGCTAGCCTTTACCCGTTTCGGGTATATTTTAGTAGCTAGAAAATTCCCTTTGGTACGTCGCAGGTCAGACGCTCGTAGCTGACAGTTGAGAGTACCTGTTTCTATTTGAATTAAAATTTCGTATTTAAACTACATTTTGGGGCCCGAGACTATGCTATCAAGTTGACCCGGTTCATAATCTAACGACATGGATCGAAAACCGCACTCCAAATGTCGCCTTAAAGTCGTAGGAGGTAGCACTATTTTGCACATTTCTAACTCGCGAGCTACGCGCTCCTCACGTGAACGTCATTCGATTTACGGAAAATTAACCAATTTAAAACAGTTTTCGACCTGGTTTGGGGCCGTTGCGACCTTGTAAAAGGTTCAAAGTTAACGTTCGACCATTCTTGTTACTAAAACCGTTATTTCATTATTGTTTTACAACTGAAATAAATATGTACGAAATTTGTAGGTTATTGATGATGTCAGTGTGACAGTGACATAATTATTTCAAAAGTAAAGTAAGACACACGTTTTAAATTCCTCTACCACCCTTGACCAAGATAATTTTTGATATCCCGGTATTATCATTACGGGATGCTATTCCTTTCTAGGTATATCATAAAATGTGATAAATCTTGCGAATTAAAAATATGACAATCGAACTTACCTTGTAGCATAGAACGATATGCTGTATCTGTTATGGCAAAAACGTGTGGAGGTACTTCATGTCGCTTGATGCCTTTATACCTTTCCATAATTTTTTCTGTGTAGATGGGTAATTTTTTGTATGGATTCACCACAACGCAAAACAATCCTGAATATGTCTGTAAGAAAAAAAAAGAGCAATTAATGGAAATACTACCAGTTTAACATTTGTGAAGAGAAAACGCCTTTCCTTTCGTATTGGAAAAATGGAATCTAATTGCTACTCATATATCAGCCAAGGCAAGTATCGCGGATCAATCAATAATTGTACCAACAGGGAAAAGCCTTAACGCCATTCTCAAAGGTAACACTCTGAATGCGCTCAAGTAAAGATGAGATGAAATCCTAAGATGTACAGGTCAAGGAGACGATGAACGCATCTTGTCAAAAAATCTGCCGAATATTACTTGGGACTATCTCGGAAGGGCCTGCGATTACTTACAGGAATCACCACGGGACACGCTATACAGGGCATGCGAAGAAAAGGGCGAGACGGCAGAGCACATGCCCTCTCCAACACTAGAGTCCATGTTGGGGGAGCTGTGGCTCTAGCCATGGGAATTAAGGTGGCCATATCGGCATAATAAAATATTTGTATGTTGTTTCTTGCCAAGTTAACTTTCACAAACATGGCTAACAAAAATTAAAGTATAAAACAATCACAGATTAAGTAATATAGATGAAACAAGTTCTGTAGGTATAAATGAAATCAAAAACCCTGAGATTATTTGTGGCCAGATGCTCCTTGGGGGAAAAATGGGGACTACGACCGAACTGGTTGTAAAACATGGTGGTTAAACCAGCAATAACATACGCCTCTTTGGTATGGTGGCCTAAAACAAAACAAAGAGGGACCACGGCAAGACTAATTAAGGTCCAGAGACTTGCATGTCTTGGGATCACAGGGGCCATCAAATCAACGCCCACTGCAGCAATGGAGACACTACTGGGATGGCCTCCCTCCAATTGGTAACCCAGGGCTTGGTGCCTTCAGATTACAAAATACACTGGAGAATGTTCACATTGGGCCAGGATACATGAGCGTTGTAAAAATCGTGACCAGGGACGTGTTAGACATGAGAACAGATCACATTCCACAGCGATACTCTTTTAACAGCATATTCAGGGTATATCAATACCAGAAAGGACTGAATGGGAACATATAAACCTAAGCGACATTCTAGAGGGAAAGATCTGGTATACAGAAGGTGCATGAGTATACTCCAGAAACCCAAAGGCTGGCTTCAGCTATTCATTGGGTAAACACACCTCTGTCTTTCAAGCAATCCTCCAATGCATGAAGGAAAACAATCGGAGAGCCATCGAAGATGAGAAGATCCACATAGTGGCAGACAGTCAGACTGCACTTAAGGCAATGAGGAGTCAGACATTCCGTCTGATATGGACATGCAAAGAAGAACTTGAAATACTAGCAAACCGAAACCGCGTTAAGCTGATCTGGGTGCCGGGACATCAAGGAATAACAGGCAATGAAAAAGCCGACGAACTTGCAAGAAGAGGGTCGGAGAACGCTCCAGATCCAGAACAGACCACGGGGTCTGTACAGCACGAAGATCTGTAGGAGACTGGATCATGAAAAACCACAAAGAATACTTGGAAAAAATCCCAGGAAACGAACATCCCAGTCGTAACAGGGCTCATGACTAGCCATGCACCAGTAAAAGGAAACCTAAACAAAATGGGACTGTACAATGGCGATCTGACATGCAGACTTCGCGGTAAGGATACAGAAACAGTGACACACGTACTGTGTAGATGCGAGGCACTGGACCGCAAAAAACAGTCAATTTTTGGAAAGCCTAACGGCGAACCAGAATTATACAATTCCCACCCAGTGAAAGACTTGTACAAACTCGTACAAGGTTCAATATTCGAGTGGATACCGTAAAGAAACAAAGCAAAGGCGAGACACAATGGCCCAGCAGGCCTAAGTGTCACCGGATGCAATAGCCAGACAAGCCTACAAAGAGGGTGCAGTTTTTAGTGAGTATGCCTGTAAGGTGACTCTCACAGTAGGCCATGAGACCCAAAGGTTCATAACATCCCTATAAAGAGTTTTCTTCACCTCAGCAAAAAAAAGCAGCCCCACCGAGTGCTGTGTTCTCATTCGTCCGACACCTAGGGTGGCTGGACAGCTAAACACATTGGAGGGCGCTCCCCTGTGGAGGGGGTAAAATGGTCATAATGATTACAAAGTACTTTGTCCAATAACAAGTTCAATTTAATCCAGAAGTTATGACATCATAAAATGTTTGTTCATGGTCATTATCAATAAACTCAAATGTTTCTGTTTAAGGAAATTTTATTATCAATTATTTTAGTTTAGTTCGAGATGTACATATCTATCCAATTAGTGTTTTACCCACTTCAAGGGGAAGTAAATTATAATCATAGTTCGTAACTCCTCGAGACGTTGAATCATTGTCTATATTCCTTATTTCCTACATCGAACATCCGAACAGTATTCTACCGTTTTTACCCAATACTCCGTCATTGCACAATAACCGGTTTCGCATTAACATGCAAATTTATTGATTCTATGTGGATTACATTATTGATCCGATAGTGTTACCGATCAAAATACTTTCATATAACATATGTTCTAATCAGATATTCGGAATTTCATTTGAATACAATCGGGATTAGCAAAGCATTAGCCAAAGGAACGATCCTATTTCAAGGTGCTGGTTACAGCGTATCCCCTATTTTGGTCCACACTTGGGATGCTTTTAGATGCGGTATCTATATATCGCCGATCCGATCCTGAAATCATTGCTGAATTACTGTTTGTAACGGTGCATATTTCTATTTACCACCGTCTGAAGCAATGTCTTGCGAAACGAAATTAAACAATCCGACTCGGAAATAAAACTATGCGTAAGCGCAATCATTAGTCATACATAAACAACATCGATCGTGTCATCGTCCCAGAAATCTTATCGTTCGAAACCACCGTATCCGATTAGAGGCAGGACGTCTAGATCTTCGCCGGATTTCAGAGCTACGTGTGTTCATCACTTGGTTGTTAAAAGCGAAACATTAATCCGAAATGAGAGAAAAAATGAATTCAACAGAACTCGTACTCGTCAAAGTCTTAATTAGTTCATGCCTGTCGTTCTTCACTGAAAACACCACTCTTCGGAAAATAGAATTTTTTTTGTTCAATTTTGAGCAGTGTACGTTATGATCATATAGTGTGATCATTGTAATCAGGAGAAAAATATTTACAAGAATGCAAAATCCAATATGGTGCCCTTGAGAAAAAACAAAGATCAGTGCTATACTTTCATATAAAACACGTCTCGGAAAATAAGATGACAGATTTAAATTAGGTATTCGCTTGAAAATATAAAAAGGAAATGATCCATCAAATTTGGGATTTATAGGTCAGCATAAAAATGATTTTTTTCAAATTTCACCGACTTCGCATCCCTCAAACATATTTTAAACACAATTCTACTAGTTTTCACAGATTCTGACTAGCTTGAAAATATTCCTTATTATTTTTATTCTCAGAGTGGTCAGTTTGTTTCATACAATTAAAGTATAACTAATCCAACTAGGTTGGTTTTCAAATTGTTATTATTTTTGTTTGTAGTATTGCAGCTTGCACAATAGAATGAAAGTTTGAAATTGGCTAGACTTTTCGAGTCCTCATTAGACTTTGATAAAATTGGTATTCATAAATTTACTTGATCATTTCTTAATTTTTTTTTCATTTTTTAGTCCTTCAAAGTAAGTGGAAATAAAAACGAAATGATCCATCAAATTTGAGATTTATGGGTCAGCATAAAAATTAAAGTCTTCATTTTCACCGACTTCGCATCCCTCAAGCATCTTTTAAACACAATTCTACTAGTTTTCACAGATTCTGACTAGCTTGTAAATGTCCCTTATTATTTTTGTTCTGAGAGTGGTCAGGTTGTTTCATACAATTAAAATATAGCTGGTCCAAATTGTTTTTATTTTTCTTTGTAGTTTTGCAGTTTACACAATAGAATGAAAGTTTGAAATTGGTCTAGACTTTTCGAGTCCTCATTAGATTTTGATAAAATTGGTATTAACAAATTTACTAACTCATTTCTTAATTTTTTTACAGTCCTTCGAAATAAGCGGAAATAAAAACGAAATGATTCATCAAATTTGGGATTTTTGGGCAACATAAAAACGATTTTCTTCAACTTCACCGACTTCGCATCCCTCGACCATCTTTTAAACACAATTCTACTAGTTTTCACAGATTCTGACTAGCTTGAAAGTGTCCCTTATTATTTTTGTTCTCAGAGTGGTCAGTTTGTTTCATACAATTAAAGTATAACACGTCCAACGAGCTTGGTTTTCAAATTGTTATTATTTTTGTTTGTAGTTTTGCAGTTTGCACAATAGAATGAAGTTTGAAATTGGCCTAGACTTTTCGAGTCCTCATTAGATTTTGATAAAATTGGTATTAACAAATTTACCTTAATCATTTCTTATTTTTTTACAGTTCTTCAAAGTAAGCGGAACTCAATTAACAAAAACGGCTTACTTCTCCCCAAATCAAATGTTTTTCAGCGTACTTCAACCAACTATAATTTTTATCGTAATTTTGTTATGTAGTTTCATATAAACATACTTTATTTGTGGATAGAATGATGAGAATTTTTATGATATCCATAATTGTTTGTTGAATCACCTTGAAAAACGCGTTTTCAGTTTATGTTGGAAACGAGGAGGAAAAGAATTGTTCCTAGTATCTCAACTTAATACAAAACAAGCAACGTGAATAATCGAAGGAAAATTCATCTTTTATTTGTTATGATCCTGTTTTTAAGCCAGTTAAATATAATTAGGGAGTCAACAGGCTGAGACAATTTCCATTATTAGGCATACTTTGAAAAGTATAATAACCAAATTAGGATTAATCACTGTAAAAAACCCTATTTTCTTTATTTGTTCAAAGATTAACAAAACAAATGCAGGGAATTCCATATTACACTTAATAGATGATTATTTTGAAAAGTACGTCAGTTTATGGGCTCACATATCACATTCCTCTCTAACATATGTCTTATCTTTCTATAATTTTTCTTTTTTTGCTTGCTTAGAACTTGACACTCATTTACCAGAAATTAGAACGTATAGTTGATTGAGGAATAAGGTAAAGTACTAAAAATTTACCCCCAGATAAACTTCGTGTAAGGGAAGTATTGTAATCGGCCCGAAATTAATATGAACCGTATTCTTTTTGAGTGCGGTAGCCCCGTTTCGAGTGGTATTTCTGACATCCATTTTCATTTAACCAAATGGAATTATGGTATATTCATTCTGTGCAAGAAGTCTAGACTTCTTGATTCTGTGGTGCTTTTTGATAATGACACTAGTGTCAGTATGAAACATAGAGTTGTGAAATACATTGAGTAGATTATTTGGATAACATACGAGAATAATTTAATTAGCGGTTTCTAAGTCATTTCCAATATATTTCTGTTCCTTCAATCATTTACATTTCACCCGCAGGAGTGTCCGAAAGCTATTTTGCTAATAAAAATGAAGGAAGTCACGTGATCACTTGATAACAGATTTTTATTTGATGCAATCTTTAAACGTATTACTCATCAATATGTAAACAAAATCGTCACCTACTGTGTTACCAGTGGAACAAATATTGCAATAGAACTGAAACCAAAAATGCGGTGTCAAAATTATATCGGCTATTCACTGACGTGACTGAATGTTAATATCATTTTATATTATATTATTTTTGAATATTACTATCTGCGTAATGTACTGTCGTCTCCGTACCCGCCATATTTATTGCGCTGTAGCTGCATCACTGCTGAACACGCCCATAGATGAACACAACGCTGTAGAGTTTTCAAGAAGAATTACGTACAAGTCAGTGTTCCCTTCAGAATGATGAACATAAGCTTGATTGCTTGTCGATAATTGTGACAGTTCACGTGAGCGAAATATACGAACATAGTAACAACTAAATATGCCAATCATTGTGGATGTGTGGTTAATGTTTCATTTTCATATCTAAACACAAAACGCTGCAGACTTTACAAGAAGAATTACGTGAACCCAATTTATTTAAGGGCACATTGAATCGTTTTATTTGACATTGGTATGCAAAAAGCCAATCTTCTTAGAGGTCTCATGGAAGATGTATGTATGCACCGTGCCTCAATGCAATCGAATTGGTGTGGAGAATTTCAAAGAAGTATCTTTTAATGTAATGACGATATAAACTGATGTATTTTCGGTTCCTACAAGTGACGGTAGTTAGTGAGAATTCGTATGGCCAGTTATTGATACTCATAAATAAATTTTAGTAAAAAGTGTAAATTGTGTTTTTATAAACTTAATTAGTGAATTATGAATTTACACGTAGCATACTCTAAAACCAACAATAATTTATATACTGTACATGGCTATTTAGTTGCTAAAATACATATTTAGATAACATACAAATATTATTGTAGTTTCAGGATATTTGATTAATTTTGAATTGTTACATGGTAACATGCATATTTTTGTATTGTAAATTGAAAAGTTTTCGTAAACCACATATCAGATAGGAAGTTCAATGGCCTTGCAATATTTCATCATATTAGATAAATATATTTACTCAATCCAAAACAAAATTTATAAATATATTTGAAGAGCCAATACTCAATGAATAGATTTCCGCGCCTTTAAGAGTAAATACGAATAAATGATGACTATTAGCTTTATTTGCACTTTGACACAATTTTCATAAAACAAGGCTGGTGAGCAATTTTTTATTGATTCATGAAACCGCTGGGTTTGATTGAATAGTGCTGCTTGCATATGGTCACACATTTTTTTTGTTATAGAAAACGAATATTAATATTCTAAGCTTACCCATAACCTGAATACTTCGGCAATACGAGAAAAACGACAAAAACTTAATATATTACCATCAGTACAAAGTATTGATGCAGTAAAAATAATTGTTTGTGTCTTTCGTGTTTATTTAGTGCAGTGGATGAATTCTTTGTATATATGTCCCCATTCAATCTGCCATAGATATATTATATATTGAAAAAATAACAAGAAACGTTTCTAATTGAAAAGTATCCAAATTGAAAACAACAATTGCGTTGATGATAAAATTGATTTTAATCTTTCCAAACTGAACGATAATTTAATTCAAAGAAGTATCAACCATAATAAAGTCCAGATATTTTGAATACCACAATTTCATGTTCATTATTTTCTTTCAAATGAATTTAACCTTAAAGAAAAACATTTGAATAAGTATTATCTAAAATATTTTTTAGGTTAAATTCAAAGAATCTACATAGACATGTAATAACAGAAGTGTCCTAGGTATTTCATTCATAGACAACATTGAAATGAAACCACAGAAACTTTGAACTAATCGATGGTAAAGAGTCCCCATAATGTTTAATCAATACGTGAAATTCACTTTTTTCCATGATTACAAAAATCTTCAAGGTTGCTTGCTTTCGATGAGTGTCAAAACATAACTGATTGTCATATCAGTCTGAATATTTTAATGCGTTCCAGTTAAAGATGGTACATCACAAATGTCACATGGGATTTTCGATTGTGGCGCCATCTGTTTTATTTTTCAGGGACTTTTCATCTTGCTCTTGTATGTAAATGTAAAAATAGACAAGCCAATTAGGTATTTAATTGACATTGAAAAGTGAACTTGATCTATTTCATGACTCTTAAACACATATTCTATAATTTACCATGTATGTATCATAAAAACATTAATTTACTAGCATCGAAATAATAGATCCAAACACCGCATGAATAAATATAAATATGTATTTCGGATTTTCTGTGGATCTACTAGATATAATAGCAACTTAATGGTGTTTGAAATGTTGTTGAGGTGTGTTTAATTCATAACTTAAGATTCAAAATTATTGCTTTATTATTTGTTTATACTTTTTTCACATATAAACTGAAGATGAATATAGTTGAAATAAAGATAGTCTCACTTCAATACAGGGAGATTACCTACCCCCTACACGAATAAAGAGATAATAACTAGCGACTGTGTTAATATAGATAATACTGATTCCAAGTAAACAATAATAATTGTAAGAAATTAGATACAAATATAATAAGGTCATTCATTATCAGTGGGATATTATTCGTAGATGGCGTGAGATATTTTGGTCTTTTTACCATGTTGTTGGCCGGTTGACTACCTTCAACAGAGATGGGTCAGTAACGTTGCCAACTTGTTTGTGGCGTTACTGACCGATCTAGGCAAGAGAGACCTCATCATTTTCTGGCAAAAGCCAACATGGATACATGAATATATTCATATGTTCATTTGTATCTAATTCCTAACATTGGTGTCGCCATCTGGCGTAGTCAAGTAGTCTCAAATTTCCAGTAACTTTTGAAAAGTTCGAGAAATCTATCAGTCAATGTCGTACATTGTTTGATTTCTTAGTGAAACTATTCGTAGATAGCGTGATATATTCAGGTCTTTTTACCAGGATGTTGGTCGGTTATGTGTCTACCTTCAACAGAGATCGTTCAGCAACGTTGCAAACTTTTTCGTTCTACTCATGCGCTCTATGAAAGGGCGTTTTGGTTTTGGAAATAAAACTTTTCTTAGATTCTTTCAGAAAAAACATCTAGTGTTGTTATTGTTATCCTAAATTTTGGTTTTCGAATTATATGAAATGTTAATATGCTGCGCGTAAGCAATTATTATAACTCTCAATCGACATTATCATCAAAACACGATAGATATTTCATTTAATCGCCAGTTAGTAACATTCGCTGCAATAATGTAACGCATAAAAAGATGTTGAAACCGTTTTATGTCAAGGAAATTAGCATGCCACATAACTATTACTCCGATCGTGGCCGTTAATTATTCCTCTTCACGATCCAACAACGATCTTGAGGAGTCTCGCAAACAGTGAGGGTTGACGTAAGGAATATTATTGCGGTAATCTGCTAATGCAGGATATTGTATATCATTTGGTATCAGACCGGAGTGCGTACTGACACGCTTCACATTGCAATTTAAATAACGTATATGCAGAAACGCGCATGTCATTAAACTATTTGGCTTACGTAGTTATGCCCAATTGCCGAGGGTGCGTACTTCATCCCAAGAGGGCCATATTTGCAACACCGCATATACATTTGTCAACCTTAATTTTATTGCAGTTGAATGTATAATTCTTGACCTAATTTATAAATTAATTGTAAATCCTCGGAATATAGGCCACAATAATATGGTACCAGACAAGCATTAATTATTAATCCAACTTGTAGAATATACATTGCGCCAAACAAGATAGATGCTATAAAATAAGAAGCAATCACCCTTATTAAAAATATTGTATTGTAAGTACTGAGGACCTTTCAGCTACCAAGTCATCATCAGAGTAAACTAAATTAGAAAAAAAATGTGCCTCTTTAAATACTATTTAGAATTAATAGGGTATATAAGGGATTACACTCAGCTGGAGATAAATCTGAATTCATAAAATAAATTTTCATTCCTTCTAAAGTATCTAGATATTTGTTATTACTGTGCTTCAAGAGTGATTAACATTCTTCGAAAATGGTGTGACACATATTTAAAATATTTTTGGCTAATTCTGATTTGTCAGTTATTTTTCTTTATATGGGCAAAATGTTTTTTATAACTCGGGAAATTAATATTGTTACTTCTAGTTTGGATCACTAGTCCAGGCTATGAACCGGAACATAAAAAAAAAACATGTTCGAATCAAAAATTTTTTTTGCATCAGCTTCAGGAGGTTCTCAGGATCATTCATACACCTTAAAACCTCTTGGGAACCCCAACCACACCCACCCTTAATATGTTATTTTGCAATTTACGTGTTCCTGTCATTTCGAGTGCACCAAGGAGGTATTTTGGGTCGCTGAACACGAATTCGTAGCCAGATTTACTTGCAATCCATCGTAGGGGTGGTCAAATCGACAAAATTGGCCAATTTCGCACCCCTAATATATTATTTTGCAATTTAAGTGTTTTTGGCATTTCGAATGCACCAAGGAGGTTTTTTGGGTCGCTGATCACGAATCCGTAGCCACATTTTTGCCGTGTTTTTGGCATTTCGAATGCACCAATGGGTTTTTTGGGTCGCTGAATACGATTCCGAAGCCAGATTTACTCCGAAGTAATTTTGAAATGCAAAAATAATAAAAATTTAGAAGCTTGTCAAATTAGCCATTTTCATAAATTTCCCACCCCTACGATGATATTCGAGTAAATCTGGCTTCGGAATCGTATTCAGCGACCCAAAAAATCTTCTTGGTGCATTCAAAATGCCTAAAACACGTAAATTGCAAAATAACATATTAGGGGTGCAAAATTGGCCAATTTTGTCGATTTTACTACCCCTACGATGGATTGCAAGTAAATCTGGCTACGGATTCGTGTTCAGCAATTCAAAAAACCTCCTAGGTGCACTCGAAATGACAAAATACCTTTTTTTGTAGAAAATATAATTCAAGACTTGGATATTTCGGGCCATTTTCGCCCCCAATGGCTGGGGTTGGGGTTCCCAAGAGGTTTTAAGGTGTATGAATGAACCTGAGAACCTCCTGAAGCTAATGCAAAAAAAATTTTTGATTCAAACTTACATGTTTTTTTTTTTATAGCTAAAATCCCGGTTCGCAGCCTGGACTACACATAGCATTTTGAAGACGACTCACATCGATTTGGTAAATTCCGGATTTGTGAAGTCGGAAATTTTATTTTTGTTAGATTTAGCTTCATTAATATTCATTCATACCCCTTGTTGTTTCACTCACGAATACATATTAATTTCCCGAGTAATTTCCCGCTTCCAGTCATGGTGGGAAATGTGTACCTATTGGTATTGCCAATTGTCGAAATACGACATGCCATTAAAAGTTACCGAGGCATTTCCGAGTAATTGGCTATTATTTGACCGGAAAATGAACCTTTTAGGCATTTTATTGCTAAAATGAGGGGATTACAAGACAACATGCACTATAATCTGAGGTCAAAGAATATTTTTTTTCAGTTCAACCCCTTCCCATAGATATCTTAGAATAGAGGTATTGAGTGGCCTTTTTCTTGCAACCGTGTAAAAAAACATAGGGATTACGCTCCACCCACTCGAAGCGCGATGCTCCCGTTTTTTCAGGTTCGCGTTGCGTGGATGATTTCTGATCAGTATTTATTTACACGCAGTCTGTAGAGTGGGCGTAGCGGCCGTGAAAGATGGGGTCGATTATTATGATTATTTATCCAGAGATTTTTTTTAAACGATTGCATACAAAATACATTGGCCTTATGGAGCTCAATACCTACATTCTAAGATCTCTATGCCCCTTCAACAACTCCAAATACCACCCCCAAAAAAAAATCAGGAATTTCGATAATTAAGCTCTTTTGAAGGCTCAATAATTGTATAATTTCTCAAAATATTTGTCTAATTATCCCCTTGTTTCATATCTATGCTTTATTTCCACCCCCTACCCCCATTTACCCTCCCACCCCTACGATGAGGTGACACTCCTATATAATATTCTTTGACCTCAAATTGCTATTAGACTGTGAGTATCGGACTGTCTGATGTGTCGTTGTAGTATAATGTAAATCAACCTTTAGTATCACAGAAGTGACAACGAACAACTTTTTAAGAGAGGAAACAATGTAAGGTGTATATAATAATTAATCATCTCTCCCCTTCAGGGGAATTACGTAGTTTATCGACGAGCACTCATCAATATGAAGAATAGGTAAAAAAAGTTAATTTCGTCCAGATCTGCAAGGGTTCGCTATAGAACAAATTAAAGCATATTATGCTTGAAATAGAACAATGAACACATTCAACTAAATCACATCTGGTGAATACAACAAACAATACGTCAGCATCAAACATTCATTGCAAGTCAACTCTACGTTTTTCCAACAAGCAGCTAATCATAGAGACAATTTTTGAGTCTTCGTCGGCTGAACTCCAATGCTACATAGTGTATTTTTGTTTATAAATATATAATCTATATTACTTATGCATTCTCATTTTGCATTAACTGATATAGGACGAGCCAGAGGTTAAGAATGGTGTTTTACTTCAATAGTTCCGATAGAGATATCTTAATTATCCTAGCCTTTTTCAACCATTTATCATGGCCAAGTAATAATGTTGTGGAAGTAATTAAATATTGATTTCTGTCGGCAAACGTATATTTTGCGCTACGGTTGATGTAGTAACAAATAACAATTAACTTCATAGCTTAACAAACATTTGCATGTGTCATCGATATTAATATTTTTCTAGATATATCTGGCTGCCAGACTGGTGAGTTCATTTCATTCACTCCTATTAATAATAAGTTAATCGTTCCAGATTTCGGGTAAATCGGTTCAATTAGAGAATATCCTAGAGGAATCTTCCTTCAGATAGAAACCGAAGCAGTTCTACTTGAGAAAAAAGCTTTGATCAATCGATCACCGACTTCCTTCACTTTTGATAGCTCTCTATTTCTCGCTTTCGGGCACTTCTGCGGGTTAACTATATGATTGTGGTAACAGAAAATATTCTGGAAAGGATTTAGAAACCGCTAATGAAAGAGGATACATTGAAATTCTAATCAAATGGTCTACATAATGTACTTCACAACTCTATGTTTTACGCTGACACTTCTTGTCAGGCTGACTTCCTAAATTATCGACACCATAAGTCTTATACAGACAGCTGCTGTCACATGAACTATCATAATTTCTGAAAACGGTCGATACCGATGAATCGGCCATATCGACCGATAAACCATTAGCATATCTGCTCTTTCGACTTTTTTATTTTACTTAAAAAAAAGATATATAAATGCGGTGAATATTTTGACGAAAAACTTCATTGTATCTTCAATACAAACACAAAATAAAATAAATCCTTTAATTAATGTATATTTTGCTTGAAAAAAAAAAGGTATATAGAAACTTCATTGTATCTTCAATACAAATACAGAATAAAATAAATCCTTTAATTAATATTTATTTTACTTAAAAAAAAGAAATATAAATGCGGTGAATATTTTGACGAAAAACTTCATTGTATCTTCAATACAAACACAAAATAAGATAAATCCTTTAATTAATATATACATATTTTGCTTGAAAAAAAAGGTATATAAAAACGGTCAATATTTTGACGAAAAACTTCATTGTATCTTCAATACGAATACAAAATAAAATAAGTCCTTTAATTAATATTTATTTTACTTAAAAAAAAGAAATATAAATGCGGTGAATATTTTGACGAAAAAAACTTCATTGTATCTTCAATACAAACATAAAATGAAATAAATCCTTCAATTATTACATATTTTACTTGAAAAAAAAAGGTATATAAAAACGGTCAATATTTTGACGAAAAACTTCATTGTATCTTCAATACAAATACAAAATAAAATAAATCCTTTAATTAATATTTATTTTACTTAAGACAAAAAAATATAAATGCGGTGAATATTTTGACGAAAAACTTCATTGTATTTTCAATACAAACATAAAATGAAATAAATCCTTCAATTAATACATATTTTACTTGAAAAAAAAAGGTATATAAAAACGGTCAATATTTTGACGAAAAACTTCATTGTATCTTCAATACAAATACAAAATAAAATAAATCCTTTAATTAATATTTATTTTACTTAAGACAAAAAAATATAAATGCGGTGAATATTTTGACGAAAAACTTCATTGTATTTTCAATACAAACACAAAATAAGATAAATCCTTTAATTAATATATACATATTTTGCTTGAAAAAAAAAAGGTATATAAAAACGGTCAATATTTTGACGAAAAACTTCATTGTATCTTCAATACGAATACAAAATAAAATAAATCCTTTAATTAATATTTATTTTACTTAAAAAAAAGAAATATAAATGCGGTGAATATTTTGACGAAAAAAACTTCATTGTATCTTCAATACAAACATAAAATGAAATAAATCCTTCAATTAATACATATTTTACTTGAAAAAAAAGGTATATAAAAACGGTCAATATTTTGACGAAAAACTTCATTGTATCTTCAATACAAATACAAAATAAAATAAATCCTTTAATTAATATTTATTTTACTTAAGACAAAAAAATATAAATGCGGTGAATATTTTGACGAAAAACTTCATTGTATCTTCAATACAAACACAAAATAAGATAAATCCTTTAATTAATATATACATATTTTGCTTGAAAAAAAAAGGTATATAAAAACGGTGAATATTTTGACGAAAAAAACGTCATTGTATCTTCAATACAAATACAAAATGAAATAAATCCTTTAATTAATATATATTTTACTTGAAAAAATAAAGATATATAAATGCGGTGAATATTTTGACGAAAAACTTCATTGTATCTTCAATACAAACACAAAATAAGATAAATCCATTAATTAATATATATTTTGTTAGAAAAAAAAAAGGTATATAGAAACGGTGAATATTTTGACGAAAAACTTCATTGTATCTTCAATACAAACACAAAATAAAATAAATCCTTTAATTAATGTATATTTTGCTTGAAAAAAAAAGGTATATAAAAACGGTCAATATTTTGACGAAAAACTTCATTGTATCTTCAATACATATACAAAATAAAATAAATCCTTTAATTAATATTTATATTACTTTAAAAAAAAAGAAATATAAATGCGGTGAATATTTTGACGAAAAACTTCATTGATCCTCAATACAAACACAAAATAAGATAAATCCTTTAATTAATGTATATTTTGCTTGAAAAAAAAAGGTATATAAAACCGGTCAATATTTTAACGAAAAACTTCATTGTATCTTCAATACATATACAAAATAAAATAAATCCTTTAATTAATATTTATTTTACTTAAAAAAAAAGAAATATAAATGCGGTGAATATTTTGACGAAAAACTTCATTGTATCTTTAATACAAACACAAAATAAGATAAATCCTTCAATTAATATATACATATTCTGCTTGAAAAAAAAAGGTATATAAAAACGGTGAATATTTTGACGAAAAAAAACTTCATTGTATATTCAATACAAACACAAAATGAAATAAATCCTTTAATTAATATATATTTTACTTGAAAAAATAAAGATATATAAATGCGGTGAATATTTTGACGAAAAACTTCATTGTATCTTCAATACAAATACAAAATAAAAAATCCTTTGGTTAATATATATATATATATATATATATACCGACCGGTGGGGAGGAGTAGCTTCGGTTAACCGCCTTTTAGGTTTTTCTGGCGCGACTGCTGCGATGTCGTCGGAGCTCGCAGCAGCCCCGACCAGGTTTGAATGTAAAAAAAAAAAAAAAAAAAAAAAAAAAGTATATATATATATATATATATATAAAAAATTGCATAATTGATATTGATATTAATGTTTAATTCTCACAATTCATTTTTTTGTGTAGATTCATACTACCAGGTTTCGAGGTCAATTATTACACCTCATCCTCAGGTATATATAAAGTATGGATTCAATATATAAAATTATAACCATATGGCTTCATTCCTAGGTGATTAAGTTTATACGTAAAATATCATTTTTGATTTATATAATATACATGTTAAGCAGTTGAAATTCAGGAAGCAATTTTAGTATAATACGCTTGCAAGAACAATCATAATTTTACCAATAGCTGAGATATTTTCCATACAACAAAAATAACATGAATTGAATATATTGGAACCAGTAGACATTTTGAAATCTTTTAAACAGACCAACGTAATTTTTAATTATCAAATAGTTCCTTAGCATGCCACTGTGCTGTGAAACCATTGATAACGTATTATTCTTAAAAAGTAAATTTGTATTTCATTCAAATCTTGCTTGATGTCAAAAGTAGATATGTCAATGTGAGA
Organism: Endomychus coccineus; assembly: GCA_958510875.1. Taxonomy (NCBI): domain Eukaryota; kingdom Metazoa; phylum Arthropoda; class Insecta; order Coleoptera; family Endomychidae; genus Endomychus; species Endomychus coccineus. The sequence continues at coordinate 111,491,299 of OY294070.1, read as the reverse complement.
AACTGAGAAAACAATATTCGCTTAGGATGAGAAGTAAATTGTTGGAAAACTTGAATTCCGAACGGCATTTTCTTAAGTGTTACAGTGATTGTAATGGAGATTTTATGTTGTCAGTCAGTCAGGACCGGCCGTCTGTGACCTTGCGAGGACGGCGACCTCGTGTCGCGATGCACAGTTATCAAGGGACAGAATGCAGCGCATATGAATCCGGCTAGCGAGAGGGAAAAGCGGGGGCGAGGAAGATCGTGAGTCAATTCCAAAGGAATGAGAGAACTGATTTTATGTTCGTCGTATCGAGAACAGACTATTGCGAACTTAAGATAAATTGTGGAATGTTACTTCTTTCTGAAATTCTGTGTCACTGGATTCGCATGAAGTCGCCATTTTTGTCAATGCACAATAATGGATATTAAGGAAGGAAGGTAAGGTCATCACAAATTTAGCTCGAACTATCATCATTCCAAAATGCTTCATAGTTCACAAAGGCATTTCTTAGCTGTTTCAAGTCATCAACGTCATAATGGTGTATTAAAACCTCGACCTGGCCGAAAGTTATATCGAAACGACAATCATGAACAGTTTTCGGGATGCAATGTAGCATTTCAATTATCCTGGTAAGCATATCATTAGGCAGTATACATTTTGAACCTGGGAGAATGGCGTCCAACGTGGGGCCCAGAACAAATTCGTTTCTTTGCTTTATTCCAAATATTGCACCAGTATCTACTAGGAATATAATATAGGTTGAATCGTTTCATTTGATGTTGTTTCAGTACACCCCAATCCTGAGTCGATAAAAGTTTTGAAGAAATGGCTTTCCAATATTAATATCCCTGATATCACCGGGATATCAAAAATTATCTTGGTCAAGGGTGGTTGTGGAATCTAAAACGTGTGTCTTACTTTATGTTTGAAATAATTATGTCATAATTAATTTGAAGTTTCCAAAAGTGCGAAATTTCGCAATTTTATACGAATATTGTAACACTCGGAAGTCTTTAGCGCTTTGGACTCCGGGATTTTCACGTGGCCTATCAAAATTAGAAGGTTCGAATTATCTAAAAACATAATTGCATGAACGCCAGACGACCTATGTAATTAGCTACGAACGAAATCATTTTGACATATGCCTCGAGGAGCTCGCTGCGCGTAAGTTAGAGTTTATACATTTTACCTCGGTCTAGTTAATTTAGGGCCGTTTCTTGCCCCGTGCGACCGGCGCCAGTTGTAATAGTGTTTTTGGCTATGGGCCGCTAGCTTTAACCCGCTTCGTGTATATTTTAGTCGCGAGAAAATTTCCTTTGGTACGTCGCACGTTAGACGCGCGTAGCTGAGATCTGAGAATAGCTCAAACTGTTTTAATTAAATTTTCCTATTTAATGGACATTTATCGAAAAAAGAAGGGCCGTCGGGCACGGTCCGATACTAAATTTAACTACATGGAGCGAAAACGGCACGCGAAAAGTCGTCGTAAAGCCGTATTAGGTACAACCAGTTTGCACTTATTTAACTCGCGTGCTACGGGCTTCTCACGTGAACGTCATTCGATTTACGGAAAATTAACTATTTCAAAACAGTTTTTGACCCGGATTGTGGCTATCACGACCTCTGAAAAGGTTCAAAGTTCACATAATTATTTCATAATTTGTGGTTCATTATTGTTTTACAACTGAAATAAATAGGTATGAAATTTGTAGGTTATTGATGGTGTGACAGTGACATAAATATTTCAAACGTAAAGTAAGACACACATTTTAGATTCCACAACCACCCTTGACCAAGATAATTTTTGATATCCCGGTACAAACTGCACAGAATACGTGATCCTTACGTCTTAATGTATGGAGCAAAACTATTTCACTTTTAACAAAAGCTAATATAAATTAAACCAGCGTATGTGCAATGGGTAATCCACTCTCTACCTTTTTCTAAAAGAACTTGAAACCTCCTTAAAATCAAAATTAGGTTAGTTTCTAAAAGTTTGGCATAGATATGTTGATATTTTAGCGATTATTAGTAAAGATGATTTACATTGCTTTTTGGACACGCTTAATAGCCAATTTTATTCTCTGAAATTCATTGTCGAAATAGAAACAGATAAGCAGCTTCCTTTTCTTGATACATTATAACATTATTAAAGATGGTAATCACTTGGAATTCGACATATACAGAAAACCCACTCAAACAAATGGGTATACCCCAGCGGATTCAGCTATACCATTTAATTATAAAATAGGTCTATTTAATAGTCTTGTTCACATATTATTGAGCCAGCAAAACTATAACAACGAAGTTGAGAAACTTCAGCGTTGGAGAATGGCTACGACAAATCTTTGATCAATAATTTAATTTCTTAACAAAAAAGGAAATTGGAACGCAACCAACTAACCAAATTGGAGACACTACCTTCAAATAGTTCAATAAAATTCCAAATTTTCAGTTATCCTTTAGTAATTAATAAATTCCCTTGTCCGCCCCGCTTTTATTGATTGATTGATTGGTTTCTAAATTTGCAATACAACCCGTTTATAGATACAAGAACAAGCTAAAAACCGTTTAGGCAACACCTTCGATAAAGTTTCCGACTTCGACAAATCCGACAAACTAGAAGAAACATTTAACTCTGTATAAAGAACATGTTGCACATATAAAGAAAAATAATGGTGAAAAATCACCGTTAGCCTAGCATATTTTAAATACAGATCACACCATTTTTTCAAGAAAGTTTATTGCTTTTGAACACAGTGCGGACAAATATCTAGGTAATTTCAGAAGGCATGGAAATGTTTGAACGAAAAAAGCAATTCACTAAATTCCTATCTATCTTTAGCTGAGGGTAACCCCTTGATTGCATTATTATCCCCAAATAGTATTTAAACAGGCACATTTTGATTTTTAATTTAGTTTACTCATTAATGGCTACCTGGTAGCGAAAGGCCCTCATAAATTAAGAACCTAAAAAGCATTCAGTTTCATCAGAAGATGTAGGTAAGTTTTTCATTAATGCTCCAGATTACACTTTCCTTTTTTTCAAAGTTGTCGCTATTTGTGGTGATTTTGAGTCTTGCAGAAGGAACTTACTTGGTAGCCGAAAGGCCCTCATAAATTATGAACCTAAAAGGCATTTAGTTTCATCAGAAGATGTAGGTAAGTTTTTCATTAATGCTCCAGATTACACTTTCCCTTTTTTCAAAGTTGTCGCTTTTTGTGGTGATTTTGATTCTTGCAGAAGTTACGAAATGTGCGATTTTAGCATGAGTAACATTACAAGAAGAGGATTTGCCCTAATTATTTTCATCAGACCATCGAAAACTGAGAAGGGTCAAAAATTGGCAGTTATCGACGATCCTGATATTGAATATGTTCATATATTTAACAAGTACTTTTCCATCCCTTAGGAGAATGTCACTACACAGAGGGTGTATCTGAAATACACCAATAATTTGGGCGAATGCTCTTCTCTTGAAGCACGTTTTTTTAATCTACCAGACGCAAATAACAACCGACCACGCCTTCAAACGAACGTCTGCCACAATTACGTCTAATGGAAGCTTAAACGTAAAGTATGTTGGCAATCATCAGCAGTTGCTTCTGGCTATATTGAGGAGTCTACAGTGAACAAAATGAAAGTTTCGGAGCTCTGATAAATTCTAATGAAATCCTTAAATTAAAGAAAATTATTATTAGTAAAACTACAGAACGTGGCATCGTTATCAATATTTTTGTATCTTTCAAAATAATTAAAATTCACCTCGCCACAAAGTGATATCATTTTAGTTTTTACCACTGCTTATCTAAAATAGAAATTTCTTCTGTATAACGGAATATTCAACGCTTCGACTCCTTCGTCATTGTTACCTCAGGAATGTGTATGTAACCGAGTAAAACTCACATTCCGTAGAAGTAAAATTCCAATATGAGTCATCAAAGTTAATGTATACCTAATAGTGTAAATATCCGTTAAGATTTAACAAGAATTGAGATAAACCAAATGTATACAACTCGCTCACCAGTTAAACAAACAACTAAAACCATTTGAAAAATGTAGATAATCAATGGCTTTCCGACAAAATCTTATCGCAACAGTGACATTTGCTATATTATCGAGTATTCCATTTTCCCTGTAACATCTGAGAAGAATGTACTGTGCTCGGTTTATCCCATGGGGACGTTGCTTTGAATTCTTCAGCAAAGCTGATTGATTTTTACTAAAGAATTCTATAGTTTAGTAGTTCAATATATGAAATCTATATTATATCAAGTGACGTGGCTAAATAAAACCCACAAAATTGAAATTTTTTCACACGAATCTATTATGAGAAGAGGTATTGGTGGAGCTAAGGAATCTAATCTGGTGAAAGTGAAACCCACTTGCAAAAATTACATAACTGGGAAAATGATTGCTCATCGACAAACACTCATCACAGGAAATTTATTTCCTTGCGGCAGCCCCAACATGTTCCCTCGGCATAAAAAGATGATGAAGAAAGATTGATCTTAGGAAATTGACAATAAATAGCAATTTGTGCAATTCTGATAAAATATATGGATAAAACAGCAGGTAGTAATTCATTACAATAAATCAGTCACTGTTGATCAGAAGCAGTACCAACATATGAATTGGGAACACTGGCTATTTAGCTCGCATACGCATTGATAAACCTCCATGTTTATTCAGTTTGAACTGATAACAGTTTGCGATGTGCTGCGAAATACAAACACGAGTCTATAATGAGAAGACGAATTAGTCACACTAAAAAATTGGATCTGATGAAAATAAAACCATCATAGAGATGTTCCCAACGAGTTTTATGTGTAAGAAAAGTCTTCTGGCTTGGAGTAAGACACAACAGAAGCTTTGGCTCAGCACTGAAATTATTATTTCATAATTTGTAGTTCATTATTGTTATACAACTGAAATAAATAGGTATGAAATTTGTAGGTTATTGATGATGCCAGTGTGACAGTGACATAATTATTTCAAACGTTAAGTAAGACACGTTTTAGATTCCACAACCACCCTTGACCAGGATAAATTTTGATATCCCGGTAGTAGTACAATCAGCTGGAGGGGGAGGGAGCATGCTACGATAACATGTGAATTATTAGTCTCTCTGTCGGTGATGTGGAAACCTACTTTTTCAATAATATACAATGAAGTATTGTACAAGCAAGTAGACAAATTGAGTAGGTACCTTATTTTTCTATTGAAAATTGAATGCAGTTGCGTTTTTTCTTCAAACATTCGATAAACACTACAACAGTGAATTACATTTTAGATCTCTATTATTTGATATAGTAAATAAAGTTTAATTTTATTTGTAAACATTATATAATACAGTTTATCGATTGAAATAATGGTATTCAAAAACATTGAAAACCTGGTTAACCAGATAACGCCCTATCACTGCTACTATGGCGGCACTTTTTTCCGTGAACAGGCTTCACCATTATTCGCTTGCACTCCGTGTTGGAAACGATTAAGTGTGATCGCATTTATATGCCATAAAACATTTTTGGTTTTGACATGCCATAGACTTTAGATAGGTGCTGGTTTATTGGCCAAAAATAGTTAGATTCTTTTTGTGCGGACGTGAAGTCAAATTGATGTGATCAAAGTGACTTGACTGAGGTTGGGGATTGATCTAGAGTTTAAACGTGATATTTCGGGAAGTAATACTGTTAAGACACAAGCATAACTGTTCCACAGTCCAAACTGATTAAAAGCGAGATCAATGCATGATAACAGAATTACTAAACAGGCAACGTGTTGATAAAAAAAAGCCACCTAGTTGACAAGACAACTATATGCAGCGAGAAGCCCCTAATCAAAATGGAAATGTGTACCATGCAACTGGTAGTTCTCATTTGCCCATCGTTCTATTCAATCAGTTATGGTTATATTTTTTTAATATTCATGACTTTTCTGAATTCATGGATATTGATAAATATGATGGTTATCAAGGAAGAACTGGCGAAATCAATAAATCTAATCTAGAGTACACGACATGAAACAAGCCGTACAATTGCTGGTATTATCGAAATCTTTATTATCTTATCATTTTGCAATTCAATAACATATTTTTCAAGTACTATTGAATAGCTTGCGCCAAACATCTAAATTCATGAAGAACGATAAAATATTGAAAATAATTGGATGAAAACTAATGCAAATTATGTTGTATCGTTAATTCAAACGTGATGTTGACATTCTCTTGCTAACTACCTCACCCACGATGTACTTAAGTTAACATAAGTCACCATTGAGTATGTCTTTTATAATCAACCGACACGACCTTTTTTGTTGCAATATACAATGGAGAATAGGCGTATATTCCATTATTCATATGAAATGTAACTCAATGGAGTGTTTAAAACTAATCGGATCATAAACAATAATATTTTCAATGATTGCTGAAAAAATAATTTACTTTCCAGAAGCGCTGGTTGAGAATTTTACACAATTTATAGTAAATAATCATTTTTGAACATTTGTCTAACAATTTTTGTCACCTGACAAACCTGGTTTTATAAATTATTTTTCTCATTTTCTCTATCTATAAAAGATTGTCTGACTGGAAATTTTTGTTAATTATTACCTAAATTAATTTATGAAAGTATACATGTCACCTTTCTGTTTTTTTTAAGGAAATTTTTGATGTTTTTCATGAATAAATAGTCTGTCATCGGAAAAATGTTATTACTTTGATAGGCGTGACCGTCGTTGACGCTTATTAAAAAAAAACATTAGCGTGGCTTAAGAATTGAAATTTCGATGACACATTATTATGCATAGAACAAATAATTTAAAGGAGGTACTTTGAGATATCAGCGATTCAATCATCTGGTGCATGAATGCTGCGCAATCAAAATTAAATCAGACAAATCAAAAATTTCCAGTCAGACAAATTTTAATAGATAGGAGATCTCAAACATGATAAGCCTGTGCTTATACGTCATAATTAGACTTGTAAATGACCATATTTTGGTAATATAGTAATTGGTCTAGCTGAACTGTCAATTTTTAGAAAAATGTGTCGAATTTGGTATAATAAATTATTAGGTTCACAATATTTCCTGGTTATTGCAAGATAATGTTCGATAAGCTTGATAAATGTTTATTGGTACAATGTAAAATCTAGAAGCTCTTCATAATAATAATAATAAATTGCCTTCATTTTGTACAAAGTAAAAAGAAAATGCAATGTAAAAAAGGAGAGACGCGAAGTTTAGCTTATGCTAAACCTCTAACAAGAATAAAATAAAGGGAAAGACTTAAAAGAAACTATAAACTTACTTATCGAATTTCAAACTGCCAATAAAAAAGGGGATAAAATAATAATCTGATGATCTAAAGTTTGTTACAGAGAAAAGAAATAGGTTCATGCAATAGTAAACAAAATAAAATACTTCACAAACTGCAATATGCAGCAACTGTTCTTTTTGTAAGTCTAGTAGCTTCAATTTGTGGACCTATTTTGAACGCAGGGCGTACAGAATTATATATTTAACTGCATTATATGTGAAACATCTATTTGAATAAGCAAGACGAAATTTAGACAAGTCTAAATTGTAAGTATGACGTATGCAGTGGTCATGCAAACTTCCTCTATATGTTAGTCTACTTTTAAGGTACGGGGGAGTGGAGGTGGAAAGTACACGAAAAACCAACGAGCTTATATGATATCTATTCATCTATCTGAAGAAATTTTCGATCCTAAGCCAGCCTAAATTGTTGATTTTAGCTGATACTCTGTCATATTTACGGAGACCAAAAACAAATCTACAACAGTAATTTTGGATCTTATGACGGCGATATTTAGTAGTTTGAAGCAAGGAAGGGAAATACAGAAGTAAGCCGTAGTTAAGGATAGATAACACTAAACATTCACAAAGTTTCTCGCTCAAGTTACAACTTAATAATTTACTATGCCTATGTAACTGTCTTAAGACAAGGTAGGACTTTTTCACCAATAGCGTTAGATACTCCTCCAAGCGTAGCTTGCAGTCAAATATCATTCCAAGATTTCTAGCGCTATTTGAAGCTTTCAGAACCTGGCTCCGAATCTTAAGCCGCATATCAGTATCTTCCTCCACATCAGCCATCAGACTAGAATTAAAGATAATGTGGCAGCATTTGCTCGGGTTCAAAGTCAGATTGTGAGCGTTTGAGTACTTTTCTAAGGACATGAGATCGTCATTTGATAAACTTGATCGCACTATTCCTCTAGGCAAGCTCAAATCCATTGGATTTCGTACCTCCTTAGTAGCGTTTTTTGCTCATACCTCATCAATAGATCGCAGTTTGTGCAGTATTGCGGTCAAAGATCAAATTCATTTATTGCCAAATCAGGTGTGCCTCAAGGTTCCATCATTGGTTCTCTACTGTTCCTGTATTTTTAGAAATAAATACCATAGATGACTGCTATGCACTACAAAATGATCTGGACAATATTTTTGAATGGTGCGCCAACAATAAATTAAGTTTAAATATTAGTAAATGTTGTATTGTTAGCTTCAGTCGTAAAGTCCATCCTATTTTGTTAGATTATCTTTTAGATTCAGTAATCATTTCTCGTAATACTACAGTCAAAGACTTAGGTGTTTTATACGATCATCAGTTCACTTTTGATATACATATAAGTAATATGTGTGCTAAAGCTAATAGAACTTTAGAGTTTGTACTTAAGCATTCCAAATATTTCAACAATTTAGAGGTACTACAAACACTATTCAATTCATTGGTTAAACCAAAACTGAAATATGCTTCACTCATCTGGAACCCTTAGTATAAATTCCAGATTACACTAATTGAGAGCATCAACGTAAATATTTGAAATATTTCTGGTTTAGACCTTTCAATATCTTTCCTAGAAGAGGTTTTGACCATCAATTATTATCATCAACTTTTGATTGTTTGACACTTGAACTGAGAAGAAGAATAAGGAACACAATATTCCTCCATAATTTGTTGAATAATATTGACTGCAGTTACTTATTAGGTAAATTAAATTTTGTTGTACCTAGATTATCTTCTCGCTGTCCTTTAACTTTTTACAATGTTAGGTCTAATACAAATGTATCATCTAGATGTCCGATATTTGTCATGACAACAAACTTTAATGTTATTTGTTCACAATGTGGCTTATTTTTCAATAGTATTCAGTATCTTATTAGTGTGGTCCGGTGAGGTTATTTATCACCATGTAATTTGAAAATTTAGCCAGTTTATTTTCATTATTCCTATAAGATATTATTTTTGTTATATATTTCTTGTTATTCTTTATATTATGTTGCTCTGTATTGTTTGTACTATGCTTGGGTTAACCTGTTGAGCATATACACGGTGTCCCAGGTTTTAGTAGCAGAACTTCAACAGTCGATAGAAAATTTGATTTTGAGAAAAAAGTTCCTGTTAACATATATGCACAGACGCTTAGTTTTCGAGATACAGGGTGTTGAAATTGAAACAAAAATTTCGTTTTTTGCAAATATCTCCGGAACCGTTTATTGTACAGAAAATATCTTTTCTTATCTACTCATAGCAAGCTATGTTCTGTGAGATAAAAAAAATTGTATTACTCATAATTGGTGAAGATTTTGAAGGGGTAGTGGATGTTTTTCTCCCCAACTTCTACGCCACTGGAAAAAAAATACGGTTTTGAGACAACCATTCGAACCGTCAATGCTTTCTACCCAAAAAAGGTTCTCCTGGTTATAAGCTCTAAAGTTGACTGTTTTCGAGAAAAATCAACTTTTATGTTGAAAAACATGGTCAATTTTTTGGTTTTGTTACTTGTTCTAACGTTTGAATAAATTTTGTTTAATTAGTAAGAAACATATAGTACAGAAAATATCTTTTCTTATCTACTCATAGCAAGCTATGTTCTGTGAGATAAAAAAAATTGTATTACTCATAATTGGTGAAGATTTTGAAGGGGTAGTGGATGTTTTTCTCCCCAACTTCTACGCCACTGGAAAAAAAATACGGTTTTGAGACAACCATTCGAACCGTCAATGCTTTCTACACAAAAAAGGTTCTCCTGGTTATAAGCTCTAAAGTTGACTGTTTTCGAGAAAAATCAACTTTTATGTTGAAAAACATGGTCAATTTTTTGGTTTTGTTACTTGTTCTAACGTTTGAATAAATTTTGTTTAATTAGTAAGAATTGACCATGTTTTTCAACATAAAAGTTGATTTTTCTCGAAAACGGTCAACTTTAGAGCTTATGACCAGGAGCACCTTTTTTGTGTAAAAAACATTAGCGGTTGAAATGGTTGTCTCAAAACTGTACTTTTTCCAGTGGAGTAGAAGCTGGTGAGAAAAACACCCACTACCCCTTCGAAATCTAAAAAAAAAGTTTCCATCGCACAGAACATAGCTTGGTATGAGTAAAAAATGCTTGCAAAAGCTGTTTTCTGTACGATGAAACGGTTCCGGAGATATTCGCAAAAAACGAATTTTTTTTTTCAATTACAACACCCTGTATCTCTAAAACTAAGCGTCTGTGCATATATGTTAATAGGAAGTTTTTTCTCAAAATCAAATTTTCTATCGACTGTTGAAGTTCTGCTACTAAAACCTGGGACACCTTGTATACAGGGTGTCTCAGATTTCAACCGGGAAAATTTAATAGACGATAGAAAATTTGATTTTGAACAAAAAATTCCGAATAACATATCTGCAGAGACTATTAGTTTTTGAGATACAGGGTGTTGAAATTGATAAAAAAATTTCGTTTTTTGCAAATATCTCCGGAACCGTTTATCGTACAGAAAACAGCTTTTGCAAGCATTTTCTACTCATAGTAAGCTATGTTCTGTGTGATAAAAAAAATTTTTTTAGTCATAATTGGTGAAGATTTTGAAGGGGTAGTTGGTGTTTTTCTCCCCAACTTCTACGCCACTGGAAATAGTACAGTTTTTCTACACAAAAAAGGTACTCTTGGTCATAAACTGTTTTCGAGAAAAATCAACTTTTATGTTGAAAAACATGGTCAATTCTTACTAGTTAAACAAAATTTATTCAAACGTTAGAACAAGTAACAAAACCCAAAAATTTACCATGTTTTTCAACATAAAAGTTGATTTTTCTCGAAAACGGTCAACTTTAGAGCTTTTGACCAAGAGTACCTTTTTTGTGTAGAAAACATTGGCGGTTCAAATGGTTGTCTCAAAACTGTATGTTTTCCAGTGGCGTAGAAGTTGGGGAGAAAAACACCAACTACACTTTCAAAATCTTCACCAATTATGACTAAAAAAATTTTTTTATCACACAGAACATAGCTTACTATGAGTAGAAAATGCTTGCAAAAGCTGTTATCTGTACGATAAACCGTTCCGGAGATATTCGAAAAACAATTTCAACACCCTGTATCTCAAAAACTAAGCGTCTCTGCATATATGTTATTAGGAATTTTTTGCTCAAAATCAAATTTTCTATCGTCTATTAAATTTTCCCGGTTGAAATCTGAGACACCCTGTATACTAAATAAATAAATAAACAAATTTATAAGATTAGATGCATCCTCTGATTTAGATGGATCATATGAAAGATGCAGCTGAGTGTCATCAGCAAAACACTGTATCCTGACATATTCAACAGAACACTGTATGTCGAAGACATATATGAGATATACAGTTGGGCCTAATACCGACCCTGTAATCCTAAAAAAAAATTGTAACAAGTTGATTCTCACTGCAACTCTCAAGGGTACTTATCCATTCAAAAGATCATTCATTTCATCCCTCTTCACATTAGAACCGAATATTGGTAGAGTGCTTGTGACTTGATAGCTCTTTCATCCAAGATAAGGACAGCATTGTTCTCTTTCCTCTTCATTGCTTTAATTTGTAGAACAGTTGTATGCCCAAGCTCATCTGGCAAGACTTCTGTTTAATAGTCTCAAATGGATCTTTTTTATGCGTGTAGTACATTTACATTTTATGAAACGAGCAAACGTGATTGATAAAATTACGGGTGTAACAGATGCTTCTAATTATCCGATTTATAGTAATCATTTATGGACGTATTGTAAAATTCAAGAACATCGACGTCGTTAATCGAGGTATGAAATGAATGAAAGTGGTGTTCTGCGTCTTCAGCCCTGGCCTGTTGACCGCAACTCCCATAAAAGGTACAGACCGACATGACGAGATAACCAATCTCCACAAAACGGCAAAACAATCGAGAGCGACTGGTGATTCATGTCAGAGATGGAACAACTGTTGATAAAACTGGTTGGAAATAAATAAATGTAAAACGTACTTATATTATCGAATATTACCTTGAAATGATTGACAATGTGTCAGGAGCCTTTAGTTGATAAAATATATAGGCTACATTATCGACGATATATTAAATTATAGTCCAGTTTACGGGGAACTTGATTACAACATTTTTTCTTATGGACCGATATTAATCTGTGAGGGCTCATTCGATTCATCTTGACACCTAGATCAAAGCTTATCTCTTTTGGTCCTTAACAAATGCTTTTTTTTGTTAAAAAACAATAAATAGTGGCAAAAAAATTCGTTAGTTAACAAATTAATTCGAAAATCAAAATTTCTTAAATATTCAAGATTAGAGTTAATTTCGGATAATTTGGACCTTTTAAACATGGATTTGATGTCCATTTTTTAATTAGCTGCTAATATAATTATTAAATAAACAATTTTTTAGTCAACAAATTAACAAAAATAAAAGTTTTCTACATATTCGGCATTAGTCATTTTCGGATTATTAGAACCTGCTAAACATGAATTTGATGTTCATTTGTTAATTAGTTACTAATAGCATTAGTTAATAAACAATTTGTTAGTAAGTTAACAAATTAACAAACAAAAAAATTTGCTCTAATCTGGAATATTTAGAAAACTTTTATTTTGTTGTTAATATGTTAACTAACAAATTGTTTAGCAACTAATTAAAAAATGGAAATCAAATTAATGTTTAGCAGGTTCCAATTACTCGAAAATGACTCTAATGTCGAATATTTAGAACTTTTATTTTTTGTTAATTTGTTAACTAAGAAATTGTTCATTAACTAATTACATTAGCAACTAATTAAAAAATGGACATCAAATTCATGTTTAGCAGCTTCTAATTATCCGAAAATGAGTCTAATGTCGAATATTTAGGAAACTTTTATTTGTTGTTAATTTGCTAACTGAGAAATTGTTTATTAACTGATTATATTACCAGCAACTAATTAAAAAATGCGCATCAAATTCATGTTTAGCGGGTCCAAATTATCCGAAGATGACTCGTAATGTCGAATATTTAGAAAACTTTTATTTTGTTGTTAATATGTTAACTAACAAATTGTTTAGCAACTAATTAAAAAATGGAAATCAAATTAATGTTTAGCAGGTTCCAATTACTCGAAAATGACTCTAATGTCGAATATTTAGAACTTTTATTTTTTGTTAATTTGTTAACTAAGAAATTGTTCATTAACTAATTACATTAGCAACTAATTAAAAAATGGACATCAAATTCATGTTTAGCAGCTTCTAATTATCCGAAAATGAGTCTAATGTCGAATATTTAGGAAACTTTTATTTGTTGTTAATTTGCTAACTGAGAAATTGTTTATTAACTGATTATATTACCAGCAACTAATTAAAAAATGCGCATCAAATTCATGTTTAGCGGGTCCAAATTATCCGAAGATGACTCGTAATGTCGAATATTTAGAAAACTTTTATTTTGTTGTTAATATGTTAACTAACAAATTGTTTAGCAACTAATTAAAAAATGGAAATCAAATTAATGTTTAGCAGGTTCCAATTACTCGAAAATGACTCTAATGTCGAATATTTAGAACTTTTATTTTTTGTTAATTTGTTAACTAAGAAATTGTTCATTAACTAATTACATTAGCAACTAATTAAAAAATGGACATCAAATTCATGTTTAGCAGCTTCTAATTATCCGAAAATGAGTCTAATGTCGAATATTTAGGAAACTTTTATTTGTTGTTAATTTGCTAACTGAGAAATTGTTTATTAACTGATTATATTACCAGCAACTAATTAAAAAATGCGCATCAAATTCATGTTTAGCGGGTCCAAATTATCCGAAGATGACTCGTAATGTCGAATATTTAGAAAACTTTTATTTTGTTGTTAATATGTTAACTAACAAATTGTTTAGCAACTAATTAAAAAATGGAAATCAAATTAATGTTTAGCAGGTTCCAATTACTCGAAAATGACTCTAATGTCGAATATTTAGAACTTTTATTTTTTGTTAATTTGTTAACTAAGAAATTGTTCATTAACTAATTACATTAGCAACTAATTAAAAAATGGACATCAAATTCATGTTTAGCAGCTTCTAATTATCCGAAAATGAGTCTAATGTCGAATATTTAGGAAACTTTTATTTGTTGTTAATTTGCTAACTGAGAAATTGTTTATTAACTGATTATATTACCAGCAACTAATTAAAAAATGCGCATCAAATTCATGTTTAGCGGGTCCAAATTATCCGAAGATGACTCGTAATGTCGAATATTTAGAAAACTTTTATTTTGTTGTTAATATGTTAACTAACAAATTGTTTAGCAACTAATTAAAAAATGGAAATCAAATTAATGTTTAGCAGGTTCCAATTACTCGAAAATGACTCTAATGTCGAATATTTAGAACTTTTATTTTTTGTTAATTTGTTAACTAAGAAATTGTTCATTAACTAATTACATTAGCAACTAATTAAAAAATGGACATCAAATTCATGTTTAGCAGCTTCTAATTATCCGAAAATGAGTCTAATGTCGAATATTTAGGAAACTTTTATTTGTTGTTAATTTGCTAACTGAGAAATTGTTTATTAACTGATTATATTACCAGCAACTAATTAAAAAATGCGCATCAAATTCATGTTTAGCGGGTCCAAATTATCCGAAGATGACTCGTAATGTCGAATATTTAGAAAACTTTTATTTTGTTGTTAATATGTTAACTAACAAATTGTTTAGCAACTAATTAAAAAATGGAAATCAAATTAATGTTTAGCAGGTTCCAATTACTCGAAAATGACTCTAATGTCGAATATTTAGAACTTTTATTTTTTGTTAATTTGTTAACTAAGAAATTGTTCATTAACTAATTACATTAGCAACTAATTAAAAAATGGACATCAAATTCATGTTTAGCAGCTTCTAATTATCCGAAAATGAGTCTAATGTCGAATATTTAGGAAACTTTTATTTGTTGTTAATTTGCTAACTGAGAAATTGTTTATTAACTGATTATATTACCAGCAACTAATTAAAAAATGCGCATCAAATTCATGTTTAGCGGGTCCAAATTATCCGAAGATGACTCGTAATGTCGAATATTTAGAAAACTTTTATTTTTTGTTAATATGTTAACTAAGAAATTGTTTATTAACTAGTTATATAAGCAACTGATTAAAAAAATGGACATCAAATTCATGTTTAGCAGCTCCCAATTATCCTAAAATGAATCTAATCTCGAATATTTAGAGAATTGTGATTTTTTTGATAATTTGATATTTAACAAATTGTTTATTAACTAATTACATTAGCAACTAATTGGAAAATGGACATAAAATTCGTGTTTAAAAGCTCCAAATTATTCGAAAATAACTCTAATCTCAAATATTTAGGAAATTTTGATTAAGAAATTGTTATAAACATTGAATAAACACTGTTTATCGGTAAAATAAATTAAAAAATAAACCTACCTGCTTAAAATCAATGGAAAATATCGTTAAAAATTTATTTAATTGTTTATTAACAAAAAAAAAAAGATTTGTCAATGACCAAAAGTGGTCTAGGTGTCAAGACGAATCGAATGAGCCCTCACAAATCAAAATCGGTCCAAAAGAAAACATTTTTAGTTAGTCGATTCAGGTCAATTTTGGGCATTTACTGGACTAATACTAGAAGCAGTGAAGAGGACTTGATATAATTATATAATCCTCTCGATCATCAAAGGAAACCTGTCAATCCTAGACGGAATTTTATGATCTTATGATCAAATTGCCGATGACAAGAATCAACATAATTTAAACGCAATCAATATATTCAACACTATGTCTAATAAATGTTTATTTAATCGAATGATTATCAGACTCAATAACTTTAATGTTGTATATAAATGTATAGTTATTTGTAACAGACGATTTTTGGAAAATCGTATATTCACGTGTTGTTAAGCTAGAACGAGAGTAACCACAACAAGAGCGAGAAGTTACCGGTCAGTTCCCGCTCTTGTTCTCGAAGTTTTCCGTGTATCAAATATTCCCCGGGAAATGCATATTTTTTGAGATATCCTTTGGCCAAAAATACCTGGTCGGGGCTGCTGCGCCAAATCCGTTAACCTAAGCTACTTGTCCTCACTAGTCAGGTTCCCAAATCGTGTGCCCTAAGTAGTCTTATTGACCCCAGAATGACTGTTATCTGCATCCGGTCTATCAAGATCTGCGCCGAGTTCTTACAGGACTGAATGATCGTCAAGTTCGAACGCAGCGAAGGCCGAATTCCATTCAACACACCGATTATCAGTACCACTAATACGAGATCTCTTTCAAGACCATGTCCTTCTTTGTCGGAACAAATACATAGTATCTTGGTTTGTTTATCGAGGAGGACAACGTCAGGCCTATTTGCTTGAGCCTGACGGTCGGAAACGGGTGATTCCAGTAGATCTGGTATTTTTCGCTTCCGACATCGGACTCAATATCTCCTGGCATGTACGTTAGCACCGGCTCTAGGGCGCCTTAGATGATAATACAGCACCCGTAGGGCCGCATTATGGCAGGCCCTGCAGCTGACTAATAAGCTGGAGTGAGCATATTATGTATACGAATATTCATTTGTATTTTTATTGTTCGTTATTTGTTAGCATTTGTATCGGTGATGTGGAATCCTACTGTTTTAATGATATACAATTAATTAAAGTACTGTTTGGACAAGTAGAAACAATGAGTAGGTACCTAATTATTCTATTTCATATAATTACATGTAGATACTTCTTTTTTATTCAAACATTTGGTGAACACTACAACAGTTTACAAATAATTTTATTTTATTATTGGAAATAATAAGTAAAGTACTCATAATTTCATTTATAAACATTGCTTAATGGTTAGTTATATACAAAAACATTGAAAACCTGATCTATCTGACAACACTGTATCAAATTTTGTTATGATGTTTTTTCTTAACGTGAACAGGCTATATGACATTGTATTTCTGTTGTGTAGTAGTTTTTGAAAAATATAAAGACACAGAACTATTGTTACTGTGTTATATATTATATTATAATTGTTGCCCAGAAATCAAATAATCTGTGTGCTTGGAATGGTAACATAAATTATAATAAGATTCTTGACCCAGTATGAATTATATATAAAAATTCTCGGGAAATAGGTCACAATAACACTTTGTTTTAAATATTCGTCTTTACGTACGTTTCGGTCTCACGACCATCATCAGAAGACTCACTATGTCTAAAAAGGGGGTTTATTAAAACTAATTATAGCACAAGCGTCCAAATCGCACAATTTAACTTCAATCAAAAGAGCCCACGCCGTCGAAACTAACAGAACCACGAATAATCGAAATTGTATCGTCAGAATTAATGTATAAAAACTTTTTTTTTTTTGTAGTAAGAATCCGCTATTCAGTAATATTATTAAAATATATGAGTGCATATTGATTGGTATTCTCACAACAAATGAGAAGAACGAAGTTATTTGTCAAGTATCTACTTTCGAAACCAGATGTGTAGGATTTATGACTAGGCACTTAAGAAAGGTTTCAGACCTGTACTGGGAAATAACTATTACGAATTCTTCCTAAAAACATTTTCTACACTTATAAAAACGTATGTAAGAATTTGCAAAAGATTATTTAATCAAATTAGTATAAATATGACTTAGATTTTGTGTGTCTACCCTATGATTTACAGATTTGGGGTCCCGTTTTATGTGAATCATCTCCAGGATAGATCTTTTATAATAATTGGTTTCCTTAGTTAAGATATTAACATTTTTGTAATCAAATTGATGGTTATAATCAAAGAAATGCTTAGCAAGGGCGGTGGAATGTTCTAAGTTGTTATTTCTTGTGCTATATTTATGGCCGTACATTCTTTTTTGTAAATATTGTTTAGAGATTCCAGTATAGGTTCCATCACAATCTTAACAATTCAATTTATATACTGTGTGGGTTTGTTTATCTTTGGGTATTAAAGGTTTTAGATTTGAGAAATATTTCCCAACACAGTTAGTAGGTTTATGCGCAACATTTATATCATACTTTTTCAAACATTTTTTGATTTTCTCTGAGGTCTCCTGAATGTAAGGTAGAGTTATAAAATTGTCTGTATTACCTTTTATGTTATTTTTATTAAACGAACCATTATAGATTTTGTTTATTCTTTCTTTAATGATAGGATTGAAAAAAGTTTTTGGGTAGCCATTCAATTCTAGTGTATTACGAACAATTTTTAAATTTTTGGGGCGGTCATCTGCGTGGGACAATTTTATCGCGCGATCTGTAAGGCTGTGTATGACACTTTTTTTATAACAAGCTGGTGCAACGGAATTGAAGTGAAGATAACGTTGAGACCATACTTCTTTAGTAAACCAAGAGGTTTTTATTTTTCCATCAGCATCATGCCTAATGTTCATATCTAGGAAATTTATGTTATTGTTTAATTCTATTTCACAAGCGAATTGAAGTTTACAGTGAAAATTGTTAAATTTATCAATTACATATTGAATTTTATCGTTGGGAACACACATAAGGCAATCGTCTACATACCGTTTAAAGAATACAGGCCGAAAATATAATGAACTCATAACAGATTCCTCTAGGCACTCCATAACGAGGTTAGCAATGGTAGCTGAAATAGGAGACCCCATTGCTGTGCCGAATATTTGTCCAAAAAATTGCTCACCATACTGAAAGTATGTGCATTCTAAACAAAATTTTACAGCATTTATAAATTCCGATTGATTGTTTTGGCATTGAATAGCATCAAAAAACGTTGGGCAGAGATTAAAAACCACACACCTCTAGATCAATCGGAATTTATGAATGCTGTAAAATTTTGTTTAGAATGCACATACTTTCAGTATGGTGAGCAATTTTTTGGACAAATATTCGGCACAGCAATGGGATCTCCTATTTCAGCTACCATTGCTAACCTCGTTATGGAGTGCCTAGAGGAATCTGTTATGAGTTCATTAGATTTTCGGCCTGTATTCTTTAAACGGTATGTAGACGATTGCCTTATGTGTGTTCCCAACGATAAAATTCAATATGTAATTGATAAATTTAACAATTTTCACTGTAAACTTCAATTCGCTTGTGAAATAGAATTAAACAATAACATAAATTTCCTAGATATGAACATTAGGCATGATGCTGATGGAAAAATGAAAACCTCTTGGTTTACTAAAGAAGTATGGTCTCAACGTTATCTTCACTTCAATTCCGTTGCACCAGCTTGTTATAAAAAAAGTGTCATAAACAGCCTTACAGATCGCGCGATAAAATTGTCCCACGCAGATGACCGCCCCAAAAATTTAAAAATTGTTCGTACTACACTAGAATTGAATGGCTACCCAAAAACTTTTTTCAATCCTATCATTAAAGAAAGAATAAACAAAATCTATAATGGTTCGTCTAATAAAAATAACATAAAAGGTAATACAGACAATTTTATAACTCTACCTTACATTCCGGAGACCTCAGAGAAAATCAAAAAATGTTTGAAAAAGTATGATATAAATGTTGCGCATAAACCTACTAACTGTGTTGGAAAATATTTCTCAAATCTAAAACCTTTAATACCCAAAGATAAACAAACCCACACAGTATATAAATTGAATTGTTTAGATTGTGATGGAACCTATACTGGAATCTCTAAACAATATTTACAAAAAAGAATGTACGGCCATAAATATAGCACAAGAAATAACAACTTAGAAAATTCCACCGCCCTTGCTAAGCATTGCTTTGATTATAACCATCAATTTGATTACAAAAATGTTAATATCTTAACTAAGGAAACCAATTATTATAAAAGATCTATCCTGGAGATGATTCACATAAAACGGGACCCCAAATCTGTAAATCATAGGGTAGACACACAAAATCTAAGTCATATTTATACTAATTTGATTAAATAATCTTTTGCAAATTCTTACATACGTCTTTATAAGTGTAGAAAATGTTTTTAGGAAGAATTCGTAATAGTTATTTCCCAGTACAGGTCTGAAACCTTTCTTAAGTGCCTAGTCATAAATCCTACACATCTGGTTTCGAAAGTAGATACTTGACAAATAACTTCGTTCTTCTCATTTGTTGTGAGAATACCAATCAATATGCACTCATATATTTTAATAATATTACTGAATAGCGGATTCTTACTACAAAAAAAAATAAAAATTTTTTATACATTAATTCTGACGATACAATTTCGATTATTCGTGGTTCTGTTCGTTTCGACGGCGTGGGCTCTTTTGATTGAAGTTAAATTGTGCGATTTGGACGCTTGTGCTATAATTAGTTTTAATAAACCCCCTTTTTAGACATAGTGAGTCTTCTGATGATGGTCGTGAGACCGAAACGTACGTAAAGACGAATATTTAAAACAAAAGTGTTATTGTGACCTATTTCCCGAGAATTTTTATATATAACATAAATTATTACACATCAAGTGTAATAAGTAACTTTTCATATCTCTCGCATAATACTTCGTGGCTGCATTTTACAGAACTTCTGATTGTTTGAACATGGACCGATTGTTAGAGTAAAATCGATTTCTAAACGATTTAAATGAAACGACTCAAATTATTGTATCATAAATATTACTAAAGGTAGTTCTCAGCCAGATGGAATTTATGCGAAAAAACGACTTGTGTCACAATTTCGTTCCAACTTTTGGTCAAACTGCATTCCGATATAAAATGTCAAAGGATGCAAGTGTATTTTTTTGTGTCTCTTCGTATATACCGTTGAAACAATCCGTTTGGGATTCATTTATACAGCACCTAATTAGTTTTGCTTGTCAATTACGGTGTCGCAACATATGACATGTTGTATGAAAGTGGAAACCGCGCTCGATCTTGATGTTGATGAGCCGTCAACGTACGTGATATGATTGATAATAGCATATCAAACATTTACATCATAATGCCCATAAATGTGAGGATGACTGTAGAAACGATGACTCTTCAAACCATCGTTCCACTAAGGATATATATTAAGCGGAAGAAACTTTCTTTCCTGATTCTTTTATTATTCATTTGATGATTTCATCGACAATCCCCTAGAATCCACTGAATCATACCAGTTCAATTTCGTAGGAGAAATCACCTGATGAAATGTAAATAAGAATATGCAAAAATAGCGATATTGCGGTACCAGAAAGCTTCGAGAGCATATTTGTTATCGAACAGTTGTTCGCGGACTACACCCCGAGAATTAGGTACCAGGAACAGGTAATAATATCGGCTTCGCCACCGTGATGGCAT
This sequence comes from Endomychus coccineus, assembly GCA_958510875.1. Classification (NCBI taxonomy): domain Eukaryota; kingdom Metazoa; phylum Arthropoda; class Insecta; order Coleoptera; family Endomychidae; genus Endomychus; species Endomychus coccineus. Next base: position 111,469,776 of record OY294070.1, on the reverse strand, counting down.
TCCCCGAGTACTTAAATGCATATTGGAAATTATTAGAAATAGCTAAAGGTCGATTTAAGAACGATCATAAGATTATCATAATATGGCTGGAAGTATTTATAAGCGGATTATCAATGTACTTCAATGTTTTGTGAGGCAAATCCCGCTAAGAACGGTCATTTGAAATGATTGAAAAATATGAAGTTTGTCCCAATCCATGAACTGTAGAAAGCTGTGGATGTATACAGATCTATGTTTTACGAGTATGTAAATAACTAGGTGGTCAGTACGCTGTATCAAGACGAAGTGGGTGAGCCGAGAAGAGGAAAGACTTCGTTCGCTACCCTCACTCATCAATAACGAGATCCGCAGTCTGTCTAGGCTTAAGGTACAATAAATCAGAGTCACCGTTCGACCGTTATTTAGAAACAATACGTGCCGTGCCGTATCAGCCGAAACATAACTTTTGCCATACAATCCGATTCAAGAAACGAATTCATACGTTATGATCACTCCGTCTTAATTACTATTATTGTTTCATGCGAGGTTTCATGGTTGTGGAAGAAGAAATAGAAGGGCCTATTACTCTAGGTAGATGTTAATGAATCAACCTTATTCTTCACTGATCACATTCCTGTGGTGAAAATTGAATTGTAAACATCCAGTTTTTCTGAATACACCAACATATCTATTTCAGCTAATATAGGTGCCTGTGTTTTGACCAGTGGCAGGTTTCTCGGAAGATGAGACTCGAAAAATTATTGTAGCTGCCTGAGTGAAATTTTACTTTGGTTATTTTTAATAAGATGTCGTGAAAACGTGTTATGGAGGTACCGGGATATCAAAAATTATTTTGGTCAAGGGTGGTTGTGGAATCTAAAACGTGTGTCTTACTTTAAGTTTGAAATAATTATGTCACTGTCACAATGACATCATCAATAACCTACAAATTTCATACCTATTTATTTCAGTTGTAAAACAAATTATGAAATAATTATGTGAACTTTGAACCTTTTCAGAGGTCGTGATAGCCATAATCCGGGTCAAAAACTGTTTTGAAATAGTTAATTTTCCGTAAATCGAATGTCGTGCACGTGAGAAGCCCGTAGCACGCGAGTTAGAAAAGTGCAAACTAGTTGTACCTAACACGGCTTTACGACGACTTTTCGCGTGCCGTTTTCGCTCCATGTAGTTAGATTTAGTATCGGACCGTGCCCGACGGCCCTTCTTTTTTCGATAAATGTCTACTAAATAGGAAAATTTAATTAAAACAGTTTGAGCTATTCTCAAATCTCAGCTACGCGCGTCTAACGTGCGACGTACCAAAGGGAATTTTCTCGCGACTGAAATATACACGAAGCGGGTAAAAGCTAGCGGCCCATAGCCAAAAACACTTTATTACAACTGGCGCCGGTCGCACCGGGCAAGAAACGGCCCCAAATTAACAAGACCTAGGTAAAATGTATAAACTCTAACTTACGCAAAGCGAGCTCCTCGAGGCATATGTCAAAATTATTTCGTTCGTAGCTAATTACATAGGACGTCTGGCGTTCATGCAATTATGTTTTTAGATAATTCGAACCTTCTAATTTCGAGAGAGCGCAACATAAACGTTAAATTGTTATTTTTCGTTACGGAATTTCTTGATTCGGTCGTCGCGCTCGAAGCCCGCGATAAAAGCTATATGCAATATATGCAATAGCTTAATAGAAACAGGTACTCTCAGGTCTCTGCTACGCGCGTCTAACGTATAAACTCTAACTGACGCGTAGCGAGCTCCTAGAGGCATATGTGAAAATGATTTCGTTCGTAGCTAATTACAGAGGACGTCTGGAGTTCATGCAATTATGTTTTTAGATAATTCGAACCTTCTAATTTCGATAGGCCACGTGAAAATCCCGGAGTCTAAAGCGCTAGAGTGTTATAACATTCGTATAAAATAGAGAAATTTCTCACTTTTAGAAACTTCAAATTAATTAATTAATTTGACACATGTTAGGTGTTTAGGTCTTACATTATTTTTCGTTACGGAATTTCTTGATTCGGTCGCCGCGCTTAAAGCCCGCGATAAAAACTATACGCAATAGCTTAAAAACACCGTTATCATTATGGCTAAATAAAATACTTCCAGTTAATGATGAATGTCAAATATACCATTTGAAACTGGACTACCGCGCTAAAATACAATACAGTTCCTATTTCCACCATTTTCAAATTCATATAATAGGAACGGCGCAATCGTATTAAGACGGAAATATCCTCGAAAATCGGAAAATTTTATTTATACAGATTACAAGACTTCCCTTATACTACGTATATTCAATAGTCAAGGAAGTAATTTTTCATAAAAATTTCATAAAAACATTAATTAATCTTCCATTAAGTAAAGATAATTTCCATTTGGAATTAAACAGGATCATAGATATTGCCAAAAATAAAGGTTGTAATGTCAAGCGTCCAAAGCGCTAAAGACTTCTGAATGTTACAATATTCGTATAAAATTGTGAAATTTCGCACTTTTAGAAACTTCAAATTAATTATGACATAATTATTTCAAACGTAAAGTAAGACACACGTTTTAGATTCCACAACCACCATTGACCAAGATATTTTTTGATATCCCGGTAGGAGACTAAGAGCTTATTGTTGGTGGTTTGTGGCCTGCATATATCGACTCAGTAGCGTTTGAGCAATTTTTTTCCCAAGATTTCTTCATGTTTTTTTTAATACTTTGACTACACGAGAGGGAGACCTATAATGTTCGAAGATCATCGTGTGAGCCAGCGATGGAATGTTGGGAAAGGAGCATTCGAATTTTTATTGAAGGAGTTGTTTTCCCAAGATTTCTTCATGTTTTTTGTATACTACGTGCTACGTGTATTATAAAATATAATCAATTTTGAAAAGCCATTCTGGCTACATGTGCTACTAAATTTGTAACGATTATTTAAATCATCCCAGTACCCAGTTGCACCAGTTGACCCTACTAATTTTAATCAATTCTTTCTCTAACATATCCAATTGAACTAGCGATGAGAGCACAAAACAAGATACAACATGTTCAAGTAATATTAAATTGAATTATATACTCGTTTGAATCAGTCATTTGATGCAGGCGGTGGCACTTTACTGATATAATTAAATAATTTCATATGTTGTACTTACTTCGTTCAAAACAATTCGATTAATCCAAGCTATTGGAAGATCAGATCATGAGAGTAAATGTTTTGTAGGCCGTAGAATTAGAGGAGCTATGTCTTCAATTGATTTCATAGCTTTGTTGATGTTCATTGTGCAGAAACAATGGGTGAACTCACTCGAATGCAAGGACACCAATTACACGATAATTCTCAGGTAACATGCGATGTGTTAATAATCCACTTATGCATTAAATGCAGAATTAAATGTTGTTCATAAATTTAATGAACAATATTTAATTCAATCAGGTATCACCTTCACTATTTACTTCAAATTCGATAATAATATCATGGGGTTATGAAAAAGAGAAAGACAATAATTAATATTTTTTTACCAATTTGTTATCTAAAGTTACATATTCCTCACCATTAGAATAACTATTTTGTAGCTTCCTGAATCTCAACTGTTGAACATGAATTATAAATCAAAAAATTAAATTAATTATCAATAAATGAAACCATATGATGCATAAATAAATTTTTATGATGTATTTAAGTAAATCTTTTAAAAATAATTTACAAATTATCAATTAAAAAATACTACTTTGAACAACTTTTGAAATAAAAAGATTTTTACAACTTTTTTTACAAATTTTCTTTATATATAACTGAGGATGAGGTGTAACAATTGACCTCGAAATACAGATCTACAAAAAAATGAATTGTGAGAAATAAACATTACAATATTAATATCAATATGAACTCAAGTGAGAAATTCTTTGGAAGACCGAAAATAAAAGAAAAAAAATTAAAATATTTTCTCGAACTCTAAAACTCGAAGAAAAAGTGGCGCTGCCATAAAAATAAAAATAGCATCGAAAAGAGGGGATTAGAGTGCATATAAACTAGCGTGAAACATTTTTTGGACCATCATAAATGAGAGAAAAAAATTCCTAAAAATGCTAGAAAAAGACGCGTTGCCACAAAAATAAAAGAAGCATTGGAAAGAGAGGATCAGAGTGCATATTAAACGGAGTGATAAATTTTTTGGACGACCGAAAATAAGAGAAAAAAAAATAATTTCTACGACTCCAGAATCCGGAGAAAAAAAACGCTGCCACAAAAATAAAAATAGCATTGGAAAGAGGGAATCAAAATGGATATTAAACAGCGTGATACGTTCTTTCGACGACCGAAAATAAGAGAACAAAAAATTTTAATGTTTTCTCGAACTCTAAAAATCCAAGACAGAGTTGCGCTGCCACAAAAATAAAGAAAGCATTGGAAAGAGAGAATCAGAGTGCATATTAAACAGAGGGAAAAATTCTTTGGACGAACGAAATTAAGTAATAATAAATTTTTGAATATGTTTTGTTGTGTCAGAATCTGTTAAGTCATTGTGCTGAAATTTTCTAATCCAGTTTTTGAATCATGCCTCTTACCACACAGCACAAAATTTTCATGATTGAAGCCTATTTTCGAACGGGTGCGCTAGATAATGGAAATTGGCAATACGTTTGTGTTTGGACAATTTTCGAGAGCACTTCCCAAACGTGGCAATATTACCGGACAATTTTTATGCGTGCCTTACAAATTGTGTTGAAGTGTTTCGCGAAACTGGTTGTGTGACTCATGAGAAAGGTGCTGGTAGACCAAGAGTTCGTACAGAAGAAGTTGTCAATGACGTTCGTCAACGTATGAAAGAGGAGCCTGCAAAACCTTTGAAACGTCTTTCTCAGGAAATTGGACTTTCTTATGGAACATGTCAGGAGATTTTAAAGAAAGACTTGAACATGCATCCATATAAGATGCAAGCACATCAAGCTCTTCTGCCCGCAGACCACCCCAGACGCCTTGCTTACTGTCATTGGTTTGTCAATAATTTAATGAATGACGATCTTCTGGACTTGACTTTTTTTTCTGACGAAGCGTGGTTCCACCGTTCGGTATACATCAATTCTCAAAATATGCGAATGTGGAGCAACGATAACCCTCATGTTTTTACTGAATCGCCACTACATGCTCAAAAAATCGGTGTTTGGATGGCAGTTTCTCGCAGAAGAATAATTGGGTCAATTTTTTTCGATTTCACCGTCAACGCAGAAAGGTACTACAGACACAGCTTTTTGGCTGAATTTGTGCAACAGTTAAACGATGATGAACTTCGGTACGGTTATTTCCAGCATGACGGTGCAACAGCATATACTACACGAGAAAATATTGCTTTTCTCCGCGAGTTTTTTGATAACCGGCTGATAAGTTTACATACAGAAGTTGAGTTTCCCCCGAGATCACCTTGTTTGACAATTATGGACTATTTTATATTTCCTTACTTAAAAAACAAGATTTTCGCAACTCCGGTAAATAATTTGCAAGAACTTCAACAAAGAAAAGGTTTTCACAGCATGATGATGCACGTCAACTTGTGCATCGAACAAAAAGGGGGACATTTCCAACAATTACTGTAATTTAGTTTTTCTTGTTACTAAAACCGTTATTGCATAATTTGTAGTTCATTATTGTTTTACAACTGAAATAAATAGGTATGAAATTCGTAGGTTATTGATGATGTCAGTGTGACAGTGACATAATTATTTCAAACGTAAAGTAAGACACACGTTTTAGATTCCACAACCACCAAGATAATTTTTGATATCCCGGTATTTATAAAAACGAATTCGTTTGACCGAATATGATTGGTCGTTGGACTCCAGGTTGAGGCACATACTCGAGCAGCCTAAAGTGAACTATTGAGCTGGATTTCATGACTTCGGATAATTCTTAGAACGAATAAAAATGATTGATATTCGTTATTTTGTTCGTAACTGAAGTAGTTAGCTATGTATCGTGTGGTCTCTGAAAATTATGATGTACGTAATTGATTTCCTTGCATATCCAATTCATCTTCAAATCAATGTAAATAGCTCTATCAGAATACATCTAGATTATTAAAATATTAGTAATTATCATAACAGCGCTTACGTCTAATGGTTGTTAAGGATTGAGTATAATAAAGTTTATTTATTTGTAAAAATTCAATATATTACGAGACATAACAATTATTTAACAAATAAACAAAGAACCACTTGAAATTATTATATTCTTACTATACCTAACCCCAACAGAACAAAAGACAAGTTATATCCCAACTTTTATTTATTTTCCGTTGACATAAACACAGCTCCATTAATTCGGTGGATTAAATAGATAAATCCGTACAAGAGGAAATGACCATCCCACGGTTTAATAACTTGTAAATTGTACAATTCACTGGTTATGTTTATAAACAACATCATCGTTCCAACTGCACAAACATTTACATTTGAATGTATGCAAATAGTTTCAGATCAGGATGCACCGAAAATATTATTTCAGTATATGTCTTCCTTGGTTAGATATACTTTTTTCTTTTTTGAATTTAATAGCATGGGTGCAGGGTGGAGGGAGTCAATAAAACTACTGGTCCGCGGCCTTTGAAAAAGTGACAGAACTGGTAGCGTAATTTGAGTTGAGAACCACTGTAATCTAAATGAACATAAACGCTCTTAATGCCGTATTGGCATGAATGACTGATTAGGTCGAATGAAAGTAACCTGAATTCAAAAATTGACCCGTATTGATGCTTTTTAGTCTAGGAGCCAGAGCGATATTGATGGTCTGAACATTAACTCGATGGCACTATGGTTACTCGTTAGAGGACGGTTTAATGACCAATTCATCTTACAAACCGAATTTTCGCCGGCTGTTAGATCTCGAGATACAGCCTCAGCAAATTGTATTTTTTGACTTTTCAAGTTGCGGTTACTTGAAAAGCATGCCATTCTTATACACTTCCACCATTTACTTTACTTTTTAGCGTGTCCGTTTATCAGGCTGACCAGTTAAAATTGAACCGAAAGTGGACAGCCAGTTAACCCTCCCAAACCTGGTGGAAAATGTTCATTGGTGTTGGCAATTGTTAAGATACCCTATGCCATCAAAAGTTATCGGTTCATTTCCGAGTAATTGGCCATTATATGGACCAACAATGGTTTTTTTCTCATTTTGTGGCTAAACCTTGCCGATTACAAGGTAACCTGATGGCACCATGTTAAATAACTTCATTGGAGGTCAAATAAAGATTTAAAATATTGCCATCACTCCTTGCCTATTTCAACCTCCAAAACCCCCAAAAAAAAAAATTGGCAATCATTGAGATTCTGGCTGGGTTTTTTTTGTTTTGGGGGATGGTTTAGGGGGTTGAAATAGGCAAGGAGTGATGGCAATAATTTAAAATCTTTATTTGACCTCCAATAACGTTATTTCCCACGGTGCCATCATGTTACCTTGTAATCGGCAAGGTTTAGCCACAAAATGAGAAAAAAAAACATTGTTGGTCCAAATAATGGACAATTACTCGGAAATGGACCGATAACTTTTGATGGTATCTTAATAATTGCCAACATAAATGAACATTTTCCACCAGGTTTGGCAGGGTTAACTTCCAGTCCATTTTCGGTCCAATTTTAACTGGTCAGCCTGAAAAACGGACACGATAAAAAATGATGGCACATGGTGGAAGTGTATAAGAATCGCATGCTTTTCAAGTAACCGCAACTTGAAAAGGGTTAACTCCAGTCAAAAAATAAACAATTTGCGGAGGCTGTATCTCGAAATCTAGCAGCCGGCGAAAATTGGGTCTGTGAGATGAATTGGTCATTGAACCGTCCTCTAACGATAAACCATAGTGCATCAAGTTAATGTTCAAACCATCAATATCGCTCTGGCTCCTAGACTATTTGGGTTTGTCCATAAGAACAAAAGCAATGTATTTAATACGTTGCATTTGTTGTTCCACGCACAACGCTGTTAAATGTTAACCAAACCACCAAATTCACGTTTGGTGTCGACCATCACATTACAACTACAAGTGTTCATATGTGGTAGAAAATTCGTTTCACGTATATTAGAGCAAAAGGACTATAAAACTTTTGAATATGTACATAATCAAGTTAATTGTTACTAGTTCTATGGATTAGGAAACTTGTTTATGATTACAGCTTACATAAAAGAGCATGAATGTAATTTATTTATTCGGTTATGGTTAGCAAACGCTAAGTATTTACTGCGGCAGTTTAAAGTATATCATAGCCGAGCGAACCCGCTTACAATACTTAACACAATGATTCATACTATGCGTTATCGTTTATATTTCTGTGTTGATTTCTAATTAATGCCTTCAAATGCGGCACAATCTTCTGGTAAATCTCTTTACGATAGAGCTATAAGCCTGTCAATCTCAAGGTGCTACACAAAACGTAACTTTGCAGTAGTACATTATCAATTTGCAGATAATTTATGGGTTTTACTTACAACCATTAATTTCACAATAAATAATATACTGGAATGAAACTGAAAGAGCCGATTTACTACGGAATTTATGCGAATGGATTAATGTAGGCCATCTGGTTTCTGGTTCGTTGATGGTGATGAGCAATACCGATTAGGTTATATGAGGGCAAGGTGAAAAGTCCCCGAAAAATGAAATAAGAAATGATTTATTTTGTCAAAACTTATTTTATTTCTCAACATAATCTCCTTTTCGATCCCTTTCAAATAATACGATTTCGGCAATCCTCCAAAATAGGCGTTTGTTTCAGCGATGACCTCATCGTTGGAACCAAATCTCTTTCCGCCGAGCTATTTTTTCAAGTTTGGAAATAGATAAAAATCGCAGGGGACCAAATCTGGAGAATATTCTGGATGACGAACCAATTCGAAGCGCAATTGATGCAATGATGTTTTTGTTGATTTACTTCTAAGCTGAATATATGTTTCCCATTGAATTCCCCTTAAAGTCTCAATAAATATGAAAATATTGGGATGTGGACTATTAAATAATCTATTTAATCGAGCATGGAAAGATTCACATACTTTTGTAGTCCTGTTAGAGGAACTCGGCCCACGTTTGCGGATGAAACGTTGCCTCTTTGGATTTATAATTTTCTAACACGTAGTCACAAAACTCAGTAATTTTTTGTGATCATTAGGAAGTGCTACCACTATATAATTGGTAAAAGCATTTGAAACGTCTTCTGGCTTTAAAAATGGCAGTCCAAAGAAAGATTTAAAAAATTTCACTGTTTCTTATTATGATTTATATTCCTGAGATAAACCAATACACTGAATCTTGCGACACCAACTTTGGCCAAGGTGACAATGACATACCATCTACATGAACGTTACAGGAACGACAAATTTTAAATTTTTTTGTAAGCCGAGTTTTATATACAAGGATGGCACATCCCAATACTGCACAAAATTTTTCACACAACTATTTACCATAATTACAATTATTAATTGCCGCTTCCATTTTACTCAGTCTTGGTGGAGTAAAATACAAAAGTTGGGGTCAAGTGGTAAATATAAAAAAAAAAATTGTGAAACTGGAAAATGGCTTCGTTATTGTTTTGATATGGTACTTTTAAATCCAGATCAGGTAAGTGATTTTTTTGTTTTTGAGTTACTTGCGATAAAACCAAGTGACGATAAGTTAACGGTTTTTGCCGATTATTTGGTGGATTATTTTATATCCGACGAAGCCACTTTTCCACCCAAAATTTGAATTGAAGCTTCTTCAACTCTAAATAAAACCACGAACGCTTGCTAGTCCTTTCACTCATTTAAATAACTCTTTTTATTATAGTTCACCGAATATTTTTCATTTCATGGATCTCTTGTTAAAATTTCAGATATAAGTGTACATAAAATGAAATAGGGTACACTCATTGTAAATCTAAAAATGCAGCCACAATTCGGAGACAAGATTTTTCGCTAAAATTATAGCTAGATTTGGAACAACAAAAGATAATTACCCTCCATTTTGTCAAAGTTGTTTCAAATATATATGAACACAATCCATAAAATATATATTCTTGATCATAGTTTACACATTTTTTTATTACACTAATTTAGTGAATAAATGAAATAAAAATGACCTCATAATTTTATTTCTAAATCATATTAATTTTTTTGTGAACGTACAAAACTTGGACGCCTATGATGGCAAAATTGTTGCATCAACAAGGTTTTCATTTATTAAAATCAATAATTATCTTTGTGACGAATTTCGTAGTCCCAAAATCGGACGACAGAATGTCATGTGACGAATATCGTACACGAATTTTATGTTTACCTCGTACTGGGACGAATTTCGAATCGCCCTTTAAAACCATTAGACTGAATTTACCTGCATAGAAAGTCAATTAATAGATGCCGGACTCAATTTACGTCGACCCCATTCTAAATAACCTACTAACCTGATATTCCCAAAAATATTTAAAAATTTTAGGGGAGGCTTGACAGTATAATTATGAGGGAAGTATAAATATGGCATTTTCTTGCCAGGTTCCATATCATCCAAAGTTGTAAAAAAAATCCCTGTTGTGTTTTCAATCATTAGCAATTTTGGAATTGAAATTGTTCCATTACCAAATACATGGGGTATAGAGGAATTTTATTATGCAAAACTTATTGAATTTAGTCCAGGACCTCTATTAAAAGAAAGATTGGTCCAGCGTTAACGTGAAAAATATGCAGATACAATATATTGATAGTTCATGTAATATTATCGGTGAATTTTCAGATCGAGCAACATATTTCAGAAATTATTTCGTAACAGGTCGTTCGTTTTCATATATGGGAAGCAGGACGTAGAATGTAAATTGCATCCAGCCTTCAAAATATTATGTTAATCTAGTTAACCTTATAAGGGCTAATAATAGTGCCGACATCAAAAAGCTTATTACTCGAATTACTGTCATCTTGCAACGTAAATAACTGTTCGTTCGCCGTCTGCTTTTTGCATCATTTCCACTTAGAAATCGGGGGCGACCACATCACGGTGCTTGATGTTTTTCCGATCCGAACGTTGGCTTTCACCGGAGATAAAACACGTGGGCGAGCCAACCTTTCTCCCGTCTTCAGGACGGCCCGCTGACGTTTCTCGACCCAGTCCGGACGTTAGTCACGGGATGAAACGCGACTTCCGGTTTATTAGGGCGCGTACTTTGTTACCATTAACGCTGGTTTAGCGCCCTCGCGAACAGCTGACGCCGGCAGCGAGGTCAACATTGCCGAAGGCAGCTAATGTTTTAGCTCTTTCTCTTTCCGATCGCCGCGTTTGTATATTCGACATAAGATACATTACGCAACCACACAATTGACTATAAATCATGCCAAAGATTATTGTCTCTAGTTATCTCGATATTTACATAATACAATCGATACAAACCACATGTCGTTCTCATTAAATATGGGAATACGATTTGCTAAACATTGCGATGTTAAAAACATGTTATCGCATAATTCAAAGATCGTTTCGTTGAGTGGACTTTAGCGGAGAACGTTTGCAACCCTCATCAATTGCGGTACCGCCATCATAAGTTGAGATGAAAATATGCATCGGACCACTGGATATCTTGTGCGACGAATCCGGACTAATTCGGATTACTAAAGCGGGACAACTTTTGTATTGATTATTTTGTGAAATAATTTGTAATGTTTGTTAGCTTGATCCTTTTCTGGTTCATTATAAAAGCCTTTTCTGTTAATCTTTGAAGTACAAGAATATTATTTAGTGAAATTATCAATGTTCCTACTTCGTATTCATATGCCAATATTTTTCCACTTTCACCACGAATTAATCTTTCTAACAGTGGCGGCTAGTACTAAAGGGCACAAGGGAGCGTTCCTATCTAACCACCAACATGTTCACTCAACCACCAAGATAAACACAGAGAGAAATTCTCGTGTAATTCAGTGCATTATTTTATTACGTACGTCAGGCGCATTCAATGCTAACGCTCAAAATTATGTTCCGAGGAACATTCTGAAGTGTACCTATTTCAAGAATGATTTGGCTGACTACGGTTATCTTCGCCATACGCGCTTCTGCCGTCGGTTTGGGGCACAAAGCGCCGTATCTCCAGTAAACGTCTTGCCTTCATGGTGCACAGTGCGGAGCCTTGGGATTGGCGTTACGAGGCCATGATTAGACATTGACGTCGGAAAATCCAGGTATTTATGTAGGCTTAATCAACTTTGCAGCTGAATCAGACGCTGTGCTTGCAATACATATGAAAGGTTCGGGTTCACAAGTGTTTAAAGGCATCTGAAAAACTATTCAGAACGAAATGCTAGATGCAATATTGCAAATTTACAAGCAGGAAATATTAAAAGAAATTAAATCTGCAAATTGCATTGCTTTGGAAGCCGATGAAACTACAGACACCTCTAATCATCAGCAAACTCGGCAACTGCGTCCTCAAGGGAAATATCAGATTTATTCTTCAATTCTTGTTGTTTTTGCATTGTTAACTAGAGTGCTATCGTCAGCCAGTACGCACATTGTTGCAGATTTAACAGTATATATAAGGTCGTTTATGTAGAGAATGAACAAAATTTTGCCCTGCGGTACACCCAGTTCCACTTTTTCTCTTGCTCTGCTCTACTTTCCAATCTACGACTTGGTGTCTATTTTCAAGGCACGATGATAGTATTCTATATATTGGTCCACGTAGTAGGAAATAATCAATTTTCTTTAGGAGCTTCTTATGATCTACAATCTACACAATCAAAAGCTTTACTCAGATCAATACAAATGATTTCAACCTCTCCAGCATTATCGAGTGCTGCCAGGATTTTTTTCCATTACCGTTATCATTGCTAAGATTGTTGATCTGTTTTTCCGAAAACCATGTTGCATGTGGCTCATAACAGATTTTTTTTTTAAATATATTTCACTATACTGTTTTTTAAGAGCAGTTCGAAGATCTTAGATATTATTGGTAGTATTGAAATGGGCCTATAGTTGCTGCAATTGTTTATGTCTGTCTTTTTGTCTATAGGGACCAGTCTGGGAAATATACCTTGAGAGAACATTGTTTGATCAGGCAGCATAGAGCTTTCCAATAAATATGCGGAATGATGTCTTCCAACAGTTCTATAGAAAATCCGTAAATGTCTCGAGATATTTTATTTTTTATTTTCTTCACTGCAGTTGCAGTTTCTTTCGGTAGTTGTATTATACAAGAACATCGAGTCGAATCTCTCAATTTTACATTTTTCATAAGATTTTGATCTGGTTTCTCAGTCTTTTTTATGATTGGGCTAGAAATTGTTTACCAACATTTGTAAAGAATTTGTTCATCTTTTCCGTTGTGATATTGCTGTTTACATTTACCTTATCGTGTGTCTTTATTTTGGCATTTATCACATTCCACGTTGCTTTGGGGTTATTTTCAGAATTCAATATGTATTTCGTAGACTTCGTTCCTCGTTTGATCGTTTGCCTAAATACTATCAAACCTGGTAACTGACGACCACGCACTTTTTTATCCCTCTTACACATCGACGTTCCCGAATGCATTTACGATAATTGGAACTAGTGAATATTCCCCCCATATACGGACTCATGCAGTGCGGGTAATATAACAGTTCTTGCATAAATATTTATACCAGATGCATTTATTCTCGTATAGAACAATATACCCGAGCGACTTCTAAAATAGGAAACATAATTACAGAGGAAATGAATATTCAAACACCTCCATGCTATAAATCGATATCGATTGTGCAAGGCGAATAGAAACAAGTAATAAATTAATAAAAATGTAATATTATGACAATATTTAATATTTGTAACGTGTACTAATAAATTCGAATTCACCTGCTCACTTAAAATGCTTGCGTGGTTGGTGTATATAATTTATAAAAGGCTCGGCGGCTTGTTGATCTTCATTTCCGTGGGCGATCTTAATGAAACGAAAACAAAACTAGTACTTATACAGAGACATTCTTTCCGAGTCCCAATTAGACGTTTTAGAGAAACAAGATGCAATTAAAATCTGAAAATTTGTGGATCTAAAATAATTAGAGCATCCAATCGCTTCCGGATATACCGGAAGTAGACTCTTACTTTCTTATTTCAAATAGAACATAGTATATTTTGGTATAATTCCAAAAACTGCCCTTGTGTATGCTTTCAATATAGGGTTTTGCTACCTTATACAAAGTGTTTTCCGAGACATGACCACTATCACCGAAGGTTCCTTCCTATATCTTATTAATTAATGGACATTGAAACTTGTTTTATGAAATTGTGTATTTTGATTCAATTTATACATTTCTTAACGTGATTATTTAGGTACAGGTGATTCAAAACGCATATGTAAAAAATTGTAACGTGTAAATTCCACTTAACGGCTTAGAAATGGCCGCTGTACTACAATCGGTTAAGTCCTGTGACGTCAGCTATGCTAGACCGTATATTCTCCGAGTCATGGTTATTCAGTGTCAGATTCTGTAGTTACCGCTTCTATTTCGAGGTCGTTCTGTGAGACATCGAAGCACCGGAAACGGCCGAGAAAATGGCGTACTTTTTGTCAAATCGTCCAAGTGGAAGGTCGTGTTGCTAAGTTATTTCAACAGGGAGGTGATACCAAGCTTATGTTTGGAACCAAATTCTGGGAATATTCTTCCGTTGAAAGCAAAAGCATCAATTGCCAATTTGGATTGGAATAATTGGAATTATTTGTGTAATTAGTGCACCTTAGGGGATTAAAACTTAGTTTCAACGTGACTGGTTTTGGACAGAAGTAAAGTTGCTTCATAACCCTATCGTGATAGAGGTAAATATCTTTGTAATTCCATTTGATTTATTCACTGACTTCAAGAATTAATTTGCCTTCCCATGTGATATCTGACAGGACATAGGTTAGTCCTAATTTTGTTCAACAATCGTTATGTATTCTGTTCATGTCTGTCTTCTGAGGAGAATAGAGCAACAGAGGTTTGAACGTTTCGTGAATTCAGGGTTTTTTGTTTATGTTGTGGAAAATTCAACAAGTGTACGAGTTCTGAGGTTGGCTTGAATCTACTGTGGAAAAACTGATTTAGAAGTTGCCAAATGACTTGTGATGTACAATCGTGGAAACCGTACTAGGCTTGTGGCAGGAATCCATACATCAAGTAGGAAGTACCAATTCATAATCGAGCAGGTGTAACATCTTACCCAGCAGTCACCAGGTCAGGCTACCCAACTTTTGGTTTATGTAACATTTGAAATAATCATTTGAGTACTTGTATATGTGTAAATTTAACTGTTCACTTTGATTTAAGCAATTTAACTTCATTCATATTTCAATTCATTCACTTCATAATTCATTCAATATTAGGTTCTGTGATAAATTGTAACAACAATATTATTTTAATAGTAAGTAAATTTCAATCATTCTGGGTACAGGTCTTTTATTTGTTTGCATACTTTCAGGGTAATTTAGCCTGGGGACATTTGAGTGTTTGAATCCCCTAGTTAAGTAACATAATATTGGTTGATTAAAATACTCTGGTGCCCCAATTTTAACATCTAAAATATAACTCACGACCGTCTTCACTGTAGCTGTCAGCAACCAATAGAATTTATAGTTTATCCACAAGTAAGAGTAATTTGTACCCTTACAGAATATTCAAATTTTCAAGAAGATCTTTTTTTGTAATTGTAATAATGGTTTAGTACAGGTAATTTCCAATATTCAAAACAAAATCATTTTGAGAAAATTAAAATTTCATGTAAATATAAATATCTCAAAGCAAAATAACAAGAACATCTAGGAGTTGTTAGATGTTTTCTGTTTAGTATCAATAACAAAAGGTAGCGTGAGAAATAGTAAATGAATTTCTAAAATAAACACAAATTAGTTCACACCCGATTCTAGGAGGGTGATATAATACAGCTATCATGGTCAAGAGGGTTTCAATAAATTCACAAAAGTTTATAGTTCTAAAGGAAATCATAAGCCTGTCAAGATGAATAACCAGTATAGGACGGGAAACGAATGCAAGCTATATGATAAATGTTAATGTTAACCATCTGGAGATGTTTAGGTAATGGGCTCTTTTTTCCTGACCCATATGGAAGTTTTACACGTCTTTCTTTCATAAGTCACATAATTAATCAAAATGTATCACACGTTAATCGGGACGTAACGTAGTATCTAATCATCAGAATTGTGATTAAATATAGTCTTAAATAGTTGAAATAATATGTACATTCAAATCAGTTACTAAATATTTAGAAAAGGACAGATACGTTTAGAAATCCCACCGAAAACATTCTCAAGAGAGGACTCTAGTTCAGAATGTTAAACCATTCACGGATCCTTCTCCGAATTCTGGATTGGTTCTTCAGAAAATACATACTACTTGAAAATCCTCATTTTCTATTATTTCAGAGCTGATAGAATTCAGCTTGCTTCCCATAGATTCTCTTTTGGAATAGAACAGTGTCATAGATTAGTATATTACCATTATTTAGCAATAAACTAGATGCCGTTGACCAGTAAATAGTGAAGTTTCACATTTGTGAAACAAATTGAATTTACTTTCTGTTGAGAATTGTTAACGGCTTTTAATTTTTAATGTATCTGCGAAATTATCAGTGAATCATTTATCATTTCTTCTTCTTTGGATTGTTACCGAGACCCGCAATAAAAATTTCAATCGTTGATAGCCTTATTATTCATGTAACAATTATGTTTATAGGGTGATACTACTATCGTCCAAATTCAAATAGAAAGATAAAATGATAAGATCATATCAATATAAGTGATAAAAATAATTGATTTTGTGTCACCACTTAGTTTCATCGAGTTCAGTTTCCAGGAATTTGTTTGTTCACATTCATGTGATTTGCGTGGAACTGAAAAATTTGGCACATAATTTGGGGAGGGGTATTGTAAGCAGTTTTAAAATAGGCTCGTCCGCAAATGGACGGTTTCGGTGATATAGAGGAAATTCCTTGTTGAAGCAATTGTGCATTTTTTCTTTTTATCATTTTTTCCATTCACAAAAACTAGCAATTTCGTATCGTAGTCGACATATGTTCTGTCATGCATACAGTTTATAGTTGACATTCAGTAATTAAAGCACAACATAATGAATCCTCGGTATGCCTGTTTACTCCAACTCTGAATTACCCGACATGCATTTCATGTAAGGTCGTGCAATCAGAATAGTCCAAGAGCCGATATCAAAATATCTGGCAGATAGTTCATAACAAGATATCAGGTATCGTTTATAGTATGCAGCTCAGATTGATAGCTCATCACAGCTCAGACTGTTCGTGACATACGATAACAATTCCCACACAGCTAACCATTACTCTAATTAGAGAACTTTTAATCCACAAAAATACATATAATAGCACAGGAATAAGATTTAGTTTAATTTCACTTTGCATAAGCCAAAATTAGTTTACGGTAAACAATAAATATTACAAACATAACACCAGGCTCCCCACGTGTTCGCCATTATCTCCTTTACTAGCAGAAAGATTTATGAATTACTTGGAAAATCAAATACTAAATTCCAAATTCCAGCACATGTTTGTATTTTGGTATCGCTATTTTAATTTTCGGAAGTTGGAGAATGAAACTCAAATTAGCACAAAAATTGTGAGATTTAATTTAGAAGTAACGCTGTCAAATTGTTTTTCCACTGTGGAATTCTCAAAGCAAGGAATTATCAACTAAAGCTAAATCTGAAGTAATGTCCCTAAATATTAGAAATTAGGAGTTTCAGGAAAGTTTTTGCATGTCGTAATCATCATCAGCCACCTTTATATTCTTTGCTCGATCAGTTGACAAGCATAAAAAAATAATTTTTAATGAAATTAATCGATATCCAAGGCGTCAGGATCACCGGATACCCCGGGGATGGTCCAAGGTGACCTCAGGGAATTTATTGGACATCATATTCTTGATCAGCGACCCCGTAAACCCCCGGGAACCAACTCCAGTCCGTTTCACTCAGTATTCACAGAGTAATAAAAAAATGTTATTCACCTCAAAAGTGCACTCTGAAAAAATCGATTGTTCAGATTAACGAGTAGCTAGAATCAAACCTACCATTATCCAGATTCTAGACTACAACTAATTAATCTAACATTAATTAATGTTCTTTTGTTTTATTTTTACTTTAAATAGAAATACGTTTCAATTCTTGAATCGTTTATCGAAATGCCATTATACTAATTGAGTATCTTGAACAGAGAATATCAATAACACAAACAGAAATAGTGATTTATATGACATTTTTCAATACTGTTTTATTCAATGCAAAGCCTACTAAGTAATATCATATCTATCGAAGGTGTAATTCCATAAGATGACCCTGATTAGAAAAATCAAAATAGCTCGAACAGAAAGCCTCTAAGTGAAATTTATCAATACTTTAATTTTCTCAAAAACATTGTCTCAAAAAAAAATTGTATCCAGTAAAACTGAAGTGTACAAAGTTTGGAGTAAAAATCTTCATTTGTTTAGAAGATAATGAAGAAAATGTAATACTTTTTCAAAACTTCCATACCCTGTACCTCGGAAACGACGTGATTTAGAGAAAAATTTTATATGAAAGACCCCTATTATTTTTAATGTTCTATCGTTTACCGTAGTTATGAACGAAACAATTGAAACACCCTGTATATTAAGAAATAGAATTGCTTACATTTTCTTAATTATGAAGATATCTTAGATTATCAAGATGAATAAACGTAAAACATTCAACCATATGTGGGATTCGAACCCACATTCCTGTATGTCTAATCCAGTTTGGTGACGAATTGCACCAAAGTGGTGCAAACTTTCGATCACTATCAACATTTTTAATCCATTCTCCCAGAGGCCTCCACGTTTTTTTTTGTTTCCAAGCCTCCATAAATATATATATTTATAAATCCAAGTATATGATACATTTTACTGAGAATAAGAAGTATAAGTTATAACAATATATGTTGTCGATTTAAAGTTAAGAAACTGAATGAAGATTGTTTTTATAAACAATTAACTATGTAAAGTGATAAAGTAATAAATAGAACAATCTAATTAATAGAAAGAAATGCATAGATACAATATAATGTGACCATGGTCTAAATAATGATTTCATTTGTTTGTTTTATTTTATTTTCAAATTTACCTTGAACAATGGACCTAAAACAATTTGACCGGTCAATTCCACAACTCTAAATATTGGTCTACATTATGAATCCATTCTCTGCAAATTAATATCCGTCGAAGTATTAACCATAGAGGTGGTTATTTGACAAACATTCACGTTTGGCGAGATTAGTATATTACAAGTGAAACAACTCGAGTATTTGTATATTTTACGTAATGTTGAATAGGTAATAATATGTTCTCGTAATCTAGAGAAAAGTCTGGAGTAGAGATACGGGTTGCAATATTGGTTTTATCGAATAATTGCTAAAGGTACATAAATAATAACCATGATATCGCCGTGCCAAGTTCAAATACCGCCCATCTGTTTTATTGTAGTCTTTAATGTAAACTCATGCTGTTCGCTCTCACAGCGTCACAATCTAATTTTGATTTGAATGTAGATATTGATAACTTGATTGAAATCTATCTAGTGGAGTAAATCTGGCGAGAAAAAAGGCCAGGTTGGCGAAAATTGTACGATGCTTAGCGACCCGGTAGAAAGTGTTTGTTAGGGTACCAATAACAACCCCCTGAAATTTCTACTTCCCAAAGTGAGTGCAACCCCTTTTTTTTTTGGCCAAAAAGGGGTTTTTGACATTTTTAAGGATAGTTTAGCAAAAAAAAATTAATATCCCTGGTTGTATTGAAAATTGAGAAACCAAAGTAGAACCCTTTTATTGTCAATGTCCAAGGAACTTCCAGTCCAAATTTCAAGTTGATCCGACCTCCCCCCTCCCCGTAATAAACCATTTGCCAGATTTACTCCACTAATTGTATATGATGCAAATACTTTTTGGCTCCATGTACGAACTGATTGTCCCGAAAACTGGTATAAACCTACTTATGTGAAAAAGCTTCCTCATCTCTTATTTATCTACAAATAGATTACCACCAATGCCTAACTCAGCCCAACACCACCGTTGGGCCAGACGATGTGCTACGAACATTATTTTTTTACTGTAGTAAGTTGAAATATTGAAAAGCTAGTCGCAAAAATCTTTGGAAGATTTGCTGACAGTTCTAAGTAGCGTCAGAAGAGTTCGATCATAAACCGCAATCATAACTCTTCGATAAACAATTTCCCGATTGTTATTAACAATTTCTTAGTTTTTTCGTAATTTCAAACAAATTTTCTTCAGAAGAGTTCTACAATTTTTTGAGAAACTTACATCAATTTTTGGATTAAAAAAAACTTGCTACGAACAGACAATTTTATTCTGGTTCTTAAGAATTTTCAAATCAGATAAAATAAAAAAGTTACACATTAAACGCCACATGAGATGAGATGAGGTACATAAATATTATGTGTATTGTGAAATTGGTTTAAGCATCACATTTTTGTTCATATTACTTATTCTCCATTGCATTTATAAATTGATATAACAATTTTATCATAATATGTTATTACTCTAATAGTTCATAACTGTTGATAACACTAATAACTACGAAATAATCCCCCTTATCCACTAAAAATACTATTAAAGTAGTAAGGACCTTTGAGCTACCACCAAGTAGCCATCATCAGAGTCAAAGAGTGTTTATTCTGATGATGGCTACTTGGTATCTGAAAGGTCATTATTTCTTCAATATTTTTTTTTGGTGGATAAGGGTGATTATTTCTTACTTATTAGTATAATAATTATGTTATGCTCCGCCAAATTCTTCACTACAGAATTAAAACTTAAAGAAAAATTATTATTATTCCGAACCAGTTCAACAGCATTCTTTTTGTTTGCAAAATATATGTTCAAAATTTGAAGAGAGAAGATTGCCAAAAATCATAAAGTTGTTAACAACAAACGCAAAATTGTTTTTCCAGGACTTCAGATTGAGGAATATGGTAGCTCTTCAAGTGCTACTCAAAACCACAAAAGCGGAAAAATTTCGCACAAACACAAACGCAAAATTGTTTTTTCATGCGTTCTGATTGCGGATTATAATATAACTGTTCTGGATTTTGATTTAATTTGCATTTTGACAACACGAGAGGAAAACCTGTAATGTTTGAAGATCATGTGAGCCAGCAGTGCAATGTTGGGAGAGGAGAAATTATGTGGCATAAGGAAAGACCTCACTGGGAAAAAAATTCCAAAACTTGCGATAGAAAAATGAAATCTGGTTGGAAGAAGTTCGGCAGGTCTCGAACTTGACAATGAAAGGGTGATAAGTTTGAGCTCGTCTAGTCCGCCTCTCTGGAATCTCTCGAGGTGGAATAACAGACGAGATTTCTGATGAACACCGACCACGAATGTATGTATAGAGAAGTAGAATCTGTGCTTTGTAGATTTACAGGAGGTGCTGGGGTATAAAGTCGCTATTGACACGGAATAGAAAACCAAATTTTTTGAAGCGATTTTTGGCATGGACCTCACTTGATCGTCCCAGGAAAGAGTGCTGTTGCTGGCACCGAGCATTGATATGGAGTACTTCAAAGGAATAGTTGTCCTGACATGATCATATTAGAAATTGTGGGATCCACCTTCCGGAAGATAGATGTCTGCCATATATTTGTAACATACGCAAGCAGGTCTCCTGTTGATCTAACTCTCTGCTAATCAGAGCTCCCGAAGAAAACATGTTATTTGAAGCGGAAAAGATGCAAAAAATCAAATAAAAATTGTCAACTTTCAGAAATACGTACGTATAATACAAATTTTGAGTTCATATGAAAAGTTAATTGCGAAATTAGAAAAATTAATATCAATTAATTCATCGTTTTATGCGCACGATTGTCTGGAAAATAATCTAACTTATTCTGGAGCCATCAAATGTGTATAATAATTAATATATTAATTTAGCTAATAATGAATTGCACCAAAAAAGAGAGATCCTCTGGAAAATAAATTCTATTTCGTAGCCCAAAACTGTCAATTATTTCTACATTTTTCTCATTCAGATCTTTTGAAATTGTACAATTTATAAAAAATTTAATGGTGGAAGCCATTACTTTGCGATAATTTATCATATCGATATAAAAAAATAAAACACTTTTACTTTGTTTTTTTTATCACATATGCAGGGTGTCCTCGAACTGCGTGGCCAAAATAAAACCGAAGATTCTTTGATTCGAAAAAAAGTTGATGAGCCTTTTTACTTTTGCCTCAAGTATCTTGTTTACCCGGTAGAGGGCTTCAAAATTGCAAAAATAATTTTGTTTTTTCGGAATAACTTGAGAACGTGACGAAGAACTTTTTCAATATTTAGCAGGTGAGTTACTGTCAATAATGGCCATTTTTGAGAGTAGATCACAGAGCCTTAGAGACCATAGAAATGGCTCAAACTTGAGGATGTAACGGGAAAAGTGTCCAGAACTTTTTTGTGGTCAATGTAATTCACTCGATATTTTTTATGTAGATAGCTTATCTAATTTGAAAACTTTTCTTACTCTTAGAAAATTTTGATAAAATCAACGGATTAGCTTTAAAAATTTAATTTTCGAGTCTCTGCAATTTTGGCTTACTAATTTTACTTGATTAAAATACCTTTGCCTTTCCTTTTCTAATGTCATTTTGGCATTTGAAGAATTTATTCTCAAAACTGTCAGTTTTTACTTCGCTTTCCGTAAAAATTTTATAAAATTATGGCTCAAAATTTCATTAACACTGAAATGGTTAATATGTTTATTGATTTATGGACTTTGTCGTTGCAATGGCCGGAGAAGGGAAAGATATCCGCATCGCAGAATTCCAAATCGGCAAACCTTCGCGAAACTGGCAAATTTGAAGCAAATCGCAGAGAAACTGGACGCAGACGGACAAGAAGGACGTTAGAGCTCGAAGAAGCGATACTGGAAGCGGTTGAAACTGAACCTGGGATAAGCACACTACGTTTGGGACTTCGTATTGGAGCCTCAAAATCATTAGTTCATAATGTACTGAAAGAAGAACTGTTGTATCCCTATCATATTAAAACAGTTCAAGACTTATTGCCCATGGATCCAGGTCATCGGCTAGATTTCTGTCGGCTTATTGTCCAAAGACAAAACGCAAACCCAATTTTTGTAGAAGAATTCTGTTCACGGACGAAGATACTTTCACGAGATGTGGTCTTTTTAACCTCCATAATGAACATTTCTATGCTGATGAAAATCCACATGAAACGGAAGTTACACATTTTCAGAATCAAACTAAAATCAATGTTTGGGTTAGAATTGTGGATAACTTTATTATTGGCCCTACCGTTATACCCGATCGATTGAACGGGGAGAACTACTTGAACTTTTTGGAACAAAGGCTACTTGAAATGTTGGAAGACTTGCCCTTACACATTCGTCGTGGCCTGGTTCATCCATGATGGTGCACCTCCTCATTTCACATTAGCTGTGAGGCGACATTTGAATGCGGAATATCCAGATCGCTGGATAGGTAGAGGATACGATGCACCAGTGAACTGGCCGGCCCGCTCCCCTGATTTGACGCCCTGCGTCTTTACTGCAGCTCCAGTAAACACACGAGAGGAATTGTTGCAACGAATTAATCATGAAGCGGATTTATTGAAGAATGATCCCGAAGTACTAGCCAGAGTTCAATCCAATTTCTTGAAACGAATTAATTTGTGTATTCAGAAACATGGGCAACATTTCGAACAATTGATGCCTTAGCGATTTCCCAAAAAGTTTTGGTGTTTCTTTTAATTTAGCATTTGTTTTTCCTAAATAATTACATCGTTTCCCCATTTCTATTGTTTTTATTATTCGTGTTTTACCGAGATATTAACCATTTCAGTGTTAGTGAAATTTTGAGCCATAATTTTATAAAATTTTTACGGAAAGCAAAGTAAAAATTGACAGTTTTGAGAATAAATTCTCCAAATGCCAAAATGACATTAGAAAAGCAAAGGCAACTAAGGTATCTTAATCAAGTAAAATTAGTAAGCCAAAATTGCAGAGACTCGAAAATTATTTTTTTCAAGCTAATCCGTTGATTTTATCAAAATTTTCTAAGAGTAAAAAAACTTTTCAAATTAGATAAGCTATCTACATAAAAAATATCGAGTGACTTACATTGACCACAAAAAAGTTCTGGACACTTTTCCCGTTACATCCTCAAGTTTGAGCCATTTCTATGGTCTCTAAGGCTCTGTGCTCCGCTCTCAAAAACGGCTATTATTGATAGTAACTCACCTGCCAGATATTGTAAAAGTCCTCCATCACGTTCTCAAGTTATACCGAAAAAACAAAATTATTTTTGTAACTTTGAAGCCCTCTACCGGCTAAACAAGACACTTGAGGCAAAAGTAAAAATGCTCATCAAATTTTTTTCGAATCAAAGAATCTTCGGTTTTATTTTGGCCACGCAGTTCGAGGACATCCTGTATATCGTAGAGTAAGTAAGATGCTAATTTTTGACTACGGTGACTAAAAGATGAATTGGCAATAGTTGTATATGTGAATGTAAGTTTTCTATAAATTTTGACAGTACTGATATTATTATGGTGCGTGAGGTTAAGGTCTAGGAAATTTATTTTGTTATCTTTTTTAGTTCCAAAAGTGAACTTAGTGTTAGGATGATATTATTAATAAAGGATAAGAAAATATTGAATTGTCGTGATGTACCTTTGAAGAAGGATAAAACATCATCTGCATATCTAAACCAATAATGAATATGTTTTTTAGCTAGAGGAGAACTCATTATAGTTTCTTCAATATGAGACATGAAAATATCTGCCAAAAGAGTACACTTTTTTAATTTAAACAAGTTACTCCTATCGTTAGTTTTTACTAATCGTGGAAGGACCGCTTTTAACCACGATTCCAGTTTTTCATTCCGAGAACATTACCAAAGTGAGTCAAACACATAATATGGCGTTATTGGCTTGAGTTTAAAAGGCAGAACCCTTTCAGGGTGGAATTGATCGTATCGAAACCAGGCGCGGTCCGAAAGGAGACGATGCGGCTCCGACTAGTTGGTCCTACTGGTCGCCGTGCTTCAAAACTCGAGACACGCATATCCAGTCATCGTACAATTCGCTGACTTTCCAAGAAACTTGTCGCCGCGTCACTGCTGCTGCCAAGACGGTTTTGTGGTTTCAGCTTGTTGGGCCGCTCAGGATATCCGCAAGAATGCAAAGCTTTTCACTTTATGTATCAGCTGCATTTCACAAACGATTGTTAAACGCTTAGTAATGTATCCTCTTGCGACACGGATTGTGAAATTAAATTTTTTCTCCTCTTCAATTGAGTTATGTATGAATGTTAATTTTACAAACCGCGTCTATAAGAGTGACATTTTCATTCAATTTCGACCGAATTCTTAAATCATTCAAGTTGTGAAGGGAAATTGCAGATTTTGGAGTTACCATATCAACATAGACGATTCGAGATTCAATAGTTTCAAAGGATTGAGTAAAATTACTTTGCATAAGCCAGGAGTGGCCATCCTTTTAGCTTACCACAATCACAATCGGAAAAGAAGAATTGCTTTGGGCCACACATAAAATACATTAATACTAACATAGCTGATGAGCAAAAACATAGCTGATTTACACTTCGTTCGTTCATGAAAGTTTTTTTAAGCTATTGCATATAGCTTTTATCGCGGGCTTTGAGCGCGGCGACCGAATCAAGAAATTCCGTAACGAAAAATAACAGGAACTCGTTTATGTTGCGCTCTCTCGGGTGACTAATATTGAAAAATTGTATATCACGACAAAAAACGATAATTCTACATTCAAGTTTTATAATAATCGAAGGCAAGCTGCATCGACTGCATCTTTGTTGCAAAAATTCAAAAGACTCCCTTTAAATAGTGTTCAGACGACAGCTCAAAGTGTCTTAGATTTCATTAGTAATATAAATGGCATTTCAATAATGACTTTCAATTGGCAAAGTCTAAATAGTCACAAATACGATTTACAAGATTCAGTTACGAGACAAACAAATGTGTTACTTCTTACCGAAACTTGCATGGCGTATGATAATCCGATTGAAATACCTAATTTCAATTGTATTGTTCAATTCAAACGAGATACTGTTCCAAAAGGTGGGGTAGCTATTTACCAAAGTAATAATAATGTTACTAATATTATGACTCCGAATATTGAAATACATATTGCACACATTAGCGATGTTAATGTTAGGCGCTCATTTGTTGGAGATATTTGTGCGTGCTTATGCAAACTTAGAAATGGCCTACACATAGTCATGGTAGCAATTTACATTTCTCCGAATCCAAAATTGGACGAGGTAGAGTATTTTATTCATCGCACTTTACTGGAGTACACTGAAGAAGGGTCGAAAATACTTGGTACAAATGGTAATAAATTTCCACTTATCTTGACTGGCGATTTCAACATCAACTTCGCTGATAAATAATCAGAGCGGTTGACAACTTTTCTTTCGGAAAAATTGAATTTGAAAATGAATAATGATCCACAAGAATCCACAACAAAATATGGGGCCACCATTGACGCGGTATTTTCCAGATATTTAGAGGATATCAAGTCTCAAACTTATGTTTCTTATTTCAATTATTCAGTTACCATAAACCTATAGTTTCAATGATAACAAATTCCTGAATAACCTACATGTATTGTAAGATAATTAAAATATTTTAAACGATATTAACTTCTCATTTATTCAATAAAAGAAAAAAAAATTGTTTTCTTATCGGTCACCACGCTCAAAAAGTGTAACTTGAATTAATATCAAAGAAAAAAAAATACTGCATAAATTAAAAATAAATAAATAATTATAATTGCATAAGTTGAGAAAAGCTTTACCGCGGCAGTCCCCGAGTGCCACACGTATCTTTTTTCAATACTTTCACTCCATAAGAGGAAAACCTACAATGTGCAAAGTACATCGTGTAAGCCAGCGGTGGAACGTTGGGAGAGGAAATAGGCATTCAATTTATCTTGGAGCTTATAGGCATAAGGAACCCTCAAAAACAGAGTTTCACAACTTCGTTGTTCGATAGAAAAATGAAGTCTGGAAGGAAGAAGTTCGGTAGGTCCCGAGCTTGACAATAAAGGGGTGACTAGTTTGAGCTCGTCTAGTCCGCCTATCTGGAATCTCTCGTGGTGGAATAACAGACGAGATTTCTGATGAACGCCGACCATGGGAATATCTATAGAAAAGGGAGAGATAGCCCACTTTTCTACAATGTTCTAGATAAGTTAATGAATAAATATAAGTGACGGTTTTTGGCATTGCTCCTGTTACTTATAATGCATCTTTTTGCTCAAAAAACAATCTACAATTAGGGGAAGGATTCCTGAATCATTTAACCAATAAGCTGTAAAATAGTTGATTCTTTCCCTCTCTTGAGGCCTCCATTTGAGAATGTTTTCAGTGAGTATATCTGTCCTTTTCTGAATATTACTAACTGATTCCTTCTTTACCAATCTTTACCAATTATTTCAACTATAATCAAGACTATATTTAATTAGAATTTTGATGATTAGATACTACGTTAAGTCACGATTTACGTGTGATACACTTTGATTCACTATATAACTTATGAAAGAAAGACGTTTAGAACTTTCATATTATGATCAACAACGGTTCTGGAACATTCCGCTACCTGAGCATCTCCAGGTGGTTAAGGTAGTTGTCGTGAAAAACACGTACAGTCAGAAAATTCTGAATTTTTGTATATTTAATAAGGACATGATAATACAATTACTATTAAAATTTGAAGTCAATTGACCGTTTCTAACTCAAGATACACTTAATTAAAAATCGGTCCATTAACATGGAGAGTATAGGCACTACATAGAGTTTGTACCAGTTTATCAGTTTTTATAAGAAACTAACTGTCAGAAATTTTTAAAAAACTAACAGTCACTTAATGTTTGTATTCTGAATTAAAAAAAAAAAAATAAAATATTGACCGTCTCATTGTCAAGAAATATTAATTTCAAGTTCAACAATTTATGAGAAAGTATACGTACTAGCGAGTACGTCTCCATGGGTACAGTCTTACACAAAAATTATAGCACATTCTGCTACAAGCTCGTGTGCTCTCTGACCGCGCGCATGATACAAGACTTTCTTACAATATTGTACCACGACAACTACCTTAACATTAACATTCATCATAGCTTAGCATTAATTCTATATGGATTATTGATCTTTGAAATATATACTCAATCTTTCAAAAGGCATGGTTGCTGTTATGAGCTGACTTTGTACTTTGCATAAAACGTGGTTTCACTTCAGCAAATATTTGATAATAAGATGTCATATTTCTGACATCGTCAACAGTATAGGATAAATTTTTGCTTCATATCCAATGTACCATTCTAGTTATTTCAGGATAAAATTTATGAAATGAATACAGTTTATGATCAATATTCATAGATGCATTTATTCGAGAGAAACCGTCGGCAACTGTATTGTATTTTTTATTTCATATTTGTTTGTGTTTCAGTTCGTCTAGCCCACCTATCTGGAATCACTCGTGGTGAAATAACAGACGAGATTTCTGATGAACACCGACCATGGAAATATCTATAGAAAAGGGAGAGACTTTTCTACGATGTTCTAGACAGGTTAATAAATTCGTAACTTTGTCATCAATCTTCTGGATAGAATTCAAGAGCATCAGCGTATGTTTGGGAGCCGAACTCTAAACATGTGAACAGTACTCCTGGACAGGTCGAATATGTGCTTTGTAGATTATGAGGAGCTGATGGGATCAAAAGTAGCTGTTAACACGGAGTAGAAAACCAAGTTTTTGTGAAGCGGTATTCGCAATGGACTGATCTACCCATGAGAGGGTGCTGTTAGTGATTCCGACCATGGATATGGGAGACTTCATAGGAATAGTTGTACCTGACATCATCACATTATGGATTGTGGGATCCGCCTTCCTGGAGAAGATGCAAGCTTCAGTTTTGGTTCCATCAAACTCACTAGATTATCAGATCCCTATTTCAAATATAATTACGTCAACTTGTCTGTCTCGCTCCTCTGGCTTCATTCGATGGTATAAGGGCTCTAGATAATTAAGCGGTATAAAGTGTACCATCATCTGCAAATCTGCGGACGTGACATGTGCTCCCTTCCAACAGACCGTTGATATGAAACAGGAATAAAGTTGTTGGCACAGATCCCTGTGGAATACCAGCGTCACTAGCCACTGTATCGGAGGATACTCCGTCAACCATCACAGGGAGAGATCTGTTGAGATGTAGACATTGTTTTTAGGGTTCATAAATGCTTTTATATTTGGTTTCATGTTTGTTTGTTCTTTTTACATTCGATTGAGATTTTTCTTCGAAAATAACGAAGTCACAAACACGCAATGCATGTATGCAGTATTGAAAAATTAGCGTAATTAATATTTTTGGTAATTTACGATGATAATTTACGGATTTTAATTATCGCGGTAATAAATTTGTGTCGTAAATTACAGTGGTAATTTACCTTAATATATTTTTAAAATTAATAACATCAAATTACTGTGAATTACTGATTTACCATAAACTGCAAGTAAACAAATAGCGAGTTTCATTTGTAAATAAGTCCAAATTGAATATGTCTCCGTCTTTTGAAAATTTAAATTTGAAAATGCAGAAACACCCTCAGCGTGCACCCTTTTTGGAATAACAAACCTGTCATTCTCAGTCATGTGAGATGTGAGTCATGTCCATGTCATATTTCATATAATATACTATATACACATACATAATATTGACTTGGAAATGAAATTAAGGGGTGTAAGTATCGGTGTCGAAGGAGTCGAACAGAGAATTGTTTCATTTGTTATTGTTTGTGAATAAAACTAATCGTTTTCTCTTAAATATTATTTTATTATTTAAGTACTAAGTTTTATTGTAAAACGCGATGAAAACAAAACAAGATGAGTTACAAACCCCTGTATATATACTATAATGACCGCAGTGTAGTGAGGCTCCCCTTAGGATGGAACCAACCTCACGGAGGAGGGATTTTAGTCGGTAGGAATCCGGCACACCCGGGGGCACGGCACCCGAGGCGTCTATGCAAGATTTCCCCTCCTCTACGCAAAAAAAATATAAAAACCCCTGTATGCGTATCAAGAACAACCAACGAAAATATAATAGTTCGTACCCCTAAACCTAATCTAAAGAAAAGCTTAAATTGTCACTTGTTACTCAAATAACTGAAAAACCTTCGTTTCGTATAAATCAACTGAAATTTAATTATTTCTGGTGCTTATTTTCCAGGTGCTTAATCAAAAACCTCAAATTCCTACTTCTTATTAATTAGATTAGGTTAAATGTCCGTTTAAGTATATTTAAATTTAAGTTGGTGAAATGGGGGTAGCAATCACACCAAGCATCACATTTCGGTCATTTCACATATCTAAATACTACGTACAAGAAAACATTATTTTAACTTTTAATATAAATATTAAAATGCAAGATACGATTATGTTATGTTTATGATTCATAAATTCTGGAATTCATGATATGAATATTTTTATATTTGCATTTCAGAATCAGCTGGACTAGACGAGATATCAACACTATCAACTATTTTCTATTTCACTATTTACTATTTTGATCTAGTTCAGTTTCACCATCTATCGGGATATCAAAAATTATCTTGGTCAAGGGTGGTTGTGGAATCTAAAACGTGTGTCTTACTTTACGTTTGAAATAATTATGTCATAATTAATTTGAAGTTTCTAAAAGAAAGAAAATTTCGCAATTATATACGAATATTGTAACACTCAGAAGTCTATAGCGCTTTGGACTCCGGGATTTTCACGTGGCCTATCGAAACTAGAAGGTTCGAATTATCTAAAAACATAATTGCATGAACGCCAGACGTCCTATATAATTAGCTACGAACGAAACCATTTTGACATATGCCTCGAGGAGCTCGCTGCGCGTAAGTTAGAGTTTATACAATTTACCTCGGTCTTGTTAATTTGGGGCCGTTTCTTGCCCCGTGCGACCGGTGCAAGTTGTAATAAAGTGTTTTTGGCTATGGGCCGCTAGCTTTTACCCGCTTCGTGTATATTTTAGTCGCGAGAAAATTCCCTTTGGTACGTCGCACGTTAGACGCGCGTAGCTGAGATCTGAGAATAGCTCAAACTGTTTCAATTAAATGTTCCTATTTAATGGACATTTATCGAAAAAAGAAGGGCCGTTCGGGCACGGTCCTATACTAAATCTAACTACATGGAGCGAAAACGGCACGCGAAAAGTTGTCGTAAAGCCGTATTAGGTACAACCAGTTTGCACTTTTCTAACTCGCTTGCTACGGGCTTCTCACGTGAACGTCATTCGATTTACGGAAAATTAACTATTTCAAAACAGTTTTTGACCCGGATTGTGGCTATCACGACCTCTGAAAAGGTTCAAAATTCACTATTCACATTATTGTTTTACAACTGAAATAAATAGGTATGAAATTTGTAGGTTATTGATGATGTCAGTGTGACAGTCAGTGACATAATTATTTCAAACGTAAAGTAAGACACACGTTTTAGATTCCACAACCACCCTGACCAAGATAATTTTTGATATCCCGGTATTTCAGACGAGTCGGATTCATATTCTGACAACAACAAATATTGTAATGAACCTGATGACATTCCGCCAAATTTAAATTTAGTCTGACAAACAACGATTTTTGTGCCCTTTCATTTGTTAGTCGATTTCATCTAATTGTATGGACATTTCCATATGTTGAAAAGCTTCGTCCATGGGCAGCAGTTGATGGTGGCTAGTTTAATATTTCTAAAGCCACTTTGCTTAACTTTGTTGTTGAACAAATCACTGCTGACAGTTTTCCATTTTTTAGATTAGTCCATAGAAAGTCTTTCGCAAACAGTCCTTCTTTTGATTTAGAAATAGCAATTTCAATCATAACTGTTCCGAGATCATTCTCAGTTGTTAAAAATGTAGCCATTCTATTGATAAAAGTCAAAGCATCAATATATTCTGATTCGTTTAAATATTTTCCCATGAAGAAAGGATCCAATTGGCTGCGAAATGAAGTGAACCAACTGCCACTGTTTTTCTTTTCTCCAACAATTGTAATAGTTCATTTCTGTTAGCCTCTTTAATATTCAATAGTAGTGAAACGTGTGAACACAAATCATAAAATATATCCACTACTCGAAATAATAGATAATTTACAAGAATGCGGTAATTTATTTCTAGTAATAATTTAAGGTAAATTACGATAAATTTCCACCGTACTTTATCGGTAATTCACGAGTTCACATCTCTGAACGTATGAACATATTTTCTACTCGATTTTATACAATAATTTTGAGAAATTAAAGTTATTGTTCTACTTATGCACTCTTGTTGAATATCATTCCATATTGTGGTAAGAGTCAAGTGAATACTTAACCACCTGCTAATAGTTGTCATTCATGTTATCTCCTTAGCTTATCGAAAGTAATAATTTTGTTTTAATTACATTGTTATCGAAATAGGAAAGTAAAATAACACTACAAATCCAAGTAGTTGAGTATTGGGAGCAGTAACTAACACACAAACAATAATTAATGTGTCTATTAAAACTAGATCACATCAACCCAAATTTGATGCATTGAATCGTTACATACAATTCAAAAACTACCTCACTCATTATTATTACATTATAAAACTAATGAAATTTAGAACTCAAAAATATTATACCTCTTGGACTGGTTCATATTTGTGCATATGTACAAATCTGGGAGAAAAAAGGTACAAATGCTCGATTCAGTTTCAAGCTCATAATGTTTGCATATCCAGCTGGAAAGTAACTACTTCATTTAGCCGAGGGTTGTACGACTAGGAACGTAGCACCGAGGTTAGGTGCAAGGCGAGAATGTAACGAAGGCGACCAGCGAGCTGAATATCTTACGCTGTGGGCCAACTTGGTTGGATGGTTCATAAACCAACCTAACCCAGGGACGGATTTAGAAGTAGGCTGCCCACGGGCCTCCACCAAGTATAACATATTGAAAAAAAATTTCAACAAAGATGATAGGATGAAACAAATTCATAATTTTTGAGTAAATTTAGGCAGAATTTGAATTCAGATATTTTAATTATTTATTTTACATTACTAAAGCAGGAAATATTGTATATTTAATATTTAAGTTAGAAGTTAAGATAAGCTATTTCTGATGTCACATTGCTTTGATTGAAACAGTACTTAATAACAAGTTCATTGAAATTAGTTATTTGAAATTTCCCGGGTGCTTAGTATGTTCTAGTCCTTTGACATTACAATTGCATTAAAATTTTGTATTGTAAAAATATTTTATGGCATTTAGTATTGCCGTCTACCATAGGGGCCCCACCAAACTTGTGGCCACGAGCCCCCACCATTCTAAATCCGGCCCTGACCAAACCGTTGGCAATTTTGATAGTGAACGTAATTTCAACTAAAGTAGCGGCTAGTTTATAAACTGAGAGTCCTGGCTAATTAACTTGAAATAAAATCTGAAATAGCTGGATAATTTATAACAAACTATTCAAGGCAATCTGACTAATATGAAAACCATAACTAGTAACATAAAATAGACAATGCCTTAGCTAGTTTATAAATTAACCAACCTATTTCCCGGCTAATTTATTACTAAAGTAGGGTGATGACTTCTTTTTACTTCCCTCTCTATATGTAGTACCGGGATATCAAAAATTATCTTGGTCAAGGGTGGTTGTGGAATCTAAAACGTGTGTCTTACTTTACGTTTGAAATAATTATGTCATAATTAATTTGAAGTTTCTAAAACTACGAAATTTCGCGATTTTATAACTATATTGTAACACTCAGAAGTCTTTAGCGCTTTGGACGCCGGGATTTTCACGTGGCCTATCGAAATTAGAAGGTTCGAATTAACTAAAAACATAATTGCATGAACGCCAGACGTCCTATGTAATTAGCTACGAAAGAAATCATTTTGACATATGCCTCGAGGAGTTTGCTACGCGTAAGTTAGAGTTTATACATTTTACCTCGGTCTTGTTAATTTGGGGCTGTTTCTTGCCCCGTGCGACCGGCGCCAGTTGTAATAAAGTGTTTTTGGCTATGGGCCGCTAGCTTATACCCGCTTCGTGTATATTTTAGTCGCGAGAAAATTCCCTTTGGTACGTCGCACGTTAGACGCGCGTAGCTGAGATCTGAGAACAGCTCAAACTGTTTTAATTAAATTCTCCTATTTAATGGACATTTATCGAAAAAAGAACTACATGGAGCGAAAACGGCACGCGAAAAGTGGTCGTAAAGCCGTATTAGGTACAACCAGTTTGCACTTTTCTAACTCGCGTGCTACGGGCTTCTCACGTGAACGTCATTCGTTTTACGGAAAATTAACTATTTCAAAACAGTTTTTGACCCGGATTGTGGCTATCACGACCTCTGAAAAGGTTCAAAGTTCACATAATTATTTCATAATTTGTAGTTCATTATTGTTTTACAACTGAAATAAATAGGTATGAAATTTGTAGGTTATTGATGATGTCAGTGTGACAGTGACATAATTATTTCAAACGTAAAGTAAGACACACGTTTTAGATTCCACAACCACCCTTGACCAAGATAATTTTTGATATCCCGGTATATTGTGTAAGGGAAATAGTCGGCCCAAAAATGTTTATTCGCATTTTCGCGGATATATCCGTTTTACATTTCTAAATCGATCTAGAATATTTTGATGTCTGTGTGTATGTGTGTGCGAGTGCGTAAGCCACAGTGGAGACGATTCCTATTGGTCGTGTGATTTAAAATTTTGCAAATCGCTTCAAAGTGATGGAAATAGGAACTGTATTGTTTTTTGAGCGCGGTAGCCCCATTAAAAGTGGTATCTTCATTTTTTGTAATGGAATTATGGTATTTTATTGAATCATAGGGATAATCGAGTTTTTCTGGTTATAAATATAAATCACACGTATATGCTTAACCTACAGACGTGTCCGAAATTCTCATTTTAAGATTCAAGTGACGTCATCGATGTGACGTCACGATATATTTTATGTCTTTATTCAGTGCAAGAAGTCTAGACTTCCGTGCATTTTGATGTGACAGCTAGTGTCCGTATAAAGAAAGGTTACATTATGAAAGTCAACCTGACTGCAGGTGTCAGTATGTAACAGACTTGTGAAATACATCGGGTCACAGTATAAATAATACTGTGATTTAGTGGAGTAAATCTGGCGACAAAATAAGCAAGGTTGGCGAAAATTTTACGATGCATAGCGACCCGGTGGAACAGTTTTTTTAGGGTACCAACAACAACCTCCTGAAATTTTTATTTCCCAAAGTGGGTGCAACATAGAGTATAATTTAATGTATTTCATAAGCAGGTTCTAAATCATTTTCAATATATTTTCAATTCCTACAATCATTTATATTTGATCAATCTACCCAATTTGTAATAATGCCTCTACGAGCGTGATATCATACCAGTGCTTAGCAGATCCCACAAGATGAGTTCTAACAGTTTCCAGTATAAACGAATCGGGTCAATGATGAAGTGTTACCGCACTCTATAGACTATTCATCCATGAATTACTGTCGCTTAAATTCTGACCTTTAAATACTGACACGGTTTTTTTTTTAATTATGCAAAATATTGTAGTTCTGAATCTGATTATTCTGTTGAGATTGTTACTAGAAAAATTCTCATAATTACAGATTCTGTTGAAGGACTGCATTGACGGCTGCCAACATCGAGTTCATATTCCCATAATTTTCATAGACCGGAGAAGTCATCGGTTGTGTACCTATTTGACTGCTGTCTACGTTGTTCCGAACAAAAGCCTTCGAAATATTTTTCGGAAACTTCGTAACCACCACCTTGGTTAACCCCCATAATAATAGGTATTTAATTTCAATAAATAAGGTTTATTCTCGTATTTGTACTTTTAATAAGAGGACAAGTTGAACATTCCCTGAGAAATAAAACAGATGGCGCCACAATCGTAAATCCCATGTGACATTTGTGATGCACCATCTTTAACTAGAACGTTGAAATTTTCAGACTAATATGTCATTCAGTTCTATTTTGACATCCATTGAAAGCAACAACCTTGAAGATTTTTGTAAGCATGGAAAAAAGTGAATTTCGCGTCTAGATTAAAGATTATTTCTTGCATGGAAAAAACATTACGCAGGCCAAAGCATCGCTTGTTAAACATTATGGGGTCTCTTCACCATCGATTGGATCGATTCACGAGTGGCTTACTGATTTTCGTTGTGGTAGTATCACCACAAAGGACGCCGAATGTTCTGGTCGTCCAATTGAGATTACAACGCCAGAAATCGTCGATAAAATCTATGGTATGATATCATGCGAGTTATAGTGCACGAGATTGCTGAAGCTTTGGGTATCTCAACCGAACGGGTACGAAACATTTTGTATACATTTTTGAATATGAGCATCTGCCAGATAGCCGCATTTGCTCTCTGTTGACAACGAGTGCGACCGTGTGACAACT
Source organism: Endomychus coccineus (assembly GCA_958510875.1). Classification (NCBI taxonomy): domain Eukaryota; kingdom Metazoa; phylum Arthropoda; class Insecta; order Coleoptera; family Endomychidae; genus Endomychus; species Endomychus coccineus. Next base: position 111,433,247 of record OY294070.1, on the reverse strand, counting down.
CCAAAGAAGTGTTGATAAGAAGGACAACTTCACAAGAGTGTTTAGCGATGTTCAATAGCGATAAGAACTTTTTACGCCGTTTCGTAACCGTTGACGAAACATGGATCATCACAACACACCAAAGACCAAAACAGTCGAAGCAGTGGACTTGTCCTGGCGAATCGAAGCCGAAAAAGGCCAAAGTGGGTTTATCGGCCAACAAAGTCATGGCGACAGTTTTTTTGGGATGTAAACGGTATCATCCATATCGATTACCTTGAAAAGAGCAAAACGATCACCGGCAAATATCACGCAGATCTGTTGGATCGACTCGACACCGATTTGAAGCGAAAACGACCGCATTTGGCAAAGAAAAAAGTGATCTTCCACCAGGAGAACGCTCCGGCGCACAGGTCCGCAGTCGCAATGGCAAAGTTGCATGAATTGCACTACGGATTGGTTCGTCATCCACCATATTCTCCAGATTCGCCCCCCTGCGAGTTTATCTATTTCCAAACTTGAAGAAATGACTCGACGGAAAGAGATTTGGCTCCAACAATGATGAGGTCATCGCTGAAACAAACGCCTATTTTGAAGGATTGCCGAAATCGTATTATTTGGAAGGGATCGAAAAATTGGAAAAACTTTGGACGAAGTATGTTGGGCTACAAGGAGATTATGTTGAGAAATAAAATAAGTTTTGTCCAAATAAATCATTTCTTGTTTAATTTTTCAGGGACTTTTCACCTTGTCCTCGTATACTATTAGATTAATATTGCCTATTCTCCTTTTGGAAAGACACACGTCTCAAACTTTCAAGTAAAAAAAAACGGATATTGGAAAAATGTACAATATATTTATGAAATTATATCATAATAAACATCATGAGGAGTGATTGACCAATACAGACTTATTTGGCGATACCGAATTGACTCATGCCGATACCAATTTGGCTCATATCGATACAGGCAGTACACAAATTGTGTGCCAAAAATTCTATCACTTAGTAAAGAAGAATATACTAATATTTACTACTACGCTGAAAGCTATTTGAAATATTATTTGAAATGTGATTTTGATTTTTATTGGTTGTAAATATAAATGTCCTGTGTCTGGAAATTGACTAATATTTCCTTTACTTTTAACGTTCTTTGTACATGAAAACAAATAACGAATCGGGAAGTTTTGTGATAGATAATTCGGGAAATTATTTGTTCATTCCTTTTCATTCATTTCTAATGAGTACACCGCTAACTTCTATAGGGAGATGATTCATTGGTCAGTCAAGTTAATTGGTGAATTTGCGACAAAATCGAAAATGGCACAACAGCATCTAATAGAGCAAGCGACAAATTCCTATATAGATCTTATAGAACTGTGTTACAATCAAGGTAAAAATATAAATTTTATTAATTTATTTAATATATTCACAGCCCAGCAACAAACATTGGTTTTTCCTACATTCTGTAGTAGAATTTATTAAACAAGCCCCGTACTTTTAACATGTGCTGCTGGCTGAATCTACCTTGGACACAATATGAATTCGTGAAACCACTATTAACACATCACACGTGTGTAAAAGGACCAGTACCCGCGAGGTTCCAAGAAATCTAACACAGTGTATATATGCAGATATTGTTGACAAGGTCAAGCGAGTCAATGTCATGGTGCTATGGAGAGCTACAAGTTAGTCATCGAAGGAGTTGCGTACTTACTATACATGAATTTTGGACTGCAACCATTACACTTTTACCAAAACGGTAGGATGAATCACACAGGAAAAATTAAGAACACTTAATTAGAGAGTATTCAACCCAAAGGTAGCGTATAAACATCAACATCATTAAGCAAATTCGTTTCCGGACATTATTATCTTCTCGAAACTGAAAATAAAACTTAAAAAGAATGAATCTTCATCTATAAATTTTTTGGCATAATTAATACAAAAAAACCGAGGCTCTGCTGGCTTAAGATAAGCTAGCGGAGTCACCTAAGCATTCACGTTTGAGGAACGTAATTCGGGTGCTAAAATTATAGGCACTTTATAGGCTCTTCAATTATTACAAGAAAAATTCATTTTATTCTAGCAAACTGAGTGTTCCTTCTATGGCCTCGGTTGAGATGGATTGTAGGTCGGCATGAGATCATAAAATTTGATGAAAATAGAAAATAGTTACATACGAATTATAGGCTATTTATAGACTTTTTTTGGACATAACTACAAATTTTCAGGCACAATTTTTTTAAGACGGGGCTCTGCTGACCTAAGATAAGTTAGCAGAGCCCCATCTGGGACCATCTAAACTGGCAAAATTAAAACAAAATTTGAATATATAAAAACCATATTTCTTGTCATATAATGTGAAGAGCCTATAAATGTGGGACCGAATTATTTTTCTTAAACGTCAATTCCTAGGTGGCCCTGCTAGCATGTCTTAAGTCAGCAGAGCCTCGGTTTTGTATTTTAAATTGTGCCTTAAAATTTGTTGTTGTGTTAAAAAAGCCTATAATTACCCTATAATTGGTATGTAACTATTTTCTGTTTTCATCAAATTTATGACCTCATGCCGACCCTACAGTTCATCTCAACCGAAGTCATAGAAGGAACATGTTTGATAGGATAAAATACATTTTTCTTCATAATTGAAGAGTCTATAAAGTGCCTATAATTTTAGCTTTTTCACTTTCCTCAAATTTTAATTTTTAGGTGGCTCTGCTAGCTTATTTAAGTCTGCAGAGCCTCGGCTTAAAGAAATTGGTTCTAAAATTGGAAGTTGTATCCTAAAAGAAGCCTATAAATAGCCTATAACTCCTATGTACCTATTTTCTATTTTCATCAAATTTTATGATCTCATGCCGACTTACAGTTCATCTCAACCGAAGCCATAGAAGGAACATTCAGTTTGCTAGGATAAAATGAATTTTTCTTGTCATAATTGAAGAGCCTATAAAGTGCCTACAATTTTAGCACCCGAATTACTTTCCTCAAACGTGAAATTTTAGGTGGCTCTACTAGCTTATCTTAAGCCAGCAGAGCCTCGGTTTTGTTTTGTTTTTAATTGTGCCTAAAAATGTATTATTGTCTCTGAAAAAAGCCTATAAATAGCCTATAATTGAGATGTATTTTTCTGAAATGGCTCTGCTAGCTTTGGAGACGTCGATTTCTGACTGTTTTAAATGCGACAAAGACAGGTGGCACTACTGAGAATTCAAATAGGTTATGTGAGAAGATTTTGGAAACTCATAACTTATAATTTTGGGATTACATAGTGTTCTTTTACTCCTTTTGACCCAGGAAGTTGGAAAATATATGGGTGTCTACCTGTTATCGAAATTTGTAATCTCGCATCGAATTCGGAATCTTTACTGCTTTAAAGACTCTCTCGAAAGATTCGTCCGAGGAAATGTGAATTTTCGTTTCTAAAACTTGAAAACAGGAAGGCATTACATGCCTGTAACTATGTAAGACATTGAAGCAGCTCTAAAGGTACTATTATTAACCTACAACACAAGTCGGTACTAGTTTAGGCATGTGCATAGACTCTTAAAGCAAGAAGGACGCGCTACAATATGGGATCCAGAACACAAGAAACAAGGAAACGAAAAGGATAATAACTTTGGAAGTGCAGGCTTCCTTTAGGGACGTGAACGCATTGACCATTCTGAGTTACATCTAGAAGTAATATATGTGGACAGAGATTAGGAAATTGTGAAATTCTGGGGTAGTATACGAGGGCAAGGCAGATGGCGCCACGACCGAAAATCCATTGTGACATTTCTGATGTACCTTCTTTAAATAGAACGCATTAAGATTTCCACAGCGATATGTTATTCAGTTCTGTTTCGATACCCATCGAAAGCAAGCAGCCTTGAAGATTTTGTGAACATGGAAATAAGTGATAATCTTGATTAAACATTACTTATTGCGTGGAAAAATCATAACGCAAACCAAAACATCTCTTGTTAAACATTATGGGGACTCTTCACCATCGATTGGAACGATTCACATGTGATTTTCGTTAAGGTAGTATGATTACCAACGAAGTCGAACGTTTTGGTCGTCGATAAAATCCATGGTATGATATTGGACGATCGGCGAGTTAAAGTGCACGAGATTGCTGAGGCTATGGGCATCTCAACCGAACGGGCACGGAACATTTTGCATACATTTTTGAATATGAGAAAGCTATCTGCCAGATGGGTGCCGGATTTGCTTTCTGTTGACAACAAGTGCGACCGTGTGAGAACTTCAAAGGAGTGTTTGGCGATGTTCAAGTGCGATAAAAATGACTTTTTGCGCAGTTTCGTAATCGTGGACGAAACACGGATCCATCACAACACATCGGAGGCCAAAGAACAGTCGCAACAGTGGACTTGTCATGGCAAATCGAAGCCGAAATAGGCCAAAGTGGGTTTATCGGCCAACAAAGTCATGGCGACAGTTGTTTGGGATGCACACGGTATCGTCCATATCGATAATCTTGAAAAAGACAAAACGATCACCGGTGTATATTATGCAGAGCTGTTGGATCGATTCGACGCCGATGAGAGCGAAAACGGCAGCATTTGGCAAAGAAAAATGTGCTCTTCCACCAGGACAACGCACCGTCGCACAGATCCGCAGTCGCAATGGCATGAATTGCGTTACGAATTGATTCTTCATCCACCATATTCTCCAGATTTGGCCCCCTGCGATTGTTATCTATTTCCAAACTTGAAGAAATTGTTTGGTGGGAAGAGATTTGGCTCCAACGATGAGGTCATCGCTGAAACAAACTTCTACTTTGCAGGATTGCCGAAATCGTATTATTTGGAAGGGATTAAAAAATTTAAAAAAAGTTGGACGAAGTGTATCGGGCTAGAAGGAGATTATGTTGTGAAATAAAATAAGTTTCGAACAAATAAATCATTTCTTGTTTCATTTTTCAGGGACTTAACTTGCCCTCGGACCTCACATGTTCTTTACACGTTCCAGGACTAAGACGAGCGGGTTTTCATTACCTTTTCGCAACAGTGAGCAAAAAAGTTTATATAAAAAAAGCAAAGCCATATTTAAAAAAAGTTGATGATGATTAATCGTCACTAGATGATTCCTCCAAAGTGAATTATACAACAAAATTTAAAGGATTTGAAGAGAAAATCTTGTAGCAATTGGGATGTGAAAAATTCAATGATGTCGAAAATAAGCCTTAAACGAACATTTAAGTAAGTAAACATTTTTGTTGAAAATATAATGAGGAACCAATCACCTGCCTAAATTTTGTTTATTTTGTTTGCATATTTGCACCACAATACCATAATATATTCAAATCCAAACTGGACTGAATCAAAACAAGATAGGTTGTTCCTTTGCGCGTTTTATTACCGACTGACCAATAGCATGCAGAACCAAAATAGCTGGTGAGCCTTTTAGAACAAAACAATGTACAACATCACAAAACTTTCATGTTGCTTTCTTGGCTTGTACCCTTGTAATAAGAAATCTTTTAATCAATGAAGTTTGAATATTTACATTTAGTTGGCAATGGGTAAAATCTAAAATTTACCTTGGCCACGAAATAAGTGTGTACCTAGTTAAAAATAAACTCAACTAAATTGACTGCTTGATCTGTTTTCGCAAATCAGCCAAAACACAAGTGGCTTTGCCCTAGTGCAGTTTGAAGTGAAATCAATTACGTTGCTGGAAAATATTACTTTTCGGATACATCCGTCTCTTTTCGTGTCCGTTCACCCAGTCCTGCAATTTCCCCGTTAGTCAAAATGTCCGCCCTCAAAAGTTTAATGATGATCAACAGACAGAATTAGTATTTAATCCAAATACCGTATACAGCTCCACCTCTTTGTTTTTCCATTGTATTTTTTACTCTGCGAAGGAGTGGTAATTCGGAACTACCCGAATCTCAAAATAACAAATTAGTGACGGCACCCTTATTACCGCTGTAAACATCATTCATAAACTAGTACTGATAACCAACTTAGATTGAATTGAACCGAATCAATGTGTGGTGGCTGCACGACATTTGACGTGTGCGCCAAAGAATGTGGCCTCTCAGGGTCATTGCCACACCCCGCCCCCGCGACATATCTAACCCTGCACCGAGATGCGATGAAATCGGTGTGGTTGGTGTAAGTGTATATGTGTTTGTTGTTTCTAACTGCCGGTTTCACGGCAGTAGTTTACAGACAGACATACGAATAAGTTCGTTTGCTCGGTATCAATGTCCTGGGATGATTAAAATAGTAACCGTTCTAAAATAGGTATAATTATTGGAAAAAAGGTGTAAATTACCTATAAATATAACATTCCTATGATTAAAGTACTATGAATAATATCAAATCACAACATACTGCAGTTATTTATCGTGGTGTTGAGTTATTTGACGATCTTCATCGGAATCTACTAACTACTTTGATGAGGAATGTACCACATAACTTACAATCCTACGAGGTTGCTTTATTTTTATCATTCTAGGGTAATAATAAGTCTAGGTTGGGATAGCTGCAAATTATTGTCAAAAAAAAATAAGCTCAATCCTTTAGGGATATTTGTAGGTGGAGCTGAAAATACAAATATTTGTATGGATCCGATGATCCACAAAAGTAAACACTGATTTTGTTATTATACATATTCCAAAAGGAACAAAAAAATGTCCGTTGAATGTTGCCCCCTATCTCTGGCTTATCAAATAACTTTGGATGCTGTGAATGTAGACTGGAGCAATGAGTTTTACAACAAAGTAATGCATAATTAATAATTATAAAATGTCCCGCCGGCGCCGATTTGAAATTTTGCGGATGATACAATCATTCATCATTCCAACTGTGTGTTATGATCAGTTTTTTTAGGACCTTTGGTAGCATTACTCTAAAACGAAATTGCATCCGGTTCGAGTAAAGCAAGCACAAGGGAAGAGGGTGAAGGTTGATGTGTTCTTGGTAATTCTATCAATTGTTTCGGATTTATTGGGCGTCACAATTATAGAAGAATTTGATCGACTTTCATCTAGTTATTAGTAGTGGAGTAAATCTGGCGAGAAAAAAGGCAAGGTTGGCGAAAATTTTACGATGCTTAGCGACCCGGTGGAAAGTGTTTGTTAGGGTACCAATAACAACCCCCTGAAGTGTCACAAATTGAGTGCAACCCCTGTTTTTTTGGCCAAAAAGTTTTTTTTTTACATTTTTAAGGGTAGTTTAACAAAAAAAAATTAATATCTCTGGTTGTATTGAAAATTAAGAAACCAAAATGGAACCCTTTCATTGTCAATGTCCAAGGAACTTCCAGTCCAAATTTCAAGTTGATCCGACCTCCGCCCTCCCCGTAATACATATTATATACTCATATATGCAAGGAATCTTGCATAACGGCTAACTCGGTCATTTTTCAACCGATTTGGCTGAAATTTGGACTGAAGATAGGTGCAATGGTCTCAAAACTACCCTTCAAATGAAAATATTGAATAGTTTTTCAGAAATTCAACTTTAAGTAAATTTTTAGTTATTTTTCAAATTAAGATATCTCATGTCATTTACATTCGATCTGGATCTGCTTTGCGGGAAAATGTAGGTATTCGCATACAGTTTTATGTCATGGAACCCAGTTTTTATTTATTTTTATTTCCCGGCCTATATTGGCCATTTTCGGTATTAATATCCCCAAAACTTGTGTCAAATTAATTAATTTGAAGTTTCTAAAAGTGCGAAATTTCGCAATTTTATACGGGATTTTCACGTGGCCTATCGAAATTAGAAGGTTCAAATTGTATAAAAACACAATTGCATGAACGCCAGACATCCTATGTAATTAGCTACGAACGTAATCATTCTGACGTTTCCCTCGAGAAGCTCGCTACGCGTCAGTTAGAGTTTATACATTTTACTTCGGTCTTGTTATGTTGGAGCCGTTTCGTGCCCCGTGCGGGCGACGCCAGTTGTAACAAAGTATTTCGGCTGTGGGCCGCTAGCTTTCACCCGCTTCGGGTATATTTTAGTAACTAGAAAATTCCCTTTGGTACGTCGCAGGTTAGACGCGCGTAGCTGAGACCTGAAAGTACCTGTTTCTATTTTAATTAAAGTTTCCTAACCACATGGAGCGAAAACGGCACGCGAAAAGTTGTCGTAAAGCCGTATTAGGTACAACCAGTTTGCACTTTTCTAACTCACCAGCTACGCGCTCCTCACGTGAACGTCATTCGATTTATCTCAAATTAACCAAAATGGCCAACATAGGCCGGAAAAAAAAATAATTAAAAAATGAGTTCCATGACAAAAAACCTTATGCGAATACCTACATTTTCTCGCAAAGCAGATCCCGATCGGATGTAAATGACATGAATGACTAAAAAATTGACTTAAAGTTGAATTTCTGGAAAACTATTCAATATTTTCACTTGAAATTTAGGGGGTAATTTTGAGACCATAACACCTATCTTCAGTCCAAATTTCACTCGAATCGGTTGAAAAATGATTGAGTTAGCTGTTACGCAAGATTCCTTGCATATATGCCACAACAAACATTTTCCACCGAGTCGCTAAGCATCGTAAGATTTTCGGCAACCATTTGCCAGATTAACTCCACTACAGATGCAGGTAACGATGGAAGGTTCAGTCAACCTTTTAAAAAAGTTTAAAACAGAAATTATATTGTGGTGAACAGTTTTGGAATGATATTGATATTTATTTCTTGTTTGCTTCTTTACCAACCTGAGGAGTGGAGTTTGAAGGAATGTTCTTGATTAGTTAACATGTGAAGGTTTAGTAAACAGTTTCTCAAAACTTATTGATCTCTCAGCCAACTTGATCGGTCCTTTCTTCAATTAGCAAGTTCCGTCTGTTTATAATCGGTGATATTATTTACATTCTTTGATAAGAATATTGTGCTGTCAACTTTGTAATCGATTATTGAATTATTGATTTTTAAGGCGTGAATTTTGTTAATATTTTATTTTATTTCTTTAATCGGCACAAACGAGATAGCATACTTAGATTAAAACAGACTTCTCAATGGATAGAAATTTTTTTTTCAAATTCTTTTTGCGTAAGGAAGGACCCATTCAGCCTCTCTGGGCAATGAGGAAACTTTCAGTGTACATTCCTGATGATGTTAGCTTCAATTTGATACTATACATAATACGGCACAAACGAGATACCATTATTAGAAAAAATATATATGAGAAGTCTGAGTTTTTATTTTTTATATGTATGCTATCTCGTTTGTGCCCTATTGTGTATAGTATCAATTGAAAGCTAACATCATCAGGAATGTACACTAAAAGTTTCATCATTGCACAGAGAGGCTGAATGGGTCTTTAGGCAAAAATAGACATATCGCCTGTCAATCAAACTGACGGTTTTTATTGCACTGTTTTACCGTTTTATTGAAGTCAATAGAAAGACAATGCGACTGAAATCTAACCACTAATTAAGTGGTTCACATCATCGGTTCAATTTTTTTTTAATTATGCGCATTTCTATAATATATGAACAATAATTTACTACAGAAAAAATAATGATAATTTTGGAAACCGCCCTATTGTCACGTGATAAAATTGTAAAAACAATCAACACAATATTTCAGAGTGCGAAAATCATCTTGAAACAATTTTTAAATTTCAACAACTGTCTTGATAAGTTGATCACTCTAAGGATACTAGTGTTAAAGAACGACTGAAAGGTTGGTTAGAAGGGGAAATGGTCCTTAACATCTAATCCGATATATTCCATTGACCTCCATACTGCTCAAATGAGTTGAAAATTGACATTTCAACCCTCGCTCCAACCATGATTACAAAATACCGTAATTCGCAATCAAATTATAATTCGGAAATTATTATGAAGCAAAAATCGTTGTATATTTTATTTTATTTGACAAAACTACCCGGAGAAAAACTCGAAAAATCACCCATCATTCAGATCAGTTAAATAATTGGTGCTTTTTAGTCGCAGTATCCGGCAATGTACCCATGATTTAATAAATATATCCCAAATATTTTTTTAAACGATTAAGTGAAGTTTACGTAAATGGACTGAATATAAAGGTTTTCATTTATTTCAAGATTATAGTAGGTAGATTTTGCAAGTTTATTGAACAATACAATACAACAATTCAATGAATGTGTACCCGTTGTAAGATACCAAATCCGAATAGATTTTTATATCTAATACCTAGCTTTGAATCTACCGGAAAAATATCCTAAGCTAAGTACCAAACCAAGGTATATAAGACAGCTTGCGAATGAAATAAATTTGTAAATATGACCATGCGGAATTGACTGACGAACATACAACATACTACAGACATAAACTTGAAAGAAAATCCGACAATAAATAAAAATCAATCGATATCTTAGGGTGTTTTGTTGAGCGATATTCTGAAAGGAGTTAAGGTAAATAGTAAATACGTTTATTAATAGAAGTAGTCCTGAGATTGAGAAAATAAAACAGTTGAAGTGAATCCGTATTTGTCGGCGACGTCGCATCCTTGGTCCTGTACATTAGTAATGATTATCAAACGAACATCTTGTACAGTGTTTCGCAAGTTCGGGTTTTAAAGTTTCAGGGTGTTAGTACTTACAATATAGGTATTCGTCTGAATAAAGCTAATAAGAATATTGGAAGACTTACATAAATCAAGCCGGAGTAGTATCTGTCTTTAAGGTTATGCAAAACACAGGCTTCATTGAGACAGGTGAGTTCAGCCATGTCTTCAACTTTGTCGAATTTCGGGGGATTCATTTTCTGGATGTCATCTTTCGGGATGGAAATTCGTTTACCGGTTTCTTGGAGTTCTACTTCCACTTCGTCTCCGCGTTCGCCCTTGATGCTGGCGGCGACAAAGCCCTGTCCTTCGTGGGGCACCCAAACCAGACGTTTTTGAGTCCATTCCGCCTGAGTGGCTGGATCATTATAATTGTTCCTGTCCACATACAAATATTTTAGTTCTGGATCGTAGCGATCCTTTCCATCCGCGTCGGCCATGGTAGGTGTGCACTCGAAAGAAAACCTCACTCACACAAAAAATTCAAAGCAAGAATCACACATGGGATTATGTACAAAGGTTAGATCGTGAATGATACTGGCCACGTTCTATAATTTGAATCGCACTCTCGATTTGCCACTGTACCCTGTTTGCTTTCGTTTGTTTGTAAAATTATAACCGGCAAGAAGGAACGACTTGACGATAGCCTGCTCTCAACTAATGTAATTGACAGAACCTGATGTTTGCAACGACCGACAGGGTATGTACGAACATTACCGACCGAGCCACCGTGAGTTCATGTGAAATGGCGCCAACTATTCATAAAATCAAATTCGACAATGACCTAAACAAACACATGTCTCTCAACCACCTGTTACCTGTTGCGTAAAACTTAACTTTCACAACCCCTTTTAAGAAAACGCATTAAGCGGATGATTTGAATAAATTATCTTCGTAAGATTTTCGAACCTAAAATAATGTTAGTCGTTGGAATGAATGATGATGTCATAGTCCAGCAAGTCAACCTATTCGTGGCGACTGCAAAACGGTTGGCAATATTTGAATCTTCAAACTACTTGTTTCTCTTCGAAATTATGACTGAACTATGTCATCATTTATTTACCTCATTATTAAAATTATTTATTTTTTTTAATTTATACTGATCACTAATATCAACGACTTTCACATTCATACATATTGCCAATATGGCCTGCTGGAAACAAGCTCCATAGAGGCCATTCACAAACGCTTTGGTGTACTTCCGTACTTTATTTTATTCAAGCACCTTTCGGAACGTGGGTTATCATATTTCCCCCATAGCCTAGATATGTATTTGTATGTAGGTACCTACAACAAAAACATCTTACATTCAATTTATATTAGAATTTGGTTTTGAATTATCGGATAGATATTTATAATTCATCAATCACCAACTTAGTCAATAATACATACTATGTAAAGTTCATGATAGAATAAATATAAATAATAAGATTGTATCATGTGTAAAGTCATCCCAAACACCGGCTCTACATGTCCATCCCACCCTTTATCACATACCAAGGAATGAAAACATATAGAGTTGTAACCAGTTAATAACTCATACTGAGGATGCTACTGTGTGGGGAAAATTTATTAATATATTTATTTATTTATAATGCATTACCCTCCAGATATAATAATGATTCTTGACCTAGGAGATGAATTAAATTATTGGAAAATAGGTCACATTAACACATATGTTTTAGTCTTTATGTACGTTTCGGTTTTACGACCATCGTCTAGAGACAAAATAATCACTATCTAAAACGGGATTTCTTAAAACAATTGTATAAAGCGAAAGCTTCTTTATCGCAATAATTGGAAACCAACAAAAACACGAGTAATTGAAATTGTAAGACATTTATGTTCGAATTATTTGTCTTAAAACAATTGTAAAAAGCGAAAGCTTCTTTATCGCAATAATTGGAAACGAACAAAAACACGAGTAATTGAAATTGTAAGACATTTATGTTCGAAGTATTTGAATATGTATTAAAAATCAAGACAAAGTAATTTTTCTACAGTCAAAGAAGTCATGTCGTTAAAATGTGAGAATTAGACTTAGAACAAATTCTTATGCATTCAAGTACCCACTTTCCACTTTCAAACCAGTTGTTGAAGATTTATGAGCTAGGATAGGCAAAGATTGTCGACCATACTAAGAACTATTGATTTTTTAGAATTCTGCATGAGTATACTTTTAACATTATAAAGAGGTTTGTAGGAATTTGTAAGGGTTTAATTGATTAAATTTGTATAACTTTGACTTAATGATTGTACATCAGTTCAATGTTGTACAGACTTAGCATCATGTTTTACGTGAATCATCTCCGGGATAGGTCTTTTGTAAAAATGTGTTTCTTTAGCTAAAATATAAATATTTTTATAATCGAACTGATGGTTACAATCAAAACAATGTTCAGTAAGGGCGGTGGAATTTTCCACCGTCATTGATGACATACAAAAATACTGTTGAAAGCTCTTTTTTATCATTTGTTGACATTCATTATGGAGATAAAGTAAATCCAGAATAACTTCTAGTTACTTTTGACTATCTTAATCGAGAAACATAATGTGTTTTGCACTCGTAATTTTGCATCAAATCTTCCTTCTAATTTCTTAGAAAAATATCAATTTTAGTACCACATTTATTTATGAGAATCTATCGTTCAACTTGATGGAAAAGATATGGGGTGCTATCCAGAAAAGTGAAGTTATTGACATTTCAATTTTCCACTTTCATGACATGTTTACACTATGTTTTTACCCTTTTCAAAAAGTTCTTTCACCCTTTTATAGCCCATTCAAACATTAGTAAAAAATCATTATCTTTTATGAATTAAGTTATGAAGATAATTGCTATAAATTAAGATCCTGCGAACGTAACAACTCAAAAACAGCGAATCAAAAAAATGGGTTGTTTCATTTGAAATAACAAAGTTGACATCAACTTTCGGTATAACTGGAACATATTGAATTGTAGGTCGTTTTCGAAATAGCATTCTACCAACATTTCAAAACGATATTCCTTTTATGTCTGGAGATACGTCTAGGTAGTACTGGACTATAAAGTGTATCTTTATGTTTAATTCTCATTCTACTATGCAATTTGAATGAATTTAGTTGTAGTAAACGCCAATACTCTAGAATTACTAATACACATTACTATTACTATAAATTAGAAAATTATTTCTTTGAGATAAATTTTATAGGCGAGGAAATAAAGCACGGATGAACAGATTTTGATAAATTTTTTTAAATCGATTCAGGAATTCATTTAGTAAAAATGTTACAATTGTATTGCCGAAATTGGCTCGAAAACTCCACTCGGGGGTTTTTGGGGTCGCTGATGACGATTCCGGTGCCAGATTTCAACTACAACTCACCTAGAGCTCAGTACATCCGGGTAATATCGTCGTCTTCAGGGAATTCGGAAAAATCTCTTTTGCAATGAAGTGAAACCTAGTGGGGAGGTTCTCTTGAGCATACGGGTCATGACCATGACACTTAATAGTAACCTGGTGCTCAGGATACCCTGATAACATAGGTCTTCTCCATGGATTGTTTTTTAATATGCTCTGAAAAGCAACCAAATTCGTCTCTCGGGGGGTTTTCGGGGTCGCTGAATGCATTTCCGGTGCCAAATTTCAACTACGGCGCACCTGGTGCTCAGTACTTCCGAGTTTTGCTGAGCCTGTTCGGTGCATTGGCTTTCCTGAATGTCTCCGTTGTACATCGCCATGATTATTTGCAATCCATGTTCCAATACGTCATTCGTAGTCACCCAGTTTCATAAAACTTTTGTGTGTGTAAAATAAGATCCCGTTGCCTTTCAAATACCTTGATGAACCTTGTTTTGCTAAGACCGTGCGTTGCCGAAACAGTATCTCTGCAATACATGTATGTAGATGACTCATTTCGCAAGTCTTGAAATGATTATGAAATATTTATTCTGACTTCGCGAACAATTGCTCCTGTTCATCATTTGACAATCTACAATATTTTTGAGCTCGTTACAATAGTACCAAGATGTCCTGATCACCAGGTGAGCCGTAATTCAAATCCGACACCGGAATCGCATTCAGCGATCCCGAAAACCCCCGAGGGACGAATTTGGTTGCATTTCAGAGCATATTAAGAAACAATCCATGGAGAAGACCTAGGTCATCAGGGTATCCTGAGCACCAGGTGACTTGAAAATCTTGGTCACGACCCGTATGCTCAAGAGAACCTCCCTACTAAGTTTCACTCCATTGCAAAAGAGATTTTTCCGAATTCCCTGGAGACGACCATATTACCCGGATGTACTGAGCCCCAGGTGAGTTGTAATTGAAATCTGGCCCAAGAATCGTCTACAGCGACCCCAAAAACCCCCGAGTGAGATGTGTTGGCTATATTTGGATATGTTTCAACATTTTAAATATTATCCCCTGAAAGTGCATTCAAAGAGATGCATTTTCCTCTGTAGAAATTCTAAAATGCACATTAGAAACAAAAAAATGGTAACATTTTTTCTAAATGAATTCCTGAATCGATTAAAAAAAAATTATCAAAATCGGCTCTACGATTTTTTTTTCGACCTTTTCTGCTTTATCTCCTCGCCCATTACTATCCGTACATTCGTCAAATTCAAACAGCAAAAGAAAGCTTTGTGAAAAATAACAATGGATTAATTCTCCAGTTTTATCAATAAAACAAGAATTGATACGCCAGATATGTGTATCTCTAATACAAGAAATATTTGCATCGTATACAACTTTATCTACGACATATCATTTCGTTTAATTGTTATTTAGCATTAAATTTGCTGAACATTATTTTTTAACGGATCAACAAAGCACTCTATTACAAAACTACAATAGGAAATAATTGTAATGTTTAACAAACAATTTCTAACATATAGAAAGTATATATGGATCGATTAATACATAACAAATACTCAACTTCGATACCACTTTTAGCTTAGTAGAATTATTGATTATTATACGAAAATATACTCATTGAATAAGTTTTATCTTAGTCCAGTAAATGAAGTCCAAAATCGACCTGAATATTTAAATTTTTTTGTTATAAGCCGATTTTGATCTGTGAGGGCTCATTTTCTTCGTAATGATGTCTAGAACAAAGTGCGGGGGTTTATTCTTCTGACTAATTGTTTATATTGTTAATAAACAATAATTAGTGTTAAACAAATGCCTGTCTCAGAGAATTATAAGAAAAAATAGAAAAAAGTACAGTTTTTAAGCAAGTAATTGAATATTTTCAAGTGTTAAAGTAATAAACATAGATTCACAAAGCTTACTCAATGTTCATAAACAATTTGTTAATTAACAAATAAACGAAAGAATGAAATTAGGTTTGGTTATGCGATATTGGAATCGATTTCGGATGTTTTTAAATCGATGAACACGAATTCGGTAATATAATTGCAATAAATTGTTTATTTCATTTGTTAATAAACAATTTGTTAATTAACAAATAAACGAAAAAATGAAATTAGGTCTGGTTATGCGATATTGTACTCGATTTCGGACATTTTCAACTTGATGAACATGAATTTGGTGATTTAATAATTGCAATAAATTGTTTATTTCATTTGTTAATATAAAATAATTTGTGTTCATCAAGTTGAAAATGTCCGAAATCGATTCAAATATCGCATAACCAGACCTAATTTAATTTTTTCGTTTATTTGTTGATTAACAAATTGTTTATTAACAAATGAAATAAACAATTTATTGCAATTATTAAATCACCAAATTCGTGTTCATCAAGTTGAAAATGTCCGAAATCGATTCCAACATCGCATAACCAAACCTAATTTCATTTTTTCGTTTATTTGTTAATTAACAAATTGTTTATGAACATTGAGTAAGCTTTGTGAACCTTTGTTTATTACTTTAACACTTGAAAATATTCAATTACTTGCTTAAAACCTGTACTTTTTGATTTTTTCTTTGATGCTCTGAGACACGCATTTGTTTAACACTAATTATTGTTTATTAACAATATAAACAATTAGTCAGAAAAATAAACCCCCGCACTTTGTTCTAGACATCATTACGAAGAAAATGAGCCCTCTCAGATCAAAATCGGCTCATAACAAAAAATTTAAATATTAATACCTTCATTTACTGGACTATCTGCTAAAGCTAATTTTATTGTAATTTATCGGTTCGATTCGCATGGATTAAAATATTTAGAATTTGATTTCCCTAGTAGGATGATTACCATTATAATTTGTGATCTAAATAGTAGGTATAATGAAATTCAAGCTATTTAATTTGGAAGAATCAAAAATTTACCTTTTTCTCTGAAACGGGATATATCGAAGGACGCATAACTGGAATTTAGTGCTATTCCAGGAAATGCCCTGCTTTATTTGCTACGTGTGATCTTGCATTAACATGCTGGAAGAGGAATCCGGGAACTCTAGAAGGTACCACATGGTTTGTCAGAAAGTCTTCGATCGGACAGCATTCATTCGTCCAGGAATGGAAACAAGATCTGTCCGAGTATCAAAAGAGATACCACTCACGCCAGATCTGATTCTCCTCCAAACCTGTCTACCTCCTGAACTACTACTTCACGATAACATTCACCTACACGTGTATAAATTCGAAGACCACCATCACAACGTGTCAATCTCGACTCATCGCTAAAGATAAATGAGGACCAATGCTCCATCCCGCACTCTACAATTTTTTTGAGCAAATGTTAGTCGGTTTCTTTTGTAAGCCATAGTCGAACGTGGGTTCCGGGTTAGCCTCCTGGTTCTTAGATTATTTTCTCGCAACATGTTCCTTCTGATTTCCGTAAAACTTGAGCTCCACTGGATCGTCTGAGGTCATTTAGCAGGCCTCGAGCAATATATATGCGCCTCTAAGTCCACAATTCCGGAAAAATGTCTTGCTGAAGGGTTGAAACACGTTTTCCACCAACCAACTTGTTTACCACAACTTCCTGTAGGTATGTAAGAAGCGATTCCAAAAGCTATATACAACAGGAGGGTTCACATTAACCCTTACAATACTTGTAGCCTTCCTCAATCAATGTTACGGCTCTTCCAACTTCAACTTCGCTTAGTTAACTCATTTCTCTTTAATGATAATATAAATGATATAAGCATACAAAGAGGTTGGTCAGTACGCTGCGCATATGCCCAAAAGGTTACACGGAGTGAGTGGGTGTGCCGGAAGGATGGGCTTATGCGAAAGCGTGAGCTGCAATCTATCTAGGCTCAAGGTACAGTAAATTGGAGTCACCGTTCTAGATGAGAAATCGGTATGAAGTATACCATCATCTGCAAAGTTGAGGACGGGACAGGTGGTTACTTCCAGGAGGTCGTTCATATGGAGCAGAAACAAAGTTGGTACCAAGACAGATCACTGTGAAACACAAGCGTTGTTAGGCTTTGTATCGGAGGATACTCCGTCAACCCCCACATAAAGTGATCTATCTCAAAGAAAACTCGATAGTAAGCGACAAACCATATGAGGGAAGTTTCTCAAGAAGACTTTGGTGCCAGACTATCCAATACTACAGCTAGAGATTCCCCATGTTTTCCAACAGATTTCTGCCATACATGTGTTACATAGACAAGCAGGTTTTCTCTGCTGACGAAAGCCATATGCCGGTGATTCACGATTTTAGAGCTCTCTAGGTATTCGTTGAGCTCGATGTTGATTGTTTTCTCGATCACTTCAGAGATCTCAGATAATAATGCAATGGGTTTATAATAATTAGGAAGGGTCCAGGAACGACTCCGTTCGCTAACGATCACTCCGTCTTAACTAATATACAGCTAGGTATATTCAATGCGACTTCTTATCATGTTTTTTCTATGAATATTTTTGTTGGGTGATAAAGATGAATTGTTCAAATTTACTTACCCTTTGTATAAAAAAAACAATAAATTAATAATAATAATGAATAATTTTCTAATTGTTTGATAATGGCACTTCGGTGTTGAAACTATAGTTACGTTTTCACGTTATTATTAATAAAAGTGGTATAAAAACAAAGTAGTTATTCTTTCATATGATCAAAATGATAAATTACCATAAAGTAACGGCTTCCACCATCGATTTTTTGAAAAACAATAAAGTTAACTTCCTACTGAGTTCCGATATTCTAGTAATACTTAAAATAATAAGCATTTTACTTAGTTTTCCGTTAGTTTATTGGCACAGTGTACGATCCAGAAAGCACTTGCCGCACCATATAAAAAGTCTCTAACACAGATTATGCTCTCTTTTTATGTCTAAAATCTATTCGTCGGTGAATTCGTTTTGTTAATGATTATAGCATTGCATTATTATATTATTAAGGATCTAAAATGTTGGGTTACTATATAGTACTTCATTCTGGAATGGACATAATTGTCGCTCCAATTGTAGTGTGAAAATATATACATTGCTTCATCATTAACTGCCAGGATGGATTCTAATATCTTTTGAACAGAATGAAAGGAAACTCCACTTGGATGCCAATGTGAGGCCCAGATACTGTACTTTACAGGGGATATTGAATATTTGACTATGATAACCTTTGGAAGAATATCCCTCATCAATTAGCATCTAAAAAGTTTGGTTACTACATAGTACTTCATTCTAAAATGAACATATTTGTCGCTCCAATTGTATTGTGAAAATGTACACTTTGCTTCATCATTAACTGTCAGAATGAATTCTACTGATATCTTTGAACTGTATGAAAGGAAACTGCTTTGATTCCAACATGAGGCCCAGATACTCTACTTTACAAGGGATATTGAATATTTGACTATAAAAGCCTTCGGAAGAATATCCCTCATCATTCCTCCACATGATGTGACATGTGGTCCGCATTTGTCTGGTAAGAAAATCGTTTAGTCAACCACATAACTTTGATCACAATTTATATGCCATTCTTATCTCGTACAGAGCTTCCTGGACAGCCTGTTGAAAAACATAACTTTTATCCACCTACAAGTGATCTTTTCAGCACTTCAGCCATTATGTTGGAACTATTACGTTATGTGTTACGTGTTTATGGTATCATGGGCCGCACTCCAATGTGGTGAAGTGCAATTTTGTTAGCTTCTAACTGTGCTGCCAAAGTTCTCCAATTTGTTACGGAGAAGGTAGAGTGCTTTTACGTGAAGTTGATTGGCTACCACCGAAAACGTAGGAAGTTTTAGTCTATATATAAATATTAGGCTTGTCGGAACTTAGTTGTCGGTGAAACATATTTCTAGGTCGGCTTGCCTTAAATAACTTGTACTTTGTAGGTACTGAACAGAACCCAGATGTTCAATTACGATAATAATCCAACTGGTTCTGGAAATTTGAGGGTTCGAGTCAACTTTCGTTCGGCTACTTTTTAGAGGTTATCTCTGTTACTTGAGATGGTTATGTTTAGATATAAAACTTTTGTTCAGTTGCTCAATACCACCAAAGCGTAGTTCAAATTTGGGATCGATATTGAGAAAGACGTGAGGACTTGGTGCAAACGGGTCCAAACCAGAAAATATACAGTGAGGGAAGAAACTCTCAACTGAGTATCTCACTGGGAATAAACACGTCCAAAATCCAAGCGGAGATGTATGCAATCCTGCAATGCGCAAGAGAAAACAACATAAGGGACGTGAGTAACCCAAAAGTGCCATCGAGACTTGTATGGGAATGCCCTGAAGAACTCAGCGCTGACAGAATACAACAAAATAACATTGATGTTGATGCATTGTGGAATCGCAGGAAACGAAATACTTGATGAACTAGCAAGACTGAGTGCATGAACCTCATACATTGGCCCAGAATCTGTACTCGGAGTGACAAAATAATAGCTATTCGAGAATGTATGCGGGACTGGGTCAAACAACAACAAACAAAGCACTGCCATGAAGGTCCACGCCAGTACCACGGGATAGCTTTAATCAAAGAACAGTCGAAAAACAGAGCTGAAGACATACTCAACATGAATAAGAACCCGGTCCAAACAATAACAGGTGTCCTGAGTGGTTGCAGTCAAATGAAAAGACATCTGCACACAATGGTGCTGTACAATGAAGACATTTCCTGTAGACAATGCGGCAAACTGAAGTAACCAAACACTTATTGTCAAAATGCGAAGCACTAGATCGCGAAAAAAGACACGCAATTGGTATAGCAGTCTAGACTATTCCCCGAAGAGCACAAACTAGTTCAGGGGACTTTAGTTACGGAGTGTGTAAAACATCCGGATGGAATACACAAAAAGTCCTCGCTTAGCAGCCGAGGTGTGGCTTCATTTACCTACCTTATTTTTATAAGATATCTTGGTAATGTATATCTACATATTATATTATTACGGTCCTGGGCCAATTAATTCCAGTGACTCATAAAAATTATGCAAAAGCTATAGGTTATCGTAGAATTTCAACCAATATGCTCAAATTCAAGAGTTACCGTGATATGGGTGAGAACATCTACCAGCTACACATATGCGTTGTTTAAAGCATGAGTCACATCATTTATGAAATGTAAACGATATAAGGAATTATAATTGACTAACAAACTTTTATTCTTTCCTTATATGGAAGAATTCAGCTACATTTCGTCTCGTTACTTTGTTCCATTTATGCAAAATAGTCGTAGTAATGTTTTTGCAACAGATGTTTTATTTACTGTTAATTAATTACAATCCGTGTCATTTCAACGATTACCGTCTTTACACAATATTTATAGGTTACTATTCTTTCCCGATTATGTTTACAAAATCATTCGCATTCAATATGACGTATTGAATGGTAGTCCAGTCATTTAAGGAATTTTTTTGTCCGAATTTCCGCGAGGTCTATTTCTGGTCTATTCTTATGTATTTTGATATGCTGAACACGATGATGTAGATTAAATTTGGATTAACCCTGTGCTCGAAAAACTATGACTATTTTTTTGAACCCGAAAATGGCCATTTTTCGATTTTTTGCGTTTTGAGACAAAACTATATGTGTTTTATCGAAAATGTTTCGAACAAAAGTTATTGGAAAAATCAATACGCGATTTGTGATTCTGGTGCCAAGTCGCTTCGAGGTTGTGGGCTCAAGATAGGGCCCATTTAGTGTGTTTTTTGGCACATTGAAAAATTGAGTATATGTCAAAGAGTCTCTGTTTTTTCATATTTTGTTTTCGTGGAAAGATAGTATTTTCATTCCTCTTTTATTTGGTTCTTGGCAGAGCCGGAACTAGAGTTAAAGGGGCCCCGGGGCAAGACTAAGTTCGGGGCCCTATTTCACTATTGAGTTTGTCAACTCAATTTTTCCAATTTTTTGTAAAAAAAAAGAAACAAGCATTACTATTTCTATTCATAAATGATTTGTTTTATTAGTCTTACACATTTTTCACGTTGTATTACATATTAAATTGTAAGTTAAAACATCAGACATTATAACATCATCAATCATGTAAAGTAGTAATATATCCGAGAAAAGGGTAGCTTCGGATTTTTCAAAATGGCCGATTGTGACGCCAAAAAATGAGATAGGTCAAAATACCAAAAACCAAATAAAGGAAGAATAAAAATACCATCTTTCCACGAAAACAGAATATGAAAAAACGAAAACTCTTTGACATATACTCAATTTTTCAATGTGCCAAAAAACACACTAAATGGGCCATATCTTGAGTCCACAACCTCGAATCGACTTGGAACCAAAGCCAAAATTCGCGTATTGATTTTTCCAACAACTTTTGTTGGAAACATTTTTCCATTAAAATTCGAAAGATGGCCATTTTCGGGTTCAATAAATGGACATAGTTTTTCGAGCACAGGGTTAATCCAAATTTAATCGACACCATCGTGTTCAGCGTGTCGAAATACATAAGAATAGACCAAAATTGGATCTCGCGGAAATTCGAACAAAAATCGTCGATACGATAGGCTTCTTAGGAAATCCAAATCTCTAAACTATGAACAGAGAATGAAAGGAAAATTAGAGAATAGTGCAAATGAATATAATCAGTAGGGTTTCAGGGTGTAATCCCAAATATGTTGAAGGATATTAAAAACGTAACATTTGATACTTCGGACATACCACAATGTAATGAGCAATTAGTATTAGATCCCACAACACCATT
This sequence comes from Endomychus coccineus, assembly GCA_958510875.1. Classification (NCBI taxonomy): domain Eukaryota; kingdom Metazoa; phylum Arthropoda; class Insecta; order Coleoptera; family Endomychidae; genus Endomychus; species Endomychus coccineus. The sequence goes on along the minus strand of OY294070.1, from coordinate 111,410,660 downwards.
GGAGATGGTAGATATAATAAAACTACTTAAAAAGGATATGAGTAGTGGACAGGATCAAATTCCAAGTGCAATCATAAAAATATGTAGTAATGAAATCGGTGATGTGTACCTTATATCATAAATAATTCATTTGAGTATGGCTCCCAACTGAAACATGCAATTATAAGACCAATTTAGAAAAAAGGAAATCCTGAAATTCTAGACAATTTTAGACTAATTAATTTGCTAAATAGTTTTTCAAAAGTCTTTGAACTTGCAATGTGTTCACTTTTATGAATAGGTGTAATACAATAAATGATGTGCAACATGCATATTTTAAGAGAAGATCAACTCAGACTGTTATTTTTCAGTTTACACGGAATATACTTAAGCTTCTTGAAAAGGGTGAACTAGCACTGGGAATTTTCATAGACTTATCAAAGGCGTATGACTGTGTAAACAGGGAGTATCTATTGCAAAAACTAGACGCGTATGGTGTCAGAGATGTTGCTCTCAAGTGGTTCAGGTCCTATCTCTCTGACAGAACACAATGTGTGGAAATGAAAAGGGGAAATCAAACTGAAAAATCTAAAAGCAGTGTTAGTGATATCGGAATTCCTCAGGGAACTATTGCCGGGCCAATACTGTTTATTGTTCTCTGAAACGATTTCAACAAGATTTCTCAATGCGGTTGTTCTGTGACAAATTACGCTGATGATATGAATTTAGTGGTTGGAGCGCAGACCTGTGGGGAGCTTATACAGCTGGGAAATAAAGCCTTTGAAAATGCTTCATCATGGTTCGCACAAAATAAATTAATATTAAATGAAGATAAAACAAGCACGGTTATTTTCAGAACAGATCACTGTAAAAAGGAGATACCAAAGCACATGGTTATAAAAAATAAGAACATTGAAACACAAGACTACACACAGTTTCTAGGTATATATTGATAAGTTCCTAAAGTGGCTCCAACACACTGAATATCTATCTAAAAAGCTGAACGATGTATGCTTTGCAACAAGAGTTCTTGCGAAATATATGAATGTAAAAACGCTGAAAACTATATACCACGCAAACTTTGATTCGGTAAGTACTTAGTAGGTACGGCATAATCTTCTGGGGAAATAGCTCAAAGCTTGTATGGTTTGAAGCAATCTGCTCGCGTTTGGATAAAAATAGCAAGAGAAGCCAATTTCATGATAAATGGAGCATTTTAAGTGCCTCTATCAGATGGAGATTGAACAATAAAATTAATTTCATTAAAAAAATCTCTAATTTGGTATTTAATGTCAGGGATAAAATAAAAAAGTTTTGAAAATCAGCTAAATATAATTGTCCTATATAGGACAATTATATTTAAAGCACATTGTAGATCCTATAATTTATGAAAAACTTTTTCAAATCATTTAATCGAGAAATTGAAAGAAAATAATTATAAATTGCCGACTTTGTCACATATTGAGAGTTAATATAGTTGTAGAAAGGGACGGAAGTTAGAATTACTATAACCATTTGACATTTGAAAAAACTCATTAAACATTATAATATCTCAGTTGCTTAATAGAATAGAATAGAATAGAATAATTTATTCATGCTAAATACCAAGTATTGGCTTACATTCGTCAAGATAAAAGAAAGAAAAAAAAACAAATTCAAATTATGATACAACAAAGAAGAATAAAAACTTAAAACTATTAAATCAGAACTGAATATCTAAAAATTCCTTAAATGCGTAGAAAAAATGTTCAGAAAATTTTTAATGACCCTTGAAAAACTGTCGAGTGGGAGCTCTCTAATCAGTAGTGGCAGTTTATTGAAAAAAGTTGGACCCCAGTAATTAACGCTATTTCTGCTACGTTTTATGCGGTGATAATTTATGTGTAAATTACATTTCGCTCTAATGTTGACATAGTGCATATCACATCGAGTTGAATATTCGTTAATATGTGTTTTAACATATATTAGACAATGTTGAATGTAAATGCAAGGGAGAGAGATAACTTTTAGGTCCTTAAAGGCATGCTTACAGTCTTGTCGGTAAGACAGGTTTTTATAATCCTAATTGCTTTTCGCTGAATCTTGAAAACATGAGACATATTTGCTGAGTGACCCCAGACTAAAATGCCGTAAGTAATTTTCGAGTGTATTACACCAAAATAAGTTGTGAACATTACATTAACAGATACAATTTTGTTTAAGTTTCTTAGCACGTAAATTCCTTTAGCAACTGATGAAGCAACTTGATCACAATGTTTCCTCCAAGTTAATCCTTTATCTAATAGTTGTCCAAGAAATGATATAAATTCACAATTGTTATCTCAAGGAAAAATAGAAGATCACATTTTTTTCATCATTAATATTCAATTTATTATGTGTAAGCCACTTAAGCAAATCAGTTCGACTCTCCATGAGTGAATTGTATAAGTCAACTTAGTCTGTATTAACCCTTGATGCGGTTGCATCATCTGCATATAAGATTACTTTGGATTCAGGAATGTATATTAAAAAGAGTACAGGTCCAAGTATGGAGCCTTGAGGTACCCCTAAGGTAACCGGCAACATAGACGAGCTGGTAGAATGCATATAGATAACTTGCGTTCTACCAGACAATGATGTTTCAGAAAATTTATAACTATTCAGCTTAGACATCAGAATATCTGTAGAAACACAATCAAATGCTTTTGTGAGGTCACAGAAAATTGAGCCGAAATGCTCACCATTATCAAATGCTTCCGTCAGTTTCAAAAGAGCAGATGTTGTGGATTTGCTTTTTCGGAACCCAAATTGTGCTTTCGTGAAAATATTATTATCCTCGAAGCGATTTATAATTTGACAGGCTAGAGTTTTTTCAAATATCTTTCCAATTATTGGTATGATAGATATAGGTCTAAAGTTATTTAACTTATTTTTTGAACCTTTTTTATGTAACGGTAATACTTTAGATAATTTCAAAGATTTTGGAAATGTGCCAGTGTTAATGCAAGCGTTAAAGAGTTTTGTCAAAGGATACACTAAGTAATGAGAAATACACTTGATAATTTTCGAATTTAAGTTATAAATATCACGACAGTTAGATTTATTTAATTTAGAGATGCAATCCCTTACTAAATAAAAAGAGAGTTCTTGGAAGTTGAAAGTTGGATGTTCAGATGGAAATACTACAGGATTTTTTTTCATACTTGCATAGCGCGTTGGATAGATTCGAACCAATTTTAGTAAAGTATTCATTGGATTGATTTGGGGATAATTTCGTAATGAGCAAGTTAATCCTATTTGTTAACAGCTGAGTGATACTTAACGAAGTAAACCTTAGTTTTATTATGGTAATGTCTTATGTACAAGATGATTCTTTAGCTCTATAGCAAACTTAGACGATTAAATAAATTTTATGTATACAGAATAGCCCGAATGCAACACGTGATAGTGGACATAATTTTGAACAGCTTCGCTTCGCCCACGTTTCCCAGATTTAAACTAGTGCGCTAAAAGAATGCCCAATGAAACCAGTTATATACAGTTTGAGTCAGATCGACCGGGGTATAGGAATGTTCTTGAGTGAATTTGCGCGTTAGGGAGTCACTGAGTCACTGAGCGAGGCGTATAAATCAGTAACTCGCAGGAGACTTGAGGGATTTGGGAATTCATGTCTGTTCTTATCTCAATAATACAGAGAGCAGCAAATTGAGGGATTCATCGTTTATAACTTTGTTCAATAAAACAAGTTAAAACCAATTTAAATCATCCATATCTATTTGATACGAATACTTGTTTGAAATTGATAGCAAACTCAAGTTTTCATTACAGAACATAGACTTGCAAATAGATAAGATAATATATTTAAATTCCATCTTTTCTAATGAGCCTTCCTAGAGTATGAAGTTGTCAAGTAAATCTAAACGCAATAAGCACATGTATAAACATGAACGTAAGCAACTAGGTCAACAATTAGAATTCATATTATTTAATTTCAAACGAAAACAATGTCGATTTGAAGTTCCACCACAATGAGACATGATTGTATTTTTAATATTTCTTATATCATTGGTACATCATCATTAGTAGGTAAAATTTAATAACAATGAAAAATTGATATGAAGAATATATTTTTCTATTCCATTTTCGGTTTTTTTCAAATATCTATACATCTTCTCAAAGCAACATTTAACAGACATTCATTCTTTGGCACATATTACAAACGAAAAAATAACTAAATATATCGTAAAAAGGTCTTACTCCCTTACACGTCATGTTTATCGTACGGTAATTTAATATTGCTGAACGTTTTAAAACGTGTTTTCCTCCTGGGCTTGAAGGCATGATCAGCTTGCTGCTTTCGCTCTAATAACTCTTTTATTTTCGATACACTGACATTTGGTAGGGTGTCCATATTTATACAAACTTCAAATTAAGTTCTGTTGTTGTTGCTAAGATATGAACGATCAAGTTAAGAACTGAATTGACCGTGGTTGTGATATAGGTATAGATTACACAGGAAAACAAACCAAAGCAATGATTACGCAAAAATGATACAGACAATGGGAGCTTTGAGGTCTGGATGAACCACAACTGTTGATTGCCCAACTGGTAGAAAATACATATTATACACATATAGCCATTTCAGGTACTAGAAAATCTACTACTTATTCATTTCCATGCAAAAAGGAATTCTGAATTCTACGGTTCGAACTATTTGCATAATCTCTATATGATATAGCAAGATCATCAGAAATATAAACACACATTTGAAGTTTGATAGGTTTGAATGAAGAATGTACTACCTTTCAAACGTTTTTGTTTTCAAAAGATTCGTATATTATGGAAATTAGTGGCTAAATAACGTTTCTGATCCTCTACAAAATCTATTCTATATACAAATGATGAATGATGTCAGATGTAAGTAATTAATCCAAAATGAAATTCCCGAATATTGGAAATGTGAGTGAAGATGGATCATACTGGTTTTATAAATTCTTGTAAACGATACAACATCAAATTCTTCCGTTTAATCAAGTATCTAAGAATAAAACAGAGTTATATTGCAACTATAAGCGCTGACTACTAAAAGAATGTCAATAAAGTATCCTTTAAAGTGACAGATCTCTAGCCTACAAAGATGACATCTTGCTACAAAGTTTGTATTGTATATTTGCTGTTGTCCGCGGGCTACGTCGCAGAAACAGCTAATACCCGTAGGAGAAATCGTCGGCTGCGCCGCCGCCATGTCGTTCCCCAAGTTCCAATACTTGATAAATATATTCCTAAGGAGTAGAAATAGCTAAAGGAGTGGAAAGACGAAACATTAAACTCAATGTCATGTGCAAGTGAATTGACTATCTATGATTTCGAATCATAGTCAAGTCATGGACATTAAGTGACTGTCAATGTATTAGCTCCGTCAGGTAAATGTTACCTTTCTTGTTGATTATGTGTTGTCTGTCATAGCATAAGCCTGAATTGCAGGAGCGTCTACTAAGCGAAATTCGCTCCTAGCTGCGAGCGAATTAACTGTTTATAGGTCGAATTCAATATCCAACCTAAATCAGTGGTTGAAATCCCGTCTATGCATTTTATTTCCCCGTTTCGAAACTCCAAGCGGTGGGTTTTAATATTTTTTTTATATATATTGTTGGTTTTCCTTGCCCTTGAACACATGTATTATCAAAGTGCATGGGGGGAGGTACAAATCTTGCTATATAGTGCCTCTTTGAATTGTGATAATGATCCATTAATCTATGGAATTGTCTGTTATGTAAAAACTGTACGAGCTTGAGTCAGATCGAGCGGAGTATTGAAAGTTAATAAGTGCAGTGAACAGTTGACGCAGATGAAAATAGCATGTATCCCCAACCTGAAACAAAATGGGCGTGATTTATAAGAGGCATTAAAGTACCCGAAATAGACCCGAGATAAGCTAACTGTTATTTCTAAATAGAAATACCAAATAAGAGGTACATATAATAGCAGTTGGTATATGAAATTACGACAAAATATGCTACATTCACGGACTTGCTTTTATGAAACAATAGTTGGTAAATAACAACAGATCGCTGGAAAGCAATCCATCTCTAATTTTAGACCTCTGCAATCTGCAATACACACTCCACATCGCACAAAACAAGTTGATTTTCTGTTTAACAATACAGTACGTATGGCTCTCTCTTCTCTCTCGCATTAATCCTATAAACCGCTCGTTCTGACCCAATCTGTATATTACATGTCAAGAACGTCAAAATATATCGAATCTCTTTTACGCCGTTTGGAATGAGTTTCGAAAAATCCGTTCTAGTGGGTGCATACGTCGTTTAAGAAACATCTGGTGCAAGTCGGTTCTATTGGAGTGTTTCCTTCCAACTGGAAGATAGCTAGAGTCCAACCAATTCCAAAAAAAAATAGACCCTTCCTAATAATTATATACCCATATTGCATTATCATCTGTGATCTCCAAAGTGATGGAGAAAGCAATCAATAGGAGACCTGCTTGCCTACGTAACACATGTATGGTAGAAATCTATTGAAAAATATGGGGAATCTCCTCTAGCTGCAGCATTGGATATTTTCAAAGCATTTGACCAAGTCTGGCACCAAGGCCTTCTTGGGAAACTTCCGTCATATGGTTAGCCGCCTCAACTTTGTCGCTTACTATCGAGTTTTCTCTCATATGGATTAAGCCATGTGCTCCGATACAATGGCTGTTAACACTGGTGTTCCACAGATAACTGTGTTGGCACCAACTTTGTTTCCGCTCCGTGTCAACGATCTATTGGACGTGACCACCTGTCCTGTCCACAGCTTTGCAAATGATGGTACAATCCATACCATTTTCTCATGTAGAGCCCCAATCCCAATAGCATGCCATAAAGCTTGAGGAGCGAGACAAAGACAGGTTGACGCAATTAATGGAAATCTGGAAAAGATTTTAAAATGGGGATCTGACAATCTAGTAGAGTTTAATGCAACAAAACTCAAGCTTGCACTTTCTCCAGGAAGGCGGATCCCACTATCCCTAATATGATGATGAAGTCTTCCATATCCACGCTCGGGATCATCATCAAAAGCACCCTCTCATGGGATGATTAAGTGAGGTCCATTGCGAAAACCGCTTCACAAATACTTGGTTTTCTATTCCGTGCCAAGACTTTACATCCCAGCAGCTCCTCATAATCTATAAAGCACAGATTCGACCTGTTCTGGAGTAGTGTTCACATGTTCGGAGTTCGGCTCCCAAACATACGCCAAAGCTCTTAGATTCTGTCCAGAAGAGAGTTATTCATCTTACGAATTCATTGTCCTCTGTAGAACATCGTAGAAAGGTGAGCGATCTCTCCCTTGTGTAATTTATGGCTAATTATGAAATTGATGTGCTTGAAATAGATTGAATCTAGCTAATTAAATACCTAAGATATTATGCTATGATTTTTTAAAATCTAAATAACTGGTTATTCTATGAATTACATTTCATTCATATTACTAACAAAGCTAATCAAGTTTAAGATAACTCTATGGAATTTAATTTTAAAACTGTCGCTACCATAAATGTAACAATGTCAGATAATACATCTTTTGAGGTTGAATTAATTCGACAATAGAAAGTGGTTATTCAAAATATTTGAATTTGGTTAAGTTTGAATCACATTATTATAGTTTTGAAAGATAAGAATCATTTTTTTTTTAATTCGTATACTTTCTCACATCAAATGTTATCATTATTCTTTTCAATATTAAAAATTCTTGTATTGTGGTCAAATGAATGGTTTGTCTTTTATGTTTACAAAGTGTACGAGGGTCATTTGTAAAGTTTCTGGCCTTTTAAAGAAAAACACATAATTCAAGCCAAACAAAAATTTATTTCTCGACATAGTCTCCACGCAAATCAATACAATTGGTCAAACGCTTTTCCCAACTCTTCAGGCCATCAGAAAAAAATTCTTTAGGTAAACCTTAAAAATACAGGTTTACTGCCTCTTCAATCTCGGTATTTGACCCATATTTTTTCCCACCCAGAAATGTTTTCAAGTTGGGGAATGAAAGAAAGTCACTCGGAGCTAGGTCTGGTGAGTAGGGTGGGTGTTGAAGCAATTCGAACTTCAATTCGTCCAATTTCGCCATTGCGACTATTGATTTACTGGCAGAAATGGGCAGAATAATGGAAATAATCAACTTCAGTGAAAATGAGCTGCAGCGTAAAAAGTATTTTATTTTTCTTCAACTAACTAAAATATCCATAGCTACATAAATATATGAATATCATGAAACCCTATGAAATTCAATAATCCAACACTCCCCCAATTTCATTAAGGAACGTTATCTTCATCTGGATAAAAAAACGAGTCACAAATCTTCAATGCAGAACGAATAAAGCATAAATGTTCTTTCGGCAAGGGATTTGTTAAAAAGTCGGCCAGTTGTAACTTGGACTGAATAAAACTTATATGGACTGTTCCATTTTCAACTGCTTCACGAACAAAATGGAATTTGATGTCGATATGTTTCGTTCGCTGATGAAATTCTGGATTACTGACCAGCTTGATAGCACTTTGATTATCAACATAAATTTCTGTAGCATGTTCTTGAGGAAAACCGAGTTCTTCTAGTAAAAGTCTAAGCCATAAAACTTCTTTGACTCCCAGTGATAAGGCTATATACTCAGCCTCAGTTGTAGACAGTGCTACAACTGATTGTCTTTTGGATGCCCAGGTTATTGGTGACTTATCCAATAAAAATATGTACCCACTTCTTGATTTTCTAGTATCCAAATCTCCCCCATAATCTGCATCTGTATAACCAGTGAGTTGTATTTTTCCATCACTGAGTTTACGATATAGGATTCCATAACCATGAGTATTTTTCAAATACCTGAATATTTTCTTGACCGCTTCCCAATGTTCTTGGCTGTATGAGGTGCAAAACTGACTCAAGAAATTCACTGCATATGCTAAGTCAGGGCGCGTATTCAGAGCTATATAGAGTAATGTTCCAATAGCTTCTCTATATGGTGCATTCACTGAATCATTATTGGAATCCGGTTTGTTCATCCTAGCTCCAGGTTCGGCAGGTACTGATGAAGATACACACTCAGACATATTGAATCTTCTTAAAGCTTTGGTAATGAAACTTTCTTGGCTAATCAAAATTTCATTCTTCGATCTATTTCTTTCTATTTCAAAACCCACATAACATTTGGCATCTCCTGTGGTTATTTCGAAATCATTTCTCAAATATGTCAGAATTTTTTTAATGACATATCGTGACTTTGTCAAAATCAAACCGTCATCAACGTAAAGTGAAATATACACCCTGAAACCATCAATTTCGCCTAGGAATATACAGGGATCTGCATTAGTTTGCTTCATTCCAAAGATTTCCAGGAACCTTTTGAATCTAAAATTCCAGCAGCGTGGAGACTGCTTCAACCCATATATGCTTTTGTAGAGCTTGCATACAAGGTTATCAGCTTCTTCGAATCCTTCTGGTTGTTTCATGAAGATATTCTCCTCCAACTCTCCATATAAAAAGGCTGTTTTGACATCGAACTGAGCAATCTCAAGATCTTCTTCAACAGCGATGGCCAAAAGAATTCTGATTGGCTCGTATCTGACTACTGGAGCGTACGTTTCTTGATAGTCGATGCCTTCTCTTTGAGAGAACCCCTTCGCAACTAACCTGGCTCTGAATTTTTGTTTTCCATTGATATCGTTTTTGATGCGATATATCCATTTGCACGGTACAATGTTTGTTTTTTCAGGAACTGGAACTAAACACCAAGTTTTGTTCTTATTGAGTGCATCAATTTCCTCTGCCATTGCCGAAATCCAATTTTTAGAGTTACTGGACTTCATAGCTTCATTGTAATTTGATGGATTTTCCATTTCTACAAACATTGCATTTTGTAAGAACTTTGGAGATTGAATTTTACGACGATCCCTTAAGTCATACCGCTTTTCATTCATTTCTCTATGGTTTTCAAGGTTCTCATGAATAGTTATGTCAGATTTATTGCCATTAATAATTATGTCAGATTTATTGCCATTTTCTTCGGATATTTGCTCTACGCTTCCTCCTCTGGTTTCTTCATTATTTGTCTGTTCATCTTCATTTCCAAATCTGAGTTCAATAATCCTGTTACTACTGTTATTGTCTTCTCTGGCGATATTGTTGCTAGCTTCATCGAAATTCACATTAGCACTAACAAATATTCTTCTCTTTTCTATATCCCACAATCGATAGTTGTTAGAATTCTGGTCGTATCCAACAAAAATCATTTTCTTACTTTTTGGTTTCCATTTTTGACTGATTTCTTTGGGAATATGCATATAGGCTGCAGCACCGAACGTTCTCACGTGGTGTATACTGGGTTTCTTTCCAAACCATCTTTCGTATGGAGTGATTTCAGATTTAGATTGACCGCCAAGAGTTCTGTTAAGCACATAAACTGCTGTGCTAACAGCTTCAGCCCAAAGTTCAATGGGAACATTCTTTGCATAAATCATTGAACGAGCACTTTCTGTGATTGTCCGTATTTCCCTTTCAGATTTACCATTCTGTTCGTGAGCGTAAGGAGCTGATAGTTCATGAAGAATTCCGTTTTTCTGTAAATATTCTGTCATTTCTTCATTTACATATTCTTTTCCGTTGTCAGACCGCAGAATCTTTAGCAAATTTCCAGTTTGTCTCTTCACTAATTGTTCAAATTCCTTGAATTTAGAGCTGACCTCGGATTTCTGCTTCAAAAAATATACCGTTCTGAAATTCGTGCAATCATCTTTGAAAATCAGAAAATATTTGGACTGGCTGGGAGAATATACATTCATTGGACCGCAAACATCAGAATGAATAAATTCTCCAGGTGCAAAATTTCTTGGATGGATATTTTCAGGAAATGTTCTTCTGGCCTGCTTGCCAAATTGACAGCCTTCACAAAATGTGTCAGTTTCATCATCAAATTTCGCTCCTTGGACAGCTTCCTTTCTGATTGTATCCTTGATGGTCTTCATATTGATATGCCCAAGTCGCTCGTGCCATAACTTCAGACTTCCAAGTGTGGCTGAGTTACATTCATGATGAGAATCTATTTTTATGATCATTTTAAACATATTTCCTCGTTTTATGCCCATACAGGATAATTCACCTGCTTTGTTGAAGAACTCACATCTATCGTGCTTTGCTAACATTGTGAATCCTTTTGCAGTAATTTTTCCGACGGACAGAAGATTTCTCCGCAATTCTGGTATGTACAAGACATCGGTTAGGATCTTTTTCTTCCATTCACCGTTCACATATGCTTCTATATTGATATTACCTATGCCAACGGGTTTCATTATTTTATCATCAGCAACTCGAACAATGGTATCATGTTGTATAGGTTTTATTGAAGTGAACCACTCAGGGCGAAAACACATATGAGCACTTGCTCCTGAATCTGCTAACCATATCATTTGATCGTTTTTAATTTCTTCCATTACTGATGAAAAATCACAGATCAAGGCTTCAGCATTATTATTGCTAGAAATGCTTTCAGATCTAACTGGTTGTCTTCTTGAATTTCCTTTATTATTTGCCTTTCTTGCTGGACATTCCCTCCACCAGTGACCGCTTAGTTTGCAAAATCCACATTTGGTTTTCTGTTTTAGATTTTGTATGTTTTGTTTTCTTGTAGTAGAAGTCTGTTTGATATTTGGATTCATCCTTAATGATTGCACTTGTAGAGCAAGAGTGGCATCACTTTCATCTTTTATGTAATTCTTCTGTTCTTCTTTCATTAAACGAGCAATAAGATCGGTCAATGTTTGCTTCGATGAGTCTACAGAGTCCCATGCCGTAACGAACATATCATATTTCGATGGCAAGCTGTTTATAATTTTTGAGATTTTGGCTACTTCTGATATTTTCTCTCCCATTTCTTCTAATTGTTTCACCAGAGACTCTATTTCGGATATGAATGTGGCAATATTCATTCCGGCTTTCATGCGAATATCATAAAACTTTTGGTACACGATGTGTTTCGATACTTCTGTTTTCTGCTCATGAATGCTAATGAGCTTGTTCCACATTTCAGGAGCAGTTTCGCAATTCACTAGGTGAGTAAGTTGTTCTTCACATATGGAAGTGAGAAATAGAACCATGGCTTGATTGTTTCTGTGGTTCCATTCTCTGACGCTGTTCAGGTTTTCATCATCTCCTTCAGGTCTTCTTTCTTTGCCGTTGACAATGTCCATCAGGTCATTTGTCTTTAAAGCTATGGAGACACTGAATTTCCAAATCTGGTAGTTCTTTCCGTCGAATTTCACGATTCTTGCAGGCTCGAACTTTGCAGACATATTTTGACTATTTTTTTATTGATCGTCAAGGGATTTGCGTCAGTAGGTGACAGTTTATCAGGAATACTTATATTTTTGTAGTTCAGCAAAATTGTGTTGGAATCTCCTTCAATAGCGATTTCTGGGCCCGTAACCTATTGATTTACTGGCAGAAATGGGCAGAATAATGGAAATAATCAACTTCAGTGAAAATGAACTGCAGCGTAAAAAGTATTTTATTTTTCTTCAACTAACTAAAATATCCATAGCTACATAAATATATGAATATCATGAAACCCTATGATTTTCTTGATGAAATTCAATAATCCAACACCGACCATGCACGTGTGGACTCGCGCGTTGTCCTGATGAAACAGCACCTTCTTCCTCGCCAAGTGTGGTCGTTTCTTCTTAGGTTCCGTCTTTAATTGGTTCAGCAACGCAGCGTAATAGGGAATAGGGTCCGTTAATGGTTTTACCTTTTGGAGGTAATCAACCATAATTACCCCACGACTGTCCCAAAAAACTGTCGCTATCACTTTTCCGGCAGAAAGAACGACCTTCGCCTTCTTCGGAGCTGGTTCCTCCACCTCAATCTACTGCATTGACTGTTGTTTTGTCTCCGGAGTATGGTGATGGATCCAGGTTTCGTCGACAGTAATTGATCGGCGCAAAAACTCGGTAGGATTCTTTTGGAACAGCTGAAGAGTTTCGCGCGACATGTCCATTCGTACGCGCTTTTGGTCGGTCGTTAACAAACGCGGCACCCATCGCGCAGATAATTTTCTCATGCATAAATCTTCATGTAAAATTTTATGCACCAGTTCAGTTGATATCCCACAAGCCTCAGCAATTTCATTAATGGTTAATCGGCGATCTTCCATCACGGTTGTGTGCACTAAACTGACGTTATCTTCCGTGGAAACAGTTTTTGGACGTCCAGAACGTTCATCGTCAATAATGCTTGTACGACCGCCTTTGAGCTCGGCCACCCAGTTTCACGGTTGTAAATGAGGGCGACGATTCACCATACACGGAGTCTACTCTTCTTTCACTTCCCGAGTTTTTTTCCCTTTCAAATACAGGAACTTATTTCGATTTTATCCATTGTCGTTAACAAACGTAACCTGTCAACTTTGGAAGGGTACCATGTGTTTTGTACTGATCGGAAGGACTTGAAATTTTTATGGCATACATATGTAAAGGCCATCTATTGGTTGGCAAGAGAACTTGAATGCACCATGACTTTTTGCCGGTAAGGCCGGAAACTTTTCAGTTTACCCATCTTGTACCTACAGAGTTCCAGTATATTTGTGCACTCGACCTACGGTTATTTAAAAAGTTAAATGATAAATACAAGTTTTAAATTTCTTTCTTAATCGTCAGAAAATGTTAAATTATTCCGGAAAATGTAAAATTTGCTTGTTGTCAATGTTTTTTTCTTACTTTTTGCTTAAGTGTTTTATTCCACTTAACTCCCATCTGGAAACTTTCTTCAATATTCTCTCTGAGAAAGTTAGATATTGTTGTTTATTTTACTTTGATAGTGTATATTGCAAAATATATAAAATATTCATTGTTTTTTATCAATCTTTTATTGAGTGTTGAGTAAAGATTCAAGCTGAAATTACCTGTTTTAGAGGCTGACTGAATTTAAGAAAATTCTCAATAATTTTAAATTCTTATTCCCAGATTTGAAAAAGATATAAACCTGAAATTATTATAAAGCTTGGGAATTTCAAGGTCTGTGCTACGCTTTATTTATACCATGTCTTAGATGTAGTCAGCGATTTTGAGTCCACCAATGACTACAAGAATTGAAAAACAATGTCTCATTTCTTTTTATTAAAATTTACCTATTAAATACATAACTGATAAAGCTGCATTATTAATAAAAAAACGAATTATACAGTTTCAACGGAGCTATTTGCGTTAGATATAGAATTTAAGTCGTCAGCCATGAAGGACGTTTCCACCGAGTCATTGGATAATAAACTGACACCACTGTCTTTGTCTTTATTTTTACATTGTTCAATTAAAACTACAGTTGCTTCAATTTCAACCCTGGGAGTTTGCGGACGAGGCAATATGCTTATTTTAGGGGCCATATCGATAACAGAATTTGAAGCTTTCTTAATTAATTCCAGTGGAATTTCTTCCGACCTAGGTCTAGGCATTCTGGGAGAACCGTCTCTAGATCTTGTTTTGCTAGATGTTGACGAATCTCTCGATCGCCTCTCATCTTTTCTCCCATTCGGGCTACCTTCTTTGCGAAGGTTCGTTACTCTATTAGGGCTTTCTGCGCATCGGTTCCGCCGTGTTTCATCGGCTCTGTGTATGACTCCTGGTGAGCTATCGCGACGGGGAGCCGCAAACCCTGGATGTCTGATGGTATTGAATAATGGTCGGTTCTCGCGACTAGTTCTGACTGTCGACCGCGTTACATATATTCCTCCTCCCACGTATGCGGGGCTGGGAGGACCGGACTGTCCTGGAATTTCCAACAATCGGGCAATGTGCTGCATCTTCTTCTGTCTTGCCTTAATTCTACCCTGCAATTGAACATATATTTTGAATAGACGTTCTATAACAAAGCAGAAATAAAATAATTACGATGCACTAATTATATCAGTAAGCTTTGGAATGCACGTTTGAATTTAACGTGTTTTAATCATTAAACAAACTGTTAAGAATACGCTGTAGAGAAGTCCACGCCAATGACTTTTGTGTTTGACATTGTCGGCGCATGCTGCGGTCGGTTCGAATATACAGGTGTTCAGTTTTTTCGTTCATAACGGTAGACGATAGAACTTCTAAAAATAATAGGGGTCTTCCATATAAAATTTATCTCTAAATTACTTGGTTTCCGAGATACAGGGTGTTGAAGTTTTGAAAAATGATTACAGTTTCTTCATTATCTTCTAAACAAATAGAGATTTTTAGTTCAAACTTGGAACACTTTAGTTTTACTGAATGAGAAACTTTTTTGGTGACAAAATGTTTTTGAGACGAATATAGGAGCGCATTTAAACTCCTTAAACTTCTACGTCAATGTTCGGAAAATACTATTGTATACAAAGTCAATACCTATGATTTATTTTCTATAAAAAAGTATTCTTGATAAATTTCACTTAGAGGCTTCCTGTTCGAGCTATTTTGATTTTTCTAATCAGGGTTATCTTATGGAATTACACCTTCGTTAAATTTGATATTATTAGGCATTGCATTAAATACAACAGTATTGACAAATGTCATATAAATCACTATTTACGTTTGTGTTATTGATATTCTTTGTTCAAGATAGGTACTCAATTAGTATAATGCGATTTCGATTTACCAATCAGGAATACGCAAATATTCATTTTGTTTATGCGTTTTGTAACGGACATTCCGTTGCTGCGGCAGTATAGGTTTTCCGAATGCAAGACATCCTTCTTCAGCGTTATATAGAAGAATTCATTTGATTTTTTTGGAAAATAGTTCTGCACGTCATAGGAGAGAACAAAACAGAAATTACAATGTTTTAGTAAGGAATAGAACAAGACGTATCCTTACATTATTTGAAGAAACAAGATCCATGAGAGCTTCTCGTATTCTTAATATGCCTCCCGTAACAATTTGGACAACGTTACGTAGAGATCGTCAAAAAGTTTACTGTCTACAACCAGTTCAAACTTTGCCCCCAGGAGACAATGAGCGGCGTTTAAGATTTTGTAATTTTGTGGACAGATGAAGCACATTTTACTCGATGTGGAGTGATTAATTTTCACAATTTAAGTTTATGGGCAAATGAAAACCCTCATGGTACAAGATGTCTGGCTTGGCATTTACAAAAACAATATTTTTGGCCATACGTTTTACCAGACAGACTAACTGCCGCTGCATTTTTAGAATTTTTAGAAACTAATCACGATGACATGTGGGAGGAAACACCACTCAATGAGAGAACAAATGCATGGATACAACTGGATGGGTCCTCTGCCCATTATGGAACACAAGTACGAGAATGGCGTACAGTGAAAGATGGATTGGTAGAGGTGGTCCAGTTGCATGGCCTCCTCGATCACCTGACCTTAATGCTCTGGACTTTTTTGCTTGGGGTTATTTTAAGGATAAAAGTTTATGCCACGCCAGTTCACAATAGGGAAGATTTACTGAATCGTATTCGGAGAGATTGTGGGGAAATAAATAATACGGTTAATTCGAACCAGAAGGTCGCTGAGAAATCGATGATAGGTAATCAATTATTTTTGTACTTTTTTAATAGCCTTTCAAAAGACATTTCATAAGATAACTGATTAGAAAAATCAAAGTAGCTCGAACAGGAAGCTTCTAAGTCTAAGTGAAATTTATGAAGAATACTTTGTTATAGAAAATGAATCATAGTATTTAAATTTGTATACAATAGTATTTTCCGACCATTGGCGTAACTACGCTACTGTATTTGTCTCAAAAACATTTTGTCCCCAAAAAAAATTCTCATCCAGTAAAACTAAAGTGTACCAAGTTTGAACTAAAAATGTTCATTTGTTCAGAAGATAATGAAGAAAATATAATAATTTTTCAAAACTTCAACACCCTACCCTGTATCTCGGAAACGAAGTGATATAGAGAAACATTTTATATGAAAGAGCTCTATTATTTTCAGAAGTTCTATCGTTTACCGGAGTAAGGAACGGAACAACTGAAACACTCTGTATAGCTATGCCGCACATTAATTGTATGAACGTCGCGTCGTAAAGGTGAAAATCCAGTTGGTCTACTTTTCTATTGTATCGAGTGTGCGGTTAGAAAATCAAGTATAAACAACAAGTAAAATAGTATACGCTACGTAGCTCTTCTTTCTTGAACCGTACAATATACAAGACATGGGGACTGGGGAGCCGAGATACAACAAAACAAAAATTGTCTACAACGGGGACCAAAAATGTAGGCTATTCGAGAACGGGGAGGAATTCCTTGTTCATATCCTTATGGACTTCCAGGTCCAAACAAACCTCAGGTGGAGGAGGACTCCTTTTGGAAGAAGACATGCATCTAGGATCAGGGACGCGAACCGGTGGGACCGAAAGACCTCCGAGACCCAGCTTGTATGAATAATAATATAAGTTGAATCGTGGCGATGGCCTCATGGTATATGTAGGCCAAACAGGTAGAACTGTCAAAAGACGAATCATAGAACATTAAACTACGGTTTTAACGAATCTACTAAAATACTACATATACATATAAAATAAAGGTACGAAATTGTCTGTTTTGGAACTTCATGAATTAGTTAGATAAGCTTAATATCTCCGTGTTCAATGATACGGTCTTTAAAGTTCAGATCCATCAGTAACGTCACAAACCTATAGTCCCAGACAGCTGTTTTGCTCTTCTCATAGAGCCCATCAGTGAAACGAGCAAGTTTGCAACGTTACTGAAAATCTCTGCTGAAGTAGCATTCAACGAGGTAAAAAGACCAAAAAATCTCACGCCACCTATGAATAGATGTCTCACTAAAAAATCCTGCAATGTACCACATTGACAGATTTTTCGAACTTCACAAAAGTCACGGAACATGTGAGACTACTTAAGCGCGCCAGATGGCGACACCAAACCAAATCAATGTAAGAGAATTAGAAACAAATTAATATATCATTACTCATTTATCTCCTGTTGGCTTTTGCCAAATAACAATGATAACGTCTTTCTAGTCCAGATTGAACAGCAACGACACCAAAGCTGGCCCAGTCTTTTTACCTCGCGAAAAAGCTGTCTGGGATTATGGGTTTGTGACGTTACTGATCGAACTGGACTCTGGACTAGAAAGAACTTATCATTGTTATCTGGAAAAAGTCAACAGGATTATATTTCATTTGTTTCTAATTCATACATTTATCTCAGTTTTACCTCCAACCAAACTTTCTATAATCCGCTGTGTTGGCCAAATATGTCAAGTTTTCTGAATAAATATTGTGAAAATCGTTTACTTTGATTTGTTAGTCTACTTCTGATGGAGCCAGCTTTGCTGGTGAAAGTTCTATCTTTAAAACATAAATTCATGCGTGTGGGTGGCATGGAAATCGTTGGCTCTGATATAAAATTAAGCGAAAACTTACCTTTGTAAGTCTTTGCTTTGCAGCCATACACCTTATGTTGTCGTCAAAAATAAATTTAGCATTTAACAATGGAATTCTATTGGTCGAAGTACCCGACAAAGGTCTATGAATAGTGATATGTAAACATCTGGAATCGTCTTTATCGCCTGTCACTTCTATATCTTGTAGAAATCCCACAAGCTTCGCTACACCCCACCCAAGTCGCTTGGTATCAGGCTCGACTAGTATCAACTGTAATATATCTATCACCAGGAACCTTCTCATTTTCGTTCCGTCTTTCCATATTACCGTACAACCGATTAAATCGGAATTATCTGGAAGGAAAATGTTTGTATTAATAGCCCCTACGAAAATTACTGAACACACAAAAAACAATCACTAGAACAAGTATAAAAAAGCGTATATAAGCGTTATTTGTCAAAACTAGCCACACATTCGTCAAGTTAACGGGTAATACATTTTTCAATCACCCTCTTCCATTGTAAGTAAAGAAATATTAATCGGCTTTGTCTTCTGTTCAAGTAAAAGGTAGTACTCAGAAATATAAAACAATGGTGCCAGCTGAACTGAACAATGACTGAAATTCAAATTTCTTTTCAAAAGTATAATTTTGTGCTTGCAAAGCAATACAAGTGGTCACATAATTTACAGATTTGATAGAAGGGGGTGTGTCCTTTTATAGCGGCGCCCCACGTTGGGCACCACTATAAAAGTATATTATAAATTAATGATTGGATTACATAGAAAACATTGTGAAGGGTTGGAATTTTAAAATATAATTTGAATCAACAGTTACAATTGAGAAAACTCATAATATTGACTTGACAGTAGTAATTTTATTAATTCTATCTAAAACGTCATCCCTTACTTCTCTCATAGATGGCCAGATCATTCAATAATAAACTTTACTCAGGGATGAGTAAATACGATTTGTTATACATTTCAATTATTCTTGCTTGGAATTGGGAAATCAGTGCCTTCAAATATTTAAAGGAATATTTTCAGTTTATGGTATTCTGCTGGTTGGGTGTATTTCCGGAATGAAAATTATATTTCGGTAGGTATTCTATATTTGAAAAACTTTTGTTTTTTTCTGTTACTTTTTATGAAAATACTGAAGTAAAAGTTATTGGAAGCAACATTAATTTGTAAAGTTTTCCACTGCAATACAGAAATTTCGGAAGAAGAAATTGTTACATTAAAAATGACAATTTCATTGAAGCCATATTAGATTGGAAATATTCCAATGAATGAAACATGGTAATTTAACAAAATGTGTCCACATTGTATTCTTGCTTTGGGAAACTTATTTGAGTCTACATATGAACATTATTAAATTAATTAATTCACATTTACAATCTTATTAATCATATTGTAGAATTGTTGCAGTGTAATGAGTGAGTCTTGGATCATCATCAATTTAAAATAAATATTTGTGTTTTCTTCATATTTGTGAATATCATTTGTTCCAAAATAGTTACATTTTCGATATATTAGTAGTTTAAAAGAATATATTGACACCACTACAGAAGACCAGATATATTTGGAAACTATTATTACTTCACCACCATATTTCTACCCTGCCACCATTTACCATCTAAATAAGAGCTTATTCACATTCATAAGCATCATTTATTAAATAATAATAAGATAAAACTGAGTCAATAGATTGTAACATTTCGTTAATTTTACAGAATATGTCTTTAAGAGGTAGAGTTGGATACAAAACAGAAATTGTATAGCCTTAAATTATTTTCACATGGACAAGTTCCATTTTACAGTAATTATCCTGAGCATATTCTTATGAGTCACTGGATCTATGTAACCACGTGGAAAACTCTATAATAGAGCTATAATAGTCAAACAATTAACATCGAATGTATAAAAAAGAGAACAAAACGGTTTTCATTGAAAAAAATTAAATAATTTGAGATTAAATTTTGAACCATGCTGGAAAATTTTGGAAGTTTTTGTTAATGAAACAAACATATATAAATGTTATGAACATATGCATGATCCTCAAGAGAAGTTATAGACTTCAAAGATTTAAATTGGTTTAAGCCTAAAACTTGTCAAAACATACAAATTCGAAATTGAAAGTTCAGAAACTATTCTAAATATTGACGTTTGGCTAGTTTGGCTCGCATGAAAGTCTCACATAGAATTAAATATTCTATCATTCGATGAAGTTCGATGAATTAAAACGATACTTCGTGATACTTACATTATTTGAATTCTCCACACCAACTATCAAGTTGGTCATTAAGCAACTGAGATGGCTGTTTATGGAGTTTTTCCAATTTTCCAAGGATTCTAATAATAGTCTAGCTTTTGTAAATTATTGGATCTAATTTCTATGAACAACCTGATTGGCTAATATAGAAGCTATTATAAGCAGGACATATCAACTTTAAAATTCAGGATTTTCAAAAATTGTTTTTTCCATACTTTAGCTAGATCCTCATGCATCCGATTCTCGATGGTATGATGGTCAGAGAGTGATTCAAGAGGTGGAATTATTTATAATGAATTCAGAGGAAAATTTCGTCCGAAATTTGTATCGGTTTTCCGATGTTGACGAAAGTTAAAAATAATTAAAAATTTTCCGATATCGTATGTTTTCTAAATACAGTTCATGTCAAATATGATTTGATTCGTGGAAGAACGAAGACATTAACAAATTCAACAAAATGAAAATTTGACATATTTACAAGACAATCTTTAATTGTTATTTTGTTTTTCGAATAACTTTAGATAATTATTATCATAATGGATTTCATGATATGTACAGTACCTCTTTCAAAGCAGGTAAAAAAAGAGCATGGTTTTTGAAGCATCAGTGACGATGCGGTACCATAGAGATCATATACAGAAGATCTCTATGACGTGGACACGTTAACCCATATGGAGAATACAGTCGCTGTCTTTGAGTGTGGCGGGAATGGAACTGGCATGCTGGCAATAGTTTCTGAGATGCGGCTGTAAGATCCCGTCCTTTTTCCTATTTTAATTTATAAAACCCGTGCACTCTATGAAATATCGATTTGTATTAAGACTTAGTAAAGTAACATAAAATGATGTGAATCGAATAAACGTACATGTGCATTTGGAAAAAAATTGTCAGCTGAGTAACTTAAAAACCTAATTCACAACAAACCGAATAGCTCGCGGGTCTGTGGTAAATTCAAGATTCAAAATTTTTTCTCAAATAAAGTTGATTTTGACAATATGAAAGAAGATACTATTTTATATATAACCGAGTAATAACATCATTATTATATAGATTTTGCACTACAATTTTCTGAAAAAAAGAATAATCAATATTAAATTTTAATCAAACTTTAATTTTCCGGAGTACTATAGTCGCTTTTGGTTTTATAACCATAAAATAATACTCGCGACCGCAAAAACCTTTAATTTGACACGTTGGACCAGGATCGAGATAGGAATATGATCGAAAAACGACGTAATTTTCCGAATTTTTATTTTAGGGTAAATTGTAGCGAAACACATCACGGCATTTTATTATTTCAATACCGAGACAAAATTTTGTTTGTTGCTAAGAATTGGTAAAATTTTCCGCGTTTTTTAGCAAACGGGCAGGATTTTCTATTTTCTGACTTCAGATCCGGGTTCAGCAAACCAAAAACCTCCGATACCAAATTTCAGAAACTTTGGATGAAAAGAGCCCGAGATATTCCATTTCTTATAAAGAACATTCGGAATATGATGGAAAAACGACGCAATTTCCCAAAATTTTCCTTCTTTTAGTGAAAATTGTACCGAAACACCACGGCATTTTATTATTTCAATACCACAATCCGAGAAAAAATTTCGTTTGTTGCTAAGAATTGGTAAAATTTTCCGGGGTTTCCAGCAAACGGGCAGAATTTTCTGACTTCAGATTCGGGTTCAGCAGACCAAACAACCCCCGATACCAAATTTCAGAAACTTTGGATCAAAAGAGCCCGAGATATTCCAGTTCTTATAAAGAACATTCCATTTGTTAATTGAAAATGTTTTTTCATTGTTTATTAATAGTAGTAATTACGAGCCCCCTTTTTTCTGACTAACGATGTGTTAACCATCCTGAACTAGTTGCAAAAAGAATTTCGCATTTTCGTGCGGTCTATAAGATTTTAGTAATGACCCCTATTTTTCACACTTTTGACTGGACCAATTAGTTTTAACATGTGACACGTCATATTGAAAACTGTCAACTCAATCTAGAACCGTGCTTCTACCGCGAGTTACTACAGTAAGTGAAGATAGTTGTTGTTTTGTGAATAGAATTGGGAGTCAGTTAGCTTACGCGCATCGCATGTCGTTAGAAACAACCTGCTTCGCTTATTTAATTTGCAAAGCAATAAATATCGTCTGGCTAGCTCTAACTCACAAGATTCTCCTGTACACTGTATACAAAAAATAATTCACCCAAATAATAGATTAATGTTTCACAGAAATATCCATCAGACCACAAAACGTGTAAAATGATCTCACCATTTTGCCATTGGGCACGAAGAACTGAATAGCAACATGCTATTAGTTGCTGTCCTACTCCAGTCTGTAAATGTTGAAAAGGTGACATTTCGCTAGTCAACAAATTTCATACAAAATGTAATAATTACGAATTACTTAAATATGCCTGTTTCCGAGGAAATCCTGTATATTATGTAAAAAAAATAGGATACTATACAAAAGTTTTATATTCATCACTTGAATACTTGTAGTAAAAACAAAATTTTCCGTAAACAGAGCGCAACTGAAAATTATATTATATTTACACAGTTCATTCTTAATTGAAATTGCATACTTTGGCCAGATATTTTGGAAAAATAAATTCCATTTCTAAATTAATTAAGTTTCCACATTTTTCAATTACATGTCAACAATAATCCCATGTATTCTCTACAAAACTAAAGGATACAAAAATAAAATAACATGAATGAACACCAAATATAATGAGAATAAAACCGATGGTAGAGCCGTTACTTTATGGTAATTTATCATTATAATTAAATGAAAGAACAATTATTTTGTTTTTATACCACTTTTAACAGTAACATAAAAACGTTTTCATGTTATTATTAAAAGTGGTATAAAAACAAAGTAATTGTTTTTTCATTTAATCATAATGAGAATATTTTTAAATGAGAATCACCGATTTTTAAATACTGATAGATAAATACAACTGAAAACAACAATACAGAATTGAATATCTCAATAAGAGATAAACCATTCAAAATACAACAAAGCAGTGAAATTTGCAAGCTAAATAGAAATTGTAACTAAATAATAGTGATGCTGTTCTAGTGACTGTTTAATTCATGCAGCAATGACACACAACGAGATATACTCAGGTCCAAAGCTTGGTCGATCTCAACACAACTCTGTGGATTTGTCAGAGGCAGTTGTGTTTCCACTTCCCCATTCAAAGCTAGAGCTACATCCCTAACAAGAAAAAATACCCTTATTGCTCTTCTTGCTCGTTCCACCTGCAATAAATATTCGGATTCAATGTATAGACAATTCAAAATGTCTCTTTATTTAGAGTTTAACCAGTAACTATAGATGATCTTATTTGTTGAACTTATTTTGAATTCGTTTTCAGGAAAGTACTGCCGTTTGGTAATATGAATTAATTTTATGTCAGAATAGTACATTCCCTTAGTTTTCTGTTTTTGTTTTGTCACGAATCGTCTCTTCAAGTTTTTAGATTCTAGAATTGGTTTTTTCAAGTGTTATGCCAATAAGATGATTCCAGGGGCGGACTATTTATACAGGGTGTCCCGTATAAGAACTGACACAGAGCGGGAGCATTAGGAGACCCCAAAATATGATGATTTAACGCAACTTACCTCTATACCAAGTTGCATCCCTGAGAAGTTATAGGCCCTCAAAGTGGGATTTTGAATTTTGAAAAAAATTTATATCTCAATTGTACCGGGATATCAAAAATTATCTTGGTCAAAGGTGGTTGTGGAATCTAAAACGTGTGTCTCACTTTACGTTATCAAAACTTGTGTCAAATTAATTAATTTGAAGTTTCTGAAAGTGAGAAATTTCGCATTTTATACGAATGTTATAACACTCAGAAGTTTCTAGCGCTTTAGCTAGATTTTCACGTGGCCTATCGAAATTAGAAAGTTCGAATTATATAACTATAAAAACACAATTGCATGAACGCCAGACGTCCTATGTAATTAGCTACGAACGTAATCATTTTGACATATGCCTCGAGGAGCTCGCTACGCGTCAGTTAGAGTTTATACTTTTTACCTCAATCTTGTTAATTCGGGGCCGTTTATGCCCCGTGCGGACGGCGCCAGTTGTAATAAAGTGTTTTCGGCTATAGGCCGCTAGCTTTTAACCGCTTTTGGGTACATTTTAGTAGCTAGACAATTTCTTTTGGTACGTCGCACGTTAGACGCGCGTAGCTGAGGCCTGAGAGTACTTGTTTCTATTTTAATTAAATTTTCCTATTTAATCGACATTTTGGGGCCCGAGACTATGCTATTTAGTTGACCCCGTTCATAAACTAACAACATGGAGCGAAAACCGCATGCGAAAAGTCCTCGTAAAGACGTTCTATGTTCCGAAGATTTGCACTTGCGAGCTACGCGCTCCTCACGTAAACGTCATTCGATTTATCGAAAATTAACCAATTTAAAACAGTTTTCGACCCCGTTTGTGGCTATTGCGGCGACCTTCTAAAAGGTTCAAAGTTAACATTTCGTTTTACATTCCACAACCACCCTTGACCAAGATAATTTTTAATTTGTAGTTCATTATTGTTTTACAACTGAAATAAATAGGTATGAAATTTGTAGGTTATTGATGATGTCAGTGTGACAGTGACATAATTATTTCAAACGTAAAGTAAGACACACGTTTTAGATTCCACAACCACCTTTGACCAAGATAATTTTTGATATCCCGGTACTTCCACTTAGAAAAAACAAATTTGGTACACGTTGTATGCGTTCCAAGAGTATTAATCGACAGTAAGTAGAGTTCAGTTGGATCATTTTAAAGGGTTGATAAGGGATGGTGCACCCTTAAAATTTGACAGAATCTTTCAACCCAATCGCTATTTCAAAAAAATATAAGTTTATTTTATGGGAAATTTTGTTTTAAAACTTTTTTTACTCTTGAGATTTTTCAATAAACTATGTCATTTTCGAGAAAAACACGAATAAATAAAAGCATATATGGAGCTACGTAATTTAAAATCATCGAAATTTCAAAAGTTGGCTATGAAATTAAATGTCAAACTTGACAATCAGAAAGCTAAGTAATTTATTTTGAATAATAGTTTGTTAAGTGTGTTAAAAATGTACGGAAAATTTTCATTTAGTGAGAAAGTTGACATGTTATTGGTATTAGGTTTCTGTGAAGGAAATTTCAGGAAAAGTGTTAAAGAGTATCGCAGAAGATTTCCTAATCGTGTGATTCCCCATAGAGAAACCTTTTCCAATGTTGAGCGACGGGCTCGAGAAACAGGCAAGTTTTTCAGCAACACTCGAGAACGTGCTACTGCAACAACAGGACAAGACGAAGAAATACTTTTGAATAGAATTGAAGATGACCCACATATTAGCACAAAAATTCTATCTCGACAAACTGGTATAGCAAAAACTTCTGTGCATCGAGTTATAAGACGTAATCTACTACATCCATATCATATCAAAAAAGTGCAAGAATTGTTACCGGAAGATACGGTTAAACCAGTGAATTTCTGTCAATTTATTTTACATCAAGAAATTAATTTTCAAAAGAAAATTCTTTTTACTGATGAAGCTTGTTTTACCCGCATGGGTATAACAAATTTACACAATCATCATGAGTATTCTGACGAAAACCCTCATGCAGTAGCTCCTCGACATTATCAACGAGAGTTTAAAATAAATGTTTGGATCGGTGTTGTTGGTCGATATTTAATTGGTCCAGTTATTTTACCAAATTAACTGAATGCCGAATCTTATTTAAATTTTCTCCAAAACACTCTCGCGGATCTACTTGACGAGGTACCACTACAACTAAGAC
Organism: Endomychus coccineus; assembly: GCA_958510875.1. Lineage (NCBI taxonomy): Eukaryota > Metazoa > Arthropoda > Insecta > Coleoptera > Endomychidae > Endomychus > Endomychus coccineus. The sequence goes on along the minus strand of OY294070.1, from coordinate 111,384,238 downwards.
TGGAACATTGGTTTATGCATGCTGGAGCACCGCCTCATTTTAGTAATATTGTTAGAGACTTTTTGAACGAACAGTATCCAAATAAATGGATTGGAAGAGGAAATAATTGCCCCCAGATTTGGCCTCCACGATAACCAGACCTCAACAAATGTGATTTCTTTCTTTGGGGAATGTTAAAAGAATATGTATATTGCTCGCCAGTTGCGTCTCAAAGAGAATTGTGGAGCCGCATTATGGATAAATGCACACTTATTAGAAACAATCAGCCTAAGAGAAAACGGTGATCATTTTGAGCAATTGTTATAACTGAAGTAAATTGTATTGTGTTATTTCTAGTAATAAAGTTGCTTGTTTTTGCAATAAATTATTTTTATCGCGATTGGGTTATAAGTGTGTCAAAGTTCAAGGGTGCACCATCCCTTATCAACCCTTTAGAATATTCCAACTGAATTCTACTTATTGTCGATTAATACTCTTGGAATAAAAATAGAATAGAAAATCTTCCGTCACGTATTGTTAGAATATTATTTCGGGCATATGTCTAATATAGCGCATTATCCTGATTAGTCAATAACAAGCACAATGTTAGCCACCAAATGGTTCAACGTAGCTGGTTTATCTGCATACAAAAACTTAACATATCCCTACGAAAAATAATCTAGCGATCATGATCGTCACATGATCGTGGTGGCCAATTGACTTGTCTTTTTGCGAAATAACTTGATTCCCTCAACAAAACCGTTGTTTCACTAGCTGTATGGCATGTAGAGGCCGTCCTGTTGGAATCACATCTCCTCCACATCCATGCTACTCAATTGGGGAACGAAATTGTCGCTTATCATGGCTTTATACCGTTCGCCATTGACGGTAACACGCTGGCCGGCATTATTTTTCCATGGAGCACACCAAGCAGTGCATTTTCTTGTTGTCATGGCTTTTGATAAATTACTTCTCGATTATATTCACTCCTAATGCGAAAATTATGCTTGCTGACAGTCATTGAGCGACAAAGAGGCTCATCGCTGAACAAAATTTCGCGATGGAACGATGAGTCCACTTGCATTTGATTTTTAGCACATTTAGGGGTTTTGGGATATGCAATGAAGTTGAATTAATTTTTTTTCTCGAAAACCGTTCGATGTAGAAGAAAAACACAAGAGACCAATTTTGTTAAGAAAGGATGGAAAATCAAGCAAAAATAGTTTTCTCCACTTGGGACACCACTGTTTTAAGTAGGAAACCATTTTTAATGTAAAAGCACTGCCTTTAACCTAGATACCACATACTTAAATTGAAGGAAAATATCTAAAGTGCTTTCCGACATTTTAGGAAAAATTCGATTTTTTTTTCTAAGTTTTAACACCCTGTAGATCAGAACGGAAGCACTTTAGAGCCCATGTTTATTTGAAATTTTTTTATAAAGAGACGAGGAATAACATCCTTACATTTTTTAGACTACTTAGGAAACATCCTGTATGGCTTTGTTTATTGACATATCCAAAGCATTCGACTGCGTAAATCATGATATTCTTCTTGCGATTCTACTTGACTAATAGGAAACAGTATGTGCAATATTTTGAAAGCAAATTCGCACAAATGTAACATTTAAGTAGGGGTACTCCAAGGACATGTTTTGGGCCGGTATTATTTTTATTATTTGAATGATGCGGATAAATGTATATCAGCATTTTATGTTATTCCCGTGGAGCTCTGAAAGAATACCCAAAACCTGAAAAGGCCTACAGGTATAACGGCGTACCATTTCCCAGAAACGAATCTTCTAGAACAAACCACATTGTTCTGTTTTTAATATAAATCAAAATTTATGAACACTATTTATCTTCTATCGTTGATGGTTTAAAAGTATTAATCAATCTCTAATGGTCCTGCACACTGGCCCCATTGATATTGACACAGATGGACAATGCTTAACATACAAAATCTACTCACCTCACCACAAGGAAGTCTTTTAGTGAAGTCAATGCCTGTCATAGGAGTTCCGGTAGGAGGTAACAAAATAGCACTATCCATACATAACCATTCTACATTTAAAGATCCTTTTGACATATCACAATATCTGAAATTAGAACAAACTTCAAGGAACATATCACATTTATCACTCTTGAATATAAAATTTTGTTTGGCATTGCTAAATAGTAAAGTCCGGTTTCGTCAGCATTAAAAATATCTTTGTCCACGACTATTGCATAAAATATGCATAATGCATGTGTTTCCTCAAGCATAATGATATCTATTAATCACTAGTGAATAATGAAATCATTATTCACTACCATCGATATGACAAACATGATAGAAACGTATAGACAAATACGATAAAAATAGAGCGTGCTATGAAACGTCAAGTCAGATCGAATTTAATTTGAAACGTCAACAATTTGTTGGTTCGACTTGTTTCAACAGCAAAGTTTATTAGTATCAAAGTATAATTTATGGGTCGTGGACAAAGTATAGTATTCTACTTGCATATTATGGCTATTATTTACTTGGATGATTTACGACACTCGCCTGCGGCTCGTGCCGTAAACTTCATCCACGTGAATAATAGCCACCATAATATGCTCGTTGAATAATATACTATTAGCTTCATGATCCTTGATAATTGATGTCAATTTAATATTCCAATCTTCAACACTTAAATCGCGCACGTAAGCTGACTCGCCACAAATTGTTTTAAAATTGATATCGTGCCCCTTGCAGAACCTATTCAGCCATTTGAAGAATTAAATCCGTCAATTTCCAAATTTTCTGATACTTTTAGAGTTTTTTCAAAGGGTTTCGCTATTAAAAAGTTCCTTGTTATAGAAGTTGCCATAACTATAATTTTTGAAATCTCAACACTTATCGTAAAGAGGACAATATGTAAGTAAAATGCACTGCTTTATTTTAAACTTTCAGAGTTCTACATTATACAGCCTACTCTGATGTTTAAAAAATTTGGTCCCTATTATTAACGTAAGCAAATTACGTATTTGAAATATATTTTTATTTTATAACAAAGGTTAACATATCGGCCGACCATATATCACAATCGGGGCGTGCTATGATGGCGGCCTTGTGTTTTGGGTTGCCTTCCCTACATCGATGAATTAAATGCATTGAAATATAAATTGATGAAAAAGTAATAATAATTTTAACTTACTCATGTTCAAACATGTCTAGAAAAATCTCCTCACTTTTATAAAAATTCCTCAATAAGGCTGTACTTTGGCTTTTTGCAGCTTCTATGGTTAGCTTGTGAGAGTCCAATAAGATATTCTTGCCATCACACATCACCAACTGTACAAGCAACTTAAGACCCAACTCTAAGGTCACCAACCTAACTCTACATGATGGTTGACAGCTTAACATAACAATGTGTAAAATTTTATCCACCAATTGCATATTGTACATGTACTTAACATCTTTATTGGTTATAGTTTTAGATATGAACGATTTTTTGGGCCTCAATATTTGTTCTACAATGTCCGAAGTAATACCTAAAATAAACATTTTTTTTAAATGCATTCACAAAATTGTCATTCAAGATAAAATAGTTTACAGCAAAACATGGGCTATTGTATGTTGATACTCATTATTGAATATTAATACTAAAAATTGATATTATTAATGACAAAATGAATTCGAAGCAAGCCAAGTTAGTTTTTTCTGGCAAATTCTCATATAAAAACACCAGCAAAATTAAAAGAATGCAGATAAATTTTCTAAAATGATAGTCGAGTCAATGTAGCCAAGAAAATGATCCAGATTACCTTCTGTGACAATGAATTCCGATTTTGATGAAACTTGGTGAGTAGGTCCATACGGTGCCAGGATAATATGTGGGGAACTTGTGTAAGAAAACCGGTCTCTTTGTTTGACGCTGAGTTATTGGTCAAAAACCATTTGAGGTTAAAAAAAACAGTAAAACAGTGTCATTATAAAAAGCAAATACTATTTTTGAAATCAAAAAAAATTATTCCATTCGCCATTTTCTACAAAGAAGAACTTCCGAATTACAGCCCTATGAAAAAAAATATGTCCAAAATGAAAAATGAGCAATTTTGGAAAGAATAAAATTTTGTTTGTGCTTGTCATGTTTGAATCACTAAATTTTTGTCCCTTCACATTTTTCCAAAAAACGAAAAAAATTATCTTTTGTTTGAACGTGTGGAACTTCTGTATGAAACCGGTCTCTTTGTTTGACGTTGACAGTTTCACAGTTCAAGCCTCAAGCCTGCCCTGAAGATGCCACCTGTAACGGTTGGCGAAACGTCGGCATCAAGACGAGCTATTGTGACGCGGAGTCCATCCGGAAGCCAAGATTTTTCAAGTTCAGTTATTGGGCAAAAACCATTTGAGATTAAGAAAAAACAGTAAAACCATGTCAATATAAAAATCAAATACTATTCTTGGAATCAAAAAACTTATTTCACTCGACATTTTCCAGAAAGAATGCATCACTTCAGAGTTACAGTTACAGGAAAAAGATACAGTTACAGGAAAAAAATATGTCAAAAATGAAAAATGGCCAATTTTGGAAAGAATAAAATTTTGTTTGTGTTTATCTTGTTTGTGTTTATCATGTTTGAATTACTAACTTTTCGTCCCTTGAAAGTTTTTTCAAAAAACGAAAAAAAATTAACTTTTGTTTGAAGGGACAGATGTAGGAAGGACATTTTTCAAGCAATTCAAAATATTTGAGCGTATAGAAAAGACCTAAATGAACATTTTTCCATTAACATTCTGAAATCGGGTCTCCGTTAAAATTTTAATTAAAGTTATATAAAAAATTCTTTTAAATTTGCATTAGAAGTTGAAGGAGATGATTATCATGATTAAATTGAATTGTTGATCGTAATTCGAATACAAATTCATTATAACACTTTTCCCGAATCATCATCGGAAACACGACTGCTACTGGCGAATGGCAAATTTAATAAATATTTCATAAATTTACAAGAATTCTTAAAAATCGCAATTCGTATAATAGGTTAGTAATTTGAAATGCATATCTTATGCATAATATGTATAATTTATTCCCCATTTTCAAGTTTTACATATTATTTGTAACGACTAAAAGTGGAGGCGGGGTTATCAAAAATAATTTTTTTTTGCCTGGACCATTCACGATTTGTTCATCAAACTCGTCAACATTGGGGTTATCAAAGTTGACAAAGGTCGAGGTTAAAATTACGAAAATTTTACAAATGCTTCCAAAGTGCCTCCGTTTATAATAATTTAGAGACTAATATAAATTAATGAATGTAAATGATGTCAATTGTTGACAAAAGGTAACTAATAAAAATTGTACGGTTTGATAGTGTATTTATAATTAAATCAATGTTATAAACACAATTATGTTTACGACCGTGAGAAAACGTAAGAGAATACTTGATTAGTTTAAAATCAATCAATTAATTAAATGAACATTCACTCGTTGCTAACCTCATATTTCCTAAAAAAATCTGATGACTGTTATTAGCCCGAGTCGCTAGCCAAATAAAAGTTCTTCAGTTTATTTGGTCATAAAACGGCTTGAAATCAAGTTTACTTAATTTTGTTAATAAACGGCCCCCCAAAAAACTTTTTTGTCCCTATTTAAACTCATTTTAATAACACTATTGATAAGAAATAATCACCCTTATCCACTAAAAATACTATCAAAATACTGAGGACCTTTCGGCTACCGAGTAGCCATCATCAGAGTAAACTAAATTATAAATCAAAAATATGCCTGTTTAAATACTATTTGGGCAGATTTTTGTACAGTAATATCGGTTTTTTGTCGTTTTTTTTAGTTTTTTCGATTTTTCGACCTCTAAAATCCATTTAGTTAGAAGAATTCTCATTTTATCGTAAAGCTGAGGTAAGAACACGCTGATTTCGTTAAAAAAATGTGTGTAATTGCTGCTCACACCGATATGACGCCGTAAAAAAAAGGAATTTTGCCGAAAATCAGTCAACGGATAGAAAATGATGCGTTATGTAAGGATTATGGAAGGAAAATGACACCATTTGCGGCCATTTTCCGATCGGAAATGACTTCTTGGTCGTTTATTTATTATAAAATGTCGATTTCTAGGTGTCAAAAACAGTTTTTTGACATTTCCGTTGGAAAACAACCCAAAAAATTAAAAAAATTCATAAAATACCTTTTAAAGGTAATCTCTAAATGCCGGTAAACGAGTTCAAATACGATTTAGAAACGAAAAAATGTTGCCCCGGCAAGTTCCGCAGACAGAAGTTAAAAAGTTTGCTTTTGTGTAAAGCTTCGCTGCAAATATCCTGGAATAACTTTTTATAAACTAGACTCAGCACCAGTCTATGATATATCAAATTATTCGCAATTGTGTGGAGAAGTGAGATAAACAGTTAAAAGTGGCATATGTAAGACTGTTTGGCTGCTATTTGCAGAAAAGTAAAAAAAACGCTGAATTTTCATCAAATTTGACGTAAAAATCGCCAAATAAAAAATTGTAGAGCCAAATTCCGATTCAAATACCGTTTTTTCGCGATTTGTATCTGTAGTGACTTTTACGAAGAGATTGATATTATTCCGAAGTACATGTGGACTATTATTCAAAATATATAGGGCGTTAATCGATTAAGTTTCGTAAAAATTCTCACATATTTAACCCGTCAAGGCCCAGGCAAAACGCAGCCTAATTACAGCCAATCTAACTACGCAGTTCATAGCATAAGTGGGAAAAAAATTTTTTTTTGGCCAAATTGATTGTTTAAACAATAAACAATCATTTATTAATGAGCGTTTTAACAATATACAATTGCTGGATTTGCGACAAACAGTCCGTAGGTCATAGTAATGTTGTTCGTTGAGTCCATTGGCCCCTCAAATAGACGAAATTTTGTTGATTTATAATAATTGTTTAAACAATGATTGTTTGAACAATCAATTTGGTTAAACAAAAAGACACGTGTAATTTTTTACATTGATTCTATGACCTGCGTAGTTAGTTTCATTTTTTTGCACTTTCCTGAGCATGGATCTAACGAACTTTTCAACAGCTGAATTGTTTAATAGCGTTTTAACAATAAACAATTGTACAAAATGCGAGGATAAGTCCATATCTCGTAGTAATTTGGTCTTCTAAGTCAATCGGCACCCTCAAATCGAAAGAATTCTAATGATTTTTGTTTAAACAATTATTTCGGCATAAAAAAAACACGGGTAATTTTTTTTCCACTTATGTTATGAACTGCGTGGTTAGTTTAGTTAGGCTGCGTTTCGTCTGGGCCTCGATGGGTTAAATATGTGAGAATTTTCACGAAACTTAATCGGTTAACGCCCTATAACTTTTTAATAAAAGTCCATATGTACTTCGGAATGGTATCTCTTTGTAATGAGTCACTCTAGAGATACAAATCGCGAAAAAATGGTATTTGGATCTGAATTTGGCTCTACGATTTTTTATTTGGCGATTTTTATGTCAAATTTGATAAAAATTTAACGTTTTTTTTACTTCTCCGCAAATAGCAGCCAAACAGTCTTACATATGCAACTTTTAAATATTTATCTCACTTCTCCACACAATTGCGAATTATTTAATATATCATAGACTGGTGCTGAGTCAAGTTTATTAAAAGTTATTCCAGGATATTCACAGCGAAGTTTTACTTTTGGAAAGAAATTCGCCCTGAGCGCAAAAGCAAACTTTTTAACTTCTAAGGTGGCTTTTAATTATTCGAAATAGATGTAGAATCAAACGTAAACATCGAGAAGGCTAGGCAGAAAAATGTGTTACCTAGTGTTATTCATTATATCTGAATCCGCCACGGTAAACAAGTTTGGTTTTTTGGTGACTTAGAAATCCCTTGTGGACCGGATTAAAGGTTCTTTCTTAATAACAGTAGCAATTTAGTATCCTGCTCGGTATCATGTCAACAGACCTTGTATATGGATAGCTTATAACGAGAGAAATTAGGTTACATTATTGCTGTATAATTTGGGGAGATTATAACAAAAAAAATACGACTCACCCTTATTATTGGCCATCGCATAGAACAAACACAAAGAAAATAATGTTGTGTAGTCATTCTCAGAACAATCCAAAGCGTTAAATACAGTTTCTAAAAATGGTTTCTCCATTACAATCCCACTTTCGCATGGAGAACTCGCAAGCCTCTGTTTTTCCTCATCTGTAACATTTCTTTGTTCTTCTACCAAATCTTCCTTCGAACTCGCGCTGTCTTTAGAACTAAATTGAGCACCATTTTCAGAATCAGTAGTACTATCTTCTAAAGCTTGTTTGTTTCTCCGAATTTCGTTGCTATAGTATTCTAGGAGTTTATCAACTCCTTGTTCATATATTAACCGGTCAGTTTTCAAGATAATCCAAGCTAGGGTTTGTACTAGGGGCGGATGCGATAATATTAAAAATACCTGCGACAGCAAAAACAATGCCAAAACGCAGGAAACTTTACCGTTCGTCGATGGTTCGTGAGGTGATGGACTTCCATTTTCGGTAGTGGTTAGTCTTTGCTGTAGTATTTGCATCATGCTAGCATTGAGAGTTTCACTCATGGCATTTGAACGTTTCGTTAGGGAGAATATGTATAAAGGAATGAGAAGCTTGTGGAGTAAATGGTCTGTTAAGACTTGATTTAAATCGGTTATATTGAGACAGAGAATATCGTTCAGATAGTGCAAATGATCCAGATGTTCGGCTACTAAATCGGACAGCCGGTTATGAGATTGATGACTGAAAAAGACACATAATGTGGATGAATGGATATTGCAAGTAAGTACATTAGTTATAAATAAATGCGTCACTTAATTCACTTGCATTTTACGAATTTTTCCTAGCATAGGATATAAGCAATCGGATAGCTTAAAATGATGGAAAGACAAAGAGTCGAGACATAGTTCTTTTGAGCCGTAAAGGCCGAATCAACTGCAAACTTTTAGTGACTTTGTTTACATCATTTTATATGAGTTGTACTCCATTTTGTTTACATCATTTTATATGAGTTGTACTCAATTTTTAAATACAAAACTTTCAATGTAGTGATATTTTTACAAGGAAAAAGTCGGTGACACACAGGGCCGGATTTAGGAGTGGTTAGCCTTCCACAGGCCCCCACCAAAAAGGAGCCCCCACCAAGTATAATATTGTAATAATCCGACGGATTATTACTTTTTGTTTTTGAGGCCTTTGAATAATTTTGATTCAATTCAAATTGAAAGTTTTATAAATTATTATATCTTGAACACGATATACCAGACAGACAGAGCGACTGAAATCTGAAGCCCCTTTCCTGTAGCAATGACTCCATGCTTAACAAACATAGCAAAGTATGCGGTCAATGGTACTTGCTTTTTCCTGAGTCAGGAGAAGTCCACGTGGAGTTGAGACAAGCGATTATTTCGCCTAGTTAGATTCCTATTGGCTGCTTGTATAACTTATGGGTGGGCCATGCTCCCGGTATTCTAAGTTAAACATATTTTCTAAGCTTTGCACGTGGGGTGCCCCCCCCCCCCCCCCGCTTCAATGATTTCATAAAAACTAATTACTTTGAGAAAAACAGACAGCTCTCAACCACCTACTGATAGTTATTCACCATCTACTTCTTCGGTAAGTCCAGCTAGCTTTATGTCCACAGGGATGCTCCATTGTTGCATTTAGTCAATCAAATCGATTAATATCATGTTGTCAAGATTTAGACAAACTAAATTCCAGAAATTTATAGAGATTAATTTAATTTATCAATTTGTGTTCATTGCAACAAGGGTTATGCATCCCTGGGGGCTGAAGCACCGCTGGACTTGTTCGGAAGGGGTTCGAGAGGAAATTGTGTTATTAAACCAACAGGGTAAGTGTATTTTGATTGCCAAAGAACAACTGTTATATTGACTTCAACCTCTGAATTCGCAATATAATATAATGTGGTTATTTAATCTTCAGATCATGCTCCGCCCACCAATATTTAATTTGTTAATATATATTTTTCCTGCCATTCAGTCTAAGTAGTCATCAATTGTAATTCCGCTTATCGGAGATTACTTAGGGGAGATGATAGAGTATCATGTCGTTAGGTTTACCCCAGCTTACCAGAAAGGGAGGAATCCTTTAATTTTGAACATTATTTATCAATTATCGGCGTGATCGAGCGCGAAATCGATCACTGTTCGGAGTTGTGCTAATTAGTCTTTCATTTATTTCAACTCTCTAAAGAGAACATGGACAAGAACTCGCTCGCTGGCGAAGGGGGTAAAACCAGCGACATTGATAATTTCCCAGGTTCCCACTTAGGGTCAACCTGAACTTGACATCTTTTTTAAATTCATGTATCATTTCCATTTCTAAATTTTGTAGTAATTTTATATTCGTTGCGGTGTTTTATTGTATCAAATTTTGTTAACTTGTATTTAATATATATTTATTTTTTAATTCGATTAACGAGTTTAACTGGTAATTCCTAATCACCTCTCAGCGAATACGACCTTCAGAATCTAGGCTTGAATAGATATAAAGATATAATTGTAAGTAATAGTACAAGGCGGTCCCTTGGAAGAGATCAAGGGATCAAAGTAGTCAAAAACAGCTTCTAGGTGGGCTGAAATATACACCTAGTGGTGGCAGCTTTAAGGAACCTCAAGGGTACACGGATCAACTAAGATCTCTGATACCCGAACAGGTTCCAACAAACAATTTTCAAATTCATATAACACGTCGATGAGGTATTAACGCTACCTGAAATAATACCCTGCCGACTGTTACAAGTTCAAGTGTTACAAGCAGTGAGATAGGATTCCGAACCTATTCACCAATCTGGAAATATTAAATCTGGAGTTATTTCAGTCCAGATTTATTTATTATTTTAAATCAATACGCTCGGCTCACCGTTACAATATATTGCAAAAATGTTGGCTTTCAACAAAAATGATAAGATGATTTTGTTAATATCGTAATAAATTCATAATTTTTGCGTAATTTTATGCAGAATTTGTATTCACATATTTTAATTATTTATTTTACATTACAAAAGCAGGAAATATTGTATATTTAATATTTATATAAAGGCAGGTAGAAATTGAAATAAGATATTTCTGATGTCACATTGCTTTGAAACACAACATAATAACAAGTTCATTGAATTTTCCCAGGTGTTTAGCATGTGGCGCCATATATTATAGATAAGTTTCTAGTGTTTTTAGTCAATTTGCAGAATTTTACAAACAGTTTCAGCAGAAAAAAAAGATACTTCAGCCGTGAACATTTCATGTACGCGTTGATAATCAAAAAACAGGTGCAGGATGTATTTCCTAATGTTCCAATAATTTAACAAAATTATCTTGTTCTGATGATCACTAACTGTAAGGCTGAAAGATCCTTTCCAAAGTTAAAATTACTAAAAAAACAGATTGCGAACGGCAATGAGCCAAAAACGTTTCAATAATCTCCCGCTTTTGAGTAGCAATAATTAATTAATCAACATTTGACAACTTGATCGACAAGAAAAGTGCGAAAAGTGCCTTTGTAACGATAATTAATATATGTACAAATAAATAATATAATATATATAGCTCCCAGAAAAGTTTAATTTAAATGACATTACAATTGCATTATAATTTTATATTGTAAAAATATTTTGTGGCATTTAATATCAACGTCTACCATAGAGGCCTGGTTGCATGGTTAACACTGTCTAGCAATAATGCCACCATAAATGATTTTTGTACCTTTAAATGTTACCACTGTTTGTAATACAATAGATAAATAAATAAAATAGCTGTAATATTTTCCCCATTCAAGAATATATTCTTTGTAATTCAATATCCATCGAGGTAGTACCCTGGGAGGCACCTCCTTCAAATTAAATCAAATCACTTTATTGCCACTATAGTATTACATCATGACATTGTTAAACACATTGCAATATCACTAGTTTATATACAGGGGATGTTTCAAAAAAAGACCTCCCGTAAATGTAGGGGACGGTAGATTTTACAAAAATAATCAGATTTTTCATATAAACTAGGGTCCTATCTTCTTTCGTTTCGGAGATACCGTTGAATTTAATTTTTTTTAAACGAAATTTTGCTCCATCTCCTCTGCAGTTACAGATATTTGTTTGAAATCCGGTACTCGGGGGTTTCAGATGACGCCGAATAAGATGATTTAGTTAGTTTCAGATTATGCGGTAGAGGGCGCTGGGTGCGCGCTGGTTTACAATTTTTTTTCAAACAAATAATGTACTCTTGTTGAGGGTCTCAAAATCTCACCGTTTTCGAGAAAAACGCGTTTAAATGAACATAACAAAAACTCATTAACAAATTTACTTACTACCGAAATCGCGTATGTTCATTTAAACTCGTTTTTCTCGAAAACGGTGAGATTTTGAGACCCTCAACAAGGGTACATTATTTGTTTGAAATAAAATTGTTAACCAGAAAAATGTACAAAGAAAACAAAAAAATTATTATAAAAAAAGTTAAGGCTGAAAGAAACGCCGAAAAATCGCGCATTCAGCGCCCTCTACCACATAATCTGAAACTAACTACACATCTTATTCGGCGTCTTGTGAAACCCCCGAGTACCAGATTTCAACGAAATATCTGTAACTGCACAGGAGCTACAGCAATATTTCGTTTAAAAAAAATAAATTCAACGCAACGAAACGAAAGAAGATAGGACCATAATTTAAATGAAAAATTTAATTATTTTTGTAAAATCTACCATCCCTTGAATTTACGGGAGATCTTCCTGAAACACCCTGTATATATATTTGAAATATGCTCATTTTTGAATAATCAAGATTCATTCTTTAAGCGATGTTTTTCATAATAATTAAACTAAAACAAATGTTAGATTACTCACTCTGCATCATTCCTAACACAAGCATCTAGTTCATGGATGTGTTTACCAATAAACCAAACGATGTTTGAAAAGTATGGTGCTGCAGTTCTATCCCTTATAAAAGCCAACATACTTGCATCTTCAACATTATATACATTTAACGTTAATGTCCTTACTGCTATTCTAACCATCGATTCTGGATGATTGAAAAATTTTATAGCCTCTGTGTATAAAGGAAAATCATTTGTGTGCTGTAAAAAAAGCATGAATTCAAGAATTCTAGCTCACTGAAGTGAAAAGTCAATTCATAAAAATAAGAGCATACCTCATTATAGAAAAAGTGGATAGTGTGAGCATTTAATTTCAAACTTAGAGTCTTCAAAAATGAGATATAATATGCCATGACTTCTTCATCAGAAAAATCGAATTTATGAACAATTATAGAGTTGACATGGTTGTTGGACAAAAGATAATCTGAAACAAAGGAATACAATATTTTGAAACAATACCAGCAAAAAGTAGACTTGTAAAAAATAACAGGTCAGCTAGTTTTCAAAACTACGTTTATAGGTTATATATACACTTCGAAATCCAACGAAAGGTTACGCTCTTGAGTTCATCATTGTTACTTACATAAAGATGTTTCATTACGAATATTTTCAAACAAAATATTCAATGTCTGTAGTAACTGAACACAAACAAAGCTTGAACCACCACTTCGTTGCCTCATAATCCTCAAGAAGAATGACAACATATTTTTCTCCAAGAAGAAACTAAAAACAGGAGATAATAAACTACACTGAATGCACATCTTACGATAAATCATTACTCAAACACTGACGAATCATTCTGATCACCCCAAATTAAAATTTCTGCTATGGACCTCAAAGTTTCAACAAGTAAGCCTCTATTATGTTCAGAAACTGTCTGATTTCTTGATAATACGTTGTATAAGTATTTCAGGTGTTCTAAGGAATGAGGGTTCTTAGGTCGTCCCCAACCTCCTCCAAACCAACTTCTACTTCTAAACATTGTAGTTTAACTCTATTACATTGGTATGATATAATTTGTTGATATTAAGGTACGAGATCTATGTAACTCCACTTAGTATTATTATGTTCATCTTAGATTTTAGCGTGCGTTGTTATAAAATTTATCCTTTAAATCTTACTGATATATTTACTTTTGTTCTACCATGAGTGTCATACGTCAAAAGTTGACATTCAAGTAGGCCATAAAACAGATATTATTTATCCATACCATAGAAGATCCTATTTCTATGATACATACACATATAATATCTATGCCGTAACAGTATAATTGATGTATGAATCCTAAATAGTTTTCTACTATCAACACTTAACTCTGTGGTTTTATATTTACCCTCAATGACTTCAGCTACTCAATCTTGCAGAAAACCTATGAACTTCACTAGTTTATGGGTACAAGGGCAGAAAGTGTAAAATGTCTACATGGAAAACAATGAACCATTATAGTAATTTTGACATGAACTGAATAGTTCTGCAGTACGTTGCTAATAAACTATAAGAGTTCACAATGTGGATACACAATACATAAGAATCAATCAATAAATCTTACAAAACGGGGGCGTACAAGTCCAGATCACTTAGAGCGTCCATTGTGCGCCCCTTGAATCAGTCTAGTAGGCTTAAGGGAGCGCCGAAGATTAGAATTTTGCATGGATTTATGTATCTCATGGTCTCATACGGCATGTATGCGCTGCCGATGTGTATTAGCATAAGAGAAGCCAGTCCTTGGCATTCTACAACGATATGAGAGACAGTTTCGTTCACCTTTCCGAATCTACTTCAACCTGGTTTATCAATGATGCCCATTAAGTGTAGATGTTTATTCAGATGATATTGTACTGTCATCAGTTTTAGGCCTTTTCTGCTCATAGAGAGAAGGGTTTTCGAGCGTTGGGTGAGCTGTGCGCTCCGCCTGCCTCCTATCGGGGCCACTGCGCCAAACCGAGAGTAACAGTGTATCTCCCAGTAGCTCTCCGAGGGTGTGGAGCAGCCTGGTGGTCGATGGATCAAAGCCTACGGAACCCCGTTTGGCAAATTCATTGGCCATTTGGTTTCCTTTCACGCAAGAGTGGGCGTGTAGCCATACCAGTTGTTGAAGTTTGTTCCTTCTGGCTAGTTCATCCAAAACACGCCTAGAAGTCATGGGCGTGAAGTGCTCCCTGGGCCGCTCGGCCATCAGTGCAGATATATAGCCACCTTTTTTTTTTTTCTGTTGATAGGAAATGCTTGATGCACACCGTCAGCTTTTATCTATCGCTTCAGGTAGTGCAGGACTCACTCAAGTTCGTTAGAGCATACCTGCTAAAACCTCTCATATCTTCATCCATATCCCGGGACCGTTTATCACATTGCTTCAGGATATGGGCTGCGTCTTTCTCTTTGTTTGTCGATTTTGTATCGAACTGAGTTTCATTTGGTGTTTAATGTTGATAATTACGTTGGTTAAACGTAATTATCTACATTCGTTGTATACGTAGATGATCACGTTTTGTTTATACCGTAATATGGTTGATACCCAATTTTACGGTATTATGTTTTAGTGATTTATCCTCTGTGGATAAATTTCTCTATGTTTCGTATTTTACCGATGTTACGGGTTCTGGGTTCCAGTACTCGAACACGTTATGGATCTTTCCTGTATGTATCTGTACCGAAATATTGCTTTTCCACAATATTAAGGTACCCTCAGTCTCAGTACTCTATCGGTTCGTTGATATTTCCTGACTTTCGTTTTTAACCATGTTGTTCTGGTTTCCTGGGTTTCCAGTACTCCATCACGCTATGGATGTTTCCTGTGGTGTCTCGTTTTGTACCAAAATATTGTTTTTCCCAATATTGAGGTACCTGTGTTTCAGTACTGAATCAGTTTGTCGATTTTTCCTGTGTGTTTCAGTAAGTTATCTGATGGGATAACTTACTCTACCGGAACATATGGTTCTCCGTATCAGCCGCAATCTATCCGTCACCCTCTTGTCAGGAACATGTGACTGGGAGTCCCACATTCTATCCGGGGTCTGGGTGCCTGTTGGTCCGCGGGAGCATGTCTACTCCTACCCTTGACCCTGCTGGCAACAGGGCCATGAGCATTCCCCTATCCGCCACCTGGGGACGCGCCTGGTTGCGGTTTTCAGGCTCCGCGCAAAAGAAGAGGCTCCTGCTTTCCAGGAGATATATAGCCACCTACCTCGGTAGTTTAGTCTCAGGTTTTCCAGGGCACATGTCCGGATTGCACAGACCTCGGCCTGGAAAACGGTCAAGTCAGCACCTAGGGGAAGTGAAAGAGAACCGTTCGCCATGCAGTATCCCACTGCCATTCAGCTCTCGGCACGGTAATCTCACATCTTGCCTATCCAGGTGCCGACAAGTCTGTTCCTCGACTTGCGACTATCCTCCAGCTGCCGACCGGCCTGGAAGCCCCAACACATCCCAAACCCTCAGGAATACTTAAACATTTTTTTTAGGGGATAAGGGCGATTGTTTCTTTATATATTGCTCCAATATGTGGTATATCATGTATGAAAAACCATTAGTTTATTTACTGGTGTTCAGGTCTATTTACTAATCACAGAAAAAAAAATGTCATTGCAACAGTTTTATTAACATGCTTACTATTTTCACATTTATACTATTTCCCAAAACCATATATTTCTGTTTGTTTGAAATTGTACTTGGAAATGTGAATATATCTGGGAACCCCATCAACCTGCTGATTTCACTTGGAGTAAAGTATCTCAGTTTCAGACTTTTCAACAATTGTATACATTCATTGTCACCCGATGAATTTATTTTATCTAATAATTTTATTGCCTCTTCCTCGCATTTTTCTGTGATAACACTTCCCGTTCCTTCTGCATATCTCCCATACGCTTTGGTGAAACAACATGTTCTTCTTGACTCAGGATAACAAATATCTAAAACTTTCCAATATTTGAACAAGATTTTGTCTGGTACTAAGAATTCTTCATTCACATCTTGGTCTAGAATTTCTGCAACAGCAAAACATTTCTCATGTTTTTCTGCCAAAGGTAACAATTCCATCTGCAACAGTAAAACATGTTACATTTTAGCAGTTTGAAGTAATAAGCAGATTGAATTTTATATCAACCCCTTAATAATTATATTATGATTTTAAATAGCATGACAAAGTTGCTTTTGTCTTTTTACCACTAAGGGCACCAGAATGTCCAAATATTAGGTATGAATTGCCATTCCCATTTTGATCAAATTTCAGTCTAATGTAATTTATGATGAATATTTGAGTGCATTAATATAGCCTTTGATTGATATAAAGTTTCTACCTGAATTTCATTTTCAAGTTGTTAGTGAATATCTTTGGAGGAAGCTACAATTTATCGGAATAGTATGGTTTCACCTCTATCAAGCAGCATTTTTGCTTGAAATTATAGGTTGATCTGACTTTCTTCCCATTAATGAAATAACTAAGAGAATTCGAAGAAGGACACACTTTTTCTGAATTTAATCATATGTAGGTTGTAACGAACCTCTAAAATATTGAATAATTATTTAATGGGAAACACGTAGATTGGTCATAAATTTAAGATTTCGTTTATATTAGTATTTCGAATTGATAATTCCGAATAATTATATTGTTGTTTAGGAAGATAGATAGTACCGGGCATTGACATCCGTGTGGTTTAAGTATCAGATTTGCATACGGTTCCATTCATAAGTCGCGTATATTTTGATTTCATTCAGAACCGTGCAAATTTTGTGTCATCAAAGGGTAACGAAATAGATGTAACCATAAAAACGGCACAAAATCGAGGAACTGGTGGACCATCATGAGCGCGAAATGAGCAAAAAAGGGCTCGGCTGGAGCTGGTGTAGGTGACTTGACCAACACCTCGATTGGTATAAAAGAACGCCTCACAAGCTTTAAATTTAATTCTTACGAACATAGCGAGCAAGCAACTAAAGTGTGAGTTAACTATTTGGACAGCCGAGATCAAAAAGTGAGTGTTTCGCCAGTTACAATTGAATTATTAGGTAATTTTGCTAATTGATGCATGAATAGCCGTTTTTAATAATACTCACATGACTATTTGTTTGTAAGGTTATAATAAGGAAATAGCCTGCTTGGACCGCTCTCTGCGATTATTGTTTCTGAGCTTCCTTGTGCTTCCCCCGGGTCGGGATAAATTATTATTACAGACAGAGTTAAATATTTATCTATGTTCAAGCTATAAATAAACTTATTATTGGGAAGTTCCCCGTTTATCTAAAATTACTTTCTGCAACAGCATTTAAGTAGTCAAGAAGTAACCAAGTATTAATTGCAATTAAAGCCTGCAATTCTAATACTATTCCGTCTGCCCTATTGATCCCTGGTTACTTACTTCACTGAGACTACCCTGGGACAAGTCTATCCATAGATAGCACAATAATATGCTTTGTGGTAAGGGCCCTAGCAGAAGCCCTTAGCGAGGAGTAAACCTTGGCAAAAATCTGGCACCCGAGAAACCAACATAAAAGTCAATCGGATTCAGATCTTTTAGACTTGAAGGAGTATTGAAGCCGTAGTGAGTAAAAATCGCCAAAAAGTAACAAGGTATGTCACAATGTCTATAAAGGGAATTACTATTAAAAAAATTAGGATACATACCAAAGGACCAGTTTTGAAACAAAAATCTTCAGGACTCTTCTTTGCCAGGCAATAATATCTCAACCTTGAATTGGGAATTCCATAATCCACAGGATTTAATAAAAATTCTTGGAATTTAAATCCTGATTGTTCTAAAGATTGAATTAAGAGTATTCTCATTTCTGATTCTTCAAATCCTTTGACATTCTCTATTAATAACTTATTTATACTGAGGTCAGGTAGTATGTTTAGTATGTGCAAAAATGAGATGCTCCGCTGGTCTGAACAATCATTTTGTAAACCATTTCTTGTGAATGGCTGACAAGGGGGTGACATTAACAAAGTATCAGCATTTAGTTTGTTTAAAAAATCGGGAGTCAAGGATTGTATGTTACGGCTTATGAATAGATTATTTGGAAAATTCTTCTTGTAGATTTCGCTGCAAGTGGGATTTATATCAACAGACAGCACAATCTCTCCACTCAATCCACTATCTGTAATTTTATTATTTTCATTTCCATCTTAAAAGGTATACAGCATCACTTTTACCTTTCAATGCTAAATGCATTCCACCTATTCCACAATATAACTCCAAAACCTTCATTCTTTAATTTAAAAGATGCTTTAAATAGAAAATTATATTTTAAATTTTGCAGCAGCTTAGATTAATGTATCACAGATCATCTATTTTCTATTTTATCGCTTCACGTTTGTAATATTTGTAAGATGTGTAAAGATGCACTATGATCTCTAGACATCTTATAAGGCATTTGTGTTATACAAATTGTTGCCTATTAATATAAGCTCTCAGATATAGGTTATGAAGTCTCTGATCGACAAGAAAAAGGAAAAATCAGTTTCATAGTTTCATTTTCGTACCACGTGTTTTGATTAAATTTGCTATTGGTTCTATGCACGGTCGTACATACAGTTCTGGGAACTCGAGGCTGTTTCCTATGTGAGAAGTAGGTCCGCTAAGCGTCGACTGTCGCGTAGTACCAAAAAGGGTGGCGCAGTAGTCGAAGAGTGTTCTCTGACATCATACGCCGTGTTCTCTGATAACTGTCATTCTTGAATTGTAAACACAAGGAATACCTGCGTTTTCAGAAACAAATTACGAAACCGTGCATTGTGCCGAAATGAAAAACGGGGTACAAAATTGTAAAGCAAGACATTTCTGTTTTTAAAGTGCCGAAAGATACGGAAATGCGAAAAAAGTGGATGCTTGCGATTCCGGATAGAAATCGTTCTAACGAGGTCTATTATGTGTGCGAGCATGTATAACGAAAAAGGGGAAGTTATTTTTAAGGTGAGTAATACATTTTGACAAGAGTAACAGTTCTATTCCTATAATAATAATCTTTATTTGAAATAGGTAGTCCTAATGTACATTTACAAAAAAAAAAAAGAAATAATTATACATGAAGTATATGATAAATTATTTCCTAATAGTGACTCAAACTAATAAATTTTGTTATGCTACAGAGAAAAATAAATAAAAATACTTAGCAACACTGCTTGCGATTCCGGAAAGAAATCGTGTTACCACTTCGATCCAAGCGCTAGCTAGTGGCTGAGCGAGGGACTACGAGTTTGGCGACGCGTAAGAGACCCATAGCAAACATACGAGTTCCCAGATCTGTATGTACCATCGACATATACATACTATGTCGATGGTATGTACGACCGTGGTTCTATCTGCGTGATTATTGACATTCATATAAAACCACGGTCGTATAGACAGGTCTGCAAACTCGAGGCTGTTTCCTATCTGAGCAGTGAGTCGCTTACGCGTCTAAGTGCGCGTAGTACCAAAAGTCGTCACGTAGGCACATAAAAGGCGTCACCACGGTCGTATGTATTCCTCTCTCAAATCAGAATAATAAATACAAGAACACATTTAATTGATAATTATTTTAATAATTTAAAAAAAGATAAGAATCTACACATCAGTTTGGTTAACTACACATAGTTGGCTTTCGAGTTCTCAACATGCTGCTCTTGAATTCGCTCAGTCCCCAGCCTAATGTTGGTTGATTCTGTCATAAAAAATATTATGTTTCTAAGATATATTTATGTTTTCCAAAATACCTTATCATATCAGTAGTTTTGATTTCATCGTTAGAATTACCAGGTTCGTCACAATTATCAGGTTCCATTGGCACATTGATTGAATCCTGTGAATAATAAATTTTTAATTAAGAGAATAAATTGAGTTCAATATTTTTGAAAGCACATCCCTCGCGATCCAAGCGCTAGCTGGTGGCTGAGCGAGGAACTACGACCGTGGGGACGCGTAAGCGACTCAGCTCAACCATAGAGTTTCCAGACCTATGTATACGACCGTATATGAAACATATGAAGCACTGCCACAGAAATAATTTCTATGGCCATTGAGTTACCCGATTACTTAAAACCATTGAACTATATACTAACGTGTATATAGTTCAATGTTTAAAACAGGACCATGTAGTTGGTTCCATCAATCGTGGATAGATGGCAATGGCTAATTCGGGCTAGTAGGTGCACAGAGTATACAATATACTGTAGAATAGCAGTAAACCACATTCGACATGTTACAGCCAGAAATGTTAACATCTCTCTGGTTCCAGCCCATGGACCATGTATTGAAATCGCTAATGTTTATATTGATTTGTTTAAAACTTATTCAAGGCTCACTAGCACTGGCACTATTTGAATTGCTCGACTTGTCCATTACAAAAATGTTGTCTATGTGAAAAACATTCATTATTGTTTTAGGTAATTACTTATCAACTTATTGGATCTATTTCTATGCATACATTTTTCTCAAAAACATATTTTTTTAGATTTAACTATGTTAATTCTCAGTATATTAAATCGATAGGTCATTTTATTCTTATAAGATATAGGTACTTAATAATTAAATATATAACATTAAATATATGAATACTGAATTGATAAACTATTTCAAAGTAAATTCAAGTTTGTGGAGACGCTGACATAAAATTATGGATGGCATCATTGAAAAGATATTTTAGAATAAATAGGCCATATTCAAATGAAGGCACTTGTTTATTTTCATACAGTGCTATTTGAAATTAATTTCCTACACTAAAAGAAAATTATATAAATTTATTTTATTTATATATTCTGAGCATAGAGTAAGCAAACTCGAATGTATAACTCAGTCGTCAAATTGAAATATAGTTAATATATTCCAAGCAAGACAATTGTTCGTTCCTTCAATTCATATACTCCTTACACATCCACTAGCTAATTAAGTCATTCTTCTGCTATCTACTCACAAAAAGAAATCAATTTGAATATAGTACAGGTGAAAGTAAAAATACTGTCTTAAATATTTTGTAGATCTGCAGGTACTGATATTTTGTTGTTCATAGCAAATTTTTTCAAGGCTTCAAACCGAGATCTTATACAGATTACCTCTTCCTTCATGTTTACTACATCATCTCGCATCTTTTCCATATCAGTCCATTCTTGAGTTTTTTCTGTTTCTAGTTCATCTTTTTGTTCAATCCTTTTAATTCGACAAGAAGCAGCATAACCTCTATTCTTCAGAGTTCTTCGTCTTTGTTTCATTCGCACTATGTCTTCCCTTGATAGTCCTCTCAATTTTAACTGTCTGTTTAAATCTCTTACAGATATAGTTACCAGTTCATCATCAGAAATATCCAGGATAGGTGCAGGTGATAATGGTGGCTACAAGACAGCACTAACTTAAATTCAATACAGATAATAACATGTTATGCATGACTTGATTTGTTGGTATTATGTTCAGCAGACAATGTTATCAAAGCAAGTCTGATAAATAGAGGATGACTAGCATATTTCATCTCTTTTAAAACTTGCTATATATTTAGAATACTGATTTAAGATTGCTGGTGAAACACTAGAGCGTTTGCATGCTATTTTTTAAACTACTTCAATGCAGACTACTATGTAAACAAAACCTACCAATGGTTTACGTTCCGATTTTTTTTGCTCATGTGGCATTTTGTTGACAAATATTAACTACTTGCAATTGAAAAGAAACGTATTTCTGATTTATTGATGTAAGAGCTTTGCATTTATGTTATCGTGAAACTGTCAATTCATGTTTATCGAGTTTATTCCATTGATCAACCTTCAACATACTGTCATGTCATGATGACTGACATAAAATAAAACTAATCATCAAGTTGCATGATTTTGTTGATGGTATTTGCTATACAGTGTGTACTATACTATGTTCTTTTGTACTTTCTGACAGACTGATAAACACTGAACATCTGCTAAATCTAAACATGAATATTTCTCTCTGTTGATGTCTATAGAGAAACACAAATATACTGTACAAAACAAAGTGCATTTATTCCACCGAACAATTATAATGTTTTAAATCTAGTGACATTTCCATGATATTACTGCTGATATATGTTAGATTAATTAACATCGCATTATATAATATATTATTATATTATCTAACCATTGAATATAAATCATCTATACTTTGCGTCCATATCGATTGGAGCAGCTTCATAAACATGCAAAAACCTTAGACTAGGCAACAAAAAGTCCATAATTCTAGTTAGGTATCTCATACCCGATACGATTTAGAGTGTGGAGTTCTTGACATGGCCCACAGGTCTTTCTGACTTGAGCCTAAAACCACCAATTGTGACTGATTTCACAAGAGACCATACTGCAGCTCCTAGCGGCGAGCGAATTACCTGTTGATATACCGAATTCAAAGGTTCAACCTGCTTCGGTGTTTCTGGCCGAGGTAGTTAAGTCCTCGGTATGCATTTTGCTTCCCGATTACGAAACTCCAAGCGGCAAGGTCGGTTTTTTGAGTTTTTATATATTTTTGGCAATATTAGGTCAGTAGGTTATTTGAAATGTGATTGATTAATTGATGTTCCTTCTTTGCACACATTTATTTTCTTTGCCCAATTTTCCAAATAGAAAGAAGTGCGAAAATGTAGTACGCTGACTTGTCAAATCAGCCACAATTGGTGCCTTTGGGCTCAATTGATCTTTCTGTGAATGATGAATTATGACGATATGATAATTACTATAAAAATGCGATGACAGTTATATTTTCGATATGTCAAATAACTTTCATCGCAAAATTTCAGTGTTTTGAATAATGGGCGCCAGAGACAATCAAGAGTTTAAACTTGCGTTGAGAGATATTGCGTCGCATGCACATAATTTAGAGAGTCCGTACGGTAAGTGAAATAATGGCTGTTATTTGTTCATTTGAGTAGATGAAATTTGATATAATGTTTATACGAACCTTATTGGTTTAAAATGAAAAATTAATTCTGTTTAATATACCTTGTTACTGGCGAATAGCCAATGGTTCAGCTCTAAACATTGACATCATCAGACAGAAATACAGTATGCTGTGAAACGGTGGACAGGTTTGTAGCGGTAAGCACATGCTCAAGTGTGTTAGGGTTACTTCATTGAAGTATAGCAGTGTAGTGAAGTTTTCTGCGTTTACGGCAATCTGTCTTGATTGAACGTAAAATAGAAAAGATATAGTTTCCAGAAACACTCTATATCCTCCATTGAAGAATTGGGTGAAATGTAGGCTGTTACTATTAGACAACGTTGTTCATTAATAATGCTTTCTGCGGTACAAATATCTCCACACGCTTCACTCCAACGAGGTCTAGTATAGACCTCGTTGCTTCACTCACTGCTGAAAGAACGCCAGCTACTGACAATTTCGTTATGGCTCCACCTCATCTACCACAAGCGCATGCGTGTGTCGATTTCCGCGTGACGATTTCGTCTAGTAGGATGCCTCTGTAAAAACGTATTCTACGTTAAAAATCCGTTCTGTAGTGATATGATATGATCAATTGTCTAAGGTTTATTCTGGAACTTCGTAGTACTACCGACTGAGCATGGTAGATTGCTCAGTTCCAGTATATTGCATAGGTGTACAAATTATACCACCGATGTTGTTCAATGGCTGCTTGCTTTTCTACCATTCAGTGCTGGATTATAGCATAAGCTTGACTAAGCTATAGCTTAGAGCCCCGACATTTTGGGGGCCCCGCGGAAATTGTAAAAATTAAAAAACTAATGACAATTTTTCTGGGAAAAAATAACGAAGTAAAGAAATTACTGGAATATAAAAGTTTGCGTATGCCTAACGACTGGTAATATCTAAAAGTAGTCAAGAATTAGTTGATTTTGTTTTAAAGGCGAATAAGTTTCCAAAAGTGCAATTGTAAAAGTGATTAATGTAGTTACGCATTGTATATTATGTCAAATTAAGAAGACGTACTAATAGTGTAAATATTCATTTATGTACTTATTTTCCTGGAAATAACCTTCCCTATGATTTAGAGCATTATATTACTCTACAAATTATTTTATTCTATGAATAAAGAGTAATTAAAAAAAAGGGGGGGGGGAGGGGCCCCCAAAATCTGTTGTCCTTAGGGCCCCTCATAGTGTTAATCCGGCCCTGCTACCATTATGAAGCTTTCTCACCAATTTGCACCAACATGAAATGAATCAATAAAATCCTTCATTTTGCTCAAAATCTGTACTGATTTTATTTGTAAAATACAAGATATTCAGATGGTCTTTTTCCTATTTAAACTATATAAGTAGTGGAGAAAGAACAGCGTTGAATCACTTTGCCATTGAAATTATATTATTAGAATATTCGTTTTCTGATATCACTTGTTTATAATATTGCAGTTTAAACGATTGTTTATTCAATTTCGGTGCAACCGGAAGTGGGAGGACTTGAAGAGTGGCACATTATCTGTATTCACTAATTCGAAAAGTTGTCTTCGGAATATGAAAAAAAAAATTATAGTTTTTCACATGTATGTACTCCAAAATCGTTTTTCAGATAGGGTGAGATTGACACAATGGATAAGGAAGCTCATCTCATTACCAGATGACAATTTAGAAACTAGTAAGATAAGAAATGAATATGCTCAGTTGTTAAGAATTCAAATAAAGAACAAAATTGTACATGGACCATTTACTGCACCACCTCCAGAAACTTCAGGATTGAAATCTCTTCCAGAATGTTTAGGAACATTGATGGGACAGCAGGTAGAATTATATTTCAACTCACAATTGAAAGCATATTAATATAGATTTTATTCACAAAGTTATCCTACTGAAAATAACACTTACCTTTCTACGTCTATTTGTAGATGCAAAACCCGAAAAGACTTATTGGTAAAAAATATTTAATTTTCAACGCGCTTCTATAGAAGTCTTTTCAATTCCTGTTTTTTTTTATTTTTACGGCAGCCGGGTCTTTAAATTTTGATTGTATCGTTGTTTTGTTTACTGTGATTTAGAACCTATGACAAACTTCACTATACGCTGAAACCTAAGTGGAGGACATTCACAAAATAAATAAAAAGATCTAGCAATCTGCAGAAAATTGATTTTCTTATTAATGAAATGGGCTAAAGAATATATAGATAGAAATGTTTACTGAAATGAAGAGTTTATTTTAAATCTTTAGATCGAAAATAATTCCGTAATTTTGTAGGTACCACTACTTCCAAGAACAGGCCCAATTCAGCCAATATTGCACCATAAATCCCCTGATGGAAGAGCTTACATTTCAGCCAAACAAATACCAGGTGGAGGCGTGTTTTGCTACATGGCTGTAAGCCCAGATAGATTAGATTGTAAATAAAACCATTCTCAGAATGTATCTTCAGCTTTGAATTTGTAAAACATTAAACTTAGATAAGAAAGAATATTTTTTCTTCCATTCAATTTAGCTGTCTAGAGAGTTAATTTGTCACGTGACCGACTCAGGCCGACTCTACTACTCGAAGCCCATTGTATCCAAAAAATTTTTTAATATATAAATTGGATCAATCGACTTATTTTGACTTCTACAATGTGATAGTTTTATTTCCCAGCAATTTTGGGACAACCTGTATATAACAAATGTAAAATTTCGGAAATAAAATTCTATTTTAATGCGAAAATGTTATCTAGGAGGGTTTGAGGTCCCTGATTGGGAATCTGACATTAACAATTAAAATTTTAAAATTGGAGATGCAATGTGGCCATATTTTTGGGCTAAAAATGCGATTTACGGCCGAAGTATGACAAATTACAAGAATATAAAAAGAGTAATACAAAGTTTCCCCTAAGAAAATATAATTTGCAACCCATATTTTTTGATAATTTCATCCACTATTCGAATAACAAACCACACTGTGAAATATAATGTTTTAAAATAATTGTATTAGTTTAAATTCATTATATAATCAAGATTGGTATATTGTATCTAAATAAAAATATAATACATCGAGTCAACCCTTAAATTCCAAATTTTTCGGAAAACGCAGAATTTTTGCGCGTTATATGTTTAGTGTTTTAAAAATTCAAACCGATACCAATAGCTCAGATTTAAGGGAATCATTTGCATTTTTTTTGTCCGAGTAGAGCGAGTATTTTTCGGATAATGCACCGAAAATCGAGAACATTTTTTCAAAATGTTGACTTGTCTTATCTATTGATACTTTTTCAATTCTCTATTTGCCATGTTAAGTTTTTAAACAGAATTAATAAGCCATTTCGGCAAATAGGGATGGGTGACGAATTTAAATGAATGTGTAATTTTATTTTCTGCAAAAAAATAAAATCTTTAGCTGTTGATATTAAAATCTACAATAATCTTTAGAACATAATTATTATTTTCATTGAAAAGAATTAAAAAACCCAAATGCTGTTTCGGAAGTTTTAAATTGACTTAAATTTTTCTTATTGAATTTTGAATGAACTCAATTTGGCAACACGGTGGCGAAAATTTTGTTCCCTTCCTCAATCATTTCATTCCCAATATCGTTTTCACCATGGAAGCTGAATCGAAAGGTTCACTCCCGTTCCTAGATATACTAGTTAGTCGACAGACTAACGGTACTTTAGAACAGTGGCGGCTCGTGAACTTTTTAAGAGAGGAGGCTGGACATAAAACGTTTTTTTTTTAAATATACTCTACTCAGCCAATTAATTTAACCTTTGCACAGCGGCCGTACCAGCTACTTCAGTGACAAAATTAATTGTTGCCCAGCAAGAACCAACGTGGAGGTGTAGTTTCTCTTGACAAACAATTTTTTTGATCGTTTTTTTTCTTTTGGATTTTTGATATTTTTTCTTTTTTTTGGAATTTTTCATATTTTGTTTTTTTTTATTAATTTTATTAACTTTTTTTATATATTAACGGAATTCTACGGTCTTTAGTTTGCGAATGCGAAAAATGATCAATAATATTATCATGAAATGTATCATTTTGTTTTAAGTGTTTTACTAAATCTTTTTCAATAGATATCAAACTAACATTGTATAAACGATTTTGGCCCATTGTATTTCGCATGTAAGTTTTAATTCGTTTGAGAGTAGAAAATGATCTCTCCACCGATGCCGACGTGACAGGAATGGTGACTGTCAAACAAAGTAGTTTATAAAACTGTCTATCATATATTTTATCATATCGGCGTGACTGTCGTGCTGGCCTAAAATATCTTTATCCGAGTATATAACGCATAATTCATTGTGCAGTGTTATTTTATCAAAAAATTTATATTTTAGAACCAAGTTATCTAAAATTGTATTGGGAAACTCTTTTGAAAAAGATTCGAAAAATCTTCTATTCGTCAAGTCGAAAAACTTCAATTCATGTAAATCGGAAAATCGAATCTCAATTTGACCTTTAACAGTATCTAAAATTTCATAAAAAAGTTGTTTATAATGTAGTTTCTTGTCTACCAAATTATATGTTTTCCTCCTTTTCGCGGGAGGAGCATCATCAGTTGAAAAATTTTCAAATGAAATTCTGTATTACGGAAACTTGAAATTTTATCAATGACATGTTTCAAACGATCTCTTGAATAAATTATATCAGTGAATTTATATTGTAAAATTTGAAAAACAAGATCAGTTTGTTCAAATATTAATTTAAAAGTATCAAGAAAAAACAAAAATTTTTAATTTTCTAAATAAGATTTTAAACCAACAGCAGCATTTAATGAAACCCAAGTGCCCCTAACAAGAAGTTGAATAGCCTGTCATCAGTCATCACTAATCCTTTCAAATCCGGTAAAGGCCGTCTATTTAAAAAAAACACTTTTCTGTCATATGTTAATCCACTAAATGGATTTTCTAAAAAGTCAGCAACTAAATCACTACTCATTTTAACGTTTAATAATTTACCGAACAGACAAATTCTAATCTAACCTTACTTCGCGTCGCGTGGCGTGACTTAATAGCAACCCATAAACAAGAACTGACGCAGCACGTGTCGCAGCAAGTATCGTATTTCATACGACTGACCGACTGCGAACGAGAGGCTAGCCTACAGAGAACGTTGCAATTCTAGTGTTTCACTTAACGTAGAGCAATTGGACTGGTTAGAAAAACGGCAACTGTGTTGCACACGTATTTAGCGTTTGAGATATATAGAGAATCTAGCCTCTGGGCACTGTTCCAGATTAAAAATAACTACTACTGAGAACGGGGAATTAATTGAAAAAAGCTCCTGCCCCCCTGCTTGCTTTATCCACTGCCTATCTTCCATATATTGAAAATATAACAGATCGAATTTCCTAAATCCTTGAAAAAACATAATATTTTGATTCGGTTTTCCACACTTCCAAAACTATCTCAGTTTCACAAACCTATCAAACATTCCCTTCCTCCTCTTCATTTAGAAAGTGTTTATAGCATTCCCTATTCTTGCGGTGAAGTCTGCATTGGTGAAACAGGTCGTACAGTAGCTACTCGTGTAAAAGAACATGAGCGCTGTACAAGGTCGTGCTATTGTGCCGCGGAATCAACCCAGAAGCCAAGATTTTTGATGAAACTTTCTTTGTCAAATAGAAAGTTCGATTCGGAAAAATAGGTACGCAATCTTGAACATGTTTTGGAAGTTCTCTAGGAAACAAAAGTACAGGTTCTTACCGTTTTGTTATCTTGTCTTCACTATGTTTACAACATACATATGGATTTTTATTGGGAATGAAAGAATCTCTTATCCATTTTTGTTCCAAGCTCTCGTCTTGAGGAAAGCAAACGTTCAATAATAAGTCTTATCACAATTACTGGCATAATTACTATTGCAATTAGGTACACAATACAAAGGCATTCTGAGATAAAATAATACAAAATAAAAAAAATTGTCAACCAAACTGATGAAAACACACGGATATCAATCTTTGGCACTTTCCGACCTAGTTTCTAGATGTACTAATATAAAACAAACCAATGTATCTCATAAAATCAACATGGATGACTAAAACTAAGAAAGACTTGAAATAGCTCGCTATTTTAAATTGTCACACTATAAAACTCTATTCATTCTCTTAAACTATACTTTGATAATGGTTTACACCGCAAATGAATTCAATTAACTCTTAATTTTCAGTATAATAAGCTCGAAAATATTCACCGGCTATAACTGACAGAAGAAATTCTTCACTGAACATGTTTCGCACGCATAATCTAGGCCTGAGTCGGCCTTGTCACACGAGTCACATGGTCAAGGTGTTGGCCTATAGTAGAGATGACTATGATTCTACTAGGGTGCTTCTTCACAACATAAATGGTTACATTGATATTAATTTATTTATTGGTTAAATAACAGCTTTGAAAATGTAAATGATAAATATTACATAAAAAGCGGTAATACTTATAAATATATAAAGGTAAATTAGTATTTAAATTCTTATAAAATTGCAATACTGGAAAAGCTGCATTTAATCAAAATTCCTACGTATAAAGCATAAAAACGAAATATAACATTAACGTGGATTTCTATATATCATAATATACATATCTATACAAATGCAAAATGTTTTATTGAAGATAAATTAGTCAAAGGAAATTAATTCTGCAGTTTGTGCCTCTCCATTTAGTTGTTGCATTTGTGGACTAGCAGGTGGCGCCCCTGGTTGTTGGTAATGTTGGGGTGGCAACCCTTGACCCATCATACCTATGTATAAACCGTAAAATATTGTATTACTATAAAAATCATTGTACAAAATAAATTATACAATTAGTTAGTATCTACTGATGACAACATGGAAATAAGAATTACATTAGGACATAGGCAACACATCTTCTTAGCTATGTAGAAGAGTAACGTAGATTAAGTATATGGTGATATGACGTGATAAATAACTTAGGATAAAGCGGGCTCCACACCATGTGGCGAACTATACGATCGTCGGTAGTGCGTGAAGATTGCTGAACTTGATGGGGCACACTATACGCAGAATCTCCATACAAATGCGGTATGGCATTCGTTTACCGGAAATATACACGAACGTAGAAAGGATGCATTGAAACATTCTATTTTGAAATTGGACAGTTTGCCATATGAAAAACAATGACGATATGATTATTGCTGCAACTATCCTTCAATATTAGCTTCGGCTGTTCGAAAAAAAAATTAAATCTAGGAGAAAGAACTTCGGTCTCTAGCTTCAAAATGAATGGGTGAACAAGCTAAGTTCGTCTCGTTCACCAGCAATCGCTCGTGGTACAATAACGGATTTTCGATCATCACCAACCATGGCAATCTCTGTAGAAATGGGAGAAATCGCTGCTACGCTGTTATAGAGGTCAATGCATTCGGAAGTGTGACATCACCAATCAGACGAATCTGGGCTTTGTAGGCCATGAGGAGCTGCTGGGGTACGGAATACAAAACCAAGTTTCTGTGAAACAGTTTTTGCAATGGACCTATGAGAGGGTGCTGTTGGTGGCTATTGAGAACTTCAAAGGAATACTTGTACTATCAGATTAGGAATTGTGGAATCAGTTTCCTGGAGAAAATACTCGCTCAAGGTTTGGTAGAATCAAAGTACTAAATTGTCATCCACATTTTAAAATTCTCGCCATATCTTCTTCATTACATCGTCTTGCAACTCTGACTTCATTGGATGAGATATGGGCCAGTCAATAAAGGGTCAAATATCGACGAAAATAGTTTTTTGAAGTTAACGCCATTTTATGGTCGAGTCTAATGCAAAAGGGGGAACTGAAAACGATGATGAAATTAAAAATTGTCTAAAGTTTGTGCTATTGTTTATATTTGCGTTTTAGTTGCAAAATTATCGAAAAATGGGTATAAAACAAAAAGTATTCGAGATAATCTCGAAAAATATAAGCAATTGTGTCACGAAACAAATATGGAGTAATCTATGGCCAAAATGTTGTTCGAGACGTGCTTTACGAAATGATTAAGCAAATATAATTGGAGAAAAAAATTTGTTAATAACAATTTATTAAAAAAAAAACAAATACATAAATTGGTCTTAAGCGACGTGTTTTGATAATATCAATATCTATCACCATGCAAAATTTGATATGATTGTTTCAAATAGTTTTGGTTTTATACGCATTTGTCGATCATTCCGCAATTAAAACGCAGATGTAAGCAATGACAATTTTTAACTTCACAATCGTTTTCAGTGCCACTTTTTGCATAAGAATCGACGAAAAGATCGCTTTCGCCTTGAAAAATCTATTTTGAAAGATATATTTGACTGGCTTAATACGGGCTAAAATAGAAAGCGATAGGCAATGAACCATCATCCGTAAAATATAGAAGGTCACTTCCAACAGATCGTTAATATAGAGCTGAAAAAAGTAGACACCCAGGCAGATCCATAATGCAAACCAACATTGACAGTTATTGTATCAGAGGAGACCGTGTCAACACCACATGGAGAGAAAACTCGATAATACGACAAAGTTGGGGCGGCAAACCATATGACGGGAGTTTACCAAGAAGGCTTTGGTGCGAGACTTGGTCAAATGCTTTGGTGTTACGTAGGCAAGCGGGTTTCCTGTTGATCTCTGGTGCCGAAAGCCATACGCCGGTCATTCACGATTTTGGAACTCCCTAGATATTTATTGCTTCTCCGTAACTTCAGAGATCACATATAGCAGTGCACACCAAGTTAATCTACCAATCATGACATGTGACCCGATATGGATGAACCCTAAGCCCTGGCGATCCTAACCTCGCACTATTGTAACCACCCAGGTTCTATTTCGTCTTCACTTCCATTTAAATCCACAAGATCCCGTTCCTAGTCGAATAACAACTAAAAAGTTGGGTACACAAGTTTCGCAGCTCTGCTTCATGTGCCGTTCTTTTTTTAGAAAAATGGCTCGACAGTTTCTGTTACAACACAACGTTATCAAAGGTGTCATTTCAAAATTTGGGGGTTTCAATTGGCCGGCACGGTAGCCGGCTCAGCTGCGATTGACATAAAATCAAATTTTGGATCAACTGAAACATAATACTCGGACAGACAATAACGCAAACCTAATTAAAACTAGAGGGCTAAAAAATGATTAATTTTTTAAAAATAAGTAGAAATATCTTCGTTACATTTTATTCATTTTTTAGCCACGCGTTTGTATCTGAAAATTACAGGTTTTATGTAAGAAATCCTAATTTCTAAAATGTTACAATTACTGGCTTGTAGTGATTTAGAAAATATTTTTTTGTGACTAAACCGTTTGCCCATCTAAAATTTTGTAAGAGAGTAAATAGCCTTTAAATAAATGTGACTATCCATACAACAAAGGTACTGAATATACAGGGGGTTACAAATAATATGGGAGTATAATTTATTGTGATCAAGTTTTTAAGCATCCTGTAATTTTCGAAATTAGGGTTTCTTCTATAAATAGCTGTAATTTACAAAATGCGTGGCTAAAAAATTTATAAAATCTAACAAAGATTATTCGACTTATTTGAAAAAATGTAAAAAAAAAGTATCATTTAGAAGTCCTCTAGCGCCCAAACTAAGTAACTTTGTATATAGGTAAGTTGAGTTAAATCATCATATTTTTTGGCCAAGAAACTTGTGGTCCTCTATTGTACACGCCATTTCCGGACACCCGGTAGAATGAATTAACTTTGAAAGTGGATAATCCATTCTGCCTAACTTTGTAATAACAAGTACCTACAACTCAAATGGCAAAAGGATGTAAAGGAAGATGCTAGAGTTGACAGCTATTTCGTCTTGCTGGGTCTCGTCAGAACTGTTGAGGCAAGCTTGTGCCTATCCTTCGTAGCATTTTTACATTTTGAGTAATTTCTCTGGTTTAATCCTTTATTCGCGCAAATAAAAAATTAGTGTATGTGCATGTTGAGGCGAGTTTAATTGAGTATCACGCCACTGCCCAAAAGAGGTCTGGTCTAACACGTCCAGTGGTTTGAGCTGCTGGACAAACATCGTAAAAAATGTTCGGGACCAAAGTAAGAATTCGTGGAATGCAACAATAAAAAGCATCACATCTGATTGTGCCCCAAGAATAAATATAAGTCATGTTGACAATTATGTAGCGAAAAATCAGAAAGGCGTACTCAGGAACTCACATTTATTGCATTTTGAGTCAGTCTGCCGCCAACCATGTCCTGCAATTGTTTCAAATTAAAACTAAACTGGTTTGGGAATGTTTTCGACAGATCCTCAATAACAGGCCGGCTAACCGAGTTCGATCTCAATTCGAAGAAGACTCCTCTGACGTTTTGTCCACTAGTTTTTTTTTGGCTCCTAAAAGATGTGAACTATATAAAAACTTCAACCAATTGAACGTTTCCACGTTTGGAACTCTTCATATAATCAAAAGTATAACCTCTATTTCTATTGATTGATTCATTGCTTAGTTCTTGTAATTTTGCAAAGTTCAACGATTCCCATGATGAATGATTCAAGGAACCAGCTCTGTAATGTACGAAAAAAGGGTTCATGTTCATGGAAACTTATCAAATGCTGGACCCACCTTACAGTAAAAAGTATTTACACCATAGTATTGACGACGATGATCTTCCCTCCGAGAAGTCATCAATGTTAACGTTTTTCATGTTGAAACAAAGAACCATTTGGTGAGCTCAAATAGAATGTTAACAGTGAGGAAATTGGCAAAGGAGTTTACGGAATTAATTCCGTTACACCATGAAAAAACCGTTACTCGCTTAATAACTGAAGAGTTATCTAAAAAGGTTCTACGAGAGCAAGGTGAAAAACTGAAAAATGGAACAAGAAATGATTTATTTGGTCAAAACTTATTTTATTTCTCAACATAATCTCCTTGTAGCCCGATACACTTCGTCAAACGTTTTTCTAATTGTTCGATTCCTTCCAAATAAGCATCCTTCAAAAAAGGCGTTTGTTTCAGTGATGACCTCATCGTTGGAGTCAAATCTCTTTCCGCCGAGCCATTTCTTCAAGTGTGGAAATAGATAAAGATCGCAGGGGGGCAAATCTGGAGAATATGATGGATGACGAACCAATTCGTAGCGCAATTCATGCAATTTTGCCATTGGGACTGCGGACATGTGCGCTGATGCGTTGTCCTGGTGGAAGAACACTTTTTTCTGGGTCAAATGCCGCCGCATTCGCTTCAAATCGACGTCAAATCGATCCAACAGCTCTGCATAATATACGCCGGTGATCGTTTTGCCCTTTTCAAGTTAATCGATATGGACGATACCGTATGCATTTTGGCCTTTTTCGACTTCGATTCGCCAGGAATGTTCTTTGGTTTCTGGAGTGTTGCGTTGGATCAATGTTTTGTCCACGGTTACGAAACAGCGTAAAAAGTCCTTATCGTGCTTGAACATCGCCAAACACTCCTTTGAAGTTGTCACACGGTCGCGCTTATTGTCAACAGAGAACAAATGCATCTGGCTCTTTTTCATATTCAAAAAATTTATGCAAAATGTTCCGGTTCGGTTGAGATGTCCATAACCTTAGCAATCTCGTGCACTTTAACTTGCCGATCGTCCAATACCACCACCACCAATACCATGAATTTTATAGACAATTTCTGGCGTTGTAACCTCAATTAGACGACCAGAACGTACGGCATCCTCTGTGGTCATACTACCACAACGAAAAAATAGTAAATCATTTGTGAATTGTGCCAATCGATGGTGAAGAGTTCCCATAATGTTTAAGAAACGATGCTTTGGTTTGCGTAATGCAAACTAGTTAAAGATGGTACATCACAAATGTCACATGGGATTTTCTATTGTCGCGCCATCTGTTCAATTTTTCAGGGACTTTTCACCTTGCCGTATATTCCAAATTTTTGTAGTCTAAATAGGTTCTAATAAACTTTAAAGGAGTTCACACTGTGGATACCCTACAACACTATAAATATGAAATATCCACCCTTATCCACTAAAAATATTTATAGTGGATAAGGGTGAATATTTTTTATTTATAGTAAATAGGTTCTCCTGAAACCCAATCTTTTAGTCGTGATTTTGAATATTTTCAACGACCCTCAGAAGGCTCGAATTTGACAATGAGTAAAAAGGTTCCATCTCGAGGGTAATGGCGGCATCAAAGCTGGTTTCACCTCTTACTCAGTTATTGAACAGCATCAAAACTCCATCCTCCTTGCTGGATGAAACTATACCATTTGCAGAAGAGGCTAAATAGTACGTTGTATTTGGGAAAAACATTAGAAAAACGTTCTGTGGATCTATAGAGCTTAGCGATTTTTTTTGCATTCACTTAAGGAAGTATTTGGCAACTTTGTTATATGCGTTTGAGTGGGGCGTTTGATGCACAACTTTTTTAAATGCATTTTACTGCACTTTTGAATGCACTCTCTGAATATTGCTTGCATTTGCTTGAAAACTTGTAGTTGTGGGTTTTCAAGGTCCCTGATTGTGAATCTGAAGGCGGGACACAAAATGCCGCGGCTTATTGCGGCTTTGCCGCAGACGTAAGATCGAATCCACCAAACTGGGCAGATGTGCCGGCTTGCGCTTGCAGAATGCACAGAGTTGTTGTTCTTCATAGGGAAATGTTTGACGGCGACGAAATTTTGTTGTTAGGTTATATGGCCTTGAAAATTATTACCAAGAAAAAAAAGAAGAAACACAGGTTTTGGGTACGGCCTAGTTTAAACAAAAATCTTCAAAAAACTGAGAGTAAACTATCAAGTGATTTAAAAAGTGATGATTGTGGTTTAGTGCCTGGCCGTCATACTATCAGAAGCTCTTTTCAGAATTTTGTTACAATGAGTGCAACAGATTTTGAGGACGTAATTTGCTTAATTGGACCTCAAATTGCTAAACGCAACACAAATTACAGAAATGCTATACCAGTTGCAGATCGATTGGCAGTAACACCCACCGCGGGCTGAAATTCTTTTGATATTTACCGACATTTGCCCGCTGCCAAAATTATGCCGCCGGCCTAGCCCAGTTTGGTGGAGTCCCGCCTTGACATCGAAATGATTAAAAAATATCTAGGTTGCATTTAAAAATGCACTTTTTTCTTAATTTCTTCTTTAATATTTTCTCAAATCAGTTGGTGCCTCGAGGTCGCTGATTACATAATTAAATGCAATTTATGTTGCACTATTGGTTGCACTTTTTTAATATTACATGAAATTAGTTGAAAATTGGTTAGTTAGTTAGTTAGTTAGTTAGTTCAGTTAGTTAGTGATATATGGAGGGTTTACGAAGTCGCTGTTTACGAATCTGTAGTCAAAGTTATTAGAAAAATGATAGATTCCATAATAAAATGCATTTAAGGTGCATTATTGTACTACTCCAAACCTTTTGTTGTTGACGTGGCACTTACACGCCTAGCGGTTCTAGGTTCTTTTTGATA
Organism: Endomychus coccineus; assembly: GCA_958510875.1. Classification (NCBI taxonomy): domain Eukaryota; kingdom Metazoa; phylum Arthropoda; class Insecta; order Coleoptera; family Endomychidae; genus Endomychus; species Endomychus coccineus. Next base: position 111,347,118 of record OY294070.1, on the reverse strand, counting down.
CATTTTTTCCAAACAAATATTCATCACAAATAAGCTAAATTCTGGAGTATGCCGAATCGCTTTACGGTAAATTAATGTTATTTCCTTTCAAAGCTAACAAAATCTCAGAATCAATGTAATGCATATCCTTCATTAAGGGTTCCTCAAGTTTATATTTAAATCCTGTGGTAATAAATACCAAAATGCGAGGAATTATCGTATTATTCAGAGCAGCGCTGGTACCCGAGGCGATCTAACTCTGTGACGTCACGATTATCTGTTTCCCGCCTGTAATTTTTAGAGTGCAACGATCCAGGTTAGATGATGCGGAAAATTATATATGGGAGAAAACGGCTTTGGATACTTGTGTAAATTATGAAATCTATATATACCATTCTGAATTGGGAAAAGAAACAATTATGATTCAAAGTTCATTAGACTAATTTGTAAGGCTTTTTCTTGAAGACTGATGAGTTGTCAAAATCGTAGATGAAACCTTTTTAGAGGGAGCCATTCTTCAAGAGTTTGAGTGTGTCAAGAACGAACGAAACTTTGTTAGAAGGATCTTAGTTAAATTTTGTACATTGCATGCAGTAAAGTTCCTTTTGGTGGTACAATTAAATGCAAGCCAGTTTCGAATAAAGGTTATTTGAAAATAATGTACGAAAAATGGGCACACTATTTGACTCCAGAAATAATAATATTACTTGTACTTGTTTCCCCTACCTTGATTTTGCATGTTGCGGTTCTGTAATCCAGGTTGACCCACATTCATCGCTGATGTCGGAGGCCCTACATTCATTCCCGATCCTGTAGGTCCTCCAATTCCTGCTCCTTGAGGGGCGACATTCATTCCAGGCCCAGGCGGTCCTACGTTCATCCCTGATCCGGTTGGTCCTAAGTTCATTCCCGTTCCAGGTGGTCCCAGATTCATGCCGGATCCAGAATTGATGCCATGCTGCGAGAAGGACTGGTTCATTTGTTGTTGCGGGAGGCCCTGCTGCGACATGTTCATGGCTGGATTCGAACTTGGTTGCGGTAATGGGGGAAATCCAGGTGGTGGCATTTGGTGAGGGATTTGTTGCATACTCCCTAAAACAGGTGGAAACATATGATACAATATCCTTTCGTCTTAATCGTTTCGATCAGAAGGGATTACAGTGGCGGCTGGTACTGAAGGGCACAAGGACACGTGCCCACCCCACCACCAACGTGCTTACCCAACCACCAAGATAAACACAGAAAAAAATTCGCATGTAATTCAGTGCGCTATTTTATTAAGCGCGGCAGGCGCATGCAATGCTAACGCTCAAAACTATGTTCCGGGGAACGTTCAGAAGTGTACCGGTTTTAAGTATGATTCGGCTGACTACGATTATCTTCGCACAAAGCAGCGCATCTCCAGTAAACGTCTTGCCTTCATAGTGTACAGTGTGTGAATTCAATTTGAAGTTAATTGTGTGCTAAATCTTAAAAGCTTTTAATTAAAAAGAAAGGAAGGCCTAATCCTGATCTTCAAATAAACTACACTTCCACAAATAAAACCCGAACTTACAATAGAGTATTCGACAAGAATATCTATGGAACATACGAGTGGTTGTGCGTATGTCCAGTAACAAATAAACCATTTTGTTTCATGTGTTCAATTTATAAGAAAGAGGTTAGTGTGTGGAATGAACAAGGGTTGAATGATTTAAAACACATCGCAGAGGGCTCCAGGGACCCGGAAACACCCCCAGGTAATTTGCAGAGCATTGCGAGTGTCATAGTCGTGATCGGCGACTTTGAAAACCCCCGAGCTCGAATTTGTTACATTTAATGAAGAAAAATTAACAAATTCCTAGAAAATGGCGTAGATGAACATGGCTTCACAGAAACACCCCAGGTAATTAGCAGAACATTTTGAGTATCATACTCGGTGATCGGCGACAATAAAAACCTCCGAGGGCTAGAATTTGTTACGTTTTATGAAGAAAAATTAACAAATTCCTAGAAGATGACGTTGATACAGAGGGCCCCAGGGACCCGAGAACACGCCAAGATAATTTGCAGAACATTGCGAGTGTCATAGTCGTGATCGGCGACTTTGAAAACCCCCGAGCTCGAATTTGTTACATTTAATGAAGAAAAATTAACAAATTCCTAGAAGATGGCGTAGATAAACAGGGCTCCAGAGACCCGGAAACACCCCAGGTAATTTGCAGAGCATTGTGAGTATCATACTCGTGATAGGCGACAAAAAAAAACCCCGAGAGGTAGAATTTGTTACGTTTTATGAAGAAAAATTAACAAATTCCTAGAGGATGACGATGATACAAAGGTCCTCAGGGACCCGGGAACACGCCAAGATAATTTGCAGAACATTGTGTGTGTCTTAGTCGTGATTGGCGACTCCCGAGAGCTAGAATTTGTTACATTTAATTAAGAAAAATTAACAAATTCCTAGAAGATGACGTGGTTACCCGGACTCAGGGTACACCAGGTATTGCAGAAGATTTTTCACGTCGTAATCATCACCAGCAACCTTTATGTCACCTCTCGAACAGTTAACAAACATTAAAAATATTTTTTTTTAAATTAAGTCAGTATGCCCGGATACCCCGGGGGAGGTACAAGGGGACATCAGGAAATTTTCTCGATAGCATATTCGTATTCAGCGACCCCAAAAACCCCCGGGAAATCAATTAGAGTCCGTTTTTTTATTCACCTCAAAAAGTGCACTCGAAAAATGCAATTTTTTGGCCGTAGAAATGCAATAATTTTTTACGCAAAAAAAAAATACCGGACAAATTTTCTAAATCACATTCTGAATCGAATGCAGAAAACCGCATCTCAATCCATCCAACTGCGCCAAGTTTGGAAGGTTTTGGTGCTTTACGAGTATTTTCTCGACTAGCTAGGAAAAGACAAAAAACGACAGCTGGAGACAACAGAGCTGTTACTGCAAAGGAAGTATGTGGCACTATTTCATGCCTAATTAGCGACCGATTTGATTTTAAGGATCACTTAAGTGCAGCAATATTATTTGATTCTCAAAACATTAAAACTTATACACATGCATTTCCACAAAAACATTTTGATGAAATTGTGAAATCTTATTCTATGTTGGACCGTGTAAAATTTTAACTTATGAGCGCGATGACATGTGGGACGTAGGTGGTATCTTGTCAATTTTAGTGTTTATAAAACATAAAACAGCCTAAAAAAGGTTTTGACGGAAATATACAAGCTGTTGAATATTATTTGTACAACACCCATATCGACAGCAGAATGTGAACTATGTTTTTCCACCCTCAAACGCATTAAAACTTTTCTGAGAAGCACAATGTCAGATTATCGACTGAACGCATTGGCGGTCCTATCAATAGAAAAGAAGTTCGTCCAGTCTATTCCGGATTTTGACAACAAAGTCATAGACGTTTTTTCCAGCATGAAAAATAGGAGAATGGATTTTATGTACAAAAAATAGGTAAGTTTTTTCTTATGTCCACCCTCTTTCATAACTCACGAGCCGCCACTGAGAGATAACAATAACATCAACACTAATTATTATTAATTCTTACCTTGATTGGGACCCATATGACCTAACTGGGGCGGGGCACTTTGGGGAGGCATTCCAGGAATACCTCCTTGCTGTACGGTCTGCGAGTACGACATATAGGGTGCACTGTTTGGCGGATACTGCTGAACGTTGGGAACCATATATCCCATGCTCATCATTTGCGGCCCCATCAAATATTGTTGCTTTTGTTGTTCTTGTCTCATTTGCATTTCCCGCTCTTGCTCTTGTATCCTCTGCAGAGCCAACTGTCTTTGGTATTGCAGATATTCCTGTTTCTTCTTGCGCATAATATCCAATTTGTGCGCCATTTGTAATTGCCGCAGTCGTTCCGCTTCTTCGGCTTCCCTTCGCAATTTATCGCGATGTTCTTCTCGCAAAGCGTCGAGAGCAGCTCTCGCATCTTTCACTTGGGTCAATTTGTCTTGCAGTCTTTCGTAGTGGAGCCTGCTATCGTCATGCTGCTGAATGTAATTTAATAGTTTGGAATGCATTGCAGTTATGTTCATGAACAGTGTTTGGACGCTGGTATCGTTCGCTATGGATCTTCCCCTACTGGAATTGCTCTTCATGCGGTTAATGAAAATTTCAACTTGAGAACGTAGAGTACTGATGAAGGCTTCGAGTTCATTGTCGGCCACACCGTTTTCTTTCAGTTTGTATTTCGGTTCAATGGTCAAAACTGGGGGAGTGGGGATCGGAGCTGAAGGGCTGGTTGGACGAATTATGTCATTGGACGCGGTGGAAGTACGAGATTCCCAATAAGAACGGTTTAGGTACTTTGCAAGCTCGGGATTATCAGCTTCCTCTTCAATCAGGGCAGCCGGCGGAGGCTCCACAGATAGAGATTCTGTAAAAGAATAGACCATAACAACATGGCAAGCAATATATATATTGATGACTTACCTTTCACAGCGACATGTGCTGTTACAACGGAAGCTTTCGGCTTTGTCTTCTCTTTTGCTTCAGCTTCAGACTGACTAAGAGCTAGGGCAAGTTGTAACTCCTCTTCCTCACGCAATTCATCTTCATTTTTCCTTGGAGGTTCCTGCAACGATTTCCGTTTGGTCATTTACAAGGTCGCCGGAAATGTTGTGTTAAACACGAAAAAGATTTAGAGCTGAAATGTTTGTTCAAATGACTTCTGAAATTGAATGTGACACAATCCGAATTTATAGGTTATGTTTGTCGTTAATGTCGAAGAGAATAACAAGAAATAATACCACAGATCAAGGACAGGGTAAAACTCGCGATTTCGATGCGATTACATGCAATATTTCTTATTAGACTATTTTTAATTCATGGGTTTCAAATTATATATCCGTTCATGAGTATCATAACGCCGATAGTTATGAAGACGATGGGCAGTGATGTAACACTATTCAATCGAAGAGAATAAGTACTATAATACCGATAGGAAAAGTGGCAAACACTATAAAACCTTGTGAATCTAGACCGATTAGTCTAGATTTTAGTTTTGACAGTTATATTCGTAATTTACAATTAACAAGAAATTTGCATAGAATCATATATACCTCAAAGGTGTTCAGAGACAGGAAAAAATTTGAGATGCAATGGGGGTATATATTTAAATTAGAAAGATCAGAACAAAGAAGACCACGATGATTGTCAAATTGGTTGCAGGCGAAGAATATATGATTTAGATCTCCAACAGCGTCACAATATTCGCATTGAGATGTTTCCGCGAATAAAAACAAATATGTAGTAACATTTTTCCTTGACTTCACTAATTTAACCCCTCAGGCACCGACACTTCGGAGAATCAAAACTGCTACCAGAAGAACGTACGGAAGCCAGTGTTGGTAATATTCTGCTAGAATAGAATAAGCTCCTGACCAAAGGGCGCACAATGGCCCCAACTAAGAGGCCTAAGTGCATTTCGAGGCTAAGCCTCCCCCCCTCAATTCTTATCTTAGTCTGAATTCGCTATATGCGCTTGGTAAGTTATTAGAGACCTTTCTGTATTTGTGGCTGTGGTAAGTACTCTTAACACATAGCTGTATTTATTTATTGCAGTGACAAAATGTTCAATATGCTTTCGCCAGTATATCCTGACATCTAATTCCAGGATATCTACTTCAATTTCTGATTTAATTTCTTTATTGTTGTATGAAATTTAAAAACTGTGGCTTTTATTCATAAAGATAATAATTAAAAAAACATTCAACCGTAGCACTATAAATAAGAAATAATCACCCTTACCCAATAAATTTTTAAGGTGAATAAGGGCGATTATTCCTTATTTACTGTTGTAGTTCATCCACAGTGAACTCTTTTATAGTTTATTCAACTGTAGGCTGTTATTTCGAAATCACTGATCTAGGTCTCCAATGGTAGAAATTAAATTTCTTTCTAGGATTTCATCATTTGCTACCACTTCACACCCCTTCAGATTACATCCAGAAGAGAGCTATTAGTATGATTGATGATGAGTTCATTGACCTCTCTAGAACATCGTAGAAAGGTTGGAGATCTCTCCCTTTCTATAGATATTTCCATGGTCAGTGTTCGTTAGAAATTTCGTGTTGTTCCACCACGAGAGATTCCATAGATAGGCGGACTAGACGAGCTCAAACCACGGTCGTATATACAGGTCTGAAAACTCGAGGCTGTTTCCTATGTGAGAAGTGAGTCCGCTAAGCGTCATCTGTTGCGTAGTACCAAAAGGGTGGCGCATGAGCCGAGGGATGTTCTCTGACACGTATACGACCGTGTTTGAACGATAAGGCGACTAATCCTGACAACATACTTCGATTCATGCGCCAGCTGGTGGCTGAGCGAGGGACTACGAGTTTGGCGACATGTAAGAGACTCATGTCTAACATAGAGTTTCCAGACCTGTATATACGACCGTGGCTCAAACTAGTCACCACTTCACTGTCAAACTCGAGACCTGCCGAACTTTTTCTTACCAGACTTCATTTCTTATCGAACACCGAAGTTGTGGCACTCTTTACCTTGTGAGGTCTTTCCCCATGCCTATAACCTCCATACGTTCAAGAAAAATACGAATGCCTATCTCCTCTCCCTACATTCCACTGCTGGCTCACACGATGATCGTCGAACATTATTGGTTTCCCTCTCCTGTAGTCAAAGTATATAAAAAACACGCGTTAGATATTACATTTACTATAGTAGTTACGCCATCTTGCGATGGTTGAAGAAACTAACAGCTTTAGTTAATTTCTTTCGCCCAAAGTTAGTATTTACAGTTTCTGAGATATACTACCACGCCACGCTGTATTAAATTAGCTGAAGACCGTATTCCCTATTTAATTTATCAGGCAACGACATCAAAGAGTAGAATCCTATTTAAGAATGTATGATTTACAAATATTTACTTCAACGAGAAAACGCACCATAAAAATATTTACTCACCTGATTCTGATGAGATAACGAACTGTTGAGATATTCTAGAGGCAGATCGGTTTCTTGTTTATCACCTACAGCTTTGTTCAATGGAGACGGTTTAGAGGCTTGTTCATAGCAAGAATCACAAACCCTAACCTATAAATAGAGATAAATAATTTTGCTGGTTCCACTTCTCACTTCATTTCACTAATTTATTGCACAATTATTACCTCCTTCTCTATGCCAAATTTTGGTAGCGTGGTAGTCTTCTGGGTACATTGCCCACAAAAGACTTGGCCGCAAGCACGACAATGATGTTTCCTCTGCAGAATGTTGAAAGTAACACGGCACCTGTGGCAAACCTCACCATCAGCCCATTCAGGGGCAGAGTCTGCAGTAAACATTGCATCCGATTCTCGATGTGCAGGAAATTTATAACCTTCGGACTTCATTGCAATCACTAAATCCTATTAAATTCACAATTGAATTAGTAAATATGTGAATCAATATAATTTGCTTAGGTCATTATTTGTAATGAAGATTCAGTAATTCTTATCTGAGACTTTTATCGAAAGTAAAAAATCTCACATTTAAATCACGATTAGGGATTCCAAATATCGGATTTAGTTGATACGGGATTCAAATCCACTAATACCGGTATCCTGATTCCGGTAGTGGAAGGGAAATCGATTGAAAATATTGAAATTTTAATCAAATTAAATAAAATACATAATTTACACTTATACGCTGTTCACGTTAAGAAATGAATTGCGTCATAGATAGTAATTTAGTGCAACCAATTCATTTGAACAATTTCCCTGAATGTGCTGCCCTATCTTCGTAAAACAAGGAAAGTTTCATTTTCACAGTAGGTTACACTATCTAGAGATGCCAAACAAAGCAGACGATTTAATCCAACTGACTTGACAGTTCATATATTTGTTGTGAAACTAAATTCTCTAGAATTAAACTTCCGAAGTATAGTTCTTCACAGGATTGATTCCATAGTCAAAGTATAAAGGTCTGCTGGAGCCTTCCTTCTACTCTTTTTAAAATTCGAGTGCAAGCTGATTGGCCGTTTATTTCGTTTATTTAATGTTATTGACGACGACATAATATGATGTTGTTACGTGCCGGCGACGAGCCAATGAGAGCAAGGCTGTGATTGGAGGAGCTAGATGACGTCACCTAGCGCGAGAAACGATGGTAGGGAGGCACCAGCAGACCTTTATATTTTGACTATGATTGATTCTATCTACATTTACATCTTGTGCTGTGTAAACTACTGAAATGCCAAAGCCACTGTCAACTAGTGTTCAACAAATGGTATCCTCAACAATAAATTACTTTGAAGAGGTACGTGAAAATGAATGGCAATATTTTCCTATGGCTGCCATTGGGCAGAGTTGCTGCAGCTTTACAACTGAGTGTTACATTTGATATGTACATAAATAAGGAACATATAGGTTTGAACTCACTAAAATAAAAAAAGTTTCGAGACGTTAAATATGCTGGTTGTACAGCAGATTTAATTCTTGGTGCAAATCAAATATTTTCTTCAAAATAAAGGATGTCGATCCTCATGGTGAAATGGATCAAAATAACATCCTAAATTCGTTTGAAGGATAATGATAGTCATCACGTACTGTAATGAATAAAGTGCCAACAACCGCCTCCAAGAAATATGTGTGTGTTGCCAATGATAAAATTCAATACGTGACTAATAAATTTAACAATTAACTATAAACTTCAATTTTTTCTTGAAATAGAAGTGAACAAAAACATTTATTTCCTATATATGAACATTAGGCATGATGCAGATGGAAAAATAAAAACTTCGTGGCTTACTAATGAAGTTTGGTCTCAACGTTATTTTCACTTCAATTCCGTTGCACCAACAAGTTATAAAAAAAGTGTTATAAACAGATTGACAGATCGCGCGGTTAAATTGTCCCACCGGGAGGACCGTCCCAAACATTTAAAAATTGTTCATAATACGCTGGAAATGAATGGTTACCGAAAAACATTTTTCAATCCCATCATTAAAGAAAGAATGAACAAAATCTATAATGGAACGTCCTATATAAATAGCAAACGGTAATACAGATAATTTTATAACATTATCATACATTCCGGAGACCTCAGAGAAAATTAAGAAATGTTTAAAAAAGTATGATATAAATGTTGAGCATAAACCTACTAACTGTGTTGGGAAACATTTTTCAAATCTAAAACCTTCAATACCTAAAGATAAGGTATACCAATTAAATTGTTTAGATTGCGATAGGACTTATATAAGAATCTCTTAAATAATATTTACAGAAAATAATGTATGGCCATAAGTATAGTACAAGAAGCAAACACTTAGAAAATTCCACAGCCCTTGTTAACACTGCTTTGATTATAACTATTAATTCGATTACAAAAATGCTAATATTTTAACTAAGGAAACCAATTATTATATAAGATCTATTCTGGAGATGATTCACATAAAACGTGACTCCAAGTCTGTAAAACATAGAACAGATATTCAATCACTAAGTCAGATTTATACTAATTTAATTAATTAAAACCCTTGCAAATTCCTACATGCGTCTTTATAAAGTTAAAAATATATTTTAGGTAGAATGCTCAAATAGCAATATTTCTAATAAGGTCTGACAACCTTTTTCTATTACCTCATAAATCTTCAACATCTGGTTCGAAAGTGGATACTCGGACGTTATATTTTTAGTCAGTCCTTCAGTCGTATTACATACTGTGATTCGATATGATTTTAGAGTCTATAAGAATATTGCTTAGCAGCGAATTCTCAATTCATATACTTAATTTTCGATTACTCGTGTTTCTGCTCGTTTCGGCGACGTGGGCATTTTTAATTGAAATTAGTGCGATAAGGACGCCTTGTGGTGATACAATTAGTTTTAAGAAATCACGTTTTATACAGTGATACGTTTTCTGATGATGGTCGTGATACCGAAACGTACGTAAAGACGAAAATAATAAGCATATGTGTTAGTGTGACCTATTTCCCGAGAATTTTATTTATAAGAAATATGATATACACATTGTTCACACATAAAAAGTCAAATTTTGACTTTTCTGAATAACTCTGTGCAATATTTAAAAGAACTACAGTGTGAAATGAAGCAGTTGATACAGTAGTGAAATGAAACATGCTTAAAGGTCTGAAGCAGTGAAGTGAAGGAGTTCATAAAGTAGTGCTTAACCGTCGAAAGCAGTGAAGTAAAGGAGTTCATAAAGCAGTGAAGTGAAGGAGTTCATAAAGCAGTGAAGTGAAGGAGTACATAGAGCAGTGAAATGTGTAAATGAGTGAAGTGGATTTGTATTGTTTGATATAAAAAGTGATAAACTCCACATTGTTGTTTGAAACACAGTTCATTGAATCACTTAGTTGTATTCTAAAACATTGAAAACCTAGTCAACCTGATAACACTGTATCACATGCTGCTATAATGTCATTAACTTTTTAACATGAACAGACTTTATTGATTTTTTTTGTTATAATCAAAGTTAGCTTCAAATATGACTACAAAATTAAATAATACATTTGTTCATCAATTAGGTAATTCAGAACTTCAATCGTACATACTTGAAACAAGTGTGTCATTCAATGACGGTATTGACATGGGATCTTAATAAATCAAAGATACCCAGATTATGGGACCCAGGTATTGGAAACTTTAATCAAGATTCTTGTTTAAGAATTTTGTAAGATGAAGGAGGTTGAGACAGACCTTTCCATTTTGAGCAAGGTTTATTTACTTATTATGATGATTTAGTTTAGAGAATTAATGAGCAATTGATCTATAAATAATTCTAATAGTAGAACAAGTTTACCTTAATTGCACTGTGCTTGGGATTTTTTCTGAAGGCAAATGACCATGTTTGTAACAATTCCAACAATTTTTGGCGAACATTCTCATGTGTGGTGGTTTTTGCAAACTCATGTAGAGAATCACAATATGCCTTTGAAGTTAATTCCTCATGAAATACGGACCCTATTAAGAGTAATATATGTTACATGTGGATCATAATTGAAATATTGCCTAGAACTAATTAATACAAGACAAGAAAAGGCAATGAGAGCTAGAATCATAGACTAATAAACATAAATCCAAAAAGAAATTATAATCATATTACGTACCATAAATGTTATGAATAATTGTTAATAATAATTATTATATTGACAATTATTTCATCATGGAGGAAAATCAATTTTCAATATATTGTTATTTGAGTATAAATTTGATTTTTATTTAAAATTTATTATCCAATTTGTGATGAATTTATATTTAGTTAATAGTCTATAGGATGTGTTTTTGCAAAAATTAATCTAAACAAATAAATTTAGAACAAGATATTTAATTTATTAAAAACTCAAATATTGTAAGTTGCTTTTTGAGAATATTCACTCAGATGTCATAAAATGGAACATTAGTGTTGAATATGATAAAAACTTATGTCAACTAAGCAAATTTCCCATTTTATAAGTTTACTTTCTTCAAAATATAAATAACATAAATGATTTATTCTATAAAAGTGATCTTTGGTAATCTATATTTTTTCAAAAAAAAATTATGTATCTAAAGTTTTACTTACCACAATTTTTAACCATGCTCTCTAAGACAGAAAGAGCAAAAGATGCAGTGTGAGTATTTGTAGAAGAAAGTTTTTTTTTTAGTGCTCCTAAAGCGTATTTAGGCCTGAAACAAAGTCCATAAGTACTAGCAGACATTTATACTGATTTGCAGTTACATCTTCAAGTATTTTCATATACTACTTCTTCTATGCCTCAAATACAGGTACAACCCAAATCAAATATGAGACAGGTAACTAGTTGTATGTTTAGAGATATTTAATCTGTGGCTTGGTTCAACAAGTGCTAATGTCTTATTCTAGTTTCTAAACACATTATATCAGAGTCAAAGTCCAGTTAGAACTACTCATAATGACACTAACTAATACCTATTTCAATAACTTACATTTACAAATGTATGTCTATAACGTCTATATCTCTCAACTGCTTTTGTACAAAATCTAACGTTGGCACTTCGTGCACCAAGTCACAGCTATAGTTTCTATGTTAGAACGGTCAACTATGATTGGAATAAAATATTATGTATGTATATAATATAGATATGAGTTGTATCCACTAAATTAAACATTATGAATTAGTATTTTTGTCTATTTACAAAATAGCTGGAATTATTTTAGCTAAGCTTTGCTGATTATTCTATTTCAGAAATTAAAAATTATTCCTCATTCAACAGTAATTGAAACAATTAATCAGTAATTATTGGAGCAAATATTAATCGACAAACACAATAGAAATTGCATTGCTAGTCTATATGTTTCAGTGCATCTGCAAGTGACATTCATTAGAAGAATGTTCTCATTCTTAATTAAATAAAATCAGATAATACTTACTGGACATCATTTTGCCTGATCAAGTCACAAAGAGCCAGCATAGACGGCAAATCAGGTTCCATCAACAAATGGCTGGTAGCCTTATCTGTAAGGAAAAACAATTAAAAAGTAATGTAGAATTGTATTTAATCAAATATCAAATATTTAAACGCTTACCTAGAAGTTTGTCAAAGTTATTCGTACGAAACATTTTTCAAAATATGTTCAGCAGAGCATATAGTTTTGATAATTACTTATTTACTCTATTCTATCAAACTCAAAGTACTCAAACTTGATTAAATGAGTCATCAAATAGTTTGACAACACTACTCATGTATATCTTGAAACGAAATATAACATATGATTTTGACACAAGGAACCAGAGAACATGAACTCCATTTGGCTTAAAGATAATTATTATGGAATCTATGTATCAGACTACCTGTTTTCAAAACAACGTTGCCGCAGTTTTAAATCCGAGTAGAAGTACATGGACTCTTAATGAAAAACGCCAGTGAGTACGTGTACGTACGTATAATGTCGTCTAATTCAGCACTCAGCAAAAGAAATCATTTATGCCTTACTGTTTTAACCGAAATAGTTTCTATCTTTGATGAAATTGAAAACTTTTAATTTGTTTTTGAAAATAACACGTTAGGTGTCGAAACTAAAGTCACATTAGTGTTTCTAAAATAAAGGTGATAAAACAAAATAAAAGTGTTTTATTTCATCAATATGAAAAATTGTCATAAAGTAACGACTAGACTATCGAATAACTATTTTTGTTATGTCTACCTAGTACGATTTGAGCATATGGCATGACGATCCTAAAGACCGTTTTACAGTTCGCAATTCTTGTTGCAATACGCAATTGAACTCTTGATCAAAAACATGCGCAGTACAAAAATTGCGTGCAAGCCTCTTGCCATTACAAGACAGTGCATAGAATCTGTCTGGTTCATCGACATATACATATGGACTGCGCGTGGCAATGTTCAGGCGAGAGAGAAGGAAAACGAAGAGGCCGGCTCTATCGCGTTTCTATTGGCCGCTGCGTACTGTAGCTAGTATGTTTACGTCCCGAGCCGGCCTTTTCGTTTTCCCTCTCTCTCGCCTGCACTAGCCGCGCTTATCATTGCCACGCGCAGTCCATATGTATATGTCGATGGTCTGGTTAATTGCGATTTGCGTCCATTATGGGGGAAAATTTTGGGAACTTTTTAGTCACCAACTGAACAAAAGTTCCCACAAGAACGCTTATTGACGTTGACCGTATATATCCCATATCACCAGAACATCAGAAAGATTTATACTTATTGATTTATTGATTCTTGTGTTTAGTTTATTCTTTTGCTTTCGATTTGGACTCTAGCTGTAAATGGTAAATTTTGTTATATTGTAGTTTAAAACCAGAAAAAGCATTCCACATTGTTTCAAATTTCCTAGCAATAGGTATCTAAACATTCTGCAGTCAGATATCTTAATGTTATTATTAGTGTGAGCAATTTCAGACAACAGTTTTTTAAATGTGTTTGTATCCATCCTTAGTAATTTTGAGAACTTTTCTATATCTGAAGCAATGAGCTCTCCAGTTAAACCAATATTTCCTCTATTTTGGTTTAACCAAGGCCTTATTCACCACCTTCGTTGTCTTCTTTCTCCAGTCTTTTTTGCCAAGAGAGCAGCGACAGCAATAAGTATAGTAATTTTAGCAGCAACGTTTTTCTTTTGTTTGCTTATATTCTTTTTTTTTCATTAGCTAGCAATTACCTACTATTGTGTACTAACTGTAGTTTATTGTTACGACCGCGACACTTGACGACACCTGGAGGTGACATGCGAAAATAAGTAGTGGTAGTACCCTTTATCGATAACAGATAGCGCTAGTAGTACTTTCGAAAGCGCAGTAACAATTGAACATTCGCGAATAATCTCGTTGTTTCAAGAAAGTTCTGGTGTATTCCACTCACTTCTAGATGGCATTAATTGGAGTATAAATGGATAGTGGCGCGACCGCGAGTCAGTCCGCCTAGGGAAGACGATGGAAGCGAAACTGTTTGTTGTGAGATTAAGTAGTGCGCAACTCTTGAAAACGAGTTTGTGCGTGTTTAAAAGAAATCTTCATAACAGTATTCTGATTTGACTTGTTGTTTTTGTGTGTGATTTACTAGTATAGAAAAGAAGCGAAAAGAAGACAGTGAATGCAGAACATTCAAAGATTAATGGAACTTTCGTAATTGAGTCCAGTAAGAAGGCACTATGTTTGATTTGCAATGAAACTATAGCCGTTCTCGAAGAATATGTACATTAAACGTCATTACAAAACGAAACATTTTCCAAATTACTCAAAATATACAGAAAATTTGCGGACAGAAAAATTTAAAGCTTTGAAGCGCGGATTGACATCGCAGCAATCTTTGTTTAGGAAACTCAATACTGAACAAGAGGAGAAATTGCGAAAACCAGTCACCGATGGAAGATCAAAGAATGTATAATTGCAGTAGCCGAACAAATGTGCCCCGAAAAGGTAAATTTATTTAAAACTGCCAGTTCGTCAGCAAACACCGTGGCTCGGAGGGTAGAAGACATCACAGAAAATATATCATCACAACTGTCTGACAAAACTGAACATCTTGAGTGGTTTTCTTTGGCCTTGAATGAGTCAACGGATGTGTTAGATACTGCTCAGGTGTTGATTTTTATTCGAGGAATAGATAAAAGGTATGAAGTGTATTTAGAACTTCTTGATATTGATAGTATTCACGGCACGACTACTGGGGAAGATATTTTTAAGGGTGTTGAAAATGCCATTAATAAAAAGAACCTTCGATGGAAAAAATGGAAATCTATTACTACTGATGGAAGCAAAAACATGTGTGGTAAAAAAAGAAGTGGTTGCTCTTGTGTCAAAGGTTGTATAAAATGATGGTGGTTCAAAAAACCATTAGTCTCACATTGTATCATTTCTCAACAGTCGTTGTGCAAGAAATGTTTGGATATGTCTGAAGTTCTAAAACGGTTATATCAGTTATTAATTTCATCAGATCCACTGGGCTGAATCACCGATAATTCCGCGAGTTTATTGAAGAGATTGGAGAAAATGACTTACCATATCATACTGCCGTACGCTGGCTTAGTTGCGGAAAAGTCCTCCGGCGCTTTTTTGAACTTCGAGAAGTTATCGAAATTTTTTAAAATGAAATGCATCGCACTCTTACCGAATTACAAAATAGCTAATGGCTGTGGAAGTTAGCATTCTATGCCGATTTGACAAAACATATGAACGAACTGAATTTGAAATTAAAAGGAGAAAAACAGCTTCTCCCTAATTTATACATGCACTAATATCAAATCGTTCCGGCAGAAAATAATACTGTTTCAATCACAATTGCGTAAAAAATGTCTCACACATCTTAAAACATGTGAAATATTCAGCCACACTACTGAGACTGAGTTTTTCGTCGATTTTGCAATCGAAGCTTTGAGTATTGAGTGCTTTGAAGATAAATTTTGATACTAGTTTCTCAGACTTTGATGTCATTGCGAATGAAATTGAGATTTTTCAAAATCCTTTTGATACTGACGTTGAAACCATAGCCCCGGAACTTCAAATGGAAATGATTGATTTACAGTGAAGTGATATAATCAAGAAAAAATATCAAAACTCATCTATATTGGAATTTTATGAGAATCTTCCATTGGTACAATTTGATAATTTGCATAAATTTGGTTGTGGATTGTTTTCTGTTTTTGGCACTACTTACTTGTGTGAGAAAACATTCAACAAAATGAAGTAGAGAAAGGATGCTCACAGATCTAAGTTAACCGATGACCATCTTAAATCTCTTTTAATAATTGGTACAAGTAAAATTGATCCACAACTATTGTCAGTGGAAAATCACAATTACATAAATCTCATTAGTATTTTATATGTTATAATGCTTATATGTAATATGTTTATGTGTTTATACCGGGATATCAAAAATTATCTTGGTCAAGGGTGGTTGTGGAATCTAAAACGTGTGTCTTACTTTACGTTTGAAATAATTATGTCGGCAGAAAATAATACTGTTTCAATCACAATTGCGTAAAAAATGTCTCACACATCTTAAAACATGTGAAATATTCAGCCACACTACTGAGACTGAGTTTTTCGTCGATTTTGCAATCGAAGCTTTGAGTATTGAGTGCTTTGAAGATAAATTTTGATACTAGTTTCTCAGACTTTGATGTCATTGCGAATGAAATTGAGATTTTTCAAAATCCTTTTGATACTGACGTTGAAACCATAGCCCCGGAACTTCAAATGGAAATGATTGATTTACAGTGAAGTGATATAATCAAGAAAAAATATCAAAACTCATCTATATTGGAATTTTATGAGAATCTTCCACTGGTACAATTTGATAATTTGCATAAATTTGGTTGTGGATTGTTTTCTGTTTTTGGCACTACTTACTTGTGTGAGAAAACATTCAACAAAATGAAGTAGAGAAAGGATGCTCACAGATCTAAGTTAACCGATGACCATCTTAAATCTCTTTTAATAATTGGTACAAGTAAAATTGATCCACAACTATTGTCAGTGGAAAATCACAATTACATAAATCTCATTAGTATTTTATATGTTATAATGCTTATATGTAATATGTTTATGTGTTTATACCGGGATATCAAAAATTATCTTGGTCAAGGGTGGTTGTGGAATCTAAAACGTGTGTCTTACTTTACGTTTGAAATAATTATGTCATAATTAATTTGAAGTTTCTAAAAGTGCGAAATTTCGCAATTTATACGAATATTGTAACACTCAGAAGTCTTTAGCGCTTTGGACTCCGGGATTTTCACGTGGCATATCGAAATTAGAAGGTTCGAATTATCTAAAAACATAATTGCATGAACGCCAGACGTCCTATGTAATTAGCTACGAACGAAATAATTTTGACATATGCCTCGAGGAGCTCACTGCGCGTAAGTTAGAGTTTATACATTTTACTTCGGTCTTGTTAATTTTGGGCCGTTTCTTGCCCCGTGCGACCGGCGCCAGTTGTAATAAAGTGTTTTTGGCTATGGGCCGCTAGCTTTTACCCGCTTCGTGTATATTTTAGTCGCGAGAAAATTCCCTTTGGTACGTCGCACGTTAGACGCGCGTAGCTGAGATCTGAGAATAGCTCAAACTGTTTTAATTAAATTTTCCTATTTCATGGAAATTTATCGAAAAAAGAAGGGCCGTCGGGCACGGTCCGATACTAAATCTAACTACATGGAGCGAAAACGGCACGCGAAAAGTCGTCGTAAAGCCGTATTAGGTACAACCAGTTTGCACTTTTCTAACTCGCGTGCTACGGGCTTCTCACGTGAACTTCATTCGATTAACTATTTCAAACCAGTTTTTGACCCGGATTATTGTCAAAATTCACATAATTATTTCATAATTTGTAGTTCATTATTGTTTTACAACTGAAATAAATAGGTATGAAATTTGTAGGTTATTGATGATGTCAGTGTGACAGTGACATAATTATTTCAGACGTAAAGTAAGACACACGTTTTAGATTCCACAACCACCAAGATAATTTTTGATATCCCGGTATGTTATAGTGTTTATAATGTTGGGATTCATTTCAATTATTTGTTAATTATTATGCTTAAGTTAAATTTTCTGCTTATTATACTTGTCATTAAGCTTTACCTAGCAAGTAAATAAAACCGAGTTATTATCATTCTTTGTCTTTTTATCCTACTTATCACAACAACAATAGCAACATTAAGCCATTAGCTGTCGCGGACCGGATTGATGACACTGTGGCGGGCTGGAGTTGACCCGCGGGCCTTAGTTTGGAAACCCCTGCTCTAGAGGAATGTATTTAATTTTCCTAGTACCTTTTATGCGCATTTTCAAGAATGATCTTCGTATTCTTTTTTTGTTAAAACATAAAATTTGAAATCAGTTAGTATATATCATAGAGACTAGCGTGCCAAAGCGTTGTGATTGACATAGTAATTGATGTATTTCAAAGGATTTTCTTTGTTTCAATCATAAAAATTATCAATGAAAATTGAATATGAAGCTGAGGATAGTATTGCTAAACACATTTTAGAATCTGTCAAGTTGCTATCGCTAAATTTTCTGCCAAATAAATCTCGTGGAAGATAAAGTTAACTTCACGTGCTGTTTTCTACCCTAATTCGGGAGAGGTAGCAGGTGTCATTTTCTAAGGGGCTAGTAGGAAATTTTTTTAATTCATTCTAATTCATAATGAAATCGAGAGTTGGTTATTTATGACTGCTTTCTAGGAAGAGTGGAATGAAATCAATAAAAGCGTAACGCCTGCTTGTTACAATATTATGAAATGGAAAATATAATAATATGTCGAAAAATCAGTTGTATTTGCACATAGTTCATCTTATCATCGCAGTTGCCAGGTTGCCTTCCTCATCTGTGTAGAAATTTACATTATAATGGTTATAGGTACGTTATTGAAAAAATGGGGAAATTTCCGGGGTGCTGACAGGAAACGGTAATTGGCAGGCTTCACTCGTTCAAAGAACATAGAGTTTGAGTTCATAGTTTCATTATTAGTTAGATTTTCATTTATAACTTCTCTTTCTTTAGAAATGTGTTTTGTCTTTATGCGTATGATTGAAACGTACCCAAATTAGGCTTACTAGCGCCTGTCAGTCATGATGTATAGAATGTCAATACTTCATTTGACATTCCCATCACATGATTTGAATTCGTGTTGTATGTGAACCGATTCTATCTGAGGATCATTTCCAATTATATTTATATCGATAAAGTTCGGAGACACGAGCTAGTTAGAGACATCTGGTTTATTAGTGATTGTTTTTGACAAAGGGAATCGACCCGTTTTTTTAGTGTCAACTTCCCGTGAGCTGAATAAAGTTAACGTTAACATCGATATAGGGTAGGAAAATAATCTCAAACGTTTCACCTACTTCCATAATCCAGGAAAAATAGACATCCCTCATGAAATTTATTTGTAACTGGCTGAATTGTTTATTCACTTTTCAGAATTAAGGTTTCAATTAATGTGCGAGGGATTTGACACGGGGTCAATCATGAGCGGTCCTAACACGAAAACGGTATTTTGCAAATATCTTGAAAACGGTGAACTTTTCGAAAAAAACATATGTACTGATTTGTTGATGTGATAATTTACTACAAATACGATTCGAAAAGAATGTTTGTAGGAGAAATCGTTCACTAGTTACAGTCTAAGAGCCAGAGCGATATTGATGGTCTGAACATTAACCCGATAGCACTATGGTTTATCGTTAGAGGACGGTTCAATGACCAATTCATCTCACAGACAGAATTTTCCCTGACTGCTAGATCTCGAGATATAGCATCCGCATTTTTTTTTTACTGAAGGATAACCCTTTCCAAGTTGCGGTTACTTGAAAAGCATGCCATTCTTAAACACTTCCACCATGTGCCATCATTTTTTATAGTGCCCGTTTATCAGGCCGACCAGTTAAAATTGGACCGAAAATGGACTGCTAGTTAACCCTCCCAAACCTGGGGGAAAATGTTCATTGGTGTTGACAATTGTTAACATACCCTATGTCTTATGTCATCAAAAGTTATCGGTCCATTTCCGAGTAATTGGCCATTATTTGGACCAAACATTTTTCTTTTTTTCATTCTGTGGCTAAAACTTGCGGGATACAAGATAACATGATGGCACCATGTTGAATAACTTTATTGGAAGTCAAATAAAGATTTAAAATTATTGCCATCACTCCTTGCCTATTCAAACCCCCCAAAACCACCCCCAAAACAAAACAAAAACAAAAAACTGCGGTTTCGATTTTAAACCCAGCCAGAATCTCAAAAATTTACTAATTTATGATAAAATTGGTCATATGATCCATATTATTCATATTTTTCTGGGGGTGGTTTTACGGGATTTTGGGGGGTTTAAATAGGCAAGGAGTGATGGCAATAATTTTAAATCTTTATTTGACCTCCAATAAAGTTATTTAACATGGTGCCATCATGTTATCTTGTAATCTGCAAGTTTTAGCCACAAAATGAAAAAAATAAACATTTTTGATCCAAATAATGGCCAATTACTCGGAAATGGACCGATAACTTTTGATGACATAAGACATAGGGTATGTTAACAATTGCCAACACCAATGAACATTTTCCACCAGGTTTGGGAGGGTTAACTAGCAGTCCATTTTCGGTCCAATTTTAACTGGTCGGCCTGATAAACGGGCACGATAAAAAATGATGGCACATGGTGGAAGTGTATAAGAATGGCATGCTTTTCAAGTAACGGCATCTTGGAAAGGGTTAACCTCCAGTCAAAAAAAAAACTGCGGATGCTGTATCTCGAGATCTAGCAACCGGGGAAAACGAGGTCTGTGAGATGGATTGGTCATTGAACCGTCCTCTAACGATAAATTATAGTGCCATCAGGTTAATGTCCAGACCATCAATATCGCTCTGGCTCCTAGACTACAGCGGTACAAAGAATCCAGAGCGTATACTAATAACATTGCAAAAAATATGTAGAATAGTGAAATAAATCAAAAATTTAAATTTGCACGAACGTTAAACTTTTCTTGCGACAATTGCTCCGTTGCGTTTTAGTAGCATTTTGAAATTACAATTCTTAATCGTCGATTTCTACTATAAATAGGTGGGTTTATAAAAAAATATTAAGACAATGTCCATAAAATGCAAAACAAATCATATTAGATACTTTCACAATGATATCCAAAATGGTAAATTCGATGCTTCGATGGGTCTTATTATTGAGAGAGAGAAGACTTAATTCCTTTAGTGAATTTGAATATCTAGTGAGTTTATTCTCTATATACAGTACTAATCCAATATTTAAAAATATACCTATATTTTTAATAATGATTAGTCCGATAATTCCTGTTAGAAAATAATGAATTAATTAAATAATTAATTACTATAGAAACTGATTAATTGAGAATGAAATGAATATTTAATCAAGCAAATAATGAATGAATTAATAAAATAATTGACACATTAATAAAATAATTAATTAATTAATGAAATAAATAATTTTTATTTTCTTTCCTATACTTTGTCTACACGAGAAGGAAACCTTCGAAGAACATCGTGTGAACCAGCGGTGGAATGTTGGGAGGTTTGGAGATTATAGGCATAGGGAGAGATCTCACTAGGTAAAAGAGTTTCACAACTTCGCTGTTCGATGGAAAAATGAAGTGTGGTAGGAATATGTTCGGCAGGTCTCGAGCTTGGCAATGAGGGGGTGACTAGCTTGCACTCGTGTAGTCCGCCTATCTGAAATCTCTTGATTTCTGATGAGCACTGACCATGGAAATATCTCTAGGAAAGGGAGAGAGAGAGATCGCCCACCTTTCTACGATGTGTTACAAGTGTGACAAGTGTGACATCGTCAATCAGACGAATAGCTCTCTTCTGGATATTATCCAAGAGCTTCAGCGTGTTTGGGAGCCGAACTCCATGTGAACATTACTCCAGGGATATGTCGAATCTGTACTTTGTAGAATATGGAGGACCTGCTGGAATGTAAAGTAGCTCTTGGCACGGAATAGAAAACCAAGTTTTTGTGAAACGGTTTTCGCAATGAACTTCACATGATCATCCCATGACAGGGTGCTGTTTGTGGTGATCCCGAGCATGGATATGGAAGACTCCATAGGAATAGTTATACCTTCAGCGCTGCGTTTTCTATCCGTCACTCTTTTGTCGGCTATAAGATGGCCGATAAGTGACCCGTCATACATCAATCCGTTCCTCTCTTGTCGGCCGTAAGATGGACGATAAGTTACCAGTCACACGTCAACACGTCACTTCCTTGTCGGCCGCGAGGTGGCGCTGGGTGGCCGTTTATTTACAAGTCGCCAGGACTCCTCGATCCGTCTATGACGAATAGGACCTTGAAATCAAGCATTGGTAAGCATTGCTAGCTCCGCCCTAGATCTGCATCTCATAAGCTTTCTGCTGTGGGCTCTACCAAGGCTAAACCACATGATCGCTTCTTCTCTTCTGCTGACACCATCGACCGCTTTCTGATGAGCCCGCCATCTACCAAGGCGAAAGCTCCAGATCGCTCTTCTTCGCATCATCAGCCGGATGCTGTACTACCCAAAGGACGTAACTTCACTGATCGATAGTGCTTCGCCGCGTTGACTTCGACTCGTCGCCCGGATCCGCAGGCCCTAGCCGTCTCGCCATCCCGCACAATCCGACTGTTCATCGCCCCACCATATACGATACGCCTACCACGGTGCTTGCTCATTCTGATTGTGTTCTTGTTCATTAACCACTTACATGTTTTATTTATCCAGTGAATTATTTTGGTTTCGTTATCATTTCGTCACTCTATTGTATAACTAACTATACATAAAGCTGCACAAATATAACTTAATAATTAGCTCCGAACTTTACACATGCCTTTGGTATATGCATCAGTACAACAAACTTACCTAGTGACCAGTGAGTATTGTGTATTGTGTTCATTCTGAACATTAGATCTCTGTCTCGCCCTACGCGCTGTGTATACCTGGTATACCAGTCCAGGCAGACCTAGCATCACCCCATTTTTAACGCCCTCTTTATTTATCCACTGTTAGTATAACCTGCAATAATAAACAGGGCCCAGTGCTCCTGTCTGTGTATATTCTGTTCCAGAGCTAGCTAATCGGACGCAACAACCACAGAGGGCCCCTTGCAGGGCCCCACATCACCTCATCACCCTGTCCTAAGATACCAGCGGTATCAAGAGACAGCTCGATAGTAAGCAACAAAGTAGAGACGGCAAACCATATGACGGAAATTTCCCAAGAAGGCTCTGGTGCCAAACTCGGTCAAATACTTTGGAACTATCCAATGCTACAGCTAGAGATTCCCCATGTTTTTCAATAAATTTCTGCCATATATATGTTACATAGACAAACAGGTCTCCTGTTGATCTCTGCTGATGAAAGCTCTCTAGGTATTGGATGAGTTCGGTATTGATTGTTTTCTCCATCACTTTGCAGTACACAGATAATAGTGCAATGGGTCTATAATTATTAGGAAGGGTCTTCTTTCCTTTTTTCGGAATTGTTTGGACTCTAGATGTCTTGCAGCTGGAAGGAAAGATACCAAGTTTGTATGAAAGGGAAAGCAGTCCGCAGAAGACTGATGTTAATTCCAGTGGCGGCTCCTCGAAGGAGGCTAAGGAGGCTCAGCCTCCTCACCAATTTATCTTAATGATCATTCTCCATTTTATTTCCTGTTTCCCCGATAATTCTTTAAATTTTACAATTAATTCCCCGTTCTCAGTGGTTATTTTCAATCTGGCAACAGAGCCCAGAGGCTAGATTCTCTATGTATATCAAACGCTAAACACGTGCGCTCAACACAGTTGCCGTTTTTACAACCAGTCCAATTGCTCTACATCAAGTAAAACACTAGAATTGCAACGCTCTCTATAGGCTAGCCTCTCGTTCACCGTCGGTCAGTCGTATGAAATACGAGACTTGCTGGGACACGTGCTGTGTCAGTGTTTCTTATTGAGTCTTGCCACGCGACGCGAAGTAAAGTTAGATTAAAATTTGTCTGATCGGTAAATTATTAAACGTTAAAATGAGTGGAAGTCGTAGTAGTGATTTAGTTGCTGGCTTTTTAGAAAATCCATTCAGTGGATTAACATATGACAGAAAAGTGTTTTTTCAAAATAAATGTCCTTTACCGGATTTGAAAGGATAAGTGATGACAGGTATGTTTCAAAATCGATCATTTAATACTGATAATTATAAAAAATATTTATGGTTAACGGGATCTGAGGTACACAATAAATTATATCGCTGGTATTGCCTGCTATTTACATCTGATACAACTTCATGTTGGGGGCACTCGGGTTATGATGATTTGAAAAATTTAGCTCGTGGTATAGACAGACATGAAAAATCGCAGGAACATGTTACATCGAGTATTAAGTTTAAATTAACCGTCAAACAGAATATTGTCAAAGGAGGAAAACATGTAATTTGGTAGATAAGAAACTACATTATAAACAACTTTTTTTATGAAATTTTAGATACTGTTAAAGGTCAAATTGAGATTCGATTTTCCGATTTACATGAATTGAAGTTTTTCGACTTGACGAATAGAAGATTTTTTGAATCTTTTCCAAAAGAGTTTCCCAATACACTTTTAGATAACTTAGTTCTAAAATATAAATTTTTTGATAAAATAGCACTGCACAATGAATTATGCGTTATATACTCGGATAAAGATATTTTAAGCCAGTACGACATTCACGCCGATATGATAAAATATATGATAGACAATGATTTGCAACAAGTTTTACCTCAGTTTTATAAACTACTTTGTTTGACAGTCACCATTCCTGTCACTTCGGCATCGGTGGGGAGATCATTTTCTACTCCCAAACGAATTAAAACTTACATGCGAAATACAATGGGCCAAAATCGTTTATACAATGTTAGTTTGATATCTATTGAAAACGATTTAGTAAAACACTTAGAACAAAATGATACATTTTATGATAATATTATTGATCATTTTTCGCAAACTAAAGACCGTAGAATTCCGTTAATATATAAAAAAAGTTAATAAAATTAATAAAAAAACAAAATATGAAAAATTTCAAAAAGAAAAAAAATATCAAAAATCAAAAAAAAAATAAAAAACAAAAAACGAACAAATTTGTTTGCCAAGAGAAACTCTACACCTCCACGTTGGTTCTTGCTGGGCAACAATTAATTTTGTCACTGAAGTAGATGGTACGGTCGCTGTGTAAAGGTTAAATTAATTGACTGAATAGAGTATATTTTTACAAAAACGTTTTATGTCCAGCCTCCTCTCTTAAAAAGTTCACGAGCCGCCACTGGTTAATTCAGGCGCATATTCCTTGAGAAAGACAGGTGGAACTCCGTCTGGCCCCATAGACTTTTTGGTATTGAGATCAAGCAGAATGCGCATAATTGTACGCTAACGAAAGATAATTTCAGGCATATGACTATCGATGGCAGCAATATTAGGATTGACCTTCTCTTGTGGATCCAAAGTGGAATTTGCTGAAAACGTTCCAGCAAAAAGGTTGGCTTTTTCTTGTGGTGTAATAGCCAGTGTGCCAATTAATCAAATAATTTTATAATTTGCACGGTTTTTCCTACAAAATTTTAAATTATCACATTTACAAATCAGTGGGATATAATTTTCGGTGAAAAGAACATCGGTTTTAAGATTTTTTCAAAATATTGTTTTCGCGTCCTTTGACATGCGACGATTTGGATGAGTAACTGTCACATATTTTAGAACCCTCATACTAAGGCCTAAGCAATATTTAACCCATTACTATTTTTTTCAATTTTTCGATAAACTATACATTACTACTTGCTTATATATGTTGCTAATTTTTCAATACTTCACTAATTTACAGATTGTTGTTCACGGTTCTATAATTATTGTTATATCTATATTGTTACTACGAGGTGATATGAATTGAAATGGTCTTCAATTTTTTGCAACATGTTGGCAAAAATGATTTTTCTCTCGACTAAAAGATTTCTAATTAATTCGAAATAAGATGAATTATAATTCTAATTATTCAAATTTGAAAGAGCTTTTAAGATTTTGAAACAAATGATTTGCTAAATTATATGAAAAACATCATGTCACACCAATGTTTTCTATTTATTTCAGATCTACTGAAGACGACTACACAATTACCCAAATACGGATATGGGCTCCCAAATATTATTTATTTAGTTATTGAAGGTTTTTTTTGGACGGGATTGAACTTTAAATTATAAAACTCATACAATTTGACCAAATGAATGAAATTTTGGCAATAATTAGTAGTAAATGTTATGACATTTATTGTTTGAATATTATTTAGGGCATATGAACTGATCATCCAGCGAAAAGGAATTTTCTGAAATGAATATTGAGAATGTAAAATCCTGGCTTATATTATTTAGGTCATTACCTCTTTGATGTATAAATTCTTAAGAAATTGGTTTATAATTTCATTAGAATCTATGTTTTCTAGTACCTCATTTTCCACGATAAGAAGGACCAACTATGAGTTCTCTTGGTTCAAAGAGTTTCTAAGATATGATTTTACCCTTTTTAGAGCGGAAAATGATCTTTCACCTGACGCGATACTTATTGGTATTGACAAATATATCCCAAATAATATTTCAACATTGCAAAATGTTGAGACAGTGTTAATTTCGTTTAAAAACTCTAACATTTTATCAGGATATTGAACAATGTTGCTAGATTTAGATTTACAAATTTCCTTAAATCTCTCTTATAAAGTTCACTTCTTGCAAAAATTTGCTGGTTGCATTGATCTTTTCTAATAATTTGTTCCAAATAATAGTCAGAATAACAAACTCAAATGAATTAATTTTCTTCCAAATATTCGCTTCTGACCTGGTTGAATTCTTGTGGTTAGTATCTTGATGCATTTGGATTAAAGCCATTTTAATTTCATTGAAACTAATTGTAAGAGATTTAACAGTGTTGGATCTAGCAAACTATCTAGTATCGAATATTTTTTTAACAGTAGAGCACTCCATCTATACGTAGATGCTGAGAAAAAATTGTACAAATGTAATTCATCTTGAAAGCAGATAAGTGAAATTCCCTCGTGATTATGGGCAAAAAGGATTAACACAATTCGGTAAATACCTTATTAAATGAACAGATTATCAAAATGCGTTAAACTAGTCAACAATTCATTAAAATAGTGTACAGCTGTAGTCTCCGATTATTTAAAATACAAACTTAGACTTTCAAATCCTAATCTTCATAAAAGTAGATGTGCAATGAACAATCCACTCTCCTTTTTGGCCCATATTTTTCTAAAGGAACTTGAAGCCTCCTTCAAATCAAAGTTGAATCAGTTTCCAAAAGGTTCATATAGATATGTTGGCGACATTTCCGCGATTACAAGTAAATATTTTGATGTACATGGCTTTTTGAATACGCTTAATAGCCAATTTGATTCACTGAGATTCACTGTGAAAATAGAAACAGATAATCAGCTTCCTTCCCTTGATATTAACATTATAAAAGATGGTAATTACTTGAATTTCGACATTTACAGAAAACCCACTCAAACAAATAGATTTACCCCGGCGGATTCAGCTACACCATTTAGATTTTAGATATAAATTATCTCTGTTTGATAGTCTAGTTCAGGGGTGGCCAAGCTCCTTGATAGTCCGAGCCATTTTTCAAAATTTGAAATTTTTCGCGAGACGCAATTAAATACGTATTTAAAAGGTGAATAATTGGTGACAGTACTTCTCAGCAATTCTTTGAGATGCTGGTTAGTTAATACTGATCGGTGTTTGGATTTCACGAATTTTAAAGTGTAAAAAAATGATTCACATAAGTACGTTGTTCCGAATATTGAAATAATTCGGCAAGCAGCCTTTTTTAATTCAGGATACTTCGATTCTGGTACAAATTTCCAAAATTCAGTAATCGACGTCAACTTATATTGTAATCGTAGAGCTTGACCTTCTTGCATCTCTATTAATTCTAATTCTCCAGATGCTTTTTGGGTCATAATTATATTGGAAATGGAAAACTCCTTGAATTATGTTAATTTCAAATGGATTCAGAAAAAAAATCAACAGACGATTTAAAATATTTCAAGTCTTGAAATCTATTTTGGAATTTCGTCAATATTCCTTCTAGCTTTTTCATATAATCGTTGAGTTTTTCTTGTTTAATATTGGAACAAATTTTTTATTCCGAGGAAAATGACAAAATGTTTTATTTTTAATGTCCTTTTGAAAAAGTTGTAATTTAGTTTGAAAACTAAATTTACACAGTGAGAGGTCAGATATTATTTTATCTTTCCCCAGCAATTGTAAATTCAGTGTTTGCAAATGTTCCATGACATCAGTCAAAAACATTGAGTCTTGGAACCACTCGTCATCGTCTAATTCTGAATAGGTTATTTCCGTTTCTTTTAGAAATGCAGTTATAGGATCAAACAAATCTACAAAACGATTTAATACGTTGTAGCTAGATAACCATCTAACCATGCAGAAGAAATTAATGTCATTTGGAAGTTCTTCGTCCTTTAACTCTTCAAGGAAATTTTTAAATTGTCGATGATTTTTTGCATTGGTGGGAATGTAATTTACAATGTGTAACATCATAAATATTTTGTAACGAGATGCTCTCGGTGAATTATGCAGTGAATCGGAATGAATTGTGGAATTTGAGAATCATCTCTTAAAAGCCCAATAAGACCAATTTTTTTATCCAGCATTACCAGAGCTCCATCCGTTGCAATGCTTACAAGTTTATTAAGAGGTACATCTAAAGTTTTCTTTATAGAATCTAATGCATTTTTAATATCGACATCGCGGGTTGACTCTTGAAGTGCTACTAAATCTAATAATTCTTCTTTAACAACGAAGTCGTTGTGAAACAAAATTATCGAGAGCCACAAATAATCCTTCAAAAAGCCGCATGTGGCTCGCGAGCCGCAGGTTGGTCTTCCCTGGCTCTAGTTCATAGATTATTGAACGTGCCGTTGAGCCAGCAAAATTATAACAACGAAGTTGAGAAACTTCAGCAAATTTCGTTGGACATTGGCTACCACAAATCATTGATCAATAATTTAATTTCTAAACAAAAAAGGAAATTGGGACGTGGCCAAGTAACTAAATTAGACCCATTACCTTCAAAAATACTTCAATAAAATATAAAAGTTTCACTTAACATTCTTCAGTAATTAATAAATTCCATAGTTTGTTTTCTAAATTTGCAATACAATCAGTTTATAGATTAAGAACAAGCTAAACCACCGTTCAGGCAACACTTGTGGATAAGGGTGATATTTCTCATCAATAGTGTGGACTATATTGTTTTGTTTCTAATAGTAGATAATTGTGAGATGCGTGTGAGGCCGACTTCAGTCTCCATACATGAATAAACAAACGATTTTAAGAAAAAAACAATAGCTGAAGCGGAAGAGTATAGGGGCGTAGCTTTGGAGACAAGCGCACCAGTGAACAAGCGTTAGAACGTAGGGTTCATTAATAAAAAGTTAGTCATGTGCTACCTTTTGCCGAGCAAGGTTGTGTCGCATTCAGCTCTGGTTAGCTTACGAAGTAATTGTAAACAGTGAAGAGCACGTGTTACTGACACTTGTAGTGATTGAATCAACATTTGTGGTCGGGCTTCACAGACAATTTCTATTTGGTTGTGTACAATTATTAATTAAGATACTAAGTGTAAACAAGTTTATTGTTATACCTTCTTCACTTTCCCTGGTTTAATTTGGTGTTGTGCATAAACATTCGCATATATGTTTCGAATTCAGGTATGTACATATTCATTTTAATCATGAGGTTTTGGGTAATATAACATTATTCTCTATAGATTAAAAAGGCAAGTTATTTACTGCATTTCAACGTCAATGCAAGTTACAATAAGTCAATCAAACGTAACCGCGTTCCAACTGATCTACATGTTTCCCGAGACCGGCAAGCTCTATTTATCGTTTCTCGGTAGAGAAAAAAAAATTTATTTAGCCGTCTGTGTAAACATTGAGACCTTGTATGAATAAACACATTTTTTTATTATTACTTCTATATACGAATTTGACGCACATATTAGATGCTAGTCGATTTTGAATAATGAAAGCTATTATTTGTAGCATAAATATTAAAATAAATTGCAATTGTCCTTTATTTAAAATAAGCAGAATACAATATTTCCTGATCAGTAACTAAAATGTAGGAAGCATAGAAAAGTATTTCTATGATCCAGCAAAACTCCTTTACAAACAACTCTTATTCTCTCGGTATCCTTTTGTTTTATCAATTAGAAAATACAATTTCCTAAATGTCACAAAATGTTGTACATTTTCTGATTCGTAATAAAATTTAGGTAATATGGCTAAATCTCTTTACAAAAGTTATATTTTCTTGGTATTCTTTTGTTTCATCAACTAGAGCAGACAATTTGGACGGCATGATATTCGTCACAATTTGATTACGGGGACCGGTCAAAATCTCAGGTAAATTTTAAGGGTGCCTGAAATTCGTCACACAGAAGAATTTGGAAACATCCAAATAGTGTACGAAAATTATAAGTTTTCTAAACATCGATATTCAACTAATGAAACTGTCTGGAGGTGCATCAAACGTAAGGTTTATGTGAATACCATTGGGAAATCGGTTTTGTTTTGTGTTGTAGTTTTGTTGTAACAACATTAAAAAACAACATAATTACGAAGGTGAAATTGCTAGACAAGTTCTCAGTGTTGCCTGCAAAAAAAAAGAGGAAGAAGAACACCTACAGAGAGACCAACTAAAATATTGCATAAAGAATTAGCTTAAGATTTTCCTTCAGAAACATTGACTTCCCGGGACTTAAATTGCCTCAAAGATAATATGTACGATAGACGTCGCAAAACATTGCCAACTTTGCCTCGCTCTGCCAACGAAGATCACCGTTATCTGCAAGAAAATTAGTACAAAACGCGAAGAGAGGAATATTTTGTTATGGATAATGATTTGTGAAATGGAATTGTAATTTTTAGATGCCAAACAAATTTGAATTTTTTATGTAAGTCGAGTTTCATATACATGGATGGCACATTCCAATACTGCACACAATTTTTCACAAAACTATTTACCATACATGGTTACTTAAATGGTCACTATATACCGCTAGTGTTTAGTTTACTGAGAAACAAATCAGAACAAACTTAAAGACTCTGTTTGGAAAAAATTAAATTTATTTGTTCTCTTAAAAACTTTAGTTGTATTCCTGAGAAACTATTGATTTTGAAAAGGCCATTCATAATGCAGTTCGTAAAGTGTGAGATAACCTTACAATTATTGGTTGCCGCTTCCATATTTAACTCAATCTTGGTGGCGTAAAATACAAAAGTTGGGGTTAAGTGGTGAATATAAAAAACAAAAAGTGTGAAACTGGAAAGTGGCTTCGTTATTGTTTTGGTATGGCATTTTAAAATCCAAATCTGGTAAGCGATTTTTTTGTTTTTGAGTTACTTGCGATAAAAGCAAGTGACGATAAGTTAACGGTATTCGCTGATTATTTGGTGGACTATTTTATATCCGAAAAAGCCACTTTTCCACACCACATTTGGGCTGAAGCTTCTTCAACCACGAATGCTTGCGAGTTCTTTCACTCTCATTTAATTAATCTTTTTATTATAGTTCACCCAATATTTTTTATTTCATGGATGTTTTGTTAAAATTTCAAATAGAAGTGTACATAAAATGTAATAGTGTAGCTACTCCTTGTAAATCTAAAAACTCAGCCACAATTCGGAGACAAGATTAAAAAAAATTATTGTTAGATTTGGAACAACAAAAGATAACTACCCTCCATTTATTAAGTTATTTTATTATTAAGTATGAATTGGCAATGTTTTTCTTCCGAGTGTTATGTAAAATGTATGTATTATAAATACATTATATTCTTGATCATATGTTACACATTTTTTTATTACACTAATTTAGTGAATGAATAAAGTAAAACCGACCTCATAATTTAATTTCTCAACCATATGGATTTTTTTGTAAACGTAAAAATTTTACTTGAACGCCTATGGTGCGAAAATTGTTGCATCAACAAGGTTTTCATTGTATTTAAAAATTTTTAAATCAATAATTTTCTTTGTGACGAATTTCGTACTTCAAAATCGGACGACAGAATGCCATGTGACGAATATCGTACCCGAATTTTATGTTTACTTGCGTACTGTGACTAATTTCGAATCCCCCGACAATTTTAGGATTCCAATAAATAGGTGTTGAAATGGACGTATAGAATTTGCGCCTCATGGAATATACCACCTGTAGGAACATACAATTTGCACCTAAGCTGAAAACAGTTAAAAAATGGAATATACAATTGTATTTTGTAACACTAAATATCTGATATCCATATTTTCGGTGGAAACTAAATAGTTAGTTATAATTTCCCTTTTATTAATTTAGTTGGTTTTACACAGATCGTCCACAGATTTTCTTTTCACACTACACAACAAATATGTTCCAATTTTTCCAACGTCTAATGACGAGTAGCTATGGTTTCCATGTTCACGAATTACTCAATTTTCAGCAGCTAAAGTATAACACGCGGCTTTGCAATTTTTAACGGTACATCTCCCACGCTTTTCTCCGTTTGATAACGTTTCTATTTTCCTGATGAAATCCCTGAAATTTGATATCGTCCAAGACATATTCCCTTATTTGTAGGATTGATTAAGAGTGATAATAGAGAGACTATAATCAGTGGCGCATCTATTGTGACGCAAATCGCAGGTGAGGGCAATGTGGCAAGTTTTATTGATTTGTTCAAATACACAATTTAGGTAATGCTTTAAAATCTTTGTTATTTATTTAAGTGTAGTTAAGCAAAAAACTTATAATAATTGTAAGTTACTTTAGTGTAGGTGAGCAAAAAAAATAATATTAATACTATTAGATTTAAAAACAAACCGCTATGACATAATTAAATAGCCGAAAGGTTCTCAGTACTTTGATAGTATTTTTAGTAGATAAGGGTAATCATTTCTTATCTATAATAATTAGACCTGTAGAAACATAATAACGCTGTTTTCATAAAAACGTAAAATGTATTACTAAGCTGTATTTTTCATTCTTATCTTTTTAAAAAATAAGCTTTCCTTATTAAATGCAAATATTGAATATCATATTCAATATTCAGTTTTTAGGTGCAATTAAGAATTCATTACATACTTAATTAAATGTTTATAACGTATAAATGTTCTCTTTACAAGTTAAAAATTGCATATTCAGTATTTTTATGAATCATATAATTACGTATTTTCGTTGATACAAAATAATTATTTATAGGTAAAATGAAGAAGCTTTGGACCAGATATATTCCAAGACTTCCTTTCAAAAAAAGCTAATCACTGATTTTGAATAAGTAATTAAAACTATCAAGTTCACCACTTTTAGAACGTTTTATTGCAGGGTTGTTAGCGTCTAACTTATTAACTAATTACTACAGTAAACAAAGATACAATCAATATACCAAAGATTATGTATTTAAAAATCTAATTTTTATAGATAAGAAATAATCACCCTTATCTACTAAAAATACTATTAAAGTACTGAGGACCTTTCGGCTATCAAGTAGCCAACATCAGAGTACACTGAGTTTACTATAATAAACAAAGATACAATCAATATACCAAAGATTATTTATTTAAAAACGTTAATCTTCGAAGCTGCGGATAGAAATTCCAATATTTTCATCTCGGAGAAATTACGTAATCGAGTATACTTAATAGCTTACATATGCTCTGAACTGGACGGAATGAAATCTAAATTAATGTGCCATCTGCACTTCACTTATGGTTATTTGATTATGTCATAGCGGTTTGTTTTCAAATCTTATAGTATTAATATTATTTTTTTGTTCACCTATACCAAAGAAACTTGCAATTATTTATATTTTTTGCTTAACTACACTTAAATAAATGACAAAAGATTTAAAAACATTACCTACGTTGTCTATTTGAAAAAGTAAAGTAAAACTTGTCACAATACCGTCCCCTGCGATTTGTGTCCAGGGCATTTGCCTTGCCCGTCTCTCAATAGATGCGCCACTGACTATACTCTCTATGTTATCACTGTTAGGCCGGGTCATTTCATCTGGCAAATAAAGTTTCAGTTAGGAAACCGGCAGATAAAGTTACAGGGATGATTATCTGCCAGTTATCTTATGTCCGTCTTTTCAGAATAAAACTTGTACAGTAGATAATTAAGATCTTCCAGTCAACAATCTGGCACATAATCATAGATAATATAACTTAAGTTATATTATACTATAATTATCTATGCGCATAACCTAATTTGTAGTTGTCAAGTAAGGCGTGTGAATTCTCAGACTAATATTTAATATTAGTCTGAGTCATCGACATGTACATATGGACTGCGCGTGGCAATGATATGCACGGGTTGTGCCGGCGTGAGAGAGGGGAAAACGAAGAGGCCTAATATCTACTGTCTTTATCTATCGCGTTTCTATTGGCCGCTGCGTTGCCATGGAAATGCAACATGACTGTAGCTAGTATGTTTACGTCCCGAGACATCATCAATACAATTAATTAATTAATCAAGAAGACAAAGAATGAATTGTGATATTTTGACCAGAATGTAACTTAACTAACCTCAAAAGTAAATTCAGCAGATTACTTGTACATTAGCAATCTATTATATCTATATATTCAAGAATATCCCTTTTTTAAAGGCCAATCAGCTCTATACTGTCAATTTAGGAAATAACTGCCACACCAGTACCAATCAATTATCCAACAAATAGAGACTACTTATCTGTCAGATAAGTATATTCTGTGGAAAGACGAAGAAATTTGGTTGACTGTCAGATGAGTCTCATCTGAAACTTTATCTGGAGATGACAAGACCGGGCCTTAAACACATAAGGGAATATGTCTTGACGATATCAAATTTCATGGTTTATTTATAAATATTTAATAAAGCTTCACACATTATATCAATGTTAATTACATATCCATTATGTACATCATACCTTTGAAGGACTTATCATATGTTGACGAATAGTTTTTAAGCCGTACTCAGTGCTATGAGTGGTTACCCAGGCTTGAAAGTGGTCGTAAATTGATTGATGATGATCCTCGCTCCGGAAGGCCATCAACATCAACAGACAAATCTCGCGTGATGTTCCCATTGCTGATTCATCACCGTGACAACGTTCTTGCTCGTTGTGACTCCTGTGAAGTTACAGTAGGTTTTTTGAATTGATCAACATTGCTTTAGAAGGAAAATTCACGGCTTTTGAGTTCTATCCCTAAAATACCAAGAGTTCCGGCGAATTATGCTCTAAAGTCTAAAATGATACGAAACTTTTGTAGACGGTAACTTCACGCACTGCTGTTGTTATGAAAGAAATGAGTGCTGTGCTGTTATTTTGCCATGGGATAAGGATTTCTTGATTGTTAACAATAGTTGTTTTGGTGATTAAAATTGTCGAACTTCATGTTGTAGGCCCTGTTGCCTATAACCTCCAAAGTTTTAGGGAAAATTATAATGCCTACCTCCTGCTCAAATATTCCACTTCTCGCTCACACCATTTCAATGAAGATTATAGGTTTTCCTCTTGGGTAGTCTACAATTCTTACAATTTATTATTTTTGCGAATATATATTAATATCAATCGCTAATTTGTTTTTCCAAGGTCTTAGATTATGGTAGAATTCTTTCAACGTCTCTCGGGACTCTCATCATAAGGCTCCAAAAATGATGTACAAAATTTAGAGCGTGAAAATTGCGAAAAATCGAATAAGTTGCTTTTGGTCCTGGATTATGGTGGAATTAGTTCTTTACCACTAGACACTCTTATCAGAACCCTCCGAAGATATTTATCTACAATATTTTGATGGTGAAAATTTCGAAACATTACACAAATTATCAATAACAATCGCAAAATAGTTTTTTGGAGAGTTCTGAACATGGAACTTGACCTGAAAGACCTCACTTACAATACAAAGGATACTTAAACTAGGAACCAGTTCACCCTGCCCTCAGAATTACAGGGCCGTCCTTAGAGCAGGCCCCCATCAGACCCGCCGCTAGGGTATGTGACGCCCACACTCAAAGGTGTACGTGAAGTATTGCCTTTAGTCCAAGCAATGAGCTGGGATTTCAGCTATAATAAAAAAAAAGAATCGAAACATTTTTGTGAGATCCGATTCGTGGGGTTATCAGGATCATTCATAACCCATAAAACCTCAGAGGTCACCCTTCCCCCCTGGGGATCAGAAATGGCCCCAAAAGTTTCATTTCGAATTTAAAATGCACCAATGAGGTTTTTTGGGTCGCTGATCACGATTCTGACGTCAGATTTACTTGACATCAATTCCAGGTGGTGGAAAATCGATAAAATTGGCAAATTTTGCACCCTTATATATTATTTTGACATTATATATTATTATTGGATTTTAAATTCACCAAAGGGTCGCTGATCATGATTTTGACGTCAGATTTACTTGAAATCAATTCTGGGGGTAGAAAATTGATCAAATTGGTCAATTTCCCACCCCCAGAATTGATTTCAAGTAAATCTGACGTCAAAATCGTGATGAGCGACCAAAAAAATCCCCTTTGTGCATTAAATTCGAAATTTTGGGGGGCATTTCTGGTCCCCAAGGGGGGAAGGGTGACCCCTGAGGTTTTATGTGTTATGAATGATCCTGATAACCTCACAAATCGAATCCCACAAACAATTTTCGATCCTGACCTACATGTCTTTTTTATTTTATTTTCCGGTTCGTTGTCTGGACTAGTTGGTCTACCTGTCAGGGTGGTGGCAGCCCCCCCTGTAGCACAGCAGACGAATTTTTTTTAACGCAAGCGGTTAGTTCCTTTTGATGTTAAGTTATGTGAACACAAACAATAGAATGAATTATGTACCTAGAACCATTTAGAGAACTAATAAAACATAAGTTAAAATCGGGTGCGTGTGTAACTCTCAAGATAAGCCACACAAATAAACATCAACGTGACGTGATTACTGATTGTGTTTGTAAACGTAAATATTTTTGTTTGAAATAATACAAAATCAGAAACACGGCATGGGATCTGAAAATACAAGAAACCTAGGGTTAAACATGAATAATACATTGGATATTCATGTCTGAAAGAACGTAGGACTTGATACCGACGTTTCGCCAACCATTACAGGTGGCACCTTCAGGGCAGGCTCGAGGCTTGAACTAAAACTGATTTTTCTGATTTCTGTAGCGGTATTTATTGTGGGAAAAAACCTTCACGGTACACAGTTCACTGCCTTTATACCGGTGGTTATTTCTGTTCTGGCACCTGACCCTGTCGTTGTGTGATCATGTGCGAAGTGTAATTTTCGAGGATGGGTTTTCAAATGTTGGGAAGGTAATATCCTGTGTCACGGTTCAGATTATTTGGATGTTTTGGTATTTCTATTTCTATCACTTCAAGAATTTTGGGTGTCACGAAGCTTTGTACAGCGCTGTGTTTATTGCAGGGTTTCCCTCAAAAACTATAGGGTTAGTCAACGAACAGCAAACGATTTTTGACAAAATTTGAATTCGATAAGACCTTTCGTTTTTGAGTTATCGAGTAGAGAAGTTTTGTGACGGGCACCCAGACTTACAGACAGACGGATTTTCTCAAAGTTGGTTGAAATTCGATGAAAAATACTATGGTGGAGGAATTTTTGCTTGAGTAAATGCAATAAACTCTTCGGACTTCGGCGAAGAGTATAATACCTATTTAGTGACGCGAATTCACAACAATCAATGCGATCTCATATATGGGAGCTGGGTCATCTTCTACTAAATACTCAATGGAGGAAGTGCAGAATAAACTCTCCTGTGATTTACTTGGCTTCTGAAATAATCTTGCTTAACATCGTGCCATAAAACCTTGTTTAGCTACGTCATTTTATAATTAAAACTACACGCATATAATTCATTTAATACGTTGAATCATGAGTATGTAAAATAGATGGAACGCTATAATAATTTGGATCATTATTCTAGTATTTCCTGCTTTTTATTGCATCAACATTACGTAAATCCAATGCCGAAACATTAAAGGTAACATATACATGCTAACATTTATATCTACACTAGTAGTTTATAATATCGGACTGGTAATAACATTCATAGAATTTGGGATATAAACTTCCAATTTGCCTTGCATTACCATTCCGTTTCTACAGTATAATAATACATATAGTTTTCTTAAAAATGTAGAATGACGAAATAAAACAAAAAATTTAAATTTACCCGATATAACTAGAAATAATGACTAAATAATATCGACGTAGTAAAGAAAATATTAACTTAATAAAAAAGCACTTCATTCATACCCCTCCCCAAATTGAAGAGGATCCGGAGACCAATTTTGTAAGCTATTTATATATAGAAAATTCGTTAACTTGAATGATTTTTTAGAAATGTCGATATGTTTGCGATAGTTAAGCAAACATATCGACATTTCTAAAAAATCATTCAAGTTAACGAATTTTCTATATATAAATAGCTGAAAATTGAAAAAGGGCAATCATAAATTAACTCTGATCCAAAGATTACTTGTAGGAAGCGAAAATATGTTGCAAATGGTTAGGAATAGATAAAGCTGTAGAGAGAAGTCAAATTATACTGTATGTCATCACATTGGAAGTTTATTTGAATTAACAATATAATGTTTATTTATAAGTGCCCATAACGCCACAAAACCAGAGTTCACAAATAAACTCCGAAATAACAATTCTACCAAAACAAGAAATTAAATATATGGGTATTATTTTTGATATACATCTTAAATGGAATGTGCAAACAAATTTTATAGCAAGCAAATTGAGAAAAATATTATTCATTTTAGAACCCTCAGAGAGATCCTTGATATGAAACAATTGAAGATGATATACCATTCTCTTGTAGAATCACACATTAATTATGGCATAATAGCTTGGGGTGGAGCCTTAAATAATCATATACATAGCTTGGAAATAATTCAAAAAAAATTTCTTAAACTACTACTAAATAAGAAAAATACGTATTCCAGTGAAAAAGTTTTCACCGAAGCCAAAGTGATGGACATTAGATCACTACTTTTCTATAATGTCGCAATAAAACTCTTATTTAACATAGAAAAAGTTAAAACTGAACACTCCTATAATATCAGGACTAAAGAAAATCTAGTGATACCCAAATTAAATACATCTACTTGCCAAAGATCTTTCCTCTTTCTCGGCCCAAAGATATACAATATGTTACCTCCGCATTTGAAAAATAAAGAAACCAATGCAAAACTTATAAAAAAAGCAATTGAAAACTTATATATTAGAAAAGCCAAGAATAGAAATTCATGAAGTTATTAATCCAAACTATTTTTACATATACACCTTATAAAATAAAAATACGTTTACACAACTATAAGTATGAAATATATGTTAGATATTTACATTTTCTCTTAAACATTGATTTTAGTCTGTTAATTACTTATTCTTAAATTACACTCGCTTAACTGCTTCATAATAATCATTTAAACTTTAGAACTCTTGAAAATCTTTATTATATTGTATGATATCTTTATTATATCATCTTTATGCATACATCCAAGTTTGGAAGGAAAACACAGTTTCTCAACAATGATCTTTCATCTTATTTATTATATACTTAAAATCCATTCATGTTTTATTTCAATACCAATTTTTGAAATACGTTACTATATAATATGAAGTTCTTTGTTACAATACGACGAATGTTTCATTATTTATTTTATTTACTATTATATTATTTATATATTTATT
Organism: Endomychus coccineus; assembly: GCA_958510875.1. Classification (NCBI taxonomy): domain Eukaryota; kingdom Metazoa; phylum Arthropoda; class Insecta; order Coleoptera; family Endomychidae; genus Endomychus; species Endomychus coccineus. Next base: position 111,307,387 of record OY294070.1, on the reverse strand, counting down.
ATTGTTGTCTCACGGACAAGTGTTTAATACACTTTGTGAGTATTTTCTTGGTTTATTTACAAGGTATGGTCCTTTGTAATTATTTAAACATTTTTCTAGTATTACTGTTTAAATTATATGTACAACATATTTTTGTAAATAAACATTATTATTATTATTATTATATTAGGACCTTTATTATAGCATTATACAGCGTGATCAGTTAAAGACTCTCGGCCATATCTCAGAAACTAATGGTAATAGAAATCTCATTATTAAAGTGACCATGAAAAAATCCTGAAAATTATTGTATCTTCCGAATTTCGCAGCAAGGGGGCGCGCAATTGAAAATTAAAAATATAAATTCGAGATTTCTCCGGAAATTCTCACATTGAGGTATTTCTTTGTTAACATCATTCGATTTTAGTAAACAACACCTTTTAAACAACACCTTTGATAAAGTTTCCGAATTCGATAAATTCAGAATTTACAAAATCAATTGTGATTCGTGTTCAAAATGCTATGTGGGTCAAACTAGGAAGAGCATTTTAACTCGTTATAAGGAACATTTTGCACATATAATGAAAAATAATGAATGGTGGAAAATCAGCGGTAGCCGAACATATTTTGAATATAGGTCATACCATTTCTCAAGAAAGTTATCACTTTTAAAATACAGTACAGACAGCTATCTAGGTAATTAGGAAGGGATGGAAATGTATGAACGAAAGAGCAATTTATTAAATTCCGGTTTATCTTCAGCTGAGGGTAAGATTGTTTAAATTATTATCCCCAAATAGTATTTAAACAGGCACATTTTGATTTCTAATTTAGTTTACTCTGAGGATGGTTACTTAGTAGCCGAAAGGTCCTCAGTACTTTAATAGGATTTTCAGTGGATAAGGGTGATTATTTTTTATCAATAGTGTTATAATATATCCACATTGTGAACTCTTTTATAGTTTATTAAGGTTATATGTGTTTCAACATAAAGTGATAGAAATCATTGATATTTCATTGTGATTTTTACTATGAGTCTCGAAAGTTTAAATTTTCGTTTTCTCAAAATGAAGCCGCTTGGACATTCATCTTTCTTTCCCTGGACTCTTCATTTAAGTCCTCGTGAAACCGGCGAACCCGGCGCCACTAAGGTTCTGACGGGTGTTAGCTGTTTCTGCGTCGTAACCCGCGGACAACATCTAGTAATAGTACCGGGATATCAAAAATTATCTTGGTCAAGGGTGGTTGTGGAATCTAAAATGTGTGTCTTACTTTACGTTTGAAATAATTATGTCACTGTTATACTGACATCATCAATAACCTACAAATTTCATACCTATTTATTTCAGTTGTAAAACAATAATGAACTACAAATTAAAAATTATCTTGGTCAAGGGTGGTTGTGGAATGTAAAACGTGTGTCTTACTTCAAATTTTTGAATAAGTTTTGTTGTGTCAGAATCTGTTAAGTCATTGTGCTAAAATTTTCTAATCCAGTTTTTGAATCATGCCTCTTACCACACAGCACAAAATTCTCATGTTTGAAGACTATTTTCCAACGGGTGGGCTAGTTAATGGAAATTGGCAATACAGTCAACGGTTGTGTTTGGACAATTTTCGAGAGCACTTCCCAAACGTGGCAATATTACCGGACAATTTTTATGCGTGCCTTACAAATTGTGTTGAAGTGTTTCGCGAAACTGGTTGTGTGACTCATAAAAAAGATGCTGGTAGACCAAGAGTTCGTACAGAAGAAGTTATCAATGACGTTCGTCAACGTATGGAAGAGGAGCCTGCAAAACCTTTGAAACGTCTTTCTCAGCAAATTGGACTTTCTTATGGAACATGTCAGAAGATTTTAAAGAAAGACTTGAACATGCATCCATATAAGATGCAAGCACATCAAGCTTTTCTGCCCGCAGACCATCCCAGACGCCTTGCTTACTGCCATTGGTTTGTCAATAATTTAATGAATGACGATCTTCTGGACTTAATTTTTTTTTCTGAAGAAGCGTGGTTCCACCTTCCGGGATACATCAATTCTCAAAACATGCGAATGTGGAGTAATGATAACCCTCATTAGTGGCTTCTGTGAGTCGGAAAAAAGGCCGAAAAAAGCAAATATTTCAGAGCCTAACGAGACTCTGCCCCCCCCCCCTCCATTTTCGGGGATGCTGAACTCGATGTTGATGGTTTAAACTCTTTCTGAGTTAACCGTCACCCCCAAACGGCCAAAAACAACCCCCAAAAAGGGTGAAACTCGGATATACCGACATATTCCGAGAAAAACCACGTCACCTCCCGTTTTCAAGGATGTTGAACACGATGCCGGTACTTTGGAATTTCTCCGAGTCAACCCCACCCCCTAAACGGCAGAAGACAACCCTGTAATTCCACTTGTAAGCGACGTAGATTATAGTGAGCGGATCATTTTTTTAATGAAAATGGATTTTATAACGATGTTTTATATTTACCCATAATGAATGTAATTGTATGCGTCAATGATAATGTTTTATATGGATATATAGTGGATATGTAGTTATATGCGTCAATGAAACAGTTTTATATTTGTATATATAGTTAATAAGTACCTATTGTACGCGTGACATAAAAATGTTTATGATTTAATAAAATAAAATATGTAAAATTGTACCCTGATTCCATACAGGAGATTTTTTCACCTAAAAACCACCAAATAACCTAGCCAGACACGATGTATACGCCTATTTTTCAGGGTGAACAGTCAGTCAACAAATGTGGAAACATCATCCGGTGTGTATTCAATGATTTGTTATACATTTTCTGTTATCGGATTTTTCTTATCCACTTTATAAATTCAGGGTATCAAAGGGTTAGTTGTTGTCCGTTTCAGTGGTTAGTTTGCTTCGGGGAGAAGATCCAGAATCACCATCGTGTTCAGCACACTCGAAAACGGGAGGTGACTCGGTTTTTCTCGGAATATGTCGGTATATCCGAGTTTCACCCTTTTTGGGGGTTGTTTTTGACCGTTTGGGGGTGACTGTCAACTCAGAAAGAGTTTAAACCATCAACATCGTGTTCAGCATCCTCGAAAACGGGGGGGGGGGGGGGACAGAGTCTCGTTAGGCTCTGAAATATTTTCATATTTTTCCGACTCACAGAAGCCACTACATGTTTTTACTGAATCGCCACTACATGCTCAAAAAATCGGTGTTTGGATGGCAGTTTCTTGCAGAAGAATAATTGGGCCAATTTTTTTCGATTTCACCGTCAACGCAGAAAGGTAGAGACACAACTTTTTGGCTGAATTTGTGAAACAGTTAAACGATGATGAACTTCGGTACGGTTATTTCCAGCATGACGGTGCAACAGCACATACTACACGAGAAAATATTGCTTTTCTTCGCGAGTTTTTTGATGACCGGCTGATAAGTTTGCATACAGAAGTTGAGTTTCCTCCGAGATCACCTTGTTTGACAATTATGGACTATTTTATATTTCCTTACTTAAAAAACAAGATTTTCGCAACTCCGGTAATTAATTTGCAAGAACTTCAACAAAGAATAGTTCAGCAATGTGCAACCATAACGCCAGAAATGCTGCAAAACGGTTTTCATAGCATGAGGATGCGCGTCAACTTGTGCATCGAACAAAACGGGAGACATTCCCAACAATTACTGTAATTTAGTTTTTCTTGTTACTAAAACCGTTATTTCATAATTTGTAGTTCATTATTGTTTTACAACTGAAATAAATAGGTATGAAATTTGTAGGTTATTGATGATGTCAGTGTGACAGTGACATGATTATTTCAAACGTAAAGTAAGACACACGTTTTAGATTCCACAACCACCCTTGACCAAGAAAATTTTTTATATCCCGGTATATACAGAGATTGTAGTTTCATATGAGAGGTGGAGAACTTTTCGCAGCCGAACTATCATCACAATCTTACCTGATGTAATAATGTTAAAGAGCGTATTTAAATTTAAGAACTTGAACACTCTTGGTGATATAAAGTGTATGATGTCGATGCCATTAATTTCCATACCAAGTTTAAGGTAATTTTTCATCAGATATGCGGAGTAGAAGAACACGTAAGCGAAAGTCATTATCCTGAGTAGGTCTTTTTGTGGATCCGTGAATAAAGTGGGATTTAACTAGCTATTCCTAAACTGATCTTACGTCGCAAAAAATGTCTTAACCCACCTCTTTAACGATCTCAACGACAAATGTTTCCCAGCGAGACTCTAAGTAGCTGAAATTTATTGTTTTTCTAGAGGAATTACATTCGCCTTGGGACATTAGTTCCTAAATAATTACTAGCAACTATCATGCGGTCATACTGTTTTCCAGCGCACAAATGGAATTAAGGTTTACACTAATGGATATTTATTTAGGATCTCCTTACATGAATTACATTTACACTATATCCACCCTTCGATAGGGGGAAGCAGGTTAGATACTTAACGCAATTTCCCTTAGACAGGCAGAGTCCGAAGATACCGCATTTCAAATCGATGTGAATCTATTTTCCAATGTATTGTAACGTCTTCCTTCGGGAATGTTTCAAAGCCGTTCACTTCGATACACTATGAACAGTTCAACACTTGAACCGTCACATTGACAAGGACCGTACTAACTAATAGTCCGACAGCTGAGAGACAAAAACATGCAACCATTTTAGAAAAGCTGATTTTTTATATTACCTCATGTTTGTGATGAATAACTTGTAAAATTATATAGTTATGTCACAACTGTTTTATAAAATCTAAAAATTGGTTTGCGAACAGTAAATTAACTAAAAAAAGATGTAGTTATGGTCAGCCTCAAAAATTTTACAACGAGACCAGTCAGCAGCGCGTCAAACTCGTATAAACAATTAGTACCGTGGAATCACCTTGTAAAATCTGAAATTTGGTCTACAAATAATAAATATTATTAAAAATATGAAAAACGTAGTCAGCGGGTTCAGCATCTGCAAATCAATAAAAGTGCAATGCGTTTAATTAGTATATCGTTGAAAAAGTCAGATAAACGTCCCTGGCAAGGACTTTTTCTTACCAGAAGCATCGTTTAGTTGAGTCATGACATCTTTGACAAATGTATGAATTTTCTAGCCTTCGAACCAGTCGAACTCATAGCTTCTGATTCTTGCCAACCATTTTCCACAGCTATCATTGTAGTTGGTATTTTGTATGTGCATTGACCCAAATATTTGATATATATATATATGCACTACGATGAATTTCTTTAATAAGCTCTGATCTGCATGGCGGAAAATGTGATGCATCATAAATTTTGTGTGTATTTAAAATGTTTCTTCATTATTCTTATATGTATGCGACTTGGAAAATGATGAATGAGTCAAGTCATAGTAGAAAAGTTTGAAAAAATAAAAAAAATTAATTAAATATGGTTCTACCATGCAATGGCATCTTCAGACTGAGTTATTAACTGAACAGAATATAAGCACAGTAATATTTTACTCAATAATCAGGTAGATATGTAGAGGTATAGATACTTATTAACACTACTATTTTGTTATTAATTTATTAAAATACAATTCTGCTTATGATTTATTTATTTGATCCTAATAATGTAATTTATCATATGTAAATTCTCGGAAAATCACACTAACACATATGCTCATTATTTTCGTCTTACCGTATGTTTTGGTCTCACGACCATCATCAGAAGACGTATCAATGTCTGAAACATTGATTGCAAATTTAGAATACGGTATTGGAACTAAAAATTTAGAAGAAAAAAATTAAATTAGAAGTAAAATTCGTAATATCTTGACATATAAAAAGAATAAGCAGAAAGCAGAAATAGGCATAGCAAAAAACTGTTTTAACTATCACACGAAAGAAATAAAAGAATTCTTAGATGCCAACCCACAAATATTAGTTTTGAAAGCGGATAAATGTTATAAAACCGTCATAATGCATAGAGATGACTACGAAAACATAATAGGAAATCTATTAAATGATGAAACAACTTATAAATAATTAAAATCTGACCATTCAGCAACGGTACAAAATGACATGAATAAATTAATAAATACATGGTACAAAAATAGGATAATCCCTATTGATTTGAAAAATAAATTAATTTGCCATAATGGGCAAGCACCTTATATCTCTATGGGCTTCAGAAACTGCATAAAAAGATATAGCTTTAAGACCCATTGTAAGTAATATTGGAATATAATAATAATAATAATAATAATATGTCTTTATTTAATTTCCAGCTATACAGTAGAAATACAAAATTGTGCCTTAAATTAATAAGATGGAAATTTCATCGGGCGAAGTTCAGATAATAGCTGATCAAGATCAGCTCTCTGCTCTATCACTTAAAAATGTAGGAAGAAAAGAATTTTATGTGAGGGACTCATGGCGTTTTAATGAGTTTATAAAAAATCAATCCATACCCATATATCATCAATTAATTTCATTGGACGTTGTTTCTTTATTTACAAATATACTAGTCGCTTTGGCATTGAGTAGCATCAAAAAACGTTGGGCCGAGATTAAAAACCACAAACCTCTAGATCAATCTGAATTTATAAATGCAGTAAAGTTTTGTTCAGAGTGCACTTATTTTTGATACGGTGAGCAATATTTTGGACAAATATTCGGCACAGCAATGTAATCTCCTATTTCAGCTACGATTGTTAACCTAGTTATGGAATACCTAAAGGAATCTGTGATAAATTCATTAGAATTTCAACCCGTATTCTTTAAACGATATGTAGATGATTGCCCAATATGTGTTCCCAATGATAAAATTCAGTAAATTAATAAATTTAACAATTTCCTCTGTAAACTTCAATTTACTTGTGAAATAGAAGTGAACGAAAACATAAATTTTCTAGATATGAACATTAGGCATAATTCAGATGGAAAAATAGAAACATCGTGGTTTACTAAAGAAGTTTGGTCTCAACGATATCTTCATTTTAATTCAGTTGCACCAACAAGTTATAATAAATGTATTATAAATAGGCTTACAGATGATTGCGCTGTTAATTTGTCCCACCCAGAGGACCATCCCAAAAATTTGAAAATTGTTCGTAATTCACTGGAAATGAATGGCTACCCAAAAACATTTTTCAGCCCTATCATTAAATAAAGAGAATTAAAAATCTATGATGGTAATAACATTACCATACATTCTGGAGACCTTACAGAAAATTAGGAAATGTTTAAAAAAGTATGGTATAAATGCGCATGAACCTACTAACTGTGTTGGTAACTATTTTTCAAACCCAAAACCTTTGATTCTCTAAGTCTGTAAATCATACAACAAACGTTCAATCATTACGTCCAATTTATACTAATTTAATTAATTAAAACCCTTGCAAATTCCTACATGCGTTTTCATAGTATTGAAAGTATATTTTGGGTAGAATGCTGAAATAGCAATATTTCTAGTAAGGTCTGACAACCTTTTCCTATTACCTCATAAATCTTCAATATCTGGTTCGAAAGTGGATACTTGAGCGTTATATTATGGTTTCAGTCTTATTCAAACATTGCATATTGCATGAGATGACTTCGAATATTAGAAGTAGATTGCTTCCCTTATATTATATCCTATTAATTCCAAATAGTATTTAAACACACACATTTTGATTTCTAATTTAGTTTTCTCTGATGATGGCTACTTGATAGCTGAAAGGTCGTCGTCAGTACTTTAACAAAATTTTTATTGGATAAGGGTGCTTATTTCTTATTTAGTGTTATATTGTATTTAGAGTGTGAATTCTTTTATAGTTTATTGTGTTCCATTGAGTTTTTCATCTGCATGAGCTACAATGAATGATCCTTAAATAATTAATCCCCTGACTAATATTAACGGATATTGATTTCCAATACAGGTATAATAAATCAATTCTTAGTAGCTTTGCTCATATCTTTCGGTGATTTGACTCATTAAGACGGAGCAAGCATAGCGAACGAAGTCTTTCCTCCTTTCAGCTCATATGGCACGTTCTTGGTTTCTACATAGCGGTCGAACAGTGACTGCGATTTACTGAACATTTTCACAGAACATAGATATGATACGTTTAATTTACTGCTTCGTAAATTCTATATCGTATCTTAAGCTGTTTTCGAGTTACATATTTCAAACTCCATCTGTACCTTTGGCAGTGCTAAAGAATCGAGCTCGTGCAACTAGACTCGCGATCTTGATCAGCTTATGCAAAAGACGGAGTGAGGGCAGCCGAATCAAGCTTGCGCAACGAGGCAGACTGCGGCTCGCGTACTTGATCGGCTTATGCAAAAGACGGAATGAGCATAGGGAACAAAGTCGCTCTCCTATCAATCAGACGGCACGTTAAGACGGAGTGAGTGCAGGGAACGTAGTCTTACACTTACTCCATATCAACTCTTCGGGCATGCGCTGCATTCTGACCGACCTCCCTGTTCACGATAAGAAAGAAATGACTATAGTTAGTTATTTAGTGCATCCAATTCGCTTGAACAATTTCCCTGAATAAGTTGCAGGGTAAATCAGTCGATATATTCGTTGTGAACCCAATTTTACTAGAATTAAACTTTAGAAGTACAGAAATTGTTATTCTACCTACACTTACGTCGATTCTCAGAATCACGAAAACTATTTTATCAATCCGTAGCATTGTGAATCGCATTCTCAATGGAACATCTGCTTTCCAACAGTGTCGTAACTTCTAGGTTAGCCGAACATTTTTCAGGTTTTTTTATTATATCACTATCGGAGATTGTTGATCAGTGACTCCACGTCTGCCTCGTCCCACTGGCGTGCTCATGAGAAGAGATAAACAGCTGTCTGGGACTATGGGACGTATTCTCACTTTTCAACCTGGTGAACCTTTTGCAAAAATGTAGGTCGTGTAATGTGTAAAATGTGAAAATGACATCTTCAACAGTAAATTAATTAGAAGAGGAGAGCAATATCTGTCTCTCAACAGTCAATGACATCGCAGATAAACGAAGCTGAGGTAGAATTACTTGCAATCATATGTAATTAGTTAAGGTGAATGTTATAGTTACAGTTCGATAAAGTCAATATTATTGTGTTATTGGTTAATGTGGCATATTTAAGGGAACTATGTGTAAATCTGTGAAGGGATAATTATTAATTCAATGTCTGCAATTGAACGCTAACATGTGTATTGACAAGGTAAATGGAATTTTTAGGTGAATGTTATGTTCGACTTCAGTTAGGCTCAATCTACAAAAGTTGCAATGATCAACTTAACCAGACAATTTATACGCCTCTTGATAGTAGTAGGTCTTCGTTTTTATCAGCATCGATCTTGTGGAAGCCTTGGAAACCATATATCATGACATGCTTTTTATTAGTTCGAATCATGTTCGGCTTCCTTAAGATCTTTATTATTTATTTAAAATTTTTCTACACTAGCAACCAGCATCTGGATAGAATTGAAAATATTTAGAAAATTATCAAAGCTACAAGACGTAGAAGGGCCAACAATGAATTTCATCCAAAATCATGACTTCGATTGTTATTATTTTGAATCTACAAATTCAAGTTCGATCTACAATTGTAGGTTAAACTTACAATTGTAGGATCAATCCACAATTATTGTAGGTTCAATAAACAATTAATTGTAGGTTCGATTTACAATTAATAGTAGGTTCAATCTACAATTCTCAGTTCAATTTACAATTGTAGGATCAATCTACAATTATTGTAAGCTCAATCCACAATTAATTATAGGCTCGATTTACAATTAATTGTAGGATCGATCTACAATTGTACGTTCAATCTAAGGTTGACTGTTTCATTGTGTTATTTATTTATAACCCTCAAAATAGTGTTGTTATAATGACGCACAAAGATTCTAGTTTGATTGTTATAATCTTGAATCTCCAATTTTAGGTTCGATCTAGAATTGTAGGTGCAATCTACAATGGTAGGTTCAATCTACAATTGTAGGTTCTATCTGCAATTAATTGTAGGTTCGATCTACGATTAATTATAGGTTCAATCTATCTTGTAGATTCGATGTACAATAATTGTAGGCTCAATATACAATAATTCTAGGTTCAATCTACAAATGTAAATGTGATATTCAATTGTAGGTTCGATTCACAATTGTAGGTTCATTCTTCAAGTTGAATGTGTGATTGTGATATTTATTTATAACCAGAAAATACGGTTGTCATAATGGTGCATTAAAATACTACTTTGGTTATAATTTTGAATCTACAATTTTAGATTCGATCTAGAATTGTAGGTTCAATCTACAATTGTAGGATCAATCAACAATTGGAGGTTCCATCTAGAATCAATGTAGGTTCAATCCACAATTAATTGTAGGTTCGATCTACAATTAATTGTATGTTCGATCTACAATTAATTGTACGTTCAATCTACAATTGTAGATTCAGTTTACATTGTAGATCCGATCTACTATAGTTGTAAGTTCAATCTACAAATGTAGGTTCAATCTACGAATGTAGATTGTCCGATCTACAATATGTGTGGGCTCAATATACAATAATTGTAGGCACAATTTACAAATGTAAATCGCAAGTCCCATATACAATTGCATGTTCAATCTACAATTGTAGATCCGATCTACAATTTTATGTTCAATCGTAGATATAGATCGAATCTACAATTCTACAGGTTGAATGTGTGATTGTAATTTTTATTTAACCAGAAAATACTGTTGTCATAATGGTGAATTAAAATACTACTTTGATTGTTCTAATTTTGAATCTACAATTTTAGGTTCGATCTAGAATTGTAGATTCAATCTACAATTGTAGGATCATTCTATAGTTGTAGGTTCAATCTACAATTGTTGGTTCCATCTGCAATTAATCTAGGTTCAATCCACAATTAATTGTAGGTTCGATCTACAATTGTATGTTATTGTAGATCCGATCTACAACAATTGTAAGTTCAATCTAGAAATGTAGGTTCAATATACAAATGTAGGTTCAATCTACGAATGTAGATCCTATCCAAAATTGAAGGATCGATGTAAAATTTTACGTTCAGTCTACAAGTTGAATATATGAATGTGATTCTGTGTAGGTGGAAAGCCGATACAATAAATCAATAATTTTGGCACAGCTAAAACCTTTGATATCGTAGTCATACAATTTTAAGCACATCTGCTAAACTACTTGGCGCAAAATGATTTTGGATGACTGTTTTTCCTCGTGCTCGAAATAGGTGTGGTTTTATAATACATATTCATATATTTTACATATTAATGTGTTACAGTTTCAATTATTCGTGTTTCGTTCGTTGTTACGACGGATAAATTTTTAATTGAAACTAATGCGATAAAGACATTCCGCGCTGTAGTTGATGTGAATCGGTTTTCAAACGTCTTCTGATGATGGTCGAGAGATCGAAACGTACGTGAAGACGAAAATATAATAAATTAATGTGACCTATTTCTTAAGAATTATTATTATTTTAAAATTTCTAGCTCCTATATTTTGCGAAATATATGGTATTTTAAATTTGGTTTGATATAGACCTCAAGATTATAACTAGTGAACTTAGTTTGAAAAGTAAAAGTATGATCATTCGGAAAAAATGTACACAACCTCATGTGATACTACCCGAATTGTAACAATGCTCTTATGCAAGAGTCTTAAATATATGCGTCCATTGTTTCAATTTATTTTCAACGTAACCGTGTACTATTTTCTCAGGACAGAGTTCTTATTTGCCGACAACGTTTGATGATTGTTTACAGCGACCGTGACGTAAAAGACGTATAAATAACATAGGTATTATCACTCTGGATGCGTAACATAACTCAGTGATCAATAAACAGACATTTCTATTTTCGCAATACCGTTTTTTATCCTTGATGGTCTTGGTATGATTCTTCACTTTTTATGTCGATCGGTTAGTTTTCTACATTATTGTGGGTCCATATAATTCAATTCCTTTTGACTGGAAGGACTACTTCTCCATCCGAACGCCGCCGACAAAATTATTCAGTTAAAGAGCAGAATTTAATAAAATCATATTTATTTCCTACTCGAGTTATAGTTACCACTGGAATGTCGTCAATTAAAAAATAGTATTTTAATGGTTTGTTTCTGCTGGTGCCTGGCTTATTATTGAATAGTGATTGGAAATTGTGGTGTTAATGAACTTGAAATATTCTTAGAAAGTATTAGTTTTTGTGACTATCTATGCATTACTGAACAGTGGCAAAATGAAGACATGCTGAAAATGTTCCCCATTGTGAATCTCTCATCAAGTTTCTGTCGTCAACAAGGAGAACATAGAGGATGTGTGCTATATACGTAAAGCAGCATGAGAAATGGAAACCTTGTCGAGGCATAACAAATATGTACCAGGATATCAAAAATTATCTTGGTCAAGGGTGGTTGTGGAATCTAAAACGTGTGTCTTACTTTACGTTTGAAATAATTATGTCACTGACTGTCACACTGACATCATCAATAACCTACAAATTTCATACCTATTTCAGTTGTGAAACAATAATGAACTACAAATTATGAAATAAGGTTTTAGTAACAAGAAAAACTGAATTACAGTAATTGTTGGAAATGTCCCCCGTTTTGTTCGATGCACAAGTTGACGCGCATCCTCATGTTGTGAAAACCGTTTTGCAGCATTTCTGGCGTTATGGTTGCACATTGCTAAACTATTATTTGTTGAAGTTCACTCAATTTAGAATCCCATAATACAAAATATTTTATCGAGGAGTTTGAGTGCACAAGATTTACACGATGAATATCGAATAAAGTTTCAGAGAAGTAATTTTTGACAAACAAATTGTTAAAATAAATTCAAGAGTTTCAATTTTTATTAAAAAAAAAACTCGTCATTTTGGTCAAATTCGTATATTTGTTAAAAAATATAATTTGCTTATAACAAATTTACAAATTAAATGATAATAAATAAATTCACCGGTATTGACGATAAAATCGAACTCAGAAGGTCAAGGTCTATTAGTTAATAAATAAATTGTTTACCATAAATAAAGGTAATTGAACTACTTGCGTAACTATTTTCATATGTTTACTGACCAATAATAGTCATTATCCGCAAAAACGGCCAAATTTTGCATTTTTTAGAAATTTTAATGGAATCTCAAAAATTAATTGTTTATAAGAAATATAAACAATTTGAAAAACTTTATTTGTGGTCAACTTTTTTTTCTGATGACATTCTGAAGAGAATGGCACTTTGTCCCATCAAAATCGGTCCATTTCCCAAGGATTTACGGATTCAATACCCATTCTGGGACGCACCGGAATTCGGTCCCGCTACCTGCGGAAGGGACTACCTGTAACGGATTAAATTCGAAGTGTGGTCCCACCAGCGAAAATGCGATTTCGGAATTGGGTCCCATGTACCTACTATTTGTTTAATTTGACTTTTATTTTCCTTCACATTTTTTTGGGCTTAGGACCAACAGTACACATTTATTGTTGTTGTACTGGCATGTTTAAAAATTTACGCTAAATGCGTATCGTCAAAAATAAAAACAGTACGTGAAATAGTAATTAAATGGCATATTTACAAATGTACGCTAAACGCGTATCGTCGTATATTATGTACATATATATATTTAAAAATCTTAACACAAAATGGGACCGAATTTTTTCGAAACATGTCGAATGAACGTATAACGGTCAATTATACCATTTTGAAATAAAAAATTTTGTTCAAAAAGAATCTATTATTAATAAACGCTTACCCTTGTCACTCGTCATAGAGGTGAAATTAATATTTTCCATGTCAAACAAACAAACAAAATCACAATAACGGACACAAATAAACACGTCTTACACTCTGCACTTCAGAAGAACAATTGCTAAAAATAATCCTTAATACCCACATGAAATCTACCTGCTTCGACAGCGGACCGAATTACGAAATCACCCTTTCGGATTTGGACAAGGTCCCTGTGAGCAGGTAGTCCCTTCCACAGGTAGCGGGACCGAATTCCGAAACACCGCCATTCTGCACTAGTTCTTAGTTGATGAATACTACCATAAATGAACATACGCGAGTCAATGCTACCACACAGTTTGCATTGTTAATACTCAGTCACTCATACTCATCTCTGATCATATGTTCATATGGCACAAGCTATAACTATTTTTACGAATAGTGCTGTCAAGATCAATTATGCTTATTCTAGGGCATTTACTCAGGCAAATTAAATACATTTTTGACAGCTCTTGCCCTAGAAAATTGGGATACTACTCGAATGTATAAGAAAGCGAACGTATGTGATAAATTTGATATATTTTTAAATATAATACAAAATCTGTTTAATAGATATTTTCGAGTAAAACAGATAAAATTGCAACCGCCACAAAAATCGGAATGGTTTACATAACAACTGAAATCTATGCAGAATAATTTAAGGTTACTCTATGATATATCTTTACATAACCCGGCATTTAAAAAGCATTCAGTGAATATAAAATCAAATACAGTTGAGCCTTACAACATGTAAAGAGCACGTACTACACGAATCTATTAAATAGATCAAATAAATCTAAATGTATGTGGAACATTGTTAATAAAACTTTAGGAAATAATCAAGTTGACTCAATTCCAAAAGACACATCGATACAACATGTTTCTTTTGAATTTAATAGTTTTTAATAACGTGAAAATAGATAAAATCATTTTCCCTGCCAAACAAAGATGGTTAAAATCAGAAATCAGTAACAAATATCATAAACTAGATCATTTACAATTTTTGGCTTATAACTTACATTTAAAATTAGATTTTGAGTCCTTTTAATCTAAATTATTAAACAGAGTTTCAGTAGAAAAGATAAATCAATCAACCATCAATTTCAACAATTGTTACCAAAAACTTCTAGAGAAGACACTAGGAATATAAACATTATTTATAATAAAAACGATATTAATTTCAATGAAACGGAACAGAGTTTGTTAAATAAAGGTTTAAATTTTGCAATTGATTTTAATAAATCACCTACGGAGGATTTAGTTAATGATATTGAAAATACGATTTGGTGTTTCAATTTTGAAGACAAAGAAGACAAAGCTGTTAACAAGTGCAGGACAATTCTTGAACATTCAAATAAATCATATGGAAGTTCCTCCAATAATTTCAATAATATCTGTAAATCATGAAAGATAAAGACTGTTATTGCTTGAAAGCAGATAAGGGAAATTCACTCGTGATTATGGGCAAAGAGGTTTATCACAATTCGGTGAATACCTTATTAAATGATGAACAGAAAACCAGGAATCCGTTAACAAAATGCGTTAAATTAGTCAATAATTCATTAAAATCGTGTACAGCTGTAATCTCCATTAATTCAAAATACAAACTTAGACTTTCAAATCCTAATCTTCTTAAACTGTATTGCTCACCTAAGATTCATAAACCGAGTGATTCCATGAGACCAATCATTAATTGTTCTACATATAACATAGCAAACTGGTTAGTTAGGAATTTAGCAACTTTCAAGCCGCACCAAGTTTGTCTGTGAGAAATTCTTTGGACCTTATTGCAAATTTGAAAGATTTCAACTTGAACCTGGTGATGTTATTTCACTATTTACAAATACTCCAATCCCTGAGTCGGTAAACATTCTGAAGAAACGACTTTCAAATATTAACATCCCCGATAGAAACTGCACAGAATACATGATCCTTACATCTTTATGCATGGAGCAAAATTATTTGACTTTTAACAAAAATTGCTATAAACAAACAAGCGGATGTACAATGGGCAATCCACTCTCCTTTTTCGGCCAATACTTTTCTAAGCGAACTTGAAACATCCTTAAAACCAAAATTGAATTAATTTCCAAAAGTTTCGTATAGATGTGTTCACGACGTTTTCGCGATTACAAGTAAAGATTTGGATTTACATGGCTTTTT
Source organism: Endomychus coccineus (assembly GCA_958510875.1). Lineage (NCBI taxonomy): Eukaryota > Metazoa > Arthropoda > Insecta > Coleoptera > Endomychidae > Endomychus > Endomychus coccineus. The sequence continues at coordinate 111,291,523 of OY294070.1, read as the reverse complement.
GAACACGCTTAATGGCCAACTTGATTCACTGAGAATGACTGAGAAATAGAAACAGATAATCAGCTTCCTTTCCTTCATATTAACATTACAAAGATGGTAATCACTTGGATTTCGACATTTACAGAAAACCCACTCAAACAAATAGGTATACGGCGGATTCAGCTACACCATTTAGATATAAAATAGCTCCGTTTAATAATCTAGTTCATAGATTATTTGAACGTCCCTTTGAGCCAACAAAATTATAGCAACGAAGTTGAGAAACTTCAGCATTTTGCTTTGGACAATGGTTACCACAAATCTTTGATCAATAATTTAATTTCTTAGCAAATACTCCTTCCCGCCATTTCTGTCGTACTTACAGTTTACTGACGTCTGTTAGTTAATAATGCCGAATAAATGTTGTGCTCCTAGCTGCAAGGAAAATTAGAATAATGGACCAAAGTTCAAATGATTAGATAATGAACGGAAACAATAGTTATCGGATCTCGTAGTGTTACCGCAGTAGTTGTAAATTTTATTAATTGTTTTGAAATTAGAACAAACTATTCTGTATTATAAGTGACAATATTGCACTCAACAGCAAAGCCATGAACAATTTTCTTAAACTTAACAAGTATCGTGTATGTGTATGATCGTCCAGTTGTTAATTCAAGACCATTATTTTATCTATTCGATCCGGTTCACGCTTTCAAATATATAAGGAATAATTGGCTAAATTCAAAACCCAATGAAATATTGCTTGATTTCATGCTTTAAAAATTGCATGAACATGTGTTAAAATTGGGATGTTCTTTGGAATCAAAAGCACTCTATCCTACAGATTTGGAACGTCAAAATGTTAAATTACCCCTTAAGGTATTCAATGATCATGTCATACAGGCTCTACTTCAAATATAGACATTTCAAATCCACAATGAATGTAAAAACTCCCCTCAGAGAGCAACAATTAAGGGGCAGTTTTCAGGAAACCTATCGTCAAAGATAACTTAGAAGATGATTCGAAAATCAAATTTTTATGAAATTTATTAAATTGGGTAGATACGTGGAAATTTAGTTCGGCTTTCAATAAATTAACAACACTGCATAGTCACACACAGTCCACGATAATTTAGTAATAATTTCGTATTGTTTCAATTGAAATTATATATTATTAATTTAAAAGTTTAAAAGTTGCACTTATCGTCCAGTAATTAATGAAATCCATAGTTAGTTTTCTATATTTGCAATACAACCAGTTTATAGATGTAAGAACAAGCTAAAACTGTTTAGGCAACGCTTTTGATAAAGTTTCCGATTTCTACAAATCCGGGATTTACAAAATCAATTGTGAGTCGTGTTCAAAATGCTATGTGGGTCAAACTAGAAGGAATATCTTGCCCATATAAAGAAATATAATGGTGAAAAATCAGCGGTAGACGGACATATTTTGAAATCAGGTCACACTATTTCTCAAAAAGGTTATCACTTTTGAAACACAGTACAGACGAATATCTAGGTAATTTAGAAGGGATGGAAATGTATAATCAAAAAAACAATTTATTAAATTCCGATTTATCTCCAGCTGAGCATTGTTTACATTATTATCCCCAAATAGTATTCAAACAGGCAGATTTTGATTTATAATTAAGCTTACTCTGATGATGGCTACTTGATAGCCGAAAAGTCCTCAGTATTTTATTAGTATTTTTAGTAAATAAGCGTGACTATTTCTAATCAATAATATCTGAGACCATTCCCAGAATACCGGGACTTTCCAGGTCTTTCAGCAGCCTATTGCCCTTCATAATGCCTGATTGTGCCCTGACAGCTAGATCGGGTTACAAAGTCTTTCAAGGGCGCAGTAGGAACAATAATCTAGCTAACCACTGGCCCTGACAACTTCCTTGACACAACTAAAAAACTAAATAGCTATTAATTCTTAGCAGCTTTGATCACATCTTTTTGTACTGTGTTGTATAGATCTGAATATCAAAACATATCTCAGTGTTTTCTTAATATTTTTAATACTGTGCTGACAAATAATGCAACTTATAATTGATTATATTACAATATATTGTGATAGTACCGACTGTACCGGTGTAGTATTACCTCTAGAGAAATATATATTGAAATATAGACTGTGATTATTATTCTATTCATAAGGAGTGGCTTGATACAGAATATTTGCTATTTCTATTGTGTGCTTAGCAAGTTTACGCCTAGAGAGGTTAATATGCATATAAATAATCTGTTCGAGTAGACGACGATCTACGGCATACAAAATTTAAAATATATTAAACCGGCAGCTGATGTTCTTGGCATATAATTATAACTCATCACTCGAACTGACATATAAGATAACAATAGAGCCCGATTTGCACGCTACACGATGTACTGTACGTTGAAAGTATGTATGTTAATATTTACTCTTGATTCTTACTTTCTTCTCTGAACAATAGACTATCACATATCTATATAAGATAAACTTTTAATTTATAGTTTGCCTTCGTGGTTGCGTTTACTTATGATGCGGGAAATATATTCAAAATATATTGTAGCACTGATTAATTGCTGTTTTAATGCCTCTCCAGGTAGTATACTTATTGGCACCTATCATTTACAGGGTATTCAATCGACAACCTCTCCTGGAATATTCCGTTTCTGTACTTTTTTAGAGATTGACTGATTTTAAATTACATACACATATGCTTATTATTTTCGTCTTTACGTACGTTTCGGTCTCACGGCCATCATCAAAAGACGTATCAATGTCTAACACGGTATTTCTTAAAACTAATTGTATCAAGTACAAAGCGTCCTTATTCCACTGATTTCAATTAACAATGTCCAAGTCGCCGAAACGAACAGAAACGCGACTAATCGAAATTGTTTTAAGTATATGGTTATGTATCAAGAATCCACTGCAGAGCAATTTTCTTATAAAATTCGAAGTCACTTCAAGCAATGTTTGAATAAGACTGAAATCAAAATATAGCGCTCAAGTATCCACTTTCGAACCAGTTGTTAAAGATTTATGAGGTAATAGAAAAAGGTTGTCAGACCTTATTAGAAATATTTCTAGCTTCAGGCAGAACCAACAACTTCCACAAGAAGACGTGCGGTGTAATTAGGGTTGTCTGAGCGGACTATAAGAAGAATTTTGCACTTAGTCTTGTGTATGTATCCATTCGAAATTCAAACTACGGCGAATTGATATTTAAAGATGTTTGCAATACGCACAAATCGTTACGAACTTAGAGGAACCAGAACCAATTTTTAGTAAAATTTGATATCGAGCGATGAAACAAATTTTTGCAATTCTGGTCGTGTTAACAAGCAAAATTACCGTTTTTGGGGAACAGAAAACCTTCGTTTTATTCAAGAGAACGTGCAGTTTGATCAAAAAGTTGTTGTTGGGTGCGCAATATGCTCCGAACGAATCACTGAACTCTTCTTTTTTGAAGATGCCAGATACATAAAACTTCATTCAGATATCTCATACCGTTCTCGCGATATTTGACTGCTTCAAAATACCTAACCTGTATATTGAAAGAAGCATGCCGCTCGATTTTTTGTCTAAGACCAACTAATTTACTAACCCAAGATGAACAATGGCAAGGTGGAAGGTCCCTGAAAAATGAAACAAGAAATGATTTATTTGGTCTAAACTCATTTTATTTCCCAAAATGATCTCCTTGTAGCCCGATACACTTCTTCCAACGTTTGTCAAATGATACGATTTCGGCTATCCTTCCAAATGGGCGTTTGTTTCAGCCATGACCTCATCATTGGAGCCAAATCTCTTTCCGCCGACCCATTTCTTCAAGTTTGGAAATAGATAAACATCGCAGGGGGCTAACTCTGGAGAATATGGTGGATGTCAAACCAATTCGTAACGCAATTCATGCAATTTTGCCATTGCGACTGCGCACATGTGCGCTAGTGCGTTGTCTTGGTGTGAGAGAATTTTCTTCTAAGCCAAATGCGGCCACTTTCACTTCAAATCGACGTCGAATCGATCCAACAGCTCTGCAATGCAATGTACGCCAGTGATCGTTTTGCCCTTTTCAACGTAATCGATATGGATGATACAGTGTGCATCCCAAAAAAACTGTCGCCATGACTTTATTGACTGATAAACCCACATTGGCCTTTCTCGGCTTCGATTTGCCAGAACCATTCCATTGTTTCGACTGTTCTTTGGTATCTGGTGTGTTGTGATTGATCCATGTTTCGTCCACAGTTACACATTCTTATCACGCTTGAACATCGCCAAACACTCCTTTAAAGTTGTCACACGGAAACGCTTGTTGTCAACAGAGAGCAAATACGGCACTCATCTGGAAGATAGCTTTCTCATATTCAAAAACTGATGCAAAATGTTCCACCATAAATGACACCATTCCAAAATGATGTCCAAATCACGTTGAATCGAATGGTGGTGCAAAAGAGGGTTCATATACAACTTGATATCGTCTGCATATTGAGAACATATAGAGGAAACTAATTCTGGAATATCGAGGAAGTATAAATTAAGAATAATAATGGGCCAATCACGGATCCCTAAGGTACGTCGCTAACTACATCTAGATATTGTGAAATTGTTTGGAGTTTGTCTCCCAAACATACGTTGAAGTTCTTGGATTTTATCCAAAATAGGACAATAATTAATATCTAATTAATGACGCCAGACTTACTAGTTCATTAATCTCTCTAGAACATCGTAGAAAGGAGGGGGATGCCTCCCTTTTTCAGATATTTTCATGGTCGGTGCTCATCAGAAATCTTGTCTGTGATTTCACCACGAGAGATTTCAAATGAGCGGGCTAGACGAGCTCAAACTTGTTTCCCCTTCAATGTCAAGCTCGACACCTGCCGAACTTCTTCCTACCAGACTTAATTTTTCTATCGAACGGATATGTTGTGGAACTCTTTACCTAGTGAGGTCTATCCCTATGGCTATAAACTCCAAATTTTCAAGAAAATTCGAATGCCCATCTCTTCTCCCAACATGCCACAGCTGGCTCACACGATGATCTTCGAACATTATATATTTCCCTCTCGTGTAGTCAAAGTATAAAAATGAACCTACACTGTTGGAAGCAGGAAAATATGAGGTAGGGTAGATGCGGATCTAGACTTTCACATTTTGGGGGGTGGGGGGGTGGTAGTTCACGGTGTTATTTTTTTTAAGAAGTGCATAATTACATATCAAACAAATTTTTATTTGCTGTTTTTTAATATCTATCTAATTTTATATTATATATGTATATATTATATATTTGTGCTTCTACATTTTGACATCTTGCAATCTTAAACTATTTATATTCCATTTAGATTACAAAATCAACTCGTCTTTTGGATCTTTTCGCGAATTCTGTGATAATTGTATCCACGTCAAGCTGAATCTGGCGGTGAATGTTCAGCAAGGCTAGACCCGTGAGTCTTCTCTCCTCCATGGTTGCTCTCACTCAAGTTTTGAGCCGCCGTGAAGTAGAAAAATTCCGCTCAGCGGCTGCTGCGCTGACAGGTGGAGTTGCCAGAATCTTCAGCAGTATCTTGATGCACGGGTAGAAATCCACATTGCAACTCTGGATGATCTCTACCAAAGAATCGGGAATCTTTACTGTTTTAAGTGTTTTACCGATGGAGGTATCAAAACGTCAACATAACCTATATTATTGTTTTCTGGTCACTTAGTTGTACTTATATACTCTGTGTACAATATATGTCTCAAAAATCCGGTTATACATTTCCATAATGCTCGTACAATACACTCCCAACTATTTATGCTAGCATACCATTGTCAAAAGATGCATAGTAATAACTGTACACAAAAAATTTAATATGAAATTCATACATACCATAATTGCTATTTTGGGGGATTCATGCAAACGTTCGGATTTAACAATTTAGAATTATTGCAATTCTACACTCATAAATGTGAATATCGAGCCGTAGACATTCACTGAAATGCAGTGATGCCAATGGAACTAACTGTGAATGTGAATGGTTATAATAGTCTAGGAGCCAGAGCGATATTTATGGTCTGAACATTAACACGATGGTACTGGTTCATCGTTAAGAGGACGGTTCAATGACCAATTCATCTCACAGACCGAATTTTCGCCGGCTGCTAGATCTCGAGATACAGCCTCCGCAAATGGTTCATTTTTTGACTCGAGGTTAATCATTTTCAAGTTGCGGTTACTTGAGAAGCATGCCATCCTTATACACCTCCACCATGTGCAATCATTTCTTATCGTGTCCGTTTTATCAGACTGACCAGTTAAAATTTGACCGAAAATGGACTGCAAGTTAACCCTTCCAAACCTGGTGGAAAATATTCATTGGTGTTGGCAATTGTTAAGATATCATGTGCCATCAAAAGTTATTGGTCCATTTCCGAGTAATTGGCCATTATTTGGACCAACAATGTTTTTTTTCTCATTTTGTGGCTAAACCTTGCGGATTACAGGGTAGCATGATGGCACCATGTTAAATAACTTCATTGGAAGTAGGCGAAAATTCGGTCTGTGAGATGAATTGGTCATTGAACCGTCCTCTAACGATAAACAATAGTGCCATCGGGTTAATGTTCAGACCATCAATATCGCTCTGGCTCCTAGACTATAATGAGAACGGTTTGATCCTTTAGTTGTGGGAGAAATTAATCCTTCAAGTTATGATTCATTTGAATAAACCATGTTCGTTTATTCTACTATAAATAGTTTTAATTTAAATCAGAAATATTTAGAATCACGAACCAACTGATTTGAATTGATAATTTTTGTTTATTTTCCGAATCTGGAATAATAATTTATTTTCTTTGAGTAAATTTGAGTAACTTTTGTTCCTCAAATTCTTCACCGTAACAATTAGAGCTATAATTTAAAAAAATGTATTGCTTAACATTCCTTCCCCCTCTTGGGTCCGCGCCTGGGTCTCGGGTGTTGACGTCTCATCAAAATACGCGGTGTACTTTTGACCAGTGCTCCATTTTGATAGATGACGACGTTCTGTAAACCAATTTTCAAAACCTCCTCTTTAGTTTCAAATAAATTAAGAAATGCAATCGTAAAGACTTGATTCAATTTCATACTATGAAGAAAATATAATGATCAATACATATTGCCTGACTCTATAAGCTGTGTGTACGACTGGACCGAACATTGGCCGTTTAATCGTTTGATTCCAATGATCTCTGAAGTAATACGTTCCATGCTTTACGCCGTAAACATGTCAATTATAGACACGGACGTGCAACAAAAGCGTAAAACATCATTACATTTTCAAGGGCGAAATTTATTGCCGGACTCATTCTTTCATTTAATCTAAATCGTTTTAATTAGACGCCATCGGAATTAATGTTACGGAAGTGAACTCTACTTCGTGGTATACAGTATTTCAGATATTCTGTAAAACCTCAAAGCAACTTCAAAAATAGAACGTGTTCTTAATGATAACAGAATCATGTAAGCATGTGCTATTTTTGATACATAAGCACAACAGTTCCTGTCCTATGTGGTGTAATGTCCTAGCTTTTTGGTAGCCGTAAAATTTACCGTTTTCAAGAAAACATAAGACTAGAATTTATAATGAGCGTTAGCTTTTTTATTCTACGTACGCTATAAAATCGGTTTACCACACAATTTTAATAATACGTAAAATAGAAATACTGCATAATTTTTTAATGAATAACAATTGATTACGGTCTAATCAAATTATATTGTACATATATTTAGTATGTGGGTTAATATGTTTTTAAATATATATGAATAGGAGAATAATTATTAAAATATAATTGATAAAAAAGGCAAGAATGAATGTGGTAATATAATCTTAGCGATTAAATACGTGGAAGGAAGTCTTGGTGATTTCACTTAATCAAAGAATATTAATTATACAGAACATCATATATACAGGCTGTTACAAATTCGCATTAGCATTGCTATCTCGGTAACTATAAGAAATAGAGATTTGGTTGAATTGTTGATTGAAATTTCAATTAACGGTTAGATACTTGAGTAAGTTATATATCTATGGTTTCGGCGTTTACGTAGTGTAAATTCATAATGCTTTTGAAGTTGGAGAATAAAACTCAAATTTTACACAAGACTTTTAACATTTAATTTAAAAATGCTGACAAATTGTTTCACCACACGGTGGCATCTTCAAAGCAAGGACTTATCAACTAAAGCTAAATCTAAAAGTATGTCCTTAAATATCAGGGATCAGAATGTGGTACAAATTGAGGGATGGGGTGGATAATGGTGGGAGTGTGTTTACAAAATTGTTAACAAGCAGTGAATTATATGTATCAATTTGATCATTTAAGATCAAATCGATTAGTGATTAGATATTGCCAAAAATAACTGTTATAATGTCAAGATAATTAATAAAATACTCCAAACTAAACTCAATAAAAAAGCCTTAAACATAATTTATCCGCAAATTAATAATAATACAAAATCAAATTTCACATGTCTAACCTATTTAGGTAAACATTCACTAAAAATATCTCAATTCCTTAAAAAACAGAATAAAAACGTCGCCTTTAAAACAACAAATACCTATGCTCGTATATTAATAACTCGAAATCTAAAAAAGATAAATTAAAGAAATCTGGAGTTTACAGATTGAGATGTGATGACTGTAGTGCTTTGTACATAGGACAAACTGGACGCAGTTTCAGCGTAAGGTTCAACGAACATTTGAGAAGTTACAGGCTCAAAAAAGAGGACTCTAATTACGTAAATCACCTGTTAGAACATAACCACAACTTCACCCTTAATCCCGATATTCTACATATTCAGGAAAAAAGACATAAACTTAATATATTAGAATCCATAGAAATATTGAAACACACAAAAAACAATAATAATGTAATATTAAATGATCTAATCGATACATATAATTCACCGCTTGTTAACAATTTTGTAAACACACTCCCACTATTATACACCCCCATCCCTCAATTTGCACCACACTCTGATCCCTAATATTTAAGGCAATACTTTTAGATTTAGCTTTAGTTGATAACTCCTTGCTTTGAAAATGCCACAGTGTGGTAAAACAATTTGTCAGTATGTTTAAATTAAATGTTAAAAGTCTTGTGTAAAATTTGAGTTTTATTCTCCAACTTCCGAAGTACTTGAGTAAGTTAATTTCTGATTTTTTTGTCAATTAATTTGGATATAATTTGAGGTTGAAAACCATTGTTAATGGTTATAACCTTGATTGTATTAAATTCTACATTCAGGTTTTCAGGAGAAAAAGGAAGTTAAAAGGCTCTATGTATCATTGTGACTTCGAGGACTAAAAGATGAATTGGCAATAGTATCTGTGAATCCAGCTTTTGTATAAATTTTGAAAGTAATGGTATTATCATGGTGCGTGAGAGTAAGGTCTAGGAAATTATTTTGTTACCTTTCTCAGTTTTTAAAGTGAACTCAATGTTAGGATGGATATTATTTATGAAGGATAAGAAAACATTCAATTGTCGTGCCATTGAAGAAGAAGAAAATATAATCTACATACCTAAACCAACAATGAATATGTTTTTTAGCTAGAAAGGAACTCATCATAGTTTCTTCAATATAAGACATGAAAATATCTGCCAAAAGAAGACTTAATGGGGATCCCATGCTAATCCATTATTTTGTGTGAAAAACTGGTTATTAAATTGACAAAAATTCTGGTTAAGGCAAAGATCAAAAGCTTGTTTTATCTCGAATTTTAATACGAGATTTGTATGTAATTTTTCCAGAATTTTACATTCATTGGGGGGATATTTGAAAGCATATTTTATTTTTCCATTTTTAGGAAAAGTTAATTTATTTATTAGCTTTGAAAGTTCCAGTGAGTTTTTACTGCTTACTTGGACTTGAGGTTACTTATATTTTTGAAATTTGAATTTTTACTTCACTGCTAGTATATGTGGGGTATTAACATAGGTTACTGCGGGGCGGATAGGAGCATTTTGCTTGTGATTTTTTATGAGGCCGTAAAGTTCAGGACTACTCTTTTCAAATTCATATTAAATAAAAGTTGGCTATTCTCTACAAATTGTTTAGTTTTTAACTGGAATTGGTTTGTATGATCTTTCTTAATTTGAGTCAAATCTGATGAAACAAATGTATTAATTTTATCTTCATAATCTATTTTATCTAGGATGACAGTTGCATTAGATTCATCGGGTTTCGTAAGCACTAAATTGTTGGTTTTTATTTTGGTGATAGATTTTACAGAGGACTAATCAGTGTTTTTTTAATCTGTGTTTTCATGAGAATGAAGGTGCTTATTTATATACAGGTTCGGAAATTATTTATCTTGGGTATGGTGGTTTCATGAGAGCGTAAAGAATAGCTTGCTGATGTTGAGAGAGCATTACAATTTCAGGTCGGTCAGCTCAGAACGTAGGACGTCAGTATCATACCAGCACCAGTCGGGAGAATAATTGTTTCCGATACTGTATGTTTTAGTATTATTTGAATTAGGTACATTCTTCAAACCAACTTCTATTTCGGCAATTGCTGTTTCTTATCTTGAATTATTTTCAATATAAGGTGAATATTTAGATTCTTTGTTTAAAATGTTTAGCTCGTTATTGCAAAAATTAACGTTTCAGATAAAGGCTCTTGTTTTCTTCTTTCAACCACATGGTCTTCGATGCTTTCAGAACTTTTTCTGCAGTTGCGGATTTAGACGTTGACTTCAGATTAATATATTTTGGAGTAACATCTTGGTGAATACACTGTTGATTGAACCATATATTTTGACTTGTAGTTTGTCGTTTTTTCATTAGTTTGTGGCAGTGGCGGCTCGTGAACTTTTTAAGAGAGGAGGCTGGACATAAGACGTTTTTTTTTAAATATACGCTACTCAGCCAATTAATTTAACCTTTGCACAGCGGCCGTACCAGCTACTTCAGTGACAAAATTAATTGTTGCCCAGCAAGAACCAACGTGGAGGTGTAGAGTTTCTCTTGACAACAATTTTTTTTGTTCGTTTTTTATTTTTTTTTTGAATTTTTGATATTTTTTTTTTGGAATTTTTCATATTTTGTTTTTTTTTATTAATTTTATTAACTTTTTTTATATATTAACGGAATTCTACGGTCTTTAGTTTGCGAAAAATGATCAATAATATTATCATGAAATGTATCATGTTGTTTTAAGTGTTTTACTAAATCTTTTGCAATAGATATCAAACTAACATTGTATAAACGATTCGTTTGAGAGTAGAAAATGATCTCTCCACCGATGCCGACGTGACAGGAATGGTGACTGTCAAACAAAGTAGTTTATAAAACTGAGGTAAAACTTGTTGCAAATCATTGTCTATCATATATTTTATCATATGCCGCGTGACTGTCGTGCTGGCCTAAAATATCTTTATCCGAGTATATAACGCATAATTCATTGTGCAGTGTTATTTTATCAAAAAATTTATATTTTAGAACCAAGTTATCTAAAATTGTATTGGGAAACTCTTTTGAAAAAGATTCGAAAAATCTTCTATTCGTCAAGTCGAAAAACTTCAATTCATGTAAATCGGAAAATCGAATCTCAATTTGACCTTTAACAGTATCTAAAATTTCATAAAAAAGTTGTTTATAATGTAGTTTCTTGTCTACCAAATTATATGTTTTCCTCCTTTTCGCGGGAGGAGCCCAATCAGTTGAAAAATTTTCAAATAAAATATTAAAATGAAATTCTGTATTACGGAAACTTGAAATTTTATCAATGAGATGTTTCAAACGATCTCTTGAATAAATTATATCAGTGAATTTATGTTGTAAAATTTGACAAATAAGATCAGTTTGTTCAAATATTAATTTAAAAGTATCAAGAAAAACAAACATTTTTAATTTTCTAAATAAGATTTTAAACCAACAGCAGCATTTAATGAAACCCAAGTGCCCCCAACATGAAGTTGAATAGCCTGTCTTCAGTCATCACTAATCCTTTCAAATCCGGTAAAGGCCGTCTATTTTTAAAAAACACTTTTCTGTCATATGTTAATCCACTAAATGGATTTTCTAAAAAGTCAGCAACTAAATCACTACTCATTTTAACGTTTAATAATTTACCGAACAGACAAATTCTAATCTAACCTCACTTCGCGTCGCGTGGCGTGACTTAATAGCAACCCATAAACAAGAACTGACGCAGCACTTGTCGCAGCAAGTATCGTATTTCATACGACTGACCGACTGAGAACGAGAGGCTAGCCTACAGAGAACGTTGCAATTCTAGTGTTTCACTTAACGTAGAGCAATTGGACTGGTTAGAAAAACGGCAACTGTGTTGAGCACACGTATCTAGCGTTTGAGATATATAGAGAATCTAGCCTCTGGGCACTGTTCCAGATTAAAAATAACTACTACTGAGAACGGGGAATTAATTGTAAACTTTAAAGAATTATCAGAGAAACAGGAAATAAAATGGAGAATGATCATTAAGATAAATTGGAGGCTGAGCCTCCTTAGCCTCCTTCGAGGAGCCGCCACTGGTTTGTGGTAATGTTTGGCTTAAGTTGCCATCACTTTGTGATAATTTATCATATTGATATAATAAAATAAAACACTTTTGCTTTCTTTTTTATCAGATAAATTATGTTACTTGTTAGCTGTGTCTTATATTTTACTATAAATAGTCAAGATTATTCATATTATCATACGCTCGTATCGCTTGAGGATGACTCGCTAGTGTCGAAACCATAGTCACGATTTCTTTCTATAATATATGTGATGAAAAACAAAGAAAAAGTGTTTCATTTCATTGTATCAATTCATTATTAGTATTAACTTGAGAACACTCCTCATTTATCGCCAATAGTATGCCTATTCCATCAAAACATTTAATTATTCATTGACTCATCGATTAACTTGTTTTTACCAAATCAGACAAAAGCACAATATTGGTGTCCTAGTAAGATATTATAAAATTCTAAGACGTCATCTCATGTTTCATTATTTTGGTCGCACGCCTCCGCTGGGAATTATGCTATGAATAAAATAGGTTAATCAAAAATAACCTTATGTTTTATTTCGTTTCAGATAATGTGCCAACTGTTAAATAGCGCAAATGTCTCACTTTACAAACAAAATAATCTAAAGCAGTGTAAGATCGTTGAAAACGAAAAACAAACATATTTATTTGCACTGCTACTTAACGACATGAAATAAATTACTGTATCATTCCATGAGGTCATTTCCTAGCATTATTTTGATAAGAGCGCTCGTTTAAGTTATTTGGAGATAATTGAAACAGTGAAGTATGTATTCATCTCAATTTCGTTCCGTTATTGGAAATGTGCATGTTTCTTATCAGGAATTCAGTTGCTCATTTTGTGTAAATTCGAACAATTAGTTTCATGCAATTTGAACGCATTGATTCGGTTTATGAAACCAAAAGCACGTATCTCAATTTGTTTTGGTTAATAACATGCTCTACTCTACGTATTTGAACTGTAATGAATTTAATCGTCAGTTTATTTCACGTTCAGTTACAATTTCATGTATTACTAATATGCAAAATGTTGGAGGTATTTACTTTTTTTTTAATCATATCGAGCGTGAACCGATTTCGATTATTAGTTCAGTTAAATGACACAATAAAAGGTTTGATAACAGACATTCTTCCCATCAGTACAATTTGCATGTGTAGGTTTTTAGTACAGTCATTTTATGGATTGGTCGTACTTTTTTTTCCGACTTAAGGTTTGAAAATACAGAAAGTTAGGAAATTTTCCGTAGATTACGAAAAAAATAGTGGCTGAAAACCTCCAATGAAGGAAAATGTCTTAATTTATATATATATACGATTTTCCGGGAAACCCGGAAAATTAGGGCAAATATTCGAAAATTCTTAATTATAATCATTTACAGTAACGATATATACCCCAAAATAAAATTATCATAGCATAGTTACCAGCCAAATGCAATTTTTTCTCACATATAGTTCTTATTCGAAAATATTTTGTTTTCGCATCCGATGCTTGGAAAATTCGATGAAAAGTAAGTTCAGAATAGTCAATTTCTATGTAAAATTCAATGCTGAACAACTTTTGTTTGAAATTTTTCCTTCTAAAATGCTTATTTTCGAAGATATAAGTGTTCTTTCTCGGAAAAACACGGAAAATCGTATATATAAATGTAAATTAAGACATTTTTCTTGATTGGAGGTTTTCAGCCACTATTTTTTTCGTAATCTACGGAAAATTTCCTAACTTTCTGTATTTTCAAACCTTAAATCGAAAAAAAAAGTACCAAATCTCAAAAAAATCCATAAAATGACTGTACTATTTCGTATCTAGAAAAATAATTTTCATATACGCGGGCTGGTGCATTTGTAGTAGTTAGTATATTATCATATAATATACATTTTTTCGCGTTTTTTGACATGGTCAAATTCTGGGAAAGGATGCATTTTCAAGGAAAATGTTTGGAGTAAAGTTGATCATAGTTAACTTTCCACCAAAGAAGCAAGATACAAAATTTGGATTTTCCAAAAGGTTTCCCATAAATATATTATATTTTGTCAATAAATCACAGTAAATGACGAAAATAAACGTTGGAGAATTTGAATGAAGCTGTCTGTCCGTACTCTGTGATATTCAATTCATTTCCTTTGATGTTTCTAGTATGTTTTCAAAAATACCTAGCAGAGAATGTCTACCACTAATTAAAAATATATTACAGAAGCATTTACATAGTTATTCAAAATGAAATTTTACAACCATTTGAAATCTGCATCTCAGAAAATTATACCTGGAGCTTAATAACAATTTTTACAAAAAAAATCAAGGTTTATTGATGGGTTGTCCATTGAGTCTCTTATTGGTTGAAATATTTATGTCCAACTTTGAGACAATATTTTTCAAATCATTACAAACAAACAATTTCATTATTGCTACAGATACGTATGTGACATAGCATATTTTACAACTATTCATGAACACCTCAACCGTATCCACCACGAAATTAAATTCACACCAGAAACTGAAAATAATTCAACAATCAATTTTTTTTTTACCTAGAATTAACACAACAAAATTTCTTTTTACATCTGTAGAAATCCTATTTATACAGATGTAACAATACCTGCAGACTTAACACAACCATTTACACATAAAATAGCAGCGTTCCAATCGATGATACATAAAGCCTTTTCCATACTATTATAAAAACCATCGTTTTTGACTGAGCTAAACGCTATAAGGCTATTCTGTATCGCTTATAAATAATTTTATCAACAGAAAATCATTAAAATTAACTAATAATCAAATTTATCTCAACGAGTAACACAAAACTGAGAAAAATATCTTATCTTGACGTACTTTGGGTCAATATCTGATAAAGTCTCGAATATCTTCAAGAAACAAAAGTTAAATATAGCTTTCAGACCAAACCTAAAACTTTCTAATATATTTTTTAATGCAAAAACTAAATCTAACAAATTTCGGCCAGGAGTTTATAAGTTGACTTGTGAGGAATGTAATGCCCTATACATTGGTCAAACCGGTAGATCGTTTGAAGATGGATATGAGTAACATTTTGAGTCATTTCAATTAAATAAAAGTAATTCACATTTTTCAAACCATTTTATAGAAACCCAACACCGTTTTCCTCCAATAGAAAATTGCAGAAAATTCCCGAATAAGCTAGCATAGTGTTCCGTAAATCTGACTTAATATGTAACCGTCAAATCTATTTTCTTACAATTTATAGGTAGCAATCATTTTAATGAAAAAAATTTCCATGATACATGTATATATCCACGTGTCGGTGATATATACGGAACACTATGCAAGATTTCCGCAATTTTCTTCTTCCAAGTTCAAATTCATCATGAAAAAAGTAAATAAATCATTATTTCGTGTATAAAACGTTTATTTTCCGCATTTACTGAAATTTATCTATTTTTGGTCAAAACACGAAGAACTCTATATACATAGGCTGTCTCAATTGTAATTTGCCAAACTTGACTAGTCGCTAGTACATCGAAAAATAAGCGGACATGCATAATTTAATTTTCATCAGAAAAGCTCCCAAAGGAGATGCAGCTTGAACAAATTTGGTTCAAATACTCCTGAAATAGACACCTATTATTTGACATAAGGAACAGTCGACAAAATTATCCAGTAACGTACGTACAGGGGGTTGCTTCCCTTCTTCCTCCGTATTCCCTACGCCACTGGATATTTTTCGAAAATGTTGCTGACTCCTCGTTCAATCTGAAAAAAAAGGTATTCTGGCAAAATTTTGATTAGCGTCGCTTTTTGAAATAAATGGAGTTGAAGGCTTAGTAAAAATCTAAAATAGTCAACTATAAAAGTAAAATGGCTATTATTTTGAACATTTGTTAGCTTTATAATTGGTTGTATGTTGAGTAAAAAGTTTATTGAAAGATAACGTTTGTCATGTGTATAATGTTTAGTTTACATTTGGAAGGAAAAAACCTCCCTGTGTGTATCTATCTGCAATGACATTCCTGGTTCGAAAATTGGGTAGTCGAGCTTATAGGACTTTGAGTCAAATATTTTGTAAATAGTGCCACTAATCAAAATTCTGCAAGAATATTTTTTTTTCAAAATAAAGGAAAAGTCCACAAAATGGGCAATATCTGGAAAATATGCAGTGGTCTAGGAAATGGGGTGGGAAAAGTGGAACAACCCACCTGTAGCTGAGTCACTGGATAATTTTGAAAATTATCTCTAGAGTGTCGGATAAATAGTATCTATTTAAGAATACTTGAACTAATTTGCTTACAACCGTTGCACCAGGCAGAGAATTACGACAATGAAACTGTTTTTTTTAAACCGAACTTTGGTCTTTCTAGTCGTACGTTACAAACTTATAGTTCCACATAGCTGTTTCCCTCTTCTCATAGAGCTCATCTGTTGAACGAACAATTTTGCAACATTACTGCACGATCCTTGTTAAATGTAGTCATAACCGGTCAACAACATGGTAAAAAGACCAAAATATCTCACGCCATCTATGAAAAGATGTCCCACTAAGAAATCAAACAATGTACCACATTGACTGATAGATTTGTCGAACAAAAGATAAGGGAAATGTGAGAGTAATTGAGTGCACCAGATGGAGCTACCATACCAAACCAATGTGAGAGAAATAGAAATAAATGAATATAAGTTTTGGACTTTAGTCAAAGCAATTGGTAGAAATTTTACCTCGAGTTTATTCCTTTTCCTAACCAAAGATGATGGCACGCTTGTTACTACACCACCACCAGTTTTCTGTAGATTATTTACTCTTTCATACAAAGTTGGTGCATTTCATTCCAGCTGAGATCAACAGGAGACCTGCTTGCCTACATATGTATGGCACACATCTATTGAAAAGCATGGGGAATCTCTAGCTGTATCAATGGATATCCCCAAAGAATTTGATCGAGTATGGCACCTAAGCCTTCTTGGGAATCTTCCGTCATATGGTTAGCCGCCTCAACTTTGTCGCTTGCTAACGAGTTCTCTCCTGTCCACAGCTTTGCAGATGATGGTACACTCCATACCGTTTTCTCATCTAGAGCCCCAATACCATCCAATAAAGCCGGAGAAGCGAGACAGCGACAGGTTGACGCAATTAATGGAGATCTGGAAACGATTTTGAAATGGGGTCTGACATTCCCCTGAATGCAACAAAACTCAAGCTTGCGTCTTCTCCAGGAAGGCGGATTCCACAATCCCTAATATAATGATGTCAGGTATAACTATTCCTATGAAGTCTTTCATATCCATGCTCGGAATCACCACTAATAGTACCCTATCATGGGACGATTCCGTGAGGTCCATTGTGAAAACCGCTTCACAAAAACCTGGTTTTCTATCCCGTGTCAAGAGCTTCTTTTCATCCCAGCAGCTCCTCATAATCTATAATGCACAGATTCGACCTGTCTTGGAGTTTAGAGTTCGACTCCAAAACGTTCACTGAAGCTCTTGGATTCTATCCAGAAGTTTGATCGATGATGCCACACTTACGAGTTCATTGACCTCTCTAGAACATAGTAGAAAGGGAGATCTTTCCTTTTCTATAGATATTTCTGTGGTCGCTATTCATCAGAAATCTCGTCTGTTATTCTACCAAGAGTGATTCCAAATAGGCGGACTAGACTAGCTCAAACGTCTTCACTGTCCTGTCAAGCTCGAGACCTGCAGAACATTTTCCTACCAGACCTAATTTTTCTATCGAACAGCTCTTTACCTAGCGAGGTCTTTCCCTATGTCTATAACCTCCAAATCTTCAAGAAAAATTCGAATACCTATTCCCTCTCCCAACATTCCACCGCTGGCTTACACGACGTTCTTCGAACATTATAGGCTTCAATTTCGTGTAGTCATTCCACGTCAGAACAGCAACGGTCAATGGGTCAACATCTCCGATTTCGTTTAAATTTTGGGGATAGGTTCTCATTACCGAAAAAATAAGATCCTGAACATTTCAGGTCGATAGGAAATAAAATTTTGGATATCGGGCAATAAAAAAATTTGGCCAATTTGAACGTAAAAAAATTTAAAATCAAATTTCTTCGCTAAAAATGAACTTTTAGGACCAAAAAATATTTGGAAAATCCCAAATTGATAGGAAATTTTCCCAGGAATCCGATTAAATCGGAATATCTAGCGGATTTAACTGACGCATGCGCAAGAAACTCGAAAATCTCAAAAATATAACCTTTTCTCTAAAAATTCATAACTCAGCTGCTGCCACTTCGATTTCATCAAAATTTTCAGGGAAGGTAGCTGAAACCATGTACTTTCATGTAAAATCTGCGGATCCATGCTCTTCATATGAAAATTTTTGTCAAAAGACCGAAAATACGGAAATTTAATATTTTTTTATTTTTATCGTTATATTTAAGTACGATGAGCATTGTAGAATTCAATCATAATTCAATAGAATTAAAAAAATAGGTTAATAAAATTTGAAATTAATTTTATTTAAATAATTCAATTTAACAGAACATGAAAAAAATATTGAAATCCAAAAAAGTTGCAGTCACAGGTCTAAAGATTTGATGTTTTTAAACTTTTCTAAATAATATTCATATTTTTTTATTCGGTTTAATTTCCCACAGGAAAATTTATTTAACAATGTAGTCTGTATGGATTTTGCTGAAAATAATATATTCGTTATCCAGGACAAAGTTCAAAGCCATTACTGGGCCAGAAATACTTGTACTGTACATCCAGTCGTGATATATACAAAAAATAGCGAAGGTGTTATTAATCACAAATCTCTTTGTTTTCTCACAGAAGATTTGAAGCATGACAATGCAATGGTGCAAACTTTTATTAAATACGTGATTGATTATATCGAAAATCATTTTCCAAAAATAACTTGAATATTTCACGGATGGATGTGCTGGGCAATATAAAAACTGTGAGAGTTTTTTACGTCTGACTCGTCAAAAACCATGGTCTGACAGGAAATTGGAACTTTTTTGCTACATCGCATGGTAAATCTGCTTGTGATGGTATTGGTGGCAGTTTAAAAAGACAAGCAGCAAAAGAAAGCTTGCGACGTCCGAAGACGAATCAAATCCTCACAGCAAGAGATTTGTATGATTTTTGTAAAAATGATATGAAATCAATAGAACCGTTCTTGATTGACTCAACAGAAATCCACCTCATCCGGAATTCAGAAATCAGTGAAGCACAAACAATACCTAGTACCAGAAGCTTTCACAGATTCATTCCAAAGTCAGATGGAATAATTGCTTGTAAAATTATTGGAAATGACGAAAAGAATGAACTGATTTTTGATTTGTTAAATAAAAACGTTTACAATTGGGTATCCAATACATATGTTAGTTTTATAGTTGACAAAACATGGAACCTTGGTTTCGTTATCAAAACGAACGATGATATGCTTGAAGCTGAAATATCAATCATGGACCAAATAGATAAAAATAAATACGTGTACTCCGATAGAAATTTAAATATTGGTTATAATTTCATACTGTCAAATGTCACAGTGGAAACTGTGAAGAATTATGTTAAAATAAAATTATACGGACAAACAAAAAGTAAATTTGAACAGTTTTTCGACAAATAAATTATATGACCAATATGATTATTACTACTCTCACAACTGTTTCTCACTTGTATTAGGATATTGTTAATTTAAAAAATGTTCATTTGATTATTTACAAAAATTGATATTGAATTTTTAAATGTATTCATAATATCACACAGCATTGTTAAATAAATTTTCTTGTGGGAAATTAAACCGAATAAAAAAATATGAAAATTATTTAGAAAAGTTTTAAAACATCAAATCTATAGACCTGTGACTGCAACTTTTCTTGGATTTCAATATTTTTTTCACGTTCTGTTAAATTGAATTATTTAAATAAAACTAATTTCAAATTTTATTAACCTATTTTTTTAATTCTATTGAATTATGGTTGAATTCTACAATGCTCATCGTACTTAAATATAACGATAAAAATTAAAAATATCAAATTTCCGTATTTTCGGTCTTTTGACGAAAATTTTCATATGAAGAGCATGGATCCGCAGATCTTACATGAAAGTACATGGTTTCAGCTACCTTCCCTGAACATTTTGTAAAAATCGAGGTGGCAGCAGCAGAGTTATGAATTTTTAAAGAAAAAATGATATTTTTGAGTTTTTCGAGTTTTTTGCGCATGCGTCAGCTAAATACGCTAGATATTCTCATTTAATCGGATTCCTGGGAAAATTTCCTATCGATTTGGGCTTTTCCAAATATTTTTTGGTCCTAAAAGTTCATTTATAGAGAAGAAATTTGATTTTGAATTTTTTGACGTTAAAATTGGCCAAATTTTTTTATTGGCCGATATATCCAAAATTTTATTTCCTATCGACCTGAAATTTTCAGGATCTTATTTTTTCGGTAATGAGAACCTATCCCCAAAATTTGAACGAAATCGGTGATGTTGACCCATTGAGCGTTGCTGTTCTGACGTGGAATGTAGTAAACTTAAAAAAAGAAGACATAAATTGGTATTACCCATGTGTGAGTTCATGTTATCAAATTTTTATGAAGAAGTTTTTAAATCTCACAATCCAAATTTTTCAGATATTTACTACATGTTTCGAGGTCTATTAATTACACCTCATTTCTTATAATACTTGATAATGGAAACAAATTTTCATGTAAGAGAAATGATGACATTCCGTTCAAAGATCCATCGTCGATACTCGGTTAATTTTGGGTGGCTATGCTCTTGCTAAGCTATGGTGTTAGATGAAATCGATTAGGGTAGGTAAGTTTCCGTTG
This sequence comes from Endomychus coccineus, assembly GCA_958510875.1. Taxonomy (NCBI): domain Eukaryota; kingdom Metazoa; phylum Arthropoda; class Insecta; order Coleoptera; family Endomychidae; genus Endomychus; species Endomychus coccineus. The sequence continues at coordinate 111,270,246 of OY294070.1, read as the reverse complement.
ATTTAGTTGATTCGGTTCTTCCAGTTTATTATTATTGTATTCAATTTACACGAGAAGGAAACCTACAATGTTCGAAGGACATTGTGTGAGCCAGCGGTGGAGTGTTGAGACAGAAATTTTTCTTAAAAGTTTGCAGGTTATAGGCATAAGGTAAAGCATCAATAGGCAAAGAGTTCCACGCCTTTCAAATCAGGTAGGAAGAAGTTCTGCAGTTCTCGATCTTGACAAAGAAAGGGTGACTAGCTTGAACTATACTAGACATTATTTAGTGTAGGTTTAAGTTATGATTGTTTATTACAAATTTGGAATCATTTGTCTCAATATTGCAAATGTTATCACAGGAATATTCAAACAGAAAATCTTGCTCTTGACACGTCCAAAAATGCAAAAAAATATTTTTAGGTGCTCTATTACACTAATTATACTTTGAACCCTGGAAAGTCAGCAAAATTACCCTTGATCTCAAAGGGAATAAATATTTACTTTATCGTGCTCATGAGGAATTATTATAATTTATGTAAGATAGTGGGGCGACTTGAATTATACCAAGAATCTTAGACAGCTTAATATATAGTTCGGGAGCTACTAATTAACAGTAATTTAACATTGAGAAAACTATTTTCTGTTGCATTAATATATTCCTAATCATTCGAATTCCTTTAAAAATAGTAATAAAGATTCTTGACCCACGTATGAATTAATACAAAATTCTCGGGACATAGATCACATTAACACATATATTTTTATTTTTACCCTCGTCTTTACGTACGTTTCGGTCTCACGACCATCATCAGAAGACTTATTAATACAATAACCTGATTACATAGAAATACTGTAATAACGTTTCGGGACGTTGGCATTTAAACGAAATTTGTGCGATAAGGACGCTTTGTGTTATTACAGTAGACATGCTAGTTATTGAAACTATAGTCACGTTAATGTTGTATAACATAAGTGATGAAAAACAAAGTGAAAAGTGTTTTAGTTTATTAATATGACAAATTATCACACAGTAACGGCATCCTCTATCGATTTTGATGCACGTCAATTTATTTATCGCAAAAATTCATGTTGTTTGTTATGAGTTCAAGTATCCATTGTGTAGATTCAACCAATTATTAGTTTATTGCCATTTGAGTGCAATGAAATAGTTCAGGAAACTGAAAGCTAGTATTTCAGTTTGTTGTGCTTATTATTATGAAAATGTGTAAACTTATTTTTAATGATTTGAGCATAAACGACTGCTATTCGAAATAGAATAAACGAACGTAATGATAAACATTAAATTTTAATGCTACTCATGAAAATATTCATTACGTAGTTATTGAAAGCTACGACGAATTATGCTAGTTCTAAATGCAAATAGAAATTTTCTAGGAACTTTTAAAATACATGCAAGCACAATATAAGTAAAAGTGCCTCATTCAAGATAATAATTTCTTGTCAAACTGAGCAAATATTAAACTTTTGTTATACACGTTAATAACATATTAACTGTCTCGTGCCATATTAAATTCTGAAGTAAATTAGAACAACATTGTTCGATGCACTTTTATAGCCAGTTGCACGCATATAATTTAATTTGAATCTTCGTGTCAACAGTAATACAGTCTAATCGGAATACCGCTGATTTTCACTTATAATCTCCCTAGTGCTTAAATTATTGACCGAAGTTTTTTCGAGGTGCGAATTTCTTGAAAACTTTACCGAGGCGTTAGCCGAGGGAAATTTTGAAAAAAAATTCTCGACGGAGACAACATTTCCAGAATATTAATTAATAATTAAGCCCGTGGAAGTATAATACATTTTATGTACAGAATTCAGGTCTCGCTATGGGTAACCCATTGAGTCCACTATTAGCAGACATTTTTATGTCTGATCTGGAGGACAAAATTATGAACTGCACACCAGCAAAAAAACATTCAATTTTGGTATAGATACGTAGATGATGTACTTGCCTCCTTCAAAAGCACATCCAGACAATTAAATTCCTTTCTTTCATTTATTAACCAACTCCACCCAAAAATTGAATTCACGTTAGAAACAGAGAAAGATAGAACAATAAACTTTTTGGATTTAACACTAATACGTGACCATAATAAAATAAAGTTCAATATCTACAGGAAACCCACTTGTACAGACATCACTATTCCGAACTCATCGTTTAGCCCTCGTAGCCATACATTAGCAGCATATCACTCAATGATCCATAGAGCATTTTCGATACCATTGTCAAAAGAACACCCCACTATTGAGTTGAACACGATCAAACGAATAGCCATCAATAATGGTTTTCCGGTATATCAAATAATAAAACTAAGAAATAGCAAACAACAACAATTAACTTTCTATAAAATTTATCCGCGTATAAAACACATAGATGTAACCACTAAATTCATCTCTTACATATTTTGGTACAGTAAGCGAAAATATTGTTAACATTTTATCACGCCATAATTTTAAAATCAGTTCCAAACCTCAAAATAAACTTTGCCATCTTATATACAACGCCAAAGAGAAAATCAATAAATATAGAAAACCTGGAGTTAATAAGATGATTTGCCCAGACTGTGATGACTTTTATATAGGTAGAACTTGTCGTAATTTCAAATTAAGATACGAAGAACATTTTCGCTCGTTTAGACTAAACCTTTGCTAATCATTTTTTACGAACTGATCATAATTTTCCTAATTTAGATAGCCTAAGCATTTGACATAATCAAACCAGAGGTTTTAAATTGAATACATTAGAAAGACTCTAATAAAAATATCCTCAATGATGAATTAGACCTACATCAAAGTGATCTTTTCATGTGTCTTTCAAACCGCTCTTAAAATAATTGTTAGAATATTAAATTATAATCACACTAATTCACAAATTGTTACTATGTAATACTGTACTTTCCTAGGATCTACATGTTTTTGGGATTTCCGTTGATCCCTTAATCTTAACCCCAGTTCACTCTAATCTATTTATACTTGAACTGTTTCATTGATTTCTTCATAATTTTCAAATTGTTTGATAATGGCACTTCGGTGTTGAAACTATAGTTACGTTTTCACGTTATTATTAATAAAAGTGGTATAAAAACAAAGTAGTTATTCTTTCATATAATCAAGATAATTTTTTTATTTCCTTGTGCTCTACTAATATGTAGTTTAAATAATTAAATAAAGTAGATAATATTTTACCCATATCATACAATTTTATAGTACTAGACAAAAGGGAAAACAATTTAGGCCTATTTTTATTTGACGCTAATGATATTACATCGGTGGCACCTTTATTCATTAATTGCGGTTTTGATGTCTAATATTTTAATTTCCCTAGTAGAATAAGCATTAGATAAATAAATTATAGTCCAGGCATTTGATGAATTTTTTGTCCGAATTTCGGCGAGGGCTAATTTTGGTCCATCCTTATGTATTTTGACGCTCTGAACACGATGTTGCAGTCAGAGAGTTTTTGTTTTTTTCATATTCTGATTTGGTGAAAGGATAGTATTATTATTTATATTTTTTGTGATTCTTGGTATTTTCACCTGCCTCATTTTGTGTCCCCAAAATCGGCCATTTTGAAAAATACGTATTTTGCGAATTTCAGACGAAATACTTCTGTTATCGATCTAAACCTGAATTCATTCGGGATATTTTATCATTCTGCACCTAATACCCACAATTCAAGTATTTTGGTACAATGACATAAAATTGGCACCATTTTGAAAATTTTGAACAACCGAAAAATCCGAATTTTTTGAGGTTAGACATTTTCCATGAAATCCAAATTGTAGGTTCTGTTAGAAGTTTTCATAACGAGTTGAGTAGAAGTGGAGCTATCTTGATAAATGTGTTTGGGCCTATAGAGAGCTCAATTTTAGGCATATCGACAAAAACCTTGGATCAAATTACAGAGATGTACATCGGCTATTTAAGTTTTAAACAAAGTATGGCGATTTGTTCACAATTCCAAGTTACAATGAATTTCGTCATAAAAAACTAGCGTGGAATTTCATTTAGCGAGCGTCGGTACAATAGATTCCGCGCGCGAAATTATAGTTTTTTAAATATTTTACTTTGCCTTATTGTAAATAATAGTGGGTAATATATTTTGGTGAATCAGAAACAGTTTTAATTGAATTTTCATTAGTTTCGCTATGCTCTAGTAAGAAAAGGCTTAAATAATAATCTAATATAAATATTATTTTTTATACGTTCCATAATTTTATACTACTAGAAACAAAGGAAAAGTATCGAAAGAATTAAATAATAATGCATACAAAATAAATGATAATTTAACGCGTTATAATAATATATAGTTGGCTGTTGTTCAAATTCCTGTGACAAGTTCAAGTGACAAGTTCTTTGAAGTTAATCGTCTTGTTAATGTTTGGGTATCGTAAAAAGCAAAGCTAATTAATTATTTAATAATAAAATGAATTGCAATATACAATCTTCGTTCCTTTTGTACAGAATCTGAGCATATTCAAGTTCATCATAAAAATCTAAAGTATTCGATGTATTGGGTGAACAACTCTGACCTACATCCCGAACAAGATGATCTGTTTAATAATATGAACAATATCATTCGTAAAATTATTCCATAATTCAACCATAAATCCAGTGCTTTTATTACAACTGTCAAGCCAAGGAGATTTCCACTTGATAGGCATAACATTTTCACGTAAAGCGCCCACACCTTGAGTATATAGATTGGTCAAGCTCGGCGAGGTTATATAATTTCTAAAGGAGATAGTTAATTTAATCTCTCTAGGATGTTACAACTACACTGTATATGATCAGAGAGGTCAATGAATGCGTATCCAATCCGACGAATAGTTCTCTTCTGGGTAGGATCCAACAGCTTCAGCGTATGTTCGGGAACCGAACTCCAAACATGTGAACAGTACTCCAGGACAGGTCAAATCTATGCTTTATGTTGTCGATTATGAGGAGCTGCTGAGATATAAAGTATCTTTTAGCAATTGCTAGCTCAATTGGCTTCATTGGATGGTATATGGCTCTACCTTAAAAAGCAGTATGAAGTGTACCATCATCTGCAAAAGATATGAACGAGACAGAGTGCTACTTCCAACAGATCGTTAATATGGAGCAGAAACAAAGTTGGGGTCAAGAGAGATTCCTGTGAAACACCAGCGTTAATAGCCATTGTATCTGAGGACACTACGTCACCACCATATGGAGTGATATATCTGAGAGAAAACTCGATAGTACGACAAAGTTGGGGCGGCAAACCATACGATGGAAGTTTCCCAAGAAGGGCTTGGTGCAAAACTTTTTTTTTTGCTCAGAGGAGGGGAAATCTTGCATAGACGCCTCGAGTGTGCCGGATTTCTACCGACTAAAACCCCTCTTCCGTGAGGTTGGTTCTCCATCCTAAGGGGAGCCCCCCGGCACTGCTGTCATTAGAGTCCTATTGTGCCCTCACATGTTGCTACCTCCTCATCAGTCCGGTGTATCCTATGAATTTCAGTAGCCTGATATAGGAGATACTTCTGATTTCCTCGGGTGTAGTTTTATCGTCTCCGAGGTATGTCCTACGACCAACCGCGTATGCCGTGCACTGGCACAGCACCTGCATAGGTGTCTCATCTTCTACGCCGCAACCCCTGCAAGTGGGCTGATCTGCCAGACCCATCGTTTAGAGGTATTTGTTGCATGGGGCGTGTCCGGTCAGGAATGCAACAAGATTCCGTATTTCTTGTCTGCTGAACGTCAGCAGATTTCTCACTCGTTGCTGCTGGAGATCTCCCATCAGTCGCTTGGAGTTTGACATACGGGGCAGTTCTCTCCAGTAGGCACGGTACTCTATCTCAAGGGAATTTTTGGATTACAGATTCCGCTGTGGCATGAGAAATGCCACAGGTTGGCTCTGGTCCAATCAGTGGTTTTTCCGCCCCCGCTTTAGCGAGTGTGACGGCAGTTTCACTCCCTTCTCGTTTGATTTCCTCAGACTCTCACACGAGTGTTACTCTATTTGGGGTTCATCACTAGTGCCGTTAGTTCTTTAACACACTCAAGTACACATTGTGAGGTGATTGTGTATGACTCCAGTGTCAGGTTGCTCACTATGATTGTGATTTGTCTATTCTCATAGACTCTCTCCCTTATAATTCGAGCACATGTTGTAATTGCAACTATTTTTGCTTGGAATTCTGTCGCAAAAGTCCCTAGGTTCAAAGAAATTCTTTCTCATTGGTCCGCTTTCTCGACTATTCCAGCACCCGTACTTTTTTACGTCTTGGTGCCTTCGACAAGCCATATGGAATCCCCTGGTATCATATGAGGACTGCCCTCAGCGTTCTCCTGCCCATTCATGGTTCGAATCATGGAAGGCACAGAAGTGCTGTGAACCTTGTTCCTGTCGGTTCTCATCCCTAATGGCCCAGGTGATCCAAGCAATCCGAGGATACTTCGGCCTTTTTGGTCAGCCTTTCCTTGGCCGATAAGATCGAAGCGATACGTTCCTCTTATGGCCTCTGCCTGAACGGCGAGATGCAGTGACTCCAACCACAACAGCTTCTCTATCGCAGCCGTTGGGGTGGTCGACATTGCACTTGTTACTCCTAAGCATGCCAGCCTCTGAACTCTGTTTAGTGAATGCTGGGATCCTTTGGTTTTTGTTTTTGGCCACCACACGATTGCGGCGTATGTTACAATGGGTCTCACTATGGTTATGTACACCCGGTGTACCATCCATGGAGGGAGCCCCCAGATTCTCTTGACTGTACTACGACAGGTCCTTGTGCAAGAGTTGGTCGAATGCTTTGGAGATATCCAATTCTACAGCAAGAGATTCTCCATATTTTTTAATGGATATCTATCATATGTGTATTACGTAGGCAAGCGGCTCTCCTGTTGATCTCTGGTCAAGAAAGCCATATTGCCGGTATTTTACAATTTTGGAGCTCCAGGTATTGGATGAGCTCGATTTTGAAATCTCACTTCATCGCTTTATTGATTACAAATAATAGTGCAATGGGTCTATAATTATGAGGAAGGGTTTTCTTTTCTTTTTTTGGAATTGGTTGGACTCTACCTGTATTCCAGCTGGAAGGGCACATACCAAGTTTGTATGAAAAGGTGAACAACCTGCAGAACACTGGTGTTAATTCTGGAGAACATTTCTTGAGAACGGCAGGTGGAATCATATAAGGCTCCATAGCCTTTTTGGTATTGAGTCCAAACAGAATGCGCCTAATTCTGCGCTGACGTAAGACAATTTCAGGCATATGGTTATCATTGGCAGTAATTTTAAGAGGGGGCCCTTCTCTTGTAAATCTAAAGTGGAATTTACTGCAAACATTCCAGCAAAAGGTTGGTTTTTTCTTGTGGTGTAGTAGCCATCTTTGGTTAGGGGAGGGAATGAACTGGAAGGGAAATTTTTACCAATTGGAAAGTCCAAAATGAACCGAAACCATTCGAGTATTCGATATGCTTTTATCTTATTTTGGCTTTATATGTCTCTTTCGAAGCGTTTATTGTATCATTGCATTGACTTGCCAACGACGGTATTGTGTTTCTTTTTGTTGATAAAAATAAACAACATGGGCGCTTCCTGATTTTTTCGGCGACTGCATTCTCATCACCTACAGAATGGTATAAAAGTCGAGATAAGTCGAGACGTGATAAGGAAATTTGCCTCGAAATTAAGACAAATCGAGACAGACGTGTCCCCAAACAGCTGTCAATTTTTAGCAAATTTATTCAAGTCTTTTTGTGAGATCTGAGTGTACTCGATGATATTATTTGGTATCTAGAACAAGGTTCAATACACTTTCTAAACAAAAGAAGCGTAAGAAAAAGTATCTTGGTGGGCGTCTAAAAGTATGTACTTAGAATTTTCACATTCTCTGGTTCTAATTCTTGCAGTATTTTGCAATAACCCTATTCCAAAGCTTACTTCTTACATGCATTAAAGTGCTAAAAGCGCTCGTTATCTCACCTCATTTTATCAAATAATTACTTATTGGTATCTAACAATATAACCACGAATGAATCTGCATAAAATTATAAAAGCCAAGCTTACGTACACGCTTCACGCTTTTAATTAGAGGTTATTGTACAATGATTATTACTCAACGATCTCATAAAATTATTAAAATGCACACGAAGGGAAATAATTAATTAATAATGCATGAGGTAAGTTCATTCTCCTATTAATTATATAATTATCGTAAAAACGTTATTCCTCTTATTCTTTCACAAGAGTTATTTCGACATACCTTTTTGGCACAATAGGCCAGTACAAATAGTATTTGAACAACAAAAAAATTCGTTACAGCAATCTGACAGAGGGATATTGTGGAACAAGATATTGTAAAAGAGGGGTAAATAAATCGAACCGAGACAGCTGCTATTCGGGGTGGAATGGGGTGTGTTTTTAGGGGTTGAAAACAGTTTTTCGTGATTTCTGGCTAAACCGTGCATTCTATCAAAAAAAGTTGAATATAAAAGTTATAGGGAATAAAAAGATCTACAACATTTGTATTCACCGTTTTTACCCTAACCTCAAAATTTTCCGACAAAAATGCGAAAAACCGATTTTTCGGTTTTTAATTTTTTTCTTTGACAAATCAAACTTTATGAAGCTCTAACTTCGACAAAAGATACCTCTATTTATTGCAAAAAGGCAGTAATTTTTTCGGAAGAAAATATTTGGAGGTTGTTGTTAAATTTGATTTAACGAAAAAAAAAACAAATTTTTAACTGCGATTCCTCTTAATCCTACGCATCCTACAGAGTTCTGTTTCGGCTCACTTACTCACTGTTACGTCTACTTTCGATAATTGGTAAAAAAAGGTATACTGCAATGAAAAAAATGGCGGGAAAATTGAAAAAACCGAAAAATTGCTTTTTTTCGTGGTAATTTGCATATTTATCGTTGAATAATTGTTATTAATTAATAAAATCATTTTATTTTTTTATGTTAATGGAAACTATAATATTATTTCTTTACTTATTGTATGGATCGAGTTTTGATATGATGTCATGCATGTCTAAGACAGCAAATTATATCTGCTATATTCGTATATTCGTAATCGCAGGATACGAATACGAGAAATTTAAAGAGCTGTTTTCGAAACTAAAGACAGCATGCGAACGCAACCAGAGGCCTTCTAACTTATGTTTAAATTGTTTTAATTTAGAAAATTGCTCAAATGCTGAACTTCCACAAATTTCCATACACGAAACTGACTCGGAAGAAATGGAAACAGATCAATGTACTATAACTGAAACAGTACTCAATGAAACTTTCGAAAACACTGGAGAATCGTTCAGTTTTGTTGAATTGGACGGAGAAGAAGTACAACGCTCTGCGAAGAAAGCAAGAATAGAGAAAAATACATCTATGAGAATGCATACGTTTTTAAGCATGTTCAAAATAGTATTAAATTTTTTTTACCGCATTTATGAATTTCATGTTGTTAATATTTACTACCTAAGAACAGGAGGGATCTGCTTCAATTTTTTCACAATGTATTATTTTTTATAATAAAGATTCTTGACCCAGGTATGAAATATATATAAATTCTCGGGAAATAGGTCACATTAACACTTATGCTTTATATTTTCGTCTTTACGTACGTTTCGGTCTCAGGACCATCATCAGAAGACTTATTATTTCAATAAACTGATTACTTAAAACTAATTGTATTAACACAAAGCGTCCTTCGATTTCGTGTTTCTGTTCGTTTCGGCGACGTTGGCATTTTAAATGAAATTGGTGAGATAAGGACGCTTTGTGTTAATACAATTTGTTTTAAGTAATCCAATTTTAGACATAATAAGTCTTCTGATGATGGTCGTGAGACCGAAACGTATGTAAAGACGAGAAAATATAATAGCATAAGTGTTAATGTGACCTATTTCCCGAGAATTTATATATAATTATTTTTTATAGAATTTTTTTTTTATATAAATACTTGCAATATAAACTTGTTCAGTGCAACATGCAAATACTGTCTTATAAATGAAAACCACTCTACAAAACCCGTATATATCATTGTAGATCTACTACATTACCTATTGTATGATTTAGTATGTTTAGTAAACTAATTGATTTCGAGTAAAAAACTAAAATTGTTCTTAAATGCATATTGGGAATGTGCATTTCTTATGTTTTATTTGATAGTAACAATCCCATGTACGATGATCGTAGAAGTAATATATTCGTATCCTGCGATTACGAAGATACAAAAATAGTAGATATAATTTGCTGTCTTAGACATGCATGACATCTTATCAAAACTCGATCTATACAATAATTAAAGAAATAATATTATAGTTTCCATAAACATAAAAAAATTGATATGATTTTATTAATGAATTATTCAACGATAAATATGCAAATTATCACGAATACAGCAATTTTTTCGGTTTTTTCAATTTTCCCGCCATTTTTTACATTGCAGTATACCTTTTTTCACCGTTTATCAAAAGGAGACGTAACGAAGAGTAAGTGAGCCAAAACAGAACTCTGTAGGAGACGTAGTTTTAAGAGGAATCGCAGTTAAAAAATTGGTTTATTTTTTATATTTAATCAAATTTAACAAGAACCTTCATATATTTCCCTCCAAAAACATTACAGCCTTTTTGTAATGAATAGAGGTATCTTTTGCCAAAGTTTGAGTTTCATAAAATTTTATTTGTCAAAGAAAAAAATTAAAAACCGAAAAATTGGTTTTTCGCATTTTGTCGGAAAATTTTGAGGTTAGGGTAAAAATGATAGATACAAAAGTTGTAGATCTTTTTATTCCCTACAACTTTTATATTTAACTTTTTTTGATAGAATGCACGGTTCAGAGAGAACTCATGAAAAACTGTTTTCAACCCCTAAAAACACACCCCATTCCATCCCGGATAGCAGCTGTCGGTTCGATTTATTTTTCCCTCTTTTATAATATCTTGTTCTACAATATCCCGTCAGATTGCTGTAACGAATTATTTTTTTTATTCCTAATATTTGCTCTTATTAGTACTGGCCTACAATGGTGATCCAGTTAAAAAACAAAACTCCATCACTGTAACCTCAAACCAAGTAGTTCAATTACAATTACTACAAAATGGCAAAACAGAAAAAAATAATAGCATGGAAAAACTACAAAGAGAGAAAGCCAGAAAAACTAATATCTTGAAAAAACCTTTAATAATTAATTAGCTCAACGATGACGTTAACATGATGGGAAATGGAAAGACCACTGAAATGGATATTTCTAAGGAACAAATAAAACATTTTGCTTCTGTAACGAAAAACTGCCTAGTTACCCTTTTCAACAATTGCGTATCAGATCTCAAAGTCCCAAAGCTCAGAAGAAAATTCAAAGTAATTGCTCTACTTAAACCAGGAAAAAAAACCAGAATATTCCAGTAGCTATCGACCAATCCCCCTGATATGCTACCGTTTTAAAATCTATGAACGCCTAATCTTAAATCGCTTGGGAAAAATCATAGAACCTGAACTAATACCCCAACAAGCAGAGTATGACAGTAAACTATTAAAAGCGTTCAACAAAAACATATATATATAATCTATCACAAGTTATTTTATGTATATCACAAAATCGACATTTCTATGTTGTTCTCAATGATATTAAAAGCAGGTGGAGAGATCGAAGAAATGACTTCCCCCAAGAAATTGTTCTTTCCCCAATACTGTTTAATATTCATATCAATGACCAACCACTCTGTGAAGACTCAGAAAGCTTCATTTACGCAGACGATCTTGCCGTAACCATACAAGATAAGGAATTTCAACTCGGTCATATCAAAACTAGAAGAAACACTGGAAAACATGGATTGGTACTATGAAGATAATGCCTTCGTCCACACCCAACGAAAACCCAAGAAGTGATTTTCATCTAAAGAACAAACAGGCTGGAAGTTAAAATAAGATGACAGAAAAGAAATGTAGAGACTGATTCAAATTACTCAATGTAGTTTTGAATGTACCACCCCAGACAACAATACAATAACGAATGATGAATGATTGGTGCAAACATTAGGCAAGTTCCATGCATAATAACGTAGTTATATGCTCAATGGATATTTGCTACCATTTTTATTGTGTCCTAGATAATGCAAACTTAGTTTCTACACCCAATATCTCTGAATCTCTAGGATTAATTCGCCATCGTAATTTATGTTTAAGACTTAAATAAAATAAATATTAAAAGTTCTATTTTTATTAGCGAAAATCGAACTTTTAATAGTTATTTTATTTGAGTTTTCGATGGATTTTCATCACGTAATGGCTCATTCTATTCAATTTATGTTTAAGACTTTTATGAATAAGATTATTTGCGAATAATATGGTCGAATGTAGGACGAAACTCGGTAGATTATTTAGTGTTAGCTTACATGATTTCAAAACAAATAAATGAATTTAATTGTTGATTTTGTCTAATAAATTCCTTATGTATTATTTCGTCAATAGATCGGCTCAATAAAATAAAACTATTCTTATTCGGTATCACCCACTACCTAAATTCCAAAATTTCTTGGTAATTTAGGTATTGAAGTAGCATATGAAAGGGATAATAATTTAGCTACGTTTTTGTCAAAAATAATAAAGACGAATCATACGACGAAGACGAATGTGGTGGGGTTCACAAGCTAAGACAGGAAGGACCTTCAAAAAATGGAGGAAAGAATCTGAAATTGATAAACTTAATTCATAAATAAACTAAAAAAGAGTTCACACTGTGGATACACTAACTATAATTCTATTAATCAGAAATAATGACCCTCATTCACTAAAAATACGGTAAAAGTACAGCTACCAAGAGCCATAAACTATTTGAGAAATGGCTTGACCAGTATTTGAAATATGTTCTGCTAATGCATCATTATTTTTCTTTTAATGGACAAAATGTTCTATACCTTGCTAGAATATTCCTTCTAGTTTGGCCCATTGCATTTTCAACACGACTTGCAATCAATTTTGTAAATCCCGAAATCCACGAAGACGGAAAATTTATCAAAGCTGTTGCCTAAACCGTTTTTAGCTTGTGTTTTTCTCTAAACGGGTTGTATTGCAAATTTAGAAATGAATTATAGAATTTATTAATTACTGAAGGATGATAAGTGGCTCTAACTTGGTTAATTGAAAACTTTCGAATTTCCTTTTTCGTTTAAAAATTAAGTTATTGATCAAAGATTTGTCGTAACCAATAATTCAGCTCAAAGGGACGATTAATAATCTATGAACAAGACTATTAGTTACAAAATAAGTCATTATCTATTGCAAACTTGATCCAATCGTCAGGGGAATGATCATAATCTGAATGTTTTCCATTAGTAATAAAACTGATTCAACCTTTGCACAACATTTAAATTTTGGAAACTCATATATATTATATAAGATAATTTCCAGATTTTACATATCATAAAAGTATTGAATTAAATTTGCTGGAATCCCTAGAAACTGATAAGTATAAGACCATGATATCCTGCTGAATGATCAACAAATGCATAATTATCTTCCCCTGTCAAATTTGTACAATTTGATTTTCAGTTGGCTACCATCAGCTTATCGTTTAATCCATGGATGGGTTAACTGCAATTAAATAAAATTCCACTAACGATTTATCTTAAGATTATCATTAATGTCATATATAGTAGATTAGCTCTTTTGTTGTATATGTGGAAATAAAACTTTTAATAGCAAAGAGGTTGCAGTTTAAGAAGTATTGCAAAAGTAAACATAATATTTATAATAATTCTGAAGTCTTGGCGTTTAATATTATTATGTAAATGCATTCAAATTGAATAGTTAAATCTAAATAAAAGATACTTGAATGTATTATAATATTGAAGAGTAAATGCAAGTTCCACTCACATTCTTCAATTCAAAACGTTGATGGTTCAAATTAAAAGTTTAATCGAAGGAATAAAATTCTTCCTAATGATTTTCAGGATTAAGAAGCAATTCATACATTGCTCTCACTTTTCCTATTGAATGAAAATTCAGACATATTGCAAGGGTTGCGTTTCAAATTCAGATAAATTGCCTTGAATAATCGACTCCGTTGTGCGACGTCAAAACTCCACCTTTCACTGTCATAGATTGAAATTGACATTTTAAACCTCCATCAAATTGGTCTTTATTTCAATGTACATAAAGACCACTAACAATAGGTAGATTGATTCGTACTTAACTCAAACTAGATATAAATTATAACAGAGTTCACACTGTGGATATATTATAACACTATTGATAAGAAGTAATCACCTTTATCCACTAAAATTACTATTAAAGTATTGAGGACCTTTCGGTTACCAAGTAGCCATCATCAGAGTACTAAATTATAAATCAAAATGTGCCTGTTTAAATACTATTTGAGGATAATGATGTAAAAAATTGGTTACTCTCAGCTGGAGATAAATAAGAATTTAATGAATTGCTTTTTCATTTATACAATTCCATCCCTTCTTAATTATCCAGATATTTGCCTGTACTGTGTTTTAAAACGGATAAAAATTCTTGAGAAATGATGTGACCTGTATTCAAAATATGTTCGGCTACCGCTGATTTTTCATCATTATTTTTCTTTATATGGGCAAAATGTTCCTTACAACGACTTAAAATGTTCCTTCTAGTTTGACACACATTGCATTTTGAACATGACTCACAATTGATTTTCTAAATCCCGGATTTGTCGAAATCGGAAACTCTATCAAAGGTGTTGTCTAAACGGTGTTTTAGCTTGTTCTAACATCTATAAACTGGTTGTATTGCAAATTTAGAAAACAAACAAATTTATTAATTACTGAAGAATGATAAGTGAAACTCTTAAATTTTATTGAAGTATTTGATGGTAATAACGTTTAATAATCTATGAACAAGACTATTGAACGGAGATATTTTATATCTAAATGGTGTCAAACTAGATATTTTTTTATGAGCATCAATTACTGCGTAATCTCAGAGCTGAATAAATTACTGCATAATTTATATTTAATATCAATTTGAAAAAATACGTATTGCAAGTTTTGAAAAATTTGATATAAGTGAGAAAATAAATAAACCGTAAGAAGGGAAAAATTATCCTATTTTAACCCTCATTTCTCAGTGGAATAAATGTGAATATAAGAGCCTTTGAATTTACTGCAATTCTTATGACAGTGAGTGGTAGGAATGTGACAAAATCACCATCAGAGTTAATTGTCATAGTGTTGAAATTCAACATCAAGCAATTTTTTTATGCTGAATTTAGCTTCGACGTTCACATTTTCCTCAGACTATTTGAACCAGCAACTATAAATATTGTAATGGATGGTTAGTAAAATGGAATCAGGAAAAGCGTTTAAAATTAGTTCGGTGCATGAATGCATATTTGAATATTCAGAACTGTTAATTAATCATTCATTGATTCTAATTTATATGAAAAACCGGTACTGAAATCGGGCCAAATTTAATGACGTTAAACTATTAATTTTCGTTTTGATATAGCGAGGTTTATTTTTAACCTTGCACCTTGTTGGATATTTCAACGGCGTTACGTATCGCTGGGTTAGAATTATAAGGTTGTTTGTTACGAATATATCTTCTTGATAAAATCAACTTCTAAGTTTTAAGGTATTGAAAAATATGGTTCAATGAGGAAAATTGAAGGTTTGGAATTTTCAATATATTTATGAGCACACCAAATGCCATATAAATCGAAATATAAACTTGCCAAGAAAATACCAAAATTGAAAAAAAATAGTACTTTGCTTAGTAAAAATTTTTTGTTGTTTGAATTTATGAACATACAATTTTTTAACTCTAAGAACATAAATAAAATTCAGGATCTCATTTTAGCCTAAGCCAAAAAAATATATAATGTATCACTCTTTTGAGAGTTAAACAAGTTAATTGAAAAAATTATTTTAGAATCTACTCAATGTTGTACCACAATAATTAGGTTCATTTCCTGGATTTAATTGGTTTCTTTGGGCCATTTCGCAATAAATGAGATATCACAGCCTTGTAATAATCTTGATCTAGCTTGGCCTTTTATGGCAGCATAGTCTCAATAGCTTCTTTGCTACTAGAAATTCAGACTTAAAAGAGTTGTTTTTGGCTGACATGACTTGTTTCTTGTTGCGTTCTGTAACTGTTTTTGAAATCTTCGTCATTATGGGAAACGTTATAGCAAATGCTCAAAATTAATCATCAAGTGTACACACTTTTGTATAGTTGTACCCCCTAGCTGAAAACTGACAATCTAAAAAATTGATGACTCTTATTTATATTACCTTGTAAGGATTTTTGGAGTTTACTCTTAATAAGACTCTAAATAATAAAACAAGTGAATAATATTCCAGTTTTCTCAGTACTCTTTCAATACCGCTTGGAACGGAGTCTATTTCTTGGAAGCAAGAATGATCGGGTGTTGGATATTTCAACGTTATTCTTTCTAAACGATTTTCATTCATCAAAAAATTAGCAATCCCATACTATAGAACTGAATTGCGATTCAGAGGAATACAAAGTTAACTCCTGGATATTCTGATCAGTGACGTAACTAACCCGACTGAGGCCTCAGTCCAACAGCAACGTAGGGGCCCTCCTGGAGAAAAAAAAAAGTCAAATGAATAATTTTTGGGTTGTGTATTTTATCCATGTGTAATTGTACAATCTTACAATCATAGTCACTCATATTCCGATACAATACAACTTAGACATGAAAGTTCTAAAAAGACAGATTTCTGAAGATAAACCACAAGATATTCAATTTCATTGTCAACGGTCATAAAAACAAATGGAGATTTGGAGGTACAAAATCTGGTAAAATAATGGGGGCCCCGAAATTACAGAACATTACAACAGATCATAGTTTCACAAACAAGCAAAAAAAGAAAAAAAAAACAATCGGAGGCCCCTTGTACCCGGGGGCCCCAGGCCGTTATACCGGCTGGTTTGCGGCGATAGACCAAGGTCTTGTTTACGCCATCTTGGTAATCTACTGTAAATCCCTCGGTTAGCCTGGTTGAAAAGCCTAACGTTTCGGTAGAAAACACCGTGTATCGGCTTGTTAATATACCGCTTGAGCATAAGATCTTGCTCCGCGGCATTTATCTGGGATTTCAGGCGAGAAGGTTGGTACTCGAGGTTGCCCTCTAGTCGGCCTTCTCGACTGATCTGAAATTCGAGACCAATTTCCTCCGCAGATTTTTGTGCTGCCTTATTGATAAATGTCCCCACTCTGGCCAATTCGTGACTTTCAACAAGGCACAGGAGGGGATCTGAACTCCTAAGCACTTTACAAGCTATACTCAGAACCACACTTCGATGCAGACCCTCCAGACTAAGGAGTCCCCTACCTCCTCGGTGACGTGAGAGATAAATGCAGGAAACGGTGGATGCAAACTGTGATGGATTTGCATCATTTTCCGGATGTCTTTGTCGAATCTATGCAGCTCATCAACCGTCCGCTTCACCACTCCAAAAGAGTGAAGCAGGACTGGAACGGCAAGCATATTTGTTATAGCATGCAGCGATATGTATAATGAACCAGATTAATCATTACCAATACCAATGCATTTACTTTATGTGGTATTTAGATCGACCTTCAGGCTTCAGTTCCTGCAAATGCAATATTAATTCACCCACCAGTAAGGAAATATTCAATATATTATAATACCTTAATCGAAATGTCTATTTGGTATAGAAAAGCTAAAATAATTGGGTTCAGTAGGAGAAAATAATGAATGCAAAGAAAAAGGTACAGCTAATGATATACTACGAGGTTACGCCCGAAAGGTTAAGACGGAGTAAGTGTTTCGCATTTGACAATAAATTTGTTCAATTTTAATTTATGAATTATAATCATAAACTGAGGATTCGAAGTCGAAAGTATTTTGTTTTCGAACAATTCACATTTCAATTTATTCAGGTCAAAGGATTGGCGGCTTCTTTCTTATAGATTTCTGGGAATTTATCCAAATAAATACAATAATTTACTATAAATAAGAAAGAATCACCCTAATCCAAATAAATACTGTTAAAGCACTGAGGACCTTTAATTTTCCAAGTAGACATGATCAGACTGAACTAACTTAAATTCTTAAATACTATTTGTAATTAGTAGACAGTGGCGGCTCGTGAGTTATGAAAGAGGGTGGCCACAAGAAAAAACTTAGCTATTTTCTGAATATCAAATCTATTCTCCTATTTTACATGCTGGATAAAACGCCTATGGCTTTGTTGTCAAAATCTGGGATAGACTGAACGAACTATTTTTCTATTGATAGGGTCGCCAACGTGTTCAGTCGATGTTCTGACATTGTGCTTCTCAGAAAATTTTAAATGCGTTTGAAGTTGGAAAAACATCGTCCACATTCTGCTGTTGACATGGGCGTTGAACAAATGATAACCAACAGTTTCTACGTTTCCGTCAAAACCATTTTTAGGTTGTTTGTTATGAACACTAAAACTGGTTGAATATCACCTACGTCACACATGTCATCACGCTCATAAATTGCTGAAAGTATACTTTTAAATTTTACACTCTCCAACATAGAATAAGATTTCACAATTTCATCAAAATGTTTTTGTGGAAATGGATAACTATAAGTTTAAAAATTTTGAGAATCAAGTAATTTTGCTGCACTTAAGTGATCCTTAAAATCAAATCGGTCTCTAATTTGGCTTAAAATAGTAAATAAGGAAATTTTAGTAAATTTATTTTTTCTTTCTATAAATTAGTTACAATATTTTTAGGTACAGAAAAATAGATATATTTCTATTAAACTTAAACTATTTGATACCTAGTTCTTACAGCAATATCCATCTAAGCAAATGCTTGCGTATGGATAGAGCTGTATGTGACTCAGTAGTGTGATTGAGTTATTGAGATTTCCGTTTTTTAGTGAATGTATTATTTTACAATTTCAGTGAGTATTTTATATAAAAAAGAAAAAATAAACCATATAATGTGAAATTAAAAAATATCAAATGGGTTCAAAATAAAAATTTTTCTGCGTCAATAATTTTGTCTAAGCATTCTTTGAAAGAACCCTGGTGTTCAAATAATGTGTTCACAGTTCGACTTTTGAAAATCCAGCGTATAGGAAAAGCGCATGGTAATCTACGTTTGACTATTTCATCAAGAATTATCGTTCGTTTTGGCGATCGGGAATAAAAAGCTTGAAAATGACTGCAAATTTGCAAAGAAAATGTTCACTTTTTTTTGCACTGTGCCGCTCGTTCAATAATTAAATTAAATTGCTTGTAACAGTGAATATAATGTGCATGTGGAGATGTTCTCTTGATAATGGCTTGAACACCATTTGTCTTACCACTCATCACGGACGACCCATCGTAACTTTGAGCGATTAGTTCATTGTTATCAAACTCAGAAGGAGAATTTAAAATAGTTTGCAATTGATTCAGCAACGTTTTTGCTAATACGTCAGCATTATGTCCACCCGGCTCAAAAAAAGACCAAAAGCGTTCAAAAATTTGTCCATTAAACACGTATCGAGAATAATAACAACCATTTGCCGTCTGTAGTGTCTGTAGTTTCATCGGGCTCCATACTAATGAAATTTGAGATTTAATTTCGTTTAATATGTCCTGTTTGTAAATTTGTAACATTGCTTTTAGCAATTCGTTCTGAATAGTTTTTGAGGCTCCTTCAATAAACACTTGTGAACCCGAATATGTATTGCAAACAGAGCGTCTAATTCAGCTGCAAAGTTGATTCAGCCTACATTAATACCGGGATTTTCCGACGTCAATGTCTCATCATGACCTCGTAACTTCAGACTTCGCGTCATCGAATTGAATTCACACACTGTACACTATGAAGACAATACGTTTACTGGAGATACATCGCTTTGTGTCCCAAATCGATGGTATAAGCGCGTATGGCAGTCGCCACTGTTAGTAGGGCAGATAAGGGATTACCCTCAGCTGGAAATGAAGTAATTTTTCGCTTATACATTTCCATCCCTTCTAAATTACCTAGATGTGTATCATTACTGAGTTTCAAGAGTGATAAACTTTCTTTTGAAATGGTGTGACCTGTATTTAAAATATGTTCGACGAACCCTGACTTTTCTTAGTTTATTTTTATTATTTGTTTTCATGCATAGTTGTCATTTGCATAAAGCATGTGATTATGTGAATTATCATAATAGGAAGCGAACTAAAACGGAAATAATATTATAAATAAGTATTGACTCGGAACATGACCTTTATTTCGATCCCTATTTTGAAACATAAACCAGTAGCGGTATGTGTAACGCAAAGTACAAGGTTATAACTGGGTATCAATTCAATTCAATTCTCATAAACGTTACTACCTACATTCTAAGTGATTTCCATGTTGCATGATATAAATGATAGCAACAATGTTATAATTAAATTATTCACTGCATAATTATTGAAGAAAGTAATTCATTAAATTTGATTGGAAACCGTAAGAATAGTTAACGCATTCTTTAACACCTAATTAGTATAATTTGAAGGAAAATAACCTTTTATAATAAGCTATTGTATAAGTTTTGCAAATCCGGATGATTGATCCCAGCATTAATTCCAATAATTTGTCCGTTATAAATCTAAAAGGTTATGTTATCCCAGTTGTAATCTGCTAAAGTTCACCAGTCGATATTACATCGAGGAATAACTCGCCATGTATAATTAATTTTTTTTCAGAGATTCTTCGCAAGGGAGATACACGCCTTCAAAATTTGATTCAAAAAAACCGAATTTGGCTCAAGTACTCATGAAATATGGTTCATTTACGTTAAGAATGATATGGAGTCATACTCAGTTACTTTTACAACCAATTCACTTTCACAATTTCCCTAAAAAAGTGATGCGTGATGGTATATTTCATTTTTACAGTTGGCAACACATTACAGAGTTGCCTACTGAGAAAGAAGAAAAAAATTGGAGTGTAAATGTAGAATGAATATACGATGTCTTAATTTTTGGAAAGCTTGCAAAATGCTCAATATACAAAAAGATACAAACTCCATTGGATTCTACATATAGAAATCTATAAGATAGGATTTTCCCAAGATATTCACACTGGGGCCGGCTACAGAAGTTACCAGAAATCGAAGATCTCTCAATTTTTGGCTGTAGTTTAAAAACTAAAAGATATATCAAAAGTCTGTTTACACCAGCGTTGTTTTCTCGGAAAAACAAGAAAAGGATCGCGAAAATCGATCCTTTCTATCTTTAAAAATAAACTGAATACCTTAAAAAACCAACGATATCTGAATAACCTTTACAAGACATATATTTGGCCCCTTATCGAATACGCCATTGTGATATGGTCTCAAATTGGCATTGCCTCAAATTTAGGCATCCGATTTCGGGGTAATACAAACTCGGCACATGTCCCAGGTATACGAAATAAAAATAGCCAAACTCGGCACATGAATAATAGTACCTCCCTCTGCTTGCAAGAAATAGACTGATGTAATATTAAAACAAAATTTATTAATTTAAAATATACATAATACGTATAGGTACATAGGAAGAACATATTCAAAATTATATTCACACTGTACTATTTTAATTAATTTAAAATATACATAATACATATAGGTACATAGGAAGAACATATTCAAAATTATATTTACACTGTACTATTTTAATTAATTGCATAATATTTTATTCAACATATTATTTTAACATATTGCAGTTTGGACAACTTAGTATTTTTATATCCTATAATTTTAGAATTAACTAAATTATGACGTTTCTTAGTGGCTATATTTTTTAATTTATGAATTTCGTTAACACTGGTAATTAATTAATATAGATTTCAGTTTGTACTTCAAGAAGTGCGTCTACAAAAATAAATAAAGAAGGATGCGTTTGGTATATGGATGCATTAAAATGGTAATGAAACGATACGCAAGCATTGGTTGTTTTATTTAATGCATCATACCATATATGTGGTGGAAATTTCGAATTATCTGTCAAATAATTTTCCAGAAGTCTTTCATCTACTGGCTTAACTTCGTAGAGCTCAAAAAAATAAAAATCGTCAACGTCCTTTGGTTCCATAAATAAAATACCAAAACAATAATGGAGCCACTTTCCAATCTCAGAATTTTTGTCTTGGTATTCTTTTGATAAACCTAGATTTTGAATTTTTCTGTACCATGCTTGAGTTAAGTGGAATCGACATCCAGTAATTTTAGCATTTGGCTAAATCTCTAATACTGCATTATGAATAGATATCTCAAAATCTACTGCTATTTCTTCTGGTCAAAGGATACCGCACACTTTAGTAGGGAAAGTGGCCCCCTGTCGAATTGGCTGAATTTTTGATATGTTATAGTCCAAGTCATTCCGAACAAAAAGTTCAATGGGCACAACTTTTTCTATAGGCTGGTTTTGGCGCTAGAAGCCTCCATTTGCACATTCAGCATAAATATAATAGGAAGGAAATAATGGGCTATAACTCAATAAATATATAATATGTAACATTTAACTTAACCATTGAACCTGGTATCGTTGACCCAAATGAAAAACTCTCAACTGAACCCTAATAATTCATTTAATGATTTACAGGGTGTTCCATCTGAGAACATATCAATATGAACAAAGAAACAAGGAGAATATGCCATAAACAGTCTAAACAATCATAGGTTCTTCATTATTATGTCTCTCTGCAGCATCAGATACGGTATGAAGTATTTCGGTCGAAGGATACTTAACATTGGCAGCATGACGGGCATATCCAAGGTACCAAAGTACGCTAGCTACATGCGAACATGTACCCAATGTACGACTTCCTGATTTGCACGTACAGTAGTACCCCTGAATTGGCACACCTTCCAAACTGACATTGTACTTGATCCACAGTTGGTATTTGATACTATTTCGATGACGAGATTTTATTCTCATCCTCAATAGACCTGGAATTTCAATACGGTCGTCGAATTCAAATAAAACGTTTCCCAAATCCTGTCTATTATCTTGTACATAAGATGGAGCTATTTTTATCTGGAAAATTCCGAATGTTAGTTCTCGTAGGTACTCCAAACTGAGAACTGGAAAATTTAGTAATTGGTTTTCCTCCATTGGAAACCATCTACCATGTCTTCGTAGCAGACCCTCTTCTTCTATTCTCAACTGGAGTTCATTTATTTCATTGGCACGGTTTAACATTATCTGAGCTAGCTCAGCATTGGCTCCTTCCATGGTAATTGGTTCATGATACTTATTGATTATCGCACATGCTATTCTGATATAGTCTCCTATATGCAGAACTTGTGGCATGGTAATACTTGAAATGTCCGACTTTTGGGTATTTTTATGTACGTCCCGTCAATATAAGCTATTGCTCTTCGATAATTTGGTTCAGGATTGTAAAGGGTATTTGCAAAATCCGTAACATGTCTAGTAATATATTGGCCCCTCTCTATATGCTGATACCCTACATTTTGTGGAACGAATTGTTGTAATAATGATACACGCACTTTTTGAATTGCCAAGCTCACAGCTTGACGACTGGAATAGGAAAACATGCCCATCAAGAATTGATCGGAAAGTCCTTGTCGTAATTTGCACAAGAAACATAACAAATCTTTCTTCGCTATTGCTCTATTTTTCTGATGAATATTGACGCGATTGCAAAATTCAAAGAGGTCTGTAAACTGCACTTTTTTTATTGGAGTTAACGCCTGGAACTCTTCATCAGTAAAATTATCCTCGTTATTGTATTTATTTGTTGATTTATAGTTCAGCACAGCTTCTCGTAACGATACTAACATACAATGTGTCAATTTGAAAACTTCCCACCCTTAATATCTTCCTTCCAGTAAACAATATGAGTAATCGAAAAAACAGGTCAATTTTATTGTCAAGGGGGACACTTTCAAGGACTATTTGTAGCCCTCGTGGTTCAACCCCCTAGGAGGGGTAGATGTTACCCTTAGAATGTTAAATGGGGAGGGGGGTCAAGTGGCACATCATTTTTATGGGCGTTCAATTCTTGTTCCAATGGTACCCTGACTTATTTTTTTTGATGAGCATTTTCCGAAAAATTGCGTTCTAAACTAACAGAAGTAATTATTAGAACGCCTATACTGAGATGCATTATTGTATTGACTCCCTTTAATAAAAATGGTTAGAAGAGTAGGTGGCACCGCTCCAACCCTTGAATGACAGGAATAAACTTATTACGCATGGGATTTTTTATTTGGTGGTTATGTTCCTTCTACAAAATAAAATTTAATTTGCGAGAAAGACATTTTAAACAGAAAATCTACTTCCGCTTATCTTATTAGCTGTTCGAAATGTTTTCCATTTTGCTCTAAACAGTAATACAGTCTGTTTTCGAACTCCCCTCTAACATTACGGAAAACTTCACTCGGAATTGACTGGCATGCTGCTGTAATTCGTCTTTTAAGTTCGTCAATATCAGAAGGTTGTGTTTTATAAACAACGGATTTAAGATGCCCCCAAAGAAAGAAATCTAAGGGTGTTAAATCCGGTGATCTCGGAGGCCATTCAACTGCTCCCCTTCTGCCAATCCATCTACCCGGAAATCTCTCGTTTAACCACTGTCGGACGGGAAGAAAATAATGAGGTGGAGCACCGTCCTGCTGGTAATGTAACAGATCCTCCTGCAAAAGTTCATTACCTTCTGCATCAATTTGAGTTTCTAGCTCGTGAGTTATAAGAGGATCGATAGTCTCTTCAAGCATATCAAGGTACAGATTGCCAGTCAAGTTTTCTTCCAGAAATAATGGACCAATAATGGCATTTCCAAGAATACCAGCCCAAACATTAACTTTTTGTGGGTGTTGTGTATGCCCTTCCCGAAAAATATGTGGGTTTTCGTCACTCCAATAGCGACAATTTTGTCTATTAACATTGCCATTCAGAAAAAATGAACACTCATCGCTGAAACAGATGTTTAACAGAAGATTAGGGATGGTATTGACTCGATGAGACATGATTTCACAAAACTCTATTCTTCTATCATAATCATCCTCGTGGAGCTCTTGACATTCCCGTCTGTTCTGATACTGATCGTAAGGAGTTCGTGGGCTCTGCAGCAAATGTTCCCAAAACTTCAATTTGAGCTGCTTCATTTAGTACTCTGGGGTTATTTCTTTTTTTATTTGTCACTGAACCAGTTTCGTAAAACTTATTCACCAAATCAAGCACATACCGGTGACTTACATTACAATTTGGATGTCTTTCGTTAAAAAGACATGCCGCCCTTCGTGCGCACTTTCCAACTTCTCCATAAATTACAATCATTTCAATTCTGTCTTGAAGAATGTAAACCATTTTTACACTTTTATACACTTATTAAAGTAATTCCTAAACAGTCCAACAGGTACAACTGTATTCACAATACTACCACATAGTTCAAATGTGCTAACCAATTTTTTGCCTGAAAACAGACACTTTTTACAGCAGCAGTAGCAAAAAAGGAAGGCTATCTGTACAATTTCTGCGATGACACTTAAAAAGTCAGCATTGAATAAACACAACTTTACTACCATCTACGTTTTACTATTAGACTACTTTTTTATCTAAAGTGTTTGGAGCTAATGGCTAATGTTACCCCTAATAAAGGGTTGGAACGGTACCACCTAATATTCTAACCAGTTCTGGCCAAACCATTCATCTCAGTATAGGCGTTCTAATAATTACTTCTGTTAGTTTAGAACGCAATTTTTCGGAAAATGCTCATCAAAAAATAATAAGTCAGGGTACCATTGGAACAAGAATTGAACGCCCATCAAAATGATGTGCCACTTGACCCCCCTTCCTATTTAAAATTCTAAGGGTAACATCTACCCCTCCTAGGGGGTTGAACCACGAGGGCTACAAATAGTCCTTGAAAGTGTCCCCCTTGACAATAAAATTGACCTGTTTTTTCGATTACTCATATTGTTTACTGGAAGGAAGATATTAAGGGTGGGAAGTTTTCAAATTGACACCCCGTATGTTTGAGTTCATTACCTTTCAAATTGTATGGTCTTGTTATTCCTCTAAGCCCATTCATAAAAGGTGGCAGAAGATGTTCCTCCTCATTCAAATGACCACCACAGATTCTGACGCCGTCAGGTGCAAATATTCCGGTCTTCAGAAATACATCCAACCTACCAGAAGGTGACATTCTACCAAGATTTTCAAATCTACCACATACAAAACATGACGTATGAGAGGTTCGCAACAAAACTTTAAGTACAGTTGGATCGGGATCTTCTTCATAAGCTTGTATCTCTGAGAGAATACTCAAATGACAGTTTCGGCAAATCCTTGTCTGTTCAATAAAAGGTATTTGAGGCAATTCTAATTCATTCCTTCGACATTCGGCAATGGCTCTGCTTTCTTCGTCCAAACGTACCATTTGCCTTGGTGTTCCATTGTACTCACAAACAAAACATTCAAATCTCACTGCGAAATTATACGCCATATTCAACTTTATATTGACATGAAGTAACAAACAAACAAAACCTTGCTAGAAACTTTGACATCATTTCCAAAGCCATCTACAGAAAAATGTGTTTTTCTGCAGTAAAGGGATGCAATGTTTTCATATTATCCAGTAGGTACCCTTCAAGTTCGAGGATGAATAAACAATTTTTAAAAGAAATCTGGACTATATTTTCATACAGGGTGGGGCAATAGTGTGTCTTTCGATTTCTAGAGTTGTTCTATTGTGATATCGACTTGAAAACGAAAGTTAACTAGACAACAGAATCTAGCACAAGAATGTTTTGCATTTACAGGGCGATACGAAAAAAATCGGGTTGGAAGGTGAAGTGCATTATTTTAAAAAGAAATATCATTAATAATAATAATAAAAATAATGATAATGATATATATTAGTGAATTTTTCAAACATCTACATAACCTCCATTCACCACTACACCTACTATTATTGATTGTCTCTGAATCACTTGGACGTTACGACTTTTTGGTCGAAATTGGGTAGTCCATTTGCAGATGCATACCTTGAAAATCCCTGACGTTAAGATGATAGATTTAGAAAGAAAAAAAAAGGCCATTTTATAGACAGACTTGTAATATTTCTCATTCTTTTTCATGGCCTAAAATTATTCAGGATGGTCGAACAATATTTTTCAGTAGGTACGGAACTTTTCGAATATAACTTTCGATTTCTTTTAAAAGGAACACTCCTTATATTTTTCGACTATGTGATGTAGAATACGGTGTAGAATAGGATTCATAAACATTTTTTCATTGTAGATCCCTAAGACGATTTGTAACCATTTTCAAATTATTGCACTCTAAAAATTGTAAGTAGCTGGAACACGCTGTATAATTGATCACCTATAGTGACATCAATGAACAATACTTCTAATAGTATCTCATATTGATGACTGTTTAGATCTTGATTATTCGGAAAAGTGATTATTATCCAGGATAACGTTTCGTGTTGTTTAACAATGAAGAACAAATGAAAGTTTTCATTGGCCTCTAGCGCCAAAACCAGCCTATAGAAAAAGTTGTGCCCATTGAACTTTTTGTTCGGAATGACTTGGACTATAACATATCAAAAATTCAGCCAATTCGACAGGGGGCCACTTTCCCTACTAAAGTGTGCGGTATCCTTTTGATGTTTATGTAATCACAATACTCTTTAATTTTTGATTTGCAAAACCTATATGTTTTTCACTTTTGTCTTTTGATAAACAAAAAACTAATGGTATATAATGCTCGTTAAAAAAACCACGTATCGTAAACATTTGTGTGAAATATTTTGTGCAGTAAGAAAATGTACCATCGATATAAATAAGTTTTGTTTCACATAAAAACTTTAAATCACTTTTACAGCTAAATATCACTAAATTTTCAAATAAATCATCAACAATTAGGAAGTGTTCATTTCTGTTGGTTCTTGATTGAAGTTCATACAAAGCTTCATGAACCTCCGATAGTGATTTTGGCAAAGCTCGCAACAATTTTCGACGTGTAGTGTAAATGTTTCTTCTAGCACATTGTAGATCACTTATTGTCAAATTGTTTAAAGACACATCATTTTTAGCTAGCTCCATTCTAATCATTTTGGAAGGTTTTTCTGTTATATCACTCTCGGATTTTCTCTTCAAACAATGACTTAAAACTGGTCCTCGTAACACATTTGTTAGTTCTGGTTCACGATTATGATTTACACTCAGGTTTGTTATAACTCGACTTATCGACTCACCTAAGGTATGAAAATTTGCTTTACATTTATCTTTGATGCACCTCCACTTAGTTTCTCCGGAAGCAGATTTTCTGTTGTGTTCTTTAAACTTATAGTGAACTAAGAGAAGTTTTCCTCTTTGACTGAACATTTCACTTAAATCCGAAAAATTACTATGATTTATTTTCGCCATTTTCACACTTTTTCCAATTATGAGTACATAGACCATCAACTTTACACTAGAAAAGACCATGTACTTATGAAAACTGATATACCGACAAAACAAAATATAGTAAGTTAAGTACCTATTACAGGTGTTAGGTACCTGCAACAACTTTATGCCCAGTTTGTAGTTGTAAAAATATAATTCAAAATGCTTTAGGATTAAAAGATTAGGATGTGCCGAGTTTATTATATAAATTTTAGATTTCTCGTATAGACTTGACAGTTCATATATTCGTTGTGAATCTGAATTTAAATAGAATTAAACTTCAAAAGTACAGAAACAATTCTACGTTCATTTCAGGTCGTGTGCTGTGTAAATTGTGAAACGTGTACATAACTTTTTTTACATCAGTATATTAAAGTGAAAAATGAATGTGTAATTACGTCTATTTGTTTATCTCGACAGCACATATATCTTCGAAGATGGTGCTCTCGGTCATTCCTGGCAAGATTCTAGCACTAAAACTGTTAAAAAGATGAATGTTTGCGAAGCAATGTGTATCGTACTACATGCTGGTGGTGCAGCAGGTTTTATTCCGAGTGCAGTACTAATATTTTCTTCAAAAGCAAAGGATGTCGATCATCATGTATCAAAACGACTTCTTAAATTGGTTTGAATTTCAACTTTTAGTGAATTTAGATGAATCACCACCATCGTTGTGAATATTGAATAAACTCCCAACAAGCACCGCCAAGAAATGTGATATACAGAATATTTCTTATCCCATAGTGAGTAGAAAAATCTCCCGAAACACGTCGAATGATTTTGTTTGGAGGACATCTTTTGACGTATATTTGATGCTTGAACGAGCAACCCCCTAATAGGAGGCGCTTCAACCCCTCAAAATTGAATAGGGGAGAGGGGTTGAGTGATGACGTCATTTGAAAGGTTTCGGACGCCTCTTTACAAAGGTGTATGAAAAACGTAAATTTGATGAACCGTTTTCGCCAAAAATTAATTTTGTTGCTCGAATGCGCCACCTTGAATATTTTGGTTTTTTGTACAAAGTACAAGCTCATGTTTATTAAGCCTTTTTTACAAACTTAAACAATCTTCAAAAAATCACATTCGTAAAAAAATTGAATTGTGTTGTCATGCTTACAATGAAAAAAATTAAATCTGCGTGTTTAAATCAAATGTTCAAATTGTCCTCCATTGACTTTCATACAATAACACAATCTTGACTGAAAACCGTCTCTAACATTGTTCAGCATAATTGGAGTTATTTGACGACACTCATTTACAATTCGTTGGCGTAGTTCGTCCAAATTTTCAGGCTGAGTCACAAAAATCTTGGACTTAAGATGTCCCCACAAGAAGAAGTCTTGGACAAAGTTGAACATGTCCCAATACCGCCACAGCTGCTCCTTCATCAGTAACAATTCCAATGGGTGCCCTTTTTTATCCATTACTGAACCCGTCTCCACAAATTTTGAAATCAATTCAATTACGTACTTATGGCGAACGCTACGTTCAGGATGGTTTTCGTTAAATATCCTTGCAGCCGCTCGGGCATAATTTTGATTTTGGTAATAAAGGCTAACCAGCTCAACACGTTATTGCAATGTGTACACCATATTTTTTGAAATTTCAAACAGATCAGCAAAGTAGTAACTCAACAGATTAATTAAAATCATGAAGTGATCGGAGAAACGTTAAAACCAGATAAACACCTTCTGAGAACAAAAAATGAAGGCAACGTAAGGAAATGTTTTGCTGTTTTTTTATTTATTAGTTTGAGAGAATGTATTATTGTGTGGAAGTTAATGGAGGACAATTTGAACATTTGATTTAATCACGCAGATTTAATTTTTTTTATTGTAAGCATGACAACACAATTCAATTTTTTTACGAATGTGATTTTTTGAAGATTGTTTAAGTTTGTAAAAAAGGCTTAATAAAAATGAGTTTGTACATTGTACAAATAACCAAAATATTCAAGGTGACACATTCGAGCAACAAAATTAATTTTTGGCTAAAACGGTTCATCAAATTCACGTTTTTCATACACCGTTGTAAAGAGGCTTCCAAGACCTTTCAAATGACGTATCACTCAACCCCTCTGCCCTATTAAATTTTGAGGGGTTGAAGCGCCCCCTATTAGGAGGTTGCTCGTTCAAGCCTCAAATATACGTCAAAAGATGTCCCCCAAACAAAATCATTCGACGTGTTTCGGCAGATTTTTCCACTCACTATGGGATAAGAAATATACGAGGTGGCTCGTCTGAGATGGAACACCCTGTACAATAAAAGTTAGGTAGGAATAACATAAATACATTATGATACAAATTTAAATCACCGTTGTTGCTCTTGGTAAAAATATATGATGATGTCAGGTACCTATTCTTATGAAGTCTTGCATATTCATGCTCGGTATCACTACTAGCATCTCCTTCTCATGAGGAGATCATTTTTCTATTCTGTGCCAATAGCTACTTTACATTCCAGCAGCTCCATATAATCTACAAAGCACAGATTCGACCTGTCCTGAAGTACAGTTCAAATGTTTGGAGTTCAGCTCCAAAACATACCCCGCTGAAGCTCTTAGATTATATTCAGAGGAGAGCTTTCGTCTGATTGGTGATGTAATACTTTCGAATTTATTGACATCTCTAGTACATCGTAGAAAGATGGTCAATCTCTCCCTTCTCTATTGATATTTCCATCATTGGTGTTGATTTATCTAGTGAGGTATTTCCCTATGCCTAGAACCACCAAACCTTCAAGAAAAATACGAATGCCTATCTTCTCTCTCAACATTCCACCGCTGACTCACCCGATGTCTTCGAACATTATAGGTTTTCCTCTCAAAAAGTGAATTGAGTTCAAATACTTATTGTAAACCCGTAGGCATAAAACCAAAAAAAAAGTTTGCTCAGCTAAATAATAATACGCTATTTTATTCCATTCATATTATAAAGGATTCTTAGATTTGCGAATGATTTTTTCTCCATAATTTATCTCAATTTACAATTGTTTACAAACTGATCAAAATATTTATTTCTGTTTGACCTATTTCTTATACAGGGAGGGTGTTCCTTAGTGATATGCGAATATTCTAAGGGGTGATTCCTGGGTAACTTTCAAATGAAAAAGTTCCTATAAACTTGTCCTAAAACGCTATGTTTTCGATATACAGGTGGCGAAGATTTATTTCTTTTAGGTTTTCTTAAAAATCTAGAAAATGGTTTGAGATATTGAGCTGAGTCTTGGGCCAAATTAATGTGATTTAAGAACACGCTTTTTCTTTCAATAAGTTGTTTTAAAATTTAATCAGTGTCGCAGTTATGTGCTAGACTTACAGCAATTTCAACAAAAAAAGTGGTACGCCACTGAACTTTTACGATCTTAGATTTTTTTGGATAACCGGGTCAATACCGTATGAAATAGTTCTAGATTTTTTCCCCAGATGCTCCGTTTTTGAGTAAAATTATTGTATTGACCGAAAAAATTAATGAAATGAATTTTATTGAAGAATACAGACAGGATTGAAAGGGTTCAACATAAGTTCTAGTTTGCCGTCTATAAAATGAATATTAGATTTCGTAACTATAATTTCAATTACGACTTGGTTGAATCTATTCTAAATATTGAAAAATTAACATTACGTAGAAATCACAATGATCTAAAATTTTACTCAAACTCATTAATGGGTTAGTTAACTGTCCTGATTTACTATCACAAATTAAGTTCCAAATTCCCGCTTGGCTAATATTAATATATTTCACATACCATATAGCAGAACAAACTACTTAATGCATTCTCCATTTTATCGTATTTTAACTACCGCAAATCATTATTCAAATCTCAATTTTTGGAACATTTCTTTGGTTGCTTTTCAAAGGACTTTAACTGGCTCAACATAGATAAATTATGTAATTTCGGAAGTATTTGATGTCTGTGTATATTTGCAATGTAAACTCTTTATTTCATATTCTTTTTATTCTTTTTACGATACATTATATTTTACTTAATTTGTTATACTATAAAAGAGTTCGTCCCGTTAATAAATAAATAAATATTGCAAAATATAATTGACTTGGTATGATGTCAAAAAATTCAATAACATACAACACATAGGTCAATACAACTGTTTTTATTTTTTTACTCAAAAATCTAGCGAAAAAATCTCAGGAGAGCTTTTTCATACAGAATTGACCAGGCTATCAAAAAAAAATACATAAGTACGACACTGATTGAATTTTAAAACAACTTATCAAGTGAAAAACGTGTTCCTTACTCATATTAATCTGTCTCAAAACTCAATATTTCAAACCATTTTATAGATTTTTGAAGAAAACCTAAAATAAAATAAAACTTTGCTATCGAAGACGCGTTTTAGGAAAGGGTTATAGGAACCTTTTTACTTAAAAATTGACCCAGAAATCACGCCTTAAAATATTCGCATATCATTAAGTAATGTAATGTTCAAACGTTGTTTCAATTGCTGCTGACTTCGAAGGTGGCTTACATTCAGATCTGAATAAAGATTCTTGACCCACGTATGAATTAATACACAATTCTCGGGAAATAGGTCACATTGACACATATATTTTTATTTTTAAAATGCCAGCGTTGGCATTTAAACGAAATTTGTGCGATAAGGACGCTTTGTGTTATTACAGTATTTCTAAGTAATCAGGTTATTGTATCAATAAGTCTTCTGATGATGGTCGTGAGACCGAAACGTACGTAAAGACGAGGGTAAAAATAAAAATATATGTGTCAATGTGACCTATTTCCCGAGAATTGTGTATTAATTCAGATCTGACATCTTCAAAACAAGAACCTTGTTAAAATTAAATGCTCTACAACCATTTATTCCAACACACATGACATACTCTTTTCTGATGTAGAAAATAGATAGAAAACACGTAACTGGTGGCGAAACCCACGAAAAACGTTGCCGATTTGAACGACGTTATATCATTAAAAATTACAAAATTACAATTTTTTGCACACATTACTATGGTTTACTATGGGTATGATGTTCTAAATCAATAAGAGTTAGCCTAATCTCATCAAGTAGTTTGAAAAAATTAGAGATGCATAGTTATTCTTAGATGATTCTGGAAATAGTTTACGATTTTTATAGAATCAATGAGCCACCAAAAAATTCACTCAATAACTTATTAAAATATTTTACATACTTTGAAAATATAGTCAGTAATAGTAGTTCAATAACCAATAGTTTGTTTTTATTACACTACTTTCAATATTTATAGTCAATTGTTCATTCTGAATGATTACTCTATTGTTTTTCTGCATCAGTTGGTACGAGTATATTGAACAAATGATCACGTAGAACTAATTTTATTTTCCAATTTAATTTAGTTAGATAGCCAGATCTGATAGAATCGGTTATTCAACTTTAAGAAGAACGGTTGAACGTGAACGTTACACTCTGTACAGTCTCGAGTATTTTGCAATGTTTTTACGAGTTTTCTATTCTATTAAAAATATACAACTTCGTTGTCTTCCTTGTGTTGTAAATTTTCGGGTCCTGAATGTCTAAATTTAACCTTCACGATGTTAGTCTAGACCATCAATTGTGATGCCCACGATCCAGAGTGATTTTATTAATTGATCTATAATTCAATTCAGTAATTCGTATATTGAAAAATTATGTTATTTGATATTGGTTCAAATACAGAAAATACGAAGTCTCTAGTATTTCTGAAGATCGCTCAAAACCAATTGGCACTAAGTTTAGCAAACACGTAGACACGTGAGCGGTAATATTTGCAAGGATTACACTTAAGGATTGGTTATACGAGGGCTAGGTGAAAAGTCCCTGAAAAATTAAACAAGAAATGATTTATTAAGTCAAACCTTATTTTATTTCTCAGCATAATCTCCTCTTTTACGATCCTTTCCAAATAATACGATTTCGGCAATCCTTCAAAATAGGCGTTTGTTTCAGTGATGAGCTCATCGTTGGAGCCAAATCTTTTTCCGTCGTAGAGGGCCAAATCTAGAGAGATGACGAAACAATTCGTAGCGCAATTCATGATATTTTGCCATTGCGACTGCGGACCTTGCACCGGTGAGTTGTCCTGGTGGAAGAGCACTTTTTTCTTTGCCAAATGCGGCCGCTTTCGCTACACATCTACGTCCAATCGACCCAACAGGTCTGCATAATATACGCCGGGTATCGGTTTGCCATTCTCAAGGTAATCGATATGGACAATACCGTCTGTATCCCAAAAAACTGTCACCATGACTTCCTTGGCCGATAAACCCACTTTCCCTTTTTTCGGCTTTGTTTCGCCAGGATAAGTTCACTGTTTCGAAACGGAGCAAAATGTTTTTATCGCGCTTGAACATCGCCAAACGCTTTGAACTTAGAAGTTGCGGCACCCATCTGGCAGATAGCTTTCTCGTATTCAAAAATGTATGTACTAGTCCGGTTGAAATGCCAATAGCATCAGCAACCTCGAGCACTTTGACTCGCCGATCGTCCAATATCATACCATGGATTTTATCGACGATTTCTGGCATTGTTACCTCAATTGGACTACCAGAACGTTTGCCGTCTTTTGTGATCATACTACCACAACGAAAATCAGTAAACCACTTGTGAATCATCGTTCCAATCGATGGTGAAGAGTCTCCATAATATTTAACAAGCGATGCTTTGGTTTACAAAAATCTTCAAGGCTGCTTGCCTTCGATGTGTGTCAAAACAGAACTAAATGACAGTCTGAAAATTTTAATGCGTTCTAGTTCAAGATGGTACATCACAAAGTTCCCATGGATTTTCGATTGTGGCGCCATTTGTTTAATTTTTTAGGTACGTTTCACCCATAGACCTATTATCCTAAGGAGACAGAATTGTTTACATTTAAACACGATCAGATATTGTCAAAATTTCGGATCACCCAGACCGCTGTATATTACAAGTATGGCCGTATGGAATGTGCTGTTGCCGGATTAGTTGTTCTGTGTGCCGGATTGAGATTTGTAATTATTATAAAAACGTCCATAGCATTATTTATTCGTTATATTAGAAGCAATACTGTTGAAATGTCGTTTTCTCTGAAAAATATTCCATAATTCATGGTAACCTGGAATATACAATCGAATTATAGAATATTTAAATTTTTAAATACAGAACTATTCCATTCCATTGCATCATTTGTTCAGAAGGCGACAACGCCACGTACCTTTTATGAAGGGGGACTTTGTTCTGTACTACGCAATTTGACAGCTTCCGTATTTCTCGTAGCTATTTCGAAGCGGTGTTGCCTTACAAGTGGTACCAAGTTTTCAATCATAGTTACAGCGTTGCCAATAAGGAGTAATTATGACTCGACGACAAAGAGGTCCGTTGGTTTTCTTTGTCATACTTCATGTAATCATTGCGACAAGTCAAATATTAAATGGATATTAAAAATTGTAATTTCCATCCATGGTGATTGGTAAAACAAATATGTATTTTAAATCGAAATATATTAATACATTGGTGCTGACTTAAAATAAAGATATCTATTATTATGCCCACTTATAATAATAATACTAATAATTTTTTTATTAATCATAAATAAGAAAATACAAGTAATAATATATAAATAAAGCAATAAAAATGACAAAACTCCTCTAGATTACAAATCTGCGCGAGGAAAAATATGAAGTAAATAATATTATTAATTGCTAATGAAACTAATGGAAAGTGAATCCGAGAGAAGAGGTAGTATAACCAGAAATATAAAATTTTAAAGTAGGTATAAATACAATAGAACATAAAGTAATACATAAAATACCAATAATCTAAATTTAATAGAATTTACCGAGATATTAATAAAAAGATTAAATCAAATCAAACATTCCAGTCACTGGTTTCGATTGGATAAAATTGTATACAGGGTGTTCCATCTCAGACGAGCCACCCCGTATATTTCTTATCCCATAGTGAGTGGAAAAATCTCCCGGAACACGTCAGAGGATTTTGTTTGGGGGACATCTTTTGACGTATATTTTAGGCTTGAACGAGCAACCCCCTAATAGGGGGCGCTTCAACCCCTCAAAATTGAATGAGGGAGAGGGGTTGAGTGATACGTCATTTAAAAGGTCTTGGAAGCCTCTTTACAACGATGTACGAAAAACGTAAATTTGATGAACCGTTTTCGCCAAAAATTAATTTTGTTGCTCGAATGCGCCACCTTGAATATTTTGGTTATTTGTACAATGTACAAGCTCATTTTTATCAAGCCTTTTTTACAAACTTAAACAATCTTCAAAAAATCACATTCGTAAAAAAATTGAATTGTGTTGTCATGCTTACAATGAAAAAAATTAAATCTGCGTGTTTAAATCAAATGTTCAAATTGTCCTCCATTGACTTCCATACAATAATACAATCTTGACTGAAAACCGTCTCTAAGATGGTTCTGCATAATTGGAGTTATTAGCCGACACTCATTTACAATTCGTTGGCGTAGTTCGTCCAAATTTTCAGGCTGAGTCACGAAAATCTTGGACTTAAGATGTCCTCACAAGAAGAAGTCCAGAGGGTTCAGGTCAGGAGATCGGGCAGGCCACTCCATAGAACCTCTCCTTTCAATCCAACGACCGGGGTATTGCAAATTGAGATATTGGCGAACTGGTGCGGCGTAGTGAGGAGGAGCTCCGTCTTGTTGGAAATGCAATTGTTGTTCAAATAGTAGAGGATCGTTTTCTAATTGTTCAGTTATTAACGGATCAATCGCATTTTCCAACATTTCAAGATAAATTTCGCCATTTAAATTACCAGGAATAAACAGAGGTCCAATTAGGTGGTCTCCCAAAATTCCTACCCAAACGTTTAGCTTTTCCCGATGTTGAGTGTGAGCTTCTCGAAATACATGAGGATTTGTATCGCTCCAAATTCTACAGTTATGCCGGTTAACCTCTCCATTAAGTAAAAAAGTGCATTCGTCAGAAAAGCAAACGTTGTACAAGAAATTTGGGTTATTGTTGATATGCTCGACCATAATTTCGCAAAACTCTTGCCTTCGATCCCAATCATCA
The DNA here is from genome assembly GCA_958510875.1 of Endomychus coccineus. NCBI lineage: Eukaryota > Metazoa > Arthropoda > Insecta > Coleoptera > Endomychidae > Endomychus > Endomychus coccineus. The sequence goes on along the minus strand of OY294070.1, from coordinate 111,232,857 downwards.
TCATTTAATTCCTGAATTAATTTAATTTTGTACGGATGGAACTTGTGTTTATGTAAAATTCTGAAAACGTTAGATTGGCTGATACAGGAAGCTGCAGAAAATTGTCGTACAGATTGCGTGTTTGGCATAAGTTGGACATGTCCCAATACCGCCACAGCTGCTCCTTCATCATTAACAATTCCAATGAGTGCCCCTTTTTTATCCATTACTTAACCCGTCTCCACAAATTTTGAAATCAATTGCATTACGTACTTATGGTGAACACTACGTTCAGGATGGTTTTCGTTAAATATCCTTGCAGCCGCTCGGGCATAATTTTAATTTTGATAATAAACGCTAACCAGCTCAACACGTTCTTGCAATGTGTACACCATATTTTTTGAAATTTTAAACAAATCAGCAAAGTAGTAACTCAACAGATCATGAAGTGATCGAAGAAACGTTAAAACCAGATAAACACCCTCTAAGAACAAAAAATGAAGGCAAGATAAGGAAATGTTTTGCTGTTTTTTCATTTATTAGTTTGAGAGAATGTATTATTGTATGGAAGTCAATGGAGAACAATTTGAACATTTGATTTAAACACGCAGATCTAATTTTTTTCATTGTAAGCAGGACAACACAATTCAATTTTTTACGAATGTGATTTTTTGAAGATTGTTTAAGTTTGTAAAAAAGGCTTAATAAAAATGAGCTTGTACATTGTACAAATAACCAAAATATTCAAGGTGGCGCATTCGAGCAACAAAATTAATTTTTGGCAAAAACGGTTCATCAAATTTACGTTTTTCATACACCGTTGTAAAGAGGCTTCCAAGTCCTTTCAAATGACGTATCACTCAACCCCTCTCCCTCATTCAATTTTGAGGGGTTGAAGCGCCCCCTATTAGGGGGTTGCTCGTTCAAGCCTCAGATATACGTCAAAAGATGTCCCCCAAGCAAAATCATCCGACGTGTTTCGGGAGATTTTTCCACTCACTATGGGATAAGAAATATACGGGGTGGCTCGTCTGAGATGGAACAACCTGCATATAAGTTAGCTCTAGTGTTTTTCATCAGTTATAATAAACACAACCTTATTTTAACTTCTATACTACGACCGGGAAATAATGGATAGTCATCATCTAGACCGCAACTAATCCGGCTTGGAGTGATATTGAAAACCAAAACCAAAAAAATGGAAGTGCGAGTCAAGCGATAACATATTATGTCAGACTTTTATTTATCTCTGGTGCCAATAATATGGTTAAAACATAGTTTTAAAACTTATATAAGTACACTGCACTACACGATCTCGAAAGGTTTCGTCGTTTTTGAGCCTGAGTTTTGATTGTCGAGAAGTTGCAAGGCTTCTTCTTGGATGGTTGGTTGTGCAGTCTTTGCTCGTGGTTTATGGCAAATGTATTGATCTTCTGCTTGAAGCGTTCGTTGTGAGTCCTTGTCCCGATAATTTATTTTGGAATTTTTGTAGGAGGACCATAGTTGTTTTTGGTACAGCCACCGCTGTATGCCATACGTCCACATTGAGTTTAGTACTCGCTTATAAATTATTATTGAACAGTTTCGGCATTAAGAATGTGTAAACTCATTTTAAATTTATAAAGTTGTAAAACCACTAATTTACACTAAATAAACAATGAATGTTCTTATTATCCACTATTGCTAGTTACAGAACATTTGAAGAAAACTACGGAAATGATTAATAATTGGTGAATGATAAATGTCCCATTGATCAATTACAACTACATTATTTTTGGTCTTCAACAGGTTTGACAATTTTCAATGATTCCAATTACATAACTTTCGATATATTGTGAATCGATACTTATTAAGTAATTAAGTAGGAAAATTATTTACTATTCTTGTAATTGCCTTGCTACCTCTAGCTTCAACTAGAAATACGGCATGAGATAGTTCAATTGGACGACTCAGGCGGTATAACTCTTCTAAACATTTTCAATTATTTATTTGTTTCGTTCATTATTTTCAATTTCAATTTTAGTTCTGACTTTGTTGTTCGAAATTTTCACATAATATATTATTTGATCCGTTTCGTATGTGTTTATTATTTTAAATTATAGACTATTATATTGCATGACATTTAATATGGGTAATAAACTGAACAGTATTTAATTCATAACATACATTATACTATTACAGTCTGTAAAATATTGTGAAAGACTCGGTACATTAATAAAATTTGATGGAGTTAAAAGTTAAAATGGGATTTTGAAGCAGTAAAATAACTATCTGGTCAGTATTTCTATTTCCACTATCGTGAATATGATGGCAGTAAAAATCAATATAAAGTCAGTAGGGATTACCTGGGAATGAATCTGCAAATGTACAGTAAGAATTAATTAATAATGAATCTTGACTCAGGTATGAATTATGTATAAATTCTCGGCAAATAGGTCACACTAACACATATATGCTTATTACTTTCGTCTTGACGTACGTTTCAAGATCACGATGATCATCAGAAGGCGTATCAATGTCAAAAACGGGATTTCTTAAAACTAATTGTATCAGGATAAAGCGTCCTTATCGCACCAATTCCAATTAAAAATGCCCAAGTAGCCGAAACGCGAATAATCGAAATTTTAAAACTTGTTTTAAGTATATGAATATGTATCAAGAATCCACTGCTTAGCAATTTTCGTATAATATTCGAAGTCATGTCAAGCAATAATAATAATTTTTATTGTCCATAAGACCAATGATAACATGGTATAAGACACGTCAAAAAATATACAGCTATGTAAGTAAACAAATAATTAAATAGATAAATAAACACGTATTTTGGTACATCAAATAAGACAAAAAATGAAAACAAAAAAGAAAAACTGGTGAAAAGAAAAATAAAGATAATACTTTCTGTGGAAAGTAACGAATAATAATTACGATTACAGCCCAGTATCTGCTATAATTATTTATAAATATTAAATTGGGAAATTAAAGGAAATGAGCAAGACTTTATGGATCATCTATTATAAAAGATGCCAAGTACTCAGAAACAATGTGAAATACATGCTCTTGCAAAAGTTTATGAACTCCCTTCTTAAACTGATTTAAGTTAGCATTATCTTTCAGCGAATGCGGAAGCTTATTGAACATCTTTATGCCCATATATCGTGGACTTTCTTCATACAGAGACATCTTATGCTGAGGTATCAACAGGTCTGCTCGGCCTCTAGTAGGATAAGTATGATTGAAATCATTGCGGAGAAAAGAACCAACATTTATTTTGACATACAGGGTGTCCTCGAACTGCGTGGCTAAAATAAAACCGAAGATTCTTTGATTCGAAAAAAGTTTGATGAGCCTCTTTACTTTTGCCTCAAGTGTCTTGTTTAGCCGGTAGAGGGCTTCAAAGTTGCAAAAATAATTTTGTTTTTTCGGTATAACTTGAGAACGTGATGGACGACTTTTACAATATTTGGCATGTGAGTTACTGTCAATAATAGCCGTTTTTGAAAGTGGAGCATAGAGCCTTAGAGACCATAGAAATGGCTCAAACTTGAGAATGTAACGGGAAAAGTGTCCAGAACTTTTTTGTGGTCAATGTAATTCACTCGATATTTTTTATGTAGATAGCTTATCTAATTTGAAAACTTTTCTTACTCTTAGAAAATTTTGATAAAATTAACGGATTAGCTTGCAAAAATTAATTTTCGAGTCTCTGCAATTTTGGCTTACTAATTTTACTTGATTAAAATACCTTAGTTGCCTTTGCTTTTCTAATGTCAATTTGGCATTTGGAGAATTTATTTACTTTGCTTTCCGTAAAAATTTTATAAAATTATGGCTCAAAATTTCACTAACACTGAAATGGTTAATATCTCGGTAAAACACGAATAATAAAAACAATAGAAATGGGGAAACGATGTGATTATTTAGGAAAAACAAATGCTAAATTAAAAGAAACAACAAAACTTTTTGGGAAATCGCTAAGGCATCAATTGTTCGAAATGTTGCCCATTTTCCTGAATACACAAATTAATTCGTTTCAAGAAATTGGATTGAACTCTGGCTAGTACTTCAGGATCATTCTTCAATAAATCCGCTTCATGATTAATTCGTTGCAACAATTCCTCTCGTGTGTTTACTGTAGCTGCATAAACTTTCGACTTCAAAGCGCCCCATAGAAAGAAGTCGCAGGGCGTCAAATCAGGGGAGCGGGCCGGCCAGTTGACTGGTGCATCGTGTCCTCTACCTATCCAGCGATCTGGATATTCGGCATTAAAATGTCGCCTCACAGCTAATGTGAAATGAGGAGGTGCACCATCATGGATAAACCAGGCCACGACGAATGTGTAAGGGCAAGTCTTCCAACAGTTCAAGTAGCCTTTGTTCCAAAAAGTTCAAGTAGTTCTCCCCGTTCAATCGATCGGGTATAACGGTAGGGCCAATAATAAAGTTATCCACAATTCCAACCCGAACATTGATTTTAGTTTGATTCTGAAAATATGTAACTTCCGTTTCATGAGGATTTTCATCAGCATAGAAATGTTCATTATGGAGGTTGAAAAGACCACATCTCGTGAAAGTATCTTCGTCCGTGAACAGAATTCTTCTACAAAAATTGGGGTTTGCGTTTTGTCTTTGGACAATAAGCCGACAGAAATCTAGCCGATAACCTGGATCCATGGGCAATAAGTCTTGAACGGTTTTAATATGATAGGGATACAACAGTTCTTCTTTCAGTACATTATGAACTAATGATTTTGAGGCTCCAATACGAAGTCCCAAACGTAGTGTGCTTATCCCAGGTTCAGTTTCAACCGCTTCCAGTATCACTTCTTCGAGCTCTAACGTCCTTCTTGTCCGTCTGCGTCCAGTTTCTCTGCGATTTGCTTCAAATTTGCCAGTTTCGCGAAGGTTTGCCGATTTGGAATTCTGCGATGCGGATATCTTTCCCTTCTCCGGCCATTGCAACGACAAAGTCCATAAGTTAATAACATATCAACCATTTTAGTGTTAGTGAAATTTTGAGCCATAATTTTATAAAATTTTTACGGAAAGCAAAATAAAAACTGACAGTTTTGAGAATAAATTCTTCAAATGCCAAAATGACATTAGAAAAGCAAAGGCAACTAAGGTATTTTAATCAAGTAAGATTAGTAAGCCAAAATTGCAGAGACTCGAAAATTACTTTTTTCAAGCTAATCCGTTGATTTTATTAAAATTTTCTAAGAGTAAGAAAAGTTTTCAAATTAGATAAGCGATCTACATAAAAAATATCGAGTGAATTACATTGACCACAAAAAAGTTCTGGACACTTTTCCCGTTACATCCGTTTGAGCCATTTCTATGGTCTCTAAGGCTCTGTGCTCCACTCTCAAAAATGGCCATTATTGACAGTAACTCACCTGCTAAATATTGTAAAAGTTCTTCATCACGTTCTCAGGTTATACCGAAAAAACAAAATTATTTTTGCAATTTTGAAGCCCTCTACCGGGTAAACAAGACACTTGAGGCAAAAGTAAAAAGGCTCATCAACTTTTTTTCGAATCAAAGAATCTTCGGTTTCATTTTGGCCACGCAGTTCGAGGACAGCCTGTATATCAAAAGTTGCTTTATATTTATATATACATGGAAGGGGTAGTAATTGCAATTCTCGGAAGATGTTTCTACATGAGGTTCTTCTATTTGCTCCTACCATACTTCTTACTGCAAGCTTCTGCATTAGGAAGACTCGGTTAGATACAGATCCCCAGAATATAGTGCCATAAGAACATCTTGAATAAAACTGTGCATAATAATAGGATAGTAGTATGCATATACTTGTAAGACCGTGCAACCTCCTCAAAGCATAGCACATAGTTGATAATTTGCTACATAACATGTCAATGTGAGCATCCCAGTTCAAAGCGTTATCTATACATAGTCCCAGAAAACGTACAGTCTGAGCTTCCTTCAAAGAATGTCCGACAATTTTTAAGAGGCAACTCTCATTGTAGTTTATTGCATGAGGTATAAAATAAATGAACACTGTTTTTGAGGTATTCAGAATGAGTTGATTCGCAGCAAACTATTCTACGCAGGCGTTTAGACTATTTTGGGTATTTTTCACCAGCACGCGTGTCAGATGCGGTGCTTAACATTGAATTATCATCCGCAAATATCGTTAGAATCCCTTGCTTCAGTACCATTGGCAAATCATTAACAAATAACAAGAAAAAATAAGGACCAAGTACAGACCCTTGAGGTATATCCAATGTTTGAATAAGACTGAAACCAAAAAATATAACGCTCGAGTATCCACTTTCGAACCAGATGTTAAATATTTATGAGGTAATAGAAAAAGGTTGTCAGACCTTATTAGAAATATTGCTATTTATCGCAGGATCAAAAACGATTTATTTCAAGAGAAACCGGGTATATGTCATTTTCCGCGGTTTTTCACTTATAGCTTTTCGCGTGCAAGTTCTGATCGTCAGTACCTTAAAGTAAGGTCTTAAAACGTCAATTACCGTGAGTATGCAAAGTTGCTGAAGTGAAACGCACCATTCTCGAGTTGTAGGGAATTGCACGTGGCCAAATTTAGCGTGCAAGTCAAACGCGTCAGCAACTTTGGCTTTGGTAATTGAATCATACCTTGGGAGTGTATCATTAAAATTGCTGATGTGAAACTCTGTCATCTTGACGGCTTGGGGAGTTGCACGGCTGGAGATTTGATGTACAACACGCAGGGGCCTCATCTTCTGGATCAAGGCGTTTCAAGACATTGCTGAAGTACCATTTTAGTTGCTGACGTGCAACTCCCTAAGCCGGCTTTTCGCGTGCAAGTTGTCATCGTCAGAAACATGAAGTATGAATTTAAAACGTTATTCACCGTGAGTATGCAAAGTTGCTGATGTGCAACACCCCAATTTCGAGTCTTCGAGTATCGCACGCGGCCGAATTTAACGTTGCAAGTCAACCGCGTCAGAAGCTTTGGCTTTGGAAATTAAATCATACATGGAGAGTATGCAAAGTTGCTGACGTGCAACGTCCCAACTTTGAATCTTGGGAATTACACGGGACTAAAGTTAGTGTGCAAGTTCAACGCTTGTTTCATCGCGTACAGCTGATGACTCTCCGTGATAGAATAAACCTTATCATTGGTGACCATGTAATTTCATGCCAACACACATGTATCTCTATTATTGGAATTCATTCTATTCCACTACTTCACCTTGCGTAGATGTTCTACTTTCATATTAATGCTTTTGAATTAACTCAAATAGAGTTTTTTAAAAGAAGCTTTTCGTTATACCACCACATATAACTGGCGCAGTTGGTAGGATTGTAAGACGATTTTTCTGTGCCTTACCCGAACTTTTGCGAGAACGACAGTGAAATCGGCTTATTCTAATAATTTTACAAACAACGAGACTAGAACATCGATATCAGTCTGCAAAGGAACAACATAGAGAATAGTGGCTTGTGCGATCAAAGCATCGATAGTATACAATCGGTTTATACAAATCTTCAGAGGAAGAAGAAACTTTCTCAGGATTCACCGTTGGTTAAAAATGAACGAGGCTAGTAGAGTATTGTTCATATCCGTTTGACTGTAATAAAACCCTTATTATCCCTCTGGCCATAAAAGCCCCTTTTTCGGGCAGAGTCTGCAATCTTAATGTAAGTGAAATTATACCGCTTAAGTAGGTAGAAATATACCGTTTGAAGGTATTATGCAAGGTGTTGTTAAAATAGGTGGTCAACATTTGAGAGCACGTAGAGTACGTCAAATAATGAAAAAACCTCCGAAAATTGTTTCTTTAAAGGTTTTCAAATGTTTTTCAAAATAAAATGTTCCAATACAAATCGATTTTTATAGAGTGTTTTATGAATTAAAATAGAAAAAAGGACGTGATCTTACAGCTGCTAACAATACGCCTTAACGTGTCCACGTCATAGAGATCTTGTGTATAGGATCTCTATGGTACACGAATGCCGCATCATCATTGATGCTTCAAAAACATTCGCTCTTTTTTACCTGCTTCGTGGGTTCATCCATACATCTTTAGTGAACACGTAGTTTTTTTTAAAACTTTTCGTTATACCACGACATATAACTAGCGTCAGTAACTTTGGCTTTGGTAATCAAATCATACCTTACGAGTGAACCATTAAAATTTCTGACGTACAATTCTCTCATGTTGACGGCTTGGAGAGTTGCAAGGCCAGAAATTTGATGTGCAACACGCAGGGGTCTCATCTTCTGAATCTAGGCGTTTGAAGGCTTTGCCGAAGTATCATTTTAATTGCTGACGTGCAACTCGCGACAAGCCGAAATTGAGGAAGGCCGCCGGACTATGAGTAAGCTTATTATTGAATGAATTGGATATGCTCACGATACATCCAATTCGGCAATGTTGTGTTGGCTGTAGTTACCGTAACCTTATTGGGTTGCATTATGATTATACTATTTGATGTTCCAGTAAGTTCTCATTACGAAAACCGCAACACTTGATTTAGATATGTCGGAACTCTGATAGTTATTAGAAACTTTTAATAACGTATGCATTTATAAAGTTGATGCTCTTGATTCGAATAGAGGTCAATTATCTTGAAGTCAGTTTGTTTACCGCATATTCCTATTGTGTATTACTATTATTCGAGGAATATATCATGCTTCGTGTGTTGCCATGAGCAGAACCACACAATAGCGAACGTGATTCTTCGTTGTGATCTATTTTCATTGTTTCTCTTTACAAAATATTATGATTATTTAGGCATTTAAATCTATGCACGATTAACGTAACATTAACTACACGACAATTATTACTGTAATTATATTATGCACTAGTTGCTTACAACAGTTTTTTTATAAACGCTTGAAAAAAGTTGCTTTGTTGCAATAATAATTTCTCAATTCTAAATCCTCGCATAACCACGGAAATGATTACACCTTAGAAAAGGTACAACTAGAAGCTACACAGGTTTGAATATTTGCACCAAGAAAAATTTCCGGGTACAAAGAAATTATTATAAAGTATAGTTCATATTATACCGTTGACCTTTACTGTGATAAACCAACTAGATGATTAACCTCCATTGTGTTGGTCTCCACATCTTCAAACAGCAAGAAATGGTTGCAGGATCGGCTTGAAAATATATCTAAATATTGATTTACTTTTATTTTCAATTAAAAATGCATTCAACACTAAAGGAAAATAATGATCAATTGGAAATAATATTTTATTTTATTACTAAAGATATAATATGTAGAATAAAAAGTGTTACAATAATCGATTTTAAAACTGAGGTAATTCTATTTTACGTTAAATTTAATTCTCTTCATCTAAACCTAAACATATTATTAAGGGTTGAACAATAGTAATCATACACGTATAAGAGTTCTCTACCTTCATTACATTGCGTTTTTCCAACTGTCTACAGAAATTTAACTTACTCTGTTTTTTCCTAATTCCATTACAGATGTAATGGAATGGCAATTACTCTGACAGTACTCATTTAATGCAGCATCTTGATAATCCTATGTTAAATTAACCTTCATTACATGGTGTATATAGTTTTTCCAACTGTCTACAGAAATTTTACTTACTATGTTTTTTACTAATTCCATTACAGATATATTTAATGTAGAGATAATATTATTCCTTCTAATATTTGATTTGACTTACGTGCCATATTAGTACGAATAGTGGATGGATGGATTTTGATGTGAAGGGTGTATAATTATACTGGCACTTAGGCCTCTTGTGCCACCCCTTCAAGGCGAAGGCCCCTGTCCCTCCTCAGCCATCGAGCCAACCAATCGCGTTGATCAGCCCGAGGACCGCACCGGGTGGAGCGTCGCCAATGTTGACCAGATTTGGCCAGGGGTCCCCCAAAATGGCATCTCTTATCGATGAGAGCGCCGGGCAGTGACAAATCACATGTTCCGCTGTCTCATCCTCTTCGTAGCATCCTCGACATATGGGGTCGACAACGACTCCCATCGTGTGAAGATGTTTATTTAGTCGGCAGTGTCCTGTCCATATCCCTACGAGTCTTCTAAGATTATATCTTGTCAGTCGTAGACAGAACTTTGCAATTTTTGGGCACGGTGCTTTTATAGCAGTATGTGCCTGTCTACAGCTATCATTCGATATCCATCGTTCGGCATGCCGTTTTAGGGTATCCTCTTTTATCAAAGCAGTCAGAGTTCTTGAGGTTAGCGGCAAGAAGGGCTCCGGTCCGAATAGTGTTTGTCCGGAGCCTTTTCGCGCCAGCCTGTCCGCCTCTTCATTTCCTTGATCTCCACTATGTCCTTTCACCCAGATGAGTTGAACATCAATATACTGTGACAGATTTTCGGGGGTTCTGTGGCACTCCCAAACTAAACCAGAGTTAACCTTTTGGCTACTAAGGGCTTGTAGTGCTGCTCTGCTGTCTGTCATGATCCGTATTCGTTTGCCGGCTGTATTTTGTCCGCCGCTATTCTAGCTCCTTGGGTCACTGCTACTAGCTCCGTTTGGAACACTGTAGCATGAGATACTAGAGGTATGTATTCGCGTAGGTCAAGTTCTTCGGAGAATATTCCAGAACCTGATCCCCGGCTATTTTGGAGCCGTCCGTAAACATGTTTATGTCGGGCTTTGTTTCGTCGTTTTTGTCTAAATCGATGTGATAGTGTTTGGTGAAGGTAAACTTCGCAGGTATGCGGTCCGCTTGCGCTCCAAGTAAAGGTATCTTCACGGACACCTCCTCGAGAATGAAAGCATGACCACCTCCTCTTTTCACATTCCACAAATCTCCTGTACAAAGAGGTCCAGGGGAGGCAAATTGAGAATAGTCTCCATGGCTGCAGTTGGTGTAGTTCTCATAGCCCCAGTCATTGCCAAGCACACAAGTCTTTGCACCCGACTGATGTGAGCTATTTCATTTGCTTGTCGGATTCTGGGCCACCAGACAAGTGCTCCGTAGCAGAGCATGGGTCTAATGACAGCCGTATATAGCCACAGGGTAATCTTAGGGGACAAGCCCCATGAGCGCCCCATCGCCCTACGACATTGCCAAAAAGCCGCACATGCTTTGCTGACTTTTACCTCAAGGTGTCGTTGCCAGTTTAGCTTGCTGTCAAGCACGATACCTAGGTACTTGACCTCATATGCCAACCTGAGCTGGGTACCTTTAAGCTTTGGTAGGACCATCTGGTCCAGCTTTCGTTTCTTTGTGAACAGAACTAGCTCTGTCTTTGTAAGGTTCACTGACAGAGAGCATTCTATGCACCAGTCTTCAATTATCTTGAGAACGCTCTGCATTAGTTCACAGAGTACTCCAAGATAAAGTCCTGTAAGCAGTATCGTGAGATCATCTGCGTATCCAATGGTGTAGTAGCCCAACTCATTGAGTCACCGAAGTAGGTTGTCAACTAATATGATCCATATTAGCGGTGAATAGTGTGATTGAATTCACAATAGTAGGGGGCGAAACGCAACTCTGTATGTCCATTTTCTGTTGCAACTTTATTATACACGTATTCTTTATTAATATCGAAAACCTCTCATACTTCTAAAAAATCCCGTTTTCGGTAAAATTCTTCAAAACATGTATCATTATCTATCATAAAATTGTAATGTCTGCTTTGGTGCTGTTAGAACTAGACAACATTTTTTACTTGACGGCTATGATAACTAGCATTACAATTACGCTATTTTTGGGAATATTTTGAAGAATACTATATTGAAACCAATCTTCAAAGTCAGTGTCTTGGTGGTACTATAGAGAGGAATCTGTTGTTTTCAGCTGAAAGAAACAGACAGTTCGGAACAAATCTATTTTCTGAACCTGCATGTATTATTGTTATTCTTTTGTTTTATTTGAAAGAGCTTTGATTTGCCGATTTTTTGCTCTATGTTGTTCCATAGTCATCAAATAATCATGACGTCATTACCGTAAACATTGAGATTTCATTAGGGTTTGTCTTTTATCAATCGTGTGATATTTAAGACCCATTTTGAGCAAACTTCTCCTTAGACTTGAAGAACTACAGGACATATTTGTTTCGTCGTTGATTGGCCTATTTTTGGCGAAACCAGTGTAGGTACAAATTGTTATTTATACATTTTATACATTTTCCTTTTTAATAAATCTACAAAATTCACATCAGTAGTACTTCTAAGTGTATGTCGCTTTTGTCTAGGAATAATTAGGCTTTGGTGCTATATCCTTTACCGAAGATAAAGAAGTACTTGTTGATTTAGACGTTTCGGCTAAAGCCGAAAATCACTTTTTAGCAAACATTGATTAAAAAATTTCATTAGTGCATCATCTCCTATCATCCCTTTAAAATGCTACAATTGAACTTTACTCACTGTCGATTAATGCTCTTGGTACATGCACAACGTGTACCAAATTCGGTTTTTCTAAGTTGAAACTGATGAGGTGTTGATTTTTTTCGAAATTTGAGACCCCTACTTCAAGGCCTATAATTTCACAGCGGTGCAACTTAGTATAGAGGTATTAAATTACCATATTTTGGGTTCTCCTACATGCCCCTAATCTGCCCCGGTTCTTATACGAAACATCCTGTATAATATTATAAGATAACTTAGGTTTATTATTCGAAACTGTCGTGATTTTTCAGACATAGACACGCTCAAATTGATGTTCGTAACATTTGTTCGATCGCGGTTTGAGTATGCATTTGTGATTTGGTGTCCTGGTTATGCCGTTCATAGAGATGCCTTGGAATCTGTTCAGCGCCGCTTTTTGAAATACCTGTGCTTCAGGATAAACGGTTTTTATCCTCTCAGGGGCATTCCTAATTCTTTTCTCTAAGATAGGTTCGATATGTAATCTCTTTTTTGAAGAAATAATTATGTACTCCAGGCTTGTTTTTGTCTGTAAATACTTTCTACCTCCAAACACCTCGTACTAACATACCTAAATTGTCTCGACTATTTTGCATGTGCCATGCCTATAACACCAACGACACTCATAATAAATACGATATTTTCAATTCTAGCCTTAAACAGATTACTCGCTTACTGCAATGAAACAATATTCATACTTTTCAGCTCTTTATTTTTCATCTTCTTCTTTGTGCATTGCTGTGATAAATATTTTTGGGTATTTTCTTTTCCTTTTTGAGTTTGTCTCTTCTCGGACTTGATTATAATTAGGTTATTGAGATTTAATTTAGACAATAATTGTTAGTATATTAATTTTATTATGCATTGTCCTGATCTCTAGTTGGGTTTATATCTGTTGATTAGTGTAAGATTAAATAAATAAATAAATAAATAAATAAATTATACGTATAAGAACTATGATTTATCCTTAAACATCCTTACATCTCTCGAAGGATGATGAATTATAACTCGAATATTCATGAACAATAATGAAGATGTACATTTCCAACACAAAATATATTCGGGCATCGCTTACAAGAATTTATAGGATGGTTCGACTTGCTGGCTCTCCAAATAATATATAAGCAAATCTTGTACGTCCTATCATTTGTATAGTATCTCACTTATGGCCCGCCTATCTTGCTGAAGGCGTATTTAATAAACATATTATTAATTTTAATTTAAATATTTGTAGAATTCATATGTATAGTATATCAGAGGTATGTTGATGAAGGAACTAACCTTTATTTTAAGCATCTGTTTGTGTTTACCTAAGTTATGGATTGAGTGATACTTGTCTCTTTAGTGTATTTTCCTATTTGAAATTCATACAGGGAAATAATGAGAATGAAAATTCTAGGTTTACGTTAAATCAACTTTTAAGAATACAATTTGTGGTTTAAATTCAGGATGTTATGAATTTAAAATTACCAAAATGAAATGGTTGGAGCAATATAATAAACATAGCTTTGATTTAAAAATAAGATAAGACATGACATGGTCTAGAGAATACAGTCCTAATAGTAAATCTACATTTTAATGGTACTTGATGATAGACCCATGAAATTAACGTTCCTCTGGTTAAGCATGGCGATATACATTATGATGTACGAGTGCAATGAGTTTGCAATGATGTTATGGGCATTCAGCCCTATGGCGGTGATCATTGTTTTCTTAACAATATTGAGAATTAATCGATTATTGGATAGTTAGCGAGGACTATGACACATCGGTATTACTGTAGTACCAGTGCCGATAGATTTGTTCTCAATATTCATAACAAATCTATAATATTGTTTAGAAACAGATCATTGGGAAATCGGTATTAGGGTGGCTACAAGTTATTGGTAAGTAGACAATTGTCATGCTTTCAATATTGTTTATTCAAACGACACCTCGTACTGTCTTATTTGGCTAACAAGGTAATTATGGCTGGTGTTAATTTACCAATCACATTGCAAATTTTATAAAATGATGAAGAAAGGTAAATAGAAACTAATTAAACAAAACACACAAAATTAATTATCTGTACTTCAGACATGAGTTGCTACTAGCACACCGAACTTTGAGAAATGCGAGTGATCCGTTTTCACTACCAGAATATAGTTTTAAAAGCATTTACAGAGTAAAACGTGACACAGCACATTAATAATTGATATTAAAGGTTGCTCCACATTTGCAAGATGCAGAAAGAGAAAGACTAGCTCTCCTTAAGTCCCTCAAAATATTAATTACCCTACATTTCTTTGCTGAAGCTAGCTATCAAAAGAGTTGTGTACATGATTTTCAAGCCTGTCTAGCGTCAGTAAGAAAATGCCTGGGGCAAGTTGGTCACGTTTCCGATGACTAACCTTGAAAAAAATTATGAAAAATTAACGTTTCTCAACAAATCTCATGGATTTCCCGGAATTATTGGCGGTATACTTACGTCGTTATAATCGCGAATAGCTATCTTCTGGATAGAATCCAAGCTCTTCAGCGTATGTTTGAAAGCCGAACTCCAAACATGTTAACAGTACTCCAGGACAGGTCGATTCTGTGCCTTGTAGATTATGAGGAGCTACTGGGATGTAGAGTAGCTCTTGGCACGGAATAGAAAATCAAGTTTGGTGAAGCTGTTCTCGCAAGAGACGTCACATGATCATCCCATTAGAGGGTTCTACTGGTGGTGATCCCGAGCATGGATATGGAAGACATCATAGTCGTCACCCTGTTTCTGTCTCGCTCCTTTAGCTTCATTGGATGGTATAGGGGCTCTAGATGAGAAAGCGGTATGAAGTCTACCATCATTTGCAAAGCTGTGGACGGGACAGATGGTCACTTCCAGCAGATCGTTGATATGGAGCATAAACAAAGTTGGTGCCAAGACAGATCCCTGTGGAATACCAGCGTCGATAGCCATTGTATTGGAGGATACACCGACAAACACCACATGGAGTGATCTATATGAGCGAAAACTCGATAGTAAGCGTTTAAGATGAGGTGGCAAACCATATTACGGGAGTTTCCCAACAAGACTTTTGTGGAAAACACGGGATTGTGGAATCCGCCTTCCTGGTGAAGATGCAAGCTTGAGTTTTCGTTGCATTAAACTTTACTAGATTATCAAATCCACATTTCAGAATATTTGCCAGATTTCCATTAATTGCTTCAACCTGTCTCACTCCTCTGGCTTCATTGGATGGTATAGATTCTCTAGATGAGGAAGCGGTATGAAGTGTACCATCATCTGAATAGCTGTGGACGGAACAGGTGATTACTTCCAGCAGATCGTTTATATGGCGCAGAAACAAAGGGTATCAAGACAGATCCCTGTGGAACACCAGCGTTGATAGCTATTTCATCGGAGGATACTCCATCAACCACCACATGTAGTGGCTATTTGGAAGAAAACTCGATAGTGAGCGACAAAGTTGAGGCGGCAAACCATATGACGTTTCTCAAGAAGGCTCTGGTTCCAGACTCGGTCAAATGCTTTGGAGATATCTAATTCTACAGCTAGAGATTCCCCATGTTTTTCAATAGATTTCTGCCATACATGTGTTACGTAGGTAAGCAGGTGTCCTGTTGATCTCTGTTGACGAAAGGCATATTGCCAGTCATTCACGATTTTTGAGCTCTCTAGGTATAGGATGAGTTCGATGTTGACTGATTTCATCATCACCCTCCATAACTGTCCCTTTTGGGTGGTAAACAGGGGTTTCATAGACCAAAGACCCCAGAGAAAAAAATTCAAAGGGGCTAAATCGGGACTTCGCGCTGGCCTCCTCTTCCGATCCATCTCCTAGAAAATTGTTGGTTGAGGTGATCATGCACATGGCGTGCAAAATGTACAGGTACATCTTCATGTTGGAAGCACATGCTATGCTGTATCTCCATTGGAATACGTACGCCTTGCAAACAAATTTAGGTAGATGTTACCATTTAGGCGAGGTGGAAGCGGACCAATCCCATTAGCAAATTTGTTCTGATTTGCTCTAATTCATGTGGCGTGAGGATTTTCATCATCCCATTTGTGGCTGTTGACACCTGTCTGATAAAACATGCTCCATACGTAAATAAAACTAGTAAACCGGAAATTGGTTGTTCTGCAATACGTTGCAAACACCATTGACAAAATTCTACCCATGGCTAATGGTCCTGCGGGCCCAGTGCTTACCCTTTTGAATGCGGTAAGGGTGCAATAGCTGCTTTTGAGCTACCCCCCTCCTCATACTGTTGAATGAGCAGCATTCATTTGATGCGCTATTGCACGCATGCTGCTGGTAGGTTGCTTCAATTCGATGCAAAATTTCTTCTTCAAAGATCATTGTAAGTGCTGTTCGAGGTTGTCTGCTGCCTCTAGCTCGTTTAAACGTGCCTGTTTTTTTAACCGACGACGGAGTGACTCAAATGTTGGTCTAGATATGTCGACGACACTTTTGTTATTTATCAACATGGTCGCGAAACTCTTGTTCCCTTCCTCAATCATTTAGATTCGTTACATCCCAATATTCTTTCCACCACGGATGTTGAATCGGAAGGTTCACTCTCGTTCCTAGATGTATTAGTTAGACGACAGACTGACTTTGAGACATTCTATGTATCGAAAACCCACTAACACCGGTTGATACCTTAGTGACCTTTCCCATCACCACACTGCCCAAAAGCAATCTGTCATAAACTCCTGGGTTCACAGAGTTGTCAACTTATCCTAACCCTAATCCTCGAAATAGAATTAAAACACCTTTTATTTCTGACCGAGATATTATAAGCCTATATCGTCATAGTTACGCTATCAATAAAGAGGGTCATAACTCCCTTGGGACATTATAGATTCCATAATTCCCTCTACTTTTATGTACAAGTTAAAAGACATATAACGTCTTAATAAAGGCAAAGCGGAGAACTCTTTTTCATCCACAACTGTAAATTTCTTCGATACACCAGTTTTACTTTCCGGTACGTTCACTACCATAATGGAATCCCGGTCCTTTATATCCGATATCTTCATATTCAAAAGTTCCTGACTTCTGCAGCCTCCAAAATAGCCCATAATCAAAACAACCTATAACAAAAAAAGGAAATAAATACACACAAAAAGGAAAATGAAAAAAAATTACCTTATGCAATAAATGAATTTCATTACGAGCCGTCTTTAGAAATCTGATGACATCTTTAGGAGATAAAACAGCGGACTTTTTCGGCTTATAACTCTTACTCTTCCCTTTCAGAAAGTCTCTAGTTCAATGAACTTGGTGATATCTCGTTTCTCATGTATAGTCACCATCGATTTTAGCATTGACCATTTAGTCCATAAAGAATTTGGACTAGACGTTTCTGACTGCAACGAATAAACACAATTACTATCAAATCTACCGAAAAACATAGAAAATTCCTTACCAGTTCTTGAAAATATGCCAGAAATACAGTTTCGTAGGCATCTTTTGGCATAACATTTTTCCGTGTCAGCCACTCCAGATATATTTTATATTCTTTATTGTATACGGCTTCACTTTTCGATGGAAATAACGATTCTCTTGCTTTTTCAGCATTTTTCAAAATATCCTCCATTATATTTTGGGTGGAAAACACGTTTTCAACGCAAACACAGCTTGATAATAAAGCCTTGTTTGTGAACAAGTAACATAGCAACAACAAAACTCCTATAATCAACAGTACCTGATTCAAATATAGCGGGAAGGTAATGAATTGGTGCATTTATTCCGTTTTGAAAATGAACAAAATTTTATTGAAATCGGTCAGAAATAAAATTATCTATGTACCACGGGAATTAATGAGCCTTAATAACCTCAGGCAATTACTGTTCCTCGGGCCCTCGGGACGCAAACTTTGCCATCGGTAATTAAGGCCCTTATAATTCCCTTGATACATAAATAACTATTATCTATCTTATTATGTAAATACACTTCGCCCAAAATTCAAATATCAACCTAAGCCAACCCCCCCCCCCCCCCCGCCGTTTACTCTATCCACTGCTATCTTCCATATATTGAAAATATAACAGATAATTCTTGAAAAACATAATATTTCTACTCGGTTTTCCACACTTCCACACACTTCCAGAGCTTCGTGACAGCAATAGATCTGCACTTGCGGAACACAAGTTTGACACTAATCATCAAATCATTTTCGAAAATACTAAAATCCTGGCCCGAGTCCCAAACTTCTATCAGCGAAAAATTCTTGAGGCGATAGAAATCCTAAAACATCCAAACAATCTAAGCCGTTACTCAGGATATTACCTTCTCATCATTCGGAAACCCATGCTCAAAAATTCCACTTCGCACATGATCACACAACGGCAGGGTCAGGTGCCAGAACTGAGTTTACCATGGGAATAAGCTCAGTGAACTGTGTAGCGTGAATGTTTTTTCCTACAATCGCGGAATCCATCAAGAATTTTCAAGATTGGTAATAGTCGAATAATAAAATGAGGATAAATCAATCACAAACTCGCACAACAATATATTATTGGTTTCACCACAGAATGAAATAATGAATCTTTTTGAGTACTCTACGATGGTATGTGCCTAATTTTCGATGAGATATAACCGTATAAAATGATTAATCATCCGTCAGTTCAGATAAGATATCGCAATTTCAGTAAGAAGTTCCACTTTATACCGAACAAAATGAATCACCAAAGAAAAACACGTCAAACAGTTCATTATCAAAGTGTAGAAAGCTACAATTTAAACTATTACATAAGCAGCCTTCAAACGTGAGATCCCCTAGAGTGAAAGCTCCATCGGGAAACTCGATGAGTATCAATTTCAGATTGTCGGGGATGCATCCTTGAAGAGGTCTGAAAATGAAAGTGAGTATCTGGTGATTTATAACGTCGATTTCGAGCTGATAGCTTACCATATTTATATTTACGACAGGCTTCACGGTACCAGGGTTGAATTGTTCCAAACAATGAATAGCGTTGGATGATTTTTAACCGTTCAACGATAATATCGAGATTTTAAATGCTTTAGAATATTCTTCATTATTTTCTTTTAAATGGGCTTATCAAATAATTTTGAAGAAGAACATTATCATTATAGACTTGCATGTACTCTCAACGGTATTTTTGTATATACAATTTGTCCCTGAAATAATAAAAAACGAAATAGAACACAGCATAACTATTAATTGGCAGATAAAAACAAGAACTATTCCTTTGCTAAATAACAATTTATTTAAAAAAAATTTGATCTTAATTTCGAACTTTACAGTTCATTATCAAAACATACAATGAGAAAACACTGAAACATCATAGTATTTATGCGAAATTTACAATTAAGTGAATCGATTCTAAGAATTATAATGGTACAAATAGCTCAAAGGTTAATTATGTTGAGATAGATAGATAGATCATAGATAGATCATTTTATTTGTTCTTTCTACAAGTAATGCCGTAACCTAAGCCTAATCATAGAAGGTATAGAACATGTCAAAAACAATAATAAAATTAATGATAGGGCAATAACCATACATATTATAACAACAAAAAATATGGAATTTCAATGCCTGATAAAAAGAAATATTAGAACTAAATTTACCAAACACAAACACATTAAAATGCTAACATGTTAAAATTGAGAATTGTTCAATTTCCCACTCTCCAGGTTGATTTTCCGGAAAACTAATAGCAGATTCGTGATCAGCGACCCGAGAAACCCATATAATGACTCGCAACATGTTCATTTCGTTGAAATTTGAAATTTTCTCATACCAGATTTTTCGCAGTTTTCCGAATTGTTCCTGGAGTTCTGTTTCTTGACATCAAAAATATCAGTATTCAACTTCAAGTGCCAGCTCAATTCGACAACGCTGAAAAAAGCAGTAAAAAGTCTGAAAATAAACCAAATTTTCCGATTTTCCACTCCCCATGTGGATTTTCTTGAAAACTAATGTCAGATTCGTGATCAGCGACCCCGAAAACCTGATAAGGGGCATTTTCTGTCCTTAAATTTCATTTTTACTTTAATTTTCAACTTTTTAAAAAACGGTTGGTGAAAAAAGGGTCAATTTTGAGTTTTGGGAGTGTTGGGGGTGTTGAGGGGGCTAGTCACTTCGCTTGCTAGTCACGAATGACCTAGGGGACTCATAGAAGTTGGGACAAAAAAAATTTTTTTCATTCATCTTCGTATAAGAAACTTTTTTAGTCGGTCGATTTCCTCGCTTCATTGACTGGACTATAAATAATATTCAAATCAATAACGTTTTCAAGAAAATGTACAAAAACAGATTTTTCGATTCTGGGAATCGAATTCGAGTTTACTGAGCGTAGATAATACGTTTTTGAGATGTTGATTACTTCCTGTTGATGTATATCTGTGAAAACTACAATCTAGCATTCGCCCGTTATCTTTTCTACGAAGTATGATATCATCGTTATGATTCTTAATAAATTGACTAAAAATGAATTGTTTACCAACAAATACCTTTGTTCCAAGATCAACCGGATTTTCACCGACGCAACGTCATTATAATTAATGTGCCGCACAACTATATATTCGAACCGACAGCGGCATGCGCCGACAATGTCAAATACAATAGTCGTAGAATCCCCTACAGCGTATTATTAACAGTTTGGTGTAATGATTAAAACACTTTATATATTGGAACGTTTATTCCAATGATTACCGAGGTGATTAGTGCATCGTAATTATTTTTTTTCAGAGTTGATATTGTAAACTAGTCAGTTATATTACACATAAATATTATAATATTAATTATATCCTTATCCACGATGCCCATGACTTCGTTCAATTTAGTTCTGATTCCAATAATTCTTACCCTTACTCCACCGGTCTTCTTTCCTGAACCGTACAGAACCTCGAAGAGAAATCGATCGGTGACACTACAGCTATACACGTTCCGCGGATGTGTCAAAGAAGACGAAACAGCTATTCGCAACTAATTAGCTGTGGTGTATCACTGATCGATCCAGAGAGAAAAGAGGAATTTATTGATTTTAATAGTGACGCAAAGCAAACATCGTATTCGATATATACCAACAATACATGAACAATAGGTGATGTAGTGAGGTAAAGAGTATGAACAAAAGTAAATAATTTGGTTGGTGATCCATGACTCAGTCAGCTCTAGATCATTTACGGAACAAGCTTATGCTAGATTAGCAAACAACATAACATGGGCTTCTAAGTACCATAAACCGATGAATTTCCGTTCATTGTATTTAAGTCTTCTATTAAGGTGTACACTGTATTCATTGTGACGAATTTCAAGTAGGTTGAATATATGAATTACGATAAGGTTAGTAAATAATTAAGGATTAACTGATATTTCGTATTAGCTGTTAATGTTCGATCTAGATAAATCTTACCATTGCAAGGTTAGTAAATATTAAGCAAAGAGGAGAATGTAATATTTATTCTAGTTGTGATATTTTGATATTAAACAGATTCTAAAGTATACAATGAACTCAATTGATGGATAACAACGATTTACACAAGATAATTTTCATCGTGGATATTCTAACTGAATATCACAGTTGAATTGAGGTGACAAAAGATGAAGGTATTATACTGCACTAGTTATTTGTATACTTGGGCAAATATGCACATGAATAAGTAGAAGAAGAAGGCTCATAGATATGAGTTGGTTCACTTCAAAATATGTATCATAGAAGGTAAATGCGATTGAAAATAAAAGCAGAAACGTTTTTCTCATTTCCTTTATAACCCTATTTATTCCACGTGTTATAGATGGAGCTACATGTATTGTTTCTCCTGTTTTCATCATGTTGAGTGCAGCCTCCGTTGAAAGAAGAGTTAAGATTAACGAGAAGGAAAAATGTAGGGTATGCAAGAGAAGCCTTGGAGAGGCCCAGTCTCTTCCTGTGAGTCCACAACACATACCATAGACTGTGCATTAGGAGTATGGCAGTAATAGAGCCTGTATTGAGGTCCACCGCGTTTGGCCGGTTAGTCGTTATTCAACCTGCGTCGGGTAAACATTTGAATGTTTTAGGGTTTTAAATGTGTTTATGAATAACTTACAAATGTAAATGTGTTGTTAACACTTATGATAATAGAAGCGATAGACCCGTAAGAATACTATTCTTTCCGCTCTCTTTTATCGTGAATCTTACAATTATTGGTATGGAGAAATATAGAATAAAATTTTCTGAATCATGAACATGAAGATAACTTAGATAACTGTGATAACATAGGGTTATCAAGATGAATAAACGTGAAACATTGATAATCCTATGTTAAATTATCTAACTTATCTTCATGATTCAGAAAATTTAATTCTATATTCCACAATGTACTTACCTACATGGAATTGTGGCCAATTAGGCAAAGAAACATCAAACTTGTTATGTTGTTGTATTTAGTTTTATTCATAAATAAGAAGCACAATACCAAGAATACATAAAATAATAAATACGTTTTTATAGATTCCCAAAAGATGTTGATACGAAAAAAAAGTGGGTTCAAAAAATTGAAGGACTTTAAACAATTGAATGATCTTCAAGCTCAAGAAACTTTTCATTTGGCAAAGAAATTTCCGTGATAATAAAATGGCGGGTGCATCAACTTTTTAGTAAAAGTGTATCGGAGCTCTCATATTTTGCAAGGATTGATTGAAGTTACTTTATAAATGTTTTATTGGACATTTTCAACACTGCAAATATCCTTAATTTAGGATTTGAAAAACCAGTGAAAACCACAATAGTACTTTAATTTTCTTAGATAGCGTGAAAGATCTTTTAATTAACCTTAAAACGGCAGAGATTGTTAAAATAGATGACACTAACAGAAAAATGGGATGTATTGAATTTTGTTCTTGCATAGAAAGCACTAAACTCCTATACAAAAATATAGTTGAAGAAAAATATTATTAAGTTCCTTCCAATGTACAGGTTAAGTCAAGATCATTTGGAGCTTATGTTCTGTAATACTCTGCAATAGGGTGGATTTAACAATAATCCAACTTGCCAACAATTCCGGGCTCCATATAAAAAATTATTTACCCACATGCAGCTAAAACAATCCGTTACAGGATATTACATTCTTTTGAAAACTATACCAATTTTAAACTGTGCTGCTTCCATTAAAAAAATTAATATTACATGTGACAAGTATGGATCAATCAACAAAATTGAGTTTAATGAAATATCACAGGATGAAGAATATTCTTCAAATATTCCTGTAGAATCATTGGAACTATCTGAATACAGTAGATCGATCATTGTTCATATCAGTAGATTTGTAGTGCGTTCAATCATGAAGTGATTAAAATGTGAAAAATTTGTTAATTCGCTTTTATCCATTAAAAAAAAACATCTTCAAATGGTTTAATTTTCCAACAAACATTTCCTATGAGCCGAATTGTGAAAACTAAAATTGAGCACATTTTAAAAACTTTAATTAATACGTACATTTTTACATCTCTTGAAATACATCAATTTGGTACCATTGCTGAGACAACAAATCATTTGGTTGAATTGATTAAGGCATTGTGGAAAAATTCATCGATTTGGGAACTCACCATTTAACAAAAGTTGTTTGTTAAATGGTGTTAAGTTAATCTTAAAATCACCGAACACCACATTTTAAATATAAAGAGCAATAATATGACAACATGTCTTATCTTGAAAAATCTTGTCTTCCGGATGGATTCTGCGTCACAATAGCTCGACTTGATGCCGATAATAGCTCGACTTCATGCCGATAACATTTCTTATTCTAGAGTTTCGATGTTTACTATTCAATAACATATCTTGGGTATTTCATTTGATTGAGAAGGTACATTTAATTGTCATGACATTAATATAGATGGCTTATACAAGATTTGTGAGAACGTAATTCAGATTATTTAGATTCTTCAACTGAAGTTTATTTACATCCCTTCAGTCTTTTCTGATACGCTCCTCTTCTATCAATTCGATAATCATCCCGAATATATCTGAACGCTCATCCCCCCACACACCATAACCTGCGCCAATTGGCTTCACTGGTTTTCATGCTAGATCTACGATATGCGTAGTCTATGTAGTCTGTGGTCCACAATTACCGAGGAGGCCTTGTGATGGTATGATTTGGAATCGTTTTGCACCGTAGAGCAAACTTCGTTTTGAATGGAAGTAGCCGTAAACCAAATTTGTTACATTGAAAAGGTTCTTGTACCTGTGTGCAAGCATATTTATATGTTGCTAGTACATAGTTAGTTTATATGCACGACAATGCCTGTCCTCGCATTGTCTAAAATTGAAAAGAACGGTTTGTTACTGTCATTCGGCAAATGTCGAGATCTGTATACAAAAAGTTCTTCCTATTACGCACAACTAATATAAATATATGTATATTTGCTCAAAATGCATAGTGAAAAATGCATCAATTCTAATTCCATATAATTCAACTATTACATATTTCTGCCCGGAAATGTACATTCATTTTCATATTATCATTGTTATATGTTTAATGAAGTTCATTTCTGTATTCCATCTATTAATATTACATTATAACCGAAAATACGCATACATTTTATCATCGTTTCAAACACTAGTTCATATATACTAACATTCTAGCTATTCTTATCATATTTATTTTAAAACAACAGTTAGTAAAATTCAAATGGATGTTTTGTTAGGTATATATTCTTGACACAGAACTAACTTATTCATAGATCGCCGAACCGCTATATTTGAAATAATTGATATTTGCCTTCACGTTTCAGTTCCGCGACCAGAATCAGTGTGAGTTATTTGAGAGAAATTTATACATGGTTATTTTTTGTCGATAAGTTTCTAATAGTGCCTGCGATTTTGACAGTGTACCTATATCAGGTGAAGCAAGTGAATGGCAAAAGGAAGCATTTTCCAGGAGATTCATTCCTTTACAAATTGCTTATTTCTTTTCGAGACTTTATTTCATCGATGATTAAAACTGACCCTGCACCTGTGAGATTTAGATGAAGATATATAATCGTTTGTAGAACGAAAAGTTAAATCTTTGAGCAGTGTAACGAAGCTCTAAAATATTGAATAATTATTTAATGGGAAACACGAAAATTAGTAGTAAATTTTAGATTTCGTTTATATTAGTATTTCGAATTGATAGTCCCGAATAATTATATTGTTGTATAGGAAGATAGATTGTACCGGGCATAGATATCCGTGTAGTTTTAGTGTCAGATTTGCATACGGTTCCATTCATAAGTCGCGTATATTTTGATTTCATTCAGAAACGTGCATATTTCGTGTCAACAAAAGATATCGGAACAGATGTAACCATAAAAACGGCACAAAGTGAAGGAACTGGTGAACCATCATGAGCGCGAAATGAGCAAAAAAGGACACGGCTGGAGCTGGTGTAGGTGACTTGACCAGCACCTCGATTGATATAAAAGAACGCATTGCAAGCGTTGAGGATCATTTTTATGATTATTAGAACATACGAACATAGTGAGCAAGCAACTAAAGTGCGAGTTAACCATTTAGACAGCCGAGATCAAAAAGTAAGTGCTCCACCAGTTACCTTTGGAGTATTAGTGCATGAAAAGCCGGTTTTAATAACACTCACATGACTATATCTTGACAAGGCTATAATAAGGAAAATAGCCTGTTTGGACCGCTTTCTTGGCAATTATTGTTTTTGAGCTTCCTTGTGCTTCCCCCGGGTCAGGATAAATTATTACACAGAGAACGTTAAATATTTATATGTTCAAGCTATACATAGAGTTATTATTGGGGAGTTCCGTGTTTATCTAAAATAACTTTATGCTACAGTATTTAAGTAGTCAAGAAGCAACCAAGTATTAATTGCAATTGAAGCCTGCAATTCTAATACTATTCAGTCTGCTCTATTGACCCCTGGTTACCTACTTCACTGAGACTACACTGGGACAAGGCTATCCATAGATAGCACAGTGATACGCTTTGTGGTAAGGGCCCTAGCAGAAGCCCTTAACGGGGAGTAGGGCTTGACAAAAATATGACGCCCGAGAAACTGACATAAAAGTCAATCGGATTCAGATTTGGTAGACTTGAAGGAGTATTGAAGCCGTAGAAAGTAAAAATCGCCAAAAAATAACAAGATACGTCACAACAGATTCAGTTCGATTACATTTTGGAGTAAATTTACAAGAGGTTCATTAATCGATTTAAAAATGAAACTATAACGACAACTAAAAGTTTTAACTACAGGTATAAAAATTAATCTCCGGAAGACGAGGCGTATAGCTTTGAAACGATATCATTATTTCATTCGCATTATATTTCCTGTTTTCACCAGACAACCACGTAACCACAGATTAGCAAAAATTACTTCACTCCTTTGAACACTATACATAACATATACATCCTTAGAATACTGTAACAATAAATCAAGTATGTCAAATATTTCTTCTATTGCTTTTTCTAGAGCCCCTTTTCCACATTTTCTTTGGATTTTCCGCCGAACTGCCATCTGTACCAACGTGATCGCTGTAGTAGCTTTCAGTTATACCCCGATATGTTCAATGGTTTTAAACGTGCGATAGCAGAAGAGTGGACGAACCAATGGATGCTATATCTAACAATGCTAATGTATCCATGAGTTAGAGGTGAAAAGTCCCTGAAAAATGAAACCAGAAATGATTTATTTGGCCAAAACTTATTTTATTTCTCAACACAATCTCTTTGTCCAATGTTTTTCTAATTTTTCGATCCCTTCCAAATAAGACGATTTCGGCAATCATCCAAAATAGGTCTTTGTTTATGCCATGACCTCATCGTTGGAGCCAAATCTCTTTCCGCTGGTCAATTTCTTCAAGTTTGGAAATAGATCAAAATTTGAGGGGGCTAAATCTGGAGAATATGATGTTTGATGAACCAATTCGTAGCGCAATTCACGCAATTTCGTCATTGCGCCGGTGCGTTTTCCTGGTGGAAGAGCACTTTTTCTTTGCCAAATGCGGCCGCTTTAGCTTCAAATTGGCGTCGAATCGATCCAACAGCTCTGCATTATATACGCCGGTGGTCGTTTTTCTCTTTCCAAGGTGATCGATCTGGACGATACCGAGTGCATCCCAAAAAAATTGTCATCATTACTTTGTTGGCCGATAAACCTAATTTGTCCTTTTTCGGCTTCGATTCGCCTAGGCAAGTCCATTGTCTCTAGTGTTCTTTGGTCTCTGGTGTGTTCAGATGGATCCATGTTTCGTCCACGGTTAGGAAACGGCGCAAAAAGTCTTTCTTATCGCGCTTGAACATCGTCAAGCACTCCTTTGAAGTTGTCACACGGTCGCGCTTGTTGTCAACAGAGAGCAAATGCAACTTCAATCTGGCAGATAGCTTTCTCATATCCAAAAATTTATGCAAATTTTCTGTACCCGTTAAGTTGAGATGTCCATGGTCTCAGCGATCTCGTGCACTTTTTTAACTCGCCGATCGTTCAATATCATACCATGATTTTCTGGCGCTGTAACCCTGTATTGGAAGACCTGAACGTTCGATGTCCTTTGTGGTCATACTACCGCAACGAAAATCAGTGAACCTCTTATGAATCGTTCCAATCGATGGTGAAGAGTCCACATAATGCTTTGGTTTGCGTAATGTTTACAAAAATCTTCAAGGCTGCTTGCTTTCGATGGGGGTTTAAAGAGAACTGAATGGTACATCACTAATGTCACATGGGATTTTCGATTGTGGAGCCATCTGTTTTATTTCCTCTTATCATCCTTAGCTAATAGAATTCATAATTTGTTTTCTAAATTTTAATAAAACCAGTTTATAGATGCAAGAACAAGCGTTTAGGCAATACTTTTGATAAAGTTCCCGATTTCGACAAATTTAAAATTTATAAAATTGATTGTGAGTCAAGTTCAAAATGCAATGTGGATCAAATTAGAAGGAATATTTTAGTTATGACCATATGAAGAAGAATATCAGTGAAAAATCAGCATTAGCAGAACATATTTTATATACCGGTCAAACCATTTCTCAAGAAAGTTCATCACTTTTAAAACACAGTACGGACAAACATCTGGGTAATTTAGAATGGATGGCAATGTATAAGACGAACAGATTTATTTCCAGCTGAGGGTAACTCCTTCGTATTATAGACCCCAAATAGTATTAATTCAGGTACATTTTGTTTTCTAATTTAGTTTACTCTGATGATCGCTACTTGTCTTGAATACTTGGTTATAGTATATTAATCTACTAAGGTAGTGAATTCCCTCATTTTCCTAACTCATACAAATTAGTGAATGTGCGCCTCCATCTTTTTATCCAATGGTCTTTTTCGTAAAGATATTTTTGATAAATATCAACTTCTTAGATGATGACCCGTTTTGAAGCTATCGAAATATGAAATTCTTGACTTCCAGATGGATTTCGCGTCACGATAGCATGACTTGATGCCGCCGTTTCGCCAACCATTACAGGCTTGAGGCTTGAACTGGAACTGATTCTTCTGGTTTCTGTAGCGGTATTTATTGTGGGAAAATCCCTTCATGCTACACAGTTCACTGCCTTTATTCTGGTGGCTAACTCTGGCACCAGACCCTGTCGTTGTTTGATCATGTGCAAAGTGGACATTTCGAGGATGGGCTTCCAAATGTTGGGAAGGTAATATCCTGAGTCACGGTTTAGATTATTTTGATTTTGACGTTTAAGGGCTTGTTTGATTCGTTATGATCCCTAGATCAAAGATGGACACTTTTGATTTCTGACAAATTGTTTATATTGTTAATAAACAATAAATAGTGTTAAATAATGGCTTCATCCAGAACGATCTTTAAAAAATTGAAAACTGCAGTTTTTATTGTTTTTAATCATCTAAATGTTGATTTTCATATGCCTAATCGGTAAACAAAGTGCTATTAATGATCTAATTTGTTGATAAACTAATTGTTTATTAACAAATGCTCGAGAAAATCAAAGTTACCTAAATGTTCGATATTGGACTCGCTTACGAATATTTTTTACTCAATATTCGCAATTTTGAATGCGAAATTACAATTAACCATAAATATAATTTATTTATTAACAAATTGTTAATTAACAATTGCTCAAAAAAATAAAAGTTATCGATATTACAGTTGTTTTCGGATATTTTTGAGTCAATAATCATGATTTCGCATGTAAAAATAAAATTTATTGTTAATATCATTTGTTAATTAACAAATGCTTGAAAAAATCAAAATTATCTAAATGTTCGATATTGGAGTCGGTTTCGGATATTTTTTACTCAATAATCGCAATTTTGAATGCGAAATTACAATTAACCATTAAGATAATTTATTGATTAACAAATTGTTAATTAACAATTGCTCAAAAAAATAAAAGTTATCGATATTACAGTAGTTTTCGGATATTTTTGAGTCAATAATCATGATTTCAGGTTTTTTGTTCGAGTATTTGTAGAATTAATTTCAGTTTTATATTAAGAAATATTATTTTTTATTAAAAAATATAAAAAAACGACTGTAATATCGAACATTAAGATAAAATTCATTTTTTCGAGCATTTATTAATTAACAAACTTTATTAACAATTAATTCAAGTTACACATTCAAAATCATGATTCTTGACTCAAAAATTTCCGAAAACGACAGTAATATCGAGCATTTAGATAACATTCATTTTGTTGAGCATAAATTAATAAACAAATTATATTAACAATTAATTGGAGATTCACATTAAAAATCATGATTATTAACTCAAAAATATCCGAAAACAACTGTAATATCGATAACTTATATTTTTTGAGCAATTGTTAATTAACAATTTGTTAATCAATAAATTATCTTAATGGTTAATTGTAATTTCGCATTCAAAATTGCGATTATTGAGTAAAAAATATCCGAAAACGAGTCTAATATCGAACATTTAGGTAACTTTGATTTTCTCGAGCATTCGTTAATAAACAATTAGTTTATCAACAAATTAGATCATTAAGAGCACTTTGTTTACCGATTAGGCATATGAAAATCAACATTTAGATGATTAAAAACAATAAAAACTGCAGTTTTCAACTTTTTAAAGATCGTTCTGGATGAAGCCATTATTTAACACTGTTTATTGTTTATTAACAATATAAACAATTTGTCAGAAATCAAAAGTGTCCATCTTTGATCCAGGGATCATAACGAATCAAACAAGCCCTTAAACGTCAAAATCGGTTCATGAGCAAAAAATCGCCGAAGTCGGGTCGATTTTGGGCTTCATTTACTGGACTAATACCGCTACAGAAACCAGTAGAATCAGATTAAGTTCAAGCCTCAAGCCTGTCCTGGGAATGCCACCTGTTATAGTTGACTCAAGTGATGCTACTGTGACGCAGAATCCATCCGGAAGCCAAGAATTTTCAAGATTAGCTATCCGCGGAAGTCTACTATTCAAGATATCGAAATATGGATAACTTTTTTTTCCGCATATGCTTTTTGTATTCTTATACAAAAGTCAAGAAACGTGAACATGATTTATTTCTATGCTTATTAGTGATGGAATGTAAATTAATTTAAAAATATTGATGAGCTATGAAGTTCAGGTAGCTGGAACATTGCGCTGTAAAATATGTAAAATTGAGTGGTATCAGCAAAGGTAGCTCTAGAGTTAATTCAATGCTAGATATAGGTCTTCACGTAATGCAATTTCGTCATGGGTAGCGAAGTATTGAAACAATGGAACTGTGAAGAATAAAAAAATTCCTAAGTGAAGTACATGAGGATCAATTGAAGTTCCATTAATGAAGAAAGTGTAAACATTCTACATGAAACATAGTTTCATTCGAGAATGAGTTTAATGAGGACAATATAATTACCTTTGGATTAACCAAATCTGGATAGAAAATACAAATGATTATTATTTATAAAGTTCAGCTATTATTGAGACAATGAAACTTCATTACCAAAAACCTTCAATGGAGATGGTTGACATCTTCAAGTGAAGTTCTCAAAACTTTAGAATTATGAATATCTTCATTCACAACGTACCAATTTTATTATGTTTATCCACAAAAATCTCTTGTTAGCTATTAAGAGCCAATATCACAGCATTTTATTAATAATAGACATGGCGGAGAAATGAATTCTGTGGTGTCTGCCCTAATATATAATTCATTAGGGAAAACAGATCAACGTTTTGCAGATGTATGAGGTGTGTTTATTGAATAACCGGGCTCGATCTCGCGCAGGCGCGCTGTACATGCGTGGACGTTGCGCAGTCGACAGTTTTATACTTGAAGACTCTCCTTTCACATGTTTCAAGCCGCATGTCAATATTTATTTTTGTTCTGTTATTACATTTGTTTATGTAATCTGTGTATTTTTATTTTTGCCGGAAATATGTGGTTGTTGCTAAATTTAACGTGAAACATGGAAAAACGGCCACCGAAACCTATGATTTATTACATAAAGTGTATGGTGAGGAGTGTTAATCACATCCTGTAACGTCGAAAACAGACGAAAACATTGAAAAAAATTGATGGTATGATCCGTGCTGATCGACGATTGAGCATTCGCGAGTGAAAAAAAATATCTGCATTATGGAAAAACAAAACATGGATTCTTCATCAAGGCAATGCTCTCCAGCACACAGTCCTTTGTCTGTAAGACTTTTCATGCGAAGCACGGTATTCCAGTATTGTTCTTCCCGGCTTATTCACCTGACCAAGCTCCATGCGACTATTATCTGTTCCCCAACGTTCTGAGGGGACTCAACGAAGAAGACTTCCAGCACTGCTTTGAGCAGTGGATGCAAAGTATGGAGAAGTGTAGAGATAGGGGGGAGGGTGCATATTGAAGGGGATGAGTGAAAATTTGTAATAGATTTGAAATAAAAATTTGTACAGCATCAGTCCGGTTATTTAATAACCACACCTCGTATACCAAAAGAAATCAGTTCGACTGGTACTCTCAAACATTTTCCATCATTACATGATGTAGTGACTTATTTTATAAAACTAGAAATCAAGCAACAAGTCGAATTGCAACAGAACCCGATAGTGAAGACCGCAATAGTGGAGACGAAGTCCAAGAAGATCTGTTGCTGTTGTACATAATCGAGCTGCTTCTGAAATAAAGACTTTTGGTAAGGAACAGGAATCTAGTGGTGACGATAGTAGTTCTTCTTTAACTACACGAGAGGAAAATCTAAATGTTTGAAGTACATCGCTTGAGCCAGCGTTGCAGGAGATAAGAATTTGAATTTACCTTGAAAGTTTGTAGGTTACAGTATAGACATTGGGAGAGACCTCACCAGGTAACTTCGCCGGTCGATAGAAAAATGAAGTAGGAAGGAGTTCGGCAGGCCTCGAGTTTGACAATGGAGGGGTGTCTAGTTTGAGCTCTTCTAGTCCGCTTATCTGGAATCTCTCCTGGTGGAATAACGGATGAGATTCTTGATGAACACCGACCATAGAAATATCTGAAAAGGGAGAGATCACCCAATTTTCTAAGTGTGCTAGAGTGGTCAATGAATTCGTAAGTTTGACATCATCAATCAGACGAACAGCTTTCTTCTGGATGGAATCCAACAGCTTCATCGGATGTTTGTGAGTCGATGTCCAAACATGTGAACAATACTCCAGGGCATGCTAATCTGTGCGTTGTAGATTATAAGGAGCTGCTGGGATGTAAAGTAACTCTTGGCACAGAACAGAAAACCAAGTTTTTGTGAAGCGGTTTTCGCAATGGACCTAGCATGATCATCCCATGAGAGGGTGCATTGGTGGTGATCTCGAGCATGGATATGGAAGACTTCACAAGACCTGACATCATCATATTAGGGATTGTGGGATCCGCCTTCCTACAGAAGAAGCAAGCTTGAGTTCTGCAAAGCTGTGGATAGGACAGGTTGTCACAGTTGGTGCCAAGATAGATCCCTGTGGAACACCAGCGTTGATAGCAGTTGTATTGGAGGATACTCCGTCAACCACCACATGGAGTGATCTATCTGAGAGAAAACTCGAGAGTAAGCTACAAAGTTGAGGCGGCAAACCATATGACGGAAGTTCCCAAGAAGGCTTTGGTGCCAGACTCGGTCAAATGCTTTGGAGATGATATTCAATGCTAAAACTACAGATTTCCGATATTTTCCAATAGATTTCTGCCATACATGTGTTACGAAGACATGCAAGTTTCCAGTTAAAAAACAAAGACCTGTTGCAGTTCAGAAATAAAAATAGTTCTGAAGATCCATCATCTGAGGGCGGAACGCCTGCAGCGAAGGCACCTTCAAAGCATGGGGTAAAGTTTCCCGTAAAACTTGCTCCAAAACAACAGCCGAAAAATGGGGAAAGCAGTTGCGAGGAATCTGGAAAAAATTCACCTTAGTGTTTCTATAATATGCTTAAGTGATAAAAAACTAAGTAATAAGTGACTTATTTTACCTCAATTGCACACACACTACAGATAACATACTTGAAATGGTACTAAATATAGGTATAGATACTGAATTAACAAAACAATTCTCATTCATTACTACAGAAATCTATTCATTGCTGACGTTGGATAGCGTAAAAATTGATTTAGAATCTTCTACGGTACCTAGATCATGAAGTTATCCGCTTGATCGGGAATGAATTTCACTATTTTAATGAGAAGAAAGTATACGTTATTCTTCTTGAATTATCGAAAGTCATTGTTTATTTCAATAAATACGTTAGCTACGATATATTGTTAAGTAAACTAGAAAAATACGGTTTTCGGGGAAATATTTTGAAATGGCTAAAGAGTTTTTTGCCAAATAGGGTTCAAGTAAGAACCACTATTAGTGAGTCTTTCATTTTGAAACGTGGAGCTCCACGAGGCACTGTAATTGTACATGTACTTTTCATCATCTACATAAATGATTTATTGTTATAGTGTGAAGATATTATTTTAATTGCTTGGGTGAAAATTGGGATATAGTAAGATACAAGGCAGATCTCTTCAGAAAATAAGATCATGGTTGCATCATTCAAAAATTCCAAACCCATCTTTGAACAGTTAACTTTACACACTTTTTTATGTAGGTGTGATGACCGAAGTACTTGTGATGAATCTATATCAAGAGTTGAATTCATACGATTTCTGGGTGTAACTGTTGATAGTCACCTTAGATAGAATAAGCATATAGTTTCTTTGAATGTAAGATTAATAAAATTAATCTATCTCTTCAAACTGTTAATGAAGGTTAAAAAATGCTCAATTAATTAATTAACACATTTTATAAAATATTATGTTATGCAGATGATACTGCAGTATTTTTAAGCACCAAAACTTCTGCAACTCCCCAAGCAGGCCGCCGGACAACACAAGTTCTTCTTCTGTTTATCTTATTAACAAATGCATACAAATGCGTAAGGCTCTTTATCATACTCTCTCACTAATCCTATACACCGCTCGTACAGACTCCATCTATATATTAAAAACATCAAAACTTGAAGCACATGAAAGTATTGATATCAAAAATTCCTATATCTATAGTTAGGCAAGTATGAAGAATGCGAAGATATATCACAACACATAAATCATTTTGATAATATCGTACATCTATGTCTAAACTATTTTTTTTTAAATTAGTGCTAAACCTGAATTAGTTAAATATATGTAAATGAATTATTTTACTACTATGTAATGTATAATTTAACTATACTATTTTGTCCTCCGATTAGAATAATTTTATTTGAGATATTGTCCCTCATTATATGGAAATACTCATACCTATATATAAATAAGGTCTAACCTTCATGGGATATGTAAGTTTATTCTATACACTGTTAACTTCCTTACTACAATCATTTTTAGTGTCAAAATAAACTATTTTTTAAATTATATAATAGAATCGAGAGTCAACCAATAATGGTGGAATGATAAATAACACGTCAGTCTAGAATCTTGATGCATTTTCGACCGGAGAATAAATTTAAGATAACTCACGACAGCTTGAATTGATCTTTGTTAATTCTGTCAAGATGCAATAACTTCTCCAGAGTAAGCCATTGATGTAATTAATTGTACATTTGCTGAACGACTACGTATCCAAAATTAAATATTGAAAAATTAATGGGAGATTGAGAGGAAAACTTATCCAAACATTTGGCTTATTAAATACACATTGTACTATTAGCGAACCAATGCATTGACACGTTTATGATAAAATATAGTTCGAATTATGTAGTTCAATAATGAACAATATCAAAGGAATAAATCACTTACGGCAGAGTTGAAATATGAATGTGTTCAATTATTAATGAGGTAGTGGCAGTGGAATTATATAATGTACCGTTTTGAATAAATTTCATATTTGTTAAATAGATTGGCTTGGATGTATTCATCGAGTAACAATGAATTTATAGCTGTAACTGATTGAATTTACAATTCATTTTGATAAAGCTAAATTCATGATATTATTTATTTCATCGACAGCTAGTATTTTATAGAGTATATTCGGTAACGATATGGTTACATTGCTCTTTTAAAAGTGCAGGAAGATGAAATTTAGATATTTTGAAGCATATCACCCTTCGTTTTCATTGTAATGTAACGGGATGTCTTTTGGCATTCGATTCGAGAGATTTAAAACTTATAGCCTCTGAAAAATGAACAATAGTTTTAGGATTATTTTGATTAATGTGAAAGATATTGAATGTAGACACAGTTTTTGGTTCTCCAGTGGCAACACGTCGATTAGTTATCATTTCACGCGTTTCGGCTTCCTCTTCTGCAGGAATTTATGTTGGTTACGTGGTTAAAATGACTAGGTTTCTCTGGAGCACTCACTTATTGTGTCTTTCTGTATAAAGTTCAGTATATTATGTGGACAAGTTTGAAAATATTTTCTTCCGTCTCTTCATCGAACAATATTTAGTACCATTGTGAGAATGGAAAATGTTTTTACTTGTAAATAACAGTGTATAAAAGTGTTATGAATG
This sequence comes from Endomychus coccineus, assembly GCA_958510875.1. Lineage (NCBI taxonomy): Eukaryota > Metazoa > Arthropoda > Insecta > Coleoptera > Endomychidae > Endomychus > Endomychus coccineus. Next base: position 111,196,637 of record OY294070.1, on the reverse strand, counting down.
AATAAAGTGCAAGATTATGTTGATTATGAAAATTTTAAATTTCATTTTCCATCGGAACAGATTACTCTGCCGTTACGTGGCTAAAATGACTGCATTTTTACGGAGCATCCACTCATTGTGTCTTTCTGTGTGAAAGTTAAAAATTCTTTTCTTCCGTCTCTTCATCCAAAAATATTTCTTACCATTGTGAGAATGGAGAATGTTTTTATGTAAATAAGAGTGTATAAAAATGTCATGAATAAATAAAGTGCAAGTTTATGTTGATTATGAAAATTTTAAATTTCATTTTCAATCTGAACAGATTACACTGCATACTTACAAGGAAAGGTATAGATATTCTGGAAATACTATGATTTTATCTTCATTTTTACATACACTTAGTCCACAGGGCGTATATAATTCTTGAGAACTTCAAATTTATTAATTTCGCCACATCTAACTACTATAAATGCAGTTTTTAATTTATATTTGAACGATCCGTTAAGTGAATAATGTTTATTACATACTCTCAAAATCAATTTAAATTTTTTTAAATGAAAATGATACTTTTATTTGATGAGAGCCATTTTTGGATAATAAAGCCAGAAATATTGTTGGTACCGCTTTTGTTCATGATTCAGAGAGGTTGTCCTTATTTGTTTTGTATGAAAAATAAATTATTGTTCATGTTTATAAAGTCAATTATTTTGTAATTAGAACAAATTTGATGCAAAATATTCTATATTATAAGTGACAATAATGCACTCAACAGCAAAGCCATGAACAATATTTCCAAATATAAGAAGTGGCGGAAAATGATGAATTTAAAATTTATTCTCCAAAGGTAACGATTAAGGGACATTTTCTAGGAACCTACCGTCAAAGGTAACTTGGAAGATTATTCGAAAATCAAATTTTTAAGAAATTTATTAAATTGGTTAGATATGTCGGAGTCTGGTTCGGAAGATTTTTCAAGCCCGATTTTGAAAGCCTACTTAAACATAATGTTTGCCTCTAAACAATTTTTTTTTTATATTCTTTCGACTACACGGGAGGGAAACCTATAATGTTTGAAGAACATCGTGTGAGCCAGCAGTGGAATGTAGGGACAGAGTATTTTGGAGTTTATAGACATAAGGAAAAACCTTACTAGGTAAAGAGTTCCACAACTTCTCTGTTCGATAAAAAAATGAAGTCTGGTAGGTAAAAGTTCGGCAGGTCTCGAGCTTAACAGTGAAGGGGTGACTAGCTTGATCTCGTCTAGTCCGTCTATCTGAAATCTTTCGTGGTGGAACAACAGACGAGATTTCCGATGAACATTGACTACGGGAATATTTATAGAAAAGGGAGAGATCTCCCCCCTTTCTACGATTTTCTAGAGTTTATTAACTCGTAATGAATAGCTTTCTTCTGGATATAATCCAAGATGTTGAGCGCATGTTTGGGAGCCAAAATCCAAGTTGCATCCAGTTCTGCTACATTTTCAGATCCCAATTTCACAATCTTTCCCAGATCTCCATTAATTCCGTCAACCTGTCCTTGTGTCGCTCCTCTGGTTTCATTGGATGGTATAGGGGTCTGAATGAGAAAGCGGTATGAAGTGTTCCATCATCTGCAAAGCTGTGGACGGGACAGGTGGTCATTTCCAGCTAAGCAGATCGTTGATATGGTGCAGAAACAAAGTTGGTACCAAGACAGATCCCTGTGGAACACCAGCGTTGATAGCCATTGTAATAAATAAAAATAAATAAATGAATGATAATGTTTGCATTGTTTTATAAATTAATCTGCGCGTAGAAATTGTCCGGACAATTTCTACGCGCAGATTAATTTTTTAGACACGTGTGAAGGAATATAAATTTCGATTGATTTTCGAATGTCATGTCCTTCCTAGTTCGCTTTCAGGGATGGCTAATGAGCGGGGACATATGTAAGCAATTTCGAGTAGACTTTGATAAAGAATATCGACGACATAACGCCGTGTTCCTCAAGGCCGACACATCAACTTCGCGTTTCTAGACAGACATACGTATTTTAAGACGGTCGTGGCGGAAAAGCTAGGGAAAATATTAACTTTTCATTGTAGGCAAAAGCGATCGTAGGTGTTGTCTAAGCGACGGTGATATAATTAGCGCAAAGTCGTACGTTACAATCTCGGTATGACCGAATTAAAGGAACTATGCCGCGGTGTTTTCGATATGCGAAAATATACCTCAACCACTCACCTATTTTCCTAACGTCAGGTCTCACAGTCGTTCGGAAAATTCGGAAGTAGAACTTTGCGACACGTCGCAAGCAAACTCCAAATACGTATAACCGACCGGAAGCGAATCTGAAAGGCTACTTTAAATAAAATTAGATAAGAGTCGATCGGAACGAAGTAGCGGAGAAAGAAAGCTGAACAGTGTTTCTACTAAAATGCGAAAAAAAATTTCAAATTAAATTTTATAGTTGCGTACATAAACCTCCCCCCCCCTCCACCCTACGTAACACTGCGTAAAGATACTCTGAACACCCACCCTCCCCTTGAAGCGTTACGTTATTTAAGAATAGCCTCTTAAGAGAATTGAACTATTCCAAAAATATGGGAACCGTTAATATTTATTTTGAAAAATAGTGATCAATAGTATAAAGATCAAGAAACTGGAGAAAGTATATTCTTCTATTAATCTGTTTAGTGAAACCGATATTCTATCCATTATTGGAATAGGAGTAAAATGTTTTTGATACCCGTTCCTTGCGCAAATACATAATTTTAATTATTCAACATTAATTCCTTGTTTCAGAAAAATCAAAGTTAGCGGAACATCAATCAGAATCTGGATTTATCCGGAGACAGGCTGCAATGTACCAAACTTGCAGCTCATCAAACAACATTCCAAAACGGCCATTATTCCACTCTCGAGTCAAACACTCCACAATCGACTCAATACAATGGTACCAACACTGGAACTGTGAAGGAACCACCCTTAGTCATTCCGAGAAAGAAACGGAACATTGGCCAATCAAAAATATTAGCTAAGAGATATACGCAAAATTTACAATCACCATCTTCGGAAGAATTGCAGGCACCCGAAGGGTACATCCACGAACATTACAGCCCCACACCAAATAGAAAGAAGTTCTTGCTGAAATCAAAATCAGAAGACGCCGCCGTTAGCAATAAAAAAATAGCTGATACATTTTCCTCTGATATTCCGTCTGTCCAATTGAATAATGTGAATGAACCAGAGTATCCCGATGAAAAAAAATTAAAATTGGAGAAACATAGCTTATTACCAAAATCCTTAAACCATTTTTTGCATAGAGTAAATTGCGAAACAAATAAAAAATTGAAATTTGTAACTAAAAAGCTATCGCCGGCTTCATCAAGAAACAAACATGACGAAGAACGACCAATAGCAAATCTGTTCGCCGAATGTAAGAAACAAAACAAGTCAGCGAGTATATATCACGACGAAGAATACATTACTAATAATCTAGGAGTTATCGGTTGTACTACCGATAAGCAAGAAATAAAATACAACGTAAACATTTTAAAATCGAGACAGCCAAGCAGTTTGAGCGTCGATAAACAACTTCTAATCAGTACTTCTGATTCGACTAATGTTACCAAAGATTCACCCAAAGTCACGAAAAGTCTAGTCACATGTTTAAGTGAGAACGGAGAACGCAGAGTCAAATTGAAATATTCTCCACCACCCGAGATACCACCGATTTCTGCCGAAAAACGAAAAATTGCCAGCAACGAATCAGCTTCCGTTTTCGCAACTAATATCGATAATAATACACTATTTGATAATACTCGTGTAGTGCGTGATCGAATCGGTTTAAATATGTTCCGCGGCGGGTTAAAACTTAAAGAACGTTTCGTCGTCGGGTTAAGTGTAACGGCTGTGTTGTTTACGTTACTTTTAGTGGTTGATATTCAGATGGACTATGGTTATTCGGGACGTCAGTTAGTGCCATCTCACGGAAAAGTGAAATATGTACAAAATGTAGATGGACCAGATGCTGCTTATAATAGTTTTAGAAAACGGTTTCTACAGAAAACGCACAGGTGAGTCGAAAAACAACATAATGAGTTTGGGGTTATGTTTACATTAGTGTTGGATCCCTGACTTTACACTTCACACATCTGTGTTTACATTGAGTAAATAAATATCAGCCTGATTGAATACCAGGATAAAGTAGCTTATTATGTATCATTTATATTCGATTCGAAGAAATTGAGGCCGGCCGCATAAGTTTTAGGATCAATTCAACGAACCTGAAAACGTTTTGCAGGGAATAAGTAGTTTAGATATTCACGTAGCGTATAAAACGCAAAATAATTTAGCCAGTTTATCAAAAATAATTAAGATAAATTATAAGATGACGACAGTTGTGGAATTTGCATTCAATCTGACATGTGGATCTTGCCTTATGTTGTACATTGGTCATACAGGAAGGACCTTCAAAAGACAGATCAAAGAACGTAGGCGTAGTTTTATTAATAATAAATATATATAAATTGGCGGGAAATAGGACACATTAACACTTATGCTGTATATTTTCTCGACTTTACGTACGTCTCGGTCTCACGATCATCATCAGAAGATTTATCATGTCTAAAACTGGATTACTTAAAACTAATTGTATTACACAAACCATCAATTCGATTACAATAATGATAATATTTTAACTAAGGAAACCAATTTTTATAAAAGATCTATTCTGGAGATGATTCACATAAAACGTGACTCCAAATCTGTAAATAGTAGGACAGATATTCAGACTCTAAGTCAGATTTATACTAACTTAATTAAATAAAAACTCTTGCAAATTCCTACATGCGTCTTTATAATGTTAAAAGTATATTTTAGGTAGAATGTCAAGTATATCTCCAATAACTGACCTTTTTCTATTAGCTCGTAAATCTAACATCTGGTTTGAAAGTGAATACTTGAACTTGATGTTCTCGTTTCTAGTCGTTCATAGACTTTGTTGACATGAACACGCATTTATTAAGAGTACTGCTTAACAGTGGATTCTTGATATATTATACTTATAACAATTCCGATTATTCGTGTTTCTGTTCGTTTCGGCGACGTGGACATTTTAATTGAAATTGGTGCGATAAGGACGCATTGTGTAATACAATTAGTTTTAAACGAGGTTTTAAGTAATCCAGTCTTAGACATAATAAGTCTTCTGATGATGGTCGTGAGACCGAAACGTACGTAAAGACGAGAAAATATAAAGCATTAGTGTTAATGTGACCTATTTCCCGAGAATTTATATATATTTCATACATGGGTTAAGAATCTTCATTATTAATAATAAATCGGAATCAACCTTTGCGGAATATTTAATTAAAGAAAACGATAACTTCAATGATAATTTCCAGATTTTATATATTCAAAATAGAAGTGATAAATTAAATTTGCTAGAAATTAATAAATATAACAAGTCCGATATACCATTGAACGATCAACAAATACTTAATAATTCTCCCTTATAGAGAAATAATCACCTTCATCCACTAAAAATACTATTAAATTACTGAGGACCTTTCGATAACCAAGTAGTCATCATCAGAGTAAACTAAATTATAAATCAAAATGTGCCTGTTTAAATATTATTTATAGTCGCGGAAACGAAGCACTAAAAACGGCCAAAGGTCGAAAAATTTCAACAGTAAGACGAATTTGAATGCGGTTTTCTGCATTCGATTCGTTAGAGCTTCAGGAAACCTTGTGACCTAATTTGATTTATAAGAAATTAAGAATATGCAATTTGCATAAATAGTATGCATTTTATAACTGCATTTTAAATTTACCGTAAATACTAAATTCACAATTCGGATAATGGTGATGAAAATGATTCCAAACTCGTTACTCGGGGGGTTTTTGGGGTCGCTGAACACGAATATCAGAATTGGTATCCGAGGTACCTGGTGCCCAGGGTGAACGATGTCCTCGTTGTCCCCATAAATTAATGTTATTATTACATGATTTTTACTGAAACTTTGTACATGCTTGTAAATTATGCACTCAAATGTTGTACAAAAAGAGTAAATTCTGGTGACCAGTCTTACAAAATGTATCTACTGAATCTTATTTTTTTTTAATTTGGCGCTTTTAATACAGTTGGTAGCAGTGATACGATACATGAGGATGCGGTTCTGTGGTGTCTTGCGAGGGGAAGACACAATGTAAACTCTCCGTAAGAGGCTGCAGGTTAGAAGTTGTTCGTCTTCTTCTACAGTGGGCGTACACTAGATCAATACCGTGCACGTGTATTTTCTTTACGGGGACAACGAGGATACCATTCACTCTGGGCACCAGGTACCTCGGAGACCGATTCTGTCGCGATATTCGTGTTCAGGGACCCCAAAAACCCCTCGAGTAACGAGTTTGGACTGATTATATAACGAATTTCCCGAAAACTCCAGGAGACGATGGGGATGCCGTTCACCCTGGGCACCAGGTACCTTGGATACCTATTCTGTCGCGAAATTCATGTTCAGCGACCCCAAAAACCCCCCGAGTAACGAGTTTGGAATCATTTTCATCACTATTAACTGAATTGTGAATTTAGTATTTACTCATTACGGTCAATTGAAAATGTAATTATAAAATGCATATTATACATGCAAATTGCATATTTTTAATTTCTTATAAATCAATTTAGGTCACAAAGTTTCTTGAAGCTCTAACGAATCGAATGCGAAAAACCGCATTCAAATCCGTTTTACTGTTCAGTGCTTCCGCGACTATTACGCATAATAATGTAAACAAGGGCTGGAGATAAATTGGAATTTAATAAATTGCTTTTCCGTTTATACATTTCGATACTTTTTAAATCACCTAGATATTTGTCTGCACTGTGTTTTGAAAGTGATAAACTTTCTTGAGAAATGGTGTGACCTCTATTCAGAGTATGTTCGGCTAACGCTGATTGTTCACCATTATTTTTCTTTATATGGGCAAAATGTTCCTTATACCGAGTTGAAATATTTTGAACACGACTCACAATCGATTTTGTAAATCCCGGATTTTTTAAAGTCGGAAACTTCATCGAAGGTATTGCCTAACGGTTTTTTAACTTGTTCCTACATCTATAATCTAGTTGTATTGCAAATTTAGAAAAAAATTATGTAATTTATCAATTACTGAAGGAAGGGAAACTTTCGAATTTTATTGGTTAGTTGGCTACGTTCCAATTTCCTTTTTTGTTTAGAAATCAAATTATAAATGAAAGATTTGTGGTAACCGTTGTCCAACGCAATTTGCTGAAGTTTCTCAACTTCGTTGTTATAATTTTGCTGGCTCAAAGGGACGTTCAATAATCTATGAACTATTAAAAGGCGCTATATGGTGTAGGTGAATCCGCCGGGGGATACCTATTTGTTTAAGTGGCTTTTCTGTATATGTCGAAATCCAAGTGATAACCATCTTTTATAATGTTAATATCAAGACATATACAAAAAATCCAATAAAACAAATAGGTGTACCCCGGCAGATTTAGCTACACCATTTAGATATAAAATAGCTCCATTTAATAGTCTTGTTCATAGATTATTGAACGTCACTTTGAGCCAGCAAAATTATAACAACAAATAGCGTTGGGCAATGGTTAGGAGAAATATTCGATCAATAATTTAATTTCTAAACAAAAAAGGTAATTGGAACGTATCCAACTAACCGAATTATAGAGCCATTACCTTCAAATACTTAATAAATAAATAATAATAATAATAATACATCTTTATTTCCACAAAATAGTTGTTACAATCCCTATATTACATTGACAGAATATTACAATAATATGAAAAACTAAATTGGAAATCTTAGGGCAAAGTTCGCGAAGTTCAAGCGGACAGCGAACCAATCCTCGATCTACCACTTAAACCCTAAAATAATAAATTCCGGTAATATGCCTACATTCTAACTTAATCTAGTTTCTGTCATTATAATATTTTGAAAGTACTAGCTTGTTAAAGATAATACATAGGTACCTAACATAGACCTATTATCCTATGGAGACGAAACATCTCATTCATAAAACTCCATTTGACTTGTCGCAATGATTACATGAAGTATGACAAAGAAAACCAACGGACCTTTATGTCGTCGAGTCATAATTACTCCTTATTGGCAACGCTGTAACTATGATTGGAAAATTGGTACCACTTGTGAGGCAACACCGCTTCGGAATAGCTACGAGAAATACGGAAGCTGTCAAATTGCGTAGTACAGAACAAAATCCCCATTCATAAAAGGTGCGCGGCGTTGTCGCCTTCTGAACAAATGATGCAATGGAATGGAATAGTTCTATATTTAAAAATTTAAATATTCTATATTTCGATTCTATATTCCAGGTTACCATAAATTATGGAATATTTTTCAGAGAAAACGACATTTCAACAGTATTGCTTCTAATATAACCAATAAATAATGCTATGGACGTTTTTATAATAATTACAAATCTCAATCCGGCAATCCGGTTTAAATGTAAACAATTCTGTCTCCTTAGGATAATAGGTCTATGGTACCTAATAAACTATCTCACTTGATTATCATCGGTTTGTTTCTGAAACAGTATATTATACATTTTTATCTAGAAAGATGATATTTTATTTAGTTCTAAATTGTTCGGGACTTCATTATACAACTTATATATTTGATATGAAAAACATCGTTTGAAGCTATTATAATAATAAATAAAATTTAAAATTTTAACATATCTTAATTAATAAATTCCATAATTTGTTTTCTAAATTCGCAATACAACCATAGTGGAGTAAGCCTGGATTTTGAGAAACAATTTTGAGTTGAGCTTAGCCCTCCGGAATTTTTTTATGACTTAAACTGCTAGTTAAGAAACAACATTGATATCCTTTTATTTGAAATCGGACTTGGAATGAAATGTCTGGAAAACTAATTCATATTTATGGCTGAAATTTGTCACGCAGCTTGTAATTACTTTCGCCCGAAATTTCAGCCAAATCAATGCATTTATGGCAGAGATATGCGAAATTAATTTATTCGATTATTGTAGGCATATTTATATCTATTTCAGGATGGGGGTGATCCGATCTTCACGAAATTTTAACTGAAGGTTCATTACCACAAGAATGGAAGGATATCAATTTTGTCCCTTAACTAGCAGTCTAAGTCGTTAAAAATAAATAAAATGGAAAATCTGACTACAAAAGTGTTCAAAAAACATTATTTGGACCAAAACAATTGGTTCCTCCAATTTCTCGTATTAGAAAACTCAGATTATTTATATTTGCATCAAAACAAACCTTTTTTTCTGGGTGGCTAAGCACTATTCAAAACTTCCGGCAAACACCACCATTTCCCAAGAACCTGTGACACTTTTAACACACAGTACAGACAAATATCTAGGTAATTTAGAAGGGATGGAAATGTAGAAACGAAAAAGCAGTTTATTGGAATCTTATTTATCACCAGATGAGGGTAACCTTTTGTTTACATTATTATCCCCAATAGTATTAATATTTAAATAGGCACATTTTGATTTATTATTTAGTTTACTCTGATGATGGCTACTTGCTAGCCGAAAGGTCCTCAGTACTCTAATAGTACTTTTAGTGGATAAGGGTGATTATTTCTTATCAATAGTATTGAAGTTAGATTTTCAGCAAATTAATTAGCTTAGTTAACACCGTAGCTTCTACACATATGTCACAAAGTAGAAAGAACTGCCAATTTTGTTTGTAACAGTCTATTGTATAACAATGCCTCAAAGCTGCAATAGCATATGATACCCTTTTGAGAATTTTGCATGTAGAGGATCGTAAAACTTCAACAAACTCAGTAACCTCAAATACATTTACATTACCTATGATGATATTTGAGAGTTAAAAGCAGATGAAGTAAAAGTGGAATGCAACATTGCAACCTCAGATATTTAATGCATCTCATATAGACAGATAAGTGATTATACCATACCTGTTTGTTGATAATTTGATTGCCAACTATTTCCAAAAGTGCAATGACATACATTCTCATATTCTCCTTTTTCTCATACGTTTTACATAAACATCATTATAAACTTCAGAATCAGAAAAACTTTATAAAATAACAAATTTTCAGATAATGAAACATGAATTATGAGTTAAGAACGATTTAAAAATTAAAACTACCTTCAAGTTCATTATGAAATTGGTTGAATAATTGGCAGTATTCAACCAAATTCAACTTAACCAACATTAATCTGTGAGGAAAGTCACGTGAACAATAATTGATCACATCTTTTTATTCATCAGTCTAACGAATATGTAAAATTATGAATAAATATGTTTGAACTTAGTATAAGGGAAGGAATGCAGTTGTGTATTATATCATCACTTGATTGTTCATAATTGAATCGGGGATTGAACCCACATTGTTATTCAGTTGTGCAATATACAGTTGCATTGGAAGCAAAAATGTACAAGTTGTACGTATCAGCAAAACAATTATGAGCCTGGTTGTACGTACAAAATTACAAGTTCGCTCTTTGGATCTAATATACTCGCACTATAGAGTGGTTTATCTCATAGAATGACGTTGATAATGTTTCATCTTGGTTGATACTTAGCCGCTTGAACCGCTGGATGAATAATATTGGTCATTTGACGGATGCTTTACCCATATGAGTGAATACAAAAAATTGTGGTTTTTACTACGGAAAATATTTTCTTCACATAATGAAATTAATGTGATGTAGTAAACGATTATTTGAAGACCCTGAAAATTCCAACTTCTGTGGAGGAATGAAAGTACTGGATCATCGATGGACAATATTGAAAAAACAAAATTCACTTGGAAGTTATAAATCATAGGCCTAGTTTGAATCCTACTTCTTGGGGGCTTGAGCTCATGGCCAGTTTTAGAGAAACACAAGGAAAAAGGCCGAAGGTGAAAATTTGCTATGCCACGCTAAAATTTTCTGAGGAATCTATTTAAACAGTCTACCGGTATTTATCAAGGTATCTACATAAATAAAGACCGACATTTATATTTTTATAAAGGTTTTATTTATTTTATAAGTTTATATCTGTAAAGAATAAAAAAATTACAAAGAGAAAAAATACATTGATTATTCTTATGTAGGCTTGTGGACAATACAAATTCTGAAATTTCAATGGAATTCTCCTGTTTCTTGGTGTTTAATGAACACAGAGAAAATCTTCAATCAATTTCGATAGCTCACGCTATTTCATTTTCAATGTCCAGTATTGATAAATTACTGAATGATTTTGAGTCAATTTTATTCTCCTCATATAGCAGAAACGGACCTTCCGGCAGATTGTTGATTGGCAACATAAAAACAATTCTGAATTTTGATCATTAAGAAAAGTATCTTAATTCATGTCTTTTTTCAATATCACTAATGTCAGTTTCGGTTATATGCATGTGTGTTATACATGGTATCTTTTAGAATTTACGTTATAACTGTTGAAAATTCTCGGTTCAGTTTAATCGGCAGCATAATGATTGATAAGAGTAGAACTCGCTTCAAAATAGTATTTGATAAAAGTATCGGCAGCATTAGCTATTTCTTGGCTTTCTGGTGAAAATCGGTTTTCAAATGACGTCGAGTATAAGGAAACATATATTAATTCGGAAGAAATCTATCAGCGTAGGTATAGAATAGAATCCAGTTCTCGAAAACCTCAAAGAGTTCATGGTGGGAGAACTATGGCAGAACGTGGCCAGAATTATGGAGACCCCTCTGCATTATTAATTGAGTTGTAGAATAATATATGTTAATTTTTATTATCACTCTTCAAGAGATATTGATTATTATTTACCAAACAATCAAACATCTACCTTCTGATCTGGCCTCTACTGTATATTTCAAGAATGAATGGCGATAGGGACAACCTATAGAATGACTAGAGAGGGAACCACCAAACGTACATATGGACTTCTCCCTATAAATCAGCAAACCTTGGATATGCCCAAGATAAGATGGAAGAAAAGGTATAGCTTTGTAAAAGAATTTGAAACGAAACTAAGCCTCAGAAGTGAATGGGACGGAAACATCATACCTAGACTCAGTAGAAAGGACATCAAATGGTACACTGTACAAAACAACAGAAGGAACTGGAATAGGAGGATATGGGCCTGGAACAAAATATTCTGAAAGCTTAGGCAAATCCTCGAGCATTTCCCAAGCGGAGATTCACGCTATAGGAATATGTATGTAGTTCAATATAAAAAGAGACCTCCGCAGGAAATAGTCATCATTTCGAATATTCAAGCAGCCATCAACGGGCTGAGCTCCCATGTAATCAGCCTTCAAGATTGTCTAGGAATGCTTAGAATAACTAAATGGACTAGGCAAGAACAACGCAATTAACCTTCTATGGGTCCGTGGACAGACCAGGTTGGACGGTAGCGAAAAAGCAGACGATCTTGCAAAAAAAAGTGCCGAAACACCATTTGTGGCACCTAAACCTTTCTGTGGAATAAGCGCCAGAAAAATACTGGACGAACTTAAAAAAGGAATAGACAACAGAAGATTTTACCGCTGGATAGGTCTACAATTACTGAGGCAAGCAAATATACTTCTGGGAAACTATAACCAAAAGAGATCTAATGAAATTTAATCAAGACGGAGTGAAGGTAGCGAACGAAGTCTTTCCTCTTTTCGGCTCACTCACCACTCCGCCTTACCCCTTTGCGCATAGGTACAGTCTAAGGACCAACGTTCTAGTAATAATGCCCAGATTAGTTGTGCCCATTTAATATGGTTTCCTGGTGGCGGTCTGGTGACGAAATGATGGCGACGAATTATCCCAGTTCTCTGTTGAGAGATCTTGACCAACAAATCACTCTCCTAAATGATTTCAGAATTCATACAATTGAGTCCATTGTGAGTGAACTGGTTTGGTTACAACAATTTAAATCATTGATGAAGCCATTTTCTGAATCTCTCAATTTGTGGGCATTCACAAATTCGAAGGAAATGCTCATGAATATAAAGCTGCTTGGGACATTGTGTGTGTGAGTGAACTGGTTTACAACAATCTGAATTCATCAATGAAGGAACCATTAACCGAATTTTTAAATTTATGGAATAATTTTCCATAATTTCATCAATAAAACGCTGCGAAGGTAATAACAGCGTATACTTTATGAATTCGACCTGAAGCGAGAATGGTATTGTGAGTGTCTAGTAACGAAATAATAAACTGCATCCTTCACTGCATTTCTGTTGTTTACGAGTATTCTGTAATCGCTGATGGGAATGACATACACCGGAAGCAAATTGTTGAATCGTTGCTCTGAATATAGCAATTAAGTTGTCATTGTGGATAATAGAATATATTGGAACGTCGTTCCTTTACATTGTTATCGGGATTCAAGGATTTTGACAACGTCTACTTAAAGTTCATAATTACAACTTCTTTGCAAATGAAAATTAATTGTTATTGTTCAGAAAATACAATATCGTATATTTTCGTTTCATGTCCTCGAAAAGTTATATTAAGTGTTACTACATAGGGGGGGGGGGGGTAGTAATTGAAAATTAATTCTGGCAAACATTGAAGAAGTAAATATCATGCATTACAAATTGATTAGTTTTGGCTGATTTCGAGGTTGGAGTAGTGTCATTATGATTCTCCGAATGTCCCATTTAATACAGTAAAAACTGTAAAATTATGGAAAAAATCAACTGAGCTTTTTTTATAAATCGTTAAAATCAGGCATACGACGAGCTTAAAACTAAAAAGTTGTGACTCACCCCTTGGGCATTTTTGGAAATATCAAAATGTTTTTGGATTTGATTTTCCGCGAGAACGTTAGGTCGTAACAAAAATTGTATAGAACAATATTCTCTACCATTTATCTCATGCAGTCGCTGAGATACAACCAAAAGTGCATGAAGCAGAGGGTGACTAAGTCGAAAAAAATTACTTTTTCCTACGATACACTGTTACGGCCTTCATTTTCTAATATGTACTTTTGGAAATACTCACCGAATGCAGGGTGATGAGAATTCACAGTCATTACAACAGAGAAAGTATTATTTATTCTAAAATCGACGTGTAGAGTGCTAGTGTAATCTCCTTATACAAGTTTTTTAATAACCAATTTAAAGATAAACCATGAATTAATCATAATTATTTTATATATGTTTGGAGCTGTTAATCAGGTTTTGATTCGTGATATTTTACTATGATTTAGAAGTTTTGTAGTTGAGTAGTTTATAACGATTCGTTTCTTATAATTTTCCTCTTAATTTATGGTTGTTCAACGGCGTGTGCTTCTGCAGTGTTCGATGATGTCCCCGTCGTCTACTCTTGTCTGGTCCTCAGGTAATTTTGTTTAATTTTCATATATTTTTTTTTAACACTAGGTCGCTAGGTTATTTGAAATGTGATTGATTGATTGATGTTTTTTGGATGGGTTAGGTGCTTATTTGTTGAAAATTCATATCTATAGTTTCAATGAAAAATACACTTCTAATAAGTTCGTTTTTATTAAACAAAAACGTGACATGTTTCACCACACCGTGGCTTTATCAAACAATGGTTTTACAAACTATAACTTATTCCTTAAATAATAAAATTAAGGTTAAGAAGGAGGGTATGAGTGAGGAACGTGTATAGTAGGATAAGAGTTACTTACCAATAAATTTAATAATGGAGAATTGGTAAAGTCTTTTTGATCATTTGAAGGGTTTCCTTATAAGTTTCAATTTCCTCTGAGTTGTTTAATACTTTACTTTTAACTAACTTATGGAGAATCTCAAAATCATCTTTGAAATGATGATTAGTTTCTTTAATATGGTTTACAACTTTTGAATCTCCTTTGTTGAAATTAAAATGTTCTTTAATTCTAGTTTTGAAAGATCTTCCTGTCTGTCCTATATAGAATTTATCACAATCTTCACACTCTACCTTATATACTCTCCTGATTCTTGACCTTTTTTATTCTTATCTTTGTTGGTTTTGAAATATTTACCTACCGTATTATTTGTTCTAAAAGATGTGGTAACATTGTGTTTTGTAAGTAAATTGCATACATTATCAGAAAGTTTACTTTCATACATTATTGATCTATAATTATGAGTTTTAACTGTACTAGGGTAAACTAACTTCATCGCTTCATTATAATCTTTTTTCTGAAGTAAATCAATCACAATTTTTTCGTTATAGCCGTTATTAGTTGCTACTTGTTTTATAATTGAAAATTATGTATCATGCTTTGAAGAGCAACCAGATTATGTTATATGGGGTGTTTTGAATTTTTGTGGATAATAATGTCCGTATGTGAGGGCTTATAATATATTGAAAAGGAATGTTTACTATTCAATTTAGTTATGGTTAAGTCCAAAAAGTTAATAGTTTGATTGCCTTCTACTTCAGCCGTGAATTTTATTTTGGGGTGTAGATTATTTGAATGTTGAATGGAAGAATCTCATTGTCTTTGTGTTCAATTAAAGCATGTTAATATATCGCCAACAATAAATGAATCTTTTAACAATAGGGTGTTTGTGGATTTCCAGTTCTAATTCATTCATAAATATTTCGGCCCGATAAGAACTTGATGGGTTTCCCATTGCTAATAGTATACAAATTGAACACATTACTGGATTGAAAATAATTCTGAGAAAGACATAATTCGAGAGTGCGTAATATTTCTTGTATTATAACAATGCTTGTATGGTTTCTTTCCAAGATACTTTGGAATATTAGTAATGTTTCCCCCGGAGGTTTTCTAGGAAAGAGATTAGTGACATCAAACGATATAAATTTACTATTGAGTGGTAAGGTAAAATCTTTAGTTGTGTTGACCAGATCGTTAGAATTTTTTATGCCAAATTTTGGTTCAAATTTACAATGTTATCTTAAGATTTGTAGTAATTTTTTTGATAAACTCGTAGACGGAGCATCGTAGTAACTGATCACAGGTCTTATGGGAAAATTTATTTTATGTAATTTAACTAACGAATATAATTTTGGCGCATGATGATGTTCCTTCTTTGTACACATTTGATTTGCCTTGCCCTTGAACTAGAGTGCATGGTGGGAGGTGCGAATCTTGAATCATTAAATAGGCTGGTATGTTGTGTTGCAAGAGGACAATGGAACTTCACTGTGCAGCCATGCATTTAATCTGAAATAAAAGCGTGTGAATGAATATACGGAGGTTTAACAAGGTCTGGAGAAATTTTCTACAACATGAAATTGTAGCTGATTTTGCAATTTCACACAATTTCACTTATTATTACTTAGTTATACATAATTACTGGGAAGAGTATAATAGAAAACACGATAACGGTTATACGGGTAATAAGTCAATAACATTTTAGATATTGTTTAGAGACAATTACTTATGATAGATGTGAATTGTACCATTTATGAATCCTCGAGTACTGGATTTAGTGATGGATGGTGGTGGTGGTCCATAATTTTGATCAAACTGGAGTGATAATTTTACAAATAATGTTCTTCTTAAACATTAATATTTACAGAGCATTTTTTCTAAATGTAAAAATTAATCTATAAATTATACAATAAGGCATCACATTTTATTTGACTATATATAGATAATATTAATATATTTAAAAAACATATGATCAATTGATCACGAGTATTTGATTATTTAACTTATCTATTCTGAAGATAGATATTTATATATATTTAATATTTATGTAAAACTGACTAAAACGTATAAGAAACGGAAGGAATGTATGTCGTTGCATTGGAAATAGCTGTCTCAAATTATCAACAAACAGGTATGGTATAATTACTTATTTGACTACATGAGATATATCAGATATCTGATTGATTTCAGAAGAGGTTGTACCTATTTCACCTTAATAGTCTAGGAGCCAGAGCGATATTGATGGTGTGAACTTTAACCCGATGGCACTATGGTTTATCGTCAGAGGACGGTTCAATGACCAATTCATCTCACAGACCGAATTTTCCCCGGCTGCTAGATCTCGAGATACAGAATCCGCATTTTTTTGTTTGACTGGAGGTTAACCCTTTTCAAGTTGCGGTTACTTGAAAAGCATGCCATTCTTATACACTTCCACCATGTGCCATCATTTTTTATCGTGCCTGTTTATCAGGCCGACCTGTTAAAATTGGACCGAAAATGGACTGCAAGTTAACCCTCCCAAACCTGGTGGAGAATATTCATTGGTGTTGGCAATTGTTAACATACCCTATGCCATCAAAAGTTATCGGTCCATTTCCGAATAATTGGCCATTATTTGGACCAAAAATGTTTCATTTTGTGACTAAAACTTGCAGGTTACAAGATAACATGATGGTACCATGTTAAATAACTTTATTGGAGGTCAAATAAAGATTTAAAATTATCACTCCTTGCCCCAAAATCTCCTTATACCACCCCCAAAAAAATATTAATAATATGGATAATATGACCAATTTTATCATAAATTAGTAAATTTTTGAGATTCTGACTGGGTTCAAAATCAAAACGGCAGTTTTTTTGTTTTTGTTTTGTTTTGAGGGGGGGTTTGAATAGGCAAGGAGTGATGGCAATAGTTTTAAATCTTTATTTGATCTCCAATAGAGTTATTTAACATGGTGTCATCATGTTATCTTGTAACCCGCAAGTTTTAGCCACAAAATGAAAAAAAGAAACATTTTTGGTCCAAATAATGGAAAATTACTCGGAAATGGACCGATAACTTTTGATGGCATAGGGTATGTTAACAATTGCCAACACCAATAAAAATTTTCCACCAGGTTTGGAAGGGTTAACTAGCAGTCCATTTTCGGTCCAATTTTAACTGGTCGGCCTGATAAACGGGCACGATAAAAAATGATGGCACATGGTGGAAGTGTATAAGAATGGCATGCTTTTCAAGTAACCGCAACTTGAAAAGGGTTATCATCCTCCAGTCAAAAAAAAATGCGGATGCTGTATCTCGAGATCTAGGAGCCGGGGAGAATTCGGTCTGTGAAATGAATTAGTCATTGAACCGTCCTCTAACGATAACCCATAGTGCCATCGGGTTAATGTTCAGACCTTCAATATCGCTCTGGCTCCTAGACTATAAATAGTACATATTAAAATTGGGCTCTTTACTTATTATATCAAAATAATACAAATTCTTCTAATGTTAAATGTAATTTACAAAAATTAGTAGTGTCTATCAAACGAGCGAAGAAAAAAGTAACTGTATTAAATTATATGAAATAAGAAAAAATAACATTGTATATCCAGCTTCCTCGAGGGGTACTCTCCAAATCTGGAACTGAACGACAGTGGTATTTGAAGTCATTCACATTGTAACATGTGAAATATTTATTTATATTGATTTTTGTTGTGATTTTCAATTGAATTATGTTGTGAAAAAAAATTGTCAAGCTGTTTCTTACATATCACTTGAAGGATACAAATGATCAATGATCATTTGAAACTGAGATAAAATCAATCGGTGAATGTGAAGTTCATAATGCAGCAACTTGATTTCCAGAATTGTTCTTTTTGATTTCCACCTGGAAGCACAGCATCAGATTTTGGCTATTTGCTATATGTTTCCAGACCATGATATGAATAATCATTATTTGCAAAGTTATAACTACAAAAACGGTCAACAGTAGTTGGAATGAAGTGTGTTTCATTTTTTACAATCCATGTTTGAATAGGTACAACCGGTTTCGATCTATAATCATTACACATCCTCAAGAATATATAAGCGGATACAATAAATAAAATAAGGCTCCAATCATTATAATTATTACTAAAATACATCTAGAATTCTACAAATTGTTCTGTTAGAACTAAGTAACAGCAACAAGTATACAACGGCAAGGTGAAAAGTCCATGAAAAATAAAACCGATGGCGCCACAATCGAAAATCCCACTTGACATTTGTGATGTACCACCTTTAACTAGAACGCATTAACATTTTCAGACTGATATGTCATTATTTTGACACCCATCGTAAGCAAGCAACCTTGAATATTTTTCAAACAGAAAAAATTCGCATCTTTATAAATCATTATATCTAGCGTGGAAAAAACGCAGACCAAAGCAACGCTTGTTAAACATTGTGAGGAGTCTTCACCATCGATTAGAACAATTTACAAGTGGTTTTGTTTTATATCAGTGCAGGTACAATTAATACAACGTGCTGATACTTTACGTATTTATTGGAAACTAAAGAATTCAGTTCGACATCAGTTACAAAAACGCGTATCGCTTCTTACGCGATACACACAAAAACAATATAATAAACATAGCATTCTACATGTATAACAATTCTCCCCCTCAAATATTGGAGTTACCAAATCTCTCAGGGTGTTTTAATTGACTGCGACGTCTAAGAACTCGCGGGCTAGGCCTTGGAGATTTGGCAGCTTCAGTATGAGCATATTGATTATCATCATTGGCATAATCAGGTGACTCCGGAATTTTAGAAATGATTTTGGGTTGCAAACTATCATTTTTTAAGATTTGATTAAGATGTCTTTTCGCCACAAGTCCATCCAATGTTTTTATTTCAAAATTTCGGTTTCCCAAAAATTTAGTAATATGTGCAACAGACCATTTCGGTTTTCCCTGTCTAAAATCTCTAACTTTAATCGATTCGCCTATCTCAAAAGTTTCACGATTTCTACCACCTTCATTAACAATTGATTTGTCCTGTTTCTGCTCTACAACCTCACATGTAGGTTTCCTTAATAAATCTAAGCGACATCTTAAATTTCTACCTAGTAACAATTTTGTTTTTACAATGCCCATATGATTTTTGTGAATTTCACACAAGACGTATCTCTTATATTTTTGCGGAATAACTATACGATATCCCCACATTAAACAACCCTGTTCCACACTTAATTCATTACGTCTGGCAAAGAAAGGTTTTAAATCATCCTGTGTTATACTTTTGGGCCAGCCTGTTAGTACAAATGGTATAACTTTACTTAAAACACTGTCTCTACTGGAAGCGTGTTTAATTTGTGCAGAATTAACAGGTAATTCATTTTGTGTTTCAATCACATTTAAATGAGTAATTTCTAAATCTTCATTATAAAAATTGCCACCCAAATTTAAATTATGATTTTCAGGTAGTGGCAATCTAGAAAGACAATCAGCAGAATTCTTATTTGACATTACATATTCTATATCGAAGTCGAAACATGTTAAAAATTGCGCCTAGCGCTGCAAACGGCTGGTTCCCATAATGGGAATACCATTTTTGGGACCAAAAAGTGACACCAGCGTCTTGTGGTCGGTAGCCAAAGTAAACCTCTTACCGAAAAGGTATTGGTAACATTTCTTGACCCCGTATATAATAGCTAACGCTTCCTTATCTAGTTGAGAATAGTTACGTTCGCTTTTTAAAAGCACACGAGACGCGTAAGCTATTGGTTTTTCTTCTTTATTTTCATAAATATGCGAGAGTATAGCTCCAAGCCCTGTCGGTGACGCGTCTACTGTCAACTTTATTGGCAAATTGCAATTAAAGTGTACTAGCACTTTTGGAGATGTTATCATCTCTTTAACTTCATTAAATGTACTCTGGCATTCAGAGTCCCATTTAAAAGAAGAATTTTTGCGCAAAAGTTGATAGAGTGGATGCAAAACTGGTGCTCCATTTTCTAAAAACTTACCATAAAAATTGATCATCCCTAAGAACGATTTCAATTCTGTATAATTAGTTGGAACTGGACAATTATTTATTGCGTCAATTCTTTCTGTAGTTTTGTGTAACCCCGTCCTATCAATTATGTGTCCCAAATACTTTATTGTGGGTTGCATAAAACTACATTTGTCTGCTTTTAATCGCAATCCTGAATCATGTAAACGTCGAAAAACTGACTCTAAACGCTCTAAATGCTCCTTATCATTACTGCCTGTAATTAGTATATCGTCGATGAAACATACGACGCCTGGTAAATCCATTAATAATTTTTCAATAATTTGTTGAAATAATGCTGGCGCGGTATTGATACCGTAAGGAAGTCGCGTATATCTAAATAACCCCTTATGGATCGAGATAATTAGAATATCTTTACAATCATCTGTTAAAATTAATTGTTGATAGGCTTCGGACAGATCTAATTTTGAAAATTTTGTGCCGCCTTGAAGTTTTTCAAAAAGGTACTCAATTCTAGGTAAAGGGATTTTACAAACTTCTAATGCGGGATTAACTGTTATTTTATAATCTCCACACTTGGTTTTAAAATAGGCACAATGGGTGTTCCCCAATTTGAGTATTGCACCGGCTCTAGAATACCTAAATTTAGTAAACGTTCTAACTCCACTTCAACCTTTTGTTTTAAAGCAAAAGCAATTGGGCGAGGCTTAAAGAATTTAGGAGTAATATCGTGTTTCAACTTCAATATAATTTTATCTCTATTAAAAGTTCCTAATGTATGTTCAAAAATATCTTTATATTTATCAACTAGCTCTTGAATAACCATATCAGTACCTGAAATAATGTATTTCTGATTGTGAATACTTGAAGTTCCCAATTTACATATTTAATGCCTTTCTGCCGATTAAGGGAGTGCCTCCATTTTTAATAATATATAAATTAAGAGGATGAATCTTATTTTCAAAGTCAACATTAACATTAATTTTACCAATAGGTTTAAAGCTCATACCAACATAATCTTTGAAAACCAAATCGTTTTCTAAAACTTTATATTTAGAAAAATGTTTTTTGTATAATTTTTCAGAAATGACAGCATGCGAGGACCCTGTATCAATTTCAAAATTCAAATACAGTTTATCAATTTTCAACTTTATGTAAAAAGGATGGTCACTTTCCTCTCTTATGTCATCTATGCTATTTAGTAAACTATCATAAATTGTAAACAATTCAGTTGAGTTTGACGTTTCACCGGTTTCGGTTGATAAGAATTTAGAAAAAGATTTGTTTTTACATACTGTGGCAATGTGACCTCGCTTGCCGCATGTGTGACATGAATAATTCTTATATCTACACTGGTCCGCGAAATGATTTTTACGGCCGCACACGAAACACTTCTGGTTATCGCCACTTTTTGTTGCGCCACTCGCACTTTTTCCACATTCGCTCTTCCTACCTTGAAATCCTTGATCACGCTTGCCTGTATGGGTGATCCTGTACTGCGACTCCGTCTTTATCACCACGCTCCTGGACGTTGACTCCATCTCTCTCATCGCAGCTTCCTTGCTTTGGGCCAAGCGGATGAGTGCATCGAAATCCGATGTTGCGTTAGTTGGATCCGTTTCCAAAAGTCGGTCCAAAATTTTTCCAGCACCTACTCCAGTCACAAATACATCCCTCATGACCGTATTAATTTTTGCCCCGAATCCGCACGATGCGGACAAATTACGCACACGTGCCGCCCAATTTGCTACTGTTTCATTACAGTATCTCTTCGCGGTATAACATTTTATTCGCGAAGCAAAATAACTTCTTATCGGGCTACAATGTCTTTCCAACTTGTCCAATAAGAATTCAAAACTGTTTGTATCGATAGCTACGTAGCAATACGTAAGTGTCCTCGTGCAATATGTTTAATAAAATTGCCCGTTTTTTAATTTCATCATTTGTGAAATTATTTGCGATTATATACTGCTCAAGTTTTACTTTAAGAACCGAGAAGTCGCTTGTTTCATGATGAAACTCTTTTAACTGACCAATTAGTCCGATATTTGTAACAGAATCCGCAGGCATTTTGAACTTTAGTGCCTAAATTTGCGAACACAATAACTTATCGAAACTAATCCTAGCGCTATTATGAGCACAGTCACACTTTGTCCCAAAACTTTTTAATATTAATAATTTTCGAAACGATAAACTCTAATTATCCTCGTCGCCACTTGTTTTATATCAGTGCAAGTACAATTAATACAACGTGCTGATACTTTACGTATATATTGGAAACTAAATAATTCAGTTCGACATCAGTTACAAAAACGCGTATCGCTTCTTACGCGATACACACAAAAACAATATAATAAACATAGCATTCTACATATATAACAGGTTTACACTGATTTTCGGTGTGGTAGTATGACCAGAAAGGACGCCGAACGTTCTGGCCGTCCAATTGAGGTTACAACGTCAGAAATCGTCGCAAAAATCCATGATATTGGACGATCGGCAAGTTAAAGTGCACAAGATTGTTGAGGCTATGGGTACCTCAACCTCAACGGGTACGGAACATTTTGCATAAATTTTTGAATATGAGAAAGCTATCTGCCAAATGGATGTCGCATTTGCTCTCTGTTGACAACAAGCACGACCATGTAACAACTTCAAAGGAGTGTTCAAGCGCGATGAGAAGGTCTTTTGCGCCGTCTTGTAACCGTGGATGAAACATGGATTAATCACGACCCAACAGAGATGGAATGACAGTCGAAACAGTGGACTTGTCCTGGCTAATCGAAGCCAAAAAGGCCAAAGTGGGTTTATCGGGCAACAAAGTTATGGCGGCAGTTTTTTGAAATGCACACGGTATCGTCCAAACCGGCGTATATTAAGCCGAGCTCTGGGTTCGATTTGACATCGATTTGAAGCGAAAGCGGTCGCATTTGGCAAAGAAAAAAGTGCTCTTCCAGGACAACGCACCGGCGCACAGGTCCACAGTCACAATGGCATAATTCAGTGGCGGCTCGTGAATTTTTGAGAGAGGAGGCTGCACATAAAACGTTTTTGTAAAAATATACTCTATTCACAGCCTTTTAACCTTTGCACAGCGACCGTACCAGCTACTTCAGTGACAAAATTAATTGTTACCCAGCAAGAACCAACGTGGAGGTATAGAGTTTCTCTTGGCAAAAAATTTTTTTGTTCGTTTTTTGTCTTTTATTTTTTTTGGATTTTTAATGTTTTTTCTTTTTTTTGGAATTTTTCATATTTTGTTTTTTTTTATTAATTTTTTTATTTTTTTTATATATTAACCGAATTCTACGGTCTTTAGTTTCCGAAAAATGATCAATAATATTATCAAAAAATGTATCATTTTGTTTTAAGTGTTTTACTAAATCTTTTTCAATAGATATTAAACTAACATTGTATAAACGATTTTGGCCCATTGTATTTGGCATGTAAGTTTTAATTCGTTTGAGAGTAGAAAATGATCTCTCCACCGATGCCGACGTGACAGAAATGGTGACTGTCAAACAAAGTAGTTTATAAAACTGAGGTAAAACTTGTTGCAAATCATTGTCTATCATATATTTTATCATATCGGCGTGACTGTCATACTGGCCTAAAATATCTTTATCCGAGTATATAACGCATAATTCATTGTGCCGTGCTATTCTATCAAAAAATTTATATTTTAGAACTAAGTTATGTGGGGAACTCTTTTGAAAAAGATTCGAAAAATCTTCTATTCGTCAAGTCAAAAAACTTCAATTCATGTAAATCGGAAAATCGAATCTCAATGTGACCTTTACTAGTATCTAAAATTTCATAAAAAAGTTGTTTATACTTAATGTAGTTTCTTACCTACCAAATTATATGTTTTCCTCCTTTTCGCGGGAGGAGCCTCATCAGTTGAAAAATTTTCAAATAAAATATTAAAATGAAATTCTGTATTACGGAAACTTGAAATTTTTCCAATGAGATGTTTCAAACGATCTCTTGAATTTATGTTGTAAAATTTGAAAAATAAGATCAGTTTGTTCAAATATTAATTTAAAATCATCAAGAAAAAACAAAAATTCTTCATTTTCTAAATAAGATTTTAAACCAACAGCAGCATTTAATGAAACCTGATCTGTTGAAAAGTCATCACTGTTTAATACAAAATCAAATGTTTCAATTAATTTGTCTTTATTTTTATGGATGGTAAATACTGCACGTGATGTAAAATTCCATCGAGTTGGAGCATTACAGGGAAATCAATGATTTTTTTAAAACTTCGTCTTGTCAATACTACTATTAGTATTAACAATGATCGATTTTGATAATTACCTGACATTACTAATCCTTTCAAATCCGGTAAAGGCCGTTTATTTAAAAGAAACACTTTTATCATATGTTAATTCACTAAATGGATTTTCTAAAAGGCAGCAACTAACTCACTAACACTCATTTTAAATTTACAACAGACAACAATCTAACCTTACTTGGCGTGACAACACATAAACAATCAAGCACTGACTGAGCTACTCAGCAGTCGGCAGAACGCACGTCTCGTATGCCATAGACTGCTAGCGGCTGCCGCAGGCTAGCCTCCAGAGGATGTTGCCGTTTTCGCTGATTTACCCAGTTGGCGTTCGGACTGATCGGAAAAACGGCAACTGCGTTGAACAACACATGCTCAGCGTTTGAGATATATAGAGAGTCTAGCCTCAGGGCACTGTTGCCAGATTAAAAATAACTACTGAGAACGGGGAATTAATTGTAAAATTTTAAAAATTATCAGAGAAACAGGAAATAAAATGGAGAATGATCATTAAGATAAATTGGTGAGGAGACTGAGCCTCCTTAGCCTCCTTCGAGGAGCCGCCACTGGCATAATTGCTACGAATTGGTTCGCCATCCATCATATTCCCCAAATTTGACCCCTTGCGATTTTTATCTATTTCGAAATTTGAAGAAATGGCTCGGCGGAAAGGGATTTTGCTTCAACGATGAGGTCATCGCTGAAACAAACGTCTATTTCGAAGGATTGCCGAAATTGTATTATTTGGAAGGGATCGAAAAATTAGAAAATCGTTGGACGGGGCGCATCGGTCTGCAAGGAGATTATGTTGAGAAATAAAATAAGTTTTGAATAAATATATCATTTCTCGTTTCATTTTCCAGGGACTTATCATCCTGCTCTCGTATTCATCAGCGTCTCTCTAAAGCTTACCGACGTCAGGAGAATACAGTATTTTGATTTTTTTCCTGATTATATGAGTTAAAACTAGTTCTGTCAAATGTACGACTCGATAAATCTAGTTTCGACTGAAATTCATAGTTGAATCCGTTAAACCTAATGAAAATTATTATTTATTCGTGTTTTTACGAGGGCAATAAATTCTCGTTCCGATTAGTTAAAACCAGTTTCCTCAAATACTTCTAGTTATTTCTATTTCCAATTAGATGAAACGGCTTTACATGAAATTCGGGATTGTATCGGTCGATCTTAGTATTTTTGGACTGTATTTAATATTTTGTTACAGCGCAAGTACCGCCAACGCGTCCAAAGAAAGTCTTCCCTCAGAAACAATGGGTCCAAATACTGTCAACAAATCTTCCCCCAAATTGAAACAAGCCGAACGAGTCTCACCCCAAGCACACGATGATTTCGTGGATCTAATGGATTATGTGATGTTGAATAGTGTAGAGCGAACGAATTTCAGAATACAACACCGTAGAAACCATCCAGCCATCCAGAAAAGTATGGAAGGAGATCTGACTCGTACGGGAAATCCTACGATTGCACAGCTGAAAAAAATTGGAATTAGGTGAGTTCTAGGTTTAGTTAATGTTACTTTAGGATCACAAGACGAATTGGATTGAAAAAATACTTTGGAAAGCATGGTCCACGCTCCATCCGAAACTGAGATATAATAATTATTTTGATCATCTAGACCAGAGGTCACAAAACTTTTTTGTTTTGTAGACCACTTGCCATGTTTTCGGTTTTAGGTAGACCTCCTGCATACCTAATATTGAATTTATGAAAATTTATCAAGTTCAGATGTGTTTTTGACAGATGGTATAGTGCTACTCACTCTCAAATATTTAAATTTCTATCTGTAGTGAAGTGTAGTATAAAAAACTTGGTGATGTCCAATCTGTTTCTTTTTTTTTTGTTAGAAGATTGGCAACGCGCTGAAACCCTTTTCCGCTAGATATGATGATGGAAAAGCAATTAAAAACTTTCTCGTGCTATTCCATAATACGGGATAAGTAACAGGTATGTTTTTTGACGCCAGAATTGCTGATATCCGTTTCTAAACTGTAAACCTTAAGTTTCTAGATATTCTAATTTTACATGAGATTTTAATTTTCTAAAAACGATTTTATTTTGAATATTGGAAATGACCTGTACTAAACCCTTATTACCCTGGGAAAGTGTAATGCCCATATAATTGAAATACTGATCATTTAATTTGTACCAATAAATTATTTACTTGAAGCTCTAATAATAATGTATGTACCTATCCTTATGTAGATGGAAATACGATGTTATTCATGGTTTCTCGTTTCAGCGTGTTGATATTAACGATTAAGGTATTTGTAGGTGCCGAATGATTGGCCATAAGCCAATTAGGTAGCGTCGTTGTATTTGCAGATTAGTGACTATTTATCTAAATACATGTTCTCCTCTGACAACACATGTTAATTGAAACAAATCGAAATCGAAAGATTAATGTATAATCATTATTTATTCCATATTGTATGAAGTTTCGAAGGTTGCTATTGTGAATAATTCAATCTACAGTAGCTATCAACTTCGAAATTGAGAGCATTAGACGAGGTTGCGTCAGGGAGTAATGGCTCATTCATAGAACCACTATAACACAAGGCCTAAACGCTTGATCGTGACGTCACAAGCCAGAGGCTATGTAGCAGCTGGTCACCCGTATGCTATGGCCAAGGTTACGGCACGATGCTGCAATGCCGACAGTAAAACAAAAGTTATATTTATTATTCATGATATAAAGACTACCTATTTAAACAGGGTTGCATGACGTGATCGGAGCCCTTAGTTGCACCTCATTTGCCTTTTCAACGTAAAAAACCTGTCTTCTAATGAATCAGTTTGAAATTTTCCCAACAATTAAAGTTCTGAGAACTTTTCGGCTACCAAGTAAAAATAATCAGAGTACCCTCAGTTGGGGATAAATCGGAATTTATTAAATTGTTTTTTAGTTTATATATTCCCATCCCTTCTAAAGATATGCCTATACTGGATATTTGTCCATACTGAGTTTCAGCAGTGATAAACTTTCATGACAGTTGGTGTGACCTGTATTTAAAATACGTTCAGCTAATTTTTCGCCACTATTTAGGTTTATATCGGTAAAATGTTCTTTATACCGAGTTAAACGTTCCTTCTAGTTTGACCCACATAGCATTTTGAACACGACTTACAATATATTTTGTAAATCCCGGATTTGTCTTAGTCGGAAACTTTATCAAAGGTGTTGCCTAAACGGTGTTTTTTTAGCTTGTTCTTATATCTATAAACTGGTTGTATTGCAAACTTAGAAAACAAACTATGGATTATATTAATTACTGAAGAATAATAAGTGAAACTTTTGAATTTCATTGAAGTAGTTGAAGGTAATGGCTCTAATTCGGTTAGTTGGTTGCGTTCCAATTTCATCTTGTGCTTAGATATTATATTATTGATCAAAAGATTTCTCATAATCATTGTCAGCTATTTGCTGAAGTTTCTCAACTTTATTGTATATCTTTGCTGGCACAAAGGAAAGTTCAATAATATGTGAACAAGACTATTAGATGAAGCTATTTTAAAATTAAATGCTGTATTCGCCAGAGCATACCTGTTTGTTTGAGTGGGTTTTCTGTTATGTCGAATTATAAGTGATTAAATCTTTTGTAATGTTAATATCAAGGAAAGGAAGCTGTTTATCTGTTCCTATTTCGGCAGTGAATTCAGTGAATTAAATTGGCTATTAAGTGTGTTCAAATAAGGCAAGTAAATCAAAATATTTACTTATAATCGCGGAAATATCTACACCAAACCTTGGGGAACTGATTTAATTTTGATTTTAAAGAGGTTTAAAGCTCGCTTAGAAAAATTGTGGCCAAAAAAGGATATCCGCTTTTTTGTTCATAGTAGTTTTTGTTAAAAGCGAAACAATTTTGCTCCATGCAGACCGAAAGATCACGTATTCTTGTAGTTTGTATTGGGGATATTATTGTTTGAAAGCCATTTCTTTAGAATGTTGACCGATTAGGAGATTGGGGTATTTGCAAATAGTAAAACAACATCAAATGGAACGAGAGTATCACCAGGTTCAACTTTGGAATCTTTCAATTTTGCAATTAGTTCTATAGAATCTTTCACACACAAATTTTCTGCGGCTTGGAAGTTACTAAATTCCTTAACTAATCATTTTGCTGCTATACGTTTTACGACAATTAATGTTTGAACTGATTGTTTAGGAAGATTAGGATTCGGAAGTCTGAGTTTGTATTTTGAATTATCGAAGAATACAGCTATGAACTATTTTAATAAATGATTCACCATTTTAACGCATTTAGGTAGAGGGTTCCTGGTAATTTTTTCATTCAACAAGATATTTACCGAATTGTGATAATTCTCTATGCCCATAATTACGATGGGACTTATCTTATCTGCTTTCATGTAATAACAGTCTTTTTTTCAATGATTTAAAAATATTATTGAAGATATTGGATGTACTTTTATATGATTCATTTGAATATTCAAGAATAACAGCTGTATGTTGAAAGTTGAGAGACCAAATCGTACTTTCAATATATTATTAATTAAATCCTCCAAAGGTAATTCCTTAGAATCGATTGTTAAATTTAAACCTTTATTTAACAAACTCATTTCTATTTGATTGAATTCAATATCGGTTTTATTGTGAATAATGTTATATTCTTAGTTTCTTCGCTAGGAGTTTTTGGTAACAATTGTTGAAATTTATTGTTGATTGATTTAATTTTTCTATTGGTTTTTACCGAAACTGTGCTTGATTATTTAGAATAATTCGGATTAGTATGATGTTGTTTCAACGCTAAGTTTTAAATGTAAATTATAAGTTGAAGGTTGTAAATCTTTGTTCTGCAGAGAAAACGATTTTATTTATTTTCCCATTTTTACATGTATAAATTTAGATGAATGTTGGAAATACGTTATTTACCTAACATTCTTTAAGGACACGTCAATCTACTTTTGTACAGGAAATTTCGATTTTTAATTTAACAAATTGGTATTGATATTTTGATATTTTCTAATATATAAAAATAAATAAATAAAAGGGTATAGGTTCTTTTGTAAATAATTTTACCACCAAAACAAAATCTACATAATTTATAAGGTTACAATATTATTTCGAGGATTTAAATAATTATATACATCATATATTATGGCTGATAAGTAATATGATTCGTATACTACTGGAGTAAACAGCAAACGAAACCACTTCTAACTCAAAGAAATTCATTAACAATTGTGAAAAACCTTTATTAATACTTTGCCACCGATAAAGAGCATACAAGCATGTATACATATTTCTATATCTATATCTTCAGATAGGTCATCATCGGTTATTTACATTGATCTTATAATAATGATTCTTGACACAGGTACGAAATTATGAATTATATATAATTTCTCGGGAAAAAGGTCACACTAACACATATGCTTATTATATTCGTCTTTACGTACGTTTTGATCTCACGACCATCACCAGAAGACGTATTACGTCTAAAATGGGATTTCTTAAAAGGGCAATTCCATTTTCAAGGAGCCCAGTTCAGGGGGGGGGGGGTGTCAGCTCATGGCCCGGCTTCTGGTTTTTTCGATTCTACTACTAAAATGATGGCTTCCTGCCAAATTTTAGCTGAAATGGTAAGAACAAGAAAAAATGGCGCCTATTTTTCGTTTTTCTGTCATTTTTTGATATTAATTTTTGAAACATCGTCTTGAGAGCCGTTCGCGCCAGTTTGAGTCTAGAAATTTTTTTGAAAACCCATAGGAAATCAGAAATTTCCCATAGAATTCGATTTTTTCAATAGTTTGGGCCCAGCGGCCATTTTTTTTTGTAAAATCAAAAAAACCGATTTTTCGTCTTTTTTTTTTTCGAAGCCGCACTTTTCAAAACGTTCTCGTGGAAAAATATCAAGGGAAATTCAATCAGTTCCATTTTTTCTTCAAATGCTCTTTGTATTTTGGCTGTTTTTTTTTTCTAAAAGCCTCTCAAAAACCCAAAAAATGATATAGGCCAGTCACCCGAGGAAAAATTAAGGAAAAACATTTGAAGGTGTGAATTTGCAGTGTTCTTATATGTATTTCGGTGTGCTGAAAACGGGAAAAATAATCAAAAAATTCCTTCAAGTTAGCTTCAAAAGTTACGGGCATTTTTGGCGCGAAAAAAGACGATTTTCATGTTGTTTGCGTTTTAAAGTAAAACGGTGGCCCAAAAGGAATAACATGTCGAGAGACAAATCGTAGAAAAAGTAGAAACGCATCGTTTGAGATGAAGTAAAATATATTTTGAGGTTATGGTCTTGAGATATCAGCGCATATCGCTTAAAAAATGGAGGTGTAGATTTGGTATGATATTGAACATAATTTGGTATGCTGAAAACGGGAAGAATAATCAAAAAATTCGTACGAGCTAGCTTCAAAAGTTACGGCCATTTTTTGGCGCGAAAAAATACGATTTCAATATTTTTTGCGTTTAAAAAGAAAACGGTGGCCCAAATGGAAAAACATGTCGAGAGACAAATTGTACAAAAAGTGAAAACGCATCGTTTGAGCAGAAATATAAGTCATTTCGATGTTACAGTCTTGAGATATGAGCAAAATAGTGTTTTTTTAGGGGAATATAAATGTTTTTTTTTCTCATTCGAATATTGACCAAAAAAATATTCTATTCAAATTGAAATATATTTTTTTATAAACTTTCGACGGTGTTTTGTTTTTTTTTTATCTTTCATTTTGGCTCCACAATCGGCCATTTCCAAAAATCCCTAAAACTGAGCAGTCGAAAAATGGACTTATCGACAAGAAAAAAAATTCTCTTGTAGATCTCAACAAATGTGATGCAAAACATCCTTCAATACTGTTTTTGGGGCTCAAAAAAAAAATGTAGGACAACTTTGAAAATTTCGGACCTAGGAAAATGTGCAAATTTTTTAGGTTAGAAATTTTATAGGATGATCAAATCTCAGGTTCTGTTATAGTATTTCACCTCGCGTATTTAACGCTAAAGTAAACTTTTCTAGGTTGAGTAGAAGTTGACATATTGATATAAATGTGTTTGGGCCTCCCCTGAACCCAATTTTGGGCTTATAGAAAAAATTGGAGATCGTCTTCAGCACACCGAAATACCTATAAAAACACTGCAAATTCATACCTTCAATTGTTTTTCCTTAATTTTTCCTCTGGTGACTGGCCTATATAATTTTTTGAGTTTTTGAGAGGTTTTTAGAAAAAAAAGCCAATATACAAAGAGCATTTGAAGAAAAAATGGTACTGATTGAATTTTCCTTGATATTTTTTGACGAGAACGTTTTGAAAAGTGCGGCTTCGAAAAAAAAAAGACGAAAAATCGTTTTTTCTTACTATACAAAAAAAAATATGGCCGCTGGGCCCGAACTAATGAAAAATTCGAATTCTGCGGGAAATTTCCGATTTCCTATCGGTTTTCAAAAAATTTTCTAGACTCAAACTGGCGCGAACGGCTCTCAAGACGATGTTTCAAAAATTAATATCAAAAAATGACAGAAAAACGAAAAATAGGCGCCATTTTTTTTGTTCTTACCATTTCAGCTGAAATTTGACAGGAAGCCATCATTTTAGTAGTAGAATCGAAAAAACCAGAAGCCGGGCCATGAGTTGACACACCCCCCCCCTGAACTGGGCTCCTTGAAAATGGAATTGCCCAAAACTAAAACATCAATGTTTTAAGTATATGTATATGTATCAAGAATCCACTGCTTAGCAATTTTCTTATAATATACGAATTAATGTTAACAAAGCCTGATCTATATATGACTGAAACCAAAAGATAACGCTAAATTATCTACTTTCGAACCAGATGTTAAAGATTTATGGGGTAATAGAAAATGGTTGTCGTACCTGTTTAGGAATATTGCTATTTGAGCATTCTACCTAAAATATACTTGTAAAATTATAAGTATATACATGTAGGAATTTGCAAGGGTTTTTGTTAATTAAATTAGTATAGATCTGACTTAATGACTGAATATCTGTTTCATGATTTACAGACTTGGAGTCACGTTTTATTTGGATCATCTCCAGAATAGATTTTTTATAATACTTGGTCTCCTCAGTTACAATATTAATATTTTTGTATTCGAATTGATGGTTATAATCAAAGCAGTGTTTAACAAGGGCGGTGGAATTTTCTAAGTTTTTGTTTCTTATACTATACTTATTTCCATACATTATTTTTTGTAAATATTGTTTAGAGATTCCTATATAAGTCCCATCGCGATCTAAACAATTTAACTGGTATACTGTGTGGGTTTATTCATCTTTAGGCATTAAAGGTCTTAGATTTGCAAAATATTTCCCAACACAGTTAGTAGGCTTATGTGCAACATTTATATCATACTTTTTCGAACATTTCTTAATTTTCTCTGAGGTCTCCGGAATGTATGGTAATGTTATGGAATTGAAAAATGTTTCTCAGTAACCATAATTTTTGGGACGGTTCTTTGGGTGGAACAATTTAACCGCGCCATCTGTAAGGCTGTTTAGAACACTTTTTTTTTATAACTTGGTGGTGCAACGCAATTGAAGTGAAGATAACGTTGAGACCAATCTTCTTTAGTAAACCACGAAGTTTTTATTCATCCATCTGCATCATGCCTATTGTTCATATCCAGGAAACTTATGTTTTTGCTCACTTCTATTTCACAAGTAAATTGAAGTTTACAATGGGAATTGTTAAATTTATTAATCACTTACTGAATCATTGGGAACACACATCATCTCCATACCGTTTAAACAATACCGGTTGAGTTGAAAGTATAATTAATTCATCACAGATTCCTCTAGGCATTCCATAACGAGGTTAGCAATAGTAGCTGAAATAGGGGATCCCATCGCTGTGCCGAATATTTGACCAAAATATTGTTCACCGTATTGAAAATAAGTGTCTGAACAAAACTTTACTGCATTAATAAGATCAGATTGATCTAGAGGTGTGTGGTTTTTAATATCAGCCCAACGTTTGTTGATGCTACTCAATGCTTAAACGACTGGTATATTTGTGAATAAAGAAACAAGGTCCAAGGAAATTAATTGATGATCTAGGTGTCCGGATTGACTTTCACATAAAATTAATGTTTTCCTTTTATATTGTTTAGCTTTTTATTAAAAATTTTGAAAAATTGTAGGTGTAGTAGGCTTTGTGCTGATACAATTAGTTTTAAGAAATTCCATTTTGGACGTCTTCTGATGATGGTCGGTAGACCGAAACGTACGTAAATACGAAAATAATAAGTATATGTATTAGTGTGACCTATTTCCTGAGAATTTATATATAATTGATCTTATGCGCATAATCTATTCTTCACTAGAAAATCCTTGGATTTGGAAAGGGTTTTATTTTACCCTCCTCGTGTATGCTACCACGAAACTTCGAAAAGTAATGTAAGTTGGAGATTCTTGACTACCTGCTTTAAACCACAGGCAAGGAAATGAGAATCTCAGTATGTCGCATTTTATTTTTATGTTTTCTTTCTAACTGTCGCATCTGTAAGGATGCCACAGATTACGTAAATCCTTCCAATTTATCCAAAATATCGCAGCATCAAATTTATAGAATAATTTAGTATTTTATCGACATTTTACTATTCATCACGTGTAATGAACACCGAAATTCTAGAATTATTTCATCATAATACCGGGATATCAAATATTATCTTGGTCAAGGGTGGTTGTGGAGTCTAAAACGTGTGTCTGACTTTACGTTTGAAATAATTATGTCATAATTAATTTGAAGTTTCTAAAAGTGCGAAATTTCGCAATTTTATGCGAATATTGTAACACTCAGAAGTCTTTAGCGCTTTGAACTCCGGGATTTTCACGTGGCCTATCGAAATCAGAAGGTTCGATTTATCTAAAAACATAATTGCATGAACGCCAGACGTCCTATGTAATTAGCTACGAACGAAATCATTTTGACATATGCCTCTTGGAGCTCGCTGCGCGTAAGTTAGAGTTTATACATTTTACCTCGGTCTTGTTAATTTGGGGTCGTTTCTTGCCCCATGCGACCGGCGCCAGTTGCAATAAAGTGTTTTTGGCTATAGGCCGCCAGCTTCACCCGCTTCGTGTATATTTTAGTCTCGAGAAAATTCCCTTTGGTACGTCGCACGATGGACGCGCGTAGCTGAGATCTGAGAATAGCTCAAACTATTAATTAAATTTTCCTATTTAATGGACATTTATCGAAAAAAGAGGGGCCGTCGGGCACGGTCCGATACTGAATCTAACTACATGGAGCGAAAACGGCACGCGAAAAGTCGTCGTAAAGCCGTATTAGGTACAATCAGTTTGCACTTTTCTAACTCGCGTGATATGGGCTTCTCACGTGAACGTCATTCGATTTACGGAAAATTAGCTATTTCAAAACAGTTTTTGACCCGGATTGTGGCTATCACGACCTCTGAAAAGGTTCAAAGTTCACATAATTATTTCATAATTCGTAGTTCATTATTGTTTTACAACTGAAATAAATAGGTATAAAATTTGTAGGTTATTGATGATGTCAGTGTGACAGTGACATAATTATTTCAAACGTAAAGTAAGACATATGTTTTAGATTCCACAACCACCCTTGACCAAGATAATTTTTGATATCCCGGTATATTGATATTGGTTCCAAGTTTTAAATTGGAATTGAATAAAATAGTACATAATGTTGAAGATAATGGTATTTGTTATCTTATCTTATTTGTTCAGTGTTGACATATCATTAATCCAGCTAAGAGTAAATAGATAATTGCAACTTATATGAGACATGGATTTCTCGTCTGGTGGATAGCCACATTTAGTTATTGTAGGATTCAATATATCTTTCAGTCCGCATCGTATTCTACAAATTATTATCGACTTGGCGAGAGCTCTTACCCTTTTATCTTTTGCGTTCCGTGATACTTTTCCACATTTATCTGTTCGCATTTTGTTTCTTTCATGACGTTTGATGTTAAATGTGTGGTGCCCGACGTGAAACATTTGAAATATGACGTATGAGATAAAATTGAATTGACTGTGAAATATGGGTAGACGCGAACCATTCCCAACTGTTTTCAATACCTGTGATATGCTTTCACGGAAACGCCAACAAAGGAAATGTAGTTTCATGTTGTTGGATATTATGATAATTTCCACATCGATAAGTACGTGTCGCGTTCGTTACTCTTATTAGAAACACAGCTCGGGATTCATAAACATTGTTGTACTCGAGATTCTTATTTTTCCTGATTAGTGCGGGAATTGTAATCGGATTCGACATCACCTAGAAATTTAAGTAACAAAAATTTTCATGTCTAAAGATTTCATCATGTCAATACGTATTTGTCAGGAATGTCAAGGAACTTTTCGTTATTTCTAGATCATAGAAGTTATATAAAATTTCAATTAATAACGCACATAAATTTGTTTCTGTGGACCGCCTAAGAGGGTGAGACCCTTTTGTATTATATTCTGAGGCGTATTCATAAAATACCTTATTATTATAATCAGCGCAGGCGAAGTCCGAAGTGTATATTGCATTTAATGAAGTTATTTCCTTCACCATAATATTTCTCATCGAATTTTAAACAACTTTGAAGAGTTTCAGTTCAAGCCTCAAGTCTACCCTGAAGATGCCACCTGTAATGGTTACCGAAACGTCGGCATCAAGTCGTGCTATTGTGACGCGGAAGCCAAAATTATTCAACTTAAAAAATTCTGTTTGTCTGTTTGGATGCTTGTTTAACAATAACTCAAAAAAAAGTCCTATTGTATTTTTTTTGCCGAATTTTTATGAATTAAAGATTAACAATCACGAAAAAATCATGAAAATTACCAGAGCAAGCCACACCAAATATCTAGGTATCACGATAGATCCCCACCTTAGATGGGATATACATGTTAGCAACGTTTCGAAAACTCTCAGGTATATGTTACGTAAATTCAAATATCTAAGATCAATTCTCGATACAACTCACCTTAAAACGATATACCACGCCTTAGTACAATCTCGCCTGCAATATGCCATTCTCAGTTGGGGTGGCTTACTTGACACTCACATAAAAAAATGGAAGTATTACAAAAAAAAATACTCAGAATAATGTACTACAAAAAAAAAGATTATCCATCAACCTCTATTTTCAGGGATTCACTAATACTCGATATAAGACAACTATACATGTATAACATTATATTATTTATTTACAAAAATAAAAAAATCGAACATAACTATAACACCTGGAATAAATCTAAGGGCAACGTACAAATCACTGAAACAAAAAAAAATTGGACAACACACATATAACTACCTCAGCAGTGAAATATTCAACTATCTACCTGAAATATACAAGATCTATATATGGAAAATAAATAATGTAAACATTGTGTAAAGAATTTTCGAAAGGTATTCGCTAGACCTGAATAGGGATGTTGTTCATAATATAATCACAAATAAAAGCGAATAATCAAAGCATAATACTATATTGTCTACTCATTTCCTACCATCATACTTTCTAACTTTATATGATTAGATTAGATTAGTTAATAATTTAGTTTTTAAGCACCTTAGGTACAAATTGAATATGTTTATTACTTATCATACAAATAGCGGAAAAAGGGCCAAATATATATGTATATGTGCATATCATGTCTTAGCAGGAATAGTACCCACGCACAACTTCGGTTTTAGTGGGATTCCCCATGTTTGTCTGTAAGAAACGTCTTATCTTCATTATAAAGATATCCTTATATAATTGTATATCAATATTACAGAATAAACATTATTATTATTATTATTATTATTATTACTATATTGCAATTTTGACAAAAAATCGTTTGCTGTTCATTGACGAACCCTATTGTTTCCCTGGAAAATCGTGTAATAAACACACCCTTTTGTAAAGGGTTCATAATTAAAAATATTATAACTCTCAAAGTATGCATTGAATCCATTCAAAATTATTACAGTAAATTTTCTTGTTCTTGAGGTAAACTTGAATGTAATTTAAAGGTGAACTATTTCAGTGTGTCTTCTAGCTTTATTCAGAATGTCTTTATCTTTTGATCTTGTCATCCAACCAGCCGAACTTCTTTCTACCAGAATTCAGTTTTCTATCTCACGGCGAAATTGTAAAACTCTTTGCCTAATGAGGTCTTTCATGATGCCCCTACAAGCTTCAAACTTTCAAGAAAAGTTCCAATGCCTATATCCTTCCATCACTGGCTCAAAAGATATTCTATGAACATTATCACTTTTCCTCTAGTGAAGTCAAAATATAAAAAAAAACATCGAAACGTTGAAATTGCTACACACATTGACTATTTTCCTTTGGTTTATTTTTGGTTCAAACTATCCTTTTCTAAATAATCTTTTTTTTCAGATGACCAAACCATAAAATAGATAGGCAGCTAAACTCCTAATAGGACATGGGTTCTAAGGACGCACCTGAGCAAAATTTGGATCACGGGCAAACCCATTTGTATATTTTTTGTAATCCCATATCATCATCACCTGTTTATGATTTGTTTGAATTCACGTGGAACCTTCTTCAGAATAAATGTTGTAGTAATGGGCATTTTTTGAACAATTATTGCGGTGTAATAGGACAAATGTGCGTAGAGTCTAATCACCTGAACCAATCAATATTTCAATCCTTCAATAGAATGAGAAATCGTAATAGGGTTATTTTCAATGTTCAGTCCATCTCAACGGAGCCTCCTATACAAAGGGCATCGCCGCTGGTGTTTCACAGGGATCCGTCTTGGCACCAAATTTGTTTCTGCTTAATATAAACTATCTGCTGGAAGTGACCACCTGTCCCGTCCAGAGCTTTGCAGATAATGGTACACTTCATACCGCTTTCTCATCTAGAGCCTCTATACCATCCAATGACGGCAGAGTAGGAGACAGAGACAGTTTGACGCAATTAATGGAGATTTTGAAATGGGGATCTGATAATCTAGTCAAGTTTAATGCAACCAAAACTCAAGCTTACGTCTTCTCCAGGAAGGCGGATCCCACAATCCCTGATATGATGATGTTAGGTACAACTATTCCTATGAAGTCTTCCATGTCTATGTTCGGGATCACCACCAACAATACCCTCTCATGGGATGATCAAGTGAGGTCCATTGCGAAAACCGCTTCACAAAAACTTGGTTTTCTATTCCGTGCCATGTGCCACTTTATACCCCAGCAGTCCTCATAATCTACAAAGATTTGACCTGTTCTGAAGCACTTTTCACATATTAGGAGTTCGGTTCCTAAACATACGCTGAAACTCTATCCATGTCACACTTACGAGTTCATTGACATCTCTAGAACATCGTAGAAAGGTGGGAGATCTTCCCCTTTTCTTTCATCAGAAATATTGTATGTTATTCCACCACAAGAGATTCCAGATAAGCGGACTAGACGAGCTCAAACTAGTTACCACTTCACGGTCATGCACGAGACCTGCCGAATCTGTGGAACTTTTCACCTAGTGAGTTCTTTATCTATGCCTATAACTTCCAAACCTTCAAGAAAAATACAAATACGTCTTGGGAAACAGTATTACGATGTTGGCAATCGAACGTTGAGAAATATCAAAACATAATATGGTAGCATCAAATAAATTATATGTTAAAACTATAATGCAACAACTGAAGCAACGTTCGTCAGAATTTCTAAACAAATTGCATGTTTTCTATAAGCTATAACATACTTTTAACTTTCTCGTGTCATTCGAAGTGTGGTAAATGGAATAAAATTACCTCACAATTGATTTGAATTCGAGTGTAGTTGTTTACTTGCCTTTATATATTATGAAACCTACATGCAAGACCGTATTTAGCCTTGAAATTCGGAGAGTTTTCGAGTTGCAAACCTTGATATGGTCTGGGGGGCGGCCCAACGGAAATGGGGCCGGTGGGGAAATCTGCTTCAAAAAGGAAGTTAGAAATTTAAGTTACAACTACAAATATAGCCCTTTAATTCAATGCGTTGATCATCAACTTTACTCACTCTCTTTTTGTTAACATAATATTTTGCTTTCGGACACTTATGATGGGGTTAAATGTATAAATGTAATATACAGGGTCTACCAGAAATAGTTGCGGAAAATGAAATTGGGAATTCTAGTCAATTTTAACCAATCCTTTCATTTAAAAAAGTTTACACTGTGAATACACTATAACACTATAAATAAGAAATAATCATCCTTACCACTAAAAATATTGTTAAAGTACCGTGAACCTTTAGGCTACCAAGTAGCCATCATCAGAGTAAACTAAATAAAAATCAAAATGAGCCTGTTTTAATACTATTTGGGGATAATAATGCAAACAAGTTACCCTAAGCTAAGTTAAATCGGAATTTGATAAATTGCTTTTTTTCGTTTTATATTTCCATCCCTTCTTGATTACCTAGATATTTGTCAATACTGTGTTTTAAAAGAGATAAACTTTCTTGAGGAATTTCTTTATATGGACAAAATGTTCTTTATACCGAGTTAAAATGTTCCTTCTAGTTTGATCAAAGGTGTTGCCTATATGATTTTTAGCTTGCTCCAAGGACAAGCTTAAATGTTTAGGACACCTTTCATAAAGTTTCCTACTTCGACACATCCGGGATTTACAAAATCGATTGTGAGTCGTGTTCAACATGCTATGTGGGTCCAACTTATTTTCTACGAAGAAGTAAAAACCACAATTGGTCAAAATAGTAGCATTTATTAAGTAGGTACTATTATTATCAAAAAATAATTTTTCAATTTGAACAATTTTGGAGAAGAGTAAAGAAAAAAACTCATTTTGAGCTCAACGTTCAAGGTGCTTCAACGTGTCAGAGAATGGTCCCATTTTATGTAAAACACTCCCCAATTTCATTTTCCCCAAATATTTCAGAATATTATTAACTAGCTCTCATACGCGCGGAAACAGCCGTAGGAATAACTGATATATTGCAAATGATCAATAAACAGAAACTTCGTCAAATTATACTCTTGACATTGAAAGTTCATTTGAATTGACTTCATATTTTGTGTTTCACAAATCTATATTTTATATTCTATGTATTTTTATATTTTGCTGTCAGGTGTACTGTCAGAATCTTTGACATAAAGGACTAAATTTATGATACCATAGATCAATTAAATTATCGTAACCATTATGGAGTAACTAGGGTCCATGACCTACCTATATTCGAAATTAGGGCAAAAATTTGGGTAATGAAAACTAATTTTGAAACAGTTCGACAATACTGTTTGTTAGAGAATAGCTCGAAAATAAAATTCGTTATTCTTGTTCAATGCCGCGACATAACTTATATTCAAACAGTGAAATGACCGATGTGATATCAAAATATTAAAAAAAAAATTCTCATTAATACAGGGACATATAATCTGGCGATGAGCTTTAACTAGAGATCTTTTCAAGGTTCAAAGTACGAGCAAATGATTTAGGGACATTGTTTTATATTTTGAATTATTAATTATGTAATTAGTAATGCAGTGATATATTGAAAATCTGGAAGATGAGCAAATGTAGTAAAATGCCAAAGTCTACCACTCCTATGCTAAATGCATGGTTAGAATCACAGAGAAGAAGCAATTCGACAGGTCAATATAGAGGAAAATATTTTTCGCATATCACATCTTGAATCTACGATTTTCTATATTAACCGTACTCGTCTATTCCAATTTAAAAAATGCTTCTCGTTATTTGTTGTTGATAGTGCTAAATCAAGTTCTTCAATTTCAATCTTCATTTCCAAATCCACGTAGAGATATTTTTTGATTCATTATCGTTGAATATGGAAGCAGAAAATGTGAAGTTATCTAAAAAGGCATTTAACCATTAGTTGATATATTACTGTTGTAACACTCGGCAGCGCTGTAAGAGGATATAATTCGAAATCTTCATTTCTAAAGCCATGTAAGACTTTTTGAAGGGGCAGCTTTGGCATCCCTAGGGTATCGTTACTTTGTTAATGCCGAACTGCTTTCAAGGGATGTATAGAAGCGATCGTCGGCAACATTCTGGGTTTCCTGCGGGTCACAACCTGGTGGAATAGAAAAGGCCAATGATCATGGGGCGCACAATGGGCCCAATCTGGTGACCTGAATGCCTCATGTGATCGCACCTCTTCCCTGGTAATAATGAGACTTTGAAGAAATTATTGGTAGATATAAAAGCGGTTTGAAGTTATTCAAAAAGGTATCTTACACAATTTGATACATGTCTGTTTGTTTTAAGAGCCGACAGCGCTGTTGGATGAATCAGATACTTCAATTTCAATCTTCAATTCCAAATTCACGTTGAGCTATTTTTTGATTCAATTATTGTTTATAATCTATATCTACGATTATTTCTACATTGCTGTTGTAAGAACCGACAGCGAAGTAATATAATATAAATCAAATTCTTCAATCTTCATTCCTAGAGCCATGTAAAACTTTTTGGTACGAATCTTTGGCATCCTTTGGGTATCGTTATTTTGGTAGAGCAACGTTTTTATATTGTAAATGTATGTATGTTCTTCGTTGGAAATAAATTTCGCAAATAGGAAGAATGATCTTAGAATATACTTAAATTATACTTCTTAATTAGAAAGATAACGATTTCAATTATGTTAGATTGGCCTTGGATGCGACTATTGAACAAGTGAGGAAAGTAATGTCGGTAGATCCTTCTTTGGTATGAAATAACAATGAACGGAAATGAGAAAATATTGAACCTACCTTTGACTTAATCGTTATTATTTCAGTGTATCCTGGAACATTATTGTTTCATTACAAAATTGTAACCTTTGTTAATAATACGATGATGATTGAAGCCGTGTGCTACACATAGTAGCTCATTAGTTTTGTATCAGTTATAAGTTATTATTAATTATTCATTGTACATGAAAATAGATGTTTCGAAATATTCGTTGTTCATTGAGATCATTGTCAACATAAGGTCTGCGTTTATGTTTGTGGAGACGATGAAGTATGATGCATAATTAGAAAAAAAATTCCAAAACATTCAAACATGCAAAACAACTCATACTAATTATTACTTATAATGATTCTTGACCCAGGTATGAATTATGTATAAATTCTCGGGAAATAGGTCACACTAACACATATGCTTATTATTTTCGTCTTTACCTACGTTTCGGTCTCACGACCATCATCAGGAGACTTATTATGTCTAAAACTGGAAAACGGGATTTCTTAAAACTAATTGAATTAGCACAAATCGTCCTTATCACACCAATTTCAATTTAAAATGCCCATATCGTCGAAACGAACCGAAACACGAGTAATCGTTTTAAGTATATTAATATGTATCAAGAATCCACTGCTTAGCAATTTTCTTATTAAATACGAAATCATTTCAAGCAATGTTTGAATACGACTGAAACAAAAAAAAATGATGCTCAAGTATCTACTTTCGAACCAGATTTTAAAGATTCATGAAGTAATAGAAAAAGGTTGTCATACATTATTAGAAATATTGCTATTTGAGCATTCTACCTAAAACATACTTTTCACATTATAAATACGCATGTAGGAATTTGCAAGGGTTTTAATTAATTAAATTAGTATAAATCTGACTTGATGATTGAACGTGTGCTCTATGATCTACAGACTTGGAGTCACGTCTTATGTGAATCATCTCCAGATATAT
This sequence comes from Endomychus coccineus, assembly GCA_958510875.1. Taxonomy (NCBI): domain Eukaryota; kingdom Metazoa; phylum Arthropoda; class Insecta; order Coleoptera; family Endomychidae; genus Endomychus; species Endomychus coccineus. The sequence continues at coordinate 111,153,121 of OY294070.1, read as the reverse complement.
ATCTCTTATAATAATTGGTTTCTTTTGTTAAAAAATTGAAATAGAATAAAATATTCAGATGAAAAAATAAAAGCTCTGTGGTTTACTATTAAATAAGTTTGGTCTCAACGATATCGTCACTTTAATTCAGTGTCACCAACAAGTTATGAAAAAAGTATTATAAACAGTCTTGCAGATCGCGCTGTTAAATTGTCCCACCCAGAGGACAGTCCCGATAATTTGAAAATTGTTCGTAATACACTGGAAATGAATGGCTACCTAAAAACATATTTCAACCACATCATTGAAGAAAGAACAAACACAATCTATAATGGAATGTCATATAAAAATAATATAAACGGTAATACACATGATTTCATAACATTACCATGCATTCCGGAGACCTCAGAGGAAATTAAGGAATGTTTAGGATATAAATGTTGCGCATAAACCTACTAACTGTGTTGGTAAATATTTTTAAAATATAAAACCTTTATAAAGATAAACAAACCCACACAGTATACAAATTAAATTGTTTAGATAACAATATCTGCAAAAAAGAATGTATGGCCATAAGTATAGTATTAGATACAATTCTCTACATGAAACTTCTCCCTTTTACAGCCCCATTCCGTGCAAGTGGCCCCTGATTGGGCTGTGATCTATTATTGTTCAGACCTTATTCCTAATTATGTTGTAAAACTTCTTCAGATATATGTTTCAACTGTTCTTTAATAAATGTAAAAGTTAGTTTCTCCTACAAACAACCACGATATTCACATGTGTCTAAAAGTCGGAAAATCGAAATTTTGCTTTTAACTCGAAAAGAAAAGACGATAGCAAATTTCTGTTTGCACCAGTGAATTTGTCTCAATAAAAGAGATCGAGAATGTGACTTCCATTTTTTTCATCTCCCATAATTATCGAGTTACCGTACACAAACATCGAAATTTGCCCACCCTGTACACATTATTATTCCAAAGTCAAAATATTTAACTATATTATAATAAAATAATATATAAGCTTGGAAATAAATTTTCGAAATCGAACTTATTTATTATTCTCATCGGCAAAAAATATGTTTATTATGTTTTGTTAATTGGGGACAAATAAATCATGTAGTATCCATATGAATGTATTCGCATTGCTGTTTGAAGATTTGTAATAAAAATGAAACGTTGATCAAAATTGCATATCTTAATAGCAAATATAATCCAGTTGAGATAAGAAATGAAATAAAAGGTAGAATTTTTACAATAATATAATGTATAAACAGTAGATATTTCATCAAAATTATATTTAATAATAATAGTATATTTCGTGATTCTACAGTATATTTATACATATATTTTGTCTGTAAAAAATACAAGATATGATCATTACTCGCCTTTTGTCCTACACTGGTGGGTCTAGCTTACTGGAGTCGATAAAAAACATGTTCTATAAATCGCAAACTATTCATAGCTGCAGTTTTGAGTCTTGATATGCATTTTCCTTTTCACATATATATTTTCTAGTTTAAAAATTTGAAATTTCCCTGACAAATGTGCTGACATTAATTACATAAAACTGACTGGTGCTACCTTTATGGCGTTTTTTTTTCTAAAGGTTGGAATGCAAAACCTACCAAATTTTATTATTTGAAAGTGATTATCATACGTCGTACTTTTCACTTATACACTTTTCATATAAAAAACATTACGCTTCTCTAAACATTTCTTATACATTTTATGATGGCAGATCATAATTTCATGACAGTTAGTTACCACACCATTCAATTTTTACTTGCAATTAATGAAATATCTCAAAAACGTTCGGCCGAAATAAGAAAAAATCTTTTAAAAATACTCGTCAAAGAGCTTAATATTGTATTAAAATTTTAATTTGTATATTGATCAGTATATAAAAATTATTAATAATTAAAATGTAAATCATCTATTGAGAAAAATACTATAATAAAAAAAAAAGAATTTATTTATTTTGGAATCCAATTCTTAGCTATTCTAATAATTAATATAAAATATAAAATTTTTAAAAATTAATGTTGGTCAATTTATTTATTATTTTTTGTTAAAATAAGAAATTGTCTTTTTGAGCTTTTTTGTAGATGAAAATTTAAAAGCTTCTGTTTATGTAAAATTTTTTATTTTAAAATTTTATCTCAAAATAATTTTGTCTGAAGATTTTATTTAAAATTGAGAATTTTTTGGTAAAAATAAGGCTTCTCTTATTTTTTCTACTAAAATTAAAATGTATGTTTATTTATAACATATTTATTCATAAACATTTAACCCGCAGAAGCGTCCCAAAGAGTTAAAATTTTCTAACAAAACTAGGGTGATCTAAGAATCAGTTAATTTATGCAGAAAACAAAACCTTATCCAATTTGAAACACTCTTGTATGAGAGATGGTTGAAATTTGTGTGTACGGTTTCCTTATAGCCAGTATTGCTGATGTTATCGATATTTATAAATAGTATTCATCACTTATCTAACAATGAGTTATACCCAGGAAGTAATGGACCACTCAATTGGATTATTTTATGATCCCAATGTATTAATATTTATTCGGTAGTTCTTTGACCTATTCAACACACTGTCGTGTATATTGTAATAGCTTATAAAGCACTTCGGAGACTAAGCGATGCCAGGAGTGTAACAAGGGCTCCCCGTCGACAGATTTCGGCATCCAAATGCAGAACCCTCCTCGTAAAGAGACGCCACATAGTGGCCACCTGCAGAATTGAATTGATACCCCATAGAAATCTAGCACGCCAACCCCCATTCCGAAATACACCTCGTCCTTCTTGTTTTATGGATTTTGGTCAAATGCCTTCCTGAAATATTTAAGTGGTTTTTTATGTTGTTAAGGTTGACTTCATAAAACAGGGGTGAACAGCCTATCACTAAAATAATATCACTGTGTTATGTACTTTACGACTCAACTAAGCATTAAGATTTTTTGAATACAAACGCGGTAACGAAAAATACTGGATACATTCATTTGGTAAATTAATAATTTAATTCAAACTTTTCCCTCTTCACACTTGACGTCTTTAATATTGTTTCTTTCACTATTAATGTAGAGTTTTTATTCATAAGTCGGGTAATTCCATGAGACCAATCACTTCAAACATTGATTGTCCTACGTATAACATAGCAAAACGGTTAATTAAGTAATTAAGTACCAAGGTTGTCTGTGAACAATTCTTTGGAACTAATTGCGAAATAGAAAGTTTTCAATCATGTTCCTGATGATACTCTCGTTCGATTTGATGCTGTTTCACTATTTACAAATACCCCAATCCCTGAGTCGATAAACATTCTGAAAAAATAGCTCTCAAATATTAACATCCCCGATACAAACTGCACAGAAAACGTCTTTATGTATGGAGTTGAATTATTTAACTTTTAACAAAATCTACTGTCAACGAACAAGTGCATGTGGGCAATCTACTTTCTCCTTTTTGACCAATATTTTTCTAAGCAAATTTGAAACCTCTCTAAAATCAAAAATAAATCAGTTCCCGAATGTTTGGTATAGATATGTTGATGATATTTTTACGATTATAACTAAATAATTTGATTTACATGACTTTTTTGACGAGCTGAATAGCCAATTTGATTTACTGAGATTCACTGTCGAAATAGAAACAGATAATCAACTTCCTTTCCTTGACATCAACATTATAAATGGTAATCATTTGGATTTCGGCATATACAGAAAACCCACTGAAACAAATAGGTATATTATGGCGGATTCATTTAATTATAAACTAGCTCCATTCAATAGTCATGTCATATATTATTGAACGTCCTTTTGAGCCAGCAAAATTATAATAAAGTTAAAAAACATCAGTAAATAGCGTTGGACAAAATGATTACGACGAATCTTTCATCATATTCTACCCTCAAATGAGTATTTTCATTACACCAATAATGCTCATTTTGTAGATTGAGTACACAATCATGTCCAGAGCCAGCCGTGGAAAGAATTAGGAAGTTCAGCTCAGAATTTCAGAAATTCACACGACCGACAGGATCTTCATGGAGTCAGGGGTTGACCCTTTTGGGAATGGTAGGGATCAGTAGTACAGTCAAAAGTGTGAAAAATAGAGGTCATTACTTAAATTATAGACCGTACGAAAATAAAAAATTCATTTTGTATTCAGGATGGCTTATACATCGTTAGTCAGAAAAAAAGGGCTCGTGATTATTACTATTAATAAACAATGAAAAACTATTTTCAATTAACGATTGTCTTTTATAACAAATGGAATGTTTCGGGCTCTATTAATCCAAAGCTTCTGAAATTTGTTATTAGGGGGTTTTTTTGGTCAGCTGGACCCGAATCTAAAAACGGAAAATGGAAAATCTAACCCTTTTGCTGGAAAACCCGAAAAATTATACCAAATCTTAGCAACAAACAAAATTTTTCCTCGGATTCGAGTGGTGTTAAAATAATAATATACCGTGATGGTTCTTGGTAAAAATTTCACTGAAAGAAGGAAAATTCTAGAAAATTGCGACGTTTTCCTTCATATTCTTGTCTCTGTCCTCGTCCAATGTGTCAAATTATATTTTATGGTTATAAAATCCAAAGCAACTATAGTTTTCTGGAAAACTAAAAATAAAAAATTATTATGATAAAGAATTTCAAGTATCTTTATTATGATATGTACAGTACTTCTTTCAAATCAGGTAAAACGGAGCAGTTGTTTTTGAAGCATCAATGATGATGCGGCGTACGTGTACCATAGATATCCTATACACAAGATCTCTATGATGTGGACACGTTAACGCGTTTGGAGAACACCGAAGCTGTCTTTGAGTGTGGATGGAAAGGCACTGGCATGCTGGCAATAGTATCTGAGATACGGCTGTAAGATCACGTCATTTTTTCTATTTTAATTTATAAAATACGTGAACTCTATGGAATATCGATTTGTATTAAAACTTACTAACCGATAATAAAATTATGTAAATTACATTAACGTATATGTGCATCCGTCTGAGTAACTTAAAAACCTAATTCACAACGAAACGAACAGCTCGCGGGTTTGTGGTTAATACAAGATCCAAGATTTTCTCTTAAAAAAAGTTGATTTTGATAATATGAAATATATATATAACCGAGTGATATCATCTATATACAGATTTTGCAATACAATTTTCTGAAAAAAAAAATTAATATTAAAGTTTCCATTTTCCGGGTGTTTCCGGAGAAGTATAGTTGCTTCTGATTTTATAACCATAAAATAATACTCAGTGACCACAAAAACCTATAATTAGACACGTTGAACGACGAACGAGACAGGAATATGAAGGTAAACGATGCAACTTTCCGTCTTCGAGATTAACGCTATCACTTTTGTCAGAAACTTGTTTTGTCTTTGAATTGGTTCCAACAACACCCAGGCGATGCATTGAATTTATGAAAATCTGTTTGCTCGGCAAATTATTCCGCTTTTTTGGTATTTACAGGTATTTTCCCAATTTCAAACGTACTAACACAACACGGATACTGACCATTTGTCTTTCTGGAAATTCAGCTAAGATTAATTCCTCTTTGTGCATAAGAACAAGTTCCTTCAGTTCGTTCACGCCAATACGAGGATTCGTCGCATTTGATTACGTCAATGTTAAACGCATAGAACTTCCGTGGAGGAGGGGACATCTTGCATAGACGCCTCGGGGGCCCGTGCCCACGGGTGTGCCGGATTCTTACAGCCCGAAACCCATCCCCCGTGAGGTCAGTTCCCCTTCCCAGACGGTCATCATTGTCCTATTGTGCCCTCACATATATTTATCTACTCATCAGTCCGGTGTATTCTATGAAATTCAGGGGATACTTCTGATTTCCTCAGTTGTAGTTTTATCATCTTCGAGGTATGTCCGACGACCAACCGCATATGCCACGCACTGACACAGCACATGCATGGGTGTCTCTTTTTCCACGCCGCAATCCCTGCATGTGGACCCACCGTACAGAGATGTTTGTTGCATGGGGGCGTGTCGTGTCAGGAATGAAACAAGATTTCGTATTTCTCGTCTGCTGAACGTCAGCAGAGTTTTCACTCGTTGCTGCTGGAGATCTCCCATTAGTCGCTTGGAGTGCGACATAGGAGGCAGTTTCCCCCAGTAGGCATGATGCTGCTGTCTCGAGCCATTTTTGGATTTCGCTGTGGCATGAGAAATGCCACAGGTTGGCTCTGGTCCAATCAGTTGTTGTTCCGCCCCCTCTTTTGCGAGTGCGACTACAGTTTCAGTCAGTTCTCGTCTGATTTCCTCATACTCCCATACGAGTGTCACTCTATTGGGGTTCTTTACTAGTGCCAACCGAAAGAATTACAGTTCAGTATATGAAATTAATTCCTGATTAAATAACGTTAACCTCAAAGACTGAAGTGCGAATCTGATTTAATGTATATGTATGTGATTTCAAACTATTGTACAGAAGTATAGACAGCTATACTTCTAGATGGAAAATAATAAAATCATGGTTCCGATGAGGAGCCAGTTAGATGTTAAAATATGAATGACAATGTGAAATTGACCTATTAATGTTGAAAGTTAGTATTGTGGGCTCTGTAATAAAATGTTTACGTCACAATTCTTAAATTACACATAGTTTACGTATAATTGAGATCATTATGTGAACGACTTGGCAAGCCTTGTTAGAGCATCTTTTCCAACTGAACGGTAGGCGTTCTAATTACAGCTTCATTTTCATTTTCAACATGTCAAACACTTTTCTCATATTGGTTAACAAGAACCGTCTGGCAATAGTATGGATTTCATAACTTTCATTTGTCATTACTTCTGCTAATCAGTTGTGGGAGATCACATCGTTAGTCTACTGACATAAAAAGGTAATAAGTGGCGTAATAAGTACAAAAACGTTTCGAAGAGATATAACTGATATAACATTTAATAACAATATTAGTCTGGTGTTTTACCATTTCGGTAATCTTTCACTGATTTGTCTCACTCACATATGTTGTATTACCATCAAGAAAGAGTATTTTGCAGGGAAATGGACACAGAGGATGTATTATCGAATACAATATATCAGATTCCTTGTCTTGAAGAGGTTTAACAGGATTACGTAGAATTTATGTAGAATACATATTTATAAGTCAATGAGTCCTTACAAAACAGTAGAAAAACATTTTTGGGCTGGTTTATTTTTATTTTCAACATCGTCTCCTTTTCATTCAATACTCTTTGCCCAGAGTGTCTGCAACTTTTTCAAGCCGTCCAAATGGTGAGAATATCTCGATGTACGTCAGTCAAATAGTATATTGTACAACAAGTGAGAAATATGTCGTTTTCTCACGAATTGTACATTGTACTTTTTCTACGGATGCGTTGTTTTCAAGTATTGAAAATTGAAATACATATACAATAATACTTGTATGTCATTAACTCATTTTTATATTTTATTTAAAATAGTAATTAACAGTTATATTTGAACTATTTTGTTCAGTAATTCCTGGTAGGTTGTTTTGTTCCAACATGTTTTCGGTAATTGAAATATTAGCTGCGGTCGAAGTTGAAGTTGATGGGGAAACTTACTGAGCTTCCACAGCATTGTTGTGTTCAGGTTCTAATGGCACTGGAGGCTGAATGGATTCTACTATACTTTTTGAAATTTTCATTTTGTTAGCTATGGAGTTGTCGATATAAGATTCAGCAACATTGCTGGATTTCCAACCCCCATGGCGTTTTAAAGTTAAAAGATCTGCCCTTGCATTAACTAAAACAGTCGCAGATGACCTTCGAAAACAGTGGCCAGTATATAATTCAGGGTTCGGTAATTGCAAAAATTTCGCTATTTCTTTCGCCATGGTGCCAAATTTATTTATCCCCACAGGCTGTTTCGTACATTTGCTATTTTTGTAATTTGAAAAAAAAACGTGTTTCATTTGTGCATGGTCGAAGCTTCACATATTTTTTGTAAATTTGGTAGAATTCTCCTGCGACTGTGAAATTTCTAGGAACCTTGGTTTTAGTATCGGGTAATTTTATTAAAAGGGCCGAATTAAGATCTTCCATGTCATCAATTTTTAATTTTCGAAGTTCATCACAACGGCATGCCCCTGTAAGGCCAATAGCTAAAGCAGCCTGAAATCAAAACCAAACATTCATTTTCCGATAACAATTTAAAAATTTTCAATTCATACCTTTATCAGCAAATACTTTTCATCAGGTGCATCTTTTAAAAATTGTTGAATTTCTTCAGAAGTTAATGTTTTTGACTCTTTTGGAACATATTTTTCAGATTTGCGTTTTAAAAATGCACGTAGTTTTACGTATTTTCATATATCAACACAGTTTTTAATCATTAAGGTACTCCTTAGCATCGAGTACTGAGACCATAATGTTGATGATTTCAATCTTCTTGACAACTCTTCAAAATAAACTAACAAGAATTTATCTTGGCTTTCATTTTCCAGTCCATAAAGTTTCTGTAAGCGATTTCATATTTTTCTCTTGATGTGCTTGGTAGCAAATTATTTCAAATATCTATTGCTTTCTGAATAATTTCTGGAGGTATATTTTCCGACTCTAAATCTTCGTATTCCATTATATTCAATATTTAATGAATCTGAACTGTTCATATTATAACGAATAACAATAAAACTATTTTCGTTGGGTAAGTTGACAGCAATAATTATGCAGTGCTTCGGTTTTGTTGTTATAGAAACGCCAACAATGGGCTACTTGGATATTGCACGCGAATCGTCGGCGTAGCGTTGTCAACGTGGAGAACGTGTCATATCAATCTGACATGTAACAATTCATGACTGACTTGGGTTATCGTGATAACAGTGAGAAATTATTTCTCACTGTGAGAAATTATATCTCACTGTGAGAAATTATATCTCACTGTGAGAAATTATATCTCACTGTATTGGCGGATATTTCTCACTGCGTGAGACACAATGTGCCACTTCTCTCATCGCTTTCATACGTTGAAAGCGATGAGAGAAGTGGCACATTGTATAGCATCCGTAGGAAAAAGTACTTTTTGCAATGCAGTTATTGTAAAAACTAATACATTTTAATGAGTTTAGCAACATAAGCACATATTCCTTTTGACTTACTTGGCAGCAAATTTACTACTACAGTTTTTGCAACTTCTTCAACGTCCAAAGGTAGGCACTCTTCATATTAGTTTTTTAATTCATGTTTAAACATACAATTAAAATATAAATGTGGACAAAATAGTTCTCGACATTGGTTCTTTTCCGTGGTATCATCATCATCATTCGAGGGGATGAGGCATAGCCCCCAAATGCACTTAGGCAACTTACTTGGGCTCATTGTGCGCCCTCGTTGCCATAAACCTATGCTATTCTAGCAAATTTGTGGCCCGCCAGAAACACAGAATCAGGTTTTTGTAGGAATTGGCCATTTTTAATGTCATTTGCTACCCCCATCCACTTTCCTCACTTCTAAAATTTTAAATGTATTCTCCGGCCATGCTATTGGCTTTAGGGAAAATTGACAAGACACAAACGGCGTTCAGAATTCAATTTTACGTAATAAAAGTATATTCATAATGTTCACTTTCAACCCCTTTTTACCTTGAGAGGGTGAACATCGATACGTATTTCGTGAAAGAGCCGGATTTTTCCATGTAAATAGGGAAATGTTATATAAAAACACGTGAAAATTATATTTTCTGCACCCTATCAGATATGTCTCCAAGGGGTGGGGGTGAAGTCACATGCTGCATCGCTATATACAAGACGAAATAAAATGCCTATTTTTTTCATATTTTATCACGAAAACATCATCATTAATCATTAAGTTCATATATAATACAAATTATTGTGTCTTGAGTTATTTGTACAATATAAATAAGTTTGTATGGTCACTTACATACTCACACTACACACTAAGGGGGTGAACATCCCTCTGTACTAGTAGGATTTTTGCATAGGGCGAGGGGGGGGTGTGTAAATATGTTATTTAAAATAAATATTATCAAGACACAAAAAGTGTTCAGAATTAAATTTTACTCAATAAAAGTATATTTGTATGGTTACTTTTCAACCCTTTCCCACCCTTAAAGGGTGAACATTCCTGCTTCATAAGTTCATAAGCCGCATATCTGCATGAGAATACGAAAATGTTATATGACATTTCTTCTCTCTGCATCCGAGGCGATTTGGTGTGGGAGGTATAGCAATTTTAGATATAAAATAATAATTTTTTTCATATTTCATTACAAAAAATATAACATAAGTAATAAAGTTGATACTTCGTAACACTCTGTATGAAGTTATCTATATCATAAAAATAAGTATTGTTACTTACCGCTTCTCACCCTGAATAAGTTATTATCTTTATGTATATTAACATGCCGGATTTCTGCATATATGTGATATATAAATAATTTTGATTTCATTTTATTTTCAGGATAATATTTAAAATAAATATAGGAACGCTCGAGGAATTAGTTTATAAAATTGTGATTACGATTATAAATAATTAATTACAAATCGTGTTTATTAACAAACAAAAAAAATATCCATCAAATTTATTATATAATTTTGTCTTGTATATAGCGATGCAGTGTGTGACTTCATCCCCCTTGGAGATCTATCTGATAGGGTGCAGAATGAAGAGATATTCTTCAAATATAATTTTCACGTGTTTTTACATGGAAAAATCCGGCTCCTTTACGAAATAAGTAGGGATGTTCACCCTCTCAAGGGTTGAAGACGTTGGAAGTGAACATATAAATATACTTTTATTACGTAAAATTGTATTCTAAACACTTTTTGTATCTTGTCAATTTTGTCTAAAACCAGTAGAATGGCCCGAAAATGCATTAAAATATGTAGGGGTGGGGAAAAGTAGAGGGGTAGTAAATGACATTAAGAATGGCCAATTCTTACAAAAACCTGAATTTAGAACATTTTTTGTATCCTGAAATTTTTCTCTAAAATCAAAATCATGGCTGCAAATGGCAATTTTAGATTTTCAGCGTGTGGGTAACTATGAGGTCGGCTAAGGGATGGTTGATGAGTGGTGATATATTAGACATAGATAAAAAGGTATTATGCAAAATTGAATTCACTTTTGAACTCTTGGTATTTTTCTCTAAAACCATCAGTTAGGCTACAAAATGCATTTTTATATTTTAACCCCCATTTAGTAGCCGCCATTTTTAATTTTCAAATTTTCTCGTCAGATTCGTAATCGCTGACCCCTCAAAACCCCTATATGTAAATTTGAAGGAATTCGGTTAAGAACTCAGTGAGATAGAAAACGGGGCTGCTAACAACCCCTCTAGCAAACGAGGGGGTGCGATCGCTAAAATCTAAAGGTTAACAAAGTTTATTGGTTCAAATATGAAGCGAATGCAAAAGTTTTCATTCAAATCCATCCCACTACCATTACAAAAAAATAAGAGGTTCTTGCATTCATTTCATCTACTATTAACCCTCATTCAGTTTGTGACATTTTCGATATAAGACATGTCAAGGTCGATTATTCCAATATCATATTACAATAACTTGGTCTAATCTAAAAGTTAATTATGCTACAGGCACTCAGTATATTGCATAACGAAGGAAGTAGAAGGTTAAGATCTTCATTTCCATGAAGCATTTTAACTGGATTGCGGGTAATATACGACGTGATAAAATACGAATAATTCACATTTTCGGTATATAGAAAGATGGAACGATAACACTGAAATGACCCGAAGGCTAAATAGAGGTGCGTTTATTATCAATTACATAATTAGTATAACCCAATTTGGTAGTTTATGGTACAAATGTAACGTTACGCATTCATGCGCTAGACATGGATGTGCAATGTATAGAAATGTAAAGCCGAGCAGGCATTTTAATGGTTGTAACAATAAAAGTGAACAATACTCTGCAGAATCTGTTCTAACAAAGCGCATTGAAGATTTTACTGCACTACATAAAAAGTATAATTACTTCGAAATAAAAGACCGCAAACACAGAAGTACAATGGATAGTAAAATATAAAATCTACAGCTTGTTAATATTCTAACTAAAAATAAGAATATCCTTACTATAGTACGGGATGTATAATTAATTTGTCAAGGAGAATGAAAATGCTATCTGTTTGAATACAGGTACGTGCCCACCAGTGGCGGCTCCTCGAAGGAGGCTAAGGAGGCTCAGCCTCCTCACCAATTTATCTTAATGATCATTCTCCATTTTATTTCCTGTTTCTCTGATAATTCTTTAAATTTTACAATTAATTCCCCGTTCTCAGTAGTTATTTTCAATCCGGCAACAGTGGTCAGAGACTAGATTCTCTATACATCTCAAACGCATGTGTTAGTCAACACAGTTGCCGTTTTTCCGACCAGTCAATCGCCAAATAGCGTGAAACGGCGAAAACGGCAACATGGTAGGGAGGCTAGCTTTTCGTACCCATTCGTCGGTCGAATGAAATACGATTACTTGCGCTCCCGCCTCCCGCTGCTAGAAGAATGCGGTTAGTTGTTGTTTTTATTCCACGAGGCGTAGTAAGGTTAAGTAGTTAATTTTTAAGTTATAATTTATCTAATCGGAATCGGTGAACGTTAAAATTATGAGTGACTTAGTTGCACAGTTCTTAAAAAATCCATTTAGTGGATTAACATATGATAGAAAAGTGTTCTTCAAAAACTAACGGCCTTTACCGGATTTGAAAGGATTAGTGATGGCAGGGAAGTATCAAAATCGATCGTTTAATACTGATAATTATAAAAAATATGTATGGTTAACGGGATCTGATGTACACAATAAATTATATTGCTGGTATTGCTTGCTATTCACATCAGATACAACTTCATGTTGGGGGCACTTGGGTTATAATGATTTGAAAAATTTAGCTCGTGGCCTAGAAAGACATGAAAAATCGCAGGAACATATTACATCGTGTATTAAGTTTAAATTAACCGGTAAACAGAATATTGTTAATGCGATTGATTCTACACGAACACGCGAAATCGAAAATCATAATAATACAGTTAAAGAAAACCGCGAAGTTTTAAAAAAAATCATTGATTTCTTATTGTATTTATCATTTCAAGATTTGGCTTTTAGAGGGCATGATGAAACTGAAAATTCAGTTAATAAAGGTAATTTTAGGGAATTGTTAGATTTGTTTTGTAAATACGACAGCTTCGCGATTTTATGACTAACGCGTCAGTATTTGCAGGCATTTGTTTTGTTTTATGCGGGTATAATGGTTGAGTGACACCACGCGAAATAAGGTTAGATTAGAATTCGTCTGTTCGGTAAATTATTAATTGTAAAAATGGACAACTAGTGGAAAGATTTTTAGGGTTCTACGATGTTAGTTCGGGAAGAACAGCGGTCAATTTATTCAATTTTTCAATGGAAACATTTCAACGATTCGACTTTGCGAATAAATCAGACTTACGACGGCATCTGTAATGGCGGGACATTTAAACGGTCTTCAAACAAACGTAAGTTTTAAATAACATAGTAGGAAACAGAATTCCTTGTAATGCTCGAACTCGATGGAATTTTACATCACATGCAATGTTTAGTTTACCATCCATAAAAATAAAGACAAATTAATTGAAATATTTGATTTTATATTAAACAGTGATGACTTTTCAACAGATCAGGTTTCATTAAATGCTGCTGTTGGTTTGAAATCTTATTTAGAAAATGAAGAATTTTTGTTATTTCTTGATACTTTTAAATTAATATTTGAACAAACTGATCTTATTTTTCGAATTTTACAACATAAATTCACTAATATAATTCATTCAAGAGATCGTTTAACACATCTCATTGATAAAATTCAAGTTTCCGTTATACAGAATTTCATTTTAATATTTTATTTGGAAATTATTCAACTGATGAGGCTTCTCCCGTGAAAAGGAGGAAAACATATAATTTGGTAGACAAGAAACTACATTATAAACAACTTTTTTTATGAAATTTTAGATACTATTAAAGGTCAAATATTGAGATTCGATTTTCCGATTTACATGAATTGAAGTTTTTCGATTTGTCGAATAGAAGATTTTTCGAATCTTTTTCAAAAGAGTTTCTCAATACACTTTCAGATAACTTAGTTCTAAAATATAATTTTTTTGATAAAATAGCGCTGCACAATGAATTATGCGTTGTATACTGGGATAAAGATATTTTAGGCCAGTACGACAGTCACGCCGATATGATAAAATATATGATAGATAATGATTTGCAACAAGTCTTACCTCAGTTTTATAAAATACTTTATTTGACAGTCACCATTCCTGTCACGTCGGCATCGGTGGAGAGATCATTTTCTACTCTCAAACGAATTAAAACTTACATGCGAAATACAATGGGCCAAAATCGTTTATACAATGTTAGTTTAATATCTATTGAAAAAGATTTAGTAAAACACTTAAAACATAATGATACATTTTATGATAATATTATTGATCATTTTTCGTAAATTAAAGACCGTAGAATTTCGTTAATATATAGAAAAGTTGATAAAATTAATAACAAAAAACAAAATATGAAAAATTCCAAAAAAAAAGAAAAAAAATTAAAAATCCAAAAAAAAATAAAAAACAAAAAACGAACGAAAAAAAAATTTGTGGGCAACAGAAACTCTACACCTCCACGTTGGTTCTTGCTGGGTAACTATCAATTTTGTCACTGAAGGTTAAATTAATTGGCTGAATAGAGTATATTTTTACAAAAACGTTTTATGTCCAGCCTCCTCTCTCAAAAAGTTCACGAGCCGCCACTGGTGCCCACTAGATGTCTATTTAGCTAGAGACTAACGCTGTGTGCTATGTTACATTTAAACCAAGTTTGACCGATTTTCCTTCTACAGAGTACGACTGAAATGGGCCTTATAACCAAAAATATGGATTCCGGTGGAAGTGACTGCAGTAGGACCACGCTACTAGGACGAACTCCAACACCAACGAAATTATTCTATTTTCCTCGACCGATTGCGCCCATTTTTCAACAATGAATGTTTACTTGCCTCACTATACGAGGGCAAGGTGAAAAGTCCCTGAAAAATGAAACCAGAAATGATTTATTTCGTCAAAACTTATTTATTTCTCAACATAATCTCCTTGTAGCCCGATACACTCCGTTCAACGTTTTTCTATCCCTTCCAAATAATACGATTTCGGCAATCCTTCAAAATAGGCATTTGTTTCAGCGTTGGAGCCAAATCTCTGTGCGCCGAGCCATTTCTTCAAGTTTGGAAATAGATAAAAATCGCAGGGAGCCAAATCTGGAGAATACGGTGGATGACGAACTAATTCGTAGCGCAAGTCATGCAATTTCGCCATTGCGACAGTGTATTGTCCTGGTGGAAGAGCACTTTTTTCTTTGCCAAATGCGGCCGATTTCGCTTCAAATCGGCGTTGAATCGACCCAACAGCTCTGCATAATATACGCCGGTGATCGTTCTACTTTTTTCATGGTAATCGATATAGACGATACCGTGTGCATCCCAAAAAATTGTCGCCATGACTTCGTTGACCGATAAACCCACTTCGGCCTTTTTTGGCTTCGATTCGCCAGGACAAGTCTACTGTTTCGATTGTTCTTTGGTCTCTGGTGTGTTATGATGGATCCATGTCTTGTCCACGGTTACGAAACTGCGCAAACAGCTCTTCTTATCGTGCATGAACATTCCCAAACACTCCTTTGAAGTTGACACACGGTCGCGCTTGTTGTCAACAACAAATGCGGCATCCATCTGGCAGTGGCGGATCATGACATTCGGCAGACTGAGGCGCAACTGACTTCAGCGCCCCTTTCCCTCTGTAATATGCCTACCAAGTAGGCCATATATTTAAAAACAAAGACAGTTTTTCTCGAATATAATTTTTGATACGAATTCATTACATAAAATTTGAAAAATAAAAATAAATTCTGCTGTCAACAATAACAAAAAAGTGAAAACTAAACAAAATATTTCATAAAAAATAAATAAAAAATGTGTATCACACAAAAGGCTCTAAATATGAACTTTTCTGGACTTTCTTTTTGCAAAGTCATCTATCACATCATCGAAGTTCAGTTTTTCCATGACTTCCCTTTCGATAAAAAGAACTGAAAGGTATTTCAAATTTTCTTGAGATAAACTATTCCGCTGATAATTTTTTATTCGTTTGAGAACGGAAAATGATCTCTCTCCACTTGCGTTACAAATGGGTATGGTTAAAAATATTTTCAAAATAGTTTCAACATTGGGAAAACTTGAAGATAGTCCGTCTATGATTAATTTGTACGTATCTTCGGGATTCGACAACTTCATTTCCTTCGCAAAGCTTTGGGATTGAATAAATTCTTCTTTGAAAAGGGATGTATCAATGTCATCTTTGTACAATTCGAGCAATTTGTTTATGCACAAGTCTCTTTCCTCTGTAGAAATCTTGGTATCAAAAATGAATTTGAAGTGTGCCAGAATTGCATTGTCGAACGTCGCAGACAACATTAAATACATTTACGATGAATGATTTTCTGCCACACAAAATTGTATCGTTTTCTACAGATTCGTCAAATGGTATTTTTCTTTTTCTCGTCCTGTTTCTCTCATCTTGAAATGTCCTAGATTCTGTCAGTGTCCGAGCCTCCTCTTCGATGATTTCGAAATTATTTCTGGTGTGTATTATGTGGTCTGTTAAAGATTTCAGCAAAGCAACTCCATTGAAAAGATTCGTATGAGTATCTTGAAGACTCTTGCTGGTGATGTTGATTCGTTGTAATAATTTTTCCCACATAACGGTCAGGAGAGCTATTTCATATTCATCGAATGATTTTAAAAGTTTTTGAGCTTCAATTTTACCTATGGGTTTCTCATGTGTACTGTTGGTTACTGCAGTAAGAGCTTCTTTAATTGAACTATATATTTTTTTCAGTGCTGACACAGCATCTGCCCTGGCTGACCACCTAGTATCACATATCCTTTTCATATTTGGTGATTTCTTCGGCAAGATATCCATCAACGTTTTCCAATGACGCGTCGATCCAGAAAAAAATACGAACAGATTTTGCACAAAATCAAAAAATTGTATTGCTACTGAACAAGATTCCGCGGCACAATTCTCAACTAAATTCAAGGAATGGCTAGCACATGGAATGTAAACGGCATTAGGAGAATGTTCTTTGAATCTAGTTTGTAGACCAGTATATTTCCCCGACATATTAGACGCATTGTCATAAGACTGTCCTCTGCACTTAGTTAAATCTATTTTGAAAGTATTCAAGACGTCTGTGATAATTTTTGCCAAATACGCCCCATCATGATGCTCAATTGGAACGAATCCAAAGAAGCTTTCTTTAATTTCCCCAGCCGTATTCACAAACCTCAGAATAACAGTAAGTTGATCTACATGACTCACATCTGGTGTAGAATCGACGATAACAGAATAGTGCATAGCTTCTTTAACTTGCGCAATTAAATGATTAGTGACCTCACTCATAATTTGAATGAACTCCTCAAACACATGATGAGATAGGTAATTAACATGCCCTTTTCCTGTGTTTGAGAAGCGCTCTAAATGATTTTTAAGGAAACTGTCAAACTGCGCCAAATATTCAATACATGTTAGATAGTTTCCCTTTCGTTCTGAATCTTCTCCTTCCCTATGACCCCGGAAAGCTATTCCAAGAGAAGCTAATAATTTAACTGTGGCAACAATTCTCTTCAATATTTCACGCCAATAATTTTCTTCTATTTCACATTTTTCTGCAAGACTGCTGTCACTCGCCCAGTAATTGATGAACGTATTTTGAAGCGACACATAGAAGATATATGTTCCTTGGAGCATTCATGATCTTTTAAATCTCTTGGAATATTTTTCCAGGAATTGTAACCCGGAATCAGTTTATTACTTGTTTTTGAAAATAATTTACGTACAAAGCAGTATATCTTTCGACTCGTTTCAGAGTATATCAGCCACTCTCGTTTCTCTTTCTTACCATTTGCTTTGGTGTCTTTTTCCTTCTGTAACCTGCGGTTTTGAGCACCTGATTTCTTCTTATTTCCATTCATTATGATTCTCAATAATAAAAAAAAATGTATAACATCCAAAACAATTATTTTTGCTCACAGCGAGATTCGTTAAACCTTCCCGTCGCCCTAGTACCACTGCCAAATGCAAAATACTAAATGAGAATTCGTACTTCGCATATCCGAAACCAAGGTATTATTGTTTCATTCGGGTTCACAGTCAACAGAGTCACGCAATCTCTTATTGAAAGCGGACTCCCGTTGCATCATTCATGCTACAACTGGCTCACTGCATCGAATGGCACTTGGTTGGAGTTAAACTTGTAGTGGCACTAGTGGGAGCTAGCGGCGAGTGCGTAACAAGCGCAAACTTTTCACTACAGCCAATGCAGGCAGCAGCAGTGCAGTCAGGATAGGTCGTTGGCTAGTTCTCCCCGTTTTTATTGAAGTTCAATTAGAAGGCGCGAAGGTTTTATTCTATGAATAATTGAATACTCAGTATGGAAAAATTGACTTTGTTTTGCCCTGTTTGGCGCCCCCCGCCTGAAAAAATACTAGGCGCGCGCATCGTGCGCCTCACCTATGATCCGCCACTGCCATCTGGCAGATAGCTTTGTCATGTTCAGAAATGTATGCAAAATATTCCGTACCCGTTCGGATGAGATGCCCGTAGCCTCAGCAATCTCGTGCACTCTAACTAACCGATCGTCCAATATCATACCATCGATTACATATAAAATTCTCGGGAAATAGGTCACAATAACACTTTGTTTTAAATATTCGTCTTTACGTACGTTTCGGTCTCACGACCATCATCAGAAGACTCACTATGTCTGAAAAGGGGGTTTATTAAAACTAATTATAGCACAAGCGTCCAAATCGCACAATTTAACTTCAATCAAAAGAGCCCACGCCGTCGAAACGAACAGAACTACGAATAATCAAAATTGTATCGTCAGAATTAAAGTATAAAAAATTTTTTTGTAGTAAGAATCCGCTATTCAGTGATATTATTAAAATATATGAGTGCATATTGATTGGTATTCTCATAACAAATGAGAAGAACGAAGTTATTTGTCAAGTATCTACTTTCGAAACCAGATGTGTAGGATTTATGACTAGGTACTTAAGAAAGGTTACAGACCTGTACTGGGAAATTACTATTACGAATTCTTCCTAAAAACATTTTCAACATTTATAAAGACGTATGTAAGAATTTGCAAGAGATTATTTAATCAAATTAGTATAAATATGACTTAGATTTTGTGTGTCTACCCTATGATTTACAGATTAGGGGTCCCGTTTTATGTGAATCATCTCCAGGATAGATCTTTTATAATAATTGGTTTCCTTAGTTAAGATATTAACATTTTTGTAATCAAATTGATGGTTATAATCAAAGCAATGCTTAGCAAGGGCGGTGGAATTTTCTAAGTTGTTATTTCTTGTGCTATATTTATGGCCGTACATTCTTTTTTGTAAATATTGTTTAGAGATTCCAGTATAGGTTCCATCACAATCTAAACAATTCAATTTATACACTGTGTGGGTTTGTTTATCTTTGGGTATTAAAGATTTTAGATTTGAGAAATATTTTCCAACACAGTTAGTAGGTTTATGCGCAACATTTATATCATACTTTTTCAAACATTTTTTGATTTTCTCTGAGGTCTCCGGAATGTAAGGTAGAGTTATAAAATTGTCTGTATTACCTTTTATGTTGTTTTGGCATTGAATAGCATCAAAAAACGTTGGGCAGAGATTAAAAACCACACACCTCTAGATCAATCGGAATTTATAAATGCTGTAAAATTTTGTTTAGAATGCACATACTTTCAGTATGGTGAGCAATTTTTTGGACAAATATTCGGCACAGCAATGGGATCTCCTATTTCAGCTACCATTGCTAACTTCGTTATGGAGTGCCTAGAGGAATTTGTTATGAGTTCATTAGATTTTCGGCCTGTATTCTTTAAACGGTATGTAGACGATTGCCTTATGTGTGTTCCCAACGATAAAATTCAATATGTAATTGATAAATTTAACAATTTTCACTGTAAACTTCAATTCACTTGTGAAATAGAATTGAACAATAACATAAATTTCCTAGATATGAACATTAGGCATGATGCAGATGGAAAAATAAAAACCTCTTGGTTTACTAAAGAAGTATGGTCTCAAAGTTATCTTCACTTCAATTCCGTTGCACCAGCTTGTTATAAAAAAAGTGTCATAAACAGCCTTACAGATCGCGCGATAAAATTGTCCCACGCAGATGACCGCCCCAAAAATTTAAAAATTGTTCGTAATACACTAGAATTGAATGGCTACCCAAAAACTTTTTCCAATCCTATCATTAAAGAAAGAATAAACAAAATCTATAATGGTTCGTCTAATAAAAATAACATAAAAGGTATTACAGACAATTTTATAACTCTACCTTACATTCCGGAGACCTCAGAGAAAATAAAAAAATGTTTGAAAAAGTATGATATAAATGTTGCGCATAAACCTACTAACTGTGTTGGGAAATATTTCTCAAATCTAAAACCTTTAATACCCAAAGATAAACAAACCCACACAGTGTATAAATTGAATTGTTTAGATTGTGATGGAACCTATACTGGAATCTCTAAACAATATTTACAAAAAAGAATGTACGGCCATAAATATAGCACAAGAAATAACAACTTAGAAAATTCTACCGCCCTTGCTAAGCGTTGCTTTGATTATAACTATCAATTTGATTACAAAAATGTTAATATCTTAACTAAGGAAACCAATTATTATAAAAGATCTATCCTGGAGATGATTCACATAAAACGGGACCCCAAATCTGTAAATCATAGGGTAGACACACAAAATCTAAGTCATATTTATACTAATTTGATTAAATAATCTCTTGCAAATTCTTACATACGTCTTTATAAGTGTTGGAAATGTTTTTAGGAAGAATTCGTAATAGTAATTTCCCAGTACAGGTCTGAAACCTTTCTTAAGTACCTAGTCATAAATCCTACACATCTGGTTTCGAAAGTAGATACTTGACAAATAACTTCGTTCTTCTCATTTGTTGTGAGAATACCAATCAATATGCACTCATATATTTTAATAATATTACTGAATAGCGGATTCTTACTACAAAAAAATTTTTTATACTTTAATTCTGACGATACAATTTCGATTATTCGTAGTTCTGTTCGTTTCGACGGCGTGGGCTCTTTTGATTGAAGTTAAATTGTGCGATTTGGACGCTTGTGCTATAATTAGTTTTAATAAACCCCCTTTTCAGACATAGTGAGTCTTCTGATGATGGTCGTGAGACCGAAACGTACGTAAATACGAATATTTAAAACAAAGTGTTATTGTGACCTATTTCCTGAGAATTTTATATATAATTCATACTGGGTCAAGAATCTTATTACCATCGATTACTGGCGTTGTAACCTCAATTGAACGACCTAAAGATAAACAAACCCACACAGTATACAAATTAAATTGTTAAAATTGCGATGAGACTTATGTGGGAATCTCTAAACAATATTCACAAGAAATAATGTATGGCCATAAGTATAGTTAGTACAAGAAATAAAAATTTAGAAAATTTCACCGCCCTTACTAAACACTGATTTGATTATAACCATCAATTCGATTACAAAAATGTTAACTAAGTAAACCAATTATTATAAAAGATCTATTCTGGAGATGATTCACATAAAACGTGACTCCAATTCTGTAAATCGTAGAACATATATTCAGTCATTAAGTCAGATTTATACTAATTTAATTAATTAAAACCCTAGCATATTCCTTCATGCGTCTTTATGATGTTAAAAGTATATTTTACGTAGAATGCTCAAATAGCAATATTTCTAATAAGATCTGACAAAGTGGATACTTGAGCGTTATATTTTTGGTTTGAGTCGTATCCAAACTTTTCCGTAAATCGTTAGGAAATTTTGACATTCCAGGCAAAATTTCTTGAAGAAAAAGTCAAGATTTTCTTACAGTTGTTAATGTTGTACATAAATGATTGAAAACACATTGTTTATAAGGAATTAATTTATATTTTGAAAACCTCAATACATTGCAGAATACATTTTAAAATTAATTTGTTATATTTACAGTTATTTTACAGTTAGTACAATTATTGAACAATGGAGGAACATTATTAGAATTATGAGTAACATTTTGGACAACATGCGGGGTGGTAGGGTTATTTTGTTGAATATTTTGTACTGTGAAAATTTTATTTGCCACCTCAACCTTATTGTTAAGAGATTCTTCGATATATCCTTCAGCAACATTTGATGGCTTCCATCCGCCGTGCCTCTTTAAACTAGTTATGTCGACACCAGAGTCAACCAATATTATTGCAGAAGACCGACGAAAGCAGTGACCAGTATATTCTGTCGGATTTACCAAGTTCAAATAAGTAGCAACTATTTTAGGCATTTTTCTAAATTGATGAATTCCTACCACTTGTCTACTACCCTTTCCGCTTTAATATTAAAAAAAAATCGGTCACTGTTCATATTTTCTGGTCTTAACGAAACATACTTTCGATAAACATTCGAGTACATCTCATTAATTACAAATGATCTTGGTTTGTTGGTCTTCGAATCAGGTATGCTAATTAAGAGCTTAGATTCTAGGTCTTCTACATCGTGTAGAGTCATTCGGACTAACCCATCCATTCTACAGGCCGAAATACCAACTATTGAAGCCACCTAAAAAATAAATAAATGTTTTATCTAAATAGAAATTAAAACCTTGTTAATTACCTTAATCATTAAATTTTTTTTATCTGGAGCTTCCTGGATAGATTTTATCTTAGATTTCTTTGCCTTATAACCTTGAGCTTGCCGTTTCAATAAAGAACGAAGTTTTTGATATGTATATGTTACTGTGAATGTCCGATATTAGTGAATGTTAAGATGCACCAGTATATCTCGACAATCACCAATATTAATGGTGTAAGTCCGAAATTATTTCAATATTTTTTTGGTTTTGGACATACACCGGTGAATGTTAACATACTCCAAGGCGATTTTGTGTGTCTTAGATACTGCAATTTACTAATTACGTGAATGTTAACACACCCCAGTGTTTGTTCGAAATTAAGTGAGAAAGTTAGAGTGCTATTGTTCTCTCTTTTTTCCACGCCGACCACCCGTCGCCGCACCGCTAATAGGGCAGAATATCAGAATCCCAAATATGTTTACTGTGCAACAGAAAAGATGCACCTAAAAGAAATATAGAATTAGCGAAACTTGGATTCCAAGATCAAGGAAAAAAATGATTAAAGTATCGCAGACAAATTTTCCTCCTGCAAAATGTGGAGATACTGTAAGGTTGCGTGTTCTCGATGTAGACAGAGGTCGTACAGATTCCAAAAATATCCTTACATGTGTTACAAATGTGGATGGTGACTATTATCAATTGGCTACAAAACATGAGATGTTATCACAGATGTATACTAGAAATCAGTTTTCCATCTGTAAGGAAAATTTTATCAATATATCTGAAACTTCTTCTGCAAAAATATCAATGGGTGAAATTGTTGCTTTAGAATCAAGATTTTGCAAACAAGGAACAAAGAAGCGTTGCAATTGTGCACAAAAATGCAACACCAAGAAATGTAAAGCTCGTGGAGTTATTTGTAATTCTAAGTGCCATAACAGTTTGCCATGTACTAATAAATAAGTTTTTCTTCAATTCTTACAGCGAAAAATTCTGTAATACCCAATTACCTATGAGTAGGTACGTTGTAACGAATGAGTATTTTTTAAATTCTATAGCCAATAGGGCAATAGCATTAATAATAAGTGTACGTTATTGTTGACCTTACTTGGCAGGTAATGCTATTTGTATTACTGATTTAAGATTTTGATTAATAAACAAGTTCTATTTGTTTTATTTATTATAGTTCTATGATTTTATTTATTGTAACAATTTGTGAGTTCATTTTAAATCAGACCCGAACTTCTGTTTTGCAGATATCTTTGCTAAATCATCATAATTTAACTCATCATGAAGAGAATGAAGATTAACCAAGTCGTCGTGGTGTATGATAACATTCACTTTTGGTGACCGAAAACATAAAGAACAGAATAAATAACAAACAATCACCAGCTAGCTTGGTGGTTGTTAACATACACCAATATATCTTAAGATACACTCCGCTTCGGACATTCACAGTAACATATAAATATCTACATTGTGTTTAATTGCAAGGGTTGACTTCAACATTGAATAATTGGCCTATAATGTTGAAGATTTCATCATTAAACAAAGGTCTAGGAAGTATGCCATTACAACATTTTCTGAGAAAGAACTCATGTTTTTACTCTTGCGATAGTCCATAGAACGTTTATATGCATATTCGTACTTTTCTCTTGATTTCTTTGGCAATAATTCTAATGAAGCAGTATTCACTGCCTCAACCAGCTCTGGAAGAGTCTCAGAAATGGAAGATTCATCATCTCTTGTCATTTTACTTTCGAGATTTGCTGAAAATTAGTATGTTTACCTTATAGGAAAATTCACATACCTGGACAATTTAGGTACCAACGAATTCGGATATACTAGAGTTAGTCAGTCTATTCGTAACTACGGAATTTTGTATCGCCAACATGACGTGTAGAAATCCAGTACGGATAGAGGAATAGTACCCCACGGCATAGGCGTGTATTGTATAGGGTATTTTAAACAGATTTCCAGGGTACCCCACGCCACGGGCGTACTATTTATAAGGCAGTAAGGTACGTTTTTTTTAAACTGTTAAAACATCAAAAATAAAAACTTTATAACCAATATTAACAGTGTAGCTGTAGACATAGAAGAATGTTAATGACAAATGTGGGTTTTTTCCATGTTTTACAGAAAAAGACTGGTATTTTGGCAATTAAACTGATTCACTTACTGACCACATTTGTATAATAGTATGGTCGTTTCTTCTTTTGGTGATTGCCATTCACCGATTTATGTGTGCGTGCAAGTAACTATATTGAAGCGCAGACTATGAGCTGCTTATTACTTTGTTCATCTACATCTGGGCAATTAAGTATATTTTTATATATTCTTAACCAGTGAAAACATTTGTTTCTATCGAGGACATTATTATATCACAATTATTTAATTTATATTGCAATACAATAATAGTTTCACTTTTTTCACCACTATAATTTGGTTTCAAATCATATCTGTATAAGTATATTCATACAAAATCCATTGTTGGGCCCTATATGGAAAATTGAATGAACAAAAACTTCCGAAAGATGTTTAACATGATTATATACTTTTATTCTATTCTGTCTACTGATATTAAAGTACAGTAGGTATGTCGCCACTACAGCATTTTTGCTTTTATTTCATCCGTATTGTCAGGAAGCATTTGCAATAATCGGACTATGAGGTGGGAGCAAAATATGCGTTGATTTTCTTGATTTCACGATGTAAGATGGTATATAACTAACAATATGAATGGGGAACATACAAGTAAGAAAAGTTTTAGTAAAATTGTAGACGTTTTATTTAAATAAAAAATTGTCAATTTACTTATGTGAGAAAGTATATTGTATATTTTGGGGAAGGCTGCAGTGGCTGTTGAAATGTAGTAGTAATTGAAACGGAAACTGATTCAATTAAGGGCTCCTCATTACTACTAACCATGATATCCTCATTAGCTGGTGCAAACCAAACGCATATTCACTTTCTGAAAGTTTTGCTCTAAAATAAATAAAACCATATATTAGTAAAACTGCTATGCTCTTAATTAAACATTTTATCTTTTAGGTGCTGAAACATCAATATTCTCTTTGTCGTCTTCATCATGTCTGAAACAGTTTGCAATTATTACTACCATGTTCCATCCCAACATATCTGGAATTACTTACTCAGCGTAAATATGTAGGCGACTTGTACTGGTAAATGCTGGTGTAGCACCACCTTTAAGGTCTTTCCTGCCGCCTGGCCTAGTTACAAAGTCACTTTCAGAAAAATGGTCAGAACATGCCAAATGTGATCTTTTCACAGCTTCGACATCTAATGCCAAGCTGTTGCACCATATTTCCTTTGATGCTTGGTTTGATGGAAATCTAACAAAAATTAAGCAAATGAATCACGAATACTGGCATAACTTTATGCTATAAGATTGTAATATTGATTAAAACATAAAAATGTTCTACTATACAGTATGTAACAATAAACGCTAAAAATTTTATTGGCATAGTAAATGTAGGCACAATTGGGAGATAGAATAAAATGTAATAGTGTATTATGTGAATGTTTCCTGAAGCAGACCACGAAAATATATACAGCCCTCTTGCTAGCCAGTAGAAATTATGTAAAATAATATTTAGAATGAGCCACAAACTGGAAATCTCACAATATTACTAACTTCACTTCTTGATACAATTTTTCCAAGCCCCTCAATTGCTTTGTTGTGCCCTTCTTGCTAATAAAATTAACTTATACCGTGCTAGTCAAAAGTCTCCTCCCCCCCTCGTATCTTTTGAACGGGTATACTTATAATAATGAAATTTGGAGGGTGGAAATAAACGGATGTAGGCTTCTCAACTGGTCATAACAGGTGACGCAATAGTCATAAATGACGTCACAAGGCCACTGTGACCAATAATTTTAAATGGGACCCTATGGCAAGTGACAGCTCGTTTGAAAGGTATTAAAAATACCTATTAAGTCATACCAATTTTGTTTGGGTTTCGGCTGATTTTGATTGATAAATTGAAGAAATACGAAAATTATAGTTTCGCATTTAATTAATAAAGATTTAAGAACCAGTTCTTATAATAAGTGTTCAAAATGTGCGCCATCTACTTCCTGGCAGTAATGTGTCAGCGGAAATTGCCCTACATTCTTCAACAATTCGTTGTTTCAGAATGGCAATACTGTCAGGTGCTGTAGCGTAAACCTTAGATTTCAAGTACCCCCATAGAAAAAAATCTAATGGTGTAAGGTCCGGTGACCGAGCTGGCCATTCGATCGAACCTCGTCGTCCAATCCATCTACCACGATATTCTTCATCTAGGTAACGTCTTACTGCACCGTAATAGTGTGCAGGAGCACCATCTTGTTGAAACGTTATTTCCAAGTTGTCGAATTCATCTGGATTATCTTCTAGAATTTCAAGAATTAACGCCTCAATATCATTTTGTAACATCTCCAGATACAATTCACCGGTTAAGTTAGCATTGAGAAAAAGAGGCCCAACTATGTGGTTTCCCAAAATACCTGCCCAAACATTTACTTTTTCTGGAAATTGAGTATGTTTTTCACGAAAGATGTGAGGATTTGTGTCACTCCAATACCTCACATTTTGAGTGTTAACATTTCCATTGAGAAAGAAAGTACTTTCGTCACTAAAACAAATTGTCTGTATGTAGCCTGGTTGTTGGTTCATTTTATTGGACATAGTTTCACAGAATTCTAGTCTTCGGTCGGGGTCATCATCTGAAAGTTGGTGCACCATTTTTAATTTGTATGGATGAAATTTGTTTTTAGCCAATACCCTATGTACTGTCCTTTGACTGACTTCACAGATAGACGCAACTTGGGCTGTGGAAGAAGTGGGGTTTACTACCATTTCTCCAATTATGTCAATTTTTTTGTCATCACTAATTGTTGGTCGACCAGATCGTTTGGCATCTTGAACACTACCTGATGCTTCAAACTTCCGAAGAAGCTCCCTCAAATAAACCCTCGATATAGGGCGATCGGGGTACCTCTCATTAAACAGTCGTTCCGCTGCATGGAAATTGTTTCTACATTCACCAATTATTAAGATAGCTGCAACTTTGTCGGCTACAGTACGTACCATTTTGCCTATGTAAACACTTAAACGTCTCGTTAAACAATAGGTTAGGTAAATTTTCAAGGTATAAACACTTTTGACAAGTAGAGAATTCAAAAACGTCAACCTTTTTGACAATTAACCAGAGGCGTACTTTAAAATCTTTATTAATTAAATGCGAAACTATAATTTTCGTATTTCTTCAATTTATCAATCAAAATCAGCCGAAACCCAAACAAAATTGGTATGACTTAATAGGTATTTTTAATACCTTTCAAACGAGCTGTCACTTGCCATAGGGTCCCATTTAAAATTATTGGTCACAGTGGCCTTGTGACGTCATTTATGACTATTGCGTCACCTGTTATGACCAGTTGAGAAGTCTACATCCGTTTATTTCCACCCTCCAAATTTCATTATTATAAGTATACCCGTTCAAAAGATACGAGGGGGGGAGGAGACTTTTGACTAGCACTGTACCTATAAACATTATTATTGATTAAGGTGATACTCACTTATAAAATCTCCTTTTTTCATTTTTTTTTAGCATAATGCATTCTGCATACAATGCAATATTTCCCCATACTGAATAATATACAAAACAACACTGCCTAACACTTTATATTTCGATTAACAAACAGGTACCTAAACGATGCAAAGTACTAAAAGTAAAGAAAATTCACAATTTTAGAACCCTATTAAGTCGTTAGCTTCTTGAATTTTCTAGAAAGTAGAAAGAACAAAGAACTGTATCACCAAAATCACTCGAAGATTTGACAGGTTAAGTTGATCGGAACTCGTTACCTACACTTTCAAATAAATGTCACTTTTCTTGACAGTAGGTACACGATTAGCGGCGGCGAATTACGAGTGCCAATATCGGAGATCTCTCTATTCAATCTTTATTTCTCCACACGATTTCTGGGAAGCTAGATGACAGTATGGTGGGAGAGAGACATGTTGGCGATACTCAAAAATGACTTTAGCTTATTCTAGTATATCCGAATTCGTTGGTAGGTACTATTGTTTGACTTGAGCTCGTATATTATATGAAAATTGCTAAGCAGTGGATTCTTGATACATATTCATATACTTAAAACATTAAAGTGTTACAGTTTCGATTATTCGTGTTTCTGTTCGTTTCGGCGAAATCGGCATTTTCATTTGAAATCGGGATTTTCATTTGAAATCGGTTCAATATGGAGGCTTTGTGCTGGTACAATCAGTTTTAACAAATTCCGTCTTAAACATAATACGTCTTCTGGTGATGGTCGTGAGACCGAAACGCACGTAAAGTTATATTTAACTGATCCGTAAACGTTTTTTTAAGATAAAATTGGGTTTTATTTCACCAAACTAAGTAACACTATCTAATATAAGCACCGCCTAAGAGCGAATAGTACCGTTCATGTGTCCTTGTTTATATCTATTGTCAGTTGGTTTTGAACGCACTATAATGTCATCTTCAACACTTTCATAATAATTATATTGATGATTAATAATCTACTAAAGCTGTCAAAATCGTTTTGTGTTTCTCTTTTGAATAATTATTTTTCTGCTACATGCGTCAAAGAAACATGGACGACTCTATACATTATAACTAGAATGTAATCAATTTTCAAATAGGGAGTTCATGGAAGTGCTGCCAATCACCTAGAGAGCCCGCTTCGAATTATTTAATTTGCTTTCAGTCACAGTTCAGAATTGAAAGGAATTTATCCTCCAGAAATTGTTCAATGTCTCGAAACAATTGATGCATTTCCTCTTTAATCAGTAATAAATTTGGTGCAGACAATCTGTAATCATTCGTTTTATTCAGTCGATGAGACAAATTAATGAATGAATTGTTAATAGTGACAACAATTTACTGCGAATAATAATTGTACAAAACTGTAATTGGAAAACAATGTTTATGTTTATTGTCCTATATTTAATTATATGCGCTATAATAAAGATTCTTGACCCACGTATGAATTAATACACAATTCTCGGGAAATAGGTCACATTAACACATATATTTTTATTTTTACCCTCGTCTTTACGTACGTTTCGGTCTCACGACCATCATCAGAAGACTTATTAATACAAAAACCTGATTACTTAGAAATACTGTAATAACACAAAGCGTCCTTATCGCACAAATTTCGTTTAAATGCCAACGTCGCGAAACGAACGGAGACATGAAATCGGAACTATAACACAGCAATGTTGCAGCGTAAAAATTAAAAATCCACTATTAAGTAGAATCATCAATAAATACGAACACATTTCATAAATGTCTGCGAGAGACTAACATACAAAGAGTTCTATCCTCTTTGCTAACAGACGAGACCATCTCAAGTGTTCATTTAAGCGCCAGATGTCATAATTTATTAGGTGATAAAAGAAGGTCTCTGGCCTGTGAGAAATACTTTAGACAATTCTACCTAAAGTAAACTTTTACATTATAAGGACGTAAGTAGGAATTTGCAAGAATATTAATTAATTAAATTAGTATAAATATGACTTAGTGTTTGAACGTCACTCCTATGATTAACAGACTTGGAGTCACGTTTTATATGAATCATCTCCAGAATAGATCTTTTATAATAATTGGTTTCCTTAGTTAAAATATTAACATTCTTGTAATCAAATTGATGGTTATAATCAAAGCAATGTTTAGCAAGCGCGGTGGAATTTTCTAAGTTTTTGTTTCTTGTGCTATACTTATGGCCATACATTCTTTTTTGTAAATATTGTTTAGAGATACCAGTATAGGTCCCATCACAATCTAAACAATTTAATTTGTATACTGTGTGGGTTTGTTTATCTTTAGGAATTACAGGTTTTAGATTTGAGAAATATTTCCCAACACAGTTAGTAGGTTTATGCGCTACGTTTATATCATACTTTTTCAAACATTTCTTAATTTTCTCTGAGGTCTCCGGAATGTATGGTAAAGTTATATAATTGTCTGAATTACCTTTTACGTTATTTTTATATGACGCTCCATTATAAATTTTGTTTATTCTCTCTTTAATAATAGGATTGAAAAAAGTTTTTGGGTAGCCATTCAATTCCAGTGTATTACGAACAATTTTTAGATTTTTGGGACGGTCCTCTGGGTGGGACAATTTAACCGCGCGGTCTGTAAGACTGTTTATGACGCTTTTTTTATAACAAGTTGGTGCAACGGAATTGAAGTGAAGATAGCGTTGAGACCAAACTTCTTTAGTAAACCACGAAGTTTTTATTTCTCCATCTGCATCATGCCTAATATTCATATCTAAGAAATTTATGTTTTTGTTAACTTCTATTTCACAGGTAAATTGAAGTTTACAGTGGAAATTGTTAAATTTATTAATCACGTACTGAATTTTGTCATTGGGAACACACATAAGGCAATCATCTACATACCGTTTAAAAAATACGGGCCGAAAATCTAATGAACTTATAACCGATTCCTCCAGGCATTCCATAACGAGGTTAGCAATGGTAGCAGAAATAGGAGATCCCATTGCTGTGCCGAATATTTGTCCAAAATATTGTTCACCGTACTGAAAATAAGTGCATTCTAAACAAAACTTCACAGCATTTATAAATTCCGATTGATCTAGAGGTGTGTGGTTTTTAATCTCTGCCCAACGTTTTTTGATGCTATTCAATGCCAAATCGACTGGTATATTTGTAAATAAAGAAACAACGTCTAAGGAAATTAGTTGATGGTTTACGGGTACGGATTGATTTTTTATAAATTCATTAAAATGCCATGAGTCTTTCACATGAAATTCATTATTTCCTATTATATTATTGATCGATTTTGATAAAAATTTTGATAAATTGTAAGTAGGCGCTCCTATATTACTAATAATGGGTCTTAGAGGTATATCAATTTTATGTAGTTTTGGAAGCCCATAGATATAAGGTGCTAGCCCATTATGGCAAATTAATTTATTTTTCAATTCAATAGGGATTATCTTATTTTTGTGCCAATTATTTATCAATTTATTCATGTTATTTTGTATTGATAAAGTAGGATCAGATTTTAATTTTTTATAAGTTGTTTCATCATTTAAAAGGTTTTCTATTTTCTTTTCATAGTCATTTCTATGCATTATGACGGTTTTATTACATTTATCCGCGTTCAAAACTAAAATTTCAGGGTTAGCATTTAAGAACTCTTTTGTTATTTTTGTATGATAGTTAAGACGATTCTTTGCAGTACCTACTTCTGCTTTCTGTTTGTTCTTCTTGTTTGTCAAGATGTTACAAATTTTGTTTCTAATTTCATTCTTTTCTTCTAAATTTTTATTCCTGATTCCACATTCTAAATTTGCAATTATATTGTCGATAGGCAGTTTTTTGTTATCAGGCAATGCAAATTTCGGACCTAAGCTTAACGTATGCTGCACCTCATCCGGAATTTTTGTTTCGGTTAGATTTTTCAACCATTGTTCATTGATATTTTGTTTTTCATAAGCTACGCCTTTCATTAGATTATTTATCTTTTTAGATTGTATGGCTTTTATTTTGTTGAAATTTTTTTCGAAATTATTTTGTTGATTTTGAAAAAATTGCGAGATAAAGTTGCTATCAAAGTTTAAATAACAGGATTGTTTAAACAATCCTGTTATTTAAACTTTGATAGCAACTTTATCTCGCAATTTTTTCAAAATCAACAAAATAATTTCGAAAAAAATTTCAACAAAATAAAAGCCATACAATCTAAAAAGATAAATAATCTAATGAAAGGCGTAGCTTATGAAAAACAAAATATCAATGAACAATGGTTGAAAAATCTAACCGAAACAAAAATTCCGGATGAGGTGCAGCATACGTTAAGCTTAGGTCCGAAATTTGCATTGCCTGATAACAAAAAACTGCCTATCGACAATATAATTGCAAATTTAGAATGTGGAATCAGGAATAAAAATTTAGAAGAAAAGAATGAAATTAGAAACAAAATTTGTAACATCTTGACAAACAAGAAGAACAAACAGAAAGCAGAAGTAGGTACTGCAAAGAATCGTCTTAACTATCATACAAAAATAACAAAAGAGTTCTTAAATGCTAACCCTGAAATTTTAGTTTTGAACGCGGATAAATGTAATAAAACCGTCATAATGCATAGAAATGACTATGAAAAGAAAATAGAAAACCTTTTAAATGATGAAACAACTTATAAAAAATTAAAATCTGATCCTACTTTATCAATACAAAATAACATGAATAAATTGATAAATAATTGGCACAAAAATAAGATAATCCCTATTGAATTGAAAAATAAATTAATTTGCCATAATGGGCTAGCACCTTATATCTATGGGCTTCCAAAACTACATAAAATTGATATACCTCTAAGACCCATTATTAGTAATATAGGAGCGCCTACTTACAATTTATCAAAATTTTTATCAAAATCGATCAATAATATAATAGGAAATAATGAATTTCATGTGAAAGACTCATGGCATTTTAATGAATTTATAAAAAATCAATCCGTACCCGTAAACCATCAACTAATTTCCTTAGACGTTGTTTCTTTATTTACAAATATACCAGTCGATTTGGCATTGAATAGCATCAAAAAACGTTGGGCAGAGATTAAAAACCACACACCTCTAGATCAATCGGAATTTATAAATGCTGTGAAGTTTTGTTTAGAATGCACTTATTTTCAGTACGGTGAACAATATTTTGGACAAATATTCGGCACAGCAATGGGATCTCCTATTTCTGCTACCATTGCTAACCTCGTTATGGAATGCCTGGAGGAATCGGTTATAAGTTCATTAGATTTTCGGCCCGTATTTTTTAAACGGTATGTAGATGATTGCCTTATGTGTGTTCCCAATGACAAAATTCAGTACGTGATTAATAAATTTAACAATTTCCACTGTAAACTTCAATTTACCTGTGAAATAGAAGTTAACAAAAACATAAATTTCTTAGATATGAATATTAGGCATGATGCAGATGGAGAAATAAAAACTTCGTGGTTTACTAAAGAAGTTTGGTCTCAACGCTATCTTCACTTCAATTCCGTTGCACCAACTTGTTATAAAAAAAGCGTCATAAACAGTCTTACAGACCGCGCGGTTAAATTGTCCCACCCAGAGGACCGTCCCAAAAATCTAAAAATTGTTCGTAATACACTGGAATTGAATGGCTACCCAAAAACTTTTTTCAATCCTATTATTAAAGAGAGAATAAACAAAATTTATAATGGAGCGTCATATAAAAATAACGTAAAAGGTAATTCAGACAATTATATAACTTTACCATACATTCCGGAGACCTCAGAGAAAATTAAGAAATGTTTGAAAAAGTATGATATAAACGTAGCGCATAAACCTACTAACTGTGTTGGGAAATATTTCTCAAATCTAAAACCTGTAATTCCTAAAGATAAACAAACCCACACAGTATACAAATTAAATTGTTTAGATTGTGATGGGACCTATACTGGTATCTCTAAACAATATTTACAAAAAAGAATGTATGGCCATAAGTATAGCACAAGAAACAAAAACTTAGAAAATTCCACCGCGCTTGCTAAACATTGCTTTGATTATAACCATCAATTTGATTACAAGAATGTTAATATTTTAACTAAGGAAACCAATTATTATAAAAGATCTATTCTGGAGATGATTCATATAAAACGTGACTCCAAGTCTGTTAATCATAGGAGTGACGTTCAAACACTAAGTCATATTTATACTAATTTAATTAATTAATATTCTTGCAAATTCCTACTTACGTCCTTATAATGTAAAAGTTTACTTTAGGTAGAATTGTCTAAAGTATTTCTCACAGGCCAGAGACCTTCTTTTATCACCTAATAAATTATGACATCTGGCGCTTAAATGAACACTTGAGATGGTCTCGTCTGTTAGCAAAGAGGATAGAACTCTTTGTATGTTAGTCTCTCGCAGACATTTATGAAATGTGTTCGTATTTATTGATGATTCTACTTAATAGTGGATTTTTAATTTTTACGCTGCAACATTGCTGTGTTATAGTTCCGATTTCATGTCTCCGTTCGTTTCGCGACGTTGGCATTTAAACGAAATTTGTGCGATAAGGACGCTTTGTGTTATTACAGTATTTCTAAGTAATCAGGTTTTTGTATTAATAAGTCTTCTGATGATGGTCGTGAGACCGAAACGTACGTAAAGACGAGGGTAAAAATAAAAATATATGTGTTAATGTGACCTATTTCCCGAGAATTGTGTATAAATTATATGCGCTTCCATCATACACATTCAATATGAATGAGCTGCTTAAACAAACGCACGATTTCTACGCCGCTAACGAGTACAGGCATTATGAAAAATGATGTACAGACAGCATAATAACCATTGTATAAACTGAGTGATAGTTTTTTTCATCATAATGAAATAACGTTTTAGACTACTGGAATTTAAATGTATGTTAAATTATAGGGTCCGTGCTGTAATGTGGAAAATTACAATTCAATCAATAAACGATTCGAATATATATTAATTCATAGCTCACGTTGTAGGCAGTGAACTCAATATTCAGTACTTAACACAATTTGATTAATGGCTGGTGTGGTCAATGAATGTTGTTTTGTTAACGAATGATGTGATTAAAATATATCATCTATTATACAAACAAAACAAATAGTTATGGCATAATGGATAACTTTTTAAACATGTTGAAAATATGAAAAATCTTGGCTTCCGGATCAAAATAGCATGACTTGATGCCGACGTTTCGCCAATCATCACAGGTGGCATCTTCAGGGCAGGCTTGAGGCTTGAACTGGAACTGATTCTACTGGTTTCTGTAGCCGTATTTATTGTAGGAAAAATCCTTCACGCTACACAGTTCACTGCCTTTATTCCGGTGGTTAACTCCGGTACCTGACCCTGCCGTTGTGTGATCATGTGCGAAGTAGAATTTTTGAGAATGGGTTTTCAAATGTTGGGAAGGTTATATCTTGAGTCACGGTTTAGATTATTTGGATGTTTTAAGATTTCTATAACTTCAAGGATTTTCCGCTGATAGAAGTTTGGGGCTCGGACTAGGATTTTATTATTTTCGAAAAGGATTTGATGATCAGTGTCAAACTTGTGTTACGCAAGTGCAGGTCTACTGGTGTCACGAAGCCTTGTACAGCGCTCATGTTCTTTCAAACGAGTAGCTACTGTACGACCTGTTTCACCAATGTAGACTTTACCGCAAGAACAGGGAATGCTATAAACCTTCTACGTAAAGAGGAGGGAGGGGATCTTTGATAGGTTTGAAACAGTGTAATAATTTTGGAAGTGTGGAAAACCGAGTAGAAATATTATGTTTTTTAAAGATTTTGGAAATTCGATCTGTTATATTTTCAATATACGGAAGATAGGCAGTGGATAAAGCAGGCGGTGGGGTTTGTGACTCAGGTTAATTTGAAATTTTAGACGAAGTGTATTTCTTTATGGCTTTTTG
Source organism: Endomychus coccineus (assembly GCA_958510875.1). Taxonomy (NCBI): domain Eukaryota; kingdom Metazoa; phylum Arthropoda; class Insecta; order Coleoptera; family Endomychidae; genus Endomychus; species Endomychus coccineus. The sequence goes on along the minus strand of OY294070.1, from coordinate 111,116,889 downwards.
GATGTTGTAATGGGAGAAATTGTTGGATGATAAGACAGATGAAAGATGTTTTAATTCTGATTTTGAGGATTGAGATTGAGATAAGTTGACAGCTCTGTGGACCAAAGAGTTTATGACAGATTGTTTTTGGGCAGGGTGGTGGTGGTGGGAAAGACCATTGATGTATCTATCGGTGTGAGTGGGTTTTCGATACACAGAATGTCCTAAAGTACTGGTCAGTCTGTCAACTAACTAATACATCTAGGAACGGGGATGAACCTTGCGATTTCACTTCCATGGTGAAAAGGATATTGAGATGTAATGAATTGAGGAAGGGGACGAGATTTTCACGACCATGTTGCCAAATAACAAAAGTGCCGTCGACATATCTAAACCAACATTCCGGCTTGAGAACAGATGAGTCAATAGCATATTGCTCAAACGTTTCCATGAAGATATTAACTATGACCGGAGAGAGTGGGGAACCCATGGCAGCTCCTGAGAACTGCTCGTAAAACTTGCTATCATACAGAAAATATGTGGAGGATAGACAAAAATCAATTGACGGTAGTAAGTCCATCAGTTCCAGTTCAAGCCTCAAGTCTGCCCTGAAGATGCCACCTGTAATGGTTGGCGAAACGTCGGCATCAAGTCGTGCTATTGTTATGCGGAATCTATCCGGAAGCCAAAATTTTTCAAAATTAGCTGTCCGCGGAAGTTTACTATTCAAGATATGTTGAAAATATTCATCTCATCATCAAACTACTTCAACCATCTATTCAGATTGAGTCAAATAGCAAATAGGTGTATCGCCAGTTGATTCTTCAGTGATAGTCTAGGCCATAAGCTGTAAAGGTAATTTGTGATACGATAACGATATGCCCTGGGCTACCCTTCACCCCCAGAACGTCAAAATTGGCCCATTCCTACCATTCCAATATAAGACGTCAAATGATTTATTCAAAAATTTAAATTAAGCTCTGAAAATGGTATCTAGAAAGTTTTTTGGGTCGCTGATCATGAATTCGAGATAGGTTACCCGGAAAACTCAACCGAAGACCAGAAAATCGGGAAAATTTGACTATTTTCCACCTATTTTTCAAACTTTTCATTTTCGACTCCAAAAATGGCTTCTAGGAGGTTTTATGAGCCGGTGATCACGAATCAGAGGTCGGTTACCCGGAAAACTCAACCGGAAACCTGAAAATAATAATAATTATCCTGTCATAGATTAACTTTAACAAAAACAAATCGTTAATATGTATGCATTCGTTTTTTTAAATGTCTACTCAAAGATCTACATGAATTGATTAACTCAAAAAAACGATTCAAGAGTGAAGTGTTTAACTACGAGGGCAAGGTGGAAATTTCCTGGAAATGAAAACAGATGGCGCAACAATCGAAAATTCCATATGACATTTGTGATTTATCATCTTTAACTAGAACGCATTAGAAGTTTCAGACTGATATGTCATGCAGTTCTGTTTTGACACCCATCGAAAGCAAGCAACCATGATTTTTGGAAAAAAGTGAATTTCGCGTCTTAATTAAACATTATTTCTGGAAATGCTAGAATATTAGAAATCTACTTCAAATTATTAATTCCGAAGACTGAGCTTAGAAAAGAAAATGTTAAGAGTTACTTTATTCTTATTGAAAATTTGTTTGTTTTGCGATCGAATGCAGGTAAACTTCCCTATAACTGAAGTAATTCAATTTGAAGTGATAATCACGTTGAATTTCGGCCTGCTAGTAATATATCACCAGACGTAATATTGGGTTAAATCCGGTTCAATCCCATATTTATTGCAAATATGGCGTGAATGGTCAGCATAAACCTTTTAAGATGAGGAAATTTGTACGTAAATTACCCATTCTTGTTTTATTTGGGAACGAACAGGAGGGGACAAACATTGTGCATAGCATTCCAATACCATCGCCAAACGGGCAGTAACGTAGTGGGGGAGAGAAGGTCGCAGGGCTATGCATACGAATTGGCTGTAATACGTGTTTATATTTCCAATATTACCACACTGTCTTACTTAACTGAGAACGTCCGAACTTATTGGATATATTGCATGGATCTGTAAAACTTCACCCTTATTAGAAAGCACACTCCGCCGTAATTACAAACATCATTGTTATTTCACGTATGTATAGACATGAACGAATATACCCTTGATAACGTGATATAATCACCTAGGTTTTTCCGTTGGTCCAACAAAGCAAAAATAATGAACAAAGAAAATGAGTCGCAATTTTTCATGCCATATGTTTTTTTCAAACTATCGATGAGTCTATCAAAATTTCACACCCTCTATCAAAGTCGAAATTCGGGTTGACCTGTGTTATATTTCCAAGTCATAAGACGTATTCAGCGAAAATTTTATGATATACGTCAAGTGAGGAGGTTAGTATAATTGAATATTTTCGTTTGCTTGAGTGGTATTCGTTGCGATTGTATAATGCATAGAACGATGATAATAAATTATCATACTTATAATTCATTTTGTATCAATACTGAACGAACTATTGTAAGTAATATTTCAAACATTGTTCTGTCGAGGAGCTTGAGCTACCTATACGAGATGTTTCAGAAAGACCTCCCGTAAATGCAGATGAGGATAGATGGTCCTATCTTTTTCCGCTTCGGAGATACAAGGCGTTCAATGTAATTTTTTTTCAACGAATTTTTGCTGTAGCTCCTGTGCAGTCACATATATTCCGTTGGAATCTGATACTTGGGGGTCTCAGAAGAAGCCAAATAAGATGATATAGTTAGTTTCAGATTATGGGGTAGAGGGCGATAGGTGCGCGACCTTTTGGCGATTCTTTAAGCCTTAACTTTTTTGAAAATAATTTTTTTTTCTTCGCACATCTTTCTGGTTAACAATTTCATTTCAAACAAATAATGTACTCTTGTTGAGAGTCTCAAAATCTCACTGTTTTCGAGAAAAACGCGTTTAAATGAACATGCGCGATTTCGGTAGTAAGTAAATTTGATAATGAGCTTTTGTTATGTTCATTTAAACGCGTTTCTCCGGAAATTATCGCATTGAGGTATATTTTTGTTAACATCATTAGAAAGGTTAGACAATTTTACATCATTTTGGTTCAAATCTCATTGGCATACGGACCTTGATAAGAGTGGGGGAAGCTATTGAAAGTGTAATAATTTAAATCGATGTAGTTTCTAAACACCTCATTGGATTTTAGTAAACTTCAGTTTGTATAGAAGAGAAGGTATGTACTTTCAATTGTCGTATCTATGGGTACACGATAGTTCCTAATAAAATTACTAGAGGGCGTAATTTGTAATGATAGCGGTTTTATTGATTTTATCCCAAAAACTTAAATCATACGGTATATCTATGACATGGTAATCGGAAATTAGATAAAATTTGCAAAAAAACTGAAAACCGTAGATCGATATCTTTTTTGTTTTGAAGTTCGAGAAAAACGCGTTTAAATGAACATATGCGATTTCGGTAGTAAGTGAATTTTTTAATAAGTTTTTGTTATGTTCATTTAAACGCGTTTTTCTCGAAAACGGTGAGATTTTGAGACCCTCAATAAGAATACATTATTTGTTTTGAATAAAATTATGAACCAGAAAAATGTGCAAAGAAAACAAAAAAATTGTTCTCAAAAAAGTTAAGGCTTAAAGAATCGCCGGAAAGTTGCGCAACCAGCGCCGTCTACCGTATAATCTGAAACTAACTAATTCGTCTCACTCGGCGCCCTCTGAAACCCCCGAATACCAAATTTCAACGAAATATCTGTAACTGCACAGGAGCTACATCAAAATTTCGAAAAAAAAAATTAAATTTAATCTCCGAAACGAAAAAAGATGGGACCGTAGTTGATATGAAAAATCTTATTGTTTTCGTGAAATCTACCGTCCCCTGCATTTACGCGAGGTCTTTCTGAAACATCCTGTATTGCTAGTGCACGGCAGGGTTCTTTTTCTCATTTTATCAGCGATGTTAGGATGATGTTCGTTGCTCAGCTTCAGGTATGTACGATTTGATAATGAACATGTATTTTTCGATAATGAACTGTAAAGTTCGAAATCGCAATCAACTTTCTTCTAAATAAAGTGATATTTAACACTAAGTAAAATTTCTTGTTTTATCTGTAAAAATGGAATATCACAAAGTAACGGACAGCTCCATTCAAAATCTGAATAATACTTTCACATATCGACTCAGGACTGGACCGGAAATCAGCTTCTAGCCCGATCGATCGCCAAATGGCTTCCTTATCCTAAATTGGAGACGTAAGATTGCAACTTTCTGGTTCTCCTATGAATCGGGTAAAATTTGCAATTGAGAATTCAGCATTTTTCAAGCAATATCTATGATATCCGAACAAATGAAATTGGCAGGATTTCTTTGTGGATATATGCGGATATTATTATGAAATTCAGATTACGTCATTAAATTCGAACGTGTAAAATTTAAAAAACAGTCCGATTACACAGTTGACTTTTCAAATAATTGAGTATACTGTGTGGAAAATCTTATAGAATGGTATCATACATTTTTATTATAAGAATGACGCATTTAGTTATTAATCGCTTGTGAAATTTGATTGCTTTGGTAATTTCACGGCAACAAAATTTGGCTTTGTTAAATTCAATTGTTATTTAATTTCCCTGGCTTATCAGTATTATACGATATGTATAATGAATATTCTCAATTAGTTCTGCTTATTACCCCTTCCTCTTTTGTAATTCATAACTAGTGATTGGATTATATGGACTAAACATTGTTAAAAGTATGCATGCCATATGCACAGAAAAAATAATATAATTTGCTGTTAAAATATGCATTATGCAATTTCAAAAAACATGTAACAACATGTATTTAATCTTGTGATACTCTGTTCTGAGGGGTTGAAAATAAAAACATCGTAGCATTGAATCGATTCTAAATTTTTACAGTAAATTGGAGTCAATTTAAAACTGCTTTCACCCAAATTTCAATAAAACCGTTCAACAACAACAACGAAAACAATTATCGAAGTAAACTTAAACTCACCTTGTATTAACAATACATACAGGGTATAAATAAATAATTGCGAAAAAATTCAGGGGGTGATTCCTTGTTGAAAAATGAGGTGGGTCTCTCGTATAAAAAAATCATTTGACCCCCTCATGTTAAGATACAGCCCTTTAAATGGGGCGCCAAAAAAGGAGTATTTTATTTTTATCTTCTAAATCCAAAAAGTTACTAGATTAAAATTAAGCACACATTATTTGCTATCAAGAAGGCATCCAATAACTGAGTTGCTGGTTTTCACTTAAATTTTTCTCTTATGTGTATATTGCCAATTAAGAATATTATTATTATTTTAGGTAGCTTGTTTCATTCTGAACAAAAAAGGTCTCTTGTAATTTTTTCGAAAAATTGAAGATTTCTGAGAAAACAAAATTTACTTACAAGTACATGGCACGATTCTCATAGTCTGAAATTTTAATTAAACTTTGATTTACCTAGTAGGCGGCTGACATGTTGACATATTTTGTTAAGACAACTAAATTATTTTTAGTATTTGCAATGATAAGTCAAAATCATTGTTAATTGTCTTACACTGTTATCATTTTGAAGCCCTTTTGTAGAGAATTTCAGTAAAATGGAAGTGTACACAAATGCAGAATTGACAGATATGAATTTCGTTTACGGGCTATCTAATGGAAATTCCTTAGAAGCGTCAAGAAGATATTCAGAAATATATCCCCATCGCGTCGCTCCTCATCACAGTCTATTTGCATGGCTTCATCAACGACTACGAGAAAATGGTACCTTCAAAACGATGAAACATGATTGTGGCCGCCAACGCGAAGTTAGAACACCAGCATTAGAGGAAGCAGTACTTAATTTAGTCGACGAGCAACCTGACATTAGTACCACGAAAATTGGTTTGCTGTTACATGTTAACCATATGACGGTATATGTCATCTTAAAGGAACAGCTCTTATATCCTTATCACATACAAGTCCAGGCTCTATTACCGCGGGATTTTCCGAATCGTCTAGTATTTTCCACTTGGATGCTGGAAGTGATTAGACAAAACTGTGCATTTCTGAAGAAGGTCTTATTTACAGATGAGGCTAAGTTTTCTAGAGAGGCGATTATTAATTATCATAATAACCACATATGGGCCGAAGAAAACCCTCACGCTATAATAGAAGCTCACCACCAAGAACAATTTTCTTTAAATGTGTGGTTAAGGCATATTGGGAATCGGTTAGTTGGCCCACATTTTCTGCTGCCTACATTAGATGGGAATTCATACAGTTTATTTCTGAGAGAAGACTTGCCACTATTACTTGATGATATTCCTTTACGTGAGAGAATGGAAATGTGGTTTATGCACGATGGGGCCCCTGCCCATTTTAGTGTAAGAGTACGTGAGGTTTTGAATGAAGTCTATCCAAATCGCTGGATAGGTCGAGGTGGGCCTCAGTTTTGACCACCTCGATCCCCGGACTTAAATCCTTTGAATTTTTCTATTAGGGGGCATTCAAAAACTTTGATATACAAGACTCCTGTTCGAAACCTGGAAGATCTACGAAACCGCATAATTGTTTCATGTAGGGTTATTCAAGATACCCCATAAATGTTCCACCGGATAAGAGGATCAATGCGTCGCCGTCTAGACTCGTGTGTGATGGCTGACGGGGGTCATTTCGAACATCTCATATGATCTCTATTAGTTTTTAATTCAAGAATAATATTTAATTTTTACATTATTTTAAGTGCAGTTTGAGTTCCATTAAATAGCATATCTGTCAATTCTGCATTTATGTACACTTCCATTTTACTGAAATTCTTTACAAAAGGGTCTCAAAATGATAACAGTGTAAGACAATTAACAATGATTTTAACTTATTATTGCAAATACTAAAAATAATTTAGTTGTCTTAACAAAATATGTCAACATGACAGCCGCCTACTAGGTAAATCAAAGTTTAATTAAAATTTCACACTATGAGAATCGTGTCATGTACTTGTAAGTAAATTATTTTCTTTCTCAGAAATCTTCAATTTTTCGAAAAGATTACAAGAGACCTTTCTTCTTCAGAATGAAACAAGCTACCTAAAATAATTGGCAATATACACATAAGACAAAAAGTTAAGTGAAAAACAAGTTTTAGGGGTGGTTATTTCTACCCCTTACAAACATAGTGGAAAACCAGCAACTCAGTTATTGGATGCCTTCTTAATAGCAAATAATGTGTGCTCAATTTTATTTTTGTAACTTTTTGGATTTAGAAAATAAAAATAAAAAACTACTTTTTTGGCGACCCATTTAAAGGGCTGTATCTTAACATGAGGGGGTCAAATGATTTTTTTTATATGAAAGACCCACCTTATTTTTCAACAGGGAATCATCCCCTGCATTTTTTCGCAGTTATTAATTTACACCCTGTATATTATGTCGGCGTTGTGATCTAAGCGGTAGGATAATCGACTGTTACGCAACTCGGGTTCAATTCCCACAAACGGAAAATTGTTTTTTTATAGTTTCTTAAAAACATTATTAACTTGTGTAAATATAATGAACTAAATACTATGTTTCATTGTCATCACACAAATGCGAAGAGTAACGTTTCCACGCACACTATTTATGTATTCTCCAAGCGGAAACACATTTCTAGTTTATTTGTGAAATTATCTGTTCTAACAAGCATTTCACGTAATTTCAATGTCGTTTCTGTATTCTATTTTCGGAATCGGAATCGAAATGTAGAACTGTAGACGATTTAAGTTAATTTAAAACTGCCTTCACCCAAATTTCAAAACAATCGTTGTACAACAACAACAACAAAAACAATTAAGTCAAGAGAGCCGGAAGAAACGGAAAATTTGTTTTTGTACATTTTCTTGAATAAAAACATTTAATCTGAATAGTATGTAGTTGTGTAAAGATAATGAAATGCAAAGAGTATCTTATAGAATGTGAAACAATTATACCAAAATCATTGACCAAATCAAATGATTTGCCAAAAGTAACTTTGTTATGGACACTATTTATCTATTCTCTAAATACATTATGTACCAAATTTGAATAAAATATCAATAAATAACATCTTTCTAAATCATTTCCAATATATTTTCTCTTCCTACATCATATATTTCACCCGCAGAAGTGTCCGAAGAAAAAACTGGTGGTAACAGAAGTGGGGGTAGAATTTTAATTTAACTTCCAACTCATCTTCAAGGAATACAATCCTACAAAATGAGATCATTCCAATATACCTATACGTTATTCGTAGAATAATACAAAAAAACATATTCTGGATTAATAGCATTATATTTTATGTATCCATTGACGTTTCAATATGTCTGCAAGATACGGAGGACAAAAATCCCCAGAGACACTGCATCCATTAGAGATAATCCATATAATAAAAGCATTGATGCAAATATTACTATATTCACTGTTCTTATCGTACCTTTGATGAATAATACAAGTTCTAATCATACAGGGTGGTTAAATTTCGATGTTTTAATAGGGAATCTCGATAAGTATAAGGGATACCAAAATATGAACCCCCATCCTCGATCTCTTTTTTGGGGAAAATGACAATGGTGAAATTAAAAATGGTTCCTCTTCCTTTGTTTTCGAGTTATTTGAGAAAATCGATTTTTCGGGTTTTCTTTTTTAGGTATATCTAAGTTATTTATAGAATTAAACAAATAATTTGATCATTCTCCGAGTACACAAAAACAAACAAAATACAACTTTGTCATAACTCGAATTTATTTTGGAAAATCTGACTACGCCACAGAATTAATTTAGAAATATTTTTTTTTCGATTACATAAGTACCTACTGAGACCCGAAAAACGAAACATACACGAAGAGCAAATTTTAGGTGGAGGGTTGAAACTTCTCGCTGAATGAGGTTATCCTTTACGAAGGTTTGATAAAAAATGTTTGTTCAATCGGGAAGGAATGAAAGGTAAAAGATTCGCAGATAATAAACCAGGATACGTATGATAAACATTTCATGAAGAGAAAACAACCAAATTACGGAAAGATTATTATCGGAGAATATTAAAAGTGCTCGAGCTGGTGTTATGTAGAGACAATAAATAAATATTTTGGCGAACTTGAAGATATGATCAGACAAATTTTACAGATGATCCGTAGGCTACCAGAGTTGTAATGGAACGAGGTGTTTAACATACAGACAGAATAATCGACACATCTAAAACAAGCACAAGCAGCCAAAGCTGATCGAATTGTTCTACTCTCTTACATTATGTATAAGGCCTTATATCTCTACCCTTCCTGGACGAAGGAACACACAGTATATAACAAATTCCACTGACATATGCCAGCTTCTAGATGTGGCTTTTTTGAGACCTCTAAAAATAGCATGGTGTAGGGTTCTAGATGGATGGAAAAAAAATAACAGGCGTGGTTTAGAAAAGTGTACTCCCAGCTTTATTGAAGGAAGCTTTTGAAATTGTGGGTATTAACCAGTCAAAAAATGTGGTTTCTGGATTTGCTGCTTTTGGTATATTCCCTTTGAATAGGGGAAGGTTCTCAAGCATCTACCCACATCAATGAACCCGAAGTTGCTATCAGAAGAGGAGTAATACTTTAGTGCAACTTTTGATTCAAACTAGAATGAGAGAGGGAAACCAAACCAAAAGAACCAAGCGGCAAGAAATTGACTCTAACCAGGAAAATACATTGTTGGTAATGATTTATCCAAACAGAACGGACCAATGGAATCCCGACCAGGGAATTCTCGAGAAGATGAAATGGATGAAGATGTGATAGAGAAAGATTATGTCGAAGATGATGTAATTATTCCAGATGAAACTAATAGGGCTTCAGACGTTGTGGGGAGGGAGGTCGATCAGTAGAATAATTTTTTTGGTGAAAAGAAGTACTAATATTTAATTTTTTCAATTGAATGCAGATAATGCGCAAAACATCAAAGATCTTCGATTGATTTTTGCATGTTTTCAATCATTGATTCACTAGTTCAACACTAGGAAGAACATCAACAGTATATAAGAGATTGTCCTCAGCTGGAGATAAATCAGAATTCATTAAATTGCCTTTTCGCTTATACATTTTCAACCCTTAACCAAATTGAATGATTCGCGAAGATTAACTTTTCCTCGCACACAATTTATCTATTCTCCAAGCGGCAACACATTTCTAGTTTATTTTTTAAATTATCATGTTTTAACAAGCGTATCACGTAATTTTAATGTTGTTCCGTATTCTATTTTCAGAATCGAACTGTAAAATTGTAATTCGATTTCAAAATCTTTATAGCAAAGCGTAAAATTAAGTACCTATACTCTATTTTTAGCCGGCAATTGAATGAGAGGAATATGAATCTCATCGCTAATAAAAATTAACTTTTCAAAAATTGGAGTAATAAAACTCGGAAGAAAGCAACATCAGAATTACCGGCTTGCATAAATGCTACATGGCTTTTCCATTTAGCCGCAAGTTACGATGATAGCAAATGAGACATGCAAAGGAAATGGTGGTATTCAGTATATGCATTAAACTCAATGTATTCTGAACAATTTAGAAGTGACCGCGGTATAATCTAATGACATGACGACGTAGTTCTTTTAGTTGAAATAAATATAGCTTGAATCGGATCTGTTGAAAAAAAAATTAATTCAATCCTTTAATTCAATTGTTTTCATTTTTTGTAAGTCGGGAAGTAGAGTTATCTTATTGATCTCCAATAATTCCAAGATTAAGGTGGGCATTTTCGTTTCTGCTACCTTTTTCCCACATCAAATTAATTTCACTGTATATTCGTCAGGCTGTATGTTTCTTAAGGGGCTAGTAAAAACTGTATCTCATCATTTTCTATGGTTCATACCTCTTGGTCTATTGGTCCATCCGTCGTTGTCAATATCTCAACGTTGCTCCAACTCTAGGAAACAGTTCTCATAATCCTTCTTGGTGATCTTATCCAAAGCCTGTGTCCGATTTGTTTCGATTCAATCTTCTCAATCATTTGGAAATACCCCCTTATACTGATTTCAGATTAGGGAACATGAACATGTCAGGTGGTGCTGAGTCGGGGAGTCAAACTCTTTTTCTAATTGTTTCAGTTTAATCTTTATTTTCTTTTTTTTTATACTTTGACTACACTATAGGGAAACCTATAATGCTCGAACAACATCGTGTGAGCCAGCGGTTGACTGTTGGGAGAGAATATAGGAATTCGTATTTTTCTTGAAGGTTTGGAGGTTATAGGCATAGGGAAAGACCTCACTAGGTAAAGAGCTCTACAACTTTGCTGTTGATAGAAAAATGAAGTCTGGTAGGAAGAAGTTCAGCAGGTCTCGAGCTTGACTAGTTTGAGCTCGTCCAGTTCGCCTATCTGGAATCTGCAGCTACTGGAATGTGAAGAAGCTCTTGGCACTGAATAGTTTTTGTGGAGTGGTTTCCGCAATGGACTTCACATGATCGTCCCATGAGAGGGTGCTGTTGGTGATAATCTATTAATTGCTTCAACCTGTCTCCGTCTCGCTCCTCTAGCTTCATTAGATGATATCGGGGCTCTAGATCTAGAGCGAAAGCGGTATGAAGTCATCTGTAAAGCTTTGAACGGTACAGCTGGTCACTTCCAGCAGATCGTTTATATGGAGCAGAAATAAAGTTGGTACCAAGACGTATCCCTGTAGAACACCAGAGTCGATAGCCATTTTATCGGAGGATAACGACCACATGGAGTGAGGTATCTGAGAGAGAAAAAACTCGATAGTAAGCGGCAAAATTGAGGCGGAAAACTATATGATAGAAGTTTCCCAAGAAGACTTTGATGCCGGACTCTGTCAAATGATTTGGATATTCATTGCTACAGCTAAAGATTCGTCATGTTATTCAATAGATTTTTGCCACACATGTGTAGGCAAGCAGGCCTCCTGTTGATCTCTGCTGATGAAAGCCATATAGTCGGTCATGCACGAATTTGAAGCTCTCTAGGTATTGAATGAGCTCGATGTTCATTGCTTTCTCCATCACTTTAGAGATCACAGATGATAGTGAAATAGGTCTATAATTATTAGGTAGGTTCTTATTTTTTTTTTTTGGAATTGGTTGTCTTCCAGGAGGAAGGAAACACACCAAGTTTGTATGAAAACATAACCTGCAGAAAACTGGTGTTAATTTGGGCACACATTCCTTGAAACTTGACATTTTGGTATTGAGATCAAGCAGAATGCGCCTAATTATGCGCTGACGAATCCAAAGTGGAATTTGCTGTAAATATTCCAGCAAAAAGGTTGGCTTTTACTTGTGGTGTAGTAGACAGTGTGTCATCAATTTTTGTTAGGGGAGGGAATGACCTGGAAGGGACATCTTTACCAATTGCTTTGGCGAAAGTCCAAAATGAACGGTCGCCATTCGGGCGGTCGATAAGCTTAGATCTTATTTTGGCATTATAATCCTCTTTCGAAGCGTTTATTGTTTGATTACACAAATTTCTGACTTCAACATATTTTGTTCTGGTCTCCAGACATGCGTTACCACGCCAACGGCGGTGTGCTGTTTGTTCTGAACCGACGGCCCTAGAACAGATTTTATTGAACCATCGTTCACCAGATGACGGTGATTTGTTGGTATGGGGTTTATAAGTTTCAATTCCTAGCTTGATAATATCCGAGATCTCTGTGGCACATTGCGTTGGGTCATCAGAGATTCAAAACATACACTTCAACCAAGGAAACTGAGAGAAAAACATGCGAAGACCATCTCCGCCGGCTGAGTTGTGATGCCAAACTGTGCATGAAGGTGTTGGATTGGTTCGTGGAGTGATATAGGGATAGGTCGTAGTGATGAGTGAATGGTCAGAATTTGTCAATGGTGCACGGTCCTTTACTTCATAGCGATCTGGATTGTCAGTGAGGAATAAGTCAAGTGTATTGGCATAATGATAGTTGTTATCAGGAATCTGTGTTGATTCATTAATTAACTGCTCGAGACCATATGTAATGGAGAGGGCCTCAACCTGTTGCCCTGCGTCATCCATCTTGTTTGAGAACTTGAACCACGCTGAGTTGTGAACGTTGAAATCACCCCTGATGATAATTTCAGCTGCTGGATAATTCTGCTGAATGAGGTCGAGTTTGAGAGGAAGAAATTCCAAGAGTTAACTATGAGCTGGCTCATTTGGTGATAAATAAAGACAACAGAGAAATTTTGTCTGCTTGTGATTATCAACCTTGAATCATTGTCGAAGTTTTCTCCTCCTAGATTCTCCTCTAGGGGGCATGAGCGATCATTTCTGGAATAGACAGATATCTCCTTCGGATCTGAAACTAGTGTGGAGCTCATAACCAGAGCAGAGTATGTAGGTCATGTTGGTGGAGGGATTGACCTGCGTCTCAGTTAAGGCCTGTTTGTCTGTCTGCAGGTGGTAATGAACATTGTTTTTGCTAAGACCTCGGGTGTTACAGTGGTCTATGTTCAATTTTATATTTTTCAATGTTGAACCCCTTCGAGCACCCTTCGTCCGGAAACCCGAATGGAGAGGTACTTTCCTTCCAGAGTATTCATTTCTAGGAGGCTTAATCATTAGTATTTTCAGAAATACGTCTGAAAACGTCTTCAGCTGCAATATTCTCTCGGACTCCTGGCCGACGTCACTTATTGCGTAACAAAGGGAGAATTAATGAGCGGCTTAATATGTTCATATTCCGTTCCATAAAAAGTTATAACTCATTTCGATTGCGGCCAACACTTTTAGTACGGAAATATTTTATTTTAATCCTAGGTATTAACGTGAATGTTTCCATTTAAAAAATAGGAGGTGATAACGAAGCGTTGCAATTCATTCCTTGAGGCTATTAAATTTCATGACTTCACTCCCCTTCGATACTTGCATAAATTAACTAACTTTAATCATATTTTATTTATACCTATAGTAAGGTAAACCGGAGAACGTGGTTGTTTGAGGTCAACGATGCCACCAATCACTTCAAATTAAAATTAGTCCAGTTTCTTGATGAAAATTTGCTGAATGGCAAGACGCGCATCGCTTATTTCTCCATTTAGTCAAGGAATCATATGATACAATAAATATTTGTTCTTCGTAATGTAATGGTCGTTTAAACATTTGAAAATGTTTGTTTCTTCATATAACAGTGAAAATCTGCTATACTTGATGGATATCATGGTGCAAAAACCGGGTGCATTACATATCCTTTGTACCTGCTAGACAATAAGTCATTGCATGAAGAGACTTTTCCAAATAAATGGAAGGAATCGAGTGTCATTCCAATTCCGAAAGAAAGAGAAAAAACAATATGAAAAACTATCGTCCTATAGTTAAAATTTCTGAGAAAATCCTTGAATCCATTGTTAATGGCCATGTATGTATATTACGCCATGTGTGCCTTATCTTAGCGAGAAGCAACATGGCTTTATATCTGGCAGATCTACAATGACTTATCTTCTCAGGTAGGTACAGTGCATTTCTATATGTAACTCTTCAGATAAGAGAAGGCAAGTGAACTCGGTATATACGGACTTCTCCAAAGCATTCGATAAAGTAAATTTCTGCTTGCTTCTTAAGAAACTACCAATGTATGGTGTTGTAGGGAATATGATGAGGTTGTTCGAGTCGTTTTTACGTGATCGTAAGCTGCAAGTAGTAGTGAATGGCTTCGCATCAGAAAAATATACATCCACATCGGGCATTCCACAGGGACCAAGTGTAGGGCCGACATTATTCATAATTTTTATCAATGATCTTTGTGGAATATTCAGTTCAAACAGTCTTCTATATGCTGACGACTTGAAAATATTCAGAAATATTTCATCAATGGCGGACAGTGATTTGATACAGAATGATCTTGATAAGCTTCTAGGATGGACCCGACTGAATAAATTCCTACTAAACTGTGATAAATGCTGTACAATTTCATTCACAAGAAATATAATAAATCATACGTCATACATATTGAATAATAAACCGTTGAAACGGGTAGAGTATGAGGGACCTTGGAGTGACATTCGACTCTAAACTAAATTTTAAGCTGCTCGTGGAGCACATTGTCAGAGAGGCATACTTTATGATGGGGTTTACTTTCCGAGTTGGTAAACACTTTAAAATAGTGGATAACTTCAAAAACTTTACTTTGTCTATGTAAGATCTCATTTGGAGTATTGCAGTGTTGTGTGGTCTCCAACGTACGTGCATTACATACATTCTGCGGTTGGAATCGACACAAAGAAGATTCACTCGTTATCTGTTTCTCAGAGTGAATGGTCACCTGCCTGATTTTGGCACTTATCCAGAAAGGTTACGGATGTTTGACTTGCAGCAGCTTGAACTTAGGAGGACAGTCTCAGACTTACTGACGTTTTTCAAAATAATAAGACACAAATATGATTTTGAACTGCTGACAATGATGAGCTTAAGAGCTGGAAGTACGCCCACAATATCGGTTGCTTTTTCACATTAAGCGCAGTAATAACGAATCTGGGTTTACATGGTCCGCTTGCTCGAATGTGTGGTGAATACAACCGGCTCTCTAATAGCCTAGATATATTTCACGATTCATTCACAGTCTTCAAAAATAATGTAATTCATATTATGTTTCATCCCACTGTCTGATGACGGGATGTTATATAGTCCAGGAAATTAAGTACAAAATCGACCCTAATTAGAAAAATTTGAGGTAAAAGGCCGATTTTGATGTGTGAGGGCTCATTCGATTCGTTTTGACCTCTAGATCAGAATCTGCCACAGCTACATAGGGGGAAAGTTGTCCTATTGTTAATAAACAATAAATAATGGCCAATAAATGGCATGTTTTTGACATAATAAAAAAAAATTTGAAATCGCTATTTTCCATCAATTTTTAGCGGGTAAAGTAGAAAATTGCTGTTATTTGATCAATAAGCAATGTGAATTTAAGGTTTATAACAATTTGCCAGTTATCTATTTGTTAATAAATAACAAAATGGAAATTTCCTAAATAAATAAGATTAGATTCATTTTCAGGTAATTTGAGGTCGCTGAATACAAATTCGATGTTATTTTTCTGATTGGCTGTTAATCTAATTAGTTAATTAACAATTTGTTAATAAACAAATTAACCCAAAAAATGGAAATTTAAAAAATAATCAAGACTAGAGTCATTTTCAGGTAATTAGAGGTCGCTGAGTAGTTTGATGTTATTTTTCTGATTGAATGTTAATATAATTATTTAATTAATAATCACTTAGTTACCGAATTAACAAAAAAAATCAAAGTCTCAAAATAATTTGAGGTCGCTGAATACGAATTTGGTGCTATTTTTTGAATAAATTGCTGGGAAACTATTTTTTATCATTAACATGGAAAACCACTCTACCCCTTTACGGCTACGGCCCTGGATGTTGAATTACTGGTTCTGAATTCAGCTCATACGTCCCTGCACTTTTCCCAATTACCATGGCAATGCACTAATAATATGAACAATATATTGAAAAATCACATTGGATTCAAATTTAACTACTTCAAATTATCCGATCTTGATTATTTTAAAACTTTGAATATTTTTTGTTGATTCGCCAAGTGAATTAATTAATTAATTAAATTATCATTCGATTAAAAAAGTAACATCAATTTCGTGTTCAGCGGCCTTAAATTATACGAAATTGACTCCAATCTTGATTATTTTATAAATTTGAATTTTTTTGTTAATTCGGTAACTAAGCAATTATCAATAAAATGATTGAATTAAACTTTAATTCAAAAAATAACATTAATTTCATGTTTAGTGACCCGAAATTACCCGAAAATGACTCTAATCTTGATTATTTTGAGACACTGAATTTTTTTGTTAATTCGGTAACTGAGTAATATCAATTAACTAATTAAATTAACATTTAATCAAAAACTAACATCAAATTCGTATTCAGCGATCTCTAATTACCTGAAAATGACTCTAGTCTTGATTATTTTCAAAATTTCCATTTTTTGGGTTAATTTGTTAATTAACAAATTGTTAATCAACTAATTAGATTAACAGCCAATCAAAAAAATAACATCGAATTCGTATTCAGCGACCTCAAATTACCTGAAAATAAATCCAATCTTGATTATTTTGAAAATTTTCATTTTGTGGTTTATTAACACTAACACTAACAAATTGTTATAAACCTTAAATTTGCATTGTTTATTGATCAAATAACTGCAATTTTCTACTTTACCCGCTTTTAGTTTTTTTTTATATATATATTGTTATAACACATCATTTTTTGGTCAATATTTATTGTTTATTAACAATCTGAGACATTTCCCCCTATGTAGCTGTGGCAGATTCTGATTTAGAGGTCAAAACGAATCGAATGAGCCCTTACACATCAAAATCGGCCTTTTACCTCAAATTTTTCTTTTCAAAACCTTTATTTCCTGGACTAATAGGTATAGGTGTTCTATGTATAATATTGCTCACTGGTTGTATGCGTATATTGACTACTGATGTTTATTCTTAGATGATATATGTCGAAATAGATTAACTATTCAACTTTATACTGTCGGTTATTGATACTTTTGTTTAAATATGTAGTTTTTATATATTGTAACAATCTGTTATTGGAGTGAAGTGATAAATGGTGTGACCTGTATTCAAAATATGTTCGGATACCGCTGATTTTTCACCATTATTTTTCTTTGTAAGGGCAAAATGTTCCTCATAACAAGTTAAAATGTTCCTTCTAGTTTGACCCACATAGCATTTTGAACAGGAGTCACAATTCATTTTGTAAGTCCCGGATTTGTCGAAATCGGAAACTTTAACAAAGGTGTTGCCTAAACGGTGTTTTTTTTAGCTTGTTCTTACATCTATAAACTGTTTGTATTGCAAATTTACAAAACAAATTATGGAATTCATTAATTACTGAAGAATGATAAGTGGAACTTTTGAATCTTATTGAACTATTTGAAGGTAATGGCTATAATTTGGTTAGTTGGCTACGTTTCAATTTCCTTTTTTGCTTAGAAATTAAATTGTTGATCAAAAATTTGTGGTTACCATTGTCCAACGCAATTTGCTGAAGTTTCTAAATGGTGTGGCTGAATCCGCCGGGGTATACCTATTTATTCGAGTGGGTTTTCTGTATATGTCGAAATTCAAGTGATTACCATCTTTTATAATGCTAGTATCAAGGAAAGGAAGGTGATTACTATTACTATTTCGACAGTGAATCTCAGTGATTCAATGGACACTCTCTCTTGTTGGCCAATATTTTTCTAAACGAACTTGAAACCTCCTTGAGTAAAGATTTTGATTTACATGGCTTTTTGAATAAACTTAATAGCCAATTTGATATCGCTCCAATCTTGGGCTAGTCTCAGCCAGAGTTGCATAGCATTGACTCAGTTCTTATTCAAGGATTAGGATTAAGAGTGATGTCGAGCCTTGGCACAAGTCTTATGTTCAGCATTGTTCCAATATTTTAATGGTCAAGACTTGTGATTCAAAATAGAGCCATGACTGCAACCACGCTTGGCTCTATGTTATCAATCCATGTGCCATACAGCATTCGCTCGACCTTGGTCTCCAAACTTATGCCAGAGTTATGAAGCATTGGTCCGGACCTCAGCCAACCTCGGGCTGTTTTTCCCTACATCATACCGCGCCTGGCATTGTATCCATTCCTTAGTTAGTTAGTAGCATCAGAATTTGTTCAGTGTTTGAGCTTCCGAATTTATTGTTTACGTTTTCTAAATTCTACGTTAGTTTTCTTTTACTTTATGGTGACACATCATGTTTCTAATGCAGAGTTTGATAAGCTAGAGGAAATAATAAATAAGCATTGTCAAGATGATGAGTTCTTCAAATGTGAAAACAAAATGATGAAGAATAAATACAAGCCGCCACTGGTAGGTAATGGACGCAAGAAATGAGTATGTTTCCATTTCATGGTTAAACGCAATTCCGTTCAGAAATAAAACGTAATAGGGATATCGAGAATTCCCTATTCAAACGGATTATTAAAATTTAGTGTATTTTTAACGCACGTTTATTGTGGAGACGACACGGTCATAAAGCACTTCTGAGGATCTAGAATTGTAGTTATTTCGTTCATCTGATATAAACTAGTACACATTTTTAGGTGTGTTTGTGTTTATATCCTATACATTTTTGGAAATGCTATAACAACGCGTAAATTCATTCAAATCAAATAGGAAAAAGTGAATAATACTTTTTAATTCTTCCAATGTTATAGGTATGTAATTGGGGTTGTGTTGGGCATGTTAATGCCTGTTAGGAAAGACCCTCCTGATATATTAACCATCGATAATACTATGCTTAAAATAATTTTCTTGCTTCATCGCACAACTAGACGCATTCTGCTTTGTCTCAATAGCAGGAAAGCCATGGGGCCAGTCTGCATTCTGCCTAATGTTCTCAAGAAATCAGAATTAACATAAGTTCTTTGCAGACTTTCATACAATCTTGGTGTGTTTCCTTCCAACTGGGCAAACAACATCGAGCTCATCTAATATCTAGAGAACTCCAAAATCGTGGAAGACCAATTATCCGGCTTCCGTCACTAGAGACCAACTTCAAAATCATGGGCAATCTCTAGCTGTAGCATTGAATATCTTTGAAGCATTTCACCGAGTTTGCCACCAAGGCCTCCTGTGTAATCCACTATCGAGCTTTCTTCCAGATATACCACTACATTCTGTGGTTGACGGGGTCCCCTTCGATAGAAAGTCTATCAATGCTGGTATCCCACAGGGTCCTGTCTTAGCACCAACATTGTTTCTGCTTCATATCAATACTCAGTATCACCACCAATAGCATCCTCTCATGAGACGGTCATATGAGGTGAGCGATATCTTGCTTTTCCATTGATATTTCCACGTTCGGTGCTCTTCGGACATCCCGTCTGTTCCCAACACCAGCGATACAAGTGGGCAGACTAGATGAGCTGAAACTGACCATCCGTGCACAGTTAGACTCCAGACCTGCCGATCTTCTGTCTGCCTAGGTGAGGTCTTTCCTGATGCCTTTAACCTCCAAACTTGCAACAATTTTCCTCTCTCAACATTCCACCGCTGGCTCAGACGATTCTCCATGAACAATGTAGTTTTCCTCTCGGGTAGCCAACAGATGTCAATAGTGTGCCGTGGTCTGTGTCATTGGAATGACGAGAACAGTTTTTTCCTGATATCAATGATCCGATTATAGATCCTACAATGCACAACAGTCAATAAAATGTCAAATTCAACAACTGTTGTCTCCGGTTCTGGATAGTAAATTTTTTTTAACAATTCTGTAAGATTCACGCTTATACGATATCACTACTTTGAAGTATCATGGTCAATTCAGGATATAAAAGTAAAATCCCTTATCATTCAGTTGAACAATTATTAACTCAATAATTGTGATTTTTTCCTTCAATTTTTCATTTGAAGGAAATCATAAATATTACAAGACATTGTCTCAATTTTGATTTATAAGGCTAGAAAGGAGAAAAATCAGTCAGCGTTATGGCCCTGATTTAAATAAGGACAGCATAGATTAGCGTTAAGTTCGTTCCAAGATCTTATGAGGGCAATTTGAAACGTCCCTGAAAGATAAAATAGATGGCGCCATAATCGAAAATTCCACGTGACATTTGTAATGTACCATCTTTAACTAGAACGCATTATAATTTTCAGACTCATATGTCATTCAGTTCTGTTTTGACACCCATTGAAAGCAAGCAACCTTGAAAATTTTTGTAAATATGGAAAAAACTGTATTTCGCGTCTTGGTTAAACATTATTTATTGCATGGGAAAAACATTACTCAAATCAAAGCATCGCCTGTTAAACACTATGGGAATTCTTCACCATCAATTGGAACTATTCATGAGTGGTAGTATGACCACAAAGAACGCCGAACGTTCTGGTCATTCAATTGAGGTTACAACACCAGAAATTGTCAAAAAAATCCATGGTATGATATTGGACGAGATTGCTGAGGCTATGGGCATCTCAACCGAAGGGGTACGGAACATTTTGCAAAAATGTTTGAATGTGAGAAAGCTATCTGCCAGATGGGTGCCGCATTGGCTCTCTGTTGACAACAAGCACGACCGTGTTACAACTTCAAAGGACTGTTTTAGCGATAAGAAGGACTTTTTGCGCTGTTTCGTAACCGTGGACGAAACATGGATCCATCACTAGTCACCAGAGACCAAAGAACAGTCGAAACAGTGGACTTATTCTGGCGAATCGGTACCGAAAAAGGCCAAAGTGGATTTATCGGCCAACAAAGGCGTTGCGACATTTTTTTGGGATGCACACTGTATTGTCCATAACGACTACCTTAAAAAGGGCAAAACGGTCACCGGCGTATATCATGAAGAGCTGCTGGTCAAATCGACGCCGCATTTGGAAAAGAGATAAGTGCTCTTCCACCAGGACAACGCACTGGCGCACAGGTCCGCAGTCGCATGAATTGCGCTACGAATTAGTTCGTCATCCACCATATTCTCCAGATTTGGCCCCTGCGATTTTTACCTATTTCCAAACTTGAAGAAATGGCTCGGTGGAAAGAGATTTGACTCCAATGATGAGGTCATCGCCGAAACAAACTTTTATTTTGAAGAATTGTCGATATCGTATTATTAAGTGTATCGGGCTACAAGGAAATTATGTTGAGAAATAAAATACATTTTAACCAAATAAATCATTTCTTGTTTCCTTTTTCTGGGACTTTTCAACATAAAATAGATCACGGAATATAGTAGACTGAAATCGTGATAGTAGTATCTAAATGAATAATCTGTCTAAGCAATAACAGATGGTTTACTCGGTACTCCCATAAAGCAGTAAATGTGGATTTCGGCTTTAAATTAATCCATTATCTCACTAAGACTAGCCTGAAGAGACATCTATTACAAATTTAATATGAGGAACGTCAAAGAAGGATGATACGGAATACTATGTAACCACGTGGATCATTGCTAGGTTGAACGAGCCTTAAAGAACGATATAAACCAATCTGACTATTAACTTGACAAATTAGATAGGGATTGAAGTCAAGAGAAAGAATATAAGTGAATGATTATCTAATCTAGATTCGAGCAAGAAGAAGTGATCTTCTGTGGCCACGTGTTGAGTCGATATTCCTATAATTATTGAAAAATATCATCGATCAGAGTATTATAGACTTCTACCACAAGATTTAGATAAAATTAGACATCAAATTATCAGTTCACCGTCAACAATAATCCTTCAATATATTTAATTAATAACAGATAAAGGAATAAAAATAATTGAACTCACCAAAAATAAGGCTTCACACCAGATGAGATCCTCTCGATTTCCGGTTTCTAGTCTTAGTAAAATAATCGATTTGCGCTATTAAAACACAGATGCCGGTAACAATCTCTTTCCAAGTTTAATTATCTCTAATACCGAGGGGGAACCGTTATTCAGATTATTCATTCAATCGGAAACTCAGTAACTTATAACGTTACAAGTATCTCATAAAATGTGAAAAAATTATCCAAAAATAACCTCACCAAATCAAACCATTTGCGTATAGTCTTGCCATGAACACTATTTGTCTAATTTCCAAGCGGCAACACTAGTTTGAAACGTATTTTGGGCCATCAAGTATTGATGAAACCAAACCTATCATTCCTTAGATGTACACATTTTTGTTCGGGTAGAATATTATAGTTTATTTCAGTGTTCAGTGGGGAGTTCGATTAATATACTATGTCAGTTTGTTATTCCAGTTTGTACTTTCCCAATCGATTTAGTATTAGGTTGAAATCAAATCAATTTAAATGTGTATCCACGTCAGTTCAACTTCCATGTCATTCGGCAAGGACCACCGGAAATTAAATATGTAGCAAGCATTAGTCGCCTGCTGTAAATACAAACTCTCATTCCGTTCCTGTTCTTGGTATTGGGAAAATCATATCTTTTAGACCAAGTTAACATCTACAAATAAACGTCACTTAAATACGACTTGTCAGGAAATCGAGCATAACGTTATTACAAAGCACCAAAATTGAAAATATTCATTTACTTCCTCAATTGATAGCTTGGTTGTTGAAGGTATACATATTGAGTTCCGTTGGAAATGAAAACGAATGATTTGTCAATAAAATTATTTTTTCTACATCAAATGAGAAAGAGCTGGATAAGTATCAATTAGTAGAACATAATGTAACTTGCCAACTTTAGGATAGTTTTAAAAGGGGTCAGGGGATTAGGCCGCTATAGGTATATGTATACGCACTTTATACCTGCCACTCCGCCATTTTTACAATACTTGTCTTAACGCATAAGAACTATTACAAATAAAAATTTCCATTCGTGACTGCAATTTTCAAAGAATGAAAAAATTTCCACTCTGCCTTTTTTTGCTGGGTTGTGGCAGCCATCTAACTTAGATGACCGCATTAAAATTTGTTTTAATGTCTGAAAATTTTATCAGATGTCTTTTTTAAGCTATTGCATATAGCTTTTATCGCGGGCTTTGAGCGCGGCGACCGAATCAAGAAATTCCGTAACGGAAAATAACCTAAGATCTAAACACCTAACATGTGTCAAATTAATTAATTAATTTGAAGTTTCTAAAAGTGAGAAATTTCGCTATTTTATACGAATGTTATAACACTCTAGCGCTTTAGACTCCGGGATTTTCACGTGGCCTATCGAAATTAGAAGGTTCGAATTATCTAAAAACATAATTGCATGAACTCCAGACGTCCTATGTAATCAGCTACGAACGAAATCATTTTGACATCAGAGTTTATACGTTAGACGCGCGTAGCAGAGACCTGAGAGTACCTGTTTCTATTAAGCTATTGCATATATTGAATATAGCTTTTATCGCGGGTTTTGAGCGCGGCGACCGAATCAAGAAATTCCGTAACGAAAAATAACAGGAACTCGTTTATGTTGCGCTATCTCGGGTGACTAATATTGAAAAATTGTATATCACGACAAAAAACGATAATTCTACATTCAAGTTTTATAATAATCGAAGGCAAGCTGCATCGGCTGCATCTTTGTTGCAAGAATTCAAAAGACTGCCTTTAACTAGTGTTCAGACGACAGCTCAAAGTGTCTTAGATTTCATTAGTAAAAGAAATGGCATTTCAATAATGACTTTTAATTGCCAAAGTCTAAATAGTCACAAATACGATTTACAAGATTCAGTTACGAGACAAACAAATGTGTTACTTCTTACCGAAACTTGCATGGCGCATGATAATCCGATTGAAATAACTAATTTCAATTGTATTGTTCAATTCAAACGAGATACTGTTCCAAAAGGTGGGGTAGCTATTCACCAAAATAATAATAATGTAACTAATATTATGACTCCGAATATTGAAATAAATATTGCACACGTTAGCGATGTTAATGTTAGGCGCTCATTTGTTGGAGATATTTGTGCGTGCTTATGCAAACTTAGAAATGGCCTACTCATAGTCATGGTAGCAATTTACATTTCTCCGAATCCAAAATTGGACGAGGTAGAGCATTTTATTCATCGCCCTTTACTGGAGTACACTGAAGAAGGGTCGAAAATACTTGGTACAAATAAATTTCCACTTATCTTGGCTGGCGATTTAAACATCGCTGATAAAAAATCAGAGCGGTTGACAACTTTTCTTTCGGAAAAATTGAATTTGAAAATGAATAATGATCCACAAGAATCCACAACAAAATATGGGACCACCATTGACGCGGTATTTTCCAGATATTCAGAGGATATCAAGTCTCAAACCTATGTCTCTTATTTCAGTTATTCAGTTACCATAAACCTATAGTTTCAATGATAACAAATTTCTGAATAACCTACATGTATTGTAAGATAATAAAAATATTTTAAACGATATTAACTTCTCATTTATTCAATAAAAGAGAAAAATTTGTTTTCTTATCGGTCACCACGCTCAAAAAGTGTAACTTGAATTAATATCAAAGAAAAAACTTGAATTAAAATATCAAAGAAAAAAAAATACTGCATAAATTAAAAAAAATAAATAATTATAATTGCATAAGTTGAGAAAAAATGCTATGCAATAGCTTTACCGCGGCGGTCCCCGAGTGCCACACGTATCTTTTTCCTTCCCTTTCCTTTAATATATCAAGATTGAAGATTGGAATTATTATTTTTTTGCATTTTAGTGAATGTACTGCAAAAACGTACAAACTCGAGCTGAGTAGTTTTTTTTCGTTGTAGCCTTTCAATTTTGTATGCAAAATATTTTGCCGAGGCTGACTTGATGAACTTCCCACATGTTTCACTGCAGAAATACTATTTATTTTTATATATGTTTGTGTCTGGAAAACCCGCAACACATCCAAAAATTCCCATATATTTGGATGAGGCTCATAAAATTGTTTTGAAAATAGAGAGTTTGTTTGCCCTCCCACTGTATTCATGGACTTCAACCGCTTCGACGTCGCATCTATTCGTCCGTTGACAAAATACTATGACCGAAGTAACAACATGGTTGAAGGCTTATCCAGGGCGGACTGTTTCCGTTTATCAAATTGCTTCATTGTTTGGACAGGCCTACAGCAAAGCTTCCACCATTGAAATAGCTTTCAGCTGATTCAAGGCTACCGGTATTAATCCATTGAACCCAAACATCTTCCCTGGCAATTTATTTCTACCTAGCTTTGTTATTCACAAGAACCTAGAAGAAGCTTCAAATGAACATGTCTCGTCTTCAGAAAACTAACGAGTAGATATCAATCGGTCGATTTTAAACACTCCTTCTAAGAAGTGTATCATCATCTGCAAAGCTGTGGACTGTGGACGAGACAGAAGGTCAGATCCCTGTGTAATACCAGCGTTAATAGCCATTGTATCTGAGGATACTGCTTCGCAGTTTAACAGCACACGGCGTAAATGTACGCAGATTTGCAGTTCGGAGAAGAATATTTATCTTTACTCTGAAGTTTGGTTTTATCAAAATTTATATTCGCAATGTAGTAAGAACTGTCAACACGGAGGGAGCTGGCAAGTCAATTTAATGAATCGACAGTTTATATCATCAACTATGTAATGTGTTGTCAACGGTTGAAATGGAATATAACTGGTGTGACGACTATAGCGCGGCAGTTATTTAGGGAAATCGTTGAAGTGTCATTTGTAAGATTATACCAGGATGCTAGGTAAAGTCTACAGCAGGTAAGATGGACGAAAGTGTACATTTTGGAAAATTGGACGAAACCGTATACATTCAGGTGAATAGTTTCTAGAACTTCATCCATTAGATACTGCGGCGGGACGAAACAGTAACACTTAATTACATTCTTCACAGATGTTCAAGCTAATGGTAGTAGTCGCCACAAATTTCATGCTTTCAGAAATCAATTTAATCGATTGCATTGGCGGCTGGTACTAAAGTGAGGGTGGGCTCGCTTTAGTACCTAATCACTAAGATGAACACGAAAATAAATTCGCATGTATTTCAGTGCATTATCTGATTCCGCTTATCAGGCGGAATGCTAACGCTCAAAACTATGTTCCGGGGAACGTTCTGAAGTGTACCTATTTCAAGTGTGATTCGGCTGACTACGGTTATCTTCGTCATCCGCGCTTATACCGTCGGTTTTGGGCACAATGCATCGTGTCTCCAGTAAACGTCTTGCCTTCATAGTGTACAGTGTGTGAATTCAATTCGAAAACGTGAAGTCTGAAGTGTGTCTATTATCAATGATGGAAGTTGATTGTGTGCAAAATCTTTTGAAAGACATGCGTAGATTTTAGTGTTGTAGGCAAAGTGTACATACTTGTACAGTTAGACAGTGCTTATTTGCGACATAGAATTAAGTAAAACGAAGTTGTGGAAAAAATTGTCATATTTTGCGCCTGTTAATTATGTGTATAAGATGTTGCGGAGTCTTTGAATTGGCGTTACGAGGTCATGATGAGACATTGACGTCGGAAAATCCAGGTATTTATATAGGCCTAATCAAGTTTTCAGCTGAATTAGACGCTGTGTTTGCAATACATATGAAAGGTTTGGGTTTACAAGTGTTTGAAGGCGTCTCAAAAACTATTCAGAACGAATTGCTAGATGCAATGTTGCAAATTTACAAGCAGGAATTATTAAACGAAATTGAATCTGCAAATTTCATTGCTTTGGACGCCGATGAAACTACAGATACCTCTAATTTACAGCAAATGGTTGTTATTATTCGATACGTGTTCAATGGAAAAATTTTCGAATTTAATCCGAGTGGGTTAGTCCTTCTGGGTCTGATAACAATAAACTAATAGCTCAAAGTGACGATGGAGCATCCGTGATGAATGTTAAGACAAATGGTGTCCAAGCCATTATCAAAGAAACATTTCCACAAGCACATTATACGAGTATTCACTGTTACGCGCATCAATTCAATTTAATTTGCAGTCATTTTCAAGCTTTTTTCTCGATCGTCAGAACGAACACGCTGGATTTTCAAAAATACAACTGTAAACACATTATTTGAACACCAGGATTGTTTCAAAGAATGTTTAGAAAAAATTATTCACGAAGATGGGATGAATTCAGTTACTATTAGTGAAGCAAGAGGTTTATTGAAATTTCTCTACTGGTTGAGAATATGCCATTCCATCATACTAGTCGAGGAAATATAGCCGTAAAAAGGCCAAATGATCGAATTTTTTACTGGCAACCTGTATCGAGATGCGGTTTTCGCCATTTGCTTCAGAAACGCAATAGAAAAAAATGTTACATATTTGTTTTACCAGGAAAAGCTTTGCTGCATTTGTGCATACAAAAAATGCATCTAAATCATGCAATTTGCTGATCTGTGTAAATATTATATTC
The DNA here is from genome assembly GCA_958510875.1 of Endomychus coccineus. Lineage (NCBI taxonomy): Eukaryota > Metazoa > Arthropoda > Insecta > Coleoptera > Endomychidae > Endomychus > Endomychus coccineus. The sequence goes on along the minus strand of OY294070.1, from coordinate 111,089,092 downwards.
ATCAAATATTGATCAAAATTGGCCAGAATTTATTACTCGGGGGGTTTTTGGGGTCGCTGATTACGAATTTGATGTTTTCATAATGCCAAGCTATACACTGGGGCAGATTTCAGGGACTTGGGGTGGGGGATTTGCAATATAAAGCGGAAATCCTCAAATTTTCTCAATCATTCGGTATTTTATGTCAAATTTTGGGATTTTTAAACACAAACTAAATGATATTCGTTAATTCAAGTGCCCGGGGCAAAGTGGGGCAATGTGGGGCACTTGGGACTGTTATCGAATTTCAACCATCAAACCTAAAAACCTTGTTCTCTGTGGGTTTTTGTGGTCGCTGAACACGAATTCAAGGTTCATTTTCAGCTCAGATGCTCCTGGGGCAGAGTGTCCTCTGGGGCAACGTGGGGCATCTGGGGCAGTTAATCAATTTCAACTGTCAAACATAAAACTTCGTTACCCCAGAGAACAAGGTTTTTAGGTTTGATGGTTGAAATTCGATAATAGTCCCAAAATTGCCATAAAATACCGAATGATTGAGAAAATTCAAGGATTTCCGCTTTATATTGCAAATCCCCCACCCCAAGCCCCTGAAATCTGCCCCAGGGTGCAGCTTGGCATTATGAAAACATCAAATTTGTAATCAGCGACCACAAAAACCCCCGAGTAACAAATTCTGGCCAATTTTCATCAATATTTGATGAGCGACAATATAATATTTACACAGATCAGCAAACTGCATGATTGAGATGCATTTTTTGTATGCACAAATGCAACCAAGCTTTTCCCGGTAAAACAAATATGTAAAATTTTTTTCTATTGTGTTTCTGAAGCAAATGGCGAAAACCGCATCTCGATACAGGTTGCCAGTAAAAAATTCGATCATTTTGGCTATAATTCCTCGACTATACCACACGTTGATCAAATGCGCGGGAATGACAGTTCCAACAGCAAATTTTTCAAATTAGAAATTTTACTGAAAATGACAATGAAGAACGCAATAATGAAGAACCTGCTAGGAAAAAACAAAAACGACAGCTGGAGATAACAGAGCTGTTATTGCAAAGCAAGTATGTGACACTATTTTAAGCCAAATTAGCGATTTTTTCTTGTGCACACCTTCTTTCATAACTCACGAGCCGCCACTGAGCGATAAAAATAATAAAATTTTACATTGCCACTGAATATTTAACAACGTGGTGCTTCCAGAGAAACTTACGAAAGCCAGCGTAAGCATAATTCTGTGCTTCTGGCGGGCCACAAACCTGCTAGAGTAGAATAGGCTACTAGGGGGTTAAACCCCTGCCCTTTACTGATGATGATGACGTGATAAGCAATATAAGAGTATTCTTGAATTTGATATGATTGATTCAACTTCAGATGGTAAATGAATATTTGAATTATCTCATTAATACATGGATATATAACAATAATTCTTGAGACATTCATTGAAAAGCATGTGAATTGTTCATTTTGTAGTTATGAGCACGGCACTGGAGAATGACGTCTTTGAAAGTAGATTCGTAGCAACAGAATGATACTCTGAAAAGTAATAAACCGGAAAATGAGTTTTAGTTTATTATATTTGTTTTGCAAATGCGGACATAAACTTGTTTATCTTCCCTCTTATTATACACTTAGTGAAAATCTGTGAAAAACTTTCAGTAAGTTTCTTCCTCAGTTTTAATAAGATACATTTTTTATTCACCTGGTTCTTCAGACTAGCTCTTCGTTCATTATAAATTCAATTTGAATGCATATTGTACATGTACATACATGTCGGGTTTATAAATGAACTTTGTGAGTTTCACCTCGAACCTCCAACACGTCTAATTTCAAGGTATTGCGAACCCACATTATATTTTATAATACGTAATCATCATTTTCATCTTGACTCGTTCCAAGGTAAAAACTCTGGGGAAATTAAATTTTACCTCAACAACAACAATAAGACTGTTTTTATTCCATCTGAACCTTGCATGAATCATATTCGGAGAGATTTTCCTACAGATAGAATATTGAGAAAGTTCATTACAGTTAAGTTAACAGTTGTGGCAGTTAGATAGACAGAAAATATCATAAAGAGCTCAGCTGAACAGGTACCTACTTGTTTTGATGTAACTGATACATGTAAATGTTGTATAATGCATGTGTGTGAAGTGAGCCTGTGTAAAACCCAGCCTCACTTCGACTTTGCAACACTGCGCGCTTCAAACTTAAAACGTCTCACACATATTTTACATTATATATAAATTCTCGGGAAATAGGTCACATTAACACAATTTCGATTATTCGTGTTTCTGTTCGTTTCGGCGACGTGGCATTTTAATTGAGATTGGTGCGATAAGGACGCTTGTTAATACAATTAGTTTTAAGTAATCCAATTTTAGACATAATAAGTCTTCTGATGATGGTCGTGAGACCGAAACGTAAGTAAAAACGAGAAAATATAAAGCATAAGTGTTAATGTGACCTATTTCCTGAGAATTTATATATAATTCATACCTGGGTCAAGAATCTTTATTACATATTTTACATGAATAGGAAATGAATATTATTGACTTCCTTATAGGACATATCACTCTCTAATTGAATGCAATTTGCTTATATCAATATTAATTTTTGAGTAGCATCTTGATGAATCCATACATTATACGGCCTAAACGAAATAGCACAATTGGAAAGAATAAGAACTGACAATACTAATAGATTTTGACTTTATTTCGATTGCATTGGTGCGTAAGAAGGATTCTACCTCTCTGTACAACGATGAAACTTTTAGTGTTCATTCCTGAAGATGTGAGCTTTCATTTGATATTATACACAATATGACACCAACCAGTTTGCATACTTAGAAAAAATAAAAACTGAAACTTCTCATACATATTTAATTCTTTTTCCAATTTCTTTTTGCGTAAGGACTCATTCAGCCGCTCTGTGCAATGATCAAACTGTCAGTGTACTTTCCTGATGATGTTAGCTTCAATTCGATACTATACACAATACGGCACAAACGAGATGGCATACTTAGAAAAAATAAAAAATGGTGGATAAAGAAGGTATGAGGAGGGCTTTTGTGGCTCAGGTTGATTTAAAAAAATTTTCCTCCTCTTTTTTGGTAACCCATCCTCAAAAATTCCACTAAGCACTATCATTCACACGGGGCGTTTTCATATTGAAAATCAATGGATTCGATCAAAAAACGATTAATAAGGATCGGCTCGGACAGTTTTAGCACTGCCGAAAAAGTCAAAGGACATGATGTTTTCGTGCTATAAATAAATCGGAACGGTCAAGTCGTTTTTGATACGTTTGTGATCCATATAACATCTGTGAATAACCAGACATATAACATTATAATGTTCAATTAAATGTGAGTAAATCATTGTAAAGTCTGTAATGGATTAAATATATGTATGTACTTTAATGAAAGTGTAAAAAAAAGTCCTACCTCTCACCAATCGCTTATATGATGAGCGATGCCTCAACCAAGAAAATGAAACTATCGACAAGTCAAATTTTGAGCTAGAATTATCTCCAGAGTGGAGCTGAGAATTCATCCACATGGATTAAATTTAGAGGGACCTTGCACCTAACCCTCTTACATGCAAATCTGTTGTCGTTCAGGTAAAATGTAAAGCGTGTCTGAAAATTAACATTTAACATCACTTTTGAAAGCACAGGTACACGGTCTTCACAAACATATATCTAGTAATACTAGCGTAATACTGTTTTTTAAGTGAGGAAATATAAAATAGTCCATAATTGTCAAACAAGGTAATCTCGGAGGAAACTCAACTTCTGTATGCAAACTTATCAGCCGGTTATCAAAAAACTCGAGGAGAAAAGCAATATTTTCTCGTGTAGTATGTACTGTTGCACCGTCATGCTGGAAATAATCGTACCGAAGTTCATCATCGTTTAACTGTTGCTCAAATTCAGCCAAAAAGTTGTGTCTGTACCTTTCTGCGTTGACGGTGAAATCGAAATAAATAAATAGGTTTCAAATAAATAGGTATGAAATTTGTAGGTTATTGATGATGTCAGTGTGACAGTGACATCATTATTTCAAACGTAAAGTAAGACACACGTTTTAGATTCCACAACCACCCTTGACCAAGATAATTTTTGATATCCCGGTAGTAAGCTACTAATTCATAAAATGAATTAGGCGGTATCTAAAGAAGAAGCATTGGCACACAAAGCTGACAATCAAGACATCTGTCAAACCTAGTTCTCGCAATAGCCGGTACGTATACTATTTCTCTCTTCAATCGGCCAGATAATTCGCGAACCGAATAGTGCGCGAAACAAAGTGAATAGCGTCGAGTATTTCGACGGCCTGCTCTGCTCAATATCTCGAAAACGGCTCAAGGTAGGACATTGCATTTTTATTCCAGTAACATTCGAGTATCGTATTTAGTTTGTTTATGTCATCTTCAAGTGAATTGCATTTACGATTTGGCCGCTACACGAGAAGATACATTTGCCAAATAACCCTACTGAATGAAGGAACGACTTCGTTCGCTAACGCTCACCCCGTCTTGATATAAATCAGACGACCATTAAAAATTATTCGTGAGATTATACTGAATGTGTATTGCTTATAAAGCATCATAAGTTATTATATTATCAACAACAGAATAATGATTCTTGACCCAGGTAAGAATTATATGTAAATTCTTGGGAAATAGGTCACACTAGCACATACATTTTCTATATTTTCGTCTTAATTTGTTAATTCCTTACAATTTCAATTAATCGTGTTTTGTTTGTTGTTTGCAACGTAGGTATTGTTTATTGAAATTAATTCAATAAAGACGCTTAGTGCTTAATACAATTATTGTTTAAGAAATCCCGTTTTAACTAGTGATGGTATTTGATAAATCTTCCTCTGACGGTCGTGAGACCGTTACATACTATTTTGAATATTTGTAATATAGGGTCTGTTGATCTACTTGCCACACGTTGTTGTTGCCAAATTATTATGATTTTTAATATTGTATGGGTAAATGAATCAGAGAGCCCCACGTTGGTTGCCATTTTATTGTTCTTTACTTTAATAAGCTCTTAAATTGTATACTCTAATGTCGCGGTTCTATTTTTGAAATTGAGTTTACAATTTATTCAATTTACAAAGGCCCCGCGTTGGGCGCCCTTTTTATTGTGAATATTTATAATATAGAGTCCCTTCGTCTATTTGCCACATGTTGCTGCCAAATTATTATGATTTGTGATATTGTGTAAGTAAATGAATCAGAGAGCCCCACCTTGTGGAGTCAATATATTATGAATTGATTGATTTTGATTAAGTTTCAGAAATGATAATCTATTAATATTTTTATAATTTTAACTTGTTTAATCGGCTAGCTGTGATTTTCTAAATTGATTTGTTATTACAATTAACGATTATGAATGTTTACCATAACTCAAAGAGGTTCTCAATAACATTAAATGAAAATAGGATCAACCTTGCTAGATTTGTTTCTCTCCTTTTTTCTAAGTATATATTATAAATATTTGTGAATATAATAAATAAACTCCTTTTATAAATGATAAATAATAATGACAAAATTTTATACGAATTTAAAAATAATCTTGTAGGTTCTATAATCATAGACTACGAATGTTACATACGATTATGAAATGATTAAATACCTAGTAATTAAATGGTTTCGTAGAAATCTTGAGTTCTACAATTTTGAGTAATAACACAGACAATTTTAACATTAGGAGACTTGATAGTTTGATTACAAAATTCTATAGTTATACATACATAGATTCATTTAATAATACGTAGGATCTTGAAAAGTTAATGTTGGTATGATCTTCAATACCTCTTAAAATTGGTTTGAAGTTTAAGTCATAACTTAATTCGCTTGTAATATTTTATTGAACAAAATTTAACAATATTATTACACTGGATATTTTTAAGATCTAGTTTTGACATGACTTGTTTTTGATGAAATCTGATTATTAGTCCGGGCAATTTAGACATTCGAAGGTGCATAAAATCCCAACAAGCTGAAAATCAGTAAAATTGTTCAAAACATAATTATAAATAATATTTAAAAGTTCCCCATCATTCCCGTGTGTGGAAAAAATTTTATTCGAGGTCAAAGGTCAAAAAAGTACCTTAGACAAAAATTGTAGATCATAAAATTATCTATAAAAATGAATCCATACTTTTTTCCTACGAGCCACCGTTTCTGAGATATAACGATTCAAAAAGTTGTAAAAGTTGTTATCGTCATAATATGCATTGTTATATATATATTATATATATATATATATATATATATATATATATATATATATATATATATATATATATATATATATATATATATATATATATATATACTTTTTTGACCTTTGACCTCGAATAAAATTTTTTCCACACACGGGAATGATGGGGAACTTTTAAATATTATTTATAATTATGTTTTGAACAATTTTACTGATTTTCAGCTTGTTATATATATATATATATATATATATATTTTGTTATGATTTCATTTCATAGACAATAAAAATTTAAAAATAATAACTTACCGAACTATGAAAATCAGAAAAGATCAAATAAAAAATATTTTATGGAATTAAAAACAATAATAAAAGCTAAATAATAGTTAGGATATTAATATTAACAATGTAAAACATAATAAACAACGATGTAATAGAATAAGAAGTGATAAACAAGAACTTCAGTGAAAGTGAAGAAACGTTCAGTGTAACGAAATCATAAATCATAAGTAAAGTGATTACAAAACTATCATGAGATAGTACAAAACATTGAATAATGTTATAGATGTAAGTTAGGATTAGTAAATTTGAGTTATGTAATGTTAAAAGAATGTTATTGATATAATATGATATGTATTAGATTTAAGAATAAGTAACTGTCAAGAAAACCATAAATATGGGAATAATCATATTAATAATAACCCAATCATAGGTTATATTATACCAAAGTGTGGGGAAAAATGTAGGCAATATTAATTTAAAAAGAAGGAATCACTAACAATTAAAATAAGTTGAAAATCTCAAATAATTCAAAAAGTAAAGAATACTAAATTCTGATTGGTCAATAGGAATTTCCAATGTCAATCTGGTAACAATGAAGACTTGTGTCAGTTTCACAACAATTAGCTTGGCATGCTTGATTTGAAAAGCAATCATCTCATAGGTTGTTTATGACATAAAGTAGCGTCGGTTTTGGAGGCCTATAAAAACGAATCTGAAAGTAAAGAAGTTCAGTTTGCCATTACATCTGTAGACTGAAAGTACTCCTGCAACTCACCAAAATTTCATAACCTATAAAAAACCAGTGAACGAAAGTGTTCCAAACTTCGATAGGTTCAAAGAAACCAAAGTTAATAAGTTTTATATAAAGTCAACGATTATCCAAGTATCTGAATCCAGTAAAAAGGCTGTAATAACCTCCAATTAAGAAGAAATTTCCAACGATTGCCATTCATCAATAATTTAAATAAAGCATCGAAAAGTTTCATGTTTTATCTAAAAGGATAAAACAAAGTATTATCAACAGTTCCTGAGTCTCAAGAAGAAGTAATCCAAATTAGTTACCTGTGATTATTGTGAAAAAGCATAGTATTGTGTAAAAGTGAATCATCAACGAAATTATAAAAGAATTAAATTGAAAATTGCCAACATAGTTAAACACACTTTTGGATATAAACTAAAAGTAAGTTTGTTTATTATATTTCCATTGTAGTGTTATTTGTAAATCTGAAAGAAAGATTGTCGTTTGTAATTTTGTAAACAACTATTAATATTGAATAGTTTTGAGGTTAAAGCTAGTTCTATGCTTAGAACATAAAATAAAATTGTAAATTAGAAACCCGAGATAAATAGAGTCATAGAGATTTAAATATAGAAATTTTTAACATTCAAAGAATATTGTGTTTAATTCCATAAAATAATATAATAAAAAAAGGAGAAGGTTCATTATTATTCAAAATAAACAAAATAAAAAGCTAGCCGGAAGCATTAATAATAATTCATAATCAATAAATTAAAAGAAACTAAAAAAGAAGTTTTTTAGTAATAATTGTCACCACAACGTGGGGCAAAATAAACTCATAAGAGTTTTAGTTAATAATATATATATATATATATATATATATATATATATATATATATATATATATATATATATATATATATTGATAAAACAAGCTAATAATGTTGCTGATGTATTCATTATTGAAACAGCAATAGAGCAATTCACTTTGACAAATACAACTGTTGTTGTTGGTGAAGATGTAGACTTAATCGTATTACTCACTGCTCGAACGCCAACTGAAAAAACCATTTTTTTCCTAAAACCAGGAAAAGCTCAACATCAAAAAGTTTATCTACTTTTGTAAAGTGTCAAAATCATGTACTATTTTTACACGCAATAACTGGCTGTGATACGACATCTGCATTTTACAGGAGGGGTAAAACAGCAGTTTTCAAAATGTTTGAAAAACAAGATTTAGTTCAATGTGCTGAAATTTTCAAAAAGAGTAATTCAACTCAAGAAGAAGTTATCACCAACGGCATCCGCCTTCTTCTTTCTATGTACGGAGCTCCTAAAAAAACTACCTGTTTAGATAAGCATCGATATGCATGCTTCGTTAAAAATACTAAAAATAAAAAACAAGTTCAATTAGCTTGTCTTCCTCCAACCTCAGTTGCTGCTCATCAACATTTCGGGTATATCACCAAGTTCAAGTGTGGCTTGGTTATCAGCTAGACCCTACAGACTGGGGTTGGAAGTTGGTCAACAATATATTAGAGCCAGTTCGAACTTTACTCCCACCTGCGCCGGAAAAACTGCTGAACACAATTTTTTGCAACTGCAAAAAGGGATGCAGTGCTAAATGTGGTTGCAAAAAAGTCGGACTGTTTTGTTTCTTCTCTGGCATGCACAAATTGTCAAGGCCGGTCGTGCTCTAATGTTGAATCACAAACAATGAAGGATTCGTTCGATTCCGACGAAGTGTCATGCGATACATCGCTATTGACGCAATTTACTTGCGTCCAAAATGAAGATGAAGAAGAAGCAGGAGAAGAAGAAGAAGAAGAAGAGGAAGAAGAAGAAGAAGAGGAACAACAAGAAGAAGATCAAGAAGAAGAATAAGAAGAATTTGAAACTTACGAATCAGGCGAATGAACTTCACCACTTTTTTTAAATTTACATCGCTTTTATCTTTTCCAATCTTTGAAAATTTCCGTTATTTTGCAATAGGATCAACAGGATCACAACTGACCCGTGGAGTAGGCCTACTGGGGAAACCACGTTAAAAAAAACTCGCTAAGTACACTACCTCATAGGTGGCGAGGAAACGTGTGCATATTATGACGATAACAACTTTTCTAACTTTTTGAATCGTTATATCTCAGAAACGGTGGCCCGTAGGAAAAAAGTATGGATACATTTTTATAGACAATTTTATGATCTACAGTTTTTGACCGAGATAAAACTTACCGTTTTGCTGAAAATCGCGAAAAACTCATTTTTTTTTTACCTTTGACCTCGAATAAAATTTTTTCCACACACGGGAATGATGGGGAACTTTTAAATATTATTTATAGTTATGTTTTGAACAATTTAACTGATTTTCAGCTTGTTGGGATTTTATGTACCTTCACTCTCATTTTTTAGTCTAAATTGACCGGACTATCATAGAATTGTAATTGTATACAGGGTGTCCTCGAACTGCGTGGCTAAAATAAAACCGGAGATTCTTTGATTCGAAAAAAATTTGATGAGCCTTTTTACTTTTGCCTCAAGTGTCTTGTTTAGCCGGTAGAGGGCTTCAAAGTTGCAAAAATAATTTTGTTTTTTCGGTATAACTTGAGAACGTGATGGAGGACTTTTACAATATTTGGCAGGTGAGTTACTGTCAATAATAGGCGTTTTTGAGAGCGGAGCATAGCCTTCGAGACCATAGAAATGGCTCAAACTTGAGGATGTAACGGGAAAAGTGTCCAGAACTTTTTTGTGGTCGATGTAATTCACTCTATATTTCTTATGTAGATAGCTTATCTAATTTGAAAACTTTTCTTACTCTTAGAAAATTTTGATAAAATCAACGGATTAGCTTGAAAAAAATAATTTTCGAGTCTCTGCAATTTTGGCTTACTAATTTTACTTGATTAAAGTAAATTGAAAACTTTTCTTACTCTTAGAAAATTTTGATAAAATCAACGGATTAGCTTGAAAAAAATAATTTTCGAGTCTCTGCAATTTTGACTTACTAATTTTACTTGATTAAAATACCTTAGTTGCCTTTGCTTTTCTATAATGTCATTTTGGCATTTGGAGATTTTATTCTCAAAACTGTCAGTTCTTACTTTGCTTTCCGTAAAAATTATGGCTCAAAATTTCACTAACACTGAAATGGTTAATATCTCGGTAAAACACGAATAATAAAAACAATAGAAATGGATGTGATTATTTAGGAAAAACAAATGCTAAATTAAAAGGAACAACAAAACTTTTTGGGAAATCGCTAAGGCATCAATTGTTCGGAATGTTGCCCATTTTCCTGAATACACAAATTAATTCGTTTCAAGAAATTGGATTGAACTCTGGCTAGTACTTCAGGATCATTCTTCAATAAATCCGCTTCATGATTAATTCGTTGCAACAATTCCTCTAGTGTGTTCACTGGAGCTGCATACACTTTCGACTTCAAAGCGCCCCATAGAAAGAAGTCGCAGGGCGTCAAATCAGGGGAGCGGGCCGGCCAGTTCACTGGTGCATCGTGTCCTCTACCTATCCAGCGATCTGGATATTCCGCATTCAAATGTCGCCTCACAGCTCATGTGAAATGAGGAGGTGCACCATCATGGATAAACCAGGCCACGACGAATGTGTAAGGGCAAGTCTTCCAACAGTTCAAGTAGCCTTTGTTCCAAAAAGTTCAAGTAGTTCTCCCCATTCAATCGATCGGGTATAACGGTTGGGCCAATAATAAAGTTATCCACAATTCCAACCCAAACATTGATTTTAGTTTGATTCTGAAAATATGTAACTTCCGTTTCATGAGGATTTTCATCAGCATAGAAATGTTCATTATGGAGGTTAAAAAGACCACATCTCGTGAAAGTATCTTCGTCCGTGAACAGAATTCTTCTACAAAAATTGGAGTTTGCGTTTTGTCTTTGGACAATAAGCCGAGAGAAATCTAGCCGATGACCTGGATCTATGGGCAATAAGTCTTGAACTGTTTTAATATGATAGGGATACAACAGTTCTTCTTTCAGTACATTATGAACTAATGATTTTGAGGCTCCAATACGAAGTCCCAAACGTAGTGTGCTTATCCCAGGTTCAGTTTCAACCGCTTCCAGTATCGCTTCTTCGAGCTCTACCGTCCTTCTTGTCCGTCTGCGTCCAGTTTCTCTGCGATTTGCTTCAGGTTTGCCGAATTGGAATTCTGCGATACGGATATCTTTCCCTTCTCCGGCCATTGCAACGACAAAGTCCATAAATCAATAACATATCAACCATTTCAGTGTTAGTGAAATTTTGAGCCATAATTTTATAAAATTTTTACGGAAAGCAAAGTAAAAACTGACAGTTTTGAGAATAAATTCTTCAAATGCCAAAATGACATTAGAAAAGCAAAGGCAACTAAGGTATTTTAATCAAGTAAAATTAGTAAGCCAAAATTGCAGAGACTCGAAAATTAATTTTTTCAAGCTAATCCGTTGATTTTATCAAAATTTTCTAAGAGTAAGAAAAGTTTTCAAATTAGATAAGCTATCTACATAAGAAATATAGAGTGAATTACATTGACCACAAAAAAGTTCTGGACACTTTTCCCGTTACACCCTCAAGTTTGAGCCATTTCTATGGTCTCTAAGGCTCTGTGCTCCACTCTCAAAAATGGCCATTATTGACAGTAACTCACCTGCTAAATATTGTAGAAGTTCTTCATCACGTTCTCAAGTTATACCGAAAGAACAAAATTAGTTTTGCAACTTTGAAGCCCTTACCGGCTAATTAAGACACTTGAGGCAAAAGTAAAAAGGCTTATCAACTTTTTTTCGAATCAAAGAATCTTCGGCTTTATTTTTGCCACGTAGTTCGAGGACACCCTGTATACTCACTGAAAATTGGCTTGATTCAGTTAAAATTTCCCGATATTCATTTTATAAATTCCAGGTTAGCATTGGTTGCTTGTTATGTAAATTCCCCTTAATTACGGCTTGCTCATTATTACATAGGTTAGGTATTCCCATAATGATTTTCATAACATCGATGTACCTACTTTATGAACTTGCCAAATTTGACATAAGGTATTTTTTAGAACTCCTATTTATAAGTTTCCTAAGATCGATCTTTACCTGTTTTACTTTTAGCCCATGGCATAATTTATAATTGCTTAATCAAGGTGGCAGAGTTAGCGCGTACAAATTCACTTTGCATTCCTGATTTATGGATGGAATTTGTTCGAATTTCGGCTATTAGACCTTGACATGTTATGTTATATAAAATGATGCTATTGTCAGTTATGACTTTACTATTCTTTTTCCCTTTAATTTATTTAGATTATATTATTCCCTACTTTATTCTCTTTATTTTGATAGTACCTTTGTCATATTTCATTAAGCGATTCTGAGTTTATTCTAACTGTCATATTGATTTTACATTCTTTGATTTAAAATTTATCTTGCTTCCCCGTAATTCAATTCTTAATGATTTATGCAATCCTTTTATTACTCTTTAAATTAATAATTTTCCATAAATTTATAAGTGTTGCTATTTTTATCTTGAAATTCTTTCAACTGTTAAATTTTTGATAATTTTATGAAATATGACTTTTAATTAGTTTATGCCTATTGGATCTTTGTTTGTACTTTTTAGGTTTCATTTCCTCTTTAACTAGCTGTTTTAATCGTTGAAATTGATATATTATTTATTGAGTTATATCAAATTTTCTATTTCATCTGATCCTATTATTAAATGTTCTATGTTTCACCCTTTTTCCTATTCTAATCGTTACTATAATTGATCAGTTCTATAATAAATTCTACTCAAAATTATTTTGGAGTGAATATACTCACTTCTCCCGCACGTTGGAGTTTTACGATGGTTCTCATGATTATTTCAATCTGTTGAGAATATCACTGGGTATCACCGGTTCAATTCCTCATTGCTATCTTAAAATCTAATGACATTGATTCCCCTTTTCAAGAAAACTATGTTACCTCATTTATTATATGGGCAATTCCATTTTCAAGGAGCCCAGGTCAGGGGGGGGGGGTGTGTGTCAGCTCATGGCCCGGCTCCTGGTTTTTTCGATTCTACTACTAAAATGATGGCTTTCTGCCAAATTTCAGCTCAAATGGTGAGAACAAAAAAAAACGGCGCCTATATTTCGTTTTTCTGTCTTTTTTTGGTATTAATTTTTGAAACATCTTCTAGAGAGCCGTTCGCGCCAGTTTGAGTCTAGACATTTTTTTGAAAACCCATGGAAAATCGGAAATTTTCCGTAGAATTCGAATTTTTTATTAGTTTGGACCCAGCGGCCATATTTTTTTTTGTAAAATGAAAAAAACCGATTTTTCGTCTTTTTTTTTTCTTCGGAGCCGCACTTTTCAAAACGTTCTCGTGAAAAAATATCAAGAAAAATTCAATCAGTACCATTTTTCCTTCAAATGCTCTTTGTATAGTGGCTGTTCTTTTTCTAAAAACCTCCCAAAAACCCAAAAAATAGAGTTCGCATATCAAAAAATTGTTACGAACAGAAACGATTGCTATTGTGTACATTAAAAGAATAGTACGCTTGTTCCTTTTAAGGAACAAAATCCTAATGACAAAACAGGATTCACAAAATTCTGTCAATTGAGACCAAAATACTGTGTGCTACCCGGTGCGAGTGGAACGCACTCTGCGTGTGTCTGCGCTACACATCAAAATTTCAAGTTATTACTATCAGCCGTAGGCACGTCATTGGATTATAAAGAGGTCATATCAAGAATTGTTTGTGATCTCAGAAATCAGGAGTGTATGTTCAGAACCTGCTCGAATTGTCCTGAGAGAGAAGAAGTGGTAAAAATAATACATGAACTGCTTTTTAGAAAACCTGATATTGAAAAACAAGGTGAGGTTGACGTTGACGATGACGATGAAAACGAAGATGAAAGTGTTGCCGGAGACGAAGAACAATATACATATAAAGAATGGACGTCTACTGATAGGGCTGAATTATTAACAAAAAAATGTTCGAAAATTGAACTGCTTGAGATACTGACTGATAAGGCAACTGTATTGTTGACTCACATGCTAGCAAAACAGCAGTCAGATTATTTGAAGAGTATAAAAGAAAAATTGGCAAGGAACGAAGCTCTGATTCTAATGGATTTTGCGGAGAATTATAAATATGTTGTACAAGATGACATACAGCAGCGCTATTGGAATCAATCCACCGTGACATTGCATCCAACTGTCATCTATGTGAGAGACATTGATCTAAAAATAAGAAACATCAATCTTTGTATATTTCTGAGGACTTGAAACACGATGTTCCAATGGTCAAAGTTTTTGTTGACAAAATAATAAACTATATCCAGGAACAATTTCCAAACATAAATCGTTGCCAATTTTTCGCGGATGGGTGTGGAGGTCAATATAAAAAAGCAGTTCATCTATTATTTTTACCACTTCTTCTCTCTCAGGACAATTTGAGCTGTGTGTAGCGCAGACACACAGAGTGCGTTCCACTTTCACCGGGTAGCACACAAAATTTTGGTCTCAATTGACAGAATTTTGTAAACCCTATTTTGTCATTAGGATTTTGTTCCTTGAAAAGAGCCTACTATTCTTTTAATGTACACAATAGCAATCGTTTCTGTTCGTAACAATTTTTTGATATGCGAACTCTATTTTTTGGGTTTTTGAGAGGTTTTTAAAAAAAAAAACAGCCAATATACAAAGAGCATTTGAAGAAAAAATGGTACTAATTGAATTTTTCTTGATATTTTTTCACGAGAACGTTTTGAAAAGTGCGGCTCCGAAAAAAAAAGACGAAAAATCGGTTTTTTTCATTTTACAAAAAAAATATGGCCGCTGGGCCCAAACTAATAAAAAATTCGAATTCTACGGGAAATTTTCGATTTCCTATAGGTTTTCAAAAAATTTTCTACACTCAAACTGGCGCGAACGGCTCTCAAGACGATGTTTCAGAAATTAATACCAAAAAATGACAGAAAAACGAAAAATAGGTGCCGTTTTTTTTTGTTCTTACCATTTCAGCTGAAATTTGGCAGGAAGCCATAATTTTAGTAGTAGAATCGAAAAAACCAGAAGCCGGGCCATGAGCTGACACACCCCCCCTGAACTGGGCTCCTTGAAAATGGAATTGCCCATATACCAATTGAAAATTCCGAATCCTGTATCCTAGCAACTTCCTAGATTTTCTTTTGAACCCCTCTGATCATAACAGGTGTTCGCGCTAGATCAGTTTATAGTCTAGGATTACTTCCAGAAACTTCACCGACCCTTTGAGTTGCAGAACCTTAACAGAGATAGTACGTTTCCCGGTAAACAGTACAATTTCCGTTTTGTCAGGGTTGAACCTGAGCCCCTCCATGTGGCCCCAGCTGTCCACTACGCTGAGCAGCGTGTTTGCAGCTCGCACAGTATCTCCACAGGTGACGCCAACCAAGTCATCGGCATAGGCTTGGGTATAAAACCCAGCCACTTCCAATTCCTCCAGGAGTCCATCGACTACGAGACACCACAGAAGGGGAGATAGGACACCTCCCTGTAGACAGCCTTTTGTAGCTGTTGTTTGTACAACGCATCCGTTATGTTACGCCTTTATCGCACGCGTCGATACCATGGCTTCAATTCACCGGACTAGTGTTGGACAGATTCCATGCTTCTCAGTGGCTGAGCAGATAGATTCGACGGACGTGTTATCAAATGCCATCGGTGTCCATAAATACCCCTAGAGCGTGTTCCTGTCAGGTCATAGCACCATCTATTCGTGTGCCTAGATGATGCAACGCCGTTTCAGTAGAGAGCCCAGCTTGGTAGGCGTGTTGACTGCAGTGTAAGAGTTAGGCCTTCATTGGGCCATCTCTCAAGTGTCTATCAATCAGTCTCTCCATTGCCGTTAATGGGAATGAGGTTAGACCACCGTCGTACATACAGTTCTGGGAACTCGTATGTTTGACATGGGTCTCTTACGCGTCACCAAACTCGTAGTCCCTCGCTCAGCCACTAGCTAGCGCTTGGATCACATTATTAAGTAAAATAATTTTTCTCGTAACGCAATATTTACTATTCTGATTTGAGAGAGGAATAGAACTGTTACTCTTGTCAAAATGTATTACTCACCTTAAAAATAACTTCCCCTTTTTCGTTATACATGCTCGCACACATAAAAGACCTCGTTAAAACGATTTCTATCCGGAATCGCAAGCATCCACTATTTTCGCATTTCCGCATCTTTCGGCACTTTAAAAACAGAAGTTTCTTGCTTCACACTTTTGTACCCCGTTTTGCATTTCGGCACAATGCACGATTTCTAAAAACGTAGGTATTCCTTGTGTTTACAAGTCAAGTATGACAGTTGTCAGAGAATTTCGACTACTGCGCCACCCTTTTTGGTACTACCCGACAGCCGACGTTCAGTGGACCCACTTCTCACATAGGAAACAGCCTCGAGTTCCCAGACCTGTATGTACGACCGTGGGTTAGACTAATAGGGTGGAATGCCTCAGCTTGGGTATAATCAGTTTTACCCGCCTTTGGAATGAACACGATTTTCATAGCATTGGAATAAAGCCAGTGGCTATGCAAAATCGGAAGATTTTCACCAATAGCTTGATTATTTCCAGACCCTCTTGTAGGAGAGCCGGGAAGATACCATCTTTGCCCGGTGATTTGTACGGCGCGAACCCGGGTATGGATATATTAACATATATGTTAATGTAACCTCTTTCCCCAGATTTTACATATAAACTACAAACAACAATGCAATAACAGAAATTGAAATAGCTTCTGAAATTTAAAGGTAAATTAAAGATCAACCAATGTTCGATAATGATCATGAACTGTTTTTTCGGGGGATGCCTCTGTTGTTTCATTATTCATGTCTTCTTCCGCTTTCTCAGTCGGTGAAATCGAAGTCTTTGACATTGAGTGGATCAGAACCTTTGGCTTTTCTAACGCTTCACACGAATCTTAAAAAGAGAATAAATCGTTAAAATTGAGATTTGACAATTTAAAGTGGAAAATGAACGCTCTGATTTGGGCTGGAGCTGGAAACACTGGTAACAGCGAATGACCCTGTCATAATGTTTGATTTTTTGCGGTATAAATTTAGATTAGGAATATTGGAAAACTTTCAGTTTCATAAAACTTCGTAATAACCTCTGATATTCTTGAAAACAATTTAGATCTCAATTCATTCGTTTAATAATAGGAAGTTAATTAAACGTAATGGAATAATAAATTAAAATTTAATATGGCGTCCAAAACAGTGCACAAGCGACTCGCGACGGGTACTCCATCTACAATTTATAAAATGAGCTGATTCCATTCATAACCAACTGCGTTAATTGATATTTGATTATACTCTTAATCCTGTTTTAACCGCAGTTGATTAACTTGGCACTTCCTAATTTCAACGACAATAACTTTTTGAACAATTGTTTCTGAAATGTCATTTGCCAGGATACTCACTAAATCGCTGATTGTAAACTTTGTAAAGTTGATCTCCTTCACTGAAGTGCGGAATACATTCAAGAAAAAATGTTAATATATGCACATATTTATGCTAGCCTTTATTGAAAATATGCAAATATTTTCTTAAAAATACTCAAAATATGCACATATGCAAAGCTAATACGAAAATGTAAGAATAAATACGCCCCATTTTTCTTGTTGAATTATGTAAAATCGTTTCACTCTAGAAAAATTATTGAATAAAGAAAAGTGAATACTAATTTTTCTGAAGAACAGAACTTATTAAATATAAAGAAAACGACATTTTTTATAACACATTTTTATACTTATTACATCAAATTGCATACAATAAAATACAATCTCCAATTTAACCTAGAATTTAACATATAAAATGAAAAAATCAAAATTATTCCGTCACGCTATGGAAGGAATTTATTATTAAATGTTTTTCAAAATTTTCAGTTGAAATGGAGTGTCTTTTTATGAGTTGAAATATTTTTATACAGCGAAAAACTGCGTTCTACATCGAAAGATGTTATGGGACAATATTGTAATTTGTGCAATATATTGTACTCCAAATGCTGTTGATATTATTTCACCTAGAAATACTGTAGATATATTTGTTAGATATTTATAGCCTGCATTTACTTGTATCACGTTTTCCGAGAACTCTACTACCGATAGTTCCTTGTACGTTTTCACATTTCTCTGAAAATTCTTTTATAATTTCTACGGATTCGACAAGTGATCTAGACCTTTTCTCTAGGGCTATTATTGAGTTTGAAATAAAACTATAATTAGATCTTATAAAATTAATTGTTGAGCAACTGCATTATTTCTAAATAATTCCTGAGTTCTTGAAACACATTGGGAACTATCAACAATGTCTAAAATAATTCCGTTTGAATTGTCAAAATAGTCTGCATAAAAAATAGCAGCATTCAACCAAGTTCCTGGTAACTTATCTTTATAAAGTTGCAGCCTCAAAGGTGCCTTGATGAATACTTTTTTAACATTTGAAATCAATTCATTAACTAAAGGAAATTCGTTTCTTATAATTCTCGCTACTCTGTCAAGACCATGTGCTGAACACGTTACATGTAATAAATATTGATAACAATTTTCAAATTTCCTCCAACTTTCAACATATAAGGTACTGCATATGACGAAAAAATTATGATTTTTTCGGCTGGTACTGCATTCGGCAGAAAAAAATTAGTTAATGAATCTTCGACGAAATGTGTAACAGTTAAATTATTTGTCTTGTCGAGTTGCTTTGAATCTATTAAAAATGATTTTTCTGGAGCTTCCCGCTGAAGCATTCCTATCATCAAATGCGCCATATATTTGCCACAGTCGTCGGTAGCTTCGTCAACGATAATGCAGAAATAATTTTATGCAACTACTTAATCAATTTTTTCGACAGCAGTCTTATAGACTGATTCAACTGCACTTTTCCTGATTGTTGTTATTGAAATTGCAATAGTTTTGCAAAAATGATTTAAACTGTACGTTATTTTTAAGCTATTGCATATAGCTTTTATCGCGGGCTTTGAGTGCGGCGACCGAATCAAGAAATTCCGTAACGAAAAAACCTAAGACCTAAACACCTAACATGTGTCAAATTAATTAATTAATTTGAAGTTTCTAAAAGTGAGGAATTTCGCTATTTTATACGAATGTTATAACACTCTAGCGCTTTAGACTCCGGAATATTCACGTGGCCTATCGAAATTAGAAGGTTCGAATTATCTAAAAACATAACTGCATGAACTCCAGACGTCCTATATAATTAGCTACGAACGAAATCATGATGACATATGCCTCGAGGAGCTTGCTACGCGTCAGTCAGAGTTTATACGTTAGACGCGCGTAGCAGAGACCTGAGAGTACCTGTTTCTATTAAGCTATTGCATATATTGCATATAGCTTTCATCGCGGGCTTTGAGCGCGGCGACCGAATCAAGAAATTCCGTAACGAAAAATAACAGGAACTTGTTTATGTTGCGCTCTCTCGGGTGACTAATATTGAAAAATTGTTTATCACGACAAAAAACGATAATTCTACATTCAGGTTTTATAATAATCGAAGGCAAGCTGCATCGACTGCATCTTTGTTGCAAGAATTCAAGAGACTGCCTTTAAATAGTGTTCAGACGACAGCTCAAAGTGTCTTAGATTTCATTAGTAATAGAAATGGCATTTCAATAATGACTTTCAATTGCAAAAAGTCTAAATAGTCACAAATACGATTTACAAGATTCAGTTACGAGACAAACAAATGTGTTACTTCTTACCGAAATTTGCATGGCGCATGATAATCCGATTGAAATACCTAATTTCAATTGTATTGTTCAATTCAAACGAGGTACTGTTCCAAAAGGTGGGGTAGCTATTTACCAAAATAATAATAATCTAACTAATATTATGACTCCGAATATTGAAATAAATATTGCACACTGTAGCGATGTTAATGTTAGGCGCTCATTTGTTGGAGATATTTGTGCGTGCTTATGCAAACTTAGAAATGGCCTACACATAGTCATGGTAGTAATTTACATTTCTCCGAATCCAAAATTGGACGAGGTAGAGCATTTTATTCATGGCACTTTACTGGAGTACACTGAAGAAGTGTCGAAAATACTTGGTACAGATGGTGATAAATTTCCACTTATCTTGGCTGGCGATTTCAACATCAACTTCGCTGATAAAAAATCAGAGCGGTTGACAACTTTTCTTTCGGAAAAATTGAATTTGAAAATGAATAATGATCCACAAGAATCCACAACAAAA
This sequence comes from Endomychus coccineus, assembly GCA_958510875.1. NCBI lineage: Eukaryota > Metazoa > Arthropoda > Insecta > Coleoptera > Endomychidae > Endomychus > Endomychus coccineus. Next base: position 111,068,580 of record OY294070.1, on the reverse strand, counting down.
TATGGGACCACCATTGACGCGGTATTTTCCAGATATTTAGAGGATATCAAGTCTCAAACTTACGTCTCTTATTTCAGTTATTCAGTCACCATAAACCTATAGTTTCAATGATAACAAATTCCTGAATAACCTACATGTATTGTAAGATAATAAAAAAATTTTAAAGGATATTAACTTCTCATTTATTCAATAAAAGAAAAAAAATTGTTTTCTTATCGGTCACCACGCTCAAAAAGTGTAACTTGAATTAATATCAAAGAAAAAACTTGAATTAAAATATCAAAGAAATAAAAATACTGCATAAATAAAAAAAAAATAATTATAATTGCATAAGTTGAGAAAAAATGCTATGCATCAGCTTTACCGCGGCAGTCCCCGAGTGCCACATGTATCTTTTTTTTAGTGGTATATTAGCAGAAACTAAAGCTTGGCATAAATGTTCATTTAACAGACTCTAACCGCTCTTTTCAATGCCATTTCCAATAGACTCCCTTAGTGACATATGAACAGGAACTGATTTCATGTTCCGCACTTGTGCGACGGGCGAAGGAGTTCTGGCATGTTGATCGACTTGAAATTTCTTTTCGCATCTGATCTGCAATAAAAATATATTGCTAATATTAAGGTCAGACTGAAATGGGTATCGATATATCAGATTTGGATTTATTTATTAAGTATCATTTTAGCAAAAGAAAATAATTTGCTCATATTTCACAAATTGAAAAAATTTTATTAATAAAATGACTTACATTTTTGGCACAAGCAGAATAAACGATCACCATCCATAATGATTTCAGGGTAGGCTTTAATCCATAATCAATTACACTTCGGCATTTCAAAAATTACTTATGCCGTGCACAAAAAGACAATTCTAGAATACCCAACTACAGTACACTCTTTATAGTATCAAACAATAACATGTACTGATAAAAAGTTCCCTTCCAAGAATATGCTAGTCGCAAATCGGTACTTGCCCGACCCATTCTTAGACCTTTATGAGAATTTGTGAATGGTGTAATCGAAAATGCTCGGTCAGATGTTCGTTTTTGAAAAAAGTGACAAATATATCATATATATGAAATTAGAGAGAAATGCAAGAATAAATGAAATATATGCTATAATATGCAATTTCGATTAAAATATGCAACAAAATTACAATTCAGCCAATTTATGCAAAGTTTGCATATATATGCATGATGCATAAAATCCTCACCTTAATGATCACATTCGACCTGGATACCCAGTTTTCCAGTTCAAGCTAGAAAAATTCAACATCAATTGCATCAAAGCTAAACATGTATTCATGTTCTTTTTATTGAACTTATTTCGAAACGTTTCGGGGTTGATTCAAGCTCATATTGCGAGAAATTAGATTCTTTATATGGAACAACCTCATATTTCACACTGAATTGAAAGTTTCCCTGTATTATATGAACGACAGCCAATATAGAATTGTTGTCAATGATTGAAATAGGAATCTTTGGCTCCTGGGAAACGTTCGGATCAGAGGCGTTAATTCAGAGTTCCTTAATCCTCTGGGTTTTAATTACGTATTTTTCAGGATCATTTCTCAACATGCTCTATCAAATCGCTGAGTGAAATTTTAACTTCCTTTGAAAATGATAAACTTAAGCCATTTCTGAAAAGCTTAATTGTATTTCATCTTGCTCTGTATGTTACTTTCGTTTGGATCATTTTCTACACTTTCCTTTTGACTCATATGAAAGTGTAGGTTATTGAATTGATGAATGGGCAGGTTCAGGTCAGAATTTTTGTTTGAATCACCTGCATAACCTGCTCAGATTCATTTTGTGGAGGTGGTAGTTAAACGGTCCATTTACCGTTATTATCTGTGTCAGCAATTTGGCATCGGTTTCAATCATCTTCCTTACTTGTTGAGACTAGTCTTCTCTAATGTGTGGTCCAATCATTTGGATTGTCTGTAGCCTTTCACTTCTTAGCACTCTTTCGAGTGTTGTCATATGACCCAACCAGTGATTCGCCTATTTGATGTTATTCGTCGAGATGCAAGCTCATCGACTATTCTTTTCCCTTTATTTCAGAGTGGCTGGGAATACAGAAAAGAGCGCGTATGTTTTCGCCTCTGCTATGTTGCTCGTGTTGCTTTGATGTTATTTTCATATTACACAGCGTGTTATTGCCAGTATTGCTGCTTGAAAAATAGTGACATGTTTGCCAGATGTATAATAATACCTTGGCCTGGGCGTTTACGGTATATCCTTGCTCCTGCTTGTTCATGGGTTCTGGCTCAATCGGTGAACCAAGGACTCAGAGGAGCAGGGATATACCGCAATATACATGTATACTTTTATTTTCTAAATGACACAACTTCAAATCTGGATGTGAAATAGTCGAATTGTTTTTGGCTCTTACCAGATAATATTAAGCTCCAGAACAAAACAAAAATTATTCCGAAAAAAAAAATTTTGGGAATCATATTCACATCCAAATGTAACGTGGCCCTCTCTTGATGAAACTCGATAAGACTTCATTTGAGGGATTTATATTATTCCTAGTCTTAATCTATTTATTTATTGACAGTGTGACCATTCAATTTAGAGAGATCTTCTCGTACTCAACAACAACAATTAAATTCAATAATGAAAATAACAATTAAATGATAATGATAATAATAATAATAATAATCTTTATTCACCTTAATAGCATACAAAGTACAGAAGGTAAGTCAAACAGAGAATTGGTACAATGATTACTGAGACAATTTGATGTATAGGTAGTGTATGTGTAAGAAATATGTATATTGTATAATATAATATAATGAAAGATTTCCCGTATATACAGGGTGTCCTCGAACTGCGTGGCTAAAATAAAACCGAAGATTCTTTGATTCGAAAAAAATTTGATGAGCCTTTTTACTTTTACCTCAAGTGTCTTGTTTAGCCGGTAGAGGGCTTCAAATTTGCAAAAATAATTTTGTTTTTTCGGTATAACTTGAGAACGTGATGGTTGACGAAGATCCGTGAACAGAATTCTTCTACAAAAATTGGGGTTTGCGTTTTGTCTTTGGACAATAAGCCGACAGAAATCTAGCCGATGACCTGGATCCATGGGCAATAAGTCTTGAACTGTTTTAATATGATAGGGATACAACAGTTCTTCTTTCAGTACATTATGAACTAATGATTTTGAGGCTCCAATACGAAGTCCCAAACGTAGTGTGCTTATCCCAGGTTCAGTATCAACCGCTTCCAGTATCGCTTCTTCGAGCTCTAACGTCCTTCTTGTCCGTCTGCGTTCAGTTTCTCTGCGATTTGCTTCAAATTTGCCAGTTTCGCGAAGGTTTGCCGATTTGGAATTCTGCGATACGGATATCTTTCCCTTCTCCGGCCATTGCAACGACAAAGTCCATAAATCAATAACATATCAACCATTTCAGTGTTAGTGAAATTTTGAGCCATAAATTTATAAAATTTTTACGGAAAGCAAAGTAAAAACTGACAGTTTTGAGAATAAATTCTTCAAATGCCAAAATGACATTAGAAAAGCAAAGGCAACTAAGGTATTTTAATCAAGTAAAATTAGTAAGCCAAAATTGCAGAGACTCGAAAATTAATTTTTTCAAGCTAATCCGTTGATTTTATCAAAATTTCCTAAGAGTAAGAAAAGTTTTAGAATTAGGTAAGCTATCAACATAAAAAATATCGAGTGAATTACATTGACCACAAAAAAGTTCTGGACACTTTTCCCGTTACATCCTCAAGTTTGAGCCATTTCTATGGTCTCTAAGGCTCTGTGCTCCACTCTCAAAAATGGCCATTATTGACAGTAACTCACCTGCTAAATATTGTAAAAGTCCTTCATCACGTTCTCAAGTTATACCGAAAAAACAAAATTATTCTTGCAATTTTGAAGCCCTCTACCGGGTAAACAAGAGACTTGAGGCAAAAGTAAAAAGGCTCATCAACTTTTTTTCGAATCAAAGAATCTTCGGTTTTATTTTGGCCACGCAGTTCGAGGACACCCTGTATAATGTATGTACATTTTCTGCCCAGAAAAACATTGTTATAAATCATCAGGAGGCAAAAATTCACTGACAGAGTATATAGTAAAAAGGTTTTTGTTGGAAGAATGATTTCACGCCATTCCTGAATTAATTGTAAGTGGGTTTTGATTTGATGTCAACTGGTAAAGCGTTATAAAAAACAATACATTTATGAACTGATGATTTGCGAAACACAGTGGTTTTGTGAGGAGGTAAACGGAGATTTATGGTCCTTGTGTTATAGTCACTAACGTCAGATTGTTGATGAAAAGTGTTGAAATATTTCTTGGTAAAATTAACGCACTTCATAATGTAAATAGAAGGGACAGTTAAAATTGGGTATTTCTTGAATGCTTCTCTACAACTTGCACGGTAGTCGTAAGTCGAAAATTAATCTCATCAATCTCTTTTGCGATACGAGAACTCTATTAAGATCATTGGCACAACCCCAAGATATTATATTGTAAGAAAGATGACAGTAAGCTAGTGCATAATATAGGTTTTTCAGAGTTCGTTCATTAACGTATGATTTCAGTTGAAGAATTCCATAAAAAGCTTTGTTTAATTTGTTGCATACATGTTTTATGTGATTATTGAAGCTCAAATCGGAGTCGAGCCAGGTACCCAGAAGTTTAACACTGGTTGTGAAAGAAAATGGAAATTGTTCCTTTATTTACTTAGGAATCATTCTATGGAGATGAAAATTGATACATACCCTCAGTTTTTTCATTGTTCAAAATTGAAGAGTTTTTGTTCCACCAGAACTTTCTCAAGAGACTTGCCTGAAACCGTTGTTATTATGTCATCTACAAACATTGTGACTAGACCCTCTCTGATAAAATTTGGCAAGTCATTCGCAAACAGTAGGAACAATAACGTTCCCAAGATTTATCCCTGAGGAACTCCTAGTGGAGCAGGGAATTCTTCTAAGAGTTCGTTGTAAATTTTTACAAGAAGATGGCGATTTTTTAGAATGTCTATGATAATTATAGATAATAAAAAAGAATATTATAATTAACTTTATTACTAATAAGAATAAAGAAATATGAGATCAAACGAAACTCAAATGAAACAAACTTGGTTAATCTAAATTAACTAAAAGAGGAATAAACCTAAGATTATTAAATTGATTACCATCCCATCCTGGTATATAGGGGATCGAAACTAAATGAACTCATTTGAATGTATTATTGAACTTGAACTTGAATAGAAATTGAGAACAATAAACTTTGATTGAAAATCTAAAACAACTCTGATGTAGCGAAATCCACCCTTCTTACCAAAAACACTAGAAAGAAACTGTTTCGTACTCACTAAGGAGTAAGGATTTCGAAGGACCTGTGTAATTTTGATTGAGATAACACAAACTCCTATGTTGGATTAAAAACACTTGTTAATTATAAAATCTATATTACTATCAACAAACAACAAACTTATAACAATGTTGAACAAAACGGTAGTTCTTAGACTCTTTTTCTATCTGGATAGTCGTACCGAATATGAAATGTAACTGGAGTAGTTTTTCCCCCACCGTTTCTAGCATCATCTTATACTTTAAGTACGCTCGTATTTAACAGAAATTGACTAAGTGTCACATGATTTCTCAAAAGAGTAATTCAAGCTAGAAAATATAACTGAAGGTCTTAGGCATTGTCCCTGGTATTTGTAATGTGTCCTTTTTCTCAAGAATCAATCTACAATTCGAAAAAAGATCCCTGAATTGTTCAACCAATAAGCAGTAAGATTTATCTTTTGAGATCTCTAGTTCAGAATATTTCGGTGGAGGCTTCTAAACCTATCTGTCCTTTTCTAAACATAACTAACTGATTTGAATGTACATATTATTCCAACTATTATCAAGACTATATTTAATTACAAATTTGATGATTAGGTACTACGTTACGTCTCGATTTACGTGTGATACATTTTGATTAATTATGTAACTTATGAAAGAAACGTCCAAAACTTCTATATTCAGATCAACAATGGGACTGGAAAAAGATTCCACTACCTAAACATTTCCAGATGGTTAACATTAAGATTTATCATATACTTGCATTCACTTATCCTCATATATATTATTTACTTCAGAACTATAAACTTTTGTGAACTTATTGAAACCTTCTTGACAATGTCAGCTATGGTATCATATCACCCTCCTTGAAGCAGGTGTGAACTAATTTGTGTTTATTTTAGAAATTCATTTCCTATTTCTCACGGTAACATTTGTTATTGCTACTACAGGAAACATTTGGGAACATCTGGCAACCCTTAGATGTTCTTTACTATTAGTCGGGTCAAATTAGACGTTAAAAATGTGAAAGCTCGGAATTTGTTCCAAACAGACCAATCAACTTAATTTTTTTTGCAAATCGTTCCTGGACGCATACTGAATGATATTGAACTTTAAGATCTTGCCGCTCGACCATTTGTCACCTGTTAAACCGGAAACTGGGCCAATTTTCATGGGAAAATTTTCAAAATTGGTAAGTATTGCCAAAATTGGCTCGAAAACTCCACTCGGGGGTGTTCGGGGTCGCTGATTACGATTCCGAAGTTAGATTTACCATTTTCGACCGCGGTAGCTAGAAATTCGCCAACTTTATGTCCCAAAAATGGTCAAATTTATTTTGTTGAAATTGACTAAAACATTTCACTCGGGGGTTTTCGAGGTCGCTGATCACGATTCCGAAGTTAGATTTACCATTTTCCACCGCGGTAGCTAGAAATTGGCCAACTTTATGTCCCAAAAATGGTCAAATTCACTAATTTCGCAGTTTTTGTTGAAATTGACTAAAACATTTCACTCGGGGATTTTCGAGATCGCTGATCACTATTCCGAAGTCATATTTACCATTTTCCACCGCGGTAGCTAGAAATTGGCCAATTATATGTCTGAAAAATGGATAAATTAGATAATTTGGTAATTTTTGTTGAAATTGGCACTGCTATCAAAAGTCAGGGAATTTATCCGTGACTGCAAATCATTTGTTTCATATCTAATATCAAATAACGCTTGCGTTCGAGAATCAGTATTTTCTGATATACCTGTCTTTTGCAAATTATAGTTTTGGAATGGTACCCAGAATTTTATTTATATTTTTTTAAATTTATGTACATTAGAATGTAAGTGTAAATGTAAATGTAAGAAATTGTAAATAATAAAATGTAAAAAAATACATGAAATATTAAAATGTTTAATAAAAATATATTCATAAATTCTTGTTCTTATTTGAATTTGTCCATTTTGTTTCTAGACGGTTGACCACTTTCAGGTATGAAATATTTTTTTGCCATGAAATTGGTAAATTTCTAAATGGAATAATAATAAAAAAATGTTACTCCAGAATCACGAAACCCCAAACGATATTTTCTAGCCATTTTCAACAAAAATTACGAAATTAGTTAATTTATTCATTTTTCAGACATATCATTGGCCAATTTCTAGATACCACGGTCGAAAATGGTAAATCTAACTTCGGAATCGTGATCAGCGACCCCGAAAACCCCCGTGTGGAGTTTTCCAGCCAATTTTGGCAATACTTACCAATTTTGCAAATTTTCCCATGAAAATTGGCCAATTTCCGGTTTAACAGGTGAAAAATGGTCGTGCGGCAATATCTTAAAGTTCAATATCGTTCAGTATCCGTCCAGGAACGATTTGCAAAAAAAATTAAGTTGATTGGTCTGTTTGGAAAAATTTCCAAGCTTTTTCGCTAAATTGACTCGACTATATTAGATACCTATTTTAATTTTACATGTAATTTAAATCTTCTAAAGATGATTTTGTTTCTTATTAACCTATACTAAACCCTTATTATACAAACTAATCATAGAACATACGACCTAATGAACGTTCACGTTCCAGAATAATATTGATTCAGATTATCAACGTTTTCTTTTAAATTCTCAATAAATACGAATGTCCGGTTTTCCCTTGGATGTGGTCATCCAGTTTCAGAAGAGAAATACGAGAAACCGAACAAGGATACTGTTGGGACCGCGTGAACGGCACGGCGTGTGTCATTGTCGACCCTTGTTTGCATTACATTTCCATTTCTATCCATAGATCCCCTGTTAGTTTCAAACACTTCAACACGATATTCATTATTTACGCTATAGTTTCGGGTTGTTTAACTTTCGAACGATAGGGTTGATAACTAGTAATTTGTTGAACATTTAAAGTAGGTTTAGTTAAACTGTCACAAATATTCTACGATATAGATGTTTACTTTACATGATTCTCTATTGCGAGATATATTTCAATATTAAGATAGTATTATAAATTAGAAAGTTTCACCCTTATGCAGTAAATGCACTCTTAAAGTACTGAGGACTTTTCAGAATAATGTTATGTTGTCCATCAGTTGTTTGAGATTACATTGTACAGGGTGTCCCATTTTGGGTACTTTTGCGGGGTATCTCCTTTATTTTTAAAAATAGAGAGTTGCGGTTTTCGCGACACTGTGCTACTTTTTCGTAAAACTCAAGATGCCGTCAACAGAATTTTCATAGCCCTTTTAGTTTTTAAGATACAGGGCATTTCTGAAAATGTTGCATTTTGTGACCATCCTCGTATCTCCGTTATCCTTCGACTTATCGAAAAGGTAAAATAACATTCTAAAAGTTTTTTTCCGTAGAATGCAGTGGTGTAGATAACTTTTGTTACATATTTACTGTTTTTGAGTTATAAAGTAAACTTATGTTTTTTTAAATGGAACACCCTGTATATTTATAGACTATAAAATTTGTCTTTTTTTTACCTTTTCAAAAATATATGATAAACTTTTTTTCAGAAACACGCAAATAATTGACAATTTTCAGGAATTAAATACATATTTTAATAGAGGCTATGGATAACAATAATAAACAAGTGCAACTTACATATTACTAACAAATAATTGGATACCTTGTATATAGGTATCTATTAAAAAAAATTCCCATAGATCTTTTTTCTAACAGTAAGTTTGTAACAACAGTTTTGTGGCGTAAAGTGACAATATAACAAAAACACAAAAAAATAACACTATTAAAAAAAATTAAATGTGATGTTCAAATTGACCACCATTTTCTCTAATGCAAAATTGGCACATCTTTGAGATTCTTTGAATAGCGTTCAAAAGAACCATTGTTCTCATTCGCAGATTTCGAAAAGCTAAATGAATTGCCTCTCGAAGTTTTGCAATGCCGTCATATCGAGTTTTATATACTTCATTTTGTATATAACCCCATAAAAAAAAATCTAAAATTGAGAGATCTGGTGATCGTGGAGGCCATCTAACAGGTCCGTTGGTACCTATCCATCTTTGAGGAAAGTTATTATTTAGAAAGGCCCTTAAGAGCCTAGAGTTATGACTAGGGGCAACATCTTGCTGTAGGTAAACAGCATTATACTGGGCTAATGCAATGTTTTCGAGCAGTTCTGGAATAACTTCCTCAAGAATTTCTAGGTATCTACGTGCTGTAAGACCTCCTTCAAAAATCCTATAAACTATATGTCTACCCAAAATAAAACATGAAACCCCAACTCCAAAGCGTCCTTGTTGTGCCCTTTCAAACATTAAATGCAGATTTTTACTACGCCAGTTCCTGGTATTGTGACGATTGAAAATGCCAGCACTTGAAATAAAGCATTCGTCTGACCAGATAACAAGTCTGCCTAATAAATCGTTAGCATCGATTTGTTGCAAATACCACTGGCAAAACAGTGCCCGGCGCTCGGCATCGCCAGGATGCAAATGTTGTAGTATATTAAATTTGTATGGATGATACTTATATTTCTTCAAGATCCTCTAAATGCGATAGAGATTTGATGTTTATTTCTGTTTCTTGTCATAAACAATATCAATGGCCTACAATTAAAATATGTATTTAATTTCTAAAAATTGTCAATTATTTGCGTGTTTCTGAAAAAAAGTTTATACTATCATATATTTTTGAAAAGGTAAAAAAAAGACAAATTTTATAGTCTATAAATATACAGGGTGTTCCATCAAAAAAAACATAAGTTTACTTTATAACTCAAAAACAGTAAATATGTAACAAAAGTTAACTACACCACTGCATTCTACGGAAAAAAAACTATTAGAATGTTATTTTACCTTTTCGATAAGTTGAAGGATAACGGAGATACGAGGGGGGTCACAAAATGCAACATTTTCAGAAATGCCCTGTATCTTAAAAACTAAAAGGGCTATGAAAATTCTGTTGACGGCATCTTGAGTTTTACGAAAAAGTAGCACAGTGTCGCGAAAACCGCAACTCTCTATCTTTGAAAATAAAGGAGATACCCCGCAAAAGTACCCAAAATGGGACACCCTGTACAGAGGGACAGACATTCGTCACCAAATTGTTCAGAGCGTGGGAAGGAATAATGTCAAGAAACATGCAGACGATTGATGTTTGAAGCTTTTTCCTCATGGTAATTTATTATATTGATATACGAAATAAGCAACACTTATTTTACTATGTGTATTACCACTAATTTAATGTTAGCAATCGTAACAGCAGTTTCGACAGTTGAACTGTCATTATCTAGTCCAGTCACACGGGATGATAACAGTTATTTATGTTATATGGATCATAATAACGATCATTATGATCATATAGCCATAACACAATTATAATTTTTGGCTGTGACAATGATGAGTCTACAAATAAACTCAAGACATTATAGTGTCAGAGTTTCACTCATCGAATTATATAAAAATTATATTTCAATGATTACATTGTGCTACTAGTGCAAATTTAAAGGCACTGATTTTCATAAGAATAGAAATTGGACCCCCAATCATTTGGGCCCTGAGCGGACATTATGAGGATATATCGTAAGTGCGGCGAAGCTCCGCTATGGCTGAGAAGAGAACAACTTCAAATGTCGCTCGCAGCTGAAATATCTGCAAATCCTAATCACCCCATATATCCTCATATTTTTACCTCCACAAATGATCCGATATATGATACCCATCCCTCCAAACTCATGTCTTTATTCCAAAAAATTCGAACCTCCAACTCCACTCTGAATCTTAAAACAACTCTCTCAACCACACCAAACAAAATACTCTCTTGGACCGCCCACATACCGACTCACGATAAGTCACTCCTTGCTCAACTGAAAAAAAAAAACTGGTTCAGACGCAGTAGAGCAAATGTTTTTAGAAGTGACGACAAAAAAATTTCCTCATAAAAAAATCATATATACCGACGGGTTAAAAAGTACACTAGTTGTAGGCAGCAGCGTCATCATTTCCAACACAGAATACAAATATAGATTGCCACCGATATGTAGTGTATTGTTACTAAAAATTCTTTGATTTTATTTGCCCCACGTTGTGGTGACAATTGTTACTATTAAACTCTTTGAGTTTAATTTATTGATTATGAATTATATTTTTATTTTAATTTAATTTTATTCCGGCTAGCTTTCTTCATTTTGTTTTGATTTGAATTTATGTTTTTTGATTTTAATTTGGTTCAATTGATTTGAATGAATATGATCGTTTTTTATATTATATTATATGGAATTAAACACAATATTTCTGTTTGAATGTTTAATGTTTCTATATTTAAATATTTTTGACTCTATGTATCTCAGGTTACAAATTTACGATTTAATTTTATGTTCTAATATTTCTATGTTTTAACCTCAAAAACTATTCAATATTAATACTTGTTTACAAAGTTACAAACGACAATCTTTCATTCTGATATACAAATAACAATACAATGTTGATATTATAAACAAACTTACTTTTAGTTTCCATTAATATGATTGAAAATGTGGGCAATGTTCAGTTGATTTTATCTTCTTGATGATTTGATTATTTACTTTCAAACACAATGCTCTGCTTTGAGTAACTATACACAAGGTAAACTACGTTGTTACTTCTTTTGAAATTCAGGAACTGTTGATAAAATTGTTAACTTGTTTTATTCTTTTGAAGATATAAAACTTGTTCAATAATATACTGGAACGTTATCGAAGACTGGCTATTATACGATGCTACTTATGAACTGTGGTTATTATAACCTTTAAAACTTTGTTCGAAGACTCAGGAACACTACTTGATTCGTAGAAATAATTTACTTGCTTCGGTTACTTTAACTTGTCGAAGCTATGGAGACTACTTGGGTTCTCCGATGTTATCCAAAAACTAAAGTTATGGAATTATACTTGAGCTGCAGAAGATGCTTTGGATCTCTGATGTAAATGCAAACTGAACTCTTTTCAATTTCTGATTTCCTTTTATAGGAGTTACAAAGGCAAGCCAGTTGATGTCATTTTTGACCAATGAAAAATTTTCTTTGCTTATCAAGGATGCTTTGGTCATTGTTGAAAGCTGACATAACTCTTCATTGTTGACTGTTTGAAGTTTCTAAAATCGTCTCGACCAATCAGAATAGAGGATTCTATAAATTTTTAATTATTGAAGATTTTCAAATTATTTCAAGTGATTATGCTTTCTGTTATTTGAATTAATATTGCCTACATTTTTCCACATATTTTGGTATAAGATAACCTATAACTAGGTTAATATTAACTTGATTATTCCAATATTTATATCAAATTTGAGATTTGCCATTTCTTAAATCTAATACATAATATAAATTATCAATAACATTTCTATAACATTATAGAACTCAAATTTCCTAATTCTATCTTAAATCTATAACATATTTTAATAGTTTGTGCTATCTTATGATAGTCTGGGAATCATTTCAATTATGATTTCTTCTTTCGTATCACTGTACGTTTATCCACTTTCACTGTTTTCTTGTTTACACTTCTTATTCTATTTACATTATGGTTTATTTTGTTCTACATTGTTTAATACCTTATACTATCTACAATTTAACTTTTAATAATGTTTTTAATTCCATATTTTGTATATTTTATTATTCTTTTCTGATTTTTAATGTTCGGTAAGTTCAATTTTCATTATTTTATGTTGTTTAGGAAATGAAATCATAACACTATATACAGCAGAACTATTTGCCATCCTACAGGGCGTAAAGCTAATAAACTATCAAAACTATTGCCACCGTCTAATATGTACTGACTCCCTCGCCTCAATAAACTCAATCTGCTCCATATATCCAACCAACCCTTTAGTGATACTGACCCAGGAGAACATCACACAGATCATCACAACAGGGAAGTCTATAATACATGTCTGGACACCATCTCATCGAGGAATTGAAGGCAATGAAAGAGCAGACAAATGTGCTCGTGAAGCCACAATATTAGACACCGGAGAAAAAATACAACTCCATCAAGACGTAATAGTGAATAGTAAAGAGCAGCTGAGAACCAAATGGCAAACGTATTGATCATCACAAAGTACGAAACTCAACGAAATAGAACCAACAGCCCAATACAGTGGACTTAATTACCTGAAGAGAAGAGAGCAAGTTATTGTAAGAAGACTTAGAATAGGACATACACTGCTAACTCATAAGCATATTCTAGATAGACAGCCTGAGCCGGATTGTGAAGTATGTAATATGCCAAATACTGTTGAACATTTTTTGATAAGCTGTCCTAAATATAGGCATCAACGAAACCAACTTTTACAGAGCGACAACCTAGATAAAATTCTAGACACAAATGTGCAAAATCTAAACAATTTAAAGCCTTTTCTCAACGAAAGCAACTTATACAACTCACTGTAAAAAAAATCATTACATAAATGTAAATATGCTTTAAACATTATTTGCAAATAATATATAGACTACATTATAAATCAATTGTGAAACTACCATACATTGTAAATACTGATCCAACGGTGTCAATGACCTGTGACGTTGAGACACCTATATTTGAAATAAAAATAAAAAATTTTAAAGAATTTTTCCCACATTATGTAACTTGATATTCATATTTTTCATGATTGTACAAAAAATAAGGATCCATCATGCGTCTTCTTGGTATGGCGGTCATTAATATAGGTACTTAGGTTCACTCATACCATAACAATAAAGAAGGATCGAACTTTAATACATAGAATATTTTCGTCTTAAATATAATTCTATGGTATTCAAGCAAACTATTAGAGAAATATGCAAATATGTGCAACTATGTGAAATATGCAAAAAATGCAATTATTGAAACATCATTATATAGATTCTCATGCAGTTTAAATAATTATGCTTTTCATAAAACGAAATAAAATTCTTTATCTTAACAAAGTTTTTCATTGTGAGACAAGAGATCTGATAAGACGAACACTCGATTGCATCTCGGAATATTTGTTGGCCTGTTTTCACGGAAAGTCGTTTGTTCTTGTTTACACCAAACAGTATAAAATATTTAACGGCATTGTCCACTTGAATTTTATGTGACCTACCGGACTCGTTTTCAACGTAGCCCATTCGTTACTCACACGTCACCCAATGAAACAGCTTTATTTGTAGCCTCCACTATTTTAACAATTATTAGCAGTCTAGTAATAAAGAATCTTTCGACGTCGAGTCGACTCCACTTGATGACAAACGTTGGCGTAAAGACACGCCACAATTTTATTAGCAGTTCCTCAAAATTACTATGCGGGGAAGAACGTCGCAAGATGCCTTTATAGCAATACAGAATCCTTTGTGAATTCAGAAATTTTTCTGATGTCAACGGCGGCATAATTTTCTGTTTACTTTGAGAAAGTTTTGTATACAGGATGTCCGGAATTTCATATGCCAAACTTCATGTGGTGATTAGATATGAAAAAATTACAAAAATTTGCATATCCACATATGTCCTAAAACGCATCAATAGAATAGAAGAGAATCGAAAATTTTTTATATTCACAATCCAATTCACATAAATGGATAGGACACGTCATATTGAACAATAAAAAGTAACATTTACAATCATAAAGTTAGATTATAAAGTTACAATGAAGTACAGAAGTATTGACAAAATACAGACATCACAACAATGATACGACAATTTAGATACACTAAAATTTTCAATTACTATTTAGATACACTAAACATTTAATTTTGTTTTGGTTCATGTATTCATCTACAGTATAAAACGCATGTTTGAGAAGCATCGTTTTACCTAATGACTTGAACTTTTGCAATTACAAAGTTCTTATATTTTCGGGCAAATGATCAAAAAGATTGATGCCTATATAGGAAGTGACTTTTTCATATTTACAAGTATTATGTATGTATGTTGATGGCAAATGATGACTCCTGCCTAGTCTCGTAAGAATGATAGTTGGCATTTGTTTTGTAGTTACCCAAATTATTTCTTATTGTTAATAGGCATTTATAGATATAGATGCAGGGAAATGTCATCAATTTGTTTAAGATAGAAACAGGTCAACAGGAATCTCTTTTCCCCATGCTGAACATTAGTCTAATCACTCGCATTTGAGCGACGAAAACTCGTTGGTGGTTTATCGAGTTCCCTCACAAAGTGACATTATTAGTAAGATGACAATATACCATTGCATAATAAACATTTATGAAATGAGACATTTTCGGTCTGTTATTGATTTAAATTGAGATATGGCATAGAAGCTTTTTTTGCAAAATTGTTCAACGTGTTCACACCATGAGTATATATTATCTAAATATAAGCCTAGAAAATTCGAACATTTTTGACTTCAAGATAACATTATTTATAAGAAAATTGCAATTCTCATAGTTTGAACAAAGAGAGAGGTTCACAATTTTGGTTTTTCCCTCATTTAGTATTAGACTATTCGCCTTACACCAAGTGTGAAACTGAACAGCCACCGTATTTGCTATAACGCTCAACTCTACAAAAGTCCGTGCTGAAATAGCTATTGACGTATCATCTGCAAACATTATTATCAATTCTAGAATTATATGATCTATACAGGGTGTCCTCGAACTGCGTGGCCAAAATAAAACCGAAGATTCTTTGATTCGAAAAAAAGTTGATGAGCCTTTTTACTTTTGCCTCAAGTGTCTTGTTTACCCGGTAGAGGGCTTCAAAATTGCAAAAATAATTTTGTTTTTTCGGAATAACTTGAGAACGTGATGAAGAACTTTTACAATATTTAGCAGGTGAGTTACTGTCAATAATGGCCATTTTTGAGAGTGGATCACAGAGCCTTAGAAACCATAGATATGGCTCAAACTTGAGGATGTAACGGGAAAAGTGTCCAGAACTTTTTTGTGGTCAATATAATTCACTCAATATTTTCTATGTAGATAGCTTATCTAATTTGAAAACTTTTCTTACTCTTAGAAAATTTTGATAAAATCAACGGATTAGCTTGAAAAAATTAATTTTCGAGTCTCTGCAATTTTGGCTTACTAATTTTACTTGATTAAAATACCTTAGTTGCCTTTGCTTTTCTAATGTCATTTTGACATTTGAAGGATTTATTCTCAAAACTGTCAGTTTTTACTTTGCTTTCCGTAAAAATTTTATAAAATTATGGTTCAAAATTTCACTAACACTGAAATGGTTGTTGATATGTTATTGATTTATGAACTTTGTCGTTGCAATGGCCGGAGAAGGGAAAGATATCCGCATCGCAGAATTCTAAATCGGCAAACCTTCGCGAAACTGGCAAATTTGAAGCAAATCGCAGAGAAACTGGACGCAGACGGACAAGAAGGACGTTAGAGCTCGAAGAAGCGATACTGGAAGCGGTTGAAACTGAACCTGGGATAAGCACACTACGTTAGGAACTTCGTATTGGAGCCTCAAAATCATTAGTTCATAATGTACTGAAAGAAGAACTGTTGTATCCCTATCATATTAAAACAGTTCAAGATCCAGGTCATCGGCTAGATTTCTGTAGGCTTATTGTCCAAAGACAAAACGCAAACCCCAATTTTTGTAGAAGAATTCTGTTCACGGACGAAGATTCTTTCACGAGATGTGGTCTTTTTAACCTCCATAATGAACATTTCTATGCTGATGAAAATCCTCATGAAACGGAAGTTACATATTTTCAGAATCAAACTAAAATCAATGTTTGGGTTGGAATTGTGGATAACTTCATTATTGGCCCTACCGTTATACCCGATCGATTGAACGGGGAGAACTACTTGAACTTTTTGGAACAAAGGCTACTTGAACTGCTGGAAGACTTGCTCTTACACATTCGTCGTGGCCTGGTTTATCCATGATGGTGCACCTCCTCATTTCACATTAGCTGTGAGGCGACATTTGAATGCGGAATATCCAGATCGCTGGATAGGTAGACGACACGATGCACCAGTGAACTGGCCGGCCCGCTCCCCTGATTTGACGCCCTGCGACTTCTTTCTATGGGGCGCTTTGAAGTCGAAAGCTTATGCAGCTCCAGTAAACACACGAGAGGAATTGTTGCAACGAATTAATCATGAAGCGGATTTATTGAAGAATGATCCTGAAGTACTAGCCAGAGTTCAATCCAATTTCTTGAAACGAATTAATTTGTGTATTCAGGAAAATGGGCAACATTTCGAACAATTGATGCCTTAGCGATTTCCCAAAAAGTTTTGTTGTTTCTTTTAATTTAGCATTTGTTTTTCCTAAATAATCACATCGTTTCCCCATTTCTATTGTTTTTATTATTCGTGTTTTACCGAGATATTAACCATTTCAGTGTTAGTGAAATTTTGAGCCATAATTTTATAAAATTTTTACGGAAAGCAAAGTAAAAACTGACAGTTTTGAGAATAAATTCTCCAAATGCCAAAATGACATTAGAAAAGCAAAGGCAACTAAGGTATTTTAATCAAGTAAAATTAGTAAGCCAAAATTGCAGAAACTCGAAAATTATTTTTTTCAAGCTAATCCGTTGATTTCATCAAAATTTTTTAAGAGTAAAAAAAATTTTCAAATTAGATAAGCTATCTACATAAAAAATATAGAGTGAATTACATCGACCACAAAAAAGTTCTGGACACTTTTCCCGTTACATCCTCAAGTTTGAGCCAATTCTATGGTCTCTAAGGCTCTATGCGCCGCTCTCAAGAACGGCTATTATTGACAGTAACTCACCTGCCAAATATTGTAAAAGTCCTCCATCACGTTCTCAAGTTATACCGAAAAAACAAAATTATTTTTGCAACTTTGAAGCCCTCTACCGGCTAAACAAGACACTTGAGGCAAAAGTAAAAAGGCTCATCAAATTTTTTTCGAATCAAAGAATCTTCGGTTTTATTTTAGCCACGCAGTTCGAGGACAGCCTGTATATAGAATAAAGGACTATGGCCCTAAAAGATGGTTTCAATTTCACATCTCAGGAACATAATATGCCAACCCTTCAATTTTGGTAAATTGACTATTCAATGCAACATTTTTCTATACGGTACCGGTCCACGAAATTCCTTACCAAGGCGGCACTACAGTTCACCTGCAATACATTTTCTGCTTAATTTTTGAAAAATGTTCTCCGATGAACCGTTTTCGAGGAAAACATATTTTTTAAAATGGTCGTGCAGTCTTATTCAAAAGAATAACATAGTCAAAGGAAGTTTGTATCTTCAGGGTGTCAATAAAATTTTGCTATCACGTTGACTTTAGTTTCAGTTTTGCTACAGATTTATTTAAAAAATTAAGGATTCCGATTATTAGCATTCAATAACACAAATGTTACTCTTACATTATGGCAGAGTACACATTTTCTGAAACGGCTGATATGCATTTCATGTATGGCAACAAAGCAAATGGTTTTACTCGTAAAGCTTTCAAATTTGCTGGATTTGGTATTGCATCCATTGTCACTGATTGAACGCTGATTCCTTCGAAAAATGTTGTTCACTAATGAAGCCGACTCTACGCGATAAACAAATTTTCGATAAATGCATAGGCAAAGATAATCGAAATACATTCAATTGGACCTTTCATAATGCCTCGTCGCTTAAATGGTGAATCATATTCGAATTTTCTGGAGAAATACCTTGCAGACGTGTTGTGCCATACGCAATTAGTTTAGCAAGTTGGTTCATGCATGATGAACCACTTCCTCATTTTAAGTTCGAATTCGAAATCATTCAGATTCAAGAGAACAAGGTGATAAGTCCCGGAAAAATAAGACAGATGACTCCACAATAGAAAATTCCATGTGACATTTGTGATGTACCATCTTTAACTAGAACGCATTGAAATTTTCAGACTAATATGTCATTCAGTTATGTTTTGACACCCATCGAAAGCAAGCAACCTTGAAGATTTTGTTAACATGGGAAAAAGTGAATTTCCCGTCTTGATTGAGCATTATTTCTTGCATGGAAAAAACATTACGCATACCAAAGCATCGCTTGTTAATATTATGGAGACTCTTCACCATCGATTGAACCGATTCACATGTGGTTTACTCGTCGATAAAATCCATGGTATGATATTGAACAATCGGCAAATTGAAATGCACGAGATTGCTGAGACTATGGGTATCTCAACCGAACGAGTACGGAACATTTTGCATAAATTTTTGAATATGAGAAAGCTATTTGCCAGATGGGTGTCACATTTGCTCTCTGTTGACAAGAAACGCGACCGTGCAACAACTTCAAAGGAGTGTTTGGCTTTGTTTAAGCGCGATAAGAAGAACGTTTGCGCCGTTTCGTAACCGTGGACTAAACATGGATCCATGGAAACATACCAGAGACGAAAGAACAGTCAGAACTGTGGACTTGTCCTGGCGAATCGAAGCCGAAGCAAAGTGGGCTTATCGGCCAACAAAGTCAAGGCGACAATTTTTTGGGATGCACACGGTATCGTCCATATCGATTACCTTGAAAAGGGCAAAACGATAACCGGCGTATGTTATGCAGAGCTGTTGGATTGATTCGACGCCGATTCAAGCGAAATCGGCCGCATTTGGCAGACAAAAAAGTGATCTACGCCAGGACAACGTACCGGCGCACAGGTCCGCATATTCTCCAGATTTGATTCCCTCCGACTTTTATCTATTTCTAAACTTGAAGAAATGGCTGAGCGGAAAGGGATTTGGCTTCAACGATGAGGTCATCGCTGAAACAAACGCCTATTTTGAAGGATTGCCGAAATCGTATTATTTGAAAGGAATCGAAAAATTTGAAAAACGTTGAACGAAGGGTACCGGGCTACAAGGAGATTATGTTGAGAAATAAAATAAATTCTGACCAAATAAATCATTTCTTGTTTCATTTTTCAGGAACTTTTCACCTTACCCTCGTAGTTTACCCTCGGAAGTGGATAGGCCCGTATCGGTCCAGATGCGTGATCGCCTCGTTCACCCATCTTAAACCCCTTACATTTTTTCTTCCAGGATATTTGAAATCAATGGGTATACTTGGTTTCAATTCAAAACAAGGGTCATCATGAATATAGGGTAATAGAGCAATGCCAAATAATTCGGAATAAGGCTTATTTAAATTGCTAGAAAGTTGCATTGACATGAATGCTGATATTTCCTTCACATGATGTAATTATTTGTTAATTTTTGTTATTTAATAATTATTTCATTACTCGTTTGTTAATTAATTTCCGGACATGTTGTATAGGACATTAATTAATTAATAAAACTATGAAACATGTCTATTGTCTAATCAGCAGTAGAATCGCTAGCTCAAAAAATATTAATAGTAATGTTAATAGTTACATAGATACTTATTAAAACGAAAAACAACAAAAATGTGGAAGTGATTTAAGCTAATACTGATTGCTGAGATGAGTTTCGTCTTATCCCACTCATTTTACGTGAGATAAGTAGTGTTTCTTATCTCTCTACTTTTCAATCAATCACATTAGATAATTGAGAAAAGCAATATTGTTGTTACCAAGGAAACGAAGCGTTTCATTGTTCTTGTTTCCCAATAAATCCTAGCAAATTTTAAATTATAATCACCATAACTTTTCACGGGCGTTGATAAAATTAATACAATGCACGTGTGATAACGCTTTATTGAGGTATTTATGCAATTGCCCAACTCGTGTTATGCACTTGTGGAAATTTCAAATCCATACGTAAATAAAGCTCATATCCTACTTATATCGTAAATACCAATTAACTATCACCAAAATTAAGTGATAATGAGTAGGCAAGCGACCTGCAAATATCTAGGAGATTATCTTTATGATTTGCCTACCTCATAGCTAAGCAGCGCTTAGCAGTTCGGCAGACGTTAATGCTCCTTCATGCTGAGACCTGTTGATCTCCCAGATGGTTCCGCAAGATCGTTGTAGGAAATACTAGCAAGGGGGGCTTGAGGGTCGTCCAATCTGGTCCCGTCTCTGGCCGGCTTGTCTGATCTCTCATTTCCTTTCCAACTTGAGTGACCCGGAATCCAGGTCAGTTTGAGCCTGTTTCCACCGGCTAGCCTGTTGAGTTGGCATACCTGACAAGTCTCAAAGAGGCTGTCCTTGTAAGCGGTATGGAAAAAAGTTCCATCGTAGGCACATTCTTTTATGACCTAAGCAAAGCTTCTCCTTTCATTCTTGTTGATAAACTGAAATTTTACAAATTTCAGGACAACAGTTGTAATTCAATTTACTCTTTTGTTTCCAATCGAAAACAGTACTGTCATCAATGGAACCTCCTCGGAACATGGTGGTTGTCAGTGCAGATCCACAGAGACTTGTTCTTGGTCCGCTACTGTTCCTTATTTTCATTAATGATCTGATTCAGGCGGTAGGAGCGGCAGATCTCCTGCTCTTTGCTGATGACCCCAGTATAGTTCGAAGAGAGAATAATGGAAATGATTTGCTAGCCTGCTTGAGTGATTCTCAATAAAGTCTTTTTGATTGGTCTTGTGAAAATGAACTGTTCGTAAACCTTGACAAAACTGGTATAATGTTATTCACACACAGAAACATTATTTTCGAAAAGCCTGACTATATAAAATTTTTGGGTATCTTATTTAATCCAGTTCTTAGCTGGGAGTGTCATGTTGACAGTGTAGCTAACAAAATCTCAAAAAATATTTTCTTGAAAAGAAATTCAGTAAACTAATTGCCTGAGGAGGCGATTCGCATAGCACATTCAGACACTAAGTCAGATTTATACTATTTTAATTAATTAAAACTATTGCAAATTCCTACATGCGTCTTTATAATGTTAAAAGTATATTTTAGGTGAAATGTCAATAGTACCGGGATATCAAAAATTATCTTGGTCAAGGGTGGTTGTGGAATCTAAAACGTGTGTCCTACTTTACGTTTGAAATAATTATGTCACTGTCACACTGACATCATCAATAACCTACAAATTTCATACCTATTTATTTCAGTTGTAAAACAATAATGAACTACAAATTAAAAATTATCTTGGTCAAGGGTGGTTGTGGAATCTAAAACGTGTGTTTTACTTTACGTTTGAAATAATTATGTCACTGTCACACTGACATCATCAATAACCTACAAATTTCATACCTATTTATTTCAGTTGTAAAACAATAATGAACTACAAATTAAAAATTATCTTGGTCAAGGGTGGTTGTGGAATCTAAAACGTGTGTCTTACTTTACGTTTGAAATAATTATGTCACTGTCACACTGACATCATCAATAACCTACAAATTTCATACCTATTTATTTCAGTTGTAAAACAATAATGAACTACAAATTAAAAATTATCTTGGTCAAGGGTGGTTGTGGAATCTAAAACGTGTCTTACTTTAAATTTTTGAATATGTTTTGTTGTGTCAGAATCTGTTAAGTCATTGTGCTGAAATTTTCTAATCCAGTTTTTGAATCATGTCTTTTATCACACAGCACAAAATGTTCATGATTGAAGCCTATTTCCGAACGGGTGCGCTAGTTAATGGAAATTGGCAATACAGTCAACGTTTGTGTTTGGATAATTTTCGAGAGCACTTCCCAAACGTGGCAATATTACCGGACAATTTTTATGCGTGCCTCACGAATTGTGTTGAAGTGTTTCGCGAAACTGGTTGTGTGACTCATAAAAAAGGTGCTGGTAGACCAAGAGTTCGTACAGAAGAAGTTCTCAATGACGTTCATTAACTTATGGAAGAGGAGCCTGCAAAACCTTTAAAACGTCTTTCTCAATGCAATGTGCAACCATAACGCCAGAAATGCTGCAAAACGATTTTCACAGCATGAGGATGCGCGTCAACTTGTGCATCGAACAAAACGGGGGACATTTCCAACAATTACTGTAATTTAGTTTTTCTTGTTACTAAAACCGTTATTTCATAATTTGCAGTTCATTATTGTTTTACAACTGAAATAAATAGGTATGAAATTTGTAGGTTATTGATGATGTCAGTGTGGCAGTGACATAATTATTTCAAACGTAAAGTAAGACACACGTTTTAGATTCCACAATCACCCTAGACCAAGATCATTTTTGGTATCCCGGTATATTTCCAATAACTGACAAACCTTTTTCTATTGGCTTGTATATCTAACATCTGGTTTGAAAGTGGATACTTGAACCTAATGTTCTATTTTCTAGTCGTTCATATACTTTGTTGACATGAACTCGCATTTATTAAGAGTACTGCTCAACAGTGGATTCTTGATATATTATACTTATAACATTGATGTGTAACAATTTCGATTATTCGTGATTCCTGATAATGGTCGTGAGACCGAAACGTACGTGAAGATGAAAAGATATAAAGTTAAGTGGTAATGTGATCTATTTCCCGAGAATTTATATACAAGGTGTTCCATCTCAGACGAGCCACCCCGTATATTTCTTATCCCATAGTGAGTGGAAAAATCTCCCGAAACACATCGAATGATTTTGTTTGGGGGACATCTTTTGACGTATATTTAAGGCTTGAACGAGCAACCCCCTAATATGGGTCGCTTCAACCCCTCAAAATTGACTAGGGGAGAAGGGTTGAGTGATACGTCATTTGAAAGGTCTTGGAAGCCTCTTTACAACGGTGTATGAAAAACGTAAATTTGATGAACCGTTTTCGCCAAAAATTAATTTTGTTGCTCGAATGCGCCACCTTGAATATTTTGGTTATTTGTACAATGTACAAGCTCATTTTTATTAAGCATTTTTCACAAACTTAAACAATCTTCAAAAAATCACATTCGTGAAAAAATTGAATTGTGTTGTCATGCTTACAATGAAAAAAATTAAATCTGCGTGTTTAAATCAAATGTTCAAATTGTCCTCCATTGACTTCCATACAATAATACATTCTCTCAAACTAATAAATAAAAAAACAGCAAAACATTTCCTTATGTTGCCTTCATTTTTTGTTCTTAGAAGGTGTTTATCTAGTTCTAACGTTTCTTCGATCATTTCATGATTTTAATCAATCTGTTGAGTTACTACTTTGCTGATTTGTTCAAAATTTCAAAAAATATGGTGTACACATTGCAAGAACGTGTTGAGCTGGTTAGCCTTTATTACCAAAATATTTATGCCCGAGCGGCTGCAAGTATATTGAACGAAAACCATCCTGAACGTAGCGTTCGCCATAAGTACGTAATGGAATTGATTTCAAAATTTGTGGAGACGGGTTCAGTAATGGATAAAAAAAGGGCACCCATTGGAATTGTTAATGATGAAGGAGCAGCTGTGGCGGTATTGAGACATGTCCAACTTATGCCATACACGCAATCTGTACGACAACTTTCTGCAGCTTCCGGTATTAGCCAATCTAACGTTTCCAGAATTTTACATAAACACAAGTTCCATCCGTACAAAATTAAATTAATTCAGGAATTAAATGATGATGATTGAGATCGAAGGCAAGAGTTTTGCGAAATTATGGTCGAGCGTATCAACAATAACCCAAATTTCTTGTACAACGTTTGCTTTTCTGACGAATGCACTTTTTTACTTAATGGAGAGGTTAACTGACATAACTGTAGAATTTAGAGCGATACAAATCCTCATGTATTTCGAGAAGCTCACACTCAACATCGGGAAAAGCTAAACGTTTGGGTAGGAATTTTGGGGGACCACCTAATTGGACCTCTGCTTATTCCTGGTAATTTAAATGGCGAAATTTATCTTGAAATGTTGGAAAAGGCGATTGATCCGTTAATAAATGAACAATTAGAAAACGATCCTCTACTACTCGAACAACAATTGCATTTTCAACAAGACGGAGCTCCTCCTCACTACGCCGCACCAGTTCGCTAATACCTCAATTTGCAATACCCCGGTCCTTGGATTGGAAAAAGAGGTCCTATGGAGTGGCCTGCCCGATCTCCTGACCTGAACCCTCTGGACTTCTTCTTGTGGAGACATCTTAAGTCCAAGATTTTTGTGACTCAGCCTGAAAATTTGGACGAACTACGCCAACGAATGAGTGTCGTCAAATAACTCCAATTATGCTGAACCATGTTAGAGACGGTTTTCAGTCAAGATTGTATTATTGTATGGGAGTCAATGGAGGACAATTTGAAGATTTGACTTAAACACGCAGATTTAATTTTTTTCATTGTAAGCATGACAACACAATTCAATTTTTTTACGAATGTGATTTTTTGACAATTGTTTAAGTTTGTAAAAAAGGCTTAATAAAAATGAGCTTGTACATTGTAAAAAAAAACAAAATATTCAAGGTGGCGCATTCGAGCAACAAAATTAATTTTTGGCGAAAACGGTTCATCAAATATACATTTTTCATACACCGTTGTAAAGGGGCTTCCAAGACCTTTCAAATGACGTATCACTCAACCCCTCTCCCCTATTCAATTTTGAGGGGTTGAAGCGCCCCCTATCAGGGGGTTGCTCGTTCAAGCCTCAAATATACGTCAAAAGATGTCCCCCAAACAAAATCATTTGACGTGTTTCGGGAGATTTTTCCACTTACTATGAGATAAGAAATATACGGGGTGGCTCGTCTGAGATGGAACACCTTGTATGATACATATTTGTAGAAATATTTAGTTCCCAATCAACACTATTTTAAAATGATTCTTCTGTAAGTTTCCGCTGTATTACAATCCAATTAGGGACATACATTGTGATAGTAAGTACGAATTAGTAAAGCGACAAATGTAAACTATTTGACTTGATTGTGGATATCCATTCAATTCAAGCAACAGGAACAACACATTTGTTATGTCAGTAAATATTGATGAAAGCTGATAATGAATAAATGTATGTATTAGTATCAAGTACGGTTAACTAAACACCGTTGGGAGCTTGTGTTGACATAGCTCCTAGTAATGTAATTATATATTTGTACATCATAAATTAGACGTCATGAATCTGACACTTCGTAGGGCAACTCATAATTAGAAAGAAAATAATCTCACGGTTAGTTGTTATATTCAGAGAATCTTCTTTCATCGACAATGTCATTACATGCGATTCATTAAGTCTAACTGCAAATTAATAAGAATTCTTACATTTTGTGATACATAGAGCATTGTCAGTACGTCTATAAGATAGAGATATGAAAACAATTAGTACAGTCATTTTATGGATTTTTTTGATATTTGGTACTTTGTTTTCCGACTTGAGGTTTGAAAATGCAGAAAGTTAGGAAATTTTCCGTAGATTACGAAAAAAATAGTGGCTGAAAACCTCCAATGAAGGAAAATGTCTTAATTTATATATATTGTTATGATTTCATTTCCTAAACAACAAAAATGATAAAATTAGAACTTACCGAACATTGAAAATCAGAAAAGATTAGTAAAAAGATATTATATGGAATTAAAAACAATATTAAAACTTAAATAATAGTTAGTATAATATAGTAAACAATGTAAAACATAATAAACAACAATGTAATTAGAATTAGAAGTGTAAAACAAGAACTTCAGTGAAAGTGAATAAACGTACAGTGTTACGAAGGCAGAAATCATAATTAAAATGATTACAAAAACCATCATGAGATAGCACAAACTATTGAAAAATGTTATAGATATAAGTTAGGATTAGTAGATTTGAGTTATATAATGTTAAAGAAATGCTATTGATATATTATATTATGTATTAGTTTTTAAGAATGAAAACTGTCAAATTTATAAGAATTATTGGAATAATCATATTAATAATAACCTAATCATAGGTTATCTTATACCAAAGTGTGTGGAAAAATGTAGGCAATATGAATTTGAAAAGAAGGAATCATCATCATTTAAAATAAGTTGAAAATCTCCAATAATTCAAAATTTATAGAATACTAAATTCTGATTGATCGAGGCGATTTTATAAACGTCAGACTAGTAACAATGTAATACTTCTGTCAGTTTGCAACAATCATCAAAGCATTCTTGATAGGTAAACTAAGCACCTCATTGGTTATTTTTGAAAATACTTGGCGTCCTCTTTGAAGGCCTATAAAAGGCATCTGAAGACAAGCCAAGTTAGTTAGCCATCAATATCTGAAGAGTTAAGGTACGCAAGCAACTCTTAAAGTTTCCATAACCTTAGATTATTGGATAAATATCGGTGAACCCTAGTGTTCCAGTAGCTTCGTAAGCTAGCCGGTAGAATTAAAAATAATTCATAATTAAATAATAAACTCATAAGAGTTTAGTTAAAAATATATACGATTTTCAGTGTTTTTCCGGGAAAGAACACTTATATCTTCGAAAATAAGCATTTTTGAAGGAAAAGTTTCGAACAAAACTTGTTCAACATTGAATTTTACATAGGAATTGACTATTCTGAATTCAATTTTCATCGAATTTTCCAAGCATTGGATGGAAAAACAAAATATTTTCGAATAAGAACTATATATGAGAAAAAATTGCATTTGGCTGGTAAATATGGTATGATAATTTTATATTGAAGTATATATCGTTACTGCAAATGATTATAATTGAGAATTTTCCAATATTTGCCCTAATTTTCCGGGTTAGGAAAATTTTATTTATTTTTTTTCAATCTTAGAATTTAATGCTGAACAACTTTTGACCAAAACTTTTCCTTCTAAAATGCTTATTTTCGAAGATATAAGTGTTCTTTCTCGGAAAAACACGGAAAATCGTATATATATAAATTAAGACATTTTCCTTCATTGGAGATTTTGAGCCACTATTTTTTTCGTAATCTACGGAAAATTTCCTAACTTTCTGTATTTTCAAACCTTAAGTCGGAAAAAAAATTACGACCAATCCATAAAATGACTACTAAATAGCATTTAATGGTTTTGATATGAGCTTCATAGATGAACTTAGAACTTATATAAAAATTTTCCAGAAATAGTTGCAGAAAATGAAATAGGGGATTCTAAAGCCCCTTTTAGGGCAGTGTTTCATATGAAATTTTTCGATCAGACCATGCCCTGACAGGTTACAACCCCTTCCACCCTGCGTTTACTCATTTTGAAAAATGTTTTTTTAATAATATAAGTAAGTACTTAAAAAATGCTACTATTTTGACATATTACGGTTTTTACTTGCTTGTAAGAAAGGGAGAGGATGAGGCACTCTTTCTACATATATTACCAGAACATTAAGACTATCGAAATTGTAGGTTTGAAAAATATTTTTCGTTAGCCCAATCAATATCCAAATTTTTTTATCTCTATACAAATTTGGATATCTTGTTTCGTTTCCTTGCAAAAAAATAATAATTGTACCTCTGTATCACAACTCCTTCGGGGGGCCCAATAATGTTTTTCACAATTATGGCAGTAGCTACCTGTCATTCGATATGTCAGCTGCTGCAAAA
Organism: Endomychus coccineus; assembly: GCA_958510875.1. Classification (NCBI taxonomy): domain Eukaryota; kingdom Metazoa; phylum Arthropoda; class Insecta; order Coleoptera; family Endomychidae; genus Endomychus; species Endomychus coccineus. The sequence goes on along the minus strand of OY294070.1, from coordinate 111,040,032 downwards.
AAATAAGAAATAGCCTTGTTAAGAGGATTTAATTGATTCATATTTGCTATGAAGAAAATATTTCCACTAATTATGACAAGACCAAAGTTTTCCAACCAAGAATATGACGAAGCAAGATGTAATGCAGATAGTGCCCGAAGGATGTATATGGAAATATACCTTGATCGGTCAATTCCGAACCAGCATATTACACAGAAGGCTACTAGAAAGTGGGAGGCAAGTTGCAGGAATGGTGGAAGAGGAGTAACTGAAAAAAGAATTTTGGAGTATTTGGAGGCAAACCCGCGAAAGAGTGTTAGGGAAGCGTCAAGGAATTTTCATGTAAAGTTCTTTTCACGGTAAATGGTTCTGACCTAATGAGTAGTAAACGTACCGATTGTTTATGCAAGAACTTGGTAATAAGCAAGCAAATAAACAGAGGGTCAAAATAGGCCGGACTTTAGATAAATATGAATTTATTATACGTGATTTGAAAAGAATTCTAAGGAAAACAAGTATACAAGTAATCAATACTCGTATGATATGCTTATATTAATTCAATCAAATAAAGTAGCTTTAATAATTCAAAGTTTTATTATTTATTATAGCGTGCGGTCTACCTATCTAACCTAGTTATTTATTTACATTTCTACATCTTATTCTTGAGCTAATTCCTCAAATTGAATATCACAAGTTTTGTATAAATTAGAGTTTAATTCTTCAACTGCCGAAACTTAGAGCATAAACAATGATATCCAAACGCTCTTAACCAGATCCAAAGTTAGATCGTTGTGATCTTAACTTTTCTTGATTGGGAACTTACTTATTACTGATCTTAGTTGCGAATATCTTTTTCAAATGAAATGAGTTAAAGTTTAGTACGAGTATGTATTGTTCATAACTTTTGAAGATTAACTATATTTTGCTCTCATTATTCCCTTAGGAACGTTAATAAAGAAGGCAGCTATCTTATTTGGGTTAACATCAACATAAACCTTTTCATTTAAATTGGCCTCAAAGATTTTCCAGTGAGACTTATTTTTATTATGTGCTTCTTAGAATAAAATTAATACAATCCCTTACAAGTTTGTTTATCTCAAAATTATTTTCAATATGAATCAAAGTTTTATAACCAAAAATCAGGCCTCCCCATGGGTTCACCACTTAGCCCGTTATTAGGAGATATTTTTATGAACAATCTGGAAAAATCTATTATGAACAATTCTTCAACACAAAAACATATTCTTTTCTGGTACCGTTATGTTGATGATATTTTAGTAGGTTTCCAAGGTTCCAATAGACAGATTAGTTTTTATACTTCCTAAATAACCACCATAACAATATGAAGAACAACAGCTCCATAGACTTTCAGGATTTGACAATTTCTAAATAAAATAATAAACTTTCATACAATATTTTTAGAAGAGACACTTTCACTGATGCGACCTTTCCGATGGAATTTTTCAGTTATATTAGTCATAAATTAGCAGCTGAGAAGTCAATGATCCACTGAGCCTTGTCTATCCCTCTATCAAAAAATATTTCAAGACAGAAATCAGTACAATTAAATAGATAGATTTAAATAACAATATTCCTATTCACTTCATTAATCAAATCATTAATCGTAAAGAACGAAAACTAATTTCGCAATTATTATATTCCATAACAGAAACACTAGAAAAGAAATATGAATGTTTTAGTCATGTTGGCGAACCATCAAACAGTATGAGTAACTATTTTTCAAAATTTAAAACAACAACTTTTTCTAGCGGCTTAAATCTGAACAAATTTATATTCAATGCCAAACAAAAAACGGACAAATACAAAAAATTCAGTATCTACAGGATTGAATATGGTGAGTGCTCAATGGTCTATGTTGGACTAACAGGTCGCAATTTCGAATCACGTTTCAAACAACATATTTCCTCAGATAGAAATCAGTAATCTTCGAACATATTAATATTTCAAATCGGAAAATAACTATAGATAATCTTAAAATCCGTCATATTTGCAATTGAGATAACTCAATGAATCTGTTGGAAAGTTTGGAGATTAACAAACTAAGTGAAAACTTTGATTTCAATACACTTAATAGCTAATTGGCCCTTAATCCCTTCCCATTACTGAATCTGTGAACTTTATGTATGAATAAATCTACCTGTCGTTTCTATATTTACGTGATGATGATGTAAAAGTCGAAACCGATCGTGCACTTCCATCTAATTGTTAACATTTATTCGGCATAAGTAACAAACTTCAATACGTACGAAACAAACTGCGGGAAGAACCAACATAAACATCCACTTAAGAAGCCATATTTCAACGCACTTTATTCAGTCATAACAATCTTATATACGCTTATTTACAGGTAAAAATACAATTCAATCGAACGAGGATACCGTAGGGATAGGTGCAACATATAATTTTCCACAAGAAATAGATGAAACATTGTTAAATTATAATATTTATAACTGTCACAGACTATAACGGTACTGTCGTAAGGTTCGTAATCCTCTACCTGTTGTTCCTATATTCACTTGATAATGATGTAAAAGTCGCAACCGGTCGTTGTTATTGAAAAATAAAATCTCTTGTGGAAATTAGACAAAAAATTGTTATTTCACTTTATTGAAATGAATTTCCATAAAATAAATAGTTCATCACTATCTGTTCCATATAAGCTGATAATTTTTCTTCATTATATTTATACTTGACAGATCAAAGTACATTTCTAATATTTATTTATTTAATTACACTAGCACAACGGGAGAAATTCCTTCTAGAGCTTAGGGGTACATATAATATAATTACAGAGTGAAATTAAAATTAACTAATTCAAATATCACTAGGGTTACAACAAAATATGTCAACAGTCAAACCAACCATCTCGTAGAATGTACACATTTAGAAAATTGGCGAAAATAATAACGTATTTCTTCTGCAGAGTGGTAGATAAAATGTTTGTGTGGAACTGGTGCGAGCAGATGTAACATGTAGTAAATTCAGCCTTTATAAAATCACAGGACAGTGGTTCAGGTTATGAATGACCTTATACAGGAATAAAATACCATGAATTCCCCTACATTTATATAACTCTAGGCTAGATAATCTATCTAATAGAGCCTGGTGGGAAAATCCAATAGATGGATAATTACCATCAGCTTTAAAAGCTAAATATCTTGAGAAACACCTATTCACTCGCTCTATTTTGTTTATATAAATTGTATAATGGGGTTTCCATACAATTGAAGCTCATCCAAGCTTAAAACGAACAAATGAATTATATAATATTGTTATAGAATCACTATTGATCAATAGGCGGCAATTCCGGATGATAAACCCCAGCATTTTGTAGATGCTAGTGAGACGCAAATGACAATTTCACGTCAAACAAAACTCCCAAGCCTCTGAAACAATAGGAACGAGCAAGAGCAGTGTCAACAAGTTTGTAATTGTATATAATAGGCGTATTTTTCTTGGTGAAAGTTATTACAGTGCACTTACTAATACTAAGCTCCAGATGATTTATTACACACCAAGTACTGAGTGCATCCAAAACATGCTGCAGGGAAATACAACATAAAGAATGCTTCATTGCCGAGTAAAGTTTTAAATCGTCTGCGTAAAGAAGAAAATAACAGATAAATAAAGAAGACATGTCATTGATAAATAAATTGAGAAGGAGTGGTCCAACTACTGACCCTTGAAGTACACCTGAGGTGGCTTGAAATGAATACGATTTAAAACCTATATACCTACATATTGATATATATCACTCAGGTAACGATTCCAAAATTCAATCAAATGATTTGTAAATCCAGAAGTTATTGATGATGGCAATTGGACGATAATTAGTAACCTCATGTCTATTACCTTTTGTAAAAACCGGTAATAATTTTGAAATTTCCCACAAATCCGGAAAAGTATGCAATTTTAAGGCTAATGATTATATAAATGCCAGTGGAGCTGCGAATATATTGATGGAATCTTTCACAAAAAAAGCATGAATTTGATCTGGACCCTTCGTGTGACTTGCTTTAAGTCTTTTATCATTATTATTCGGGAAATTTTACGTAAGAAACTAGAATTCCTCGGTCACCTCAAATTTGGGTTGAACCAGTTGAATATAAGACCCCTAATATTTGAATAAGAATGAGGATGGGACATATCAATCGCCTGGACAAAAACACTCATAAAACATTTGAACTTGAAGAAGAGTTCTCAAGTAATTGTACATACATTTTATCTTGAAAAGGTATCTTACTACAGAGAACGTTTATTATCATTTCCTCAGCATTTCATCGTATAAATATCCCTTGGTTGGTGAAATGATTAGAGAGTATATATTGGTTGAGAGATTGAAAGTAGCGTCATATTTATTAAAGTCAATAATCGATGAAAGATATCGCTTGTGGCACATACATGTGCTTTTATTTACATGATTTATGGCTGCTTTGCGTTTTCGTAATATTGGAACTTCTGATAAAAACTAGTCTCATTAACATATTTGTATATCCGTTCAACCACCAACGTCCTCCAATATGACATTATTTTGTGAAATGAATAATGAATAAACTATGGTAAATGCGAAAAAAGAAGAAATATTATCAGACTCGGATCGCAGCTTAATTTTATCAGGCTTGAAATGTTTCCAATAGTAATTGGAAATGGAAGAGTAATTGAATTGATCTCGTAGAATGAATCAATAGCCTGAAATGCAGAGTGAATACAAACACATTTCGGGTTGAAATCATTCGATAGACAAAGTTTTATTTCTCCAGATTGAATAGTCATAGCACGTCTATCAGTTCCGGACAGCTGTTTCACTATCTCATGAGCTCTTCAGCGGAACTGTTGACCTTCTTAAATTATATCTTTACTAGCTGTACCAATACCAATAGATAGAAACTTTTGGCGAGATGTGGATTAAAAGTTTTCCCGTGTTAACTTAAAACTGTGACCACGAAGTCGGATGTCACAATTTAAGGTGAAAAGATGTTTTGAGTCAACCGAAAATGAATCGTGTAGAATGCGATAAGTTTGTATTAGATCTCCACGAATTTTTCTATCAGCTAGGGAAGGTGAAACCAGTTTCTGTAGTCGCGCTTCGTATGGAAGATGAAAGACACCACGGGCCCAATTTGTTCTTATTTGAAAATAATTCACAAAATTTACACTTCCTACGTCTTTAGGAAAACTAAACATTTCCACTTTTGTCTCATTGTTTCCATTTCCTTTGCAGCCAGGAGCACAACATTTATTCGGCATAAGTAATAACTAACAAACTTCAACAAGTACGACACAAGACGCGGGAAGAACCAACTTAAACATTCACTTGGGAAGCCATATTGTAACGCACTTTATCCAGTCATAACACTCTTATACACGCTTGTTTACAGTTAAAAATACGTTCCAATCGAATGAGAACACCGTAGGGACAGGGGCAACATATAATTACAAGAAATAGATGAAACGTTGTTGAATTATAATATTTATAACTGTCATAGACAGTAACGGTACTGCCGTAAGGTTCATAAGTCTCTTGTTGATGACTTCATATCGACTTTTTGACTCAGGACCTTATTATTTTTTGCCGGGTCGCTTGGCCTGCGACTACGTTCATGTGACATAGTTAACTTGATTTACAAATAATGGGTTAGCCAATGTACTATCCAAGGATAGGTCTATCACAAAATTGCGACTTTATCCCTCGTTAGACACTGTAGCTTACTCACATCTCGGAGAAATTTTGGTGAAGGAGACAGGTATTGGAATTTTTGTGGGAAGTTTGCATGTTATAGGCTTCAGGAAAGACCTCACTAGGCAAAGAGTGACTTCGCCGTTCGATAGAAAACTGAAGTGTGGTAGAAAGAAATACAGGAGGTCGTGATCTTGACAATGAAGAGGTGCCAGCTGAAACCAGTCTGCCTACCTGAAATCTCTCTTGCAGGCAGTGGCGGATTAACCATATGGCGAACTTGGCACTTGCCAAAGGCCCCCAATAATTTGGAGCCTCCAATTACACCTCGCATAGTCCTTGATTTCAGACCAAAGCTGAATATCAAAGGTCGCTGAAAATATTTAGTTACAATCTAATATTTTGAATATTCTACCAAAATTCAAAATTTCAAAATGTGGCAACAAAATGTATTACCGGAAAATAGTCTAGCGTCGTAAGCGATATCAAATAATAATGCTTCCTATTATAAACACTAGATTGTGAGGAGGAACTGATAGGCGGTTTTGCCAGAAATAAGTGAGAAAAAGTTGACAAGATGATTTTCGCTAGGATTTTTGTTAATGTTTGTTGATCTCAATACCAAAAAGTCTGAGGCCAGACGGAATTAAACCTATCGTTCTCAAGGAATGTGCGCCTGAATTAACATCAGTTTTCTGCATGCTGTTTACCCTTTCATACAAACTTCCAGCCGGAAGAACGCTAGAGTCCAACCAATTCCAAAGAAAGAAGACCCTCCCAACTAATTTATACCCATTGCACTATTATCTGTGATCTCTAGAGAAATGGAGAAAGGAATCAATATCGAGCTCATCCAGTACCTAGAGAGCTCCATAATCGTGAATGACCAGCAATATGGCTTTCGTCAGAAGAGACCAACAAGAGACCTTTTTGCCTACGTAACACATCTATGGCAGACGAAAAAATTGGAAAACATGAGCTCTAACTGTAGCATTGGATATCTCCAAACCATTTGACCGAGGGTGGCACCAAAGCCTTCTTGGGGAAGTTCCATCATATGGTTTGCCGACTCAACTTTGTCGCTTACTATCGAATTTTTTCTCAGATAGCTCACTCCATGTGTTGTTTGACGGAGTATTCTCCGATACAATGGGTATCAATGCTGGTGTTCCACAGGGACCGGTTGGCACCAACTTTGTTTCTGCTCCATATAATATTTGCTGGATGTGATCACCTGTCCCGTTCATAGCCTTGCAGATGATGGTACACTTTATGCCGCTTCCTCATCTAGAGCCCGTATACCATCTATTGAAGCCAGGGGAGCGAGACAGAGACATGGTGACGCAATTAATGAAAATCTGGCAACAATTTCGAATTGGGGACCTGATAATCTAGTAGAGTTTAATGCATCCAAAACTCAAGCTTGCGTCTTATCTAAAAAGGCGGATCACACAATCCCTAATATGATGATGTCTTGTAAATTTATTCCTATGAAGTCTTCCATATTCATGCTCGGGATCACCACCAACAGCACCCTGTCATGCTATGATCATGCGAGGTCCATTGCGAAAACCGCTTCACAAAAACTTGGTTTTCTATTCCGTCCCAAGAGCTACTTTAGATTCCAGCAAATCCTCATAATCTACAAAGCACATATTCGACCTGTCCTTGGGTATTGTTCACATGTTTGAAATACGGCCCCCAAACATATGCTGAAGCTCTTAGATTCTATCCAGGAGAGAGCTATTCGTTTGATTGACATTGTCACACTTACGAGCTCATTGCCCTCTCTAGAGTATCGTAGATATTCCCATGGTCGGTGTTTATCAGAAATCTCGTCTGTCCAGACTTAATTTTTCTATCGAACAGCGAAGATTTGGAACTCTTTACCTAGTGCGATCTTTCCCTATGGCCGTAACCTCCAAACCTTCCAGAAAAATTCGAATCCCTATCTCCTCTCAACATTGCATCACTGGTTCATACGATATTCTTCGAATAATATAGGTTACCCTCTCTTGTAGTCAAAGTATGAAAAAAAATTGTTGAGATATAAAATGTTGTCATTTAAGTTTCTTAATTTGATTCTAATGTTATTTAGTACGAAGTTTATTTTTTATAAGTTTGAAATAAAAAGTATATATATATATATATATATTAAGATATATATATATATATATATATATATATATATATATATATATATATATATATATATATATATATATATATATATATATATATATTTTTTTTTTTTTTTTTACATTCAAACCTGGTCGGGGCTGCTGCGAGCTCCGACATCGCAGCAGTCGCGCCAGAAAAACCTAAAAGGCGGTTAACCGAAGCTACTCCTCCCCACCGGTCGGTAAGTAGCTTCAGGTTCCTAAATCGTGTGCCCTAAGTATTCTAATTGAACCCAGAATGACTGCCTTTTGCATCCGGTCTATCAAGATCTGCGCCGAGTTCCTACAGGCCGGAATGATCTTCAAGTTTGAACGCAGCGAAGACCGAATGCCGCCCAAAACACCGATGATCAGAACCACTAATACGACCTTGTGGCCTGGGTATAGCGTGCGGAGCTCGAACAGGAGATCTTGATATTTTGTCCATTTTTCCTCCTCTTTCAAGACTATGTTCTTCTCTGCCGGAGCGGAGAATTCGATGACATACATAGTCTTGATTAGTTTATCGAGGAGGACAACGTCAGGCCTATTTGCTTGTATGGACCTGACGGTCGGAAACGGATAATTCCAGAAGATCTGGCATTTTTCGTTTCCGACAACGGACTCAATATCTCCTGGCATGTAAGGCAGCACCGGCTCTTGGTCTATTCCGTACGAGTGCCTTAGATGGTAATACAGCACCCGTAGGGCCGCATTATGGCGATGGGTGTACGCCGAGGCCGCTTTTGCCGGACATGCCGACAGAAGGTGGAAAAGCGTCTCAGGCACCTTTCGACAGGCCCTGCAGCTGACATCAGGGACCTGCACACCCATCACATTGCGGCGATAGACCAAGGTGTTAATTACGCCATCTTGGCAAGCTGCGGTAATTCCCTCAGTCTCGGATGTAAGCCCGGCTGACCTTAGGTAGCCGAAGGTCAGCCTAGTTGACAAGCCGAGCGTTTCGATGTTTCGATAGAAAACACCGTGTATCGGCTTGTCAACATGCCGCCTGAGCGTAAGATCTTGCTCCGCGGCATTTATCTGGGCTTTCAGGCGAGAAGGAAGGAGCTCGAGGTTGCCGTCTAGTCGGCCTTCTCGACTGATCTGAAATTCGAGACCAAGTTCTTCCGCAGCTTTTTGTGCTGCCTTAACGATAAATGCCCCCACTCCGGCCAATTCGTGACTTTTAACAAGGCACAGGAGGGGGTCCGAGCTCCTAAGAACTTTACAAGCTATACTCAGAACCACACTTCGATGCAGACCCTCCAGACTGAGGAGTCCCCTACCTCCCCGATGACGTGGGAGATAAATACGGGAAACGGACGATCTAGGATGCAAACTGTGATGGATATGCATCATTTTCCGGGTGTCTTTATCGAGTCTATGCAGCTCATCGACCGTCCATTTCACCACTCCAAAAGAGTGGAGCAGGACTGGAACGGCAAGCATATTTGTTGCAGACACCTTGTTCCCACTCGAAAGTTCGGAAGACCAAATCTTTCGAACAAGGTTTCTGTATTTGCCGCGGAGAGCCACCTTTACCTGGGAAGCGTCATAATTAGGACGCTGTTCAATTCCCAGGTATCGATAGGTCTCTCCAGCATCGAGGTGTTTAAAGATGCTTCCGTCGGCAAGCTGCATATTCTCGTACACTTCCGGAGATCGTCCTCTCCTCAAATGAAACACTGCGCATTTGTCCAATCCCAACTCCATGCCTACGGCTCGTGTATATTCCTGAACCACATTGAGAGATTGATGGAGGTTCTTCTCCCCAGAGGCATAAAGTTTCAAATCATCCACGTAAAATAAATGGGTGATCTGATGCCTCCGGTCGTTCGGTGGTCCATATATATATATATATATATATATATATATATATATATATATATATATATATATATATATATATATATATATATATATATATATATATTATGTGCTTTTGACATGAGAGCTCTCCCTGAAAAAAATTCTTCGAAAAGGACCTGCATGTTGTTAACTTGATTCGTCCATTTCAATCACTACTCCTAGTGTAAAATCCGTATATGTATTCCAATTATGGAAACAATTGAATTCTTTGAACTGATTCGATGATGTGGGGATTAAATAATTCAGCTGATAGATTATGTTGCGCGAATAACAGACACAAAATATTGGATATATATCAACGTTGTCAAAGAGGTGACTGCTGCAGAATTATACATAGTTGCGTCTGGCATAATTATAGTTAATTTATTCTGCAAAAATTGATTCGAAAGGCTTTGCGCTGTCAGTTAATTATTATTCAATTCGCCTTTGTCTGAAACAAACTTTCGTTCATTTGCTATTGGCTCAATGCAAAATTGTTTCGGATTATAAATTCTCAGCGGGAGTCTACCAACATTTTTAATATGTGTGCCTGTCAGCCAATATATAAATTTTGATATTTACTCAAATATTTGATATCCCAACGGAAAGTTTCATCCAAAATTAACCACGAACAGTTCATACAAAATTAAAACCGCCATTAATGACTTCAGCAATACCGTTTCACAAATATTATAAAAGAATTTATGAAATGCTGAATTTTAAATTTCGCGCTTATTATTCGGCGTTGGTAGCATATCATAAGTTGTCGGTTAGAGTATTGTTCACATCAAACCTTAATTATTCTACTGGCCATAAAAAGCACCAAACTTGCCACCTTTTCGGGCAGAGCCGAAATATATATAATTTGTATCTACCTGTAACCCGAATTATACCATTTTACGTGGGTAGAAATAGACCGTTGGAAAGTTATACGAGCGCAAAGTGAAAAGTCCATAAAAATGAATCAGATGGCGCCACAATCGAAAATCCCATGTCACAATAAAAAAAGTTTTGACCAAATAAATGATTTCTTGTTTCATTTTTCAGGGTCTTTTCACCTTGCCCTTGTATGATGGCAAGTGTAGTTTGTGGTTTGAAACTGATTTTAAGATCATATCGTGGTAAAATGTTACTATCGTTTTCGCTTACGGGACCAAAATTTGTCAGAGAAATGAATTTTGTTGTTAACTCTATGTGTTTATACGGGTAAATATTGTAACAAGTTAATTCGTTGTTGTTTGCGGTTAATTGGTTTTGTTATTTGATCTACCGAAAAACCATTATTGATAGCTATTCCTTTTATTGTATCCAATTCAAATGTGAGCTGTTTTTTTCACAACAGTATTGAAAAAGCTCATGTATCATTGAGAGATATGCCGCTAATTTATGGCTATGGGGACTAATTGATCTATTAGAACCTATACCAATACACTCTTAGAATAATTCTTGGAATATTAAATAGTAATTATCCTAATGCAAAAAATTATTTCCTAATTCACATTGTACTTTCCTGGGATCTTTTTTTTTGCTTGATGCACACAGTCAGCTTTTATCTATCACTTCAGGTAGTGCAGGACTCACTCAAGTTCGTTAGAGCATACCTGCTAAAACCTCTCATATCTTCATCCATATCCCGGGACCGTTTATCACATTGCTTCAGGATATGGACTGCGTCTTTCTCTTTGTTTGTCGATGTTATATCGAACTGAGTTTCTTTTGATGTTTAATGGTGATATTTACGTTGATTAAACGTAAATATCTACATTCGTAGTATACGTTTGATGTTCACGTTATGTTTATACCGTAATATATGGTTGATACCCAATTTTACGGTATTTTGTCTTAGTGATTTATCCTCTGTGGATAAATTCCTATATGTTTCGTTTTATTATCGATGTTACGGTTTCTGGGTTCCAGTACTCGAACACGTTATGGATCTTTCCTGTGTGTATCTGTAGCGAAATATTGTTTTTCCACAATATTAAGGTACCCTCAGTCTCAGTACTATATCGGTTCGTTGATATTTCCTGTCTGTTTCGTTTTAACCATGTTGTTCTGATTTCTGGGTTTCCAGTACTCCATCACGCTATGGATGTTTCCTGTTATGTCTCGTTTTGTACCAAAAGTAAGGTACCTGTGTTTCAGTACTTAATCTGTTTGTCGATCTTTCCTGTGTGTTTCAGTAAGTTACCTATGATGGGATAACTTACTCTTCCGGAACATATGGTTCTCCGTATCAGCCGCAATCTATCCGTCACCTTCTTCTCAGGAACATGTGACTGGGAGACCCATATTCTATCCAGGGTCTGAGTGCCTGTTGGTCCGCGGGAGTATATCTACTCCTGCCCTCGAAACTGCTGGCAACAGGGCCATGAGCATTACCCTATCCGCCACCTGGGGACGCGTCTGGTTGCGGTTTTCAGGCTCCGCACAAGAGAAGAGGCTCCTGTTTTCCAGGACTTTCCTGGGATCTAGCTATTTCGGAATTTCCGATGATCACTTACTGTCAATTGTAATCTCACTAACCCTGTTGTACTTTGGTCCCTATTTATACTTGACGAGCTTATTGTTTACTCCATAAATTCAGTTGGTTTGATAATGGCACTTCGGTGTTGAAACAATAGTAACGTTTTCATGTTATTATTAAAAGTGGTAATAACAAAGTAATTGTTCTTTCATTTAAGCAGTCAATATTACATATTTTGAGTTGTACTTCGTGCGTAATACGAGTTGGGCAATCCCATAAGTACGTTAATAAATCATTATAACAAGTATATTGTACTAATTTTTATCTACGCCCGTTAGAAGTTTATTGTAATTATAAATTAAAATTTGTCATGATTTATTAGGAAAACCGGAACATTGAAAGTAATAATGAGATGACGGTATTAAATATTGGGTGGAAGTGCATCGTTTCCTTGGTAACCACAATACTGTTTTTTTTATTGATCAAATTTGATTGATTGAAAACCAGCGAGATAAGAAAAATGCGTCCGGAAATAAATTCACTCCTTATTCAAAATGAGTGGCGTAAGAAGTTCTTATCTCACGGATGTGGATAAATAATATTTAGATATCAATAATTCTACCTAGTAACAATGGTAATGATATGAATACTGTTAATTTCAAAACTTCATGTAAATATCGAATAACTTACACTCCTATACAAGCTGTTGTTCACGGTACACCCGCAGAAACTGTAAAAGCGTCAAGTTTCAAGACTTGAAAGCATATTTCAAATGAGTTGAAACAGTCAAATGTGTGAAATAAGTCAAGTCATAGTGTCATGTGAATTGACATGGATATCTATATTATGGGATGTCAATCACATTGTGTGACTGTCAATTCATCAGCTGTCTGTCTTGTAAACTTTATGGGATTATTTGCTTATTGTCATGGCCGCTCTGAACTGTGATGATGATCCTTTGATCTATAGAATTATCTATCATGGAAACTTTACCTGATTAGATGAGCTGTCAAAAACGTCATAATATTACCCCCTTAAGTTGTATGAGGAACCTACCTGCCAAATTTCAAGTCGGTCGGCTTCATAGTTTCTCAGATTTCGTGATGAGTGAGTAATGATGAGTCACTATAGGTTTCGAAATAACGAGTGGTATTTGACTATTTATATAATACTAGCTGTTATCAGTTGAGGCGTCGGCCCCACCCCTGTGAAGTCATTTCAAGATTTAATGAATAATATTTCAATTGAGTGGAAACAACTATAGGCGTGGAAAAACGCTCAATCATACTCTGTCATGTGTAAATTCAGTTCAATTGGCAGGAATATCTATTGGTAAGTGCGAAATAATCACTCTTATTCAGTAAAAAATACTATTAAAGTACTAACCTTGCAGCTTGATTTATCTATAGCTGTATTAAACAGAAACATTTTGATTTATAATCTAGTTTATTCTGATGATGGCTACTTGGTAGCCGTAAGGTCATCAGTAGAGCTCGGGATATATGCAAAATGCATATTAAGTGCTGTCTTTAGTCAATTCAGTAAGGTTTTGTTTGCTTAAATGTTTATCGTAAGTGTGTTATAAAGCCAAAACAAAGTGCTAGTAAATCAATTCGTCTGAAAAAAATGGATTAATAATAAAAAATTCTTTAAAATCATTGATGACAACCATATATTCTGCACGGTAAGTATTATTATGTCTAAGTAATTATTGTTTTAATTTTCAAACATTTTTCTAAAAATATAAGCCAAATGTAACTTTACGTTAAAATATAAGTTTTAGAATAGGTACCGTCAGTGTCTAATAGTATATTATACACCAAGGTGTTGAAGACTATTATTATTGACCGAGCATCAAGATTATTTCGCGAGAGGCTTTGCCCCGAACGGAATAAGGTGCGAGGTCTATAAATGTCTTCACCACCGTGGTTTATATACTATTTTTTCCACTACTAGCACATTAAACTAGAATTTAATATTTTTAAGTTAAATAAAGTGAACAATTTGATACGTATGCTTGCGTAATTTCTGTCTGATAAAAAGTAAGTAGGCTGGAAATCAATTTAGACATTTCTATTAAATGACATTTCTCAAAAACAATATTGTTGAAAAATTTACGTATACATGTGAAAAGCCGAAATGAGGGAAAATTTAAATTGCAAACCGCCAGAAATGCGAGAAATCGCAGAAAAAGTTACTGTACAGACAGTTTGGTGCAGTACCAAAAACGTAGAGCTGATTTCTACTTACTACTGGCATACTTCCACGATTATGCAAGTGATAAAAAGGCCTCTACTTTATGGGCACATTATTCTATGTTGAGATCAACTATTTCCCTTTTCTATCGTTTGCACTACTGAAATCTTGTTTTCACTTAGTCGAATACTAACCTAAAATTTACAAAACCATCTATTATCTGTAGCCTGTAGCAAGGTTACTCACTTGAAAAATAATCAGTTTTATTCAATGTCGTACTCTGGTAATTCTGTGTTCTCTGGTCTTACTCTTATTCTGTTTAAATAGTTTTGTAACATAACCAAGCTCGGCTCTGTCCGGCACTCGTTGTAGGTTACGGTCACGATTCACAAATGTCATCAGTCATTCATGTTGAGGGCGAATTTTAAACTAATGGCATTTTTTTATTCAAATAATTTTATCGTGTTAGGTAATTTCAAGCAGCAAATACGTTAAAGACAATCTCCTGGGTATACAGAATCACGTTGCACAAGTTTTTGTTAAACAACTATCCCTGGATAGTTCATTATTAACCTAGGTCAACAATAGAAAAAATTATTAACCACTACTAGAGAAATTCAACTTCTCAGCAGGCTAGGAGACGCAATAATTGTCAACTTCACAGCTAGTAGTGGAAAAAATTTATTTATTTCAAGGCACTGGTGTTAAAATTATTTTTAGCAAAGGTGTAAACATGGTCTTGACACTGACTTGCATACATTGTTTTGTTCGTCATAAATTGATACGTTATTTTTTATTTTATTATGAAAATGTGACATTTTACTAAAACGTCTGATCTTTTTCAAGAAAAATTCTACGATCAAAATTCAAAAAATAGTTTAAAGGAGACACTTCGGGAAATAAATTTTATAAAATGCTAATATTCAGTGTGTTTGGTTAACGCTGTTCCCAAGATCAAAATTGACTGAGGAAACCGCCCTTTGTTTTACATCCTGTTTATAAAATTTTAGTAGAGGGGAAAACCAATAAAATTTGTCTTAAACTGGCGGAGTAGTACGTTTATCGGTTAACTTTTTTATTTCCAATTTTCAGATTGTATGTGAAAAAAAGTTTCAATCTGATCAACATTTGGGCACTGCAACGCATAAATCTCGTGCACAAAAGCCTCAAGATTCGGTTCAGCAGCTCATCACTACAAATCAAACGCGAAAGTTTCGGACCAGCAAAATTTTAATAAGGATCTATGCAGTTTGCTGGTCGGTTGAAGTATCCCAATTGCAATATTGGATAATCCATTATTTCAAAAATGTTTAACCAAGTACTGCAAAGATGTTCAGGTTTCTTCTGCTACGACCATATGAAAACAATATGTTTATTCCAACATGTTATTTACTGTTGAAGCGATTAGGATATCTGTTGACGAGACGACAGATGTTAAAGGACGGTATATTGCAAATTTGGTTATAGAAAGTTTAAACGAGAGTGAATGTAGCACTGTATTTAGTTTCCGTTAAGGAGTTGCACAAAGCTAACAATCTAACTATTTCTAGATTTGTAAATCAATAGCTTAGTAATTTTTTTTTACCTGAGCCGATACCAGCAGAAAAAAAAATGTTATTGTTAAGTGATGCTGCGCCATATATGATCAAAGCTGGACAGAATTTAAAAATATTTTTTCCAAATTTAATACATGTTACTTGTTTACCATAAGCTTTAAATAGAGAGGCAGAAGTTGTAAGGACTGAATTTCCCATGGTCAATAGTCTTGTATCAAATATAAAAAAAATATTTTTAAAAGCCCCTCTGCGAGTACAGGTGTATAAAGATTAGCTGATGTGCCTTTACCACCTGAACCTGTAGATGGGGCACGTGGTTAAATTCTGTGAATTTCATAACCGATAATTTTGAGGGAATTAGAGACGTCATTTGTAGTTTCGATGTAGATAGCTCAGATGCTATAAAATAAATCTGTGGAAGTCTTAAAAAATTCGTTATTAAAAAGTCATTTGGCACATATCCAAACCAATTTTGTAAATATTGCTGAATCAATTACGAAATTTGAAAAGCGAAACATTTCGTTGGACCAAAGCATTGAAATTATCAATTCAATAAATAATAAAATTAAACACCTAGGGGGAACCAACAAAGTGTATCAAAAATTCTGCACGGTGTTGAAGAAAAATGAGGGCTATCAAAAATTAATTCCAATAAATAATATTATTAAAAGGGGAAATTGTGAAGATAATTTTATTTTACTGGTAGAACCTTCAATTGCACAATATTTTAAGTTTGCTCCCTTAACTTCATGTGAAGTAGAAAGAAGTTTTTCCGCGTACAAACAATTATTATCAGATAGATGGCAGTTTTAAGCTATTGCATATAGCTTAAATCGCGGGATTTGAGCGCGGCGACCGAATCAAGAAATACCGTAACGAAAATAACCTAACAAATATCGTAACGAAAATAACCTAACACCCACCACTCCGCCTACCATGTAGCTCGGCCGACCGTTCGCTTAACGTGTATGTACAGGGTGTCCTCGAACTGCGTGGCCAAAATAAAGCCGAAGATTCTTTGATTCGAAAAAAAGTTGATGAGCCTTTTTACTTTTGCCTCAAGTGTCTTGTTTACCCGGTAGAGGGCTTCAAAATTGCAAAAATAATTTTGTTTTTTCGGTATAACTTGAGAACGTGATCAAGAACTTTTACAATATTTAGCAGGTGAGTTACTGTCAATAATGGCCATTTTCGAGAGTGGAGCACAGAGCCTTAGAGACCATAGAAATGGCTCAAACTTGAGGATGTAACGGGAAAAGTGTCCAGAACTTTTTTGTGGTCAATGTAATTCACTCGATATTTTTTATGTAGATGGCTTATCTAATTTGAAAACTTTTCTTACTCTTAGAAAATTTCGATAAAATCAACGGATTAGCTTGAAAAAATTAATTTTCGAGTCTCTGCAATTTTGGCTTACTAATTTTACTTGATTAAAATACCTTAGTTGCCTTTGCTTTTCTAATGTCATTTTGGCATTTGAAGAATTTATTCTCAAAACTGTCAGTTTTTACTTTGCTTTCCGTAAAAATTTTATAAAATTATGGCTCATAATTTCACTAACACTGAAATGGTCGATATGTTATTGATTTATGGACTTTATCGTTGCAATGGCCGGAGAAGGGAAAGATATCCGCATCGCAGAATTCCAAATCGGCAAACCTTCGCGAAACTGGATAATTTGAAGCAAATCGCAGAGAAACTGGACGCAGACGGACAAGAAGGACGTTAGAGCTCGAAGAAGCGATACTGGAAGTGGTTGAAACTGAACCTGGGATAAGCACACTACGTTTGGGATTTCGTATTGGAGTCTCAAAATCATTAGTTCATAATGTACTGAAAGAAGAACTGTTGTATCCCTATCATATTAAAACAGTTCAAGACTTATTGCCCATGGATCCAGGTCATCGGCTAGATTTCTCTCGGCTTATTGTCCAAAGACAAAACGCAAACCCCAATTTTTGTAGAAAAATTCTGTTCACGGACGAAGACTTTCACGAGATGTGGTCTTTTTAATCTTCATAATGAACATTTCTATGCTGATGAAAATCCTCATGAAACGGAAGTTACATATTTTCAGAATCAAACTAAAATCAATGTTTGGGTTGGAATTGTGGATAACTTTATTATTGGCCCTACCGTTATACCCGATCGATTGAACGGGGAGAACTACTTGAACTTTTTGGAACAAAGGCTACTTGAACTGTTGGAAGACTTGCCCTTACACATTCGTCGTGGCCTGGTTTATCCATGATGGTGCACCTCCTCATTTCACATTAGCTGTGAGGCGACATTTGAATGCGGAATATCCAGATCGCTGGATAGGTAGAGGACACGATGCACCAGTGAACTGGCCGGCCCGCTCCCCTGATTTGACGCCCTGCGACTTCTTTCTATGGGGCGCTTTGAAGTCGAAAGTTTATGCAGCTCCAGTGAACACACGAGAGGAATTGTTGCAACGAATTAATCATGAAGCGGATTTATTGAAGAATGATCCTGAAGTACTAGCCAGAGTTCAATCCAATTTCTTGAAACGAATTAATTTGTGTATTCAGGAAAATGGGCAACATTTCGAACAATTGATGCCTTAGCGATTTCCCAAAAAGTTTTGTTGTTTCTTTTAATTTAGCATTTGTTTTTCCTAAATAATCACATCGTTTCCCCATTTCTATTGTTTTTATTATTCGTGTTTTACCGAGATATTAACCATTTCAGTGTTAGTGAAATTTTGAGCCATAATTTTATAAAATTTTTACGGAAAGCAAAGTAAAAACTGACAGTTTTGAGAATAAATTCTCCAAATGCCAAAATGACATTAGAAAAGCAAAGGCAACTAAGGTATTTTAATCAAGTAAAATTAGTAAGCCAAAATTGCAGAGACTCGAAAATTATTTTTTTCAAGCTAATTCGTTGATTTTATCAAAATTTTCTAAGAGTAAGAAAAGTTTTCAAATTAGATAAGCTATCTACATAAAAAATATAGAGTGAATTACATCGACAACAAAAAAGTTCTGGACACTTTTCCCGTTACATTCTCAAGTTTGAGCCATTTCTATGATCTCTAAGGCTCTATGCTCCGCTCTCAAAAACGGCTATTATTGACAGTAACTCACCTGCCAAATATTGTAAAAGTCCTCCATCACGTTCTCAAGTTATACCGAAAAAACAAAACTATTTTTGCAACTTTGAAGCCCTCTACCGGCTGAACAAGACACTTGAGACAAAAGTAAAAAGGCTCATCAAATTTTTTTCGAATCAAAGAATCTTCGGTTTTATTTTAGCCACGCAGATCGAGGACATCCTGTATATGGTACGACTGTACGAAGCTCGCACAACAGTGAATAGCAAGCAGTTGCTGGTGTAAAATTTGTGTATAAAGTGTTTTAAATATGAATAAACAAAGTGCATTTATTAATGAAGAAAGTGATGGCAAAATAGTGAAAGAAAATGAGTGAGTACTCTATATTGTACTCTACATTGTATTTGTATCTCTGAATGTAAGATTATCATTTGTAAACAACAATTAATATTAAGTAGTTTTGAGGTTAAACATAGAAGATTTAAAAATTACAAAGAACAATTTGTAAACATAGAAATTTCAGAACATAACTTTAAATTGAACAATTTAGTAACCATAAAATGTTTGGTGTGTAATTACACTATTTATACCTAATTATTTATACCTAGCTATTTTCGTTTTATAGAGAAGAAAAACTTAAAGAGCTGAAAAGAAAAAAAAATTGTGAACTTCAAAGGGCATATTATCAGCGTCAGAAAGATTTGAAGAAAAATAAAAAAGAAAGAAAAAAAAACTGAGCAAGAAGCTAATTTTAGACTTAAATTACATATAAAATCTGTTATTGACACTGGAGGACTGCCTTATCACATTACTTTTGTTGTTGGAAAGCATTATCTTATTACAACCAACATCGACGTTACTGATGGTTTATGCAATGGTGCTGTTGGGAAATTGGTACATCTAGAATTTGATGAAAGTAACACATTGATTAGAGTTTGGCTGGAATTTTGTGGTTCAGATAAAGTGGGTAGAAAAAAAAGGCAAAAAGCAGCCGCTCTAGCAGTGCAAAATAGAGTCGGCAATCTCGCTGTTCCCATTGAATTACGAACAACAAATATTTCATTAACATCGAATAGAAAATGTATTGCCAAACGCAAACATTTTCCATTAACTTCAGCTCTTGCTATAACTATACATAAGACGCAAGGTGAGTATAGTAAAGCACATTCTCAGGAACTCGTTTATGTTGCACTCTCTCAGGTGACTAATATTGAAAAATTGTATATCACGACAAAAAACGATAATTCTACATTAAAGTTTTATCATAATCGAAGGCAAGTAGCATCGACTGCATCTTTGTTGCAAGAATTCAAAAGACTGTCTTTTAATAGTGTTCAGACGACAGCTCAAAGTGTCTTAGATTCCATTAGTAATAGAAATGGCATTTCAATAATAACTTTCAATTGCCAAAGTCTAAATAGTCACAAATACGATTTACAAGATTCAGTTACGATACAAAAAAATGTGTTACTTCTTACCAAAACTTGCATGGCGCATGATAATCCGATTGAAATACCTAATTTCAATTGTATTGTTCAATTCAAACAAGATACTGTTCCAAAAGATGGGGTAGCTATTTACCAAAATAATAATAATGTTACTAATATTATGACTCCGAATATTGAAATAAATATTGCACACGTTAGCGATGTTAATGTTAGGCGCTCATTTGTTGGAGATATTTGTGCGTGCTTATGCAAACTTAGGAATGGCCAACACATAGTCATGGTAGCAATCTACATTTATCCGAATCCAAAATTGGACGAGGTAGAGCATTTTATTCATCACACTTTACTGGAGTACACTGAAGAAGGGTCGAAAATACTTGGTACAAATGGTAATAAATTTCCACTTATCTTGGCTGGCGATTTCAACATCAACTTCGCTGATAGAAAATCAGAGCGGTTGACAACTTTTCTTTCGGAAAAATTGAATTTGAAAATGAATAATGATCCACAAGAATCCACAACAAAATATGGGACCACCATTGACCCGGTATTTTCCAGATATTTGGAGGATATCAAGTCTCAAACTTATGTTTCTTATTTCAGTTACCATAAACCTATAGTTTCAATGATCAAAACTCCTGAATAACCTACATGTATTGTGAGATAATAAAAATATTTTAAACGATATTAACTTCTTATTTATTCAATAAAAGAAAAAAATTTGTTTTCTCATCGGTCACCACGCTCAAAAAGTGTAACTTGAATTAATATCAAAGAAAAAATTTGAATAAATATCAAAGAAAAGAAGATACTGCATAAATAAAAATAAATAAATAATTATAATTGCATAAGTTGATAAAAAATGCTATGCAATAGCTTTACCGCGGCAGTCCCCGAGTGCCACACGTTTCTCTCTAGAAAACTTAGAATAACATTTAATAATATAATATAGTTTCAACTGTAATAATAATAATGATGAATTAATGAATATAATAGTATTTTTAGTGGATAAGGGTGATTATTTCTTATATTTTTCTTTATAGTATACAGAGTGCTTTACCTACAAAGCATTGTGACATTAGAGCCAACCTTGTAAACGTTCATTAGATACATGACACGTAATAACAACTGTATCCCTATTGAGACTAGTTCATACATGAATTAGGTGTTAATTTCATCATTACGTTGACATTCATATCAGCGAAATGTTAATTCGATCTTACATTGAAACTGTGGCGAATATCACAACCATTAAATTAAGCGTCAACGATGTAATGTCGGTTGCTATAGCGTTGTCATGTAGTAACGCTTGTAGTTACATGTAACGGCGTCGCGCTCACAATCTTCACCACGGGACGATTAGCATACAAACAGGCGGTATCTACGGGATCGAAAACTCCGTCTGTTACATAAAGACATCAGCCGCTATCATCTTAGGACCGTATCGCTCTAATATCGGCGTCGCTTGATTTATGATCGCGTGTTCATTTTACACGACAAAACGAACAAGTGGTATTACGCTTTTATAGGTCTGTTCTGCAGGTACAATAAAGATAACTAGATAATACATTCCGGTAGGGGTCGCAATCTTCGACATAAAATCTCTAGTGTTATCGGAAATTACTTGCTCTTCCACTTTAGGTCTCGGCGATATGTAAAGTGAAGTTAGAGATATAGTCAGGTAGTAGTGGCGGCTGGTGACTCAACATTTTTAACTTGTGTAATTAAGGTAGTTCACCGGTTCATCGAGTTCGTATAACTATTTATAAATAAAACTATGTGTAACCGGTGAGGTTTCCTTCTGCTTAGGATGAGGCCCTTCTCTCACCTTACTGCCACCAGACGGGCTCGTATGGTTCACAGATGGGTCCAAGGTAGGTCAGGCTTCTGGGGCGGGAGTATACCTGAAAAGGTCAAAGATCACTAACTCAGTGACTCTAGGTGCTTACTGCATGGTTTTTCAGGCGGAGGTCTACGCAATATTGACTTGAACCATGTAAAACCTGCGAAGAAACTATGTAAATAGGCGCATATATATTTGCACAGACAGCCGGTCGGCTCTGGGAGCTCTCGAATCACCCAGATTCACAACAAGAATGCAGGGATACACTGGCTGAACTAGCCAGGAGAAATAAAGTTCAACTCATCTGGGTCCCTGGACACATTGGAGTTGTATCAAGAATCACCACGCATGAGGCAGGCCAAGCTCTTCATCAAAGAGCCTGTGCCTAGGCTCTCAAAGAAACTCCTTTCTCTGAACAGAAGGGACATCAGAGATATGACTGGAAGCCAGCACTGGCAATTTTCTGGGTTTCTGGCGGGCCATAAACCTGTTAGGATAGAATAGGCTTCTGACCACGGCGCGCACAATGGGTCCAACTAAGTAGCCTAAGTGGATTTCGGGGCTAAGCTACCTCCCCTCAAGTGTTGATGATTATGATGATGAGGCCCTTTGCAATCCATATCATGTGATTCTCTTTCAAGAATGTTCACCAATCTTCTAAAGTTGACGGGAGAGGTTCCCACTTAAGAGTGTTCTATTTATGATCTTGCATTAGCTTTAGCGAATTCGAGCCCTGCTCGTTTTCCGCTTAGTTTTTAATAAAAGCTCTTTTGATATTTTTTATGGTGTATTTCTTCTTTATTGCCCATTTCGGGAGTTATATACAAGGGCCGTCTTAACTTTTTGTACTTTGGCTCCAACAGCGGTACGTATGCCTCTGATTGTGGGATTTCTATGCGTTTGCATCTTTTGATATGTGTTTGTCGCCTGTTTCCGAATTGTTTTCCTAATTTTAGGTATTCCTGTATCCCTATGGGGCAGGTCATTTGTTACGTAATATGGTGCATCTAGACACGATCTGATTATCTTATTCTGTATTATTTGCAAATTCTTTAGTTGCGCGGGTGATGCTTGTAACTATATTTCGGCGGCGTACGTTATTGTTGGTCTTATCACAGAAGTATAGATCCTTAATTCACTTTTGGTACTCAGTTTGCTTTTCCTGTCTATCGTTACTCCATAATATTTCACTTCTTTCATCCAAGGTATATTTTCTTGTTCATCTCAATATCTTTCGTCGGTTTGTTATTAAGGTCTCTCGTTGGGAACATTATCGCTTGGGTTTTTGTGGTGTTCACTTCTATTCGCCATTTGTTGAACCACTCTTCAAAGTCGATGGTGTATCTTTGAAGTCTTGCTTGTGAGCATTT
This sequence comes from Endomychus coccineus, assembly GCA_958510875.1. Lineage (NCBI taxonomy): Eukaryota > Metazoa > Arthropoda > Insecta > Coleoptera > Endomychidae > Endomychus > Endomychus coccineus. Next base: position 111,016,389 of record OY294070.1, on the reverse strand, counting down.
TGTTTGGATAATGCTCCTATGTCGTCTGCATATTGGTCCTAGTCTACTCCTATTGTCTTAGGTATATCTGGGGTATACAAGTTATAGAGTACCGGTCCTAGGATGGACCCTTGTGGTAAAGCTGCCTTAGCTTGTCTTTCTTTCGACATGATATCGTTCATCGTCGTTTTGAGTCAGCGCCCAGTGAGGTACGGATCTATAAGCTTCAGGTAGACTATTGATAGGTTGTATCTGTACATCTTATGTATCAGTTCAGTATGCCATACCTGATCAAAGTCTTTGGCTATATCTAGAAACACTGCACCGGTAGCATTTTCTTTTTATACCCTCCTATAATATTTCCAGCTATTCTAGCTAGCTGGTGCGTTGTACTTATGCTCTATGCAGAAATGTTGTTCATCCGCGATTATATTTTGGTTTTGTATTAGCTGGTTCAACCTAGTGAGTATAGTTCTCTCGACTATTTTACTCAAGTTTGATAGTAAACTTGTCGGTCTATAACTTGATGAATTATTCCTTGGTTTATTCGGTTTGGGGATCATTACTGTTTCCGCTGTTTTCCAGTTCTTTGGATAGTTCCTGTGTTTGAGGAAGCCGTTTCCAATTTCTCCTACGTACTCTATAGCATTTTCCGGTATATTTTTCAATATCTGTTTTCTAATCTTAATGCTGCTGGAGACTTCCTGGACCTTTGTGCTTTTTATCATCTCTTTGCATTCCTCTTTTGTTACTTCTGTGAATCTATACTCCTCCTCTCAAAGTATACATTGAATCGATTCAAAACTTTTACAGCGTTTCTATTATTAATTCAAGTAAAATTAATAAGTGTACAGGTGAAGATAAAATATCTAACAAATTACTATAAATTAATACAAATATTTTAGCGAAACCTTTGAGCTTCATAATAAATAAATGTATCAAATGTGGGTACGTACCCAAAAGCTTGAAAAGTGCGGTTATTATACCTATTTATAAGGCGGGAGATAAAATGAATATGAATAATTATAGACCTATTTCTTTAACATCATCATCAACAAAAATTTTTGAAAAGTAATTAAAGCAAGATTAGTGTCATATCTGAATAAATATAACATTATTTCTAATAATCAATTTGGTTTTCGCGAAAATATGTCTACGCAAGACGCCATTGCCACTATAACTTCAAAAATTTATAAAGCTGTAGACAATACCAAACCGTCACTATGTGCTTTTCTGGACTTCTCGAAAGCGTTTGATACCATAAGTCATGAAAATCTGATAAATAAGTTAGAAGCTATCGGTATTAGAGGTATAGTGTTAAATCTTTTCAAAAGCTACCTTGCAGATAGAACTCAAAAAGTACTTGTTAATAAAAATTACAGCGAACAGAAACTTATGACTTATGGTATACCACAAAGCACGGTTCTGGGGCCAATTTTATTTAACATCTATATAAATGACATACTCACCAGAGAGTGCGAAGGTCAAATACTGGCTTATGCGGATGATATTGTTATATTTTATACCGACGAAACTTGGGATCTGTTGAGAAGCAAAGCAGAAAGAGATCTAAATAAAATGATACAGTATTGTGAAAACAATTTACTAACGATCAATTGTGATAAATCAAAAGTACTTACGTTCTCTTCTTATGTGAGTGGGCAACCTTAATTCAAGGAATTAAAAACAGGTAACGATTCCTGCATAGAAATTGTCCCTTCTTCAAAATATTTAGGAGTCACAATAGATAAATTTCTAAAATGGGATATACATGCCCAAGAAATGATACAAAAATTAAGAGGCATTGTTTACAGAATGTGTCATTTAAAGAACATACTTAGTGTGCAGCAACTAAAAATTCTGTATCACTCTTTTGTCGAGAACATTCTTAGCTACGGCATAATTGCTTGGGGAGTAATGGGGAAAGTATTACATGATAAATTAGAGAAAATGCAAAAAAGGATATTAAAAATAATCTACAATAAAACTTGAATGTTTTCAACTGAGGAGCTGTTCAGAATTTCATATGTGCTCGAAATTAAGCAACTGTACGCTAAACAAATTTTATTACATCTTAAAAATAATGAAGCATTGGAAATACCATTGAACGTCAATTATAATACTAGATCTACCACATCCATTAACATACAAACCCCAAGATGTCATAAAACGATAATGCAAAGTACATTTACATATTTAGGGCCAAGACTTTGGAATCAACTACCAGCAGAGTTAAAAATGTTCAACGGACCTACTAAGGCCTTTGAAAATAAAATAAAAAGACATATCTTACAGAAAGGAAGCGAGTACTTCAAGAATTTCATTTAAATAAATAACGTTTTACATTATATTAATTCTGTTTAATAGTTTTTGCTAGAATCCAATTATTATTGTTATTGGTGCTAGACTCTATTACTTAATCATAACCTAGATGTTAAACTCTGCTTATAAGTTCCCTAAATTTTTACTCCAAATCACTAATAAACCACTCATTTCCCTCAGTTAATTCTTAAAAAAAAATTTCTTACACGCCTTTTGAATTTTTGTTCTGATCTCTTATTTTAAATGTATTGTATCTTACAATAAGGTAGAATAAAAAATAAAAAAAATTATTCTTATTTAAGTTAATTTGAAACTGCTTCAACTTTCAACAAAATCGTTCAACAACAACAACAAAAACCAGTATTGATGTCAACTTAAATTTACACCATACTTTTACACTTAACAGTAAACGGCAATAAGCCAAAAGTATGGTCTAGGTTCTAGAATACTTGGCTCTCATTCAGTAGGCTCGGGTTCGATTTCCAGGAACGGAAATTTTATTTTTGTAATAACATTTTCTTGAAAACATTATTAATTTGAATAATGTTGTGTAAAGATGATGAAATAAAAAATTTATTTCATTATTTTTTGCGAATACGAATCGCAACAAACATGTAAACCTTGCCCTCGTTTGATTGGATTTATATACATTAAATTAAATGAATATTAATTGTTAACACGTACGACATTATTAAATAAACCAAACATGTCTATATATTTTATGAACGAATAGATCGGTAGAAGTACAAATTACTTGTATCGATATTTTCGGCCTTGAATCATGTTGGGCATATTCTGTTTATTGCCTGTATACTCATTATTTTCTCCAAGAATATATGAAAAAGTAAGGAACTGCATTAAATCTCAACCTAGACATTTTCAAATATTATCCATTGCGTAATAGAATACCGAAATAATATAATTATTCAACATCGATAATATATTGCAGAAAGTTAGATGTATATTTTTCATATTTTTCAATTTATTTATCTTCATTTAATCTGTAATTTTATTTAAGCATATTCATGCAAAGCGAAATACAAACCCATTTATTGTTAGAATCAACAATGTGTCGGTTCTCCAGGTTGAACAGTGTCTATTGTAGAAGTGATCTTGTTCTTGCTAGTATTAGAGTTCTGTTACCCGTAAAAATTCCGATGTATTCGGCGCTTATTTTGGGGTTCAGGATTTCTTTGGTCCCATGGTTGATATCACATATTTCCTTTGAAAATTTTTCTGAATATTTTCTTAGGGGTATTGATGGAAATAGGATCAGATCTCTTGAGTAGATCTAAACGAGAATTGTTATTTTTATAGGGTGATTTTTTCAAAAGTAGTATTGATGAATTTCTTCTTTCCAGTGAAAATTCTACGATCCTCGACAGGTTCCACCTCCATATATCCCAGCACGAACTCTACCCAGAGAATGACGAGTTGATCGAGCAACTTCTACAGCAAATGATTACGGAACCGATTATTCACGTGGGTGAGTATGCAAATTCTAAGATTATTTTGGTTTCTGAGAGCTGTGAAAATCGATGTACCTTCTATTTCAGTGTTTCGAGAAAAAAATTGTATATTGTACTCGCGCGATGTTTCGAAGGTCATTGAAATTTTCTGCTTTCACACATCACATAACACCTGGTACATAAGTTTTGGAAATAAGTTGCAGCTATCACTGTGGAAATTGAGCCTACTGAGTCGGTGACCTCTGAAACAATATGTTGCTAATGGTTTTTGTCAGATTCTTTGACACATCACATTTTTTGTCAGTTATATGCAAAATGGCTTACAAATTAGATATCCGAAAGAGTATATACAACCTAGTTGGGTAGTTTCCAAAACGAGGGATGGTTAACATATTTTGGGAATATAATATCACACAAATATAATATATTATCGAACTATACGAGAATGCGAGGAATGAATACTATATGTTTTCCTGCCAAAAAGTGGGCGACTACACGTAAACTAGCCCCAGTGGCGGCTCGTGATCTTTTCACAATATTTACAAAAAAGAATGTATGGCCATAAGTATAGAACAAGAAATAAAAATTTTGAAAATTCCACCGCCCTTGCTATACATTGCTTTGATTATAACCATCAATTTGATTACAAGAATGTACATATTCTAACTAAGGAGACCAATTATTATAAAAGATCTTATCTGGAGATGATTCACATGAAACGTGACTCCAATTCTGTAAATCATAGGATTGATATTCAGACATTAAGTCATATTTATTTATATTAACTTAATTAATTAAAACTCTTGCAAATTCCTACATGCGTCTTTATAATGTTAAAAGTATATTTTAGGAAGAATGCTCAAAATATTCCAATACAGGTCTGCAACCTTTTTCAAGTACCTCGTAAATCGTTACATCTGGTTCGAAAGTGGACATAATAGTTTATATCTTCAGTCGTCGACTATACCAACATGCGCTTGTATATTATAAGAATATTACTGAATAGTGGATTCTTGTTATATTTTATACTTGAAATATTGACGGTACAATTTCGATTATTCGTGGTTCTGTTCGTTTCGACGAGGTGGACTTTTTTGATTGAAATTGGTGCGATATGAACGCTTTGTGCTATAATTAGTTTAAAAAAAAACCTTTGTGACATAATAAGTCTTCTGATGATGTCACAGAGGTTTTTTTTTAAAACTAATTATAGCACAAAGCGTCCTTATCGCACCAATTTCAATCAAAAAAGTCCACGTCGTCGAAACGAACAGAACCACGAATAGTCGAAATTATACCGTCAATATTTCAAGTATAAAATATAACAAGAATTTACTATTCAGTAATATTCTTATAATATAACGTACGTAAAGACGAAAATATAAAACAGTGTTAATGTGACCTATTTCCCGAGAATTTTTATATATAATTCATACTGGGTCAAGAATCTTTATTATTGTAAAGAATATTTAAAGGTAGGTTACATTGCTTACCCCGACGGGCCGCCTAGTCTCATTCAGGCTCAGGATAAAATGGTAGCCGAATGTCCTAAAAAATGCCATTGGACAGTCCATTAGTCAACTTTACATATGAAAATTAAAACAGAATTGTGTCATGTTTTGAACTAACATTAAATATAAGTTTTTTTTTCAATAACCGTTTGAATGCTTCTTGTATCTTTAATATTTCAATCAAGGCTGTTATATTCAGTGACTCCTTTAGAAAATATAGAGTTCTGTCGTGCAGTGTTGTTCTCTTCTTCTTTGTGTAACACAAAATGTTGTCTTCCCCTTGTTTTATATTCATGCAAGTCTTCAAATGTTGGTAAAATTCTTTGTAAATGAATTGATATTACACCTTTCCTAATTTTATGAATAAATTATTAAAATATTTCGCAACTCTTGAGAAGGTGTTGAAAATAAACATAAAATAATGACAACTTTAGCTTATTGAATACTTTGTATCATTAAAGGAAGAGTTTTGCATTTTTGGATGAAGCTGGTTAATAAATGAAAGAAAGAGATTCAATTGCTTAGATGTGCCTTTGAAGAAAGCAAGTACATCATTTACGTATCTATACCAAAATTAAATGTGATTTTTTGCTAATGTACAGTTCTTAATTTTGTACTCTAGTCTAGATTATACATGAAAATGTCTGCTAATAATGACTCAACGGGTAACCCATAGCAAGTCCTGAATTCTATAAAAAAAATCATCCAGAGTTGTACAATACTGCCAATCATGTCAGTTTTCAGCGTTATTTACGGTTGAGCTCCCATAAATTAACTGCTCATTTTTATTAATAGATAACACACATTGTAGTAACTCTGGTGACTTGAAATTCGTTCCGAGTTTTCGTTTTTATTATAGGAAGTGTTCCTTTTCAACCGTCCCTATAGACTCATCTCCATACTCAAAAGGAATATCAACCTCCGGTATAACAGGAAGTTGATATCAACTTTGTTGTTAATTCAAATGGAATCCCTCATTCTTTTTATATTCATAATTTGAAATATCGAAATTAAGAGTTTTTTTAATACTTTGACCACATTACGAGAGGGAACTTACAATGTTCGCAAAACATCGTGTGGGCCAGCGGTAGAATGTTGGCAGAGGAAATAGGCATTTAAATTTTTCTTGAAGGTTTGGAGGTTATAGCTACAGGGAAAGACCTGCTAGGTAAAGAGTTCCACAACTTCGCTGTTCGATAGAAACATGAAGTCTGGTAGGGGGAAGTTCGGCAGGTGTCCAGCTTGACAATGAAGGGGTGACTAGTTTGAGCTCGTCTAGTCCGCCTATCTGGAATCCCTCTCGGTGGAACAACAGACCATGCAAATATCTATAGAAAAGGAAGAGATCTCCCACCTTTCTACGATGTTCTAGAACTGTCAATGTTTAACCTTCCATCCCTCTATGAAGTTGGTATGCTCGACTAGCTAATGATCATAAGGTTATGTATATTTGTTTCTCCTGGTTGGGATCAAATAAATTTAATCTTTATAAAGGAACAATTATTAAACATTTAAGTTATAAATAAACCAATATGATAAACTCAGCTTATCGAAATCCAGGCAGTTTTACATTCTTAATGATTCCATTTAATACATCGATATATTTCAGATATGATCCACATTCTAGCCAATATTCAGTTGAGAATGAGAAGTCCAAATTTGTGTAGATATAGAACTGATTCAATATCCAATTTATATTACGTATTCAAATTGATACGAAAGAAAAAAAAACTGAAAGAAATCAGGTTAATTAGTTTTGTGTATAATTAACTGTTTTCTTCTTTTAGGATCTCTGAATTTTCCCACGATTTATATTATTTGAATTTAGTATAGAAGGAGAAATTAAGTATAGCTCCAATTCAAATATGGCTACGATCAAAATTCTAAAACACTTTGATTTCACGATATATTAAGAGATCAGAAAAGAAATAAGTTTGAACATAGTTAGTATTAATCATCTTTTTGATTAGTAAATGCAAATAATTATGTTTTAATTATTGATTCCTGAAATATGAATAGATTAGTTTAAAAAAATGATGAGGGAAGCATGTGGCTTGCAGATACAAATTGTATTAGAAATAATATTGAATTTATATAACGACGTTAATAAAACATATTGCTAACTATAAAGACTTACTGCCTCTTTTCAGGACTTTTTTCACATATAATTATAAATTATTGTATTTCATATATATTAGCAAATCTTACTGCAAGTTAAATTGTATGCTATACACAGAAGTGTTGAAATCAAAAAGAACGTAAATTGAATTAGAACGCATATCGAAAATGCATTAGGTATTTTAACGCATGGCAACTAGATTGATCTATATAACTTCGAGTGAAGAAGTGTATCACCAGTGGCGTTCTATTCATAGAAATTAAGTGAACGGACCTATTAACCGTTACAAATGAACTCATAAGTGTAACATCATCAATCGGACGAACAGCTCTCTTCTGGATAGAATTCAAAAGCTTCAGCTAAACTCTAAACATGTGAGTAGTACTCCAGGACAAGTCAAATCTGTGCCTTTCAGATTATGAGGAGCTGCTGGGATGTAAAATAGCTCTTGGCATGGAATAGAAAACCAAGTTTTTGTGAAGTGGTTTTCGCAATGGGCCTCACATGATCATCCCATGAGAGGGTGCTGTTGGTGGTGATCCCGAGAGCATGGATATGGAAGACTTCATAGGAATAGTTGTACCTGACATCATCATATTAGGGATAGTGGAATTCGCCTTCCTGGAGAAGAGCAAGCTTGAGTTTTGGTTGTATTGAACTCTCCTACATTATCAGATCACCATTTCAAAATCTTTGCCAGATCTCCATTAATTGCGTCAACCTATCTCTGTCTCGCTCCTCTGGCTTCATTGGACGGTATATTGGCTCTAGATGAGGAAGTGGTATGATGTGTACCATCATCTGCAAAGCTGTGGACCGGACATGTGGTCACTTCCAGTGGGTCGTTTATATGAAACAGAAACAAAGTTGGTTCCAAGACAGATCCCTGTAGAATAACAGCGTTGATAGCCATTATTTCGGAGGATACTACGTGATCTATTTGAGAAAAAACTCGATAGTAAGCAACAAAGTTGAGGCGGCAAACCATATGACGGAAGTTTCTCAAGAAGTATTTGGTGCCCGGTCAAATGCTTTGGAGAAATCCAATGATACAGCTAGAGATTCTCCATATTTTTCAATTGATTCCTATCATACAGGTAACAGGTCTGATTTGTCGAAATGCCACGATCACTAATAGGCTCCTCCTTACCCTATACTTGTTTACGTATCAGACCAGCGCCGAGCGAGCGTAGAGAAGTGTATACTGTGCTAGATATAGACAACAAGACATGAGAGTGGGCCAGTGCGGCAAGGGAGAAGTATCTGAATATATCCTAGCGGTCGTATTGAAACATGATTTTAAGCAAACAAAGTTGTTGAAAGGATGTTTACCGCTCGACAGATATTAAGATATTATGAACTCGACTCACACTCATCTGCTAAGCGATCTTTAATGTCCTGAACTATAAGTGACTGTTTTCACAAAAGACAGTCACTTTCTTTTTATGATAGACTAGGAGGTTGCCTCAGAATTTCTTTCGATAAATTTGGAACTTTTTCCAACATTAAATACTTCAATGTCATTGTTAAAGTGCACAAATATGCAGAAATGCAACGTGCTATGATACATTCATAGAAAACCTAAAAGAATATAAGATTTGTGGTAAACTAATTGACAAAATAAAATTAAAATCATACTATCAAAAAAAATATGGGGTCAAAATATTTAATTATAACTGGTGTTCTCTTGCTGATGATTTCAAGATGACATAGAGATCAAATACAGGGAAAATGAAATGAAACTGGGAATATCTTGACAACTATGCATTTTAATAGGTATGGGAAGATTATTAAAGGTTAGATGCGAATTTTTCCTTTCTATTAACTGTTTTCCTGAAATAAGTAGCATCCCATTAAATGACATTTCTGATTCGAAACATTGCTGTTTTTTCAATGTTCGGTAGCCTTCAACAAAATACCTTAAAATTTATGGTAAAATCAATAAAAAAACAAAGTTACGTTCAACTTCAGGCACAATCAACGAAACTGTGTTACGCAGGCAAGCAGGTTTCCTGTTGATCTCTGCTGACGAAAGTCATATTGCCGTTCATTCACGATTTTGGAGCTCTCTAGATATTGAATGAGTTCGATGTTGATTGCTTTCTTCATCACTTTAGAGATCATATGTAACATGGTACTCTATTGATGAATCTCTATAAAACTTTACTCAAGGAATTTCTATTATTCCTAATCCTCAATCTATTTATTTATTAACAGTGTGGCCATTTAATTTAGAGAACCATGACACGTTGGAGTTTGATCCCAATCATTGATTAGCCACAACAAACGTGAAAAATATCATTAACTGATTTGAATGTACATAAAACATATCCAGATGGTAAACAGATTTATCATGTAGTTAACCATTAGTTTTTAGTCCTATATCGGTTATTGGTTTGACAGGTTTATTATATCCTTTATTACCAATTTGTTGTGGACTTATTGCAACCCTCTTGACCTCATCAGCTATGGTATCATATCACCCACGATGAAGCGATTGTGAAACTAATTTTGTGTTTATTTTAGAAATTCCTTAACTCTCTCAAGCTACATTTAATATTGAAAACAACTGGCAACCACTGAATGTTCTTTACTTTTAGATATTCCAATTTTACATGAAATTTTAATTTACTAAGAATGATTTTGTTTTTAAATATTGGAAATAACCTGTACTAAACCCTTATTACACATAGATAATATTGCAATGTGTCTATACTTAATAGGAATGGTCTTCTTTCCTTTTTTTGGAATTGATTGGACTCTAGCTGCCTTCCAGGTGGAAGAGAGTTAGTAATAACATTGCAAACTTTCTCTAGAGAAGAGGAAAACAGTGTCTGAAACTATTCATTTGTAATGTTATTGATCGATCTAGACTAGGAAGACCATACCATTAAAAATAAAAATTTACGTGGTAATCATTTTTCATACAATCCACATTTTTCAAGTCGTGGTCTTGTTTCATTACGTTTTACACATACGCTACATGTTAAATTAATTCGGAAACCATACTAACGTAATTAGATCAGGAGATGTTTTATTCACCACATGCATACCGTAAACGGCGTTAATAAACCGTCTCGGTAGTTGTTTTCGTCACACGTCACATGTTGATGTCTGTCTCAATTAAAACCGGGCTTTTCAACACTGCATTATTCACCCACATAAACGCCTTACTATTATCTATTCAAGACAATCATTTATAGCCCAATTTAGTTAAGTGCCCTCATATCTATAAAATATCACCTAATCAACAAACACCTTTCCTCATGCTTCACTTTCCTCCCATAATCAGTCCCGGTAATTGTAGTGTTACGTATGCCATTAAAATTGGAAATTACGATGTTATTCATGAGGGTCGTAAGCAAACTTACCTGCGTTGAATAATACGAATTCATTAGAAATGTTACTGTTCGGTTGGTGCAGGTATTATTATTATCATATTGTCACGTTTTACCAAATTCAATTATTACCAATCTATATTTTCCTTCGAAATTGTAAATCATTTTTATTCCTATTATAATCTTTCAGATATTTTATTTCAAAGTATTATCTTATTACAAAACTTACTTCAAACCATTTCCTGGTCAGTCGGTGTTAATTTCATTCTCAGATTCTTTCATATTGCAAATAATAAGTAAAACTGTATGTCAGCATCAGCGTTCATTATTCTGCCGGACAAGTTCATTTTCCCGTGTGAATCCTAAATTTCTGGATGGGCGGCATCAAACTCGGCACTCCTGATCTTTTAATCCTAATGCATTCTAAATTATATTATTACAACTACAAACTCGGCATGAAGTTGTTGCAGGTACCTAAACCCTGTAACAGGTACCTAACTAACTATATTTTGTTTTGTAGGTATATCAGTTTTCATAAGTACATAGTCGTTTCTAGTGTAAGGTTGATGGTCTATGTAGTCATAATTCTGAAAAAGTGTAAAAATGGCGAAAATAAATCATAGCAATTTTTCGGGTTTAAGTGAAATGTTCAGTCAAAGAGGAAAATTTCCCTTAGTTTACGAGAACTATAAGTTCAAAGAACACAACAGAAAATTAGCTTCCGGAGAAACTAAGTGGAGGTGCATCAAAGATAAATGTAAAGGAAATTTTCATACTTTAGGTGAGTCGAGAAGTCGAGATATAACAAACCTGAGTGTGAATCATAATCATGAACCAAAACTAATAAATGTGTTGCAGAGACAAGTTTTGAGTCATTGTTTGAAGAGAAAAGCCGAAAGTGATATAACAGAAAAACCTTCCAAAATGATTAGAATGGAGCTAGCTAAAAATGATGTGTCTTTAGACAATTTGACAATAAGTGATCTACAATGTGCTAGAAGAAACATTTACACTGCACGTCGAAAATTGTTGCCAGCTTCGCCAAAATCACTATCGGAGGTTCATGAAGCTTTGAATGAACTTCAACCAAAAACCAATAGAAATGAAGACTTCCTAATTGTTCACGATTTATCTGAAAATCTAGTGATATTCAGCAGTAAAAGTAATTTAAAATTTTTATGTGAATCAAAAATTATTTATATGGACAGTACATTTTCTTACTGCACAAAATATTTCACACAAATGCTAACAATACATGGTTTTTTAATGGCCATTATATAACATTAGTTATTTTGTTTATTAAAAGACAAAAGTGAAAAAACATATAGGGTTTGCATATCAAAAATTAAAGAGTACTGTGATTATATAAAAATCAAATTTGTACCAGAAGAAATAGTAGTAGATTTTGAGATATCTATTCATAATACAGTGTTAGAAACTTCTCCAAATGCTAAAATTACTGGGTGTCGATACCACTTAACACAAGCATGGTACAGAAAAATTCAAAATCTAGGTTTATCAAAAGAATACCTAGACCAAAATTCTGAGATTGGAAAGTGGCTCCATTATTGTTTTGGTCTTTTATTTTTGGACAGACCAAATCGTATTTTTTATATCATTAATTAAATACTCCGTAGGTAATCGATTGATTTCACAATTCAAACCTTTATTCAACAAACTCATTTCCGTTTCATAGAAAATAATGTCGGTTTTACAAAATCAATTGTGAGTAGTGTTCAAAATGTTATGTGGGTCAAACTAGAAGGAACATTTTAACTCGTTATAAGGAACATTTTGCTCATATTAAGAAAAATAATGAATTAAAAAGTTATATATTAGTTAGGTCTTTTGTAGTAAGTTAATTCTTTTTGATATTTGTTTGAAGAAGCTACTGTGTTAGCGAAACTATAGTTACATTTATTTATTAAATAAGTGAAAACCCAACTTTTAATAGATATTTTATTTAAATTCTCAATTGATTATGAATAATCGAAATCATTAACAGTTCATCATTCTTTATTATGAGGTGTACGCTTTCATGTTTCAAGTCAACTCCAATTTGTAACAGGAATGGAAATATGGTGTTATCAATCACGTAGTCGATTCAAAAGCTGTCACTTTATATGAAATATGGCCTTAACGATGAAAATATTTATGTGCAGCCTGTAGCTGGTTACGAGTTATTAAAATCACCATATTACAAGGAAAGTGATGCAGATAAGCAGTATTGTTCACTTCAGCCTTTTGAAGCATGCATTAGTTTGAGAGGAAAAACAACAACTGTTATACGTAAGATCTATCGATAGTACCCCCTTCATATTTATGAACGATCGATTCTTTATTGCAAATATATGAATAATCTTCAAACTAAATACATACGAGGGCAAGGCGAAAAGTCCCTGGAAAATAAAACAGATGGCGCCACAGACGGCAAAAATCCCATATGACATTTGTGATGTACTATTTTTAACTAGAACGCATTAAAATTTTCAGACTGTCATTTAATTCTGTTTTGACACCCTTCGAAAGAAAACAACTTTGAAGATATTTGTAAACATGGAAAAAAGTGAATTTCGCGTTTTGATTAAATATTATTTCTTGCGTGGAGACTCTTCACCATCGATTGGAACGATTCACAAGTGGTTCACTGATTTCCGATGTGGTAGTATGGCCATAAAGGACCCCAAACGTTCTGGTCGTCCAATTGAGGTTACAACGCCAGAAATCGTCGATAAAATCCATGGTATGATATTGGCGATCGGTGAGTTAAAGTGCACAAGGACTTTTTGCCCCGTTTCGTAACCGTGGGCGAAACACGGATCCATCACAACACACCAGAGACCAAAGAACAGTCGAAACAGTCGAATTGTCCTGGCAAATCGAAGCCAAAAAAAGCCAAAATTGGTTTATCGGCCAACAAGGTCATGGCGACAGTTTTTTGGGATGCACACGGTATCGTCCATATCGATTACCTTGAAAAGGGCAAAACTATCTCCGGCGTATATTATGCAGAGCTATTGGATTGATTCGACGCCGATTTGAAGCGAAATTGGCCGCATTTGGCAAAGAAAATAGTGCTCTTCCACCAGGACAACGCACCGGCGCACAGGTCCGCAGTCGCAATGGCAAAATTACACGAATTGCGTTACGAATTGTTCCATCATCCTCCATATTCTCCAGATTTGGCCCCCTGCTATTTTATCTATTCAAAACTTGAACAAATTGCTCGACGGTAAGAGGTTTGGCTCCAACGATGAGGTCATCGCTGAAACAAACGCCTATTTTGAAATATTCCGAAATCGGATCGAAAAATTAGAAAAACGTTGGACGAAGTGTATCGGGTTACAAGGAGATTATGTTTCGACCAAATAAATCATTTCTTAATTCATTTTTCAGAGACTTTTCATCTTGCCCTCGTACCTATCATTTCTGATCGAATGAATATTTCAAGAATTCTGTCACGATTTTTTTCATTCTGTAGAAAGTCTGTTGTAGCTTCTATATCAGTTAATCGTGCAAAGTAATCAACCAGCACAGACAACATTGGAAATATTGGAATGGGCAATGAAAAAGCATTTACGAAGATGACAAAAAGAGCTGCGAGTAGAACTACAGCGACTCCTAACCAAAAAATGTTAAAACGCAGTAATCAATCTGGTTGGCAGAAAATCATCTTAATTCATTATTCAATTAGTTTTGTTCTTTGCCAGTGTTGTTGATAATGTTAGTTACTTGCAAATAAGTTGATTGCGTTGCTATATTGCTACGGCTACATTAATCAAATATACATGGTATAAATAAATAAATAGGAAAAGCTAGATACAGAAGAAATAGAATTATGGTATTTTACATACGTTTGTAACATAATCAACCGGTGCAAAATATGACGATTCTTCCACCACTTCGTTGTACTTAATTTTATGTTGCGAATAAGCACTGTCTAACTGTTCACGTATGTCCACTTTGCTTAGAACACAAATGTTTTTCAACAGATTTTGCACACAATTAACTCCCATCATTGATATTAGGCGAAATCGACGTCACTTTAGACTTCACGTCTCCGAATTGAATTCACACACTGTACATTATGAAGGCAAAACGTTTACTGGAGATACGCTACTTTGTGTCCCAAGCCGACGATATAAGCGCGTACGGCGAAGGTAACCGTAGTTAGCCGAATCATACTTGAACTAGGTAGACTTCATAACGTTCCCCGGAATGTAGTTTTGAGCGTTAGCATTGCTTGCGCCTGACGTGCGGAATAAAATAATGCACTGAATTACATGCGAATTTCTTTCTATGTTTATCTTGGTGTTTGGGTGGGCAGGTGCCCTTATGCCCTTTAGTACCAGTTGCCACTGGCTGTTTCAAGTTGCGGAACCACGTTTGGGGTATTGCTGATATTGTTGGATCCGGGATAATGTCGCTGGATACTGGTGTCTTCTGTCGTTGGGTGCGGTCTTGTGTCTGCTCTGGGTCGAAATGTTCAGTATTTACCATTCCGTCTCACCAATTGTAGTGTTATTCAACTACTAAATTGAAAGAGTCTTAATTGTCTTATAGAATTTTATTTGGATCAATGGTTCTTGTTATTTATAAATTATGTTTGTTGATTCCCAGTGTTGTTGATAATGTTGGTTGTTTACAAAACTGTTGATTGCGTTTCTATGTTGCTAAGGTTTTGTTAATCAAATATACATTGTACCGGCATATCAAAAATTATCTTGGTCAAAGGTGGTTGTGGAATCTAAAACGTGTGTCTCACTTTACTTTATCAAAACTTGTGTCAAATTAATTAATTTGAAGTTTCTAAAAGTGAGAAATTTGGCAATTTTATACGAATGTTATAACACTCAGAAGTTTCTAGCACTTCAGACTCCGGGATTTTTACGTGGCCTATCGAAATTAGAAGGTTCGAATTGTATAAAAACATAATTGCATGAACGCCAGCCGTCCTATGTAATTACTTACGAAAGTAATCATTTTGACATATGCCTCGAGGAGCTCGCTACGCGTCCGTTAGAGTTTATACTTTGTTATGCCCCGTGCGGCCTGCACCAGTTGTAGTAAAGTGTTTTCGGCTATAGGCCGCTAGCTTTTAACCGCTTTTGGGTATATTTCAGTACCTAGAAAATTCCCTTTGGTACGTCGTACGTTAGACGCGCGTAGCTGAGACCTGAGAGTATCTGTTCCTATTTTAATTAAATTGGAGCGAAAACCGCATGCGAAAAGTCCTCGTAAAGACGTCCTATGTTCCGAAGATTTACACTTTTCTAACTCGCGAGCTACGCGCTCCTCACGTGAACGTCATTCGATTTATCGAAAATTAACCAATTTAAAACAGTTTTCGACCCCGTTTGTGGCTATTGCGACCTTGTAAAAGGTTCAAAGTTAACATTTCGTTTTACATTCCACAACCACCCTTGACCAAGATAATTTTTAATTTATAGTTCATTATTGTTTTACAACTGAAATAAATAGGTATGAAATTTGTAGGTTATTGATGATGTCAGTGTGACAGTGACATAATTATTTCAAACGTAAAGTAAGACACATTTTAGATTCCACAACCACCCTTGACCAAGATAAATTTGATATCCCGGTATAAATAAATGAATAGGAAAACAGATAAAGAGGAAATAGAGTTGTGGTATCCCACATATATACCTTCGTTTGTATTACACATTATTTTCATTTCTACTCAATCGATCGTATGGTGACGAAACGTGAGCTATTTGTTCAGAAATGCAATCTCTTTCAGCGAAGAAACTCGAGGAAGGTACACCTTGTTACGAGTATATGTATAACCTAATTATTCGTAACAAATATTTCCTGAAATTAGTTATACGTCAACCATTATCAAGTACCTACTTCTCATCACTTCCGCTACATACTGATTGATGTATTCAATACTATAATTTGGATTAGGTTGGTTTTATTCATTTCCGTTTTCGAAGTGAAAATTATAGTTTTGAATGGAACACAATACGAACAAGTTCCTACAACAATGTTTGTTCTGCTACTCGATTCGATTATTTTATACCGTAACGTAAGAGTCTTTGAAAAGTTTCATTGTCGGAAAATAATTAATTTATCTTATGATGACACATATTGGAATATTTTTAATAGAGTGAAACGTCGACATTATCACTCATTCTCCACTCCACAATTAATTAGCAGATTTTAAAATTCGAACATCCACCATTCTGAAATACATTCGTAAGAGGTTTAAATCAATTGCTGTAAAACAAGAATATTGTTTGATAGGTACTTCTACGCTTAATCACATCATCATAATAGATTAAGAGCTAGCTACAGATTTTTCAAGGTCTCCCGGATAGGAAGGTTACAATATGGTAATTGATGTGACATACAGTAAATTAGTTTAGTAAAAAATATTTTAGTGGACCGTTCGGTTTCTTGGTTATTCGGAACTTGCCAAAATTTCATTTTTGTAGATTTTTTGACGCACAAAAAGGTCATTTCCTCACGGATGGGAATGGGTTCACCCGGTAAATTGTGATAAAATAAATCTACACTGTGATTCTCCTCTCATTTGGATGGACCATTCTCTTTTCAACGTAGATTGAAGATGTCTCGGTTTTTAGTATGGCCTTGGTCATTTTCTACCGGATGGGATTAGGCACACAGGTACTTGGGATCAAAATAAATATGCTGGTGCTTTCCCATCTCACTGGGTGGCTGCTTTCTCCCCCCATCCCCGTCTCAAAACCAAAAATTAAAAAAAGAAGGATCTAGTTTAAATTTGTAGTACAGCAGTGGGACATATCATAAGTTACAATTTTCTATTTTAGAAACATAGTGATGAAAAATAGTAGTTTTCTAGAAATAGATATATGAAAATTTCCCCCCCAGGACGAGATTCCGTCATTCTGGCTCTCTAGTCTAGGCACATCAATAGAAAGGGTTCGTTTTGTAGGTTTAGGCGCCACGAATAAAGTAGCCATAGTCCGAAAGACCTATTGATTTGCTAGCACATGGAAAAACAAGGAAAAACATTTTCCCATGTTAATTAACGTAAGAAAATAAACAATTCTCGCTTTTCTTGTTTTGAAGAGAGAAAATGGATATCTAAGACTGCATCTAAAAGAAAATTTTCCGTAGAATCAAAATCTGCACTGCAGAATTCATTTAGAGTAAGTGTCAGTCAGAAAACTGACGCAAAACAACGACAAGACTGCGATTTTTGAATTACATTTTTTTCTTTTCCTCTTCAAATTGCACAAATTTCAAGAAAATGTTTAATTGGAAATCAGCGAGTCAGATTCTAGGGTAAATTTCTTATTAAAATTAATGTCTCTAATTGAATTTGTGTCTAATTTTTTGAAGTTCAAGAAATAAAAAGGAAAAATTTGGCTTAAAAATAACGATTTTAATGGACTTTCGCGTCGTTTTTCCTCAACTTTTTCGCCCTGGAAATGAATCAAACTTCGATCGAAAATTTCAGTTTCGGATTCGACGAGGAATTTCCTATTGAAATGCATGTTTCTAATCAATTTTTTCTGAACAGCTGCGGCATTACAAAGGGAAAAATAAATCTTTTGCAAAATGTGACATTTGAATAGTGATTTTATTATGTTTTTGGCATTTGCCTAACTTCTCCATTCTCAAAATAAATTGCAAAAATGTGGGATTCGGATTCTACGGAAAATTTTACATAAGAAAACATGTTTCTCATGTAACAATTTCATAGTTGTGGACCTTGATATTGTGAAAAATGGCGGAATTGAAATTCTTATATGTGAATCAACATTAAAAAAAGTTATCCTCTTTTTTGAACTATCTTTGTCATTCTCACCAATTTGGTTTTACAACTTGATACGGACGTAGGGTGAGGTTTTTGGGTTGTGGGTTGTGACGCAAATGTTTCTATTATAGAAAACTTCAATTCAATTCAATTCATTATATGTCCTATTGTTGTACTGGAAATTTCGACTTTAGACCTTTTTTCTACAAAATCTGGATTTTCATTGATAAAATGCAAAAGGTCTATTGAAAGGAGATGGGATCTGAAATGTGATTTGTTTTTGATGTCAGAATGCTGTGATTCATATTGGAATAAGAAGAAAATGACAAAGTCCATACTAAAAATCGAGACATCTTCAATCTCCGTTGAAATGAGAATGGTCCATCCAAATGAGATGGGAATCACAGTATAGATTTATTTTATCAAAATTCACCATGTGAACCCATTTACATCAGTGAGAAAATTACCTTTTAGTGCATCAAAAATCTACAACTTCAAGCCCCGCCAAAATAAGAACGGTCCATCCAATTGAGATGGGAAGCTATGAGCGCTGGATTATTTTTTTGTTATCTACCCATCATGCCATCGGAGAGAAAATGACCTTGTTTTGCAATGAAATTTTGACAAGTTCCGAATAGCTTAGAAGCCGAACGGTCTACTAAAAATTTTTTTTCACTAATATTATTCATTGTATTTCACATCAATTACCATGTTGCAACCTTCCCATTCGGCAGAGCATTACCTTGAAAAATCTGTCGCTAGCTCTTAGTCTATAAGTGAAAGGCCGAGGCTTAACAACTTACCACGCGATTGCTGGGATTTTGTAATTAACTGCAGCCGAATATCTGGAATTGACCAAATGATCTGAATATTAATGTCTTTGTTTCAGCGCAAAAAGCAGGTGGAACCCAGCTGAAGTTGGTAATCGATTATCCTAATCACTTGCATGCGTTATTCAAACCAATGAGGTAAGTTAAATATATTTCTTGTAAAGCGGCCGTATATTACCAAAGGGTTGGAATAGGATATTATATCGTTCGTAAAGGAAACAAACAGATAACCCGGTACATATAAATTAATTGACTTGTTCGAACTCCAACAGCATCAGATTTTTCGTTTCGTTGAAAAACATATTCGAAACGTTTGAGAACGATTTGAAACGGAATAGGTTGCAAAAATAATGGAAAAATAATTCACATCGAATAAAGTTCGAGATTATTATTTTACTACCATTGTGATATTGGGAGTTTTCGCTGCGATGTTTTTATCAGCTGTTATAGGATTTTCAACGCAAAGTGAGACTTTTTCGAAATGTTGCTGCATTTATTAGACGACGGCAACACTCATTTGGTTTTAACGAGTTTTGTGAAAGAAAGCGTTTCATAACGTAGATTCTCGAATCGTCTGTCGCGACTTGTTGAATTGTCGTTGGGATTAATTGTCAAAAATTAATCATTACAAACTTCAGTCCGTCGAGTTTTTTTTACTCAGCAGTGAGAAGGATATGAGATGGAAAAGGATATGACCCTATACATGGACATGAATTAAACATGACTCCAATTTGTCCGAAATAAAATTTTGACTTCATGAACCGAAGACTAAACAAACTTCCTAGCTCTCTTGTCATCCCTATATCTGTATTATACGAGGGCAAGGTGAATATTCCCTGGAAAATGAAACAGATAGCGCCACAATCGAAAATCCCATGTGACATTTGTGAACTACATACTAAAATAAAAGTGCCGCAAAACACGTAAATCGTAGACGCAACGAAGAAGATTCAGTTGAGGTGAAGTTTGAAAATTTAATGGGAAATAATATAACAATGTAATTTTCAGTTTGTTTCCACTATTTTTCGAAAAAACCAAATGCGTGCACAAGATTGCTGAGGCTACGGGCATCTCAACCGAATGGGTACGGAACATTTTGCATATAAATTTTTGAATATGAGAAAGTTTTCTGCCAGATGTGTACCGAATTTGTTCTCTGTTGACAACAAGCCTACCGTGTGACAACTTCAAAGGAGTATTTGGCGATGTTCAAGGGCTATAAGGATTTTCTTGCGCCGTTTCTTAACCGTGGACGAAACATGGATCCATCACAATACACCAGGGACCATAGAACAGTCGGAACAGTGGACTTGTCCTGGTGAATCGAAGCCGAAAAAGCCCAATGTGATTTCATCGGTCCAACAAAGTCATGGCGACAATTTTTTGGGATGCTTCCGTTATCGTCCATATCGATAGCTTTGAAAAGGGCAAAACGATCACCGTCGTATATCATGCAGAGCTGTTGGATCGATTCGACGGGGGTTTGAAGCGGAAGCGGCCGCATTTGGCGAAGAAAAAAGTTCCCTTTTCCACCAGGACAACGCACCGGCGCGCAGGTTCGATGACGATAACGTAATAGTTAACGACTTCTCGATACCCCGATTTTTAACGTTTTTTTTTATATAACTCGAAAAGTATGAAAGATATCGATAATTATTATGGCAGCAAAGAGAAAACCCGCCTTTAGCAACTTTGCCAATTTTTTAGGTCATGTTCCCCATTTCGGATCGAGTTGCATGAAACAAAAACTCACCTTCAAATTCAATTTACAATACGCTCATATTTTTTTCCAGGTATCAATTTCTGCACGCACTTCTGTTTATTGCTTGGACTAATATTGGTGTGTAAATAATTTCGAAAGTCAATCTGACAGTAGGTGTCAGTATAAAACAGACTTCTGAAATACGTTATGTAGACCAGTTGGTGGAAATTTCAATGCAACTTAGAATATAATATAACGTATCTCATTAGCGGTATGTAAATCACTTCCAATATATTTTCTATCCCTACAATCATTTATATTTGACCCGCAGGAGTGTCCAGAAACTATTATGCTAAAAGAAGTGAGGGAAGTCACTTGATCAATTGATCACAGCTTTTTATCAATATCTATACGGAGCCATGGAGCAATTTTCAACCCCATTCAATTCAGAATACCCTTGCATTGTTTTGTGTGATACATATAATGAATCATTTGAAATGAATAGGTGTTGTAAGGAAAACGGTGTTTTTATTGTGAAGTTCTTTTTTAACTTGAATGGACGAAGGCAAATGGCTGCTCTCATTCTCTTTCTTGTTTCGCTTATTCCCAGTCGGCAATAATAGGTAACGCCGGGTGATTTTGCACATAATTAAACTTTGTGCAAGTGACTTTAGTATATAACCTACGTTTAATTAAATTCATATTAGATTATCAAAAGAAGAATAACATTATTTCACTTCAGGCATTATTGTGACACAAAGGAAGCAGCAATTGTTTGATTTCATTATTTTCATTTTGTTATGTTATTATAATTTTAATGAGGTTTCGTTTCCGAATAAGTTGCATTGTATAAGTAATTTTCGTATTGTTTTTCGAAGCTACACAGTATAGCTTTTCAATGAATAAGAAATTGGAAACACACGCCTTCATGCTGTGAATTTAATGTAGGCACACAATAAATTTGAGAACTGATCTAAATATGGTTATAGCCCCATATCTAACCCTACAATGCCAAAATCTGCATAACTTCAATAACATTCTTAAGAATGATGAGGTCTCTCTAGTCTAGATCGATCAGTATAACATTACAAACTAATAGTTCTAGACAGCTGTTTGGCTTTTCTCATCGAGATCAACACTAGAACGAACAAATTTTTGACGTCACCGACCGATCATTCTGTTGAAGATACACATAACCTTCAAACGTCTATGGGTCACCTGTCGTTCTCAAGGAATGTGCGCCTGAATTAACACCAGTTTTCTGTAGGTTGTTTACTCTTTCATACAAACTTGGTGTGTTAAAGACTGGTCTAATTCAGGTTCATTCCAAGTGGGGCCTGAGAGAAGATTATCAATGTCCCTAGTTCCACCCTAGCAGAAACTCCGAACAGTGATCGATTTCGCGCTCGTCCAAGTCGATGATTGATAGATAAGATTTAGAATTAAAGACGGATTCCTCTCTTTCTCTCTGGTAACCTGAAGCAAGGACAACTACCTGATACTCGTATCATTTCCCCTAAGTGATCTTCGAAAAGCGGACTTACAAATGAACACTCTAACTAGCCTGAATGGTTGAAAAATAAAATTGGCGGCCGGAGCGAGATCTAAAGGTTAAATAACCACATTAGTTTATATAGCCGACTCAGACTAACCCTTTTGGTCTAATAGCACAATTTCCTCTCGAGTCCCTTGCAGAAGTAAGGCACAGAGAATTTTCAATGGGTGTTATGGAACTCTCACAAAAATGATTTAAATGGAGCTAACACTTTCCGCGAAATGCGAAAGACGTGCACAAGTCCTGCTCTGCTTTACCCACAGGAATAAATAACGTTGCGTTACATAGTTGCACAAATACTAAGTTTAATATTGCCTCACAACTGGAATCTAACTATGAGCCAATTCAATGCTCCTAACTACCCCTACGCTCCGGGGTTTCTTTATTTTACAACACTACAAACAAAATTTGACGTAGGTCATTTGAATTTGAATAATTTATTCGTTAACTTATATGAACACAAATTAGATAAATATAATCTCAATCTGGTTACTTGAATTTAATCTGCTAATAAACAGGATGTTAATTGATTTCTAAAAATATGATCTTAGGAACAGAAAATTACCTGGATTAAGGTTCTAATTGACTTCACTGGAAAATCACTTTTCAGATTACAACAATAAAAACAAAAAATTCAAAATATTTCAATCACTTTGAGTGTAGGATATAGGTAAAATATATATGACTTGAATTAATGCAACAATGGATTATTCCTCAATGAGTTAAAACCATCTGGACAAGAATATTACCACCTTACCGAATGAGTAGGTGGTGAAGAACTCTCTTTTTTTAAAGGCAATCAGTTTTTATGAAATCATTGAAACGGGGCCACCCCACGCGCAAATCTGAGAAAATATGTTTATTTCAGAACACCGGGGCAGACCCTGCCCATACGGTATTAAAGCGACCTATAGAAAAATGAGTAGGTGCAATAACAGTCCATGAAGGCTCTTTTCAACTCTACGTAGATGTCCTCTGACTCAGGTAAAAAAGAAACTTGTGGCACTCGGGGACTGCCGCGGTAAAGCTATTGCATAGCATTTTTCTCAACTTATGCAATTATAATAATTTTTAATTTTTAATTTATGCAGTATTTTTCTTTCTATGATATTATTTCAAGTTTTTTCTTTGATATTAATTCAAGTTACACTTTTTGAGCGTGGTGACCGATAAGAAAACAATTTTTTTCTTTTATAAATAAGAAGTTAATATCGTTTAAAATATTTTCATTATCTCACAATACATGTAGGTTATTCAGGAATTTTTATCATTGAAACTATAGGTTTATGGTAACTGAAATAAGAAACATGAGTTTGAAACTTGATATCCTCTAAATATCAGGAAAATACCGCGTCAATGGTGGTCCCATATTTTGTTGTGGATTCTTGTGGATCATTATTTATTTTCAAATTCAATTTTTCCGAAAGAAAAGTTGTCAACCGCTCTGATTTTTTATCAGCGAAGTTGATGTTGAAATCGCCAGCCAAGATAAGTGGAAATTTATTACCATTTGTACCAAGTATTTTCTACCCTTCTTCAGTGTACTCTAGTAAAGTGCGATGAATAAAATGCTCTACCTCGTCCAATTTTGGATTCGGAGAAATGTTAATTGCTACCATGACTATGTGTAGGCCATTTCTAAGTTTGCATAAGCACGCACAAATATCTCCAACAAATGAGCGCCTAACATTAACATCACTAACGTGTGCAATATTTATTTCAATATTCGGAGTCATAATATTAGTAACGTTATTATAGTTTTGGTAAATAGCTATCCCACCTTTTGGAACAGTATCTACAACAGTATATATACCTACATGTATACTTACGGGGCGCACTAAAACTAAGCGTCTGTGCATATATGTTAATAGGAACTTTTTTCCTCAAAATCAAATTTTTTATCGACTGTTGAAGTTCTGGTGCTAAAACCTGGGACACCCTGTATATATATACATACATATTGAGAATTTAAACTATGTGTGTGTGTGTGTGTGTGTGTGTGTGTGTGTGTGTGTGTGTGTGTGTGTGTGTGTGTGTGTGTGTGTGTGTGTGTGTGTGTGTGTGTGTGTGTGTGTGTGTGTGTGTGTGTGTGTGTGTGTGTGTGTGTGTGTGTGTGTGTGTGTGTGTGTGTGTGTGTGTGTGTGTGTGTGTGTGTGTGTGTGTGTGTGTGTGTGTGTGTGTGTGTGTGTGTGTGTGTGTGTGTGTGTGTGTGTGTGTGTGTGTGTGTGTGTGTGTGTGTGTGTGTGTGTGTGTGTGTGTGTGTGTGTGTGTGTGTGTGTGTGTGTGTGTGTGTGTGTGTGTGTGTGTGTGTGTGTGTGTGTGTGTGTGTGTGTGTGTGTGTGTGTGTGTGTGTGTGTGTGTGTGTGTGTGTGTGTGTGTGTGTGTGTGTGTGTGTGTGTGTGTGTGTGTGTGTGTGTGTGTGTGTGTGTGTGTGTGTGTGTGTGTGTGTGTGTGTGTGTGTGTGTGTGTGTGTGTGTGTGTGTGTGTGTGTGTGTGTGTGTGTGTGTGTGTGTGTGTGTGTGTGTGTGTGTGTGTGTGTGTGTGTGTGTGTGTGTGTGTGTGTGTGTGTGTGTGTGTGTGTGTGTGTGTGTGTGTGTGTGTGTGTGTGTGTGTGTGTGTGTGTGTGTGTGTGTGTGTGTGTGTGTGTGTGTGTGTGTGTGTGTGTGTGTGTGTGTGTGTGTGTGTGTGTGTGTGTGTGT
The DNA here is from genome assembly GCA_958510875.1 of Endomychus coccineus. Taxonomy (NCBI): domain Eukaryota; kingdom Metazoa; phylum Arthropoda; class Insecta; order Coleoptera; family Endomychidae; genus Endomychus; species Endomychus coccineus. The sequence goes on along the minus strand of OY294070.1, from coordinate 110,991,097 downwards.
GTGTGTGTGTGTGTGTGTGTGTGTGTGTGTGTGTGTGTGTGTGTGTGTGTGTGTGTGTGTGTGTGTGTGTGTGTGTGTGTGTGTGTGTGTGTGTGTGTGTGTGTGTGTGTGTGTGTGTGTGTGTGTGTGTGTGTGTGTGTGTGTGTGTGTGTGTGTGTGTGTGTGTGTGTGTGTGTGTGTGTGTGTGTGTGTGTGTGTGTGTGTGTGTGTGTGTGTGTGTGTGTGTGTGTGTGTGTGTGTGTGTGTGTGTGTGTGTGTGTGTGTGTGTGTGTGTGTGTGTGTGTGTGTGTGTGTGTGTGTGTGTGTGTGTGTGTGTGTGTGTGTGTGTGTGTGTGTGTGTGTGTGTGTGTGTGTGTGTGTGTGTGTGTGTGTGTGTGTGTGTGTGTGTGTGTGTGTGTGTGTGTGTGTGTGTGTGTGTGTGTGTGTGTGTGTGTGTGTGTGTGTGTGTGTGTGTGTGTGTGTGTGTGTGTGTGTGTGTGTGTGTGTGTGTGTGTGTGTGTGTGTGTGTGTGTGTGTGTGTGTGTGTGTGTGTGTGTGTGTTTGTGTGTATAAAAGAGGGCTACTTTTAAGATCGCTCATTTTAATATCAAAAATTTAGGTTGTTTTTATAGCAGTATTATACCGGAATATCAAAAATTATCTAGGTCAAGGGTGGTTGTGGAATCTAATTTACGTTTGAAATGCTTATGTCACTGTCACACTGACATCATCAATAACCTACAAATTTCATACCTATTTATCCCAGTTGTAAAACAATAATGAACTACAAATTAAAAATTATCTTGGTCAAGGGTGGTTGTGGAATGTAAAACGAAATGTTAACTTTGAACCTTTTACAAGGTCGCAATAGCCACAAACGGGGTCGAAAACTGTTTTAAATTGATTAATTTTCGATAAATCGAATGACGTTCACGTGAGGAGCGTGTAGCTCGCGAGTTAGAAAAGTGCAAATCTTCGGAACATATAACGTCTTTGCGAGGACTTTTCGCATGCGGTTTTCACTCCATGTCGTTAGTTTATGAACGGGGCCAACTAAATAGCATAGTCTCGGGCTCCAAAATGTCGATTAAATAGGAAAATTTAGCTAAAATAGAAACAGGTACTCTTAGGTCTCTGCTACGAGCTCCTCGAGGCATATGTCAAAATGATTACGTTCGTAGCTAATTACATGGAAAGTCTGGCGTTCATGCAATTGTGTTTTTACACAAATTCGAACCTTCTAATTTCGATAGGCCACGTGAAAATCCCGGAGTCTAAAGCGTTAGAGTGTTATAACATTCGTATAAAATAGCGAAATTTCTCACTTTTAGAAACTTCAAATTAATTAATTTGACACATGTTAGGTGTTTAGGTCTTAGGTTATTTTTCGTTACGGAATTTCTTGATTCGGTCGCCGCGCTCAAAGCCCGCGATAAAAGCTAAAATTCACTGGCCTCGTGTTGTGCTTACGTTGCTAAGCCAACTTCCTTGCTGGCCCAGAAGTCGGTGCCCCGAATAGGAGATATCGAGTTCCGAGACAGATCGTCGCTAGGCCTGCCTAAACTTCATTTCGAATTGAATGGAATTATTTCAAGGGACCCGAAAGTAATAATTTCTCAGACATTACACCACGTCATGAGGACAGACACAAAATGCCGCAAATTTGTGGGTCAAACGGAACTACTCCAATCGTCTATAGCAAGGGTGGCCAACCTGCGGCACGCGTGCCACAAGGTGGCACGCAGGGGTAGTAAGAGTGGCACGCGAATGGTTTTCAATAAGTAGGTAAATCGTATCGTAAATGCAATAAAAATCAAAATATAATGTATATGCTCAATTGCTCATGTGGCGATTTGTAGCAGTACGCCACTGGATAAGAGATAGCGGAGAGCACCAGTCGTAATGCAGGCAGTCGTAATGCAGGTATGATCGTATTGTGACAGCTAAACCTAACCTAAACGCTAAACGTGCGCGAACGCGCAGCAGCTCCTTATCTATTCGCGGGTGAGTCGTGATTCTGCTCTGAAAAGAAGAACGTTTTTGTGCGTTTGAGGTGTGATTATTATTCAAAATGGCATTTAGCAAGCCCAGTACTTCGAAGAGGAAGTATGAAGAAGATATTGCGCTTCGCGAGTTTAATGTTGCTTGGGAAGAAGAATTTTTATTTACAAAACATAATACTGCTAAGCCAGTTTGTTTGATTTGCGGATCTTGCGTGGCAGTTCCTAAAAAATTTAACTTGCAGCTACATTTCAAGCAAATGCACGCCGATTTCAATTCTAAATACCCAGTTAGGTCTAACTTACGAACGGATTTTATAAATAAGAAGAAAAAATCCTTGGCTGCTCAGCAATCAGTTTTTAAGAAAACGAGTGATGAAATGGAGACGATGGTAAAAGCATCCTATGAACTTTCTCTTTTATTGGCCCGAAAAAAGAAAAACAGCTTATTAATATTTGCCAAATATGCGGGTAGTACAGAAATTAAGAAAATGGTCGATCAAATAGCGCTGTCTCGCAATACCGTGATGCGACGTATAGACGACATGGCTATGTACGTGAATTCTCAAATTTTCCTTGGACTAGTTTCTTGTAAATATTTCTCTCTCGCCTTGGATGAAAGTTGCGATATTACGGATAACGCACAACTAAGTATATTTGTCCGAAATGTAAACGATAACTTTGATACGGTTGAGGAGCTTGTTGAATTACGCTAGTTAATTTCGACAAAAGGAGAAGACATTTTCTGTGAAGTTGAAACTGTTATTGAAACAACTAAAGTAGAGTGGACAAAATTAGACAGTATCTGCACTGACGGAGCACCATGCATGGTTGGCAAGAAAAAGGTATTTGCAGTTTTACTTGAAAATTATTTAGAAAGGGCAATTTTCAAGTACCATTGTATTATACACCAAGAAGCCCTTTGTGCCAAAGATTTGGACTTTTCTTCTGTTATTGATCCGGTGGTATGCTGCATCAATAAAATTTGAGCTCGCGCTCTTAATCGACGACAATTTCGTAATCTATTCTCGGATGAAACGGAAGAAGGTGAATTGCTTCTTCACTGCAGTGTGCGATGGCTTTCTAAAGGAAAAGCGCTTGAAAGATTTTGGAACTTACGGCAGAGTGTTTTAAGATATTTGGAAGACAATGATGAACTCCCAGATGAGTGCTCACTTCTAAAAAATGAAGAGTGGTTGTGGGATCTTGCTTTTCTAACAAACATATTGGGACATTTGAACAATCTTAATGTGCGGTTGCAAGGTAAAAACTCTATTTTTCCAACATTATTTGGCCTTATATCTTCTTTTACTGCCAAACTTGTTCTTTATTCAAACCATTTTGAGCAAAAACGTTTGACTCACTTCAAGCACATGCAAGAGCTAACGAGTAAACTTGCTAAAGAACCTAATTTTTATAAATTTGAAAACTTAATAATGCAGTTGCATGCTTCATTCACTACACGATTTTCTGATTTCGAGCCAGATAAGAAAAATATTGCACTTTTTAATAATCCTTTTTTAATTTCTGTCGATGACATAAGTCAGTACTCTCCAGAAATTCAAACAGAAATAATCAACATGCAGAATCATACTGCCATATGTAACAAATATTTCACTTTCAACTGATCCAGATTACACTGAATTCTGGAAATTCGTGCCAATGCATGAGTTTCCAAATTTACATGATCTCGCACTTAAATATTGTTGTAGATTTGGGTCAACTTATGTTTGTGAACATACATTTTCCATAATGAATATAGTAAAAACTAAATATCGCTCCAAATTAACTGATGCTCATCTGAAGCACTTAATCTTGCTGGCTTCTTCCAAAGTTGACCCAAATATAGCTGCGCTTGCAAAAAAGAGCCAGAAGCCACATTAGACAATAAGAATAATTATTACTATGTAATTATTGCAATATGTAATATAACCTGAAAAATAAAAGTGTGGCACGATCACGAATTGTATTTTTTATACTGGCACGGCCTGCAAAAAGGTTGACCACCCCTGGCCTATAGTAATATTTACGTTCATCAACAGTATTCGGTATGTTCAGCATCTTCTTAAATAGTGTAGACATTTCGAGTTATAAGAATAACAGCTAGTTAGTATTGGAGTATTTTATCTTTCTTGTTATGAGAAATAATCGTGTTATGAATTTTATTCGTTCCCCCTAAAACGTGATGTAGAACATTTTTGAATACTCATAATTTTAGCGTTTGCCAGTGTTTACTGTGACTTCTGCACCCGCGAGGCCAGAGTAAACTCCCTGAAGTACACAAAGTTGACAGAGTGAGTAATTGGACTGGACTATATAGTTTTGATTCAACCAGGTCTGATTTGCGGTTACACGTCAGGGATTTCCTTGTCGACACTCCACATCTCTGTATTAACGGCACAGAAGGCTCTGCAAACAAGATAATACGTAACTATTATTGTTTACGTGTACAAATTCACTTTACCTCATTCTGGCTAATGGTTGAATGAATAATCTGCTTGTTTGATCCACGTTTCGAAAGATTATATGTTAATTTTCAATTCTTCTCTACTGGATGGAGGGTTCTAGTTATTTAGAGTGACACGACATTCATTTGGTCATTTCATCGTACACCTGAACACGATTGGATAAATGCCAAAAGAGAAACAGTTAAACAATCTTTGTTGCTGAATGTGCGCTAACATTTCGTCAACCATTGGAAGCAGCATTCTCAGAGCAAGCTAGATCTGGCCCCTAAACTGAAGATAGCATATTTTACCACTATATTTATTGCTAGATGATTCCACCATCCTTGATTCACTTATTTTTTCCGTTAGTAGACCACGAGTGGAGGGAAATTCTGAAGAAAAGGTCCAAATGTTGGTGAGATGATAGCCTGTCACAATTCAGGTTGCTTTTCGTTGATGAAAATATGGGATACTAGCTAGGATATTGGTGTCTTGGAAAAGGATATTTATTCATTTATTCAATTATTTAATACAGAACACGACAGAATTACAATTTTCCAATAACGGAGTTACACAGTTTATAAAAGTGAATAAATTGAATTAACTAACACCTAATACTAGGATGAGAATAAAAAAAGAATACCTATATTTCAATTCCTTTTTACATATTGTACTGTTTAGTTTCTGAAAACGCCAATGGCATTTAGTTTTAATCTATGCATAGAAACATGGAATAAGTCTATGTGTGTGAAAAATAAATTGTAATTTTCTTGTAGCAAACACATTGGTAAATTATTTGCATAAGTTGTAGCAAATGATTGGTGGTAGAACAGTGTGGGCTACCGAGAACAGTCTCGTCTGACGTTGAAGTATATTACCTAATATAGAGCTAGAGTTGATAATATTGTTCAAAATCTTGTGAAGGAAAATTAGTCCTGAAACATTTCTACGAGAATTCAGTTTTAATAATTTGTAATGCCTAAGGCTATCGTCATACATGTTAGAATGAAGTCTTCTATGAAATCTAAAATTGAGGGAATTGATGAATCATTTTTGTACTTTTTCAATACTATCAATGTATTTGATATACAGTGGGTTTCATACTAGAGAGGCGTGTTCTAGTTGACTACCAATCAGAGAATTATATAGAAGTATTAAGGAATCATTAGTAAATGATTTAGTTGTGTGCAATATAAAGCCTAGGTTCCTAAGAGCCTTCTTGACATTATTTCTATGTGATTCAAATGACAATTTACAGTATAATTTAACCGTTAATTGTCACCATCCTCTCCAGCAACATACTATTAATGTTATATGTTTCCAAAAACATTAAATATTTAGGAAAACATGATTTGACCACATTTATCTATGTTCAAAAATAGTCTATTTATAGTACAATATTTGTATAACCTATTGAGGTCACGTTGAAGAGAGAAGCAATCATTGATAGAAGTAACAGATTTATAGATTATAAGATCTTCCGCATAGAGGCGAAACTCTGAGTAATAGCGCCCTATGTAATTGATAAACAGCGAAAAGAAGAGAGCGCCTAAATGCCATCCCTGAGGAATACACTATGTAATTTCGATAAAATTGGATGTGCAGTTCTTTATTATTACACGCTCGAATCTATTGTTTGAATACGAATTAATCCATCGAAGCAGATTGCCGTGTATACCGATGTTTCCTAGATTAACAAAGTGTTGTGATGTACCTTATCAAATGCTTTTGAAAAATCTGTATACACAGTGTTAACTTGATTTCCTTCACCCATTGTCTCAAAAACATTTCGAACAAACTGCAACAAATTGGCGATAACAGATCTGCCTTGAAAAAAACCGTCTTGCTGCTCAGATATATGATGCTTTACAATTTTGTTTTGTTACAATTTCTTCTAGTACTTTTCCTAATATTGATAACATTGAAATTGGTCGATAACTAGTAACTTCGCATTTTTTCCCACCTTTCAAAATCGGAACAATTTGTGCCATTCTCCAACGAGAAGGATACATTGCTTCTGATATTGATTTATTAAATAAGTTATATGGAGGAAAAAGCAGCGAGTCCTTACAGGATTTCACAAATATTGCTGGTGACCCGTCAGGTCCAGCACCTTTACTTATATCAAGTTTGTTTAACTGATCCTCAATTTGTTTATAAGTTATGTAGTTTAATTTGAAATTACTTTATGATTCAATTTTATTTGAGTGAAGATATAGTAGCCGGCTCACAGTAGTAATGGCAAAATGCATGAATTGCGCTACGAATTGGTTCGTCGTCCACATTATTCTCCAGATTTGGTCTCCTACGATTTTTATTTATTTCCAAACTTGAAGAAGTGGCTCGGCGGAAAGAGATTTGGTTATTTTGAAATATTGCCGAAAAATTAGAAAAATGTTGTACGAAGTGTATCGGGCTACAAGGAGATTATGTTGAGAAATAAAATGAGTTTTGACCAAATAAATCATCTCTTGTTTCATTTTGCAGAGCATTTTCACCCTGCCCTCGTAGCTATATTTGCTAGTCTGACGGGCAGAATACAACTATGTTTACGAACTACAGCATTTTTTTGCGGACAGTGTTATTAATTTTCTACGAAATTGATTGTGTTTCCCTGCATTCACCTGGAAGATTCGATATCTGACTGACGAGTTGTGCTCCATTGTAACCTGATATCGCTGTTTATCTTCAAAGGGAACACATACTAGAGGGTCGAGAAAATCAGCTCGAGCGCACTCCTGGTATACGAGTAGAATCCTTTTTAGGGAAAGGCGAACGTGTTTAATCTGTTTGACATCTGGATTCTGGATGACGCGGAACGTCTTCTTAACGACAAAAGAATTCTAATGGCATCTTTATTCTCTTGCTACACATAATGCCACATTTTGAGACACATTACAACTCTATAATGGAATATTCCAGCATGATAATATTGTATTTCATGCATGTCTTGAAACCCTTTGCAACTTATAATGTGACGAGTACACCAGGTTGGATGTGCTCGGAAGTATTCGCATATACATTTTTAATCAGAATGTCAGTTATTTAGAAACTGACAACACATAACGTAAATAAATAAACTCCTTATGTCCACAAGACATACAATCCTGATATGCAGGGATATATGAAGAGAGTAAAAAATTGGAATAGAGAACTTAGATAATATTTCTTATGCAGGTCGATTCTGTAATAAGAGTTTAGTACAGGTCATTTCCAATATTCGAAAATAAATCAGTTTTGGAAATAAATTTCATGTAAAATTAAAATATCTAAACGCAAAGTATCAAGAACGTCTAGGAGTTGCCAGATGTTTTTTGTTTAGTATCGATAACAAATGTAGCTTGAGATGAGTCAATGAATTCCTAAAATAAATATAAGACAATTCACAACCGCTTCAAGGAGGGTGGTATGATACCACAGCTAGCATGGTCAAGATGATTAATAATTTCACACAAGTTTATTGTTCTAAAGGAAAACATAAACCTGTCAAGATGAATAACCAATATAGGACGGAAAGCGAATGCTAGCTATGATAAATTTTAATGTTAACCATCTGGAGATGCTTAGGTAGTGGGCTTTTACCAGACCCGCTGTTGATCTCAATATGAAAGTGGTAAACGGCTTTCAGAAGTTACATAATTAATCAAAATGTATCACACGTGAATCGGGACGTAACGTAGTATCTAATCATGAAAATTGTAATTAAATATACTCTCGATTATAGTTGAAATAATATGTACATTCAAATCATTTAGTAATATTTAGAAAAAGACATATGGTTAGAAATCCCCACCGAAAACCGATTGTGAATTGGTTGTTGAGAAAAAGGACGCATTATAAATATCAGCCGAAATGCGAAAAACTTTCAGTTATATTTTCTCTCTTGAGAAATCACGTGACACTTAGTCAATGTCAATCAATTCAACTTGATAGTTTCTTCAGAGTGTTTCGTCGCTGAAAGGATAACAACGTCTGTTTTTTGCTGTCCAATTCCGGCTAATTTTTCATTAATAATAATTCTAAATAAAAAGCTATAAAATCGAAGCGTTGTATTATGAATTTTAATCCACCAGTGTATTAGAAGGCTTCTAATTCACGGAACGTTGTCGTGGATAAACAATATTCTCATTATGCATTAGTCATTATATATACTGATTTGGATGAAAAACGCAACACCTAGTAATAGTTAAGCAATTTAATTGAAATTTTTACAGGAGAGGCACATTAATGTAGCTGGTAAATGATTAGATGTAGAAGCGAAAATAAACATGAGTAAAAAAAATATTCAATAATGACCACACCTCGATTGTTTATGCACTCATTTACTGGATAAGGTACAGTTTGAACAAGATGATCAATGTCGCCTTGAGGTATCCCATCTCAAGCTTATTGTATACGAAGTCGTATATTATCTAAATTGTGAGGGGGATGGCGTAAACTACTCAGTCTTGTACCCATTATATCCCAGACATATTCAATCAGCGAGAGATCCGGGGAACGTGCAGGCCATGGAAGCGCCACCACATTAGCATCTCTAAATACTAACCCTTGCCATATGGGGGTGGGCATTATCCTGTTGCAAAATTGAAATAATTAACCCCCTTCTTCAGACCATCTTGACCAACATCTTAACACTGTTGTAACGTTACGACCTACACGGTTGGCAATTTCCCGAAATGAAAATCCACCCACCCTCATACTAATAACCCGGCCACGTTCAAACTCACTTAATTGGCGATAATTTTGACGTTGTCGAACTCTAGGCATTGTGGATAATGTTTACGACAGAAATGTGAAAAATCGTTTTTACGATTTGGGCTTGAAAACATTCCTCTTCTTTACATAAAAAAACATAACAAAAACTGAGGTAACGTTGGAATTAAAAAAAAAAAATCGATGGTGGAAGCCGTTACTTTATGGTAATTTATCATTTTGATTATATGAAATAATAACTACTTTGTTTTTATACCACTTTTATTAATAATAACCTGAAAACATAACTATAGTTTCACCGATGTGCCATTATCAAACAATTAGAAAATTATGAAGAAATCAACGGAACAGTAAGTATAAATAGAGTAGAGTAAAGTAGGGTCGAGATTAAGGGATCAACGGAAATTCCAAAAACAGGTAGATCCTAGGAAAGTACAGTATTATATAGTAAACATAGCAGCAATTTGTGAATTAGTGTGATTATAATTTAATATTCTAAGAATTATTTAAAGAGCGGTTTGAAAGACAGTACAGTATTACATAGTAAACAAGGTTACAATTTGTGAATTAGTGTGATTATAATTTAATATTCTAAGAATTATTTTAAGAGCGGTTTGAAAGACACATGAGAAGATCACATTGATATAGGTCTAACTGATCATCGAGGATATTTTTATTAGAGTTTTTGTCACCTTTATAAATCTCTATTGATTCTAATGTATTCAATTTAAAACCTTTGGTTTGGTTATGTAAAATGCTTAGGCTATCTAAATTAGGGAAATTATGACCAGTTTGTGAAAAATGATTAGCAAAGGTTGAGTCAGTTTTGTTGAGTCTGAATGAGCGAAAATGTACTTTGTATCTTAATTTGAAATTACGACTAGTTCTACCTATATAAAAGTCTGGGCAAATCGTCTTATAAACTCCAGGTTTTCTATATTTATTGGTTTTGTCTTTGGCGTTGTATATAAGATGGCAAAGTTTATTTTGAGGTTTGAAAATGATTTTAAAATTATGGCGTGATAAAATGTTAGCAATATGTTCGCTTACTGTACCAAAATATGTCAAAGAGATGAATTTAGTGGTTACGTCTATGTGTTTTATAGGCGGATAAATTTTATAGAAAGTTAATTGTTGTTGTTTGCGATTTATTAGTCTAATTATTTGTTCTACTTGGAGTTTTTTATTGAAATTTTAATCATTTCTTGATTATATTGAAGTATTCCTTCTGTGAAAATTTCAGACATATTGCTCAACAAACACTAGGTGTTTTTTATTGAAATCATTATATGTGTATCTTGAGTGTGAACTCTTGTATAGTTCATTAAGAATGATCAAAGTTTAATGGGTGTCATCTCGTTTTTAATTTGTTCTCGTAACATTTCCCTTGTGAAATCATTGACAAAGTTTGAAAATCGAATTATCTTCTGCCTTTTCACCACAGAAGTAGCGCATATCAAATGAGAAGGGCAGCGTAAGTTTCCCTAAACCACAGTTTCCCTAACTTAAAGAGATATAACAATGTGATATATTACACGGAGCTTGAGCCAGAATCATCGTGTTATTAAAATTATAATAAACTTTGTAACGTATGCAAAGCCTGGAAGTTGCCTGAGAATGGAAAGTAAACATAAGTTGTGTAATCCGGAAGGTAGCTAATATCAGAGATGCATAAGTAGAAACGGAACGGAGGGGAAATGTTCGTTCAGTTACCGTAGCAGACCGGACGTTATGCCTGAAGACAGGAACGGAATGCGAGATGATGTCGGTTTAATGAATACAAGGTCGCTTCGACGTAAGTTTCTTAATCAATAGCTTCACACATTACATTATTAGTTCGCATTTCATTGTTAGGTAATGAAAAAACGTTATTGAATAGGAACATCTTGTTACACTTATTTTTCGTCAACATTGGTAATAATTACTAATTAGCAGAGTGGTTTAGTGGTGTCTTTCAATATACCATTATCATCTCCTCATTCTTTAGACTTTGCGTAACAAATGCTCCGTAGAATCTATATTGTAAAATTAAACACTACTGTGTTGATATAACTCTTCGGACAGTAACAAAACTAATAGAATACAAAACTTAACTATCCGTGAGTAGTTAAGTATTACTTACAGGATTATTACTATAGGATTACATGATGGGTTTTTACATTCTAATAATTTATTTTATTTATTTATTTTCAAACGAAAAATACATTTCATTTTCACAGTTGAGAAAAAAGAAAAAAAAACAAATACATATAATTATTTTGAAATAAAATTATAAAAAATAACAATACTATACTTGTTGTGCACAAACATATACAATATAACTAAAAATTAAATAGAACGAGGAAGTTTAAGATTAAAGGAAGTACTAGAAAGGGAAGTTAAATCCTCAAGTTTGGTATACTGATTGGCATTTCTCATTATGCGTTTAAGTGGAGAGTAAAAAGAATAATTTGTTGTACAGGAGGGAACATAAAAAATTTGAGTTGAATTCACAGTTTGACGTGTAAGACGTTTGGGATTGTGAAAGTTAGCTCTAAAGTAAAGTGACATAACTTCGCAAGAAATTATATTATTAATAGACTTAAAAAGTAGTTTAAGATCGAAGTGTAATCTTCTCACTGTAAGTGGAACAATGTTAAAAATTGTTTCAAGAAAGTTATAATCACAGTTCCACTTGGCATAACGTATTCCACTTTTGAAAGCCAAATATCTCAAAAATTTATGCTGGACCTTTTCAATATTGTAGGAATGAACGTTATAGTAAGGACACCAGACGGTCGAGCAGAAATCAAAATGTGACCTGACAAGAGAAAAATATAAAGTTTTCAAAGCATTAATATTTCTGAAATCAACAGTCAATTTTTTTTATAAATCCCAACATCTGAAGAGATTTGCCAATAATATGGTTAATATGAGGGACAAAACTTACAGATGTATCAAAAATCACGCCCAAATCTCTAACATTTAATTTACTGTCCAACGATGTACCATTAATTCGATAATTGTAAGTAATGGGACTTCTCAGACGATGAAATCTCATAATATTGCATTTTGAAATATTAAATTCCATTTTGTTAATAGTGCACCAGTTCGACATGTTATCTAAAGCTTTTTGTATCAATAAACATTGATCTACAGATTTTACTTTGAAAAACATTTGCAAGTCGTCCGCAAATAGTAAGAACTTGATATCACAAGGGAAAACATCCTTGATATCATTAATAAAAAGTAGAAAAAGTAATGGACCAAGATGTGAGCCCTGAGGAACTCCAGAGTGGACATTTATTACCTTGGAGTAGTTATTTTTTATTCGAACTATTTGCGAACGATTGGAAAGATAGCTCTTAATCCAAGAAAGTATTGGGCCGTCTATGCCAAGTGATAAAAGCTTAGAAAGAAGTATAGAATGACTTACCCTATCGAATGCCTTGGAAAAATCAGTATAAATAGCATCTACCTGATACCCATCCTCCAAAGCATCAACAATGTAATTCATGTATACTAACAAGTTAGTTTCAACTGAGCGACCACTTACGAAGCCATGTTGTTCAGCCATAATATGATGTCTTAAACTAGCAGTGAGTTGATCAGTTACTAAACTTTCAAATACTTTTGGAATCGATGACAGAATGGAGATTGGGCGGTAGCTTTTTATATTCTCACGGTCACCAGATTTGAATATGGGTGTAACAAAACTAGTTTTCCAAATATCAGCAAATTTACCTTCGACGAGGGATCTATCGAAAATTGTATGTAATGGTCTGGAGAGTACAAATGAACAAGTTTTGAGAAGAATAGGTGGAACGCCATCAGGACCTGGACTGGTTTCACTTTTAAGAGAATTTAACTTGTTCCATATATCACTAATTGAAATTGAGAATGAATTTGCAGTAATGTGAACTACGTTATTTGTGGTGTCATCCGAAGCAGGTTCATCATCCACTTCAAATACAGAAGAAAAGTGTTCAGCGAATGCGTCAGCAATATCCTGACCATTATTATGGATTGTGTCATTATAAGACATCAAGTTAGGATATTCATTAGAATTCCTTTTACTATTGACAAAGCTCCAAAAACTTTTAGGATTTAATGAGATATTGGTTTAAATTTTCCTAATATAACTGGAATAATCTGTATATTCCATACGACCACATTTCGATCTTAAACTAGAAAAAATATGATAGTCAGCTTCAGATCCGGAAATTTTATATTTTTTGTGTGCTTCTTTTTTTAAAAATATATTTTTCTTTAATTCATGAGAATACCAAAATGGAAAATTAAATAATTTACGTAAGCCAAACTTTTTTAGAGGAACGAATAAATTAATTGCTTCCAATAATTTATCATAAAATAACTTAAGCATTTCTTCGAAAGTAAGATCTAAAAATAAGCTATCCCAGTTAATGGTCGACAAATACTCATTAACTAAGCCAAAATTAGTGTTCTTAAAATCAAAGGAGTAACCTTCACTTTTAAGGATATCATTGGGAAAGTATACAAAATTAATTGGAATCACAGTTTCAAAAGCTGGATGGTGACGGTCAAGGGGAAGAAGAGGAAATGTATCATTAGTAGTGAGCAAGTTTGAGCTGAACAATAGATCAAGAGTTACATTGCGGTAATTTTTAACATAATTGCATTGAAAAAGATTAACAAAAGAGCATAGCTGATTTAAAATAGGTGAGGCACTATTCTCACAAGAAATAGCCGAACTTGATGCTTCTGAACTGCCACAAATGTTATTATTACTCCAGTTTAGGTTTGGTACGTTGAAGTCGCCAAATACATAAAAGGGAATACTGGGGTAAGTGTTTTCGAGGTTTTCTATTGAGCTGCAGAAGTCATCATATTTTTCTACTGCTGATCCAGGAGGTATGTAAACAGCACCAATACCAACTGATTGGTACCTGAACTAACAAGAACTTGAAGCTGTTCAAGATTATTTTCACAAGAAACTTGCTTACTATGCAGATGTTTTTTTACTCCAACTAACACTCCTCCAAATCTCTCAGCACTACTTGAGTTCGGTGAACGATCACAACGGAAAATGTTGAATTCATATAGATTTAGATCAAGTGTAGAAAAGGACGTGTTCAATCCACTTTCCGTGAATACTATTATGTCATATAAGTTTAGAGACACTGCATTTCGGAGAAGACTTAGTTTTGTTCGGAGACCATTGACATTTTGGTAGTAGACAGAAAGGGAGCTTATTAGTTTTTTGGAGGCTGCTTTTTGCGATTCACTATCTTGGGGTTACCATTTATATGTCGAATAGATAAGTTCAGAGTAGGATCAGCTCTTTTGCGATTTTCAAGTTCCAACTTATGTTCTTTGAAAGTTTTTAGTTGTAGAGGCGTGTAGTCGTTTCTGAATCTGAATTTAGAGAGAGCCGGTATTTCTCTTATCTGAGATAATTTGCTGAAAAACACCTTAACGCTATCATTAGAGTTTAAAACCAATTTGAGTGGACGTTCTTTGTTCATGATATATTTACCGAGACGAAAAGATGAGGTTACCGAAACGCTATCGTAGTTAATAATGACGAATCGCTATTAACAGCATGGTATAGAAGCTAATAATGACAATAGTTTGGGGAATAAATAGCTTTAAATAATGGTGAATAAATTAGGTCCTGAATAATAGACTTCCCCGAATAGCTAATCTTAAAAATTCTTGGCTTCCGGATGAATTTCGCGTCACAATAGCACTACTTGATGTCGACGTTCGGTCAACCATTACAGGTGGCATCTTCAGGGCAGGCTTGAGGCTGGAACTAAAACTAATTCTTCTGGTTTCTGTAGCGGTATTTATTGTAGGAAAATACCTTCATGCTACACAGTTCACAGCCTTTATTCCGGTGGTTAACTCCGTTCTGGCACCTGACCCTGTCGTTGTGTGATCATGTGCGAAGTGGAATTTTCGAGGATGGGTTTCCAAATGTTGGGAAGCTCCTGAGTCACGGTTTACATTATTTTGATGCTTTAGGATCGCTTGAAGAATTTTTTGCTGATAGAAGTTTGGGGCTCGGGCTAGGATTTTAGTATTTTCGAAAAGGATTTGATGGTTAGTGTCAAACTTGTGTTCCGCAAGTGCAGATCTACTGGTGTCACGGATACTGGTTAAGCGCTCATGTTCTGCTACACGAGTAGCTACTGAGCAACCTGTTTCACCAATAAAGATTTTACCGCAAGAACAGGCAATTCTATAAATACCTTCCAGATGAAGAGGACGGAGGGGATCTTTGATAGGTTTGTAAAAGTAAGATAGTTTTGGAAGTCTGGAATACCGAATAGAAATGATGTTTTTTAAGGATTTTGGACTTTCGGATCTATTATATTTCCAATATATGGAAGATAGGCAGTGTATAAAACAGACGGGGGGTTTGTGGCTCAGGTTGATTTAAAATTTATGGCGAAGTGTATTTATTTAGGGCTTATTGAATGTTATAATGGGAGAAATTATTTATTAGTAGGACAGATGAAAGACGTTTTAATTTTGATTTTAAGGATTGGGGTTGGGATAAGTTGACAGCTCTGTGGACCAAGGAGTTTATGACAGTTATCCATACACTTCATACCTTTTATCTACCCCTCGAATAAAAAACAACACCTGAACAGTATTTGACACATGCGTTGACTCATCCAAGGTCGGAGGAAACCACTCAAGATGTCCATTTTTGTCAGATTGTTGAGATGATATATTTTCTGCGATGTCTTCTACCCTCCGAGCCACGGTGTTTGTTGACAAACTGATAGTTTTAAATAAATCTACCTTTTCGAGACACATTTCTTCGGCTATTGCAATTACGCATTCTTTGATCATTTCTCCATTGGTGAATGGTTTTCACGTTTGGCAATTTCAAGAGCTACGCGAAAACTGGCACGAGTCGCAGCCTCTTGTTCAGTGTTGAGTTCAAAGAGTTCTATATATAGAGTAGACAAGTAGTGTGTTAAGCATAGGAAAGCGCTGGTAACTAGTCGAACATTCTGTCTTTCTCGCACATGTTAGTACGCTATCACTCGCACGGTCTCCCCTTCTATTACAAAGAGTTTGTATAAGAATACAAGAATAAGTATAACGCGCTCACATCGTGCGAGTGAGAGCGGAGTACATGTGCGAGAAGAACAGAATGTTCGTTAACATACCAGTGAACAGCTTAGTTGTCCACCCTATATATAGAACTCTTTGGTTGAGTTTCGTAATGATAATGATGAGTATTATGAGTAATTTTGAAAATGTTTCGTTTCATAATGACGTTTAATGTTATATTCTTTGAGAACGGCTATGGTTTCATTGCAAATCAAACATAGTGCCTTCCTACGGAATATTGAAAGTTCCATTGATTTTTGAATGTTCTGCATTCACTGTCTACTTTTCACTTCTTTTCCATACTAGTAAATCACACAGAAAAAAAACAACAAGTCAAATCAAAATACTGTTACGAAGATGTCTTTTAAACATGCTCAAACACGTTTTATGGAGTTACGCACTACTTTATTTCACAACAGACAGTTTCGCTTCCTTCGCATTCCCTAGGCGAACTGACTCGCGGTCGCGCCATTAGCCTTTTTATACCTCAATAACTGCCATATAGAAGTGAGTGGAATATACCAGAACTTCCACAAAACAACGAGATTATTCGCGAATGTGTAATTGTTAGCAATAAAAGGTACTACCATTACCAACTTCCGCGTGTTACCACCAGGTGTCGTCAAGTGTCGCGGTTGAAACAATAATGTTCAGTTAGTACCATGGTCGTATACACAGGTCTGGAAACTCTATTGTTTGACATGAGTCTCTTACATGTCGCCAAACCCGTAGTCCCTCGCTCAGCCACCACGTGGCGCATGGATCGTATGTTGCAAATGTTGCACAAAAATACAATATACAAATTTTACGAGAATATCCCTCGACTCATGCGCCACCCGTGACGTCTTTTGGTACTACGCGACAGTTGACGCTTAGCGGACACACTTGTCACATAGGAAACAGCCTCGAGTTTCCAAACCTGTGTATACGACCGTGGTTAGTAGCGTATGCTCGCTCAGGGCGCGTATACGGCGACTAGTCTAGAAATTATAATTAATGACAGGGACATTAAAACGGTTTTGGCGATTGTAACTTGCTGGAGTAAACAGTATGGCCATAAGGCTGAAAAGTTTGGAGACCCCTGTCCTAGACTATAAACACCGATATTTCTTAACTTCGGTTTGTCAGAGGAAGCCAAGAAATTGAAAATCATTTTTCTGGTCATTTTACGTTCATTAAAATTTATACTTTCCTAACAAATACAGACGACATGGTTGCATATTTATTCTTCTATAATGTACATTTATGTAATAAATTTTTGCTATCAGTTCATGTCTGCAAGTAATTCCAACTTATTTGCATCATGTCTGCCATGCTAATAAGTAATTCATAATTTACTTGACAATCTGAACATAAATATGTATACAGCATTTCCTGCAGTAACCAGCGAATGCCGTATGCTGACTATCATTATATCCATTCAGTCTGTACAAATCAAGGCTGCCTGGATAAGTAATACTCGGGATGTCTATAATCGAAAAGAGAAGGTTGCCAAAGTGTTTTTAAACAATTGTTATTCAAGCTTGAATTTGTGTTCACATTATATCATTGGATTTATAATAATTTACATGTGTAATGCTTAACTCTTACGCTAAATATCCAAAACAGAATTTCAGTATTATTGATATCAATTCTACAGTTCCGAATTTTACTACCTACAAAATGATTGTAAAAAAACTGATCTATTGATCTGTCTGCCATGAAAACTTCATACGTTTTAAATGAGCTGTTCAAAACGTCAAAATATATCGAATCCATTTCACTCTCTTTGCGATTGAATTTCGAAAAATCCTACATCGTATAAGGAACCTACTAGCCATTGAAATTTGGCTGTCGGCTTTATATTTTCGGAGATTTCGTGACGAGTGGTTCAGTGAGTTAGTGAGTGTTTTTTGCCTTTTATATCATACTATGATACTTATAACTAATATCCGTAGGTGAGGCGTAGAAAAAAAAGTATGCTATAAGTATATGCCATATAAAGGTGTATTTAAATTGACAAAATTATTATTATCGAATGGTCTTCGCCTTATTGTTGAGTGAGTCACTGATATTTTCTTCATATCGAGATCTGTCAAACTTGAATCTTATATATCATATACGTCACCGGGGAAGTAGGGGACTCCATAGTCTAGAGGATCTGCATCGAACTGTGGTTCTGAGTATAGATTGTAAAGTTCTTTGGATTTCGGAACCCCTGCTGTGCCCCTTTTTTGTATAAATAAGATTTCATCCAATTTAGTGGAATTCCATGTATTCCCTAAGTTTGTAATTTAGTGAGCAATATCCTGTGGTCGACTAAGTCCAAACCTTTACTCAGCTCTATGAAAACCCCCAAGCAGTTGTTTTTTTCAACTAGAGCAGTGTTCACTCCGTCCAGGAACTCGGTTATTGCAGTACCTGTAGATTTGTATTTTGTGAAACCATGCTGGTTTTTATTCAGTAAATTGAATTTTTCCATGAAGGCAGTCAATCTATTAACCATTAATTCTTCAATTACTTCAGATAAGCAACTAAAAATTGTAATGGGTCTGTACCGCGGTCGTATATACAGGTCTGGGAACTCGAGGCTGTTTCCTATGTGAGAAGTGACTCTGCTAAACGTCATCTGTTGCATAGTACCAAAAGGGTGACGCATGAGTCGAGGAATGACCTCTGGCACCTATACGACCGTGTTCTCTGGCAACTGTCATTGTTGACTTGTAAACACAAGGAATACCGGCGTTTTTAGAAAAAAATTACGAAACCGTGCATTGTGCCGAATGCAAAGGGGGTACAAAAGTGTAAAGCAAGAAACTTCTGTTTTTAAAGTGCCGAAAGATGCGGAAATGCGGAAAAAGTGAATGCTTGCGATTCCGGAAAGAAATCGTTTTAACGAGGTTTTTTATGTGTGCGAGCATCACAGTTCTATTCCTCTCTCAAATCAGAATAGTAAATATTGATGCCATACTTCGATCCAAGCGCTAGCTGGTGGCTGAGCGAGGGACTACAAGTTTGGCGACATGTAAGAGACTCATGTCAAACAATAGAGTTCCCAGACCTGTATGTACGACCGTGGTCTGTATTTTCGGATGTTATCTCAGGAATTTTTTCTATCAATAGGAATAATTTTTGACAGTTTTAAAGCATCTGGGAATATTCCTTATGCAAACGAATTATTTATTATTTCTATCAATGTTATAACCAATTCATTTTTACAAGCTTTGTTTATTGAGGTTATAACTTCATTTTCATTTACAGGAAAAAGAAGAATTTATTGTTGTTTGAAATATGATTTTAGGGAAAACAAGTTTCATTATGTGATATTAAGTCATCACCTGCAGTATTCAAGATTTTATTAAAAATTTCTGCACAAAATGTTGCATCGTTTTCACTCCCTCTACCGACTGTTCTTCGATTATTGTTTGGGTAATTATTTTCGTGACTGTTGTACTTTTACATTTAGAAGATTAGAAGATATTCCCAAAGTTTTGTTTTTTTTTTTGGTATTCTGTAAGAACCTTTTATATATTTTTTTCTGATTTCCATAGTGGTCTGCAAGAATCGGATATCTCCTAGACAAAGTATACAAGTCTATTATTTGTTTTGAATAATCTTTAGCTCCTTTCGATATCCAGTTACCATTTTTCGTTGTGTTTAATTGGCACTGATACTTAACTACCAGAAAAGCTCTTTCAAAGTGCGAACCTAATATACTTCAACAATAATCATATTGTTCATTCACGTCTTTTTTCATGAAGATTTCATCAAAATCAGTCTTCTGTAACAATTTTTTGAAGTTATTTATATTTTTGATATTATTTATTCTTCTGGATTCAGTTAGTATTTTTACTTGAATATGAAGGATGCAAATTCTCTCTCTTTCTCTATTTCTCTCCCGGCCACGCAGTAAATAGGTATTCACACTGCATCCCAAACAAAGATTAATAGAAACCTTTAATCATTTGAGTTACTACAATCAGTTTCAACCGTTCGGTGTCAGCGAAACTTCGTTATATAGGTAGTCAAGTTCCTGTGATCCGAAATACACCATGAAAACAGATTGTTTGTGATTTGTTATCTGCTTTAGTCCAGCATTCAAAAAACCAGCTCTTCGAACTTCTTTAGTTGTTAAACGAAAAAGTCAACCGATCATTCTGAATCTTATGGTACATTCTGTATAATCTACATATAGGCCAGTACAAATAGTATTTGAACAACAACAAAATTCTTTACAGCAATGTGACAGCGGGATATTGTAGAACAAGATATTGTGAAAGAGGGAAAAATAAATCGAACCGACAGCTGCTATCCGAAATGGTATGGGGTGTGTTTTTAGGGGTCGAAAACAGTTTTTCGTGATTCCTGGCTAAACCGTGTATTCTATCGGAAAAAGTTGAATATAAAAGTTGTAGGGAATAAAAAGATCCACAACTTTTGTACTCACCATTTTTAGCCTAACCTCAAAATTTATCGACAAAAATGCGAAAAACCGATTTTTCGGTTTTAAATTTTTTTCTTCCAGAAATAAAACTTTATGGAGCTCAAACTTTGGCAAAAGATGGGAAATATTTGGAGGTTGTTGTTAAATTTGATTTAAGAAAAAAAAATCCAAATTTTTAACTGCGATTCCTCTTAAAACTACGCCTCCTACAGAGTTCTGTTTTGGCTCACTCACTCGTTATTACGTCTACTCCCGATAAGTGGTAAAAAAGGTATACTGCAATGAAAAAATGGCGACAAAATTGAAAGAACCGAAAAAACGCTTTTTTCGTGGTAATTTGCATATTTATCGTTGAATAATTATGATTAATTGATAAAATCATTTTAGTTTTTTTATGTTTATCGAAACTGTATCTGCTATATTCGTATATTCGTAATCGCACGATACGAATAAGAGAAATTTAAGGAGCTGTTTTCGAAGCTAAAGACAACATGCGAACGCAACCAGAGGCCTTCTAAGCCAATGAGAGGTCGAGACGGCATATACTACAGTCGTACCAACTTATGTTTAAATTGTTTTAATTTAGAAAATTGCCCAAATGTTGAACGTAAGTGACTCGGAAGAAATGGAAACATATCAATGTACTATAACTGAAACAGTACTCATTGAAACTTTCGAAAACACTGGAGAATCGTTCAGTTTTGTTGAATTGGACGAAGAAGAAGTACTACACTCTGCGAAGAGAGCAAAATTAGAGAAAAATACATCTATGGGAATGCATACTTTTTTCAATTTAGTTTTTTACGCATGTTCAAAATAATATTAAATTTTTTTACCGCTTTTATGAATTTCATGTTGTTAATGTTTACTATCTAAAAACAGGAGGGATACGCTTCAATTTTTCCACGATGTATCATTTTTTATAGAATTTTTTTCTTATATAAATACTTGCAATATAAACTTGTTCAGTGCAACATGCAAATACTGTCTTATAGTTGAAAACCACTCTACAAAACCCGTATATATCATTGTAGATCTACTACATTGCCTATTGTATGATTATATTTTGTTTAGTAAACTAATTGATTTCGAGTAAAAAACTAAAATTGTTCTTGAATGCAAATTGGGAATGTGCATTTCTTATGTTTCGTTTGATAGTAACAATTCCATGTACGACGATCGTAGAAGTCATATATTCGTATCCTGCGATTACGAAGATACAAATATAGCAGATATAATTTGCTGTCTTAGACATGCATGACATCATATCAAAACTCGATCTATACAATAACTAAAGGAATAATATTATAGTTTCCATAAACATACAAAAATTAAAATGATTTTATTAATTAATAACAATTATTCAACGATAAATATGCAAATTACCACGAAAACAGCGATTTTTTGGTTTTTTCAATTTTCCCGCCATTTTCTCCATTGCAGTATACCTTTTTTTTACCTTTCATCGGAAGTAGACAAAGAGTAAGTGAGCCAAAACAGTACTCTTTAGAAGGCGTAGTTTAAAGAGGAATCGCAGTTAAAAATTTGTTTTTTTTTTCTTAAAAATTAAATTTAACAAGGACCTTCATATATTTCCCCCCGAAAAGATTATTGCCATTTTGCAATAAATAGAACTATTTTTTGTCGGAGTTTGAGCTTCATAGAGTTTTATTTGTCAAAGAGAAAAATTAAAAACTGAAAAATGGGTTTTCGCATTTTTGTCGAAAAATTTTGAGGTTAGGGTGAAAATGGTGTATACAAAAAAGGTAGATCTTTTTAGTCCCTACAACTTTTACATTCAACTTTTTTTGATAGAATGAACGGTTTAGCCAGAAATCATGAAAAACTGTTCTCAACCCCTAAAAACACACCCCATTCCATCCCAGATAGCAGCTGTCGGTTCGATTTATTTTTCCCTCTTTTATAATATCTTGTTCTACAATATCCCGCTGTCAGATTGCTGTAACGAATTATTTTTTTATTTCTTATATTTTCTCCTATTAGTACTGGCCTAATACGCTAAGAAATGAAGAGTTCTTACAAATTACATTGCAATGAAATCTTCTAAGAGATCTATAGGATATTCTATTCCATCCCTTCAATATGTTACAAATCTACATAATTTGTTGTCATGTTATCTCGTGCTCCCAGCGAATAAATAACGCTCAGAGAAATATTTACGATAGGGTCTAAATCCGCTTTAGTCCAGCATTCAAAAAAACCAGCTCTTCGAACTTCTTTAGTTGTTGAACGAAAAAGTCAACCGATCATTCTAAATCCTATGGTACATTCTGTATAATCTACATACGCTAAGAAATGAAGAGTTCTTACAAATTACATTACAATGAAATCTTCTAAGAGATCTATAGGATATCCGATTCCATCCCTTCAATATGTTACAAATCTACATAATTTGTTGTCACGTTATCTCGTGCTCCCAGCGAATAAGAGAAATATTTACGATAGGGTCTAAATCCGCTTTAGTCCAGCATTAAAAAAAACAGCTCTTCGAACTTATGTAGCTGTTGAACGAAAAAGTCAACCAATCATTCTGAATCCTATGGTACATTCTGTATAATCTACATACGCTAAGAAATGAAGAGTTCTTACAAATTACATTACAATGAAATCTTCTAAGAGATCTATAGGATATCCGATTCCATCCCTTCAATATGTTACAAATCTACATAATTTGTTGTCACGTTATCTCGTGCACCCAACGAATAAATAACACACAGAGAAATATTTACGATAGGGTCTAATTACCTAATTTATTGGTCTATCGTGTCCTCTTTGCGTTCATTTCGTACCTTACAAATTAATGCCGCCAGGTTATTCCAATCCGAATTATATAACCGTATTGAACGCTGTTAAAAAAACCTCGCCTGAATTCTCCAGGGCTATTTGAAATGCGACTTTTATGTAAAAGAATGGGAAAAAATGACATTACGTCGGTGGTTAAAATGACGTGCGCCTCTGGATCAGTCAAGATAACGAATCGAGTCAGCCTGTACGTGACCAGCATTCGCAACTATGTTATTTCCATATCTCAACTAGCTTGTAATGTTCTCGCCAAAATATAGACTCGCTGCGAGATAACTACGGCTGTTTCACGTTTGTTATATTCTATTTAATTTAGATACGAATATATACATTTTCTCCCAGTATGAACGTACAATTTCGAATTTCCAACCATGACATATCAGTAATACATTCTATTTTGTGGAATATGAATCGGGTGTGCACACAACACCGAAATATATCTGCATCAGTGGCGGCTGGTGGTTTTAAACTATGGTGAGGTATAATTTCCAATCTGTATTATTAGTGCAGTCAAATGGGTATTGGGGGTAATACAAACTCGGCACATCAATAATAATACCTCCCTCTGCTTGCAAGAAATAGACTGATGTAATATTAAAACAAAATTTATTAATTTAAAATATACATAATACATAGATACATAGGCAGAATATATTCAAAATTATATTTACACTGTACTATTTTAATTAATTTGAGATATACATAATACATATAGGTACATAGGAAGAACATATTCAAAATTATATTTACTTTGTACTATTTCAATTAATTGCATAATAATGCGATATTATTTCAACATATTGCAATTTGGACATCTTACTATTTTTATATTCTATAATTTTAGAATTAACAAAATTATGACGTTTCTTAGTGGCTATATTTTTAAATTTATGAATTTCGTTAACACTGTTGCATTTAATATAGACTTCAGTTTCTACATTAAGAAATGCGTTTACAAAAATAAATAAAGAAGGATGCGTTTGGTATATGGATGCATTAAAATGGGAATGAAACGATTCGCAAGCATTGGTTGTTTTATTTAATGCAGTAGAGGCATCAGCCAATATATGTGGTGGAAATTTCGAATTATCTGTCAAATAATTTTCGAGAAGGTAATCAGAAAATTTTTCCAGTCTTTCATCTACCGGCTTAACTTCGTAGAGCTCAAAGAAATAAAAATCGTCAACGTCCTTTGGTTCCAGAAATAAAAGACCAAAACAATAATGGAGCCACTTTCCAATCTCAGAATTTTTGTCTTGGTATTCTTTTGATAAACCTGGATTTTGAATTATTCTGTACCATGCTTGAGGTAAGTGGAATCGACACCCAGTGATTTTAGCATTTGGATAAATTTCTAACACTGTATGAATAGATATCTCAAAATCTACTACTATTTCTTCTGGTACAAATTTGATTTTTATATAATCACAGTACTCTTTAATTTTTGATATGCAAAACTTATATGTTTTTTCACTTTTGTCTTTTAATAAACAAATAACTAATGGTATATAGTGGCCGTTAAAAAAACCATGTATCGTAAACATTTGTGTGAAATATTTTGTGCAGTAAGAAAATGTACCGTCCATATAAATAATTTTTGATTCACATAAAAACTTTAAATTACTTTTACAGGTAAATATCACTAAATTTTCGGATAAATCATTAACAATTAGGAAGTCTTCACTTCTGTTGGTTTTTTTTTTTTTGTTATATCACTTTCGGCTTTTCTCTTCAAACAATGACTTAAAACTTGTCCTTGCAGCACATTTGTTAGTTCTGGTTCATGATTATGATTTACACTCAGGTTTGTTATAACTCGACTTTCTGATTCATCTAAAGTACGAAAATTTGCTTTACATTTATCTTTGATGCACCTCCACTTAGTTTCGCCTGAAGCTAATTTTCTGTTGTGTTCTTTAAACTTACAGTTCTCGTAAACTAAGAGAAGTTTTCCTCTTTGACTGAACATTTCTCTTATTTACACTTTTTCACAATTATGAGTACATAGACCATCAACTTTACACTAGAAATGACTATGTATTCATGAAAACTGATTTACCTACAAAACAAAATATACTTAGTTAGATACCTGTTACAGGGGTTAGGTACTTGCAAAAACTTTATGCCGAGTTTGTACTCGTAAAAATGAAATTTAAAATGCATTACGATTAAAAGATTAGGATGTGACGTGTTTGATGGCGCCCCGGTATTGGACCCGTAAATCCTTGGGAAAAGGGTTGATTCTGATGGGACAAAGTGCATTCTCTTCAGAATACTATCAGGAACAAAGTCTACCGCATAGATAGTTGTGCAAATTGTTTATATTGTTTATAAACAATAAACTAGCAATTTAATTAGCTCATTTTTGAGATTACATAGAAAATGCTAAATATGACCAATTTTGATCGGGTAAAGACTATTTTTGGTCGGTAAACATATGAAACTAGTTAAACAAATAGTTGAATCAACTCCATTTGTTATAAACAAGTTATTTATTAACAAATAGATGAATTCGACCAAAACTCCGAGTTTAAGGTCGTTTTCGGTTTTGCCATCCTAGTTTGATTATATCGTCAATATCGTCGAATATGTACCTACAAATTTGCTATAGACAAATTGAATTTATTAATGAATAGACGAATTTGACCAAAATGACGAGTTAATAGTCATTTTCGGATAATTTTAGCCTCTTGAGTACGATTTTATTGCTATTAAGGTCTTTAAATGCATACACAAATTTTTAAAATGTTATGAACAAATTATGTATTCGAATTGTGCCAAAATTCCAAGGGTAAAGTGTTTTTTAAATTAATCTATCAATAATCAAATAAATTACATCAAAAAAATCAATATGTATGCTACTAGAAAAATCTCAATTTTGAAACGAAGAAGTACAAAATATTTTATCCAGGAGTTTAAGTGCACGAGATTTAGACGGTGAATATTGGATAAAGTGTCAGAAAAGCAATTTTTGACAAACAAATTGTTGAAATAAATTTAAGGGTTTTGATTTTTATTAAAAAAAACAATTATTTTAGAATTCATATTTTAATAATAAATTCATCAAAATTCAATAAAATATTATTCAGATGAAAAATTACATTAGTTATCATCGTCACTAACATCAGAATCAAAATCATCAATATCTTCTACTTTGTACCATCTAGATTATCGTCGTCATGAAATTATTTTCGACGATTTCACGACTTTTGATATACTGAGGTGTTTGTGAATAGCTGCTGTACATGATTTTTTTTTACTACCTGCCTATTCTCATCATTTATATGTTCATCTTATGGTTATTACGGTTCTCATTTGAAGTCCGTTGATGCTAAAATTGGACAAAAAAATATTTTTTGCGCGGGATTGAAGCGGGAATTTTGAAGTATTTTTTGTGATTTGAATAAAACTAATTATTTCTCATATATGTACGAGTATATATGAATCAAACTATTCTTTTGAGCATGCCATTTTTTATTATATTAACACTTGATACATTTCATCAATTTTGTCAAAAAAATCAAGTTCTGAGTGTTCATATTATATAAAAATAGATAAAAATGTAACATTTCGTTTTTCTTTATTTGTTGATAAAAAATTTGTTTATAGCATTTAAAAAAATTACGTATGCATTTAATGACCATAATAGCAAAAAAATCGTATCCGTAAACGACTATAACCTCGTCATTTTGGTCAAATTCGTATATTTATTAATAAATATAATTTGTTTATAATAAATTAGCAAATTTGACGATATTGACTATAAAATCGGACTCAGAAGTTTTGGTCGAATTCATCTATTTCTTCAACTATTTTCATATGTTCACTGACCGAAAATAGTCTTTCCCAATCAAAAATGGTCAAATTTGGCATTCTTTATGTAGTCTCAAGAATGAGCTAATTAAATTGTTGATTTATTGTTTGTAAACAATACAAACAATTTGCACAACTATCTAATATCTATCTAGCCCATCCTGATAATTATAGACCCATTGCACTATTATTTGTGATCCCCACAGTGATGGAGAAAGCAATCAACATTGAGCTCATCCAATACCTAGAGAGCTCCAAAATCGTGGATGACCGGCAATATGGCTTTAGTCAGAAGAGATCAACAGGCGACCTGCTAGCCTACGTTAGACATATATGGCAGAAATCTTATGAAAAACATGGAGAATCTCTAGCTGTAGCCTTGAATATCTCCAGAGTACCTGACCGAGCCTGGCATCAAAGCCTTTTTGGGAAACTTCCATCATATGGTTTGCCGCTTCAACTTTGTGGCTTAATATCGAGTTTTCTCTCCATGTGGTGATTGATGGAGTATTCCCTGGAACAGTGGCTATCAACGCTGGTGTTCTACAGGGATCTGACTTGGCACCAACTTTGTTGCTACTTCATATAAACGATCTGCCAGAAGTGACCGCCTGTCCCGTCCACAGGTTTGCGGATGATGGTGCACTTCATGCCGTTTTCTCATCTAGAGTCCCTGTACCATCCAATGATGCCAGAGCAGCGAGACAGAGACAGGTTGATGCAAGTAATGAAGATCCGGCAAAGAATTTGAAATGGGGATTTGATAATGTAGTAGGGTTTAATGCAACCAAAACTCAAGCTTGCGTCTTCTCCAGAAAGAGGGATCCAAAAATCCCTAATATGATAATGTCAGGTACAACTTTTCCTATGAAGTCTTCCATATCCATGCTGATTACCACTTGGTGTTCTATTCCGTGCCAAGAGCTACTTTACGTCCTAGCAGCTCCTCATGATGTACAAAGCACAGGTTCGAACTGCCCTGGAGTACTATTCACATGTTTGGAGTTCGGCTCACAAACATACGCTGAAGCTATTGGATTTTATACAGAAGAGAGCTATTCGTCTGATTGATGATGTCATACTTACGAGTTCATTGACATCTCTATAAGATCGTAGATAGGTGTCGGTGTTCATCAGGAATCTCGTCTGTTATTCCACCATAAATAATTCCAGATAGGCGGACTTAACGAACTTAACTAGTGACCCCTTCATCGTCAAGCTCGAGACCTGCCGAACTTCTTCCTATCAGACTTCATTTTTCTATCGAACAGCGGAGTTGTGGAACTCTCCACCAAGTGAGGTCTTTCCCTATGCCTATAACCTCCAAACCTTCAAGAAAAGTCCGAACGTCGATCTCCTCTCCCAACATTCCAGCGCTGACCCACACGATGTTCTTCGAACATTATAGGTTTCCCTCTCGTGTAGCCAAAATATGTAAAAAAAAAGGAAATTCAGAAGGGATGGAAATGTATAAACGAAGAAGCGATTTGATGAATTCAGATTTATCTCCAGCTGAGGGTAATCCTCTGCCTACCCTATTAACTTCAAATAGTATTTAAAAATACTAATATCTAATTTAGTTTACTCTGATGAAGGCCACTCGGTAGCTGGAAGGTCTTCAGTACTCAGTATGTTTATGGGATAAGGCTGATTGTTTCTTATGTATAGTGTTATAGTGTATAAGCAGTATGAGCTCTTCTATAGTTGATTTTAATAATTCATATGAATTTTGAGTAGGAGGTTGTTCGTAAACATTGGGATTCAAGTGCCAAAATGGGGATATTCTAATTTTAAAAACAGAAATGTTGTTGTTTTTAGCGTGTATATTAACCATAGTGGTAGATTATTCTCTTTAATAACAAGAAAACTGTAGCAAAAACGATGCTTACTTGAAATTAAAGTTGAAGAAATGAAAAGGTTTTTTTTTAATCTGAGATTGGGCTGTACTGATATCGCTTTTGGTTGATCGAGTTTTCTCTGGTGGCAGGCTTTAGCTAGAATTTGTTGTTGAATCTGGTTTGAGATAATTTTCAATTGGGTGTTTCTGCGTCTGGAAAGATTACTTGTTACTTTATACTGCTTATACCCTGAGAACGTTACCTGTGATGGTTAGCATGCCGCCTCCACAAAACGAAGTTGAACAGTTATCATCAATATCAAAATATGATTTGAATACCAGTTGGAAAATTATGATTCGTAGTGATTAGTCTATACCATTCAATCGGTAGACACTATAATGTGCCTTGAATCTAGCTGATTGACTTTCCGGTCCTGCCTGAATTAATGCTGCATTATTATATTCTACCACTCGAATATATCAACCTCGACTTCGCTATTCATATTACAAATAATGATCATAATAGTCCAAATTGTGATCAAATCAGATTTCTCGACGTCGATGATAAGGGTTGAAACTATACACATATAATTACGTCCATTGTTCTCGTCTCTTTAGTGGATAACTGTTCATAGTAATATGTTTTCCTATTCATTAGTATACCTACAATTGAATAATAAAACAGCTAGCTGTGATTATATACATCATATACAGGGTGTCCTCGAACTGCGTGGCTAAAATGAAACCGAAGATTCTTTGATTCGAAAAAAATTTGATGAGCTTTTTTACTTTTGCTTCAAGTGTCTTGTTTAGCCGGTAGAGGGCTTCAAAGTTGCAAAAATTATTTTGTTTTTTCGGTATAACTTGAGAACGTGATGGAGGACTTTTACAATATTTGGCAGGTGAGTTACTGTCAATAATAGCCGTTTTTGAGAGCGGTGCATAGAGCCTTAGAGACCATAGAAATGGCTCAAACTTGAGGATGTAACGGGAAAAGTGTCCAGAACTTTTTCGTGGTCAATGAAATTCACTCTATATTTTTTATGTAGATAGCTTATCTAATTTGAAAACTTTTTTTACTCTTAAAAAATTTTGATAAAATCAACGGATTAGCTTGAAGAAAATAATTTCCGAGTCTCTGCAATTTTGGCTTACTAATTTTACTTGATTAAAATACCTTAGTTGCCTTTGCTTTTCTAATGTCATTTTGGCATTTGGAGAATTTATTCTCAGTTTTTACTTTGCTTTCCGTAAAAATTTTATAAAATTATGGCTCAAAATTTCACTAACACTGAAATGGTTAATATCTCGGTGAAACACGAATAATAAAAACAATAGAAATGGGGAAACGATGTGATTATTTAGGAAAAACAAATGCTAAATTAAAAGAAACAACAAAACTTTTTGGGAAATCGCTAAGGCATCAATTGTTCGAAATGTTGCCCATTTTCCTGAATACACAAATTAATTCGTTTCAAGAAATTGGATTGAACTCTGGCTAGTACTTCAGGATCATTCTTCAATAAATCCGCTTCATGATTAATTCGTTGCAATAATTCCTCTCGTGTGTTTACTGGAGCTGCATAAACTTTCGACTTCAAAGCGCCCCATAGAAAGAAGTCGCAGGGCGTCAAATCATGGGAGCGGGCCGGCCAGTTCACTGGTGCATCGTGTCCTCTACCTATCCAGCGATCTGAATATTTAGCATTCAAATGTCGCCTCACAGCTAATGTGAAATGAGGAGGTGCACCATCATGGATAAACCAGGCCACGGCGAATGTGTAAGGGCAAGTCTTCCAACAGTTCAAGTAGCCTTTGTTCCAAAAAGTTCAAGTAGTTCTCCCCGTTCAATCGATCGGGTATAACGGTAGGGCCAATAATAAAGTTATCCACAATTCCAACCCAAACATTGATTTTAGTTTGATTCTGAAAATATGTAACTTCCATTTCATGAGGATTTTCATCAGCATAGAAATGTTCATTATGGAGGTTAAAAAGACCACATCTCGTGAAAGTATCTTCGTCCGTGAACAGAATTCTTCTACAAAAATTGGGGTTTGCGTTTTGTCTTTGGACAATAAGCCGACAGAAATCTAGCCGATGACCTGGATCCATGGGCAATAAGTCTTGAACTGTTTTAATATGATAGGGATACAACAGTTCTTCTTTCAGTACATTATGAACTAATGATTTTGAGGCTCCAATACGAAGTCCCAAACGTAGTGTGCTTATCCCAGGTTCAGTTTCAACCGCTTCCCGTATCGCTTCTTCGAGCTCTAACGTCCTTCTTGTCCGTCTGCATCCAGTTTCTCTGCGATTTGCTTCAAATTTGCCAGTTTCGCGAACGTTTGCCGATTTGGAATTCTGCGATGCGGATATCTTTCCCTTCTCCGGCCATTGCAACGACAAAGTCCATAAATCAATAACATATCAACCATTTCAGCGTTTTGCTCCATAATTTCATAAAATTTTCACGGAAAGCGAAGTAAAAACTGACAGTTTTGAGGATAAATTCTCCAAATGCCAAAATGACATTAGAAAAGCAAAGGCTACTAAGGTATTTTAATCAAGTAAAATTAGTAAGCCAAAATTGCAGAGACTCGAAAATTAATTTTTTCAAGCTAATCCGTTGATTTTATCAAAATTTTCTAAGAGTAAGAAAAGTTTTCAAATTAGATAAGCTATCTACATAAAAAATATAGAGTGAATTTCATTGACCACGAAAAAGTTCTGGACACTTTTCCCGTTACATCCTCAAGTTTGAGCCATTTCTATGGTCTCTAAGGCTCTGTGCTCCACTCTCAAAAATGGCCATTATTGACAGTAACTCACCTGCTAAATATTGTGAAAGTTCTTCATCACGTTCTCAAGTTATACCGAAAAAACAAAATTATTTTTGCAATTTTAAAGCCCTCTACCGGGTAAACAAGACACTTGAGGCAAAAGTAAAAAGGCTCATCAACTTTTTTTCGAATCAAAGGATCTTGGGTTTTATTTTGGCCACGCAGTTCGAGGACACCCTGTATAATTGAATTCAACCTCAAATATAAAAAGCGTATCTGCATAATAACTTGAGGGAATATTCAAACATAACACATAATCACATACCTAAACTACCCCCAACACTCCCTTAGGTGTGAGGAAAAGTATAAATTTGTACCAATCAAAACCTTTAATTAAAAATCATGAGATTATACAAACGACGAAACAAAATGTTAGCTATTATAATTATACGCTAGTTAGATTCTACTATAATAATAATAATTCCTCATTGCTTTAAATAATGAAAATGATTCTTGTTATAATTTATTTTATTGAATCTAAGTTCTTGTTATATTAATAAACTATAGAAGAGTTCACACTGTGGATATATCATAACACAATTGATAAGAAATACTCATTCTTATCCATTAAAAATACTATTAAAGTACTGAGGACATTTCGGCTACCAAGTAGCCATCATCAGAGTAAACTAAATTATGAATCAAAATATGCCTGTTTGAATACTATTTGGGAATAATAATGTAAACAATGTGTTACCCTCAGCTGGAGATAAACCGGAATTTAATAAATTGCTCTTTCGTTTATACATTTCCATCCCTTCTAAATTACCTAGATAGCTGTCTGTACTGTATTTTAAAAGTGATAACTTTCTTGAGAAATGGTGTGACCTGTATTCAACATATGTTCGGCTACCGCTGATTTTTCACCATTATTTTTCTTTATATCTGCAAAATGTTCCTTATAACGAATCAAAATGTTTCTTCTAGCATTTTGAACACGACTCACAATAGATTTTGTAAATGCTTACCTAATATTCATAAACCGGGTAATTCTATGATACCAATCATTTCAAACATTAATTGTCCTACGTAGATAGCAAAATGGTTAGATTCAGCAACTTCCAAGCCGCACCAAGTTTGTCTGTGAAAAATTCATTGGAACTTAGTGCAAAATTGAAAGATTTCAAACTTGAACCTGGTGATACTCTCATTTCATTTGATGTTGTTTCACTATTTACAAATACTCCAATCCCTGAGTCGATTGTAATGAGGCTGTTATTAGTTAGGAACTCTTATTTAAGTCATAGATGGTATTTAGACACTTGCCGTGCCAACAGGTCCTATGAACTATATGAACTAAATAAAGGTTACAATTAAGCAACTATCATTGACTAAGCATATGCATCGATCGTCGACCTGATGGTCAACGGACATTGACCAGCTGACGCTGCACCGATCGAACATTAGGTAAATGGATGAATATATGTAAAGAGTAGTTGAATTGGAACGAGGATACTAAGAACATCTGAATGAATGCCTTAGACCAAGTACACCGATCTTTTATTATTATATGGCGATCCTGCCAGAGGCACTTTTAAAAATGCCAACTGCGAACGGAAAATAGTGAAATTGTCAAAAATCGGAAACTCCAAAATTGGAATCATAATGTGCGGTTCGAGGTATAATAATCGAGAGAACATCGAGATTCTTGCAGCAGGAACTGGATCAAACAACGCCAATCAGGAAAATACATCTTCATTTTCAAGAAACGAATGGATGACGGTGTCAATTTTGGCTATAATTTTGCTGGTAATCGTGTTCTATATCTATAACAAATGGCAACAAAAGTGGCGTGCATCGGTTAATCGAGAAATCGAGATGCAGGAGTTGCGGAAGTCGAGATCATTACTGGACAATGATCGAAAATGAAATAACGAGATGACGACATTTCCTAAACCCATCGGCGAGGAATCCACCTCGTCAGCCAACAGCGTTCAACAACCACCAAAACAATGCAGTGATTTAAGTGATGTTCAAAAAGTTGAATGATGAGTTAAGTGTCGCGTGCATAAAAATCAAAAACATAAAAACAAACCTACTAAAAGACAATCAAGAGAAAAGGAATGCCATTGGAGTAGTAGAACGTAAGTTTATAGATGTTCAATTGAAAATGAATGTAACGAGTTGTACACTCAATATGAAAAAGATGTAATAGTTCATGGTATCAAAAAAGATACAGAAAGGTTGATAATCAATATATTTCATGATATAAATTCAATAATAAGTGAGTGTAAAGAAATATTAAGAATTAGGAAAGAAACTATCGGAATGTCTAATGTAAAGAGCGATCAAACAAGTAATAGTAATAGAATAGAATAGAATAGAATAGAATAGAACACGGCTTTATTTTCAGGAATGACAATCACAGTGACATTACATCTAAAAACATATCTTATCACAGTAACTGAAATTAAAGAAAATAGTGTCAGGTACAGTTGATTGAATCAATATAAGAACTTTATAAGTATGTTTATAAATAAAATGTATAAAGTTGTATTTAAAATAGACAAAAATAGACAAATAGACAAATAGAAAAGTAGACAAAGTAAACATTTATTTTATTTCCATTGCAGGCTATCTTCCTCAGAGTATCTACTTTTCCAAATATTCTCTAATAGAGTATGGTTCCAGATCCACAATAATATTTATTATAAGTCTCTTGAGTACTTTTATGTTAACTTCTTGTTTGACTGCTGTTGGCAATTTATTGAAAAACCTAATACATGCAAACTCTGGAGTCTTTTCTGTCGATGACAGTCTGTGGATTGGGATATTATAGTCAGTGTTATTGTTTCGTGTATTTAAACTATGTTGTATCCTACGCAATTCAAATTTTGTGCGATTTTTAAATAAAAACATTAAGCACTCATATATATAGGCCCCAGACATGGTCATTATATTCAGTTTTTTGAATTTACCTCTACACGACTCTTTGAAATTGAGGCGTAGCAGAATCCTGATGGCTTTTTTTTGTAGTTTAAAAATACTTTCTGCCAGACTACTTCCTCCCCAGAAGATGATGCCAAAACGCATCACTGAATGGAAGCTGGCAAAGTAAGTGATTCGCTTTGCTCCATCATCCAAATATGTTGATATTACTCTAAATGCATAGCAGACAGATGATAATTTAGTGCTTGTTTCCTTGATATGTTTTTCAAAATCCAAGTTTTGGTCAATGTATACCCCGAGAAATTTTGTGTGCTCTTCAAGCATTATTTTCTGTGTTTGTAATTGAAGCGTATCAGGTATAGTATTGTTTTTCATTTTAGTTCGAAAGCAAATGTAATTAGTTTTATCTTTGTTTAGTACAAGTTTATTCATGGTGAACCATTCTTGTGCCTTCTCTAGTGTTTCATTTGAGATGTCTAAAAGATTGTTTAATGACCAACCCACTGTTAGAATGTTTGTATCGTCTACATAATTTACTAGATTAATATTTTCATTATTCACAATATCTAAGGCTAAATCATTTATGTAAAATATGAATAACAAAGGGCCAATTACACTTCCTTGAGGGACCCCTACCACTGATGTGATTTCCTCTGAGTAATATTTAATTCCCTGGCAATTTATAACAACTTTTTGTTTACGTTGTGTCAGGTAAGACTTTATCCATTCATGAGCTGGACCTCTGATACCATATCTCTCCAACTTGTCCAACAGAATTTCATGATCCAGACTGTCAAAAGCTTTTGACAGGTCTAGAAAGATACCCATTGATATATTTTTATTTTCATATGCAGTAGTAACTTTTTCTATGAATTCATATATGGCTGTCTCAATGGACTTTCCTTTCAAGTAGCCATGTTGCGAGTGACTCAACAATTTTTTGGTATAGAAATAGCTTAGAAGTCTGGCACACATTGCTAGTTCAAAAATTTTGGAGAGAGATGGTAGCAGACTTACTGGTCTATGATTTTGCATGAGTGTTGGGTCATCTTTTTTTAACAGGGGCTTGACAAGTGCTATTTTCAAGTTGTCTGGGAATGAACCGGTTGAAAAAGAGTTATTGATTATGTGGCATAGAGGTATTGCTAATTCACATGCACATAGTTTTATAGTACTATTTGATATTTCATCATATCCAGTACTGATTTTATTCTTTAGTTTTGAACACAATCCTATTACTTCATCAATAGTAATCGGTATTAAGAAAAATGAGTTCCTACTTAATGGTATATTATTTCTGAATTCTATATTTGGTAAGTCTTTCAATAAATTAGGGGCTGTGCTTATAAAATAATTGTTGAAATTGTTACTAACAGTATATGGGCCCCCTGCTATTTTCAATTCATTTGTGGTTGTGTTTGTTCCTTTGATTTCTTTTACAATCTGCCACAGACATTTAGATTTATTATTACTATTGTCAATGCGCTTTCCATACTGTAACTTACGTGATTCTAACAACATTTCATTGTAATAGCGTTTGACCCGATTGTAGTTTTCCCTATGACCTTCATCTACCTGGCTAAGTACTAATAAGAGATCTAATCTATCTTTACATTCCCTTACCATTGCGTTGTCATAATATTTTGACTGTTTCTTACCCGTGTTCATATTTTTTTCTGGAAAGCAGTGGTTAAATATTGGTATGAGTATGTTCATAAAAACTTCCCACTGTTTGTTTATATCTTCGTTTGGGATGGCAAAAACTTTTTCCCACTTCTCCTCTGCCAAAATTTTTTTTAATTTTTCTTTATTTTGAAGTTGAAAACTTCTGCGTTTTATTTTACCTTTTAGCGACTTATTTATGTTGATGTCCAGTAAAATTTTTTGGCCTGTATGGTCTGATATATGAGTACTTAAAACTATTGCTTCGTAGGACTCACCGTTAGTTAGTATGTTGTCTATACAGGATTTTGAGTATCCAGATATGCGTGTATATTCCAATATTGATGGTGTTATATTAAAAGTGTTTAGCAACGTTAAAAAGTCTGTTTTGGTTTTGCTATCTTGTTTTATATCTATGTTGAAGTCTCCTGCAATGAAAATAAGACAATTTTCCTCAAGAATGTACACTAATAAGTGTTCAAGTATATCTAAAAATTCTTTCACACAGGCTGTGGGGGTACGATATATACATAATATTAAGCCCTTGCGATGCCCAAATTTCACTTCTACTGACGAACACTCAAACACCTCTCTGATTGCTATGTCCTCAATATCCTTTCGTGCTTTCCATTCGAAAGCATAGATAAATCACAAAAATTAGATATGGCAGATTTTGACTTCAAAATAGCAGCTACTGTGCTTCCAAAAACCACGAATCAGGAATCAGTTAAAAGTTTAATTAGGGGTATAAATTTATACGAGCCCAGGCTTAACCAAGCCGGTAAGAGACATATAGTTAATTATGTTTTGAACAGTTGTTTGTCAACCAGGGACAGCGATCGAATGAAAAGAAATTACAACACATTGGCAGAACTGATCCGTGATTTGGAAAGTAAATTTTTAATAACCAAAGTGCGAATGATATCTCTACAAAACTTTTCGCGATGAAGCAAGGCAATTTCTCTTTGAACGACTTTGGCCACAAAATTTGTACATTAATGTCTGAGTTAACAATTGCCCAAGCAGAAGGTGACGTAGCCAAATTGGAAATATTCCTGGAGGCAAACGAAAAGACAGCAATAAATGTTTTTGCAAACGGAATTCGTGACATTCTAAATAAATGGC
Source organism: Endomychus coccineus (assembly GCA_958510875.1). Taxonomy (NCBI): domain Eukaryota; kingdom Metazoa; phylum Arthropoda; class Insecta; order Coleoptera; family Endomychidae; genus Endomychus; species Endomychus coccineus. The sequence goes on along the minus strand of OY294070.1, from coordinate 110,953,451 downwards.
TTTCAAATATTAATATTCCCGATAGAAACTGCACAGAATACAGAATTCAAAAGTTTCACGTATTCTTCAATAATTAGTTTGTTTTATATATTTGCAATAAAACTAGTTTATAGATGTAAGAACAAGCCAAAACACCGTTTAGACAACACCTTTGATAAAGTTTCAGATTTTCAAAAATCCAGGATTTACGAAATCCATTGTGAGTCGTGTTCAAAATGCTATATGGTTTAAACTAGAAGGAACATTTTGCTCATATAATGAAAAATAATGGTGAAAAATCAGCGGTAGCCGAACGTATTTTGAATACAGGTCACACCATTTCTCAAGAAAGTTCATCATCCAATTATTGACTTTTTCTTTGGTTTGTGTCTGTCTCTGTCACACTTCCTCAAATTGGCCGTCGTAACTTTTAATAAGTACGGATCTATTGCGTCAATGTTTACTTTGCGTTGATTTTTCTAAGGGACATCTACTCGGTATAGAAAATAAAACAGATCTAAGTTTCAAATAAAGCTATGAAACGTTAACCTTCAGAAGAAGAAGCATTAAATCGATATCATTTATTTGTGTTAAATTTGCAGCTGTGAGTAATGAAATTGCTGTTGCAACTTGAGGTTGTCGTACAAGCAAATCAAAATAATAAATATCACTTCACTGCCTCAAACACTGTAGTTATTTTAAACATTGGTCATCAACAATAACAAATAATTATTTACTTTATGAGTATGTCGAGTATTCTTTCCCCATATTTCTGGTGTTTGCTTTCTTAGCCCCGGTTTTTCCATAGGCAATGATTACCATAGACGCCTATGGTTCAATGTTTCACGTTTATTCATCTTTATAATCCTATGTTAAATTATGTAAGTTATCTTCATTGTAACTGGCATCGTTTCACGGCAAATTTGGTTTTTGTGATTAATTACCGACACCATGAAAATCGGATGAAAATTGGAAAAAAGTTTTCGTTGAAGTTAGAAGATCTATTGTACGACGTTGTGAACTACGTATACGATGAAATGGGAATCATTTTGAACAATTTCTTTAAAATTAATGAACAAAATTTAGAAAATGGTGTCTTGTTAACTCCTGTTGGTGGACTTACTATAAATTAAAGTACATTGTAGTTATTTGGTTTGAACATTTTTGGAAATAAAAATTTGTTATTCGGCCTTTCTTTGAAGTAAATCACTGTAGAGATTAAGGAAGACAACTTATTTTATTTTTGTCACTCAAAGACGCTCTTTAATTTAAGGTTCATCTTTTTTCAATTTTCACCCGATTTTCACGGTGGTGGTAATAAATCACAAAAATTACATTTTCCGTGAAACGGTGCCAGGTACAAAGAAATATCAGGATACTTTATTTGTTTAGATTTGAATTCTGCATGGAAGTGTGTTCCTGAAAAGTAGTCTTAACAGGGTGATAACACTTTTCGGGTCTATTTATTGTCATTAAATACCTAGATCTACGCCACTAGGAGTAATAACGGTCTCAAATCATATGCAAATATGGTAACTTATCTACGGACCCACGGTACCAAATTTAATTCAGACATCTTGATTATCTTCGGAGATACAAACAAAATTAAGAATTTTTTTTTTTAATCCAACACCCGTATCTCAAACATTAAGCGTCTGTGCACATATGTTAATAGGGACTTTTTCTCAAAATCAAATTTTCTATAGACTGTTTTTGGCCCTTTATTGAAATTTACAAGAAAACTGTGCATTCTATGGTCAAAATACAAGAATCGACTTTCGAAGATCGATCATTTCCACATCTTTATGTTCCATAATTTATTTTCCTGTGATGCGCCATTTCGCCGCTAGGTCCCACCGTAAAAATTCATATATATTGTTAAGAAAACTCCAATGAGTTTTAATTGCCCCACGTTGCGGTGACAATTGTTAAGAAAGCTCTTATTAGTTTTAATTGCCCCACGTTGCGGTGACAATTGTTAAGAAATCTCTTATGAGTTTTTTTTGGCCCACGTTGGGCGCCAATTGTTAAGAAAACTCTAATGAGTTTCAATTGCCCCACCTTAGGCGCCAATTGTTAAGAAAACTCTAATGAGTTTTAATTGCCCCACGTTGCGGTGACTCTCATGAGTTTTCTTGATTATTATGTTTGAATTTTTAATTTTACTTTAATTTTATTCCGGCTAGCTTTCTTTATTTATTTTGTTTTGATTTGATTTTTATTTATAATTTGGTTTGAATTGAAAATGTTCTTTTTACATATTCTATGGAATTAAACACAATATTTTTATTGGAATGTTAAAAGTTCTATATTTAAAATTAATGATTCTATGTTATATCTTACGATTTGTTTTATGTTCTACAATTCTATGCTTAACCTCCAAAACTGGTTAATATTACTTATTATTTATAAACAACAATCTAACTTTCAGATATACAAATGATGATATTATAAACAAACTTACTTTTAAGTTATATCCAATTATATGATGGAAAATGTAGGCAATGTTCAGTTGATTTTATCTTCTTGATGATTTGATTTAATTATTCACATTAAAACACAATTACTCTGCTTTGAAACATTCACAAACACAGGTAAACTACGTTGTTATTTCTTTTGAAATTCAGGAACTGTTGATGATAAATTGTTAACTTGTTTTATTCTTTCAAGATATAAAACATATAAAATCTTCAATTATATTCTGGAACTTTATCGAAGACTGGATACTATACGATGCTATTTATTAGCTGTGGTTATTATAACCTTACTTTGTTATGAAGATTCAAGAACACTACTTGATTCGTAGAAATATTTTACTAGCTTCGGTTACTTTAACTTATCGAAGCTACTGAGACTACTTGAGTTCTCCGATGTTATTCAAAAACTAAGGTTATGGAAATATGCTTGAGCTGCAGAAGATGCTTGGATCTTAGATGTTATTCCGAACTGAACTAGCTTCCTTCCTGTTTCCTTTTATAGGGCTTCCAAAAGGAAACCAGTTGATGTCATAATCGACCAATGAAATGTTTTCTTTGCTTATCAAGGTTGCTTTGGTCATTGTTGAAAACTGACATAACTTTTAATTGTTGACCTATTTGACGTTTCTTAAATGTCTCGACCAATCAGAATAGAGTATTCTATAAATTTTGAATTATTGAAGATTTTCAAATTATTTAAAGTGATTATGCCTTCTGCTATCTAAATTGATATTGCCTACATTTTTCCACACATTTTGGTATAAGATAACCTATGATTAGGTTAATATTAACTTGATTATTCCAATATTTATATCAAATATGACATTTGCCTTTTTTAAATCTAATACATAATATAAATTATCAATAACATTTCTATAACATTATAGAACTCAAATTTCCTAATTCTGTCTTAAATCTATAACATATTTTAATAGTTTGTGCTATCTTATGATAGTCTGGGAATCATTTCAATCATGATTTCTTCTTTCGTATCACTGTACGTTTACCCACTTTCACTTTATTCTTGTTTACACTTCTTATTCTATTTACATTATGGTTTATTTTGTTCTACATTGTTTAATACCTTATACTATCTACAATTTAACTTTTAATAATCTTTTTAATTCCATATTTATATATTTTATTATTCTTTTCTGATTTTAATGTTCGGTAAGTTCAATTTTTCTTATTTTATGTTGTTTAGGAAATGAAATCATAACAATATATTGTACTTTTCCGGAGATTTTTTGCATTTTACGTGAAAAATACTAATTTTGGTGAAAATTATCATAGGAGCAAAGTTGTAGAACGGAAAATTTCATATTATTATGTTGCAAAAGGTTATTAAGAAATTGCGTATTTTCTCCAGAATGCGCCGTAGAAGCTTCGCGGCTATACATAAATCTTAGTGCTCTAGAAGTGGATACCTTCCTAAAAAACCTGGTCTGTCTCAACATTTTTACACACAAAATGACAATTCCAATGGACTATGATGTAAAAAAAATTATACGTTTCGTAATTTACATAGCACACGGCGTAAATGTACGTAGAATTGTAGTCCTAGGAAGAATTTATTGTTTCTGTACTTTTGAAGTTTAATTGTATGAAAATTTAGATTCACAACAAATTTTGAGCTGTCAAGTAGTCAAGTTAATTTGATAAATCTCTGTAATGTGTTGCCAACTGTAAAATAAAATATACCTGGTTTGAGGAAGATTACGCCGCACTTACTTAGGGAAATTGTTGAAGTTAATTGGTTGTAAAAGTAACCAACTATGACGTCATTTCAGCGCTTACTTACATTATTTCAATTTATGCGCTTCACCAGTATAAATAGTTTTTATATCAGTTCGGGTATATATTTATATTTGTGCCTGTTATTGATGTAACAAACACACTTGGATTATCCCAGTGAAAGTTATTTTTTAATTTGACTACTGTTATGAGTCAGACAACAAAGATAGATATTTCAGTAAACTACATTAAATTTAAATTGACTTTGCCCAAGCTCCATATTTTTGTTAGGGTGTGTGTATCGCAGAACGTATTTAAAACTAATCGAATGTGTTTTCGTATCGTATCTCGTCTCATATTCCAATCTCTGCCGGCGTGTTACGCTTCTCGCAAGGAAATGAAATCAGGCAAATCTGGCCCAGATATACCGAGGGGATGGCTCTGGTTGTTTATTCACTTGTGGCTTCTTCAGTTGGCCGAACTGGCGTTTAAACGTGTCACGTTTGAATTGGTATGTTTTTGTTGCAGGTTCCCCCGGGAACAGCAGACCCTCCCGAATCACTTCTACTTCACAGACTACGAGCGTCACAATGCAGAGATTGCAGCCTTCCACTTGGACAGGTAAGAATTGAATGCGCTTAAAATCGCAACCTTCGAACTAGCTACTAACCGGGATTAACGTATAGAATACTTAACTAAGCTTTTAGAAATAAGAGATGATCTCCAGTGCTTGCTCATGAACCTAACTACCTTTTAATGATTCCCTTCTCTTGATTACTAAGAATTCACAGCACGCCAGAAAGGGAATGGCAAATGTGGTAAATGAACATGTTACAGAGGAGGGTACCGTACCCTGGGGCACTTTTTTTATTACACTATAAAATTTTTATTTTTTTAAAAGGAACACATGTTTAAGTTTTCACATTAACACCCCGGAAGTTAGGTAATAAATAAAAATTGAAATGTGTTTTTTCAAATTAGGAAAAAAAGGTCTTATGACAGCCTACATTTGTCCCAAGGTACAAGACGATCTTGTCCTGAACCATGGGACGTCTGATGAATGTTGAAATGAACGGAACGAAAAATGTATAAAGTGAGTTTATAATTTCTTATTTCATAGCAGAATACATTTGAAACTATCATATTTATTATTCGATGTTATAGCCTAAAGTCTATGGAAAACAAAAGAAATTTTTCTTGTCTTGCAGTAGCACCAACTGAGTAACAAAAGTAAGGAAAATGTGAATACCTTTTATTGGTGATCATGCAAAATAATCATTCATAATAAATGCTGAAGGTGATATCCATTTACTTCAACGCGACGGCGACTTTGATTTGTCAGCGACCTTCTTTTTGGAATTGGCATTTTATTGTTTATTTCGCCACAAGCTCTTCGAATACTTCATGTTACAAATAACTCCAAGCAAAAAAGTCCAGAGGATTGGGGTCAGGTGATCGAGGAGGCCATGCAGCTGGACCTCCTCTGCCAATCTATCTTTCACCATGCTTCATGTTTGGCGATTCTCTTTGGTAGCTTCTTAATCACATCAGTTAATGAAAGTTCATACAGCGTGTTTCAAAAAAAGGTGGCCGTAACCGCATCCGTATTCAAGATACAGTAATAAAATTTTGGATACATTTTTTACGATTATGTCGAAAATATTGTAATCAAATTTGGTGTGAATATGTTTTGGAAGCTGACAAATCACAAGAATTTATTTTTATATCTGAATCTAATTACAAGGTTCATACCGAGTAGTTTTAATCCACGGTCGAACATACAGGTCTGGGAACTCAAGATGTGAGAAGTGAGTCCGCTTAGCGTCATCTGTTGCATAGGTGACACGTCAGTCAAAGAATGATCTCTGACACTTATGACTTGTAAACCAAGGAATACCTGCGTTTTTAGAAAAAAATTACGAAACCGTGCATTGTGCCGAAATGCAAAACGGGGTACAGAAGTGTAAAGCAAGAAACTTCTGTTTTTAAAGTGCCTAAAGATGCGGAAATGCGAAAAAAGTGGATGCTTGCGATTCCGGATAGAAATCGTTTTAACGAGGTCTTTTATGTGTGCGAACATGTATAACGAAAAAGGGGAAGTTATTTTTGAGGTGAGTAATAGATTTTGACAAGGGTAACAATTCTATTCCTCTCTCAAATCAGAATAGTAAATATTGCGTTACGAGAAAAATTATTTTACTTAATAATGTGATTGTTACTTCGATCCAAGCGCTAGCTGGTGGCTGAGCGAGGGACTACAAGTTTGGCGACATGTAAGAGACTTATGTCAAACATACGAGTTCCCAGACCTGTATGTACGACCGTGTTTTAATCATAACTTTTTTGACGCTAGATTTTCTAATTCAAATTTTACGTCAAATGGAACACGATTCAATTTTACACCAAGAGGTACTCCCACCCTCGATACTGTGTACCATTTTCAAAATATTTTGATTGGAAAATAATGAAGTAATAACTGATCCTGGTATAAAGTAAAAAACAACTACCTACCTATTTATTAAAATCCAAAAACAATAACATTATTCTAAGGCTAAAGTTATTAATTAAACAAAGAATCATACATGAAATATTCAATCAGTTAGAGAAAGTGTTCAAAATGTCACGAATACAAAATTCTATCCTTTTTTCTAAAGAATACTAAACGGTTCTAAACGGTTGATAATCAGCTATGAGGTCATTAAAGTGTCGTTGAATTCTGTCTTGCAACTCCTGATGTAGAATAGACTTTCTCCTTAACATACAACCAAACTGTGTAGTCCAAAGGATTGAAATCGCATGAACCTGAAGGTCAATGAATCGGAGCTTCTGCACCTCTACCAATCCATCGATTCAGATAATGGTTACTTAACCAATTACGATACCTTCTATCAAAATGCGGGGGAGCTCCATCCTGTATAAAAAAGAGATACCTTCGCTCGTTTAGCGTTAAATCTTCTAGTATGTCGAATAAATGATTTTCTAAAAAGTGCAGTTACACGTTACCATTCAAATTCCCAGAAAGAATGTGATAACCAACTAATTTTGTTACCTAAAGTTACTGCCCAAACATTAATTTTAGACGGTTGTTGGTGATGTGGATTGGGATTGAGGACTGTTCTTCCTTGTAAAGTTGTAAAAAAAATCACTCTAACCGGTAGATCGTCTGGTAGGAGCTCTTGAACTTATCTGTAGTGATAAGGATGTAGATGAGGCTCCTTAAGAATCTTCCAAGTACTTGCAGCAGAATTATTTGTTTGTCGTGCCATATCTCTCACTCTAATTGCTGGATCTTGATCAACTAAATCTAAAATGATATTCTCTTTCTGAATGGTTCTTGTTGTTCTGGGCATACCAGAATTATTATTTTTTTGGTGTCACATTCTCAGTTTCTCGACAACGTCGTTCTACGGCTCTAATCGTTTTTTATTTGGTATGTTTCTTCTGGGAAACTTTTCTGCATAAAGCGTAACAGCTGCACTAGCGTCAACTATCAATAAATGTCAGTTTCCCATGGCTAACTCAGACAAAACCTTTTTGAGGTTTGCGACGATCTTTTTTTACTGAGGACACTTATTCTAACTGATTAAAGATTTCATGTTTTTATTCAAATTTATTTTAATTCTTACAGTGATTCTTCGTTCAATTAATAAATTTAGCATTAGAATAATGTTGTTATTTTTGGTGTTTAATAAATTGGTAATTGTTTTTTACTTATACCAGCATCAGTTATTACTTTATTATTTTCAAATCAAAATATTCCGGAAACGGTACACAGTATCGGATTGGGTGACACTTTTTCCACTCCATTTTTTCCACTGGTATATTTTTCCACTAGTTTTTTTTCCAATAACCTTTTTCCTCTAGTAATGATTTTCCACCAATTCGAAAATAGTATAATTGAAATGATTTGAACAAGTATCATAGCAACGACGGTTTGATACGTTGAACTGACAGTTTGACCTAACACATTGGTCTGACAGTTATCCCCCCTCCCTGTGGAACATGTACGAGCCCGTGTTACAAAATCTGTCGAGGACCAACAATGTGTCGGAAGGTTGGCACAACAGATTCCAGGCGGTTGTGGGAAAAAACCACCCTAGTATTTACGCCTTCCTCCTCGAGCTACAGAAAGAACAAGGAGACACCGAGGCCATGATCCGCGAGCTAGATTTAGGCCACAAAATTAAAAAAACTACACAGCAGTCCAGAGTGAAAAACGAAGATCGAATAAACAATTTAGTTCGCCAATATGAAGAAAGGAAAAGTGGAGGCGAAGTTTTGGAATATTTAAAAGCTGTCGGTCACCATATACAATTTTGATATCCTGTTTGATATCCATTTATAAAACTATTAAATGTATTAAAAAATAAACTGGAGGAAAAAATAAACTGGTGGAAAAATGTATTAGTGGAAAAAGCGGAGTGGAAAAAGCAGAGTGGAAAAAATGAGTGGAAAAAATGGGTCCCACCCACAGTATCGAGTTTTACCAGGAGTACCTTTTTTGTGTAAAATTGAATGGTGTTTAATTTGACGTAAAATTTGGATTAGAAAATCTAACCTCAAATAAGTTATGATTAAGACTATTCGGTATGAACGGTGTAATAAGCGCCCTCTATGAGAGTCAGATATAAAAATAATATCAGTTTCCAAAACATATTCATACCAAATTATTCACAATGTTGCCAGTAGTTTCGACATAATCGTAAAAAAGGTCTTTAAAATTTTAAAATCTTGAATACGGATGCGGTCACGAAAATTTTTTACTTAGCGAAGCATTCATCTTTCAGTGTTTTACCTATCCTAACAACGGGGCCACCTTTTTTTTGAAACACCCTGTATATTTTCTCAGAACTATACTTCTAGAGAAACGAATGTTGTTTTCTTTGGTGGTGTGTGTTCTTTAAGAATATTTGAGGAACTGCGAGAAATGAGAAATTCATCATCATTGAATATGTTTTCGTTGAGGGAAAATATTCCGGATACTCTGAATCCGGCACAAATCTTTTGTGATGTAAATGCCAAAGGATAGGCATAGCCCACACATTTTGACACATCGTAGAAAGTCATAGGTATTCCCCATTAGACAGAAGTCACTCGCCACACGAAGTATTGTAGTATTTTTTCAGAGTTCCAAATACACCTCTGTCCAATGGCTGAAGCTTATGACTCGTGTGAGGCGGGAAAGTTAAGAGCCCAATGCCCGATACGATAGATATGAAAATCAGGAGTTACTTGTTTTGTCAAGTTGAATGAATCTTTTATATGTTACTATGTGAATGTCCTGTTCTTCTCATTTTGAATCATTACATACAGTTACTTTCTTTCTTCTGATATTTTATAAACAGTACAACTGTTTGGGAATTACATTTAAGATTACAAATAATTTTTATTATTTTAAATAATAATAAAGAACATAATTTTGTTTGTAGCACACTTTCTTATATAACGATGCTTCAAATCTGCAATAGCATATGACACCCAGTTGATTATTCTGTAAGCAGAGGATGGCAAAACTCCAATGAAAACGACAATTTGCATGTTTCCCCTAGCATGATATTTGATAGTTGAAAGCAGTTGAAGTGAAGGTAGGGCGCAAGCTCGTTTGAAATCAATCGGATATTATTCAATATATCTCATGTATAAGTGATACCATACCTGATTGTTGTTAATTTGATTGTCAGGTATTTCCAAAAAACTGCATGGACATACATTTCCATATTTTTACTTCCCTCACTATACGTAGTATATAGTGTAAGGAAACTATTGTAATCGGCCCAAAAAAATGTTAAGTCACAGTCTACTTAATAGGTTTGATAGTTCAAATGATAGCAGGTAAAACAAGGTTAGATTATTATAGTGTGAATAATTTGGAGTCAACCTGACAGCAGCAGATGTCAGTATGAAACACAGAGTAGTGAAATACATTATGTAGACTATTTGAATGAAAATTCAATGTAACATAGATTATGTCTTAATGTCTTTCATTAACGGTTTCTAAATCAATTTCAATCTATTTTGCTCACATGTATTTTCTAGTGTTTATTATATATAAGATATAGAATTTACTGTTATAATATAGGACTTGGGGAGAGTGGGGTATCTCTTACCCACTTATGGGTTTTTGCCCAGAGGAATCGTTTTTCGTAGCGTTACTCCAATCCTCCATAGAAAATTTGCGAGGAAACTCGCCAGTTTTCAATGATTAATTTTAGTTGCATCTTGTAAAATGTGTCTCACCAAAACATTCTGTAAAAAACTAGCCAAGTCTCGATGGAGCTGCTTGTTTATCTCTAAAAAGTAATGAAATCTAGACAAAGTCGTGCTAAGTCTAAGGTTCCTTACTGCGATTTCTTTATTATTATAGTTAATGTTGTGTGACTTGGCCGTTGAACATCCTTTATACCTTAGTGGGTACAAGTCAATTTTGTTTACACGTAATGTTATCTGTTGTAACTACCTATGTTTGTTAAGCGAGATAATAGCCCATACTGGTATTGGTAATTGGACGCTAGTGTCTCATTTTAGGCTTTTGCTGATTGTGCAACACATGCATTCAGCATTGAAAATGCTGACTTCTGCTCTCTTCTTTTTGGAGCGTCAAATCGACCACCGATCTAACATAAAATAGACGTACAGACAGACTTCTATCAATGATTAGAAGTCCGTCTGTACTGGAAATAATTTTTTATACTGTTTGTTTCAGGCTCGCCTACACATAAGTATTATTGAAATACGCAGCTTTATCGAGCCTACAATTGACTGGTTATTGAATCAACGTTTTCCAAGTGGCAATTTTCCATCGTCAATGGGTAGCGGTTCTGGTGACAGATTGGTGCAATGGTGTCATGGAGCACCTGGTTTTGTACCCTTGTGTACCCTTCAACGGCCAAGTCACACAACATTAACTATAATAATAAAGAAATCGCAGTAAGGAACCTTAGAATTGGCACGACTTTGTCTAGATTTCATTACTTTTTAGAGATAAACAAGCAGCTCCATCGAGACTTGGCTAGTTTTTTACAGAATGTTTTTGGTGGGATCTCACTTCTTTTTGTAGAAACGTGGGCATATTGATTTATTTCATTAGATTTTCTTATTTGACACATTTTTTTTTTTTTGGGAGTAGTTTTTTTATTATTACAAATCTTTTTTCTTTTTTTCCGGTTCTGATTCTTGTACAGTAGCAACAGTTTTTCGTATTGCCCATTCGCGTTCATTATTTATTCTTTTAGACGGTTTAGACGGTTTAATTTCTGAAAGATCGGCACGGTATTTACGCCTAAGCCGGTTGTATTCGGTGATCGTTGAAGCTTGAGCTTTTATACTCTTGAAGTCAACATTTATGAGGTGCACCCCATGAAGATTGGTTACTCGTGAAAGTCATTGTAGGCTTGGCCACAAGAGCATATGGAGGTGCCAATGTCCATGAGGGCATTTTTTAAACTTAGACCTTGGCTCTTATGAATTGTTAGGGCATACGCCACACAGATTGGGAATTGTTCTCTGTACACGTATGCCCGGGGTATGATCTCAAATTTTGACTTAATAGGCAATAATTCGTGAATCAAATTCACGGCATTCTTTTATGTACCAATAGTAGAAGGGGGCAGTGTTTGCTTCGCGCTCGACTTGGCGGGGGCACTGCCGTGCCCCCCGATTTCCAGAGTGTATTAGCTGTGGTGTCACTGATCGGTCTAGAGAGACTTCTACTACCTTTGTAGATTAAAATAATTTCTAAAAAGTCATTGTGCAATTATTGACTTTTGCATGGGTTTGTGTCCCCTCTGGCACACACGTTTCTAACATTGCACACCATGACTTTTATTAAGTACGGAAGATCTATTTAGTCAATGGTCACATTGCGTTGGTATTTCTAAGGATCATCTACTCGTGGGTAGATGACATTAGTTGTATCTCTCTCTAGCTCTTTCTGTTGGTTTATGTATACATCGGCAGAGATATAGATTTGTGAATCGGTGGCAGTACAACAGTACTCGTTGTACTGATGAGCCAGAGAAGGCGAAACAACAGTCTGAAGCTATTTAACTGAGGTGTCACCGATTTATCTTGAGAGAATTATGATTAATCTGTGTCGGAACCATCACTGCATAATATGGATTCATCACTGTTGCAGGAATTGAATATGTGGTAATTGGCTTATGATATATCATTCCAAATCGATACAGCATTAATGTAATAAAAAAGAAACGGAGTATTAATATTACTCCATTTTCATGATTTATGGATTACTGTTTAATCCGTCCCTGCGGTATTAATTATGTCAAGGATGAAAAATACACTTATTTGTCATGAAGGGTTCAAAGAGAAACATTGACAAACTTATCATACCTGCTTGTGGAGTATCAAGCTCATAACATGCAACATTTGATCTCCCGCAGTTACAGAAAGTTACAACTTCACATGAAATTACACTGTAAACTTCGAAATGACGGCTGGAACTTGAACTCATACTATCTAAGTTTCTATGTGTGTGTTGGCATGACCCGCATTCGCATTCTTCTTGGTTTCTTCGCTTAATTGTTCTTCGTCGAAACTTTCTTATACGGTTTCAGTTCCCTTTGACAACTTTGGAATAAAAATAAATGTCTGTATGAAACAGATGTACCATTATAGTTAATTTGAGATGAACCAGGTAAAACGGTCAAAGAAGAAACGAAGTACTAATATGTTGGTAACGTAGCAATTGTCAACATGACATGACACCAGGATATTAATTAACAAGATAAATTCGAAAAATTATAACGATTACTTATTGGAACTTATAAAAAGAATATTTGAAACTTTTCAATTTGTCTTGATATTAATTAAAATTATGATCTATCATAAAATGAATCCAATTATTATTGATTCATTGTTTTGTAATAATCCGTTTATGTTATCTACTGAGCTAATTTAAAAACATTTCTTTTATACCAGTTCAGTGAATTAAAATTGCACCAGGTTAGAATTAGTCCAGTCAATGAGCTGGGGAAATTGGCCGACTTTCTAAAAAAAAAGCAGGGCGTCGAATCGGAAAAATTCTTTGCATGATGTTCTGTGGCTGACGTGGATCATTCGTAAGGGTGACGGTCGTACATACAGGTCTGGGAACTCGTATGTTTGACAAAAGTCTCTTACATGTCGCCAAACTCGTAGTCCCTCGCTCAGCCACCAGCTAGCGCTTGGATCGAAGTATGGCAACAATCACATTATTATGTAAAATAATTTTTCTCGTAACGCAATAGTTACTATTCTGATTTGAGAGAGGAATAGAACTGTTACTCTTGTCAAAATGTATTACTCACCTTAAAAATAACTTCCCTTTTTTCGTTATACATGCTCGCACACATAAAAGACCTCGTTAAAACGATTTCTATCCGGAATCGCAAGCATCCACTTTTTTCGCGTTTCCGCATCTTCCGGCATTTTAAAAACAGAAGTTTCTTGCTTTACACTTTTGTACTCCGTTTTGCATCTCGGCACAATGCACGGTTTCGTAATTATTTTCTAAAAACGCCGGTATTCCTTGTGTTTACAAGTCAACAATGACAGTTGCCAGAGAACACGATCGTATACGTGTCAGAGATCATTCTTCGACTACTGCGCCACCCTTTTGGTACTAGGCGACAGTTGACGCTTAGCGGAGTCACTTCTCACATAGGAAACAGCCTCGAGTTCCCAGACCTGTATTTACGACCGTGGTAAGGGTTGAGCTATGTGGACAGGGCCTCCCATTCTCCCCTAAACGCTAAATTAACCCCATTTCACCCCTTTTTCAAGATAATTTTGAATTTATAAAAAATTGGTTTTTTGGGTCGCTGAACATGAGTCCGGGGTTATTTTTCCCCGAAAACTCATTCAATGAGCTGAAAATCAGGCAAATTTAGTACTTTTCATACTTAATTGCGCATTTTTCACGCGATTATCGTTTTATACATAAAAGATGCTGGCAGTCGCGTATTTCAATCCAAAGTAGACCGAAACTAGGAAAATTTGCGAATAACTGGAAAATTTGGAGAGAAAGTCTTTCCATGTCATTGAAATTATCATGTGATAAGTCGCTATAGGAATTTTCTTGGTCGCTGATTACGAATTTGATAATTAAAAAATTGGAAAATATCGTTTTCCGGAAAAACTTTTTTACGAATTCTTATATTTTTTAAATGTAACTTTTTGAGTGCCGTGTTGATCTTTATCTGTGTTTTCTATGTGCATGTTGAATTACAAGAATTAAAAGTAATGTCAAAAAAAACAAATTGTTTGAAAATTTCGGAAAAATTAAATAAAATAAAAAATTTCAATATTGTTGCTTTAAATCAACAGTTACAAACTTGTATAAATTAAAACAAAGATGCTTGTATTTTTTAATGTTCCTTCATTTTCTATCTAGGTGTTCCATCTCAGTATATTTCTTATCCCATAGCGAGTGGAAAAATCTCCCGAAACACGTCGAATGATTTTGTTTGGGGGACATCTTTTGACGTATATTTGAGGCTTGAACGAGCAACCCCCTAATAGGGGGCGCTTCAACCCCTTAAAATTGAATAGGGGAGACGGGTTGAGTGATACGTCATTTGAAAGGTCTTGGAAGCCTCTTTACAACGGTGTATGAAAAACGTAAAATTAATTTTGTTGCTCGAATGCGCCACCTTGAATATTTTGCTTATTTGTACAATGTGCAAGCTCATTTTTATTAAGCCTTTTTCACAAACTTAAACAATCTTCAAAAAATCACATTCGTAAAAAAATTGAATTATGTTGTCATGTTTACAATGAAAAAAATTAAATCTGCGTGTTTAAATCAAATGTTCGAATTGTCCTCCATTGACTTCCATAAAATAATACAATCTTGACTGAAAACCGTCTCTAACATGGTTCAGCATTATTGGAGTTATTTGACGACACTCATTTACAATTCGTTGGCGTAGTTCGTCCAAATTTTCAGGTTGAGTCACAAAAATCTTGGACTTAAGATGTCCCCACAAGAAGAAGTGCAGAGGGTTCAGGTCAGGAGATCGGGCAGGCCACTCCATAAGACCTCTTTTTCCAATCCAACGACCGGGGTATTGCAAATTGAGGTATTGGCGAACTGGTGCGGCGTAGTGAGGAGGAGCTCCGTCTTGTTGGAAATGCAATTGTTGTTCCATTATACTCGCTAAATGCTGATCAGTATTATTACTATACACGATTCTAATGCAATATTAACTCGTAGTTGCGATTCTTCATATGAGTCAGATCCAAAATGAGATCATACCAATTATTTGAACATGTGAATACTGTGAATAACCAACATGAAATACAAAACATCATAAAACGTGTTTTGATTTTGTAAGTATTATAGAGAAACTTGTAAATATTTATAGTATTATAGTTAAGTGAAGTAATTGTGTTATTCGCAGATTGGATGCCCATAAAGTAGAATACTTGAGGATCAACTTATCGATTTGATGAAATTTACGTAGATACATATAAATTTTTATATGATATATACAGCATGTCGAATTGTGGTCACCATATTTTATATTATGAAATAAATGAACTGTGATCAATTGATCACTGATTTGCCAAATTTTTAAATAGCTTTCAATACTTCTGCGGGTCAAATGAAATGAAACAGAAAAAATATTGGAAATGATTTAGAATAATTTGTTCAAATGGTCTACGTAATGTATCAAACAACTCTAGGTTAACTTTCGGAATTATTCACATTAACCTTGTTTTATACTGGCTCCTGCTGACACAGGGTAAACACACATAGAAAAGACTATGACGTCACTTCTATGACGTCATTGAATTTTGAAATTAGTATTTCGGGCACTTTTATAGGTTAAATACATGCGTGTGATATATATTTATAACCACAAAAATACTGCTGCCATTATGGTTCACTGAAATACTACGAGGGCAAGGTGAAAAGTTCCTGGAAAATGAAACAAGAAATGATTTATTTAATCAAAATGTATGTTATTTCTCTACGTAATCTCCTTGTAGCCCGATACACTCCGACCATCGTTTTTCAAATTTTTCGATCCCTTCCAAATAATACGATTTCTGCAATCCTTCAAAGTAGGCGTTTGTTTCAGCGATGACCTCATCTTTGGAGGCAAATCTCTTTCCGCAATTTTGCCATTGCGACTGCGGACCTGTGCGCCGGTGCGTTGTCCTGGTGGAAGAGCACTTTTTTCTTTGCCAAATGCAACGCTTTCACTTCAAACCGGCTTCGAATCGATCCAACAATTCTGCAAAATATACGCCGGTAATCGTTTTGCCCTTTTCAAGCTAATCAATATGGACGATACTGTGTGCATTCCAAAAAACTGTCGCCATGACTTTGTTGGCCGATAATGGGTTTTTGGCCTTTATCGGCTTCGATTCGAAAGGACAAGTCCACTGTCTCGATTGTTCTTTGGTCTCTGGCGTGTTTTAATGGATTCATGTTCCGTCCACGGTTACGAAACGGCGCAGAAAATCCTTATCGCGGCTTGAACATCGCCAAACACTCCTTTCAAGTTGTCACACGGTCGCGCTTGTTGTTCACACAGAGTAAATGCGTGACCCATCTGGCAGATAGCTTTCTCATATTGAAAAATTTATGCAAAATGTTCCGCACCCATTTGATTGATATACCCAACGCCTCAGCAATCTCGTACAATTCAACTCGCCGATCGTCCAATATCATACCATGGATTTTATCGACGATTTCTGACGTTGTAACCTCATTTGGGCAACCAGAACGCTCGGCGTTCTCTGTGGTCATATTACCACAAATAAAATCATTAAACCACTTGTGAATCGTTCCAATCGATGGTGAGAAGTCCCCATAATGATTAACAAGCGTAATGTTTTTTCCACGCAAGAAATAATGTTCAATCAAGACGCGTATAGTGAGGGGAGTAAAAATTGAAAAAAAAATAATGACTAAGGATTAAAGTGAAGACAGTCAAGTTATTTGAAATGTAGCTTCCAAGAACCAGTTAAAATGCGTACAATAAAAGTAAAATCCTTGCTGCTTCCTTGAACGATATTTTCGGCAAGTTTTCAATGTGTTGAGGTAGTTTGTTCGTTTTATATTATTATATAGATATACAGTTGCATCGGTGGGGAATTACCCATCTGTCACGAATTCACGTAAGTATAACAGACATATGCAAATATATTTTTTATGCTACCTTATGCAACTAACAGAGACAGATACTCATTCCACTTGTCTACTATGCTTACGTGAATTGGTGACGTAACTATAAACAGGAATTGCTACATTGTATACTACCTGATGTATTGCTTGAAAACAACTTCCGTCGTATGTAAAAGGGGTAATAACAGCCTTACTCGTCATGAATAAATTTAAAATTAATACATAACATTACCATCAATTTTACTAGGTAGAATCCAGAAGTGTCCTTGAGTAGCTGCAAACCTACCTTGCAGGTCGATATAAGTAGCCCTCCAAACCCATTGTGGCGAGAGTAGGGCTTCGCAATTTCATCATTAGTCCAAGCAATACGGCATGAAATGAGTGATTTTTTGACATTAATACTACCTGAAAACAGACTGTGCCATTATGTTCAGATAAGTGGAGACATTAATTGTATCATGTTTTCGACTCTCAAATGTGGTCACCCTATTTATTATACACATTTTAAACAAAAAAAGCACTTTTTTTAGTTTTTTGTTAATAACTCAACAAATAATGAAGTAATCGAAATGGTATGAATAGACAAAAAGTAGGTAATTGAATTACAAACAAAACAAGCTTTCGAGCGACTAGATCGGATAATTAGAAGCTAAGAAAACTACGGAAAAGCGGGAAATTCGACGTTTTTTCAAAAATTCGTATCTCCGTGGTTTATTATTTTGTAGCATCGAATCTTTGCAAAAATGCTCTAGTACTTATGCACTTCACGTGTGCAAAAAACTGTCGCTGTGAATCAATAAGTTTGGGTGTAATTGTAATTCAAAGTTTTTTAAGCGATATTTTGCAAAATCGCTGGATGCGTCTGAGATAATCCGATTTTAAATTTTAAAACGGTTTTGAAAAACATAGGATCCGTATAACAAAACTTATATTCTCGTTATCAATTCAAATGTTGGGAAGTGCCTTAAAAACGCTGAGAAAGTCGGTTCGAAACTGCGGATCGCGCGGAAACGCTCGAGTAGTGGGAGCGAAGGAGAGGCACACATATACAGATATAGAGACGCGCTGCGCCGGGCTTCAAATGTTCGCATTATATCTTAACAATGACGCAAGCTATCTTAATATTTTTTTTTATTTTGGTGCTAATGAATTCCAGGAAATTGAGTTTTTATTTATAATTAATAAATAAGCAATGGTTATGCGTATATTCTTGAAATTGACAATTGTTTTAACTTTATTTTGATGATATGTGAATAAAGGGTTGTATGAATGTACAAAAGTGATATTTACAGGTATTTACATTTATTAACATTTATTTAAACATATATTTAGGTATTTGAACTATTTATCTACACGCACGCAATGTACCTATTTATATTTAATTTTTTACAATAATTTACTTTACAATAAATCCAAGTTTATCGTGTGCGACCGGGTAGTCTTCAGACACATAACAGTTCTATAAAGATTCATTCAAAATAAATTAATTGGCTCAAATTATTGAATATAGTGTCATTTTTCACACAGATACTTATATCTTTCGCTTTGTCCTCGCAGGCGCTGAAATGTCTATTTCCTCAGCAATGTCATTCATATCATCCAGTACCAAATCAATATCTTCATCCTCGCACTCTGACTCAGACTCAGACTCAATTGATTTGTTACTGGCATCTAAATTATAACAAGAATCTTCCCGAAAATTACCGCATAGATTTGAACATGGTAATCCGTGCTTTTTACAAGTGCAAGAACCGTCTATACAATCTTTTTTGCTGCAAGAGCACGAGATTTGATCAAGCAACTTTTTGGGAATGCATGGATCTTTGCTTCCTATAGGCATATATGTTTAAATAAATGTTAATAAATGTAAATACCTGTAAACATCACTTTTGTACATTCATACAACCCTTTATTCACATATCATCAAAATAAAGTTAAAACAATTTTCAATTTCAAGAATATACGCATAACCATTGCTTATTTATTAATTATAAATAAAAAATCAATTTCCTGGAATTCATTAGCACCAAAATAAAAAATATTATTAAGTTAGCTTGCGTCATTGTTAAGATATTATAATGCAAACATTTGAAGCCCGGCAAAGCGCGTCTCTATATCTGTATATGTGTGCCTCTCCTTCGCTCCCACTACTCGAGCGTTTCCGCGCGATCCGCCGTTTCGAACCGACTTTCCCAGCGTTTTTAAGGCACTTCCCATGATTTAAATTGATAACGAGAATATACGTTTTGTTGTACGGATCTTATATTTTTCAAAACTGTTTTAAAATTTAAAATCGGATTATCTCAGACACATCCAGCGATTTTGCAAAATATCGCTTAAAAAACTTTGAATTATAATTACACCCAAACTAATTGATTCACAGCGACTGTTTTTTGCACACGTGAAGTGCATAAGTACTAGAACATTTTTGCAAAGATTCGATCCTACAAAATAATAAACAACGGAGATATGAATTTAAAAAATCTAGTCGCTCGAAAACTTGTTTTGTTCGTAATTCAATTACCTACATTTTGTCTACTCATACCATTTCGATTACTTCATTATTTATTGAGTTATTAACAAAAAAACTAAAGAAAGTGCCTTTTTTTGTTTAAAATGTTTATAATAAATGGACATTTCAGAGTCGAAAACATGATACAATTATTGTCTCCACTTACCTCAACATAATGGCACAGTCGGTTTTCAGGTAGTATTAATGTCACGATTGAACCCATATTGCTTGGCCTACATGTGTTCAGGGCCTGCCCCTGTCTACACTTCGTGCATCTGGATTTAGAGTCGACATCCTTCTCGATGAAAGATTGGTGGCTCCCAATCCTCCATAAGCTGATTCCATATTTCAATTTGAACAAAACAATGGGTGTCATATATAAAATATACACGACTAAAATTTTATAATTTTTAATAAAATATTTGCATTGAAATTTTGTTTAGGAATGTATTTTTAATACATCAGACAATGAATAACGCTAGTTTTTACTCCTTTACCATACTATGATTCAGAGCCTGCCCTAGGCAAGGGTGACAGGGGCGGTTGCCTTGGGCTCTGGATCTTTGGGGACTCCTTTTTTCGAACGACTTGGATATTATTTTGGTCTAATCATATATTAATAAGTAATGATACCCACCTGAATTTTCTATTTTATTTTATCAACAAATATACTACGTGTTGATCGATTCCTACATGAAGTACCTACAGCATTAAAAAATTCTGGAACGAAAACTTTCCGGGGATGGGGTAAAAAAGCCGCATAATCCCTGCTCTCCCTGGGCGCCAGTTAACACAAGGCCGGCTCTGCTGTGAATCCTGATATTCGTACTGAGCCAATCTCATATATCTCATACCGTACTTTTGTGTTTCTAGGATATTGGGTTTTCGTAGAGCCATGCCTGTAGCTGGACGTGTCCTAAATATGACCAAAGATATTTACGAAAAAGCCGAAGGTGAACTGTTGAAAACTTTTTTCGTATCACCTTCGGATAATGTTTGTTTCCATGGGAAATGTACATACTACTGTGATACTTCTCATGCCATCTGTGGAAGCCCTGATGTACTGGAAGGTAGTTTTGCAGCGTTTCTTCCACCAAATGAACTAGCTGCCAGAAAAGTAAGTAGAATAAATTCATCAACATTATTAGATTATATATAAAAATTCTCGGGAAATAGGTCACATTAACACTTTGTTTTGTATTTTCGTCTTTACGTACTTATAACATTGATGTGTTACAATTTCGATTATTCGTGTTTCTGTTCCTTTCGGCGACGTGAGCATTTTAATTGAGATTGGTGCTGTAAGGACGCCTTCTGTAGTACAATTAGTTTTAAGTTATCCAGTTTTAGACATAATAAGTCTTCTGATGATGGTCGTGAGACCGAAAAGTACGTAAAGACGAAAATATAAAACAAAGTGTTAATGTGACCTATTTCCCGAGAATTTTTATATATAATTCATACTGGGTCAAGAATCTTTATTAGCATTATTAGATAAACTAGACAGGTAGAGCTAGGAAATCTTAACATTTTCTCCTTCATTATGATTACATAATGGGTATATATTTATTTAACGATGTTCATAAAAGTAATGGTTACAAATAATCCTTCCAATGGAAATAGTCAAAATTTCAATAATAAGTGACATCGCTCTTTATTTAACATCTCATTTAAACAAAGTGAGTGAAATTATGCAGAATTATCCGAATAAACATTTCGCGTTGGTGGGTGACTATAATTTGCCAAAGATAATTTGGGTTTCTAACCAACACATGTCTAATTGTTATTCCGGATCTGATGTTACTTCTGCCTATGAAGAAAATCTTATTGATACTTTTGATTTATTGGAATGCAGTTAATATAACGGAGTACTTAATATGTTTGGTAAGTTACTAGATCTTGTATTTAGTTCCGTTCGCCAGATAGTAGTGACAGCCTCACGCCAACCCTTATTTCCAGAAGATGTCTATCATAAATCTATTGATATAAGCCTAACTATTCCCGATAATATTAATCTAAAGAAGTAAGTTTAACTAAATATAAATTCTCGGGAAATAGGTCACATTAATACTTATGCTTTATATTTCCGTCTTTACGTACGTTTCGGTCTCATGACCATCATCAGAAGACTTATTATGTCCAAGACAGGATTTCTTAAAGCTAAATGTATTAGCACAAACCGTCCTTTTCGCACCAATTTCAATTATAAATGCCCACGCCGCTGAAACGAACAGAACCATGAATAATCGAAATTGTACCTATTACGTTAAGTATGTACTTTCGAACTAGATGTTAAGATTTATGAGGTAATAGGAAAACATCGTGACATACCTTATTGGAAACATTACTTTAGTGCATACTTCCTAAAATATTTTTTTAACATTATGAAGACGCATGTTGGAGTTTGCAAGAGTTTTAATCAATCGAATTAGTATAAATCTCACTTAATGTCTGAATATCTGCCCTATGATTTACAGATTTTGAGTCACGTTTTATGTGAATCATCTCCAGAATAGATCTTTCATAATAATTGGTTTCCTCAGTTAAAATATAAACATTCGAATTTATGGTTATAATCAAAGCAGTGTTTAGCAAGGGCGATGGAAATTTCTAAGTTTTTGTTTCTTGTGCTATACTTATGACCATACTTTTTTGTAAATATTGTTTAGAGATTCCAGTATAAGTCCCATCGCAATCTAAACAATTCAATTTGTATACTGTGTGGGTTTGTTTATCTTTAGGTATTAAAGGTACTAGATTTGAGAAAAATTTCCCAACACAGTTAGTAGGTTTACGCGCGACATTTATATCATACTTTTTATAAACATTTTTTAATTTTCTCTCAGGTCTCCGGAATGTATGGTAATGTTAGATAATTATCTGTATTACCTTTTATGTTATTTATATATGGCGTTCTATTATAGATTTTGTTTATTCTTTCCTTAATGATGGGATTGAAAACTGTTTCTGGGTAACCATTCATTTCCAATCTATTACGAACAATTTTTAATTGTTTGGGACGGTCCTCTGGATGAGACAATTTAACCGCGCGATCTGTAAGGTGGTTTATCACACTTTTTTTATAAGTTGTTGGTGCAACGGAATTGAAGTGAAGATAACGTTGAGACCAAACTTCTTTAGTAAACCACGAAGTTTTTATTTTTCCATCTGCATCATGCCTAATGTTTATATCTAGGATTTGGTGCGATAAAGACGCTTTGGCCTTATACATTCAGTTATAAAAAATCCCGTTTTGGACATGATAAGTCTTCCGATGATGGTCGTGAGACCGAAACGTACGTAACCACGAAAAAGTGTTAATGTGAACTATTTCCCGAGAATTTATATATAAATCAACCTGGGTCAAGAATCTTTATTAGTAAGTTTAACTTCAAAAAAACTAACTATAATATTGTTAGCCATGAAATTGGTCAAATTGACTAGGATACCGTTTTTTATCATAAGAATGTGGAGGAATCTGTTGCCACTTTTCCTAATATATTGAATGATTTAATTTCTAATAATATTCCCTTAAAAACAGTCACAAATAAATATCCTACTTGGGTAACATTGCGCACCAAATCATTAATAAAAGAAAACATAAATTCTGCAAAAATTCTAAAATCCTTTAGACTATTACTTTTTTTCAGAGTTAACGGGAAATGTAAAACGCTCTATTGAAAAAGATTATTCAATCTACGTTGCTAATACCGAAACTATGTTGAAAGATGAATATAAAGTATTTTGGTCCTTTATTTCCAACAAGTAAAATTCGAAATCTCTACCGACGTTCGTCACATATCAGAATGAAACTTGTTCGGATGATGCTGCCATATGCAGTGCATTTTCGGAATACGCTTCAGTATACAAGTTGGCTGATACTCCTTCCTTGAACTTGATATAAATAAAGGTGCTGGACCTGAAGGGTTACCAGCAATATTTGTGAAACCCTGGAAGAACTCACTGCTTTTTCCTCTATATATCTTATTCAATAAATCAATATCAGAAGCGATATATTCTTCCCATTTAAAATGGCACACATTGTTCCGATTTTGAAGGATGGGAAAAAATTCGAAGTAACTAGTTATCGACCAATTTCAATGTTATCAATATTAGGAAAAGTACTAGAAGCAATTGTAACAAACGAGCTATTTTTATTTGATGAAGCATCATATATCTGAGCATCAACATGTTGTTCTTTCAAGGCAGATCTGTTATCACCAATTTGTTGCCATTTGTTCAACAAGGTTTCGGGACAATGGGTGAAGGAAATCAAGTTGACACCGTGTATACTGTTTTTTCAAAAGCATTTGAT
Source organism: Endomychus coccineus (assembly GCA_958510875.1). Lineage (NCBI taxonomy): Eukaryota > Metazoa > Arthropoda > Insecta > Coleoptera > Endomychidae > Endomychus > Endomychus coccineus. Next base: position 110,929,299 of record OY294070.1, on the reverse strand, counting down.
ATAGTATATCGCAATATATTGTTTGTTAAGTTAGAAAGCATCGGTATATACGGCAATCTGCTTCGATCGATTAATTCGTATTTAAACAACAGATCACAGTGTGGAAAAATGAACAACTCAACATATAATCTTATCAAAATCAGATCGGGTATTCCTCAAGAATCGCATTTAGGCCCTCCCCTCTTTTCGCGGTTTATCAATGACTCAGAGTTTCGTCTCTATGCCGATGATCTTAAAATCTACAAATCTGTTACTTCTATCAATGATTCCTCCTATCCTCAACGTGACCTCAATAAGTTACACGAATATTGTACTATAAATAGACTATTTTTGAACATAGATAAATGTCATCAAATCACGTTTTCCAAAATATTTAATATGTTTGAAAGCAGATACTATATTAATAGTATGTTGCTGGAGTGGATAGTAACAATTAACGATCCTGGGGTTACACTACACTATAAATTGTCATTTGAATCACACATAGGAATAATTGTCAAGAAGGCTCTTATAAAACTTAGGCTTTATATTGCTTACAACTAAACCAAATACTAATCCTGATTCCTTAATATTGCTATAAAATTCTCTGGTTCGTAGTCACCTAGAATATGCCTCTCTAGTATGGAAACCACTATATAACAAATACATTGATAGATTGGAAAAAGTACAAAAACGATTCATTAATTCCCTCAATCTTAGATTTCATAGAAGACTTCATTTTATCACGTATGAATATAGCCTTAGGCAATACAAATTATTAAAACTAAATTCTCGTAGAAATGTTTCAGGACTGACTTTCCTTCACAAGATTTTGAACAATATTATTAACTGTAGCTCTATATTATAGTCTAGGAGCTAGAACGATATTGATGGTCTGAACATTAACCCGATGGCACTATGGTTTATCGTTAGGGGACGGTTCAATGATCAATTCATCTCACAGACCGAATTTTCCCCGGCTGCTAGATCTCGAGATACAGCATCCGCATTTTTTTTTGACTGGAGGTTAACCCTTTCCAAGTTGCGGTTACTTGAAAAGCATGCCATTCTTACACACTTCCACCATGTGCCATCATTTTTTATAGTGTCCGTTTATCAGGCCGACCAGTTAAAATTGAACCGAGAATGGAAAGCAACTTAACCCTATGCCATCAAAAGTTATCGGTCCATTTCCGAGTAATTGGCCATTATTTGGACCAAAAATGTTTTTTTTTCTCATTTTGTGGCTGAACCTTGTGAATTACAAGGTTACATGAGGGCACCATGTCAAATAACTTTATTGGAGGTCAAATAAAGATTTAAAATTATTGCCATCAATCCTTGCGTATTTCAACACTCCAAAATCCCCTAAAACCACCCCAAAAATATATGAATAATATGGATAATATGACCAATTTTATGATAGATTTGTCAATTTTTGAGATTCTGGCTGGGTTTAAAATCGAAACGGCATTTTTTTTTCTTTGTGTTTTGTTTTGGGGGAGTTGAAATAGGCAAGGAGTGATGGCAATAATTTTAACTCTTTATTTGACCTCCAATAAAGTTATTTAACATGGTGCCATCATGTTATCTTGTAACCCGCAAGTTTTAGCCACAAAATGAAAAAAAGAAACATTTTTGGTTCAAATAATGGCCAATTACTCAGGAATGGACCGATAACTCTTGATGGCATAGGGTATGTTAACAATTGCCAACACCAATGAACATTTTCCACCAGGTTTGGGAGGGTTAACTTGTCCATTTTCGGTCCAATTTTAACTGTTCGGCCTGATAAACGGACACGAGAAGAAATGATGGCACATGGTGGAAGTGTATAAGAATGGCTTGCTTTTCAAGTAACCGTAACTTGGGAAGGGTTAACCTCCAGTCAAAAAAAAATTTGCGGATACTGTATCTCGAGATCTAGCAGCCGGCGAAAATTCGGTGAGATGAATTGGTCATTGAACCGTCCTCTAACGATAAACCATAGTGTCATCGGGTTAATGTTCAGACCATCAATATCGCTCTGGCTCCTAGACTATTAAGTAATACACACTATATATAAAAATTCTCGGGAAATAGGTCACAATAACACCCTGTTTTAAATTTTCGTCTTAAGACGAAAATTTAAAACAGAGTGTTCTTGTGACCTATTTCCCGATAATTTTTATATATAATTCATACTGGGTCAAGAATCTTTATATTAGTAATACACACTTTAACGTCAGACGATACAGTTCTCGGTCGCCTACATTGTTCTATCACAAATCCTTGCTACAAATTATGCTAATAATTTGCCAATGTGTTAAAATTACAATTTATTTTTCACACAGATACTTGTTCCATGTTTATAGATTAAAACTATATATGTACAGGACATATTTCAACAGTTTTCCTCAACAATTTGACGTTCAGGACTATAGTACAATGACCGAAAATCTTCGTTTACCTCTTCACAAAACAACTATGTTTCGCAAATCTCCAGTTTATAAATGTATTGTTTTTTATAACGCTTTACCAGATGGCATCAAATCAAAACCCACTTACAATTCATGCAAGATTGGCGTAAAATCATTCTTCCAACAAAAACCTTTTTACTCCATCAGGAAATTTTTGTTTACTGATGATATATCAGCATGTTTTTCTGGTTAGAAAATGCACATAAATTATTTATAAGGAAAATCTTTTATTATATTATATTATACATATTTCTTACACATACACTATTTACATCTAATTGTCACAGTAATCATTTCTTTTGTCTGACTTACCTTCTGTACTTTGTATGTTATTAAGGTGAATGAAGATTATTATTATTATTATTATTATATGCCATTGACGTTTTTAAAAACTAAATAATACAATATGTGAATATGAATTCAAATTCTATTTAATTTTTTTCTCTTTTTCTTGTCATCTTACTGTTAGGTGTTAGTTAATTTGATTTATTTACTAACTTTTTACGAAACTGTGTAACCCCGTTATTGGAAAATTATTATTCTGTTGGGTTGCCTGTCCCTGTACTAAATGAAGTAAATAAATAAATATCTCTAGAGCGATCAGTGGCACTAAGCTAAATATTTCCGGACCGCTGGTTCACCTATTCGGTCTCATCAGCTGAGGTACATATCACCATCAAGAGAAAGTGCTAGAGAGGTTATGAACAACTAACGCCATCTACCCACGAGTAAATGTCTCTGAGGGAAACCAACCAAGAAGGCGAAACAGCTGTACGAACTATTTAGCTGTAGTGTGTCGTGATCGATCTAGAGTGACCTATACTACCTTTGTGCATTAGATTAATTTCTTACAAGTGATTATTCAATTATTAGCTGACTGACCAGAATATGAGAATATGACCTCTATAAAAATCGCTAGTTTACGAGATAACGGCAATTTTATGAATTTCGTGGAAATCGACCACTTTGCTCCAGCAAGGAAAATTCATAGATACAAATCACACAACTGCCATATTTCAAGTCAACTCGAATTCACATAATGTGAAAGAAATCTCGAAATATAATGGAATCGCACAACGTTGGAAAAAGTTACAGCATTGGCACGTTGCGCTTCTTAGTGTATTAGCGGACTGGAGTATTAGGTTAATGATACGTTGATCAATGGTATTGCCCTGAGCTATTACTAGTACAGTTCATACAAAATGAAAATCGATGCACATAATCAATGTCGCTGTTATGTGAGTGCTAGAATATTACTGCATAAATACGTATAAAAAAACTGTAATATAATGCTTCCTTATTTCTGCTGGATTTTCTGGAGGTTTACTTCAGTTTTATTTGTATTTCGTGTAATTTCACAACATTAAACTTTTATCGTGCTATCAAAAACTGTTCGCTCCAGAACTAACATAGTGTTATAATTATTGTCAGACTCATACTTGCAAGATGGCGAAGCAGTCGTACAGCAACTGCCAAGAATGAAAGGCATCTTTGTTACGCTATTTTTAATTAGAACGGGACAATATATAATATAATCGAATCAAATTAAATCAGATTTGGATAAGAGGTTGAAGATAATTAAATACATTCAGATTTGTTATATTGTATTATGAATGCTTAATAAATTTGTGATGTACAATCTTTAACTAGAACGCATTAAAATGTTCAGGCTGATATGTCATTCAGTTCTGATTTGACACCTATCGAAAGCAAGCAGCTTCGAAAATTTTCGTATCACTCTTCACCATCGATTAGAACGATTCAGAAGTGGTTTACTGATTGTGGTTGTGGTCGTATGACCACAAAGGACGCCGAATGTTCTGGTCGTCTAATTGAGGTTACAACGGCAGAAAAAACATATTCGAAACATTTGAGAACGATTTGAAACGAAATGGGTTGGAAAAATAATGGAAACAAAAATCACATCGAATAACATTCGGAATTATTATTATACTATTATTATGATATTGGGAGTTTTTCGCGGCGATATTTTTATCAGCTATTACAGCATTTTCCACCCAATGTGAGACTTTTTCGAAATGTTGCTGCATTTTCTTTAGGCGCCGATAACGCTTATTTGATTTGAAACGGAAGGCGAGACGTCGGTTTTTTATTGCCCAACTAGCTCAAATTAAGATAATTAGTCTCAGGGCTCGTAGTGAAACGTGCTCTGTGATTCTAGACTTGTGAATTGCCCTGGGCGCCAACTGCTTAATATTAAACCACAAAAAAAAATTAATTCACAGTCAAGAATCCAGGCACTACGAGGTGGATGGTAGTTGATGGATATTCAGAAAAATAAGACAAGTTCAACTTAACAATTTGTTTTATTCCTGAAGGAATAAGAATAATAATTTAAATAAAATACAATTTTGATATGGAACACTGTTTGTGACTTAAATTAAAATTGAATTTGGAATAAAAACAATTATAAAATTAATACTTGATATACAATTTGAATACAAAAAATAAATGTATATATTAATCTAGTTAAGAGTTTTGAAATTAATTATTTCAATTGAAAAGATTATCAAATACAATGAATTAAAGAGAACCTCGAAATGGGTCCTATAAAAATTAGTGTAATACAAATTCAGTTGGTATGTTATCAGAGAAATGAAATATGGTCATTCAAACTAAAAATGTTACCCTCCTTGGAACTCGATGGAACTGAAAATCGGTCCGGCCAGGAAATTCACTAAACCGTCTCGGGAAAAAGAAGAGAGGCACCTCAGTTGTTCTTACCCTGTAATTTCAAAAAAACGAACAGAACCTGACCTAAGTTCAAAGGGACGAGCAACACAATCAATCGGTACAACCATGCGATTCCACCACTGATTATGTCATCTCTCCAAATTGTAAAAACACTATTACAATATTGAAATCTTGAAGAGATATCAAGTTAAACAACAATCTAAATTAATCTGGAAGAATTAAGTTATTTCAATTGATACTTAAATTAGCAAAAAATTAAGAAGTGACTAAGAATAATAATTAAAATGTGACTGAAAGAATAATAATTAATTATTTGTAATTTGTCAAATAGCATAACATCTGAATTACTTGAATTGATTTGCACATAAGAATTGATCTTTGTAATTTATACTAAACTCTGAATGAGCGTAGCAGACGTGATTATTACGTATTCAATAAGCAGTAATTGAATACCTACTTCATGATACCCGAACAATATTTATTGCACGTTTTAAGTCTGATAAGACATACCCTGCGTTCTCATGAACCAGGTCTACAAAATGGCGATTCAAAAGAATCACTCAAAACTACCACGTGCTAAATGTGGGGTTAAACACAAAGGGGACAAGAAAATACTATCACTGCAATCTGCCTACGTCTCGTTAGATTGTCTACGTATAAAAATTACAAATATTTATGCAGAGATGAAAAAGATTATGATTGAAATATGCTAAATGCAAATTGATTGCGTGCAGTGTCGTGAGGTACGATGTTAATTACTTCCACTGAAAAATAACCTAATCAGGGACTGAACATCCAGTATTCTAATTACGGAAACAGATCAAATTAAAGGGTCCCTGAGGTTAGTTATATTTCAGTAGCAAAATTTAAGAAATGATTAAAAAAACAAAGAATTATGGAAAATCAACGTACCTAGATCAACACTGTCACGACAATGACCGCTTGAGACTTCCGTTCTGATCTCTACCCCTCTTCGCGATACTCGCGCTATCAAACCTGCGTCAAACTAATTTCAATAATCGATGTTATTGAACGCACAGATGTCTCTGAGATATCATCGGACAAGTTTCCTAACCGAAAAGAAATCTTGAACTGTTCATTACAGTATTCTTTAAATCACGTAACGGCGAACCCGTTACAAATGAGAAGGATGGGAGATGGAAAAGGATATGACCCTATACATGAACATGGATTAAACATGACTCTCCAATTTGTCCTGAATAAAATTATGACGTCATGAACCGAAGACTAAATAAACATCCCAGTTCTCTTGTTATCACTATATCTGTATTTTAGGAGGGAAAGATGAGAAGTCCCTGTAAAATTAGAACAGATGGCGCCACTATCGAAAATTCCTTGTGACATTTGTGATGTACCATCTTTAACTAGAACGCATTAAAATTTTCAGACTGACAAACAACCTTAAGATTTTTGCATGGAACATGGAAAAAAGTGAATTTTCTTGATTAAACATTATTTCTTGCGTGGAAAATACATTAGGTAAACCAAAGCATCGCTTGTTAAACATTATATGGGGACTCCTCACCATCGATTGGAACGATTCACAAGTGGTGTACTGATATTCATCGTAGTAGTATGACCACAAAGGACTCTGAGCATTCTGGTCGTCCAAATGAGGTTACAACGCCAGAAATCATCGATAAAATCCATGGTACGATATTACTCCTCACCACAGATTGGAACGATTTACAAGTGGTTTACTGATTTTCGTTGTGGTAGTAAGACCACAAGGGACGCCAGGCGTTCTGGTTGTCCAATTGAGGTCACAACGCCAGAAATCGTTGATAAAATCCATGGTGTGATATTGGACGATCGGCGAGATTGCTGAGACTATGGGCATCTTAACCGAATGGAAACGGAACATTTTGCAAAAATTTTTGAATATGGGAAAGCTATCTGCCAGATGGATGTCGCCGCATTTGCTCTCTGTTGACTACAAGCGCTACCGTGTGACAACTTCAAAAGTGTTTGGCAATGTTCAAGCGAGATAGAAAGGACTTTGCGCCATTTCGTAACCGTGGACGAAACACGGATCCATCACAACATACCAGAGACCAAAGAACAGTTGAAACAATGAACTTGTACTGGCGAATCGAAGCTGAAAAAGGCCAACAGAGTCATGGCCATAGTTTTTTGCGATGCACACGGTATCGTCCCTATCGATAACGAAAAGGACAAAACGATCACCGGTGTAAATTATGCAGAACTGTTAGATCGATTCGACCGAATAAATAATTTCTTGTTTAATTTTTCAGGGACTTTTACCTTGCTCTCATATGAAGGAAAAAATGTAGAATCTAAATTTAGATATCAGGAGGAATTCACCTAAGCTGAGCGTGTTTTGTGAATATCCACCATTAGTATGTAACGTAAACATAAATAAGGCTGTGTGTTTGGTTTAAAGCAAGAAATACAAGTATTATTTGCAAGCAAGTCGAGAAGTTTGAAGACAAAGAGGGGGCTTGCGGCTTTGCCCTAAATGACGTTAATACTCGTCTACAATGAAAATATCAATTAATTAATTCCAAATGAAACTTGCGCTTTGGGAACAACAGTTGGGAGCAAAAAATTTCGTTCACTTTTCAACACTATCAAAGCACCCATACGTCACACAGGCGCATAAATACACTTCTTTGAATTGAACTTCGAAATTGAAAACCGATTACAAGATTTTAATAAACATCGTGTGCTTCTTTCTGTATTTGAAACGCCATTCTCTGCTAACGTAAATTCTTTAACTGGACCCTTTACAGATGGAAATTTCTGATAGGCGTTGTGACGAACAGTTGAAGGAGAAATTTCTTTAGGTTGATTTTTCTGATAGGCGTTGTAACGTAAAGTTGAAGGAGAAATTTGATCTGGTTGGTTAGGAAGAGTTCTACAAAACAGATTTGGACAAGAAGAAATATCCTGCGTTTTACAAACATACCCTTTTCATGATTTCACTATTTGTGAACAGCATTTTAGTCGGATGAAGCACATTAATCTCAAGCGAGAACACTCGTCAGCCTTGGCCCAGACTACGAGTTCAGCCGACGTAAGTGGATCGGAGTCCTTGTTCTGCCAATCAGTCCTCTGGGTTATGAGAAAGTTCGGGGTTTGGAACCCGACAGTAGGCGCTATCGAGTCATTGTTAGCTCATTGATACTTGTAGCTACACCAGTTTCGATTAATAATTATTCCATAATCAATCACCTGAACAACATATATCTATATATAATTGAACTCCCTCCCCAGCTTGCCTCACTCTCGTTTTTATCAACCTATCGGATCTGGTAAACTTGAGAATCTTGAGTGAATGTGACTATGTTTTGTATTGTATTCTCCAACATGTATATCAACAAGATATTCATTGGTTATGAAAGCTGGTTTCAAACGATCTATTGAGATCTATTTTTCTTTCCCTCGTATGTTTGAAGAGTAAAATTTCGGAAATCGAGCTATGATTCGGAATAGACCATCATGGGGTGGCTGTAAAGAGCTCTTCACATATAGTCTCGTCTAACAAACACAGAACCACATGATTTGAGAGCTTCGAAAATTAAACAGGTCTAACCATAATGTTTACACTGAACAGGAATGAGTTTATTCATAGGTTCACACAAAATTGTATTCCGAGACAACCGAATATCTTTGGCCATATAGAAAATCTCCAGGCAAGCCCATAAGTTAATTCTGCTGTTGAAGAACCCATATCCTCTCGGAAAACCGTTCGAAATCCTAGTAATATTATAGGTAAGCTTTCAGCTCAACTTTTTGATTCATGACAACTAATTGCTGCTTTTGAAGAGCACACACATTAGAAGAATGTGGATGTCGAGCTGAAGTTCGATTTTGTTTTATACCCAATATTTTGCATAGGCCTCCAAATAATGACCCTTCAAACAGTGTTCACTGATCAGTTGTTCAATATTTCCGGAAACCCGAATCTCGAAACCCAGTTATTGAATAACGCCGTTGCAATGGGTTCAGCGCGAATATCTGGCTCCCGGCCACGTAGAGAAACGGTCCACGAAATTTTCACAGTACAAGAAACCTAAGGATGGTTTCAGAATACCGACGATATCAATATTAACTTGACTAAAACGACTATCTGGGATGACAATTTTTCCAAACGGACTTATAACATGTGTGCTGATTTTGTTCCGTTGATAAGCCACACAGTTGCGAGCTCAATTTCGTACCTATTTTGGCATACCTGGCCTAATGAATTTAGCCTTAACATGTTTGACTGTATTTTGTATACTGGGATGATGATTATGATAATTCTCGAAGACTTGTCGTCTGAAATTAAGTGTGACGAAAGGCAAATCGAATTTGTTGAAAAATCACTATATAATTCACTGCCAAATTCCTGTAATTTGATTTTCTTTTTTAGAATTAGTGCGGTTTCTGAGTTGAGTAAAGAAGTTAATTCCGTATCGTCGATTTGAGATTCGGCTAACGCTTCATAATCTTCAGTTCATGGGAAAGATAACGCTTCAATTCTACAAAGAGATTTTGAGACTCCGAAATGTGTTGTATATTCGTCGAAAACTGAGCCACAAAGTCTAAATGTCTAAACTGTCTAGGTGAAGCATTTTCCAGATTCTGATTTAATGCGTAGATGAGTGCTTCATGATCAGTAAAAAGTGTGAACCTCCTCCCCTCGAAAAGAAACCTAAAGTGTCTGCTTGCAGTGTATGCTGCTAGGAGCTCTCCATTGTGGAATACTTCCTCGCCGAATTATTGAACACTCTTGAGAGAATACGATCGATTGCCAGGAACCTTGTCTGCGCTGTTGATCAAAACTGCTCCAACAGCAAAGTCCGAGGCATCCACCATTAAAGCTAACTGAAACTTATCGTTAACAATATTGTGCGAGCTAAGCTCTCTTTGATTTAAACAAGTGCTTCTCTTAACTCATCCATCCAATTTATGAGAGAATTATTACTTCTGTTTCCTCTCAGTGGTTTATAAATAGTTTCTTGCAGATCTGTTGCTTTTGTGATGAATTGTCTATAAAAATTGGTCATGCCTAAACATTTCTGAAACTCATTTAAAGTGGCGGGGCTGTTTCAATTTTAAAACCGCGTGCCCCTTGAAGCCAACTGTATTAAAATCATGACGACAACGTCGATTTAAATCTGCTTGAAACATGTTTTTTTATACAGACTCCAATTTTTCCTGTAGATCTCATGACCAGGATTCACCATGAACCAAGCATCGTATTTCGGATTGATGGCATCGTCACTACTTCTCAGTGGAGTCGAAATTATATTATGTCTCATAAAAAGAAAAGCCCGCGTTAAGCCGGATATATTATGTTGTCATTTTGAGTAGTTTATTTGACTACTTCCCGAGGCGAATTGTGTTTGTACGTGAGATGCGTTTTCTTTGTGTTGCCGTTGTATCCTCCAAATCCCGTTTCAATAAAAGGAAATCTTATTTCAGCTGTCTCTAATACGACATTTCTTATCTAAAAGTGAAATCTGGTTATTTTCCCGTGACATCAGTGTTTTCAAATTGAGGCTTATTACATTAAGTAAAAGAGATATTTCAGGGCACTCGTTATCTAATCTTAACGCTGCTCGATTCCCATTTGGGTGTAAAATACCGTTGCTGAGCGATAATTTGATTCTCTCGAATCTCACTTCAATATATAAATACGTTATTAAATATCTTCCGAAGGAGTTCGGAGTCAAATATAATAGGTATCTCTTCCTTTCGAGGTATAAATCCGAAGTTGCGAAGACATAATAGATATGAATACATTTCGTTTTTTTTTTGATAACTCGTTCTATTTAACTTGTTCAATAAACCCGAGATCTTGTTTCCGTTTATATCGTAAATGCAATGAAACTTTAAACGTTTGGGAGCGATAGTATAAAATATTTCATTGTGCCTTCATTGTGTTTAGCAAAAACATAATTGGTTTCCTTCAACAATGATGGACAATTTGTATTTTATGCCTCCAAGAATGCTGTTATATTATGCAATTTGTTACTATTGCAACTTTTTATAAATTCACGATAAACTTTTTCACTCCGACACACTACTATATTTGTACGAACATTGATATACAGATTGCATCTGGAAACCAGTATATAGATTGAGTTTAAATCCTAATTTAGTAAATAACTGTAACTATAATTTCACTAACACTGTAGCTTCCTCAAACAAATATTACAAAGTATTTTGAAATATTTAAATTGTTTGTACTTATTGCTGTTTTACTGTCATTTACTGTAAGAGAAATTTCACGACCAAATAAAAATATTTCTACTAGCAAATACGAATGTAAATCCTAATGAATAATAATAATAATAATTATTATTATTATTATTATGGCACTCTGAAATTGGATTAGTTGGGTTAAGCAAGTTTGTGGGCCCCATCTTCCTAAATGTTATTTTTTAATTTACCAAGAATATAATCGAATCAATTGTTTGTTCCAGGTTTGGCGGCATCCCTGGAGACGTTCCTACCACAAACGTAGAAAAGCCCAGTGGGAAACGGAGGGAAATTATTGTTCCCTCGTTAAGGAAATTCCTCCATATGATCATGGTAGGCGCCTTTACGACCTCATGGATATGTCAGTCTTAGATTTTCTTATTGGAAATATGGATAGGCATCATTACGAAACATTTAGGTGAGATAGTAGCATATTCATATGAATGGCTTCGGTTTAAATATAAACACAAAGTCAATGATCCTTTTTATCGGGTATAGATTGAATTTTAAGTATCAACACGGCCATGTAAGGTGAACGACTACTCCCTTGGTCAATACCCCGAGGGATATTGAATTACAGAGGAGATATTCATGAACTGAGCAATATGTCCTAATTATGAAAAAAAAATCCAATTATAAAAGTGGTCTCACCAAATATTATATTCTTTGACTGTCGTTGGTTGCTGGTGGCTCCCGTGGGTTCCAACCTGAACAAGAGGTCGGGGCGCCTACTATTCCTCCAGTGCACAACAGACACTCCATACGCACATATTCACTCTAAATACCGACGAAGTAAAACATTAGTTAATAAAGCCTTCTACATTGTTTTCACAAACATCACTTCAGTTCACATTAGGACCATGCTGCGACAGCTTGCACGTGGGCTTCTAGTAATGCTGGGTCTCATCAGAATCTTCAGGCAACATAACCTATTCGTTTTTGTGTAAGTAAGAACCCGAATCCCGTGTGAACTCGTTTCAACTAGTTACAACTAAAAACGCCAAGAAGTCTTTGTGGAAACTAGCTTTAACTAGTCTAAATGAACAAAAATAAAAATGAACAATTTTTAATGAGCTTGGGATTTTAACTGTGATTTGCAGTTGAAACTAGTTTCATCAAATTGTTCATTTGAGAGATCCAACATTAACTCATAGAATCGGTAAAAACCCGAGATACTAGAGGGGCTTTAATTATTCTTGTTACTGATGTCAATAGGAATTACCTTTACAAGTTACTACGGTAGGTGGAAGAGAATGAACCCTGACTAACTTGTACAGTCGCGGTGAATTCGATTTATGTTACCAGCATAATAGAGACGGCGTCTCTAGTAAAAAGTGCTGCTTCTTCAGTTAAACGCTTTTCACGAAAAGAATGAAATGGATTCGTCAATTTAGTTCAACCAATCCATTTTAACAATTTCATTTTAGCAGTTGGAAACACTTTCCACTGTTGACAAATGAATCAAGTGGGTTTTATTGAAGTGACATTTTTTATATTCGTTTTGAATCTTAATTATGATAGTATTAAAACTTCACAAGTACAGAAACAGTTCTTCGCAGGACTGTAATCCTACCTACATTTAAGCCGTGCGCTCTGTAAATTTCGAAAATGTCGAAGCCACTATCATCTACAGCTCAACAAAATAGAGGGCCATATTTTTCTATTACTGCTGTTGAGGACAGCAACTGAGTATCTCAATATTCAATGAAATCGCAGACGAAGCAGAGGTACATGCTATACCAAGAAGAAAACGACAACGGGCTAAAGTGGTTGTAAATGTTGATGATTTTGAACACAGTGCAATTCGAAATATAATTTTTGATATGTTAGAAACAAGGAACATATATGATAAATATTGCTCAGTCTTTGAATGTTACTTCGGTTGTTGATCGCATTAATATATAATTTGTTATGTTCAAGTAACCGCTTTGATTTGAAAGAATTAATTAATTGATTCGGAATTTTTTTTTATCCTTCCATCCATATTGTAAAATTAAAACACTGCTTTGTTGATATTACTTTTATTTGTAAGTTCCGTTCGAGTTCGAACCATCTTCAGACGGTGTTCATATGTAATTAAGACTTGACTATAAATATACTCATCGGTAGGAGCATAGAATTACAATGTCGGCCTTTTATAAACGTAGAGGATTATTACTATAGGATTACATTGTGGATTTTTACAAGCTAAAAATGAAGAATTGCTATTAACAGTAGGGTATAGAAGCTAATCAGGACAACAATTCATAGAATAAATACATTACACAGCTTTAAATAATGGTTGAACAAATTTGGCCAGTTTGATCTTCGAATTAGGGTATTAATTTTTGTGTTTGTAAATTCCCAAAGGTTCCAGCAAGTTTAGTTTCGAGCCTTTATCAGCTATATGTAAAATATGTAAGCTGTCTATTTCAGGGAAAGAATGATTATTATCAACAAAAAAAAGATCTGCAAATGTGAAACCTGTATTTGAAGAAGCATTTTTTTAGTTTATTAAACCTAATAGAAAATGAGCGTCCTGAATAAATCCAAAACAGTTTGAAACATCATGAGTTGAATATTGCATTTAAACTCAATTCCACATTAGGACATATCTTATTCAATAATAAAGACAAAACAATGGCAATTGATAAATCTGAAGCTTAAAAGATATCTTGTCAGGAATGCGATTCCTTCTATATAGGCTAAACAGAACGATCATTTTCTATTATAGTCCAGTCGATGAATTGTGAATTTTGGGACTTTCTAAAAAAAAAAATGTCGTATCAAAAAAATTCTTTTTGCATAATGTGGCCGATTGAATCATTTAGAAAGTTCCCCAGCTTATCGACTGGACTATTAGGTTTAATGAACATAAAAGATGCTTTAAATTCTCAAGAACAGGTTCTACATTCGCAAATCATTTTTCCGATAATAATCATTATTCCCCTGAAATAGACAGTACATATTTAACATATAGCTGATAGAGGCTCGAAACGAAACTTTCTGGAATCTTTGGAAATTTAGAAATTTATTTACCATTGTTTAAAGCTATGTAATGTATTTATTCCACGAATTATAGTCCTGATTAGCTTCTATACACTGATATTAATAGCAATTCGTCATTAATAGAATGTAAAAACACACAATGTAATCCTATAGTAATAATCCTCTGGGTTCATGAATGACCAACCACAGTGATCCTTTGCTACCTACTGATAAGTATATTTATAATTCATGTTTTGTATTTTAATTGTACTTGTTTTTTGGTAGATTACAGTTTTTAATCACAGAGAATTTTACATATTTTATTGCGTACTGAATTTGTTTTTAAATTTGCACGTATATTTTATGCTAAGAATGTAATTTTCCTCCGGTTGAAATGTAATATTATTCGTTGAAGTTCTCATCCATAGCATTATATACTTTGTCTACGATTTCATTAATAAAAATTGGGTTTATAATAAGGCATACTGGATTTTCAGATTATTTGGCAACGATACTTTTCCTATTCATCTTGACCATGGGCGGGGATTCGGCAAGCCGTTCCATGATGAACTATCGATATTGGCCCCGATTCTACAATGCTGTATGATGAGGCAGTCCACGCTTCAAACTTTGCTTAAGTAAGTACCGAATCGTTTGAAGCTTTTATCCTTAGTATAAGTAAACATTTTAATTATCTGACAATAGCATTACTAATATTGAACATCTAATATTAATTAGCTTTTCAATGAGAAATCGAAAGATCAAAAGAGTACATTTCAGAAACTGTTAATGCTTTGATATCCGTAAATCGAACAATCTGTTCGAACTTTGTTCAAAATAAAGGCAATTATACATCTCTCAAAAACATTTAGGTATATGTTGTTAACTTGTAATTTAGTTACGAACAATACATGACATAGGTTATTGCTAGCAATTCTGATGGTGGAAGTTTTGATTTAATTTTGATATTTACAGCCGTTACTTTATGATTTATCATATCGATAAAATAAAACTTTTTACTCTGTTCTTTATAGTCGAGTCATATTAGCTGGAAAAATTTGCGGGCAACTCCGATCGGCTCAGAGTTTTTTGGAAAATTTCCCTGAAAAGATTTACAACATTCCCGAAAAAAAACTAATATGTGCTTTTCCATTTTTCAATTGTTATAGAGGAATATAGAGGAAAATGACCAATTTTCATGGCCAAAAATGAGGAAATTTCTAAAATATCGAAATCATGCCAACAATGACTGGAAATGCCCACTCGTAATATTGTCCAAACGCAAATTGAAACTATGAAAAAAAAATTAAGAAAACAAATTTTTTTCAAAATATCTGTGTTGATATGGAACAATAGAAAAGAATATAAATACTTGCAATTAGTAATTATTGGATGTAAAAAAAAATTATTTGTTAATGAATAATTAATTATTAATTAATTATTCCAAAAAATAATAAGTTTAAAATTCAACAGCCACTTGCTCAATCAACGATTTTGAAAGTATGCGTCTCCCCCATCGACATAATACATATGGACTGCGCGTGGCAATGATAAGCGCGGGTAGTGCCGGCGTAAGAGAGGGCAAAACGAAGAGGATTAATACTGTCTTTATCTACTTTATCTATCGCGTTTCTATTGGCCGCTGCGTTGCCATGGAAATGCAACATGACTGTAGTTAGTATGAAGCAATACACACGACTCATTGTCTGACAGTTACTTAGTGACCATAACATTGCATCTATTAGTTGAACTAGAACGATATCTATGGCCGTCCACCATCAGTGCATAGAAGACATAATAAACACTGAAGCACACATTCAAAGTGTTCAGTGCCACCATCTATTATGATACACTTGAAACATTATTAATAATCTTATTGTGAGGCATATTATGTTTATTTCAACAGTAAGTCTATTGTTAAAGTATCAAATTTGGTTAATTAAGGTACAGAAGTCGATGAAAATGTCCAATGATAATTTAATACATTGTTTCACAAGTATTATGCTGAAATAATTTGCTAATGTACAAGTAATCTGCTGAATTTACTTTTGAGGTTAGTTAAGTTACATTCTGGTCAAAATATCACAATTCATTCTTTGTCTTCTTGATTAATTAATTAATTGTATTGATGATGTCTCGTTTTTTATTAACCATAACTTGTGTTAAT
This sequence comes from Endomychus coccineus, assembly GCA_958510875.1. Lineage (NCBI taxonomy): Eukaryota > Metazoa > Arthropoda > Insecta > Coleoptera > Endomychidae > Endomychus > Endomychus coccineus. Next base: position 110,912,778 of record OY294070.1, on the reverse strand, counting down.
AACGAAAAACCGGTTAATTGTACTCGCAAGAATCGCATGTGTCGGCTCGGGACGTAAACGTACTAGCTACAGTCATGTTGCATTTCCATGGCAACGCAGCGGCCAATAGAAACGCAATAGATAAAGTAGATAAAGACAGTATTAATCCTCTTCGTTTTGCCCTTCTTACGCCGGCACTACCCGCGCTTATCCTTGCCACGCGCAGTCCATATGTATTATGTCGATGGTCTCCCCGAGATGATCTTGATATGATTCCAACATAGAAAGTGATCCCTCCTTACTCTTCTACATTACCATGCGTCTTTCTTTCACATTTCCTCTTCATCTTTTTTGAACAGCTATCATATAGACGGTCACGCCACCATATTATCTTGACGCATACAGACTCCATTAATAATAATCTCTTGACCAACCCCTTTTCCGGGAAAGTTGTAAATCCGTTCAGGAAAATTTTGCAAAAAACCGGAAGTCGCTCGGAGTTGCCCGCAAATATTCCCAGCTTTTACACTTTTTTCGTCTAATTTGACCCGACTATTATCACTTATATTGAACAAACACTAACTTGACTAACTGGCGTTTCATCTGCACAACTATACAAATATCTAACTGAGAGGGCAAAGTGAAAAGTCCCTAAAAAATTAAACAAGAAATGATTTATTTTGTCACAACTTTCTTTATTTCTCGACATAATCTCCTTGTAGCTCGATACACTTCGTCCAACGTTTTTCTAATTATTCGATCCCTCCCAAATAATACGATTTCAGCAATCGTTCAAGATGGGCGTGTGTTTCAGCGATGAACTCATCGCTGGAGCCAAATCTCTTTCCGCCGAGCCATTTCTTCTAGTTTGGAAATAGATAAAAATCGCAGGGGGGCTAATCTGGAGAATATGGTGGATGACGAATCAATTCGTAGCTCGATTTTCCCTTTGCGACTGCGGACCTATGCGCCGGTGCGTTGTCCTTGATGGAGAGCACTTTTTCTTTGACAAATGCGGCCGCTTAGCTTTAAATCGGCGTCGAATCGATCCAACAGCTCTGCATAATGTACGCCGGTGATCGTTTTGCCCTTTTCCAGGTAATCGATATGGACGATGCATCCCAAAAAACTGTCGCCATGACTTTGTTGGCCGATAAACCCACTTTGGCCTTTTTCGGGGCTTCGATTCGCTAAGACAAATCGACTGTTTCGACTATTCTTTGGTCTCTGGTGTGTTGCGATGGATCCATGTTTGTACACGGTTACGAAACGGCGCAAAAAGTCCTTCTTATCGCGCTTGAACATCGCCAAATACACCTTTGGAGTTGTCACATGGTCACGAGAGCAAATGCGGCACCCATCTGACAAATAGCTTCTTCATATTCAAAAATTTATGCAAAATGTTCCCATTCCCATTCGGTTGAGATGCCCATAGCCTCAACAAATTTTAATAATCTGATTATATTTGGATATTTCAACTATCCAGATATCCAGCAGTTGACAACAAATCCATTAATTTTGTAAATTTACAAAACTTACACAACTTACAGGGATCCAACAAGATTTAGACAAAATCAGACACCACCTACATTATATCTACTGTTACCTAATGATCCAGATATCTTTACTTCACCTAAAGTTCTCTCACCCATCGGAGTTATATCTGTTAGTCTTCAATGTTTACACGAGCCTAAACCAACTCAGCACAATCTGATAAACAGTGAACAGTGACATACAGGTACTTGATTGGTATTTAGCACTTGATGGTTTAAATGTAAACGAACAATGGACTTATTCCATGGATATTATTAACAACTCCGTGAAAAATAATTCTTCATACAGATTATCTTCTTTCAATACGTTAAAACCCTGGATTACGAGAAACATATAGGAACCTCCATATATTTCGTTGGATAGTTTCTAACCTCCAAGGAAATGAAAAAATCTTGATTGCAGTTCGGTTTCATTTTATCTGTCTATTGCGTCATGCTAAGTGAAACAAGCAGTTCTACAACATCTAGGGCATCATGCCATGTTTGTATTCATTATTTAGTGATGCCCTCTGTTTGGACCCCATCTAAAACTCAATGTTTGCACAACGAGGCTCGAAGGTACCCTTGCAATTCTTTTATCTGGCACGTTTCATTGTACATACAACTGTTTCACACTTTGCGTTTCGTGTGTTAGTTTGCTATTCTTGATGCAAATTCGTAGCACAATGTCAGCTTGTGTAGAGTTGCAGGAGATGTAATGTTCTCACTCTTGAAAATTGAAATGGTTGTCAGTGAGATAAATAAAACTCCTCCCAAGCCCATCAAATTTATGATAAGCGAAAGCATATGTTTTTATCAAGATAGACAAATACAATCAATAAGTAGCAAAATTCCCTATCAAATTCAATAAATCACCATAGTAGGTATTGATGAATTGATCCAGTGGAAAAACGAAAATGTTGGTACGAATTGATGGAATCGTTCCGGAAAAATATTGTTTTTACCATTCAATAAATCTAACCGATTAAAATCATTCAAAATATCATGTCAACCGGGTAGTTTTTACAAGTACGAGGCGATTGAAACTTAGACCCAAACAGAACTGGACAGCTGTAAAATATTTGAAGATTAGATTATTATACTTACTCTAACCCACGGTCGTATATACAGGCCTGGGAACTCGAGGCTGTTTCCTATGTGAGAAGTGAGTCCGCTAAGCGTCATCTGTTGCATAAGTCGCGCGTCATTCGAAGAATACGTATACGATCGTGTTCTCACTTAATAATGTGATTGTTGCCATACTTCGATCCAAGTGCTAGCTGGCGGCTGAGCGAGGGACTACGAGTTTTGCGATATGTAAGCATAGAGATAAAGAATAGAGTACCTGTTTAAAGAATTGAAGGACTCCCTGTAAAAAAAACGTAGGGAAATTTAGCTCCGCCTACTTGTGACTTATAATGCGCGGTGGCGACATACACAACGACGCTAAGTGCTTATTTATTTCACTTGAACATGATACAATATAGTGTATCATGCACTTGAATACCGCGCGCTTTAAAATGGGCGGGGCTTATCCCTACGTTGTCTTCTTACAGGGCGACGTACAAAAATACATAGGGCTTACGTATAACAGGTACTCTATTCTTGATCTCTATGCATGTAAGAGACTCATGTCAAACATACGAGTTCCCAGACCTGTATGGCACGACCGTGCTCTAACCTAACCGTTTGTTCGAGTGGATATACAGGATGATTCATAAGTAATAGCCCAAATTGTAACTGTACGCTCAGAAGGCTAAAATAATGATATTTCACTTAACAACAATGGGTCTAAGTCTGCTCCTTACTGATATTGATATATTGATTTTAACATGAACTCTTTTCTTTTTGGAATTGCATTATATCACAAATGAACACCACACTGAATAATACAATGTTATGTTTTCTTTCATTTTTATAATTAAAGTTAATTTTCATTCATTTGTAATATATTAAAGTTGAAAAAAATATCATAAATTTTTGTTAATAAATAAGTAATTTTTTATTATATATAAATTCCCGGGAAATAGGTCACACTAACACATATGCTTATTATTTTCATCTTCACGTACGTTTCGGTCTCAAGACCATCATCAGAAGACGCATCAATGTCTAAAACTGGATTTCTTAAAAACTCATTGTATCGAGCGCAAAGCGTCCTTATCGCACTAATTTCAATTAATATGCTCACGTCGCCGAAACGAACAGAAACACGAGTAATCGAAATTGTAACACTTTAATGTTTTAAGTATATGAATCAAGAATCCACTGCTTAGCAATTTTCTTATAATATTCGAAGTAATTTCAAAGCACCGTTTGAAATACGACTGAAAGAATAAAATATAAAGTTCAAGTATCCACTTTCGAACCAGATGTTGAAATGTATGAGGTAATAGAACAAGGTTGTCCTTGTCCTCATTAGAAATATTGCTATTTGAGCATTCTACCTGAAATATACTTTTAACATTATAAGGATGCATGTAGGAATTTGCAAGGGTTTTAATGAATTAATTTAGTTTAAATGTGACTTAATGATTGAACGTCAGATCTATGATTTAGAGACTTGGGGTCACGTTTTATGTGAATCATCTCCAGAATAGATCTTTTATAATAATTGGTTTCTTCAGTTAAAATATTACAATTTTTGTAATCAAATTGGAGGTTATAATCAAAACAATGTTTGGCAAGGGTGGTTTTTGTTTCTGGTACTATACTTTGAGTCATACATTCTTTTTTGTAAATATTGTTTAGAGATTCCTGTATAAGTCCCATCGCAATCTAAACAATTTAATTTGTTTACTGTGTGGGTTTGTTTATCTTTAGGTATTAAAGGTTTTAGATTTGAGAATATTTCCCAGCACAGTAGGTTTACGCGCAACATTTATATCATGCATTTTCTAATGATAATTTTAAACATAAAATTACATGCATTGAATATAACAAATAACCTCCAATCGAAAACCAGCGAAAGAATGAGATCGTCCTGTATAGCACTTACAATATGTTGGGTTAACAATGTAATTTGAAACAATTGATGCCATTATTCCCGAAAAAGGTTGCGTTCTTTTGTAATGAATTTAAGTATGCAAATTATTTTGTGGGTTAATTAATTTCCGCACTGTGTTGAAACACCTGTTGCGGCCAGAGTCGCATTAAGGGATTTTCCGATGTAATTTGATCCGTCGTGATGAACATACCCCTACTTTGAATATATCCTGTGATTACGCAATTAATTTAGTTCTTGACAAGATTCGAACAAATACATACCAAGCTAAACCATGGATCTACGTAAGGTATCCATTAACAATCGTTGTAGAGAACGCCAGGTATATCAGGGGTAACTTGTTGATTGGAACCAGTATATATAGGATGTACGGGAACGTTTTCGAGAACGACTAGTAGAAGAATATTTTCAACTTGATTCAATGGTATCTTCTTCTTCTCATATGTTATTACGTAACCCAAGATTTTGCATTTCAAGTTTCATTCTCATTTTAATTGCTTTCCGATATCCTGAACTATTTTTCCGTTCATCTTGCGAGAGTATACTCGAGGATACAAAATTTGGCCTAAAAGGTCATGCTCGAAACTTCAGGGGTAGTGATTACAATTATTCAGAGAAGGTTGAAACCAATAAGTGCTGCAAAACTCGTGAACCGTAGAAGCAACGAAGAAGATTGAGTTGAGGCGAAGATGAAAATAATATAACAATGTGATTTTCAGTTTGTTTCTAGAAATTTCGAAGAAATCAAATGCATATCTACATTTTCTTCTTTCTGAATACAGAAGGGCAATGTGAAAAGTCCCTGAAAAATAGAACAGATGGCGCCAGAATCGAAAATCCCATGTGACATTTGTGAATTACCATCTTTAACTAGAACGCATTAAAATTTTCAGACTCATATGTCATTCAGTTCTGTTTTGAAACCCATCGAAAGCAAGCAGCCATGAAGATTTTTGTAAACATGGAAAAAGGTGAATTTCGCATCTCAATCATTGATTAGCCAGAACAAACGTGAAAAATATCATTGGCACTTACCCTTTTCTTCCACAAGACACTCAAGATTTTAACACACTGGAAGGTAAGTGGAAGGGGTAAAAGCTTATATTAATCAGATAAACTCCTACTCAACAACAACAATAAAATATAATAATAAAAATAACAATCAAATGATAATGATAGTAATAAAAGGATAAAAAATGAATATTATAATTAACTTTATTACTAATAAGAATAAAAAACTAAGATCTATACTCAAATAAAATACCTAGATAATCTTAATTCACTGAAAGAGAAATAAAATTAAGATTATTAAATTGATACTCAACCAGGATGAACCTAGGGGATCGAAACTGAATGAAATGATTCGAAAGTATTATTGAACCTAACTTGAATAAAATCTGAGAACAACAACTTTGATCAAACATCTAAAACAACTCTGATTTACCGAAATCCACCCTTCTTACCAAAAACACTCTGAAGAAACTATCAAGTTGAATTAATTGAGATTAAGTGTCACGTGGTTCCTCAAAAGACTAATTCAAGCTAGAAAATATAACTGAAAGCTTTAGGCATTATCCCTAGTATTTGTAATGCGTCCTTTTTCCCCAAGAACCAATCTACAATTCGGAAAAGGATCCCTGAATTTTTTGACCAATAAGCAATAAGATTCCTCTCTAGAGGTCTTCAGTTCAGAATGTTTTCGGTGGGGATTTCTAATTATATTTGCCCTTTACTAAATACCACTAAATGATTTGAATGTGCATAAAACATCTCCAGATGGTTAACATCAAGATTTTACATGTAGCTACCCATTAGTTTCTCGTCCCATATTGGTTATTCATCTTGACAGGTTTATGATTTCCTTTACTATCAAACTTTTGTGAACTTATTGCAACGTTCTTGATCCTATCAGTTATGGAATCATATCACCCTGCTTGAAGCGAGTGTGAATTGTCTTATATTTATTTTAGAAACTCCTTTACTTTCCTCAAGCTACATTTGTTATTGAAAACATCTGGCAATCCAGTTCTTTACTCTCAGATATTTTAATTTTACATGAAATTTTAATTTTCTAAGAATGATTTGTTTTTAAATATTGGGAATAACCTGTACTATACCCTTATTACAAACATTATGGGGACTTTCACCATCAATTGGAACGATTCGCAAGTGGTTTACTGATTTTCGTAGTGATAGTAAGACCACAAAGGAGGCCGAGCGTTTTGGTCGTCCAATTGGAGTAACAACGCCAGAAATGGTCGATAAAATCCATGGTATGATACTGGACAGTCGGCGAGTTAAAGTGCACGAGATTGCTGAGACTATGGGCTTCTCAACCGAACGGGTACGGAACATTTTGCATAAATTTTGGAATATGAGAAAGCTATCTGCCTGGTGGGTCCCGCATTTGCTCACTGTTGACAACAAGCGTGACCGTGTAACAACTTCAAAAGAGTGTTTGGCGGTGTTCAAGCGCGATAAGAAGGAGTTTTTGCGCCGTTCTGTTACCGTGGACGAAACATGGATCCATCAAAACACACCAGAGACCAAAGAACAATCAGAACAGTGGACTTGTCCTGGCGAATCGCAGCCGAAAAAGGCCAAAGTGGGTTTAACGGCCAACAAAGTCATGGCGACGGTTTATTGGGATGCACACGATATCGTCCATATCGATTACCTTGGAAAGGGCAAAACGATCACCGGCGTATATTATGCAGATCTGTTGGATCGATTCTACGCCGATTTGAAGCGAAAGCAGCCTCATTTGGCAAAGAAAAATTTTTTCTTCTACCAGGACAATGCACCGGCGCGCAGGTCTGCAGTCGCAATGGCAAAATTGCATGACTTGCGCTACGAATTGGTTCGTCATTCACCATATTTCCCAGATTTGGCCTCCTGCGATTTTTATCTATTTCCAAACTTGAATAGATGGCTCGGCGAAGTTGGTTCCAACGATGAGGTCATCGCTTAAACAAAACGTCTGACAAAGTGTATCGGGCTACAAGGAGATTATGTTGATAAAATAAGTTTTGTTCAAATAAATCATTTCTTGTTCCATTTTTCAGGTACTTTTCACCTTGCCCTCGAATTCCGTGTCTGGATATGGTTTAAAATGAAAACTCAAGAATTAATTTTCATGATAAATTGAAAAATGTATGAGAAAAACCAACTACAATCAACAATAATAAACAAATAATTCACAGCAAATGATCAGAAATGTCCCATCTAATGCACACGTAAATACTGTGCGGTTCATGAAAGAAGACCGGGTGGGTTAGGATAGGAACTGTTGAAATAAGAACGGAACTATACGAAGTCATAGGCGTCGAGCATAAGCATATAATTAATATTATAATACTTATGTAAAATATCATAAATCCCAGATGAAGTAGTTTGCAATATCTGAAATAAAATATCTTGGTAGAAGCTGTTATTATATGGCAATTTATCATTATAATTAATGATGGAAGAACACTTTGTTTTTATACCACTTTTAATAATAACTTGAAACTTATATACTAAGTTTCAAAACACTGATAATAGCCCTTCGGAAATGACCATTTTGTTTAATTGCATTCAATATGTTGATTAAAATTATATCTTTAATGTAGGATAAATATCTGATCTTAATGTGGTTTCGATAATCGATAATGATAATTGATTTGAATTAAAGGTATCTAATTTTTTTTTCATTTATTTGATACAACTGATACAACGCAGAATAACAATAATGTCTAACTGAAAACATAAATTACTCGGTCACAAAATACAAACAAGTTCACAATTATTTGATAAGATGGTGCGGCAACTACAAATAACTTGATATCAAATCAAATTATACATCTGATCTGGTTTACTTTTGTGTCTGGACCTCATCTGCTACCTGATTTGCCTGTCCTTCTCTTTGATAAATTCCTTGATCTCTTCGTACTGTGGTTTAATCAGTGAATTTTCTCCTAATAACTTTGAAACTTCATCTAAAACAGAGTTCACTTCTCATACATTCTTGCACAAGGTATTCTTCACTGCATATTCAGGACCCTCGGACTGGTAGCGATGAATACAAAATTTTTATACTCTGCAGTATAGTGTCTTAGATTCGTTCTCACATACTTTTGAATTTACAGTATGTCTCCTGTTAGGATCTCTTAACGACTTTACTTTGAATTGTCAATATATCTGCGAGTCCACTTTTACCTTACATCGTTCTTAAATACTTCTGCCTTCTTGTGAACTTTTCATATAATTCGGTTATCGTAGCTGTTCGCATTTGGCCGTTCAATATCCTGAAACCGCTTCCACATTTTTCTGCTTACTAGATCGTCGATTGTATTCAGTTAACCTCGCATCTCTTTTCAGTTAGTAAGTTTACATTAGGTTGTTTGATGGTTCTATTGTCATTATATGAATTATATTGCCACGCGCCAGTTTTTTGGTAGAGCTGAATGTTTTAAATGAATATTGGTTTGGGGGCGAGAGGCATGGCGTATCCCTGAGGATTCTTGTTTGAGATATATTAAATGTGATTTGAAATAAACAACATTGGTAAAACTAACTCAATAGAATTTATTAAAACAAATTTGCAAATAAAAATACGATACGACGCTATTTAAAATGAGTACGTTAAATAAATCGATTAATGAAATACAATAATAAATAATTTCAAAATTAGTTTAGTGAATTTGGAAAACATGATAATGAATAGTTTCGAAAACAGTTTAATTAAATCATTAATTCTCCATTTAATGTGAATGAAAAAACATTACTACATTATTAACATCGATGCGTACACACGCGAGAAGAAAGTTCGAATATCCCACTTTTCCTATGTTGGTGACTTATATAAACTTTATTGATGAAATTCAGCAATTCAGGATTCGCACGGTAAATGAACTTGTCCGGCAGAATAATAAACCCTAATGCTGACATTACAGTTTTACTTATTATTTGCAATATAAAAGTATCTGAGAATGAAATTAACACCGACTGACAGGAAATGGTTTTGAAGTAAGTTTTGTAATAAGATTAATTGAAATAAAATATCTGAAAGATTATAATACGAATAAAAATGATTTACAATATTGAAGAAAAATAAAGATTGGTAATAATTGAATTTGGTAAAATAGGAAACGTGACAATATACATATATAGAATTAAACCAATCCTGGCGCATCCGCCAATCTTGAACGATCTAAAATCGTACTACTTACATTCATCACCTGAGAGGATTGCTGAAAATAAAAGATTCCATTATTTAATACATGTTTGTCTGACTGAATATTCGAAAGACTTTGTGCGACTCATTATAGATTATAGAAAAAATTATTCCAAATGATCATATATGAATAATAAACATATACACAATTCAGGCGCACCCGTCTATTGTTCCAGGCGCATCCGCCAATCTTGAAGTATCTGAAATCGTACTAGTTACATTCACAACTTGAGAGGATTGCTGAAAATAAAAGGGTCCATTATTTACTACATGTTTGTCAGACTGAATATTTAAACATATACACAATTCAGGCGCATCCGACAATTGTTCCAGGCGCATTCGACAATTGTTCCAGGCGCATCCGCCAATCTTAATGTATCTGAAATCACACTAGTCACTAGGCTAGTCACATTCACAACCTGAGAGGATTGCTGGAAATAAAAGGGTCCATTATTTAATACATGTTTGTCTGACTGAATATTCAAACATATACACAATTCAGGCGCATCCGACAATTGTTCCAGGCGCATTCGACAATTGTTCCAGGCGCATCCGCCAATCTTAATGTATCTGAAATCACACTAGTCACTAGGCTAGTCACATTCACAACCTGAGAGGATTGCTGGAAATAAAAGGAGCAATTATTTAATACATGTTTGTCTGACTGGATATTCAAACATATACAAAATTCAGGCGCATCCGGCAATTGTTCCAGGCGCATCCGCCAATCTTGAAGTATCTGAAATCGTACTAGTTACATTCACAACTTGAGAGGATTGCTGAAAATAAAAGGGTCCATTATTTAAAACATGTTTGTCAGACTGAATATACACAATTCAGCCGTAACAGCCAATTGTTCCAGGCGCATCCGCCAATTTCAAAGTATCTGAAATCGCGCTAGTTACATTCACAACCTAAGAGGATTGCTGGAAATAAAAGGATCCTCTATTTAGGACATGTTTGTCCGACTGAATATTTAAACATATACACAATTCAGGCGCATCCATCAACGGTTGCAGGCGCATCCACCAATCATAAACTATCTGAAATCGCACTACTTATATTCACAACCTGAGAGAATTGCTGGAAATAAAAGGGTCCATTATTTAATACATGTTTATCTGATTATTTAAACATATACACAATTCAGGCGCATCCGCCAATCTTAAAGTATCTGAAATCGTACTAGTTACATTCACAACCTGAGAGGATTGCTGGATACAAAAGGGTCCATTATTTAATACATGATTATCTCTAGTTACATTCACAACCTGAGAGAATTGCTGGAAATAAAAGGGGCAATTATTTAATACATGTTTGTCTGACTGGATATTCAAACATATACACAATTCAGGCGCATCCGACAATTGTTCCAGGCGCATTCGACAATTGTTCCAGGAGCATCCGCCAATCTTAATGTATCTGAAATCGCACTAGTCATATTCACAACCTGAGAGGATTGCTGGAAATAAAAGGGTCCATTATTTAATACATGTTTATTTGACTGATTATTCAAACATATACACAATTCAGGCGCATCCGCCGATCTTAAAGTATCTGAAATCGGACTAGTTACATTCACAACCTGAGAGGATTTTTGGAAATTAAAGGGTACTCTATTTAAGACATGTTTGTCTGACTGAATATTTAAACATATACACAATTCAGGCGCATCCGCCAATCTTAAAGTATCTGAAATCGTACTAGTTACATTCACAACCTGAGAGGATTGCTGGATACAAAAGGGTCCATTATTTAATACATGATTATCTCTAGTTACATTCACAACCTGAGAGAATTGCTGGAAATAAAAGGGGCAATTATTTAATACATGTTTGTCTGACTGGATATTCAAACATATACACAATTCAGGCGCATCCGACAATTGTTCCAGGCGCATTCGACAATTGTTCCAGGAGCATCCGCCAATCTTAATGTATCTGAAATCGCACTAGTCATATTCACAACCTGAGAGGATTGCTGGAAATAAAAGGGTCCATTATTTAATACATGTTTATTTGACTGATTATTCAAACATATACACAATTCAGGCGCATCCGCCAATCTTAAAGTATCTGAAATCAAACTAGTTACATTCACAACCTGAGAGGATTTTTGGAAATTAAAGGGTACTCTATTTAAGACATGTTTGTCTGACTGAATATTTAAACATATACACAATTCAGGCGCATCCGCCAATCTTAAAGTATCTGAAATCGTACTAGTTACATTCACAACCTGAGAGGATTGCTGGATACAAAAGGGTCCATTATTTAATACATGATTATCTCTAGTTACATTCACAACCTGAGAGAATTGCTGGAAATAAAAGGGGCAATTATGTAATACATGTTTGTCAGATTGAATATTTAAACATATACACAATTCAGCCGTAACAGCCAATTGTTCCAGGCGCATCCGCCAATTTCAAAGTATCTGAAATCGCGCTAGTTACATTCACAACCTAAGAGGATTGCTGGAAATAAAAGGATCCTCTATTTAGGACATGTTTGTCCGACTGAATATTTAAACATATACACAATTCAGGCGCATCCACCAACGGTTGCAGGCGCATCCACCAATCATAAACTATCTGAAATCGCACTACTTATATTCACAACCTGAGAGGATTGCTGGAAATAAAAGGGTCCATTATTTAATACATGTTTATTTGACTGATTATTCAAACATATACACAATTCAGGCGCATCCGCCAATCTTAAAGTATCTGAAATCGGACTAGTTACATTCACAACCTGAGAGGATTTTTGGAAATTAAAGGGTACTCTATTTAAGACATGTTTGTCTAACTGAATATTTAAACATATACACAATTCAGGTGCATCCGCCAATCTTAAAGTATCTGAAATCGGACTAGTTACATTCACAACCTGATAGGATTTTTGGAAATTAAAGGGTACTCTATTTAAGACATGTTTGTCTGACTGAATATTTAAACATATACACAATTCAGGTGCATCCGCCAATCTTAAAGTATCTGAAATCGAACTAGTTACATTCACAACCTGATAGGATTTTTGGAAATTAAAGGGTACTCTATTTAAGACATGTTTGTCTGACTGAATATTTAAACATATACACAATTCAGGCGCATCCGCCAATCTTAAAGTATCTGAAATCGGACTAGTTACATTCACAACCTGAGAGGATTTTTGGAAATTAAAGGGTACTCTATTTAAGACATGTTTGTCTGACTGAATATTTAAACATATACACAATTCAGGCGCATCCGCCAATCTTAAAGTATCTGAAATCGGACTAGTTACATTCATAACCTGAGAGGATTTTTGGAAATTAAAGGGTACTCTATTTAAGACATGTTTGTCTGACTGAATATTTAAACATATACACAATTCAGGCGCATCCGCCAATCTTAAAGTATCTGAAATCGGACTAGTTACATTCACAACCTGAGAGGATTTTTGGAAATTAAAGGGTACTCTATTTAAGACATGTTTGTCTGACTGAATATTTAAACATATACACAATTCAGGCGCATCCGCCAATCTTAGAGTATCTGAAATCACACTAGTCACTAGGCTAGTCACATTCACAACCTGAGAGAATTGCTGGAAATAAAAGGGGCAATTATTTAATACATGTTTGTCTGACTGGATATTCAAACATATACACAATTCAGGCGCATCCGACAATTGTTCCAGGCGCATTCGACAATTGTTCCAGGAGCATCCGCCAATCTTAATGTATCTGAAATCGCACTAGTCATATTCACAACCTGAGAGGATTGCTGGAAATAAAAGGGTCCATTATTTAATACATGTTTATTTGACTGATTATTCAAACATATACACAATTCAGGCGCATCCGCCAATCTTAAAGTATCTGAAATCGGACTAGTTACATTCACAACCTGAGAGGATTTTTGGAAATTAAAGGGTTCTCTATTTAAGACATGTTTGTCTGACTGAATATTTAAACATATACACAATTCAGGCGCATCCGACAATTGTTCCAGGCGCATTCGACAATTGTTCCAGGAGCATCCGCCAATCTTAATGTATCTGAAATCGCATTAGTCATATTCACAACCTGAGAGGATTGCTGGAAATAAAAGGGTCCATTATTTAATACATGTTTATTTGACTGATTATTCAAACATATACACAATTCAGGCGCATCCGCCAATCTTAAAGTATCTGAAATCGGACTAGTTACATTCACAACCTGCGAGGATTTTTGGAAATTAAAGGGTACTCTATTTAAGACATGTTTGTCTGACTGAATATTTAAACATATACACAATTCAGGCGCATCCACCACCTGTTCCAGGCTGACTGATTATCCAAATGTCTTTGTGCAACTCATAAGATTATTTAAAAAAATTATTCCAACTTGATCACATATGAATAATTATAAATATGTCCAAAATTCAGGGGCATCCGCCAACAGTTTCAGTCGCATCCGTCAATCTTAAAGTATCTGAAATCGCACTAGTTACATTCACAACCTGAGATTTTTAAAACTAAGTGTCGTTCGACAGCATGTTATGTTTCACGAAAACAGCAGATATAGCAGAAAAGAGTCGAAAATTGAACAACCTGTATGACCAATAGGTCACCCTCCCAACTCAATCCGGAATCCAGAATTGTTTGAATGCAAGTGACTTTGATCGACCCGCTTGAATCTTATAAACCCAACTTGAGAGTAGCATAGCATAGTTTCGTTGCTTAATTATAAATCCTCATAATATATTCGAGCAATTTAAACGTAAAGTGAAAATGGTTTTAATTAAGAGTTTAATACTCGAGAAGAAACAACAGAAGTTAAATGACAGTTTAGCGAAAGTTTCCATTCTCTGCTGGATTGCCCTTTGGATGCGAATTAAAGAAATACATGAATCGATCGAAATTCTGCTTTGAAAGCTACATCCCAAAGGATCTAAATTAATTAGAATCCCGGGTAAATACAACGATTAGAAGTTAAAATTGAAAACTGAATCTGACAGTCCTGGAAATGATTTAAATTGGTGCTTTGCTGGTCGTACATTGCAGGAATGTTTAAAGGCAAGGAAATTTTGTTATTTATATTTATATCGATCCGAGTAAAGTGTCAGTCTGAATTCAATTCGACCGACTTGATGGTTCTCATTTTCTTAAGCACGCTCCACTATTGATTCTCCGGCAGCATTGAAAAAAACAATCAAATTCTTTTACCTGACGTGTAATTGAATTCTTTTCCGACAATCTGTTTTCGAATTAGTCTAATTTCACCTTTTCAAGTGGTTTACGTAAATCTTGATTTCACCAGGAGGCCTTTTAAAATTCCAACGCAAGTTTTATGATACGAGGGGATTTCCAAATACGGAATAAATCCTATTTATCAGCCAATAAAACTACACCTTTACTGATAAGCTTCTGAAAAATGTTTTGTCTTGAAAATATACAGACTGTTATATGTTATATGGTAAACGATATACTATAAATATTCAATTTCTAGATGATATACGAATACGTGGGTTATTTCCCTTAGATAATACCAATCTGTCTGAAAATATTGAAAAGAAAACTTGTCTCCATTGCGGATGATTCGGCATTAACGATTGACGAAGTAGACAATGAGCAGTTATATGTTGTTGTCTTCAATAGCAACTTTATTTCAAATTTAAACGAAACCGTTAATCTCAAATTCAACGCTCAAACTACTACATCCAGATTGCATGTCATACTGAATGACAAGATAATCAAAACCTCAGGAGTTGGAGAGTATACGAGGGCAAGGTGAAAAGTTCTTGAAAAATGAAACAAGAAATGATTTATTAGGTCAAAACTTATTTCATTTCTCAACATAATCTACTTGTAGCCCGATACACTTCATCCAACGTTTTTCTAATTTTTCGATCCCTCCCAATAATGCGATTTCGGCATTCCTTAAAATCTCTTTTCTCCATCCAAACCATTTGTTTGGGAATAGATAAAATTCGCAGGGGGCAATCTGGAGAATATTGTGGATGATGAACCAATTCGTAGGGCAATTCATGCAATTTTGCCTTTGGACTGCGGATCTGTGCGCCGGTGCTTTGTCCTAGTGGACGAGCACTTTTTTCTTTGCCATATACCGGTTTTGCTTTAAAACTTTAAACCGTCGTCGAATCGATCCAACAGCTCTACATAATATACGCCGGTGATCGTTTTGCTCTTTTCAAGGTAATCGGATACCGTGTGCATTCCAAAAAACTGTCGCCATGACTTTGTTAGACGATAAGTCCACTTTTGCCTTTTTCGACTTCGATTCGCCAGAACAAGTCCACTGTTTCGACTGTCCTTTGGTCTCTAGTGTGTTGCGATGAATCCATGTTTCGTCTACGGTTACGAAACAGCGCAAAAAGTCCTTCTTATCGCGCTCGAATATCGCCTTTGAAGTTGTCATACGGTCGCACTTGTTGTCAAGAGAGAGCAAATGCGGCACCCATCTGGCAGATAGCTTCCTCATAATGAAAAATGTATGCAAAATGTTCCGTACCCGTTCAGTTGAGATGCTGGCCTCAGCAAACTCGTGCACTTCAACTCGCCGTTCGTCCAATATCATACCATGGATTTTATCGACGATTTCTGGCGACATTCGAATAATTACAAATGAATTTTGAGACGGTTGCCTTCGTTCCGACTGTTTCTGGTGGTGTGAAACACTCTGATTAAAAGTTGGTGTGCGTTATATGAAAAATAGCGATGCTTGTGCGTGTAAGGTCGTTTGTTAGCACTTTGCCTAAGTAGGTTTACCAAATTTGTGGAGTTCTCTCCATCGTCCGGTTGTCGCACAGGACCTGTATTTAAAATGTCATATCAAAATATTTGTGTCGTCGAAACGCAAACAAGGCAAAGATGGTGATACAAGTCAACTAATGAATTTAGACTAAATAAATGAAATACTTATAGATTAATGATGTACCAAATGCTATAGAGAATTGTTTTATTATGTTTTTAATTCCTTCACTAATATATCTAAGGGATTTTATTTTACTAATGTTAGGGATTTATTGCTGAAATTACTAGGCAGTTGAATTTTACTATGCACTCATTTACAGCCTGACCGATTAACCCTTTCGCGACGATCCTGCATTGCGCAAACGTACAACGCCTAATTGTTAGGGCGGTTCTATACAGGTGGTACGTCTAATGGGTCGGTTCGTTTCGTTTCTAGAACTTACATCGCGAAAGGGTTGAATGTTTTCGTTCCTGCTACAAGCGATTTAAAAATTCTTCTTGACATGACGTTTTCCTTGCAACTGCCAAAGTGATATTTTGATTTACTTATTAATTTAATATTAACAAGTGTGCATTCAAATAGGTCAAAATGTCGGCACGATTAAGATTGTTCGGCCACGCGATTGGCGGGAAAATTTTAAATTCTCGTCGGTTCAAATATTCTATGTCTGATATTGTGTATCTTCAGAAAAACTAGTGTTAAGTGTTGTTTATTCAATTGAAAAAAATCGCAAGAAAATGTTAGAGGTTAAGGAGAAACTCTGCTCGAGTTGGAGGAAGTAAAATAACTTCAAATGAAGTAATACTTCGCTACGGTAAAGATTGAACATTGCAAAGCTGCGTAACGAGTGCTTCTTGTAATAAACAGCCTGATTTAGGTTTACAGTATTTGTGCTCAAAGTGCCACTTGTGTTTGAAGTAAATATTTAATTATTGTCTCCACTGAAGGACTATATCATATATATCTTTGAATAATAATTGAAGATTATATTATATTAACATATTTAAATGTTTATGGTGTATAGGTGGGCATTTATCTAGCTAGAATATAGAGGGTAAGATTTGATGTTCGGTAGTCTTAAGGATGTTTTTTGAAGTTAGGAATTGTATCAATACTTCCCGGAGGTAACCTCCATTGGACGCCCAGAACGTTTGGCATCCTTTGGTGTCATACTATCACCAAGAAAATCAGTAAACCACTTATGAATCGTTCCAATCGATGGTGAGGAGTCGCCATAATATTTAACAAGCGATGCTTTGGTTTGCGTAATGCTTCACCCAAGTAAGAAATAATGTTGTCTTGGAATGCAGGGAAACTCTGGTTGAATTAGCCAGAAGAAACAAACTCCAGCTAGTGTGGCTACCTGCCCATTCTGGTGTGAAGGGAAACGAAGTGGCCGATGAATTGGCCAAACGGGGCTCCTTGAGCGCCCCTGGCCCCGACTCCACGATCGGAATTTCATCGACCACCGGGCTCCACGCCCTCAAGGAGCTGCTGGACAGACAGTGGCTCTCGATCTGGCGTTGTTCCCCAGGCACGAGGCAGGCGAAGCTCCACATCAGGGAATTCTCGCCTAAACTCTCTAAAACCCTACTCTCTATGAGCAGGAGAGGCCTAAAACTGGTGACAGGACTCCTCACAGGACACTGTCATCTCTGATTGATTGATTGATTGAAGAAATAATGTCAAGACGCGAAATTCACTTTTTTCCATATTTACAAAAATCTTCAAGGCTGCTTGCTTTCGATGGGTGTCAAAACAGAGCTGAATAGCATATCAGTTTGAAAATTTTAATGCGTTCTAGTTAAAGATGGTACATTACAAATGCCACATGGGGTTTTCGAGACTTTTCAGCTTGCCCTGGTAAACTCAAATCTACACAAAACTTGGACGTTTAATTTAGAAATAATGCTGACAAGTTCTCTCACCACACTGTGGCATTCTCAAAGCTAGGAGAAATCAACTAATGCTGAATCTAAAATCATGTCCTTAAATATTTGAATCTGAATCTGAATGTGGTAAAAATTGAGGGATAGACAATGATGTGGGTGGGGGCTTATTTACAGAATTGTTGACAATTGGTGAATTATAGGTATCGATTTGGTCATTTGATATTATGCTACTACTGTTTTTTGGATGTTTCAGAATTCCAGCGGAGAAGAGAGATTTTTAAATTGTCGAACAATCATAGATTGAGGTGACAAGATAATAAATAAAATACTTCAAAATAAACTTAATAAAAAACCCTAATCCTAATTTATCCGCAGACGAATAATAATAACAATATGTCTAACATATTTAGATGAACACTCACAAAAATATCTCAATTTTCTGAAGATATATATGTCAAAACTTCATCTGATTCAAAATTCTTATGAATCACTATTGATGATAAATTAAATTGGAAATTACATATTGATCTAGTTAGTAAAAATCTTAACAAAGCTTATTCTGCAATTCTACAAGAATGATTGCTTCATTTCTAGTATGAGGCATTTAGAGATTGCCTCACTTAAAATCGATGAGTGCGTTTTGGTCTAGTGGCCTAGGCCCTTCAACCTATACGCCGTTCTCAAGGCCTCAGTTTCAATGTATAAGTGTAGAGGTGGTAATCCAGCGAGAGCTTCAAGGGCTCTCGTCGACCTCATACCGCTCAGTATGCCTACGCATGCAAGCCGCTGCAGACGGTCAATACGGAAATACCAGTCCTTGTTCCCATACAATGGCACCCTACATCCCTCGACCTGAACCCTATTGACTTCTATTTTTGGGAACATATCAAAAGTATTGTATATAGACTGAGAATAATTGCGCGAAATTACAAATTCTCCAGAAATGTTAAACAGTGCAAATTATAATTTCGAGCGTTGTACATGTATTTTGATTTTGTAATTTTTCATTTTATTTTTAACTTTATTTTGTTATTAGGTTTGGTTTTGTTGTCACTGAATTAGAAACGAATAATTTGTAAACTGCTGTTTCTATTAGTCTCTTAACAAAATTAATAAGCGCTTACTACTAAGATAATTGTGGAAAAAATTAGTTGAGTCTCCGAAGGAATTGTGATGCAGAGATACAATTACCATTTTTTTGCAAGGAGCGAAACAAGATATGAAAATGTGTGTGGAGATAAAAACGTTTTTATATTGATTGGGTTGACCAAAAATATTTTTTCTGAAGCACAGAATTAAAAACCACACAAAATAGTAGCATTTTTTAATATTATTACCAAGAAATATTTTTTTTTTATTTGAACAATCTTGGTGAAAACTGAAAAATACTCATTTTAACCTCAATGTGCAACCCCCTTAGGTTGATTCTAGAGACCCTGAGCTCTATTATATGATCCTATAGTTTATTCACATAAATCATCTCAAATTGAGACTTCGCTAACGGATGTTAGTAAAATGAAGATTTGTAATTGAATTGTAATCCGGCGTATAAAAGTTTCATACTGTGCGATGGCTCGTATAATACATTTCACACATAGCATTGCTGGCGGGAATGTAAAATCAATTAAAGTTTGCTAATTTTGCCAAAGCGGAAGTAATAATATCATATTGCCTTTTCCCATTTGAAATTTCAGCACAGCTGTGAGATATTTCGTGGGAATTTACGAATTTCAAACTTTGCGAACAGAGTGTTTTGTTCACCGAACTCGATCTTCGTTTCTTTGATAAAGGAACGTGTGGATACTAATGATCTTGATCTGTTGGGTTGTTGAGCTAGGGGAGTTATGAATGTTTGAACATCATCTTACAAGACAAATGGACGCACTATTCTCTACTTTGATGTAACAATTTCGAATTCCTTGACCTCTCCAAAACATTTTAGAAAGGAAGGCGATCTCTCCCTTTTCTATAGATATTCTCCTGGTCGGTACTCATCGGAAATCTCGTCTGTTATTCCAACACGAGAGATTCCAGGTTGGTAGACTAGACGAGCTCAGACTGGTCACCCGTCAAAAAATTCGATTGCCTATCTCTCTCAACATTCCATCACTGGCTGCCGCTAATGATCTCTCGTGTAGTAGTGTAGTAGTAAAAAAAGACCAACAAGTAGATATATCTCATAATCTCATCTCTAAAGACAAACAAACTAAACGTTTTTATCAGTATTATAGACAGAAGAAGAGGTATATCTCATCTTAAGGGTCAGATGAACTCAATAACTTTCGACATTTCTACCAGGATAGAATAAGCTCATCTTAGAAGACAAATAAACCCAATATTTTCTGGATTTTCTATCAGGATAGCATATCGAGGACGATGTATATCCCATCTTGACAGTCTAGTAAAATCAAAATCATCTGGTTTTCTATCAGGCTCGTGTAGCAAGGATGAGGTATGTTCCTATCAGGATATCATACAGTGTTTGTTCATAACTTCCCACATAGCACAGAAATTTTGCGGATCGAATTAAGATCAAACATAGTAATCAATAGAAATTTTCAAACAAATCAGATGAAATAGTAACGTAATTAGAAACAATCAAATAGATATTTATAATTTGTCTCTAAAAACGAACAAACTAAATGTTTTTATCAGGAATGTAGGCAGTCGAAGAGGTATATCAAACAGATATTTATAATTCATAATAGCCCATAATTTTGCCAAGCCACATTATTCAGAAAATTATTTTATTCACAGGTCCACTACACCCTTAATTGCATATCACGTAACAAATTATTCAAGTAATTATATCTCTGTTGTATCCAGTTTATAACTCATTCTGTGAATACCACTGTATCACATTCGTAAACATATTGCTATACAAGTGAATATAATGTTTCATTCAAACTAAATTAATGAATATGTCAAACTGCACGACCATGCAAAAACATTGTTCTGTCTAAAACACATATTACAAATATTTTGAATTCTGATGATGAAACCAATCTGGAGATCTGTATATAGTCATACTCAATTATTTGCCACTCAATGTTTAAATCATATTTACATTTATGTAATGATGAATTTTCTACAGTGAGTTGTATAAGGTACTTTCTTTGAGAAAAGGCTTTAAATTGTTTAGATTTAGCACATTTGTGTCTAGGATTCCATGTAGGTTGTTGCTCTGTAAGAATTGGTTTCGTTGTTGCCTATATTTAGGGCAGCTTATCAAAAAATGTTCAACCGTAATTGGCACATTACATACTTCACACACCGGCAACAGGCTGTCATCTAGAATATGCTAATGAGTTAGCAGTGTATGTCCTATTGTAAGTCTTCTTACAATAACTTGCTCTCTTCTTTTCAGGTGATTAGGTCCTTTGTATTGGGTTGTTGGTTCTATTTCGTTGAGTTTCGTACTTCGCGATGACCAGTACGTTTGCCATTCGGTTTTACGTCTTGATGAAGTTGTATTTGTTCTTCGGTGTTGTGGTTTCGCGAGCACATTTGTCTGCTCTTTCGTTGTCTTCAATTCCTCGATGAGATGGTGTCCAGACGAGTATCATAGACTTCCCTGTTATGATGATCTGTGTGATGCTCTCCTGGATCAGTATTACTAAGGGGTTGGTTGGATATATGGAGCAGATTGAATTTATTGAGGCGAGGGAGCCAGTACATATTAGAGTGTGGTAATAGTTTTGATCATTTACTAGCTTAACAGCTTGTAGGATGGCAAATAGTTCTACTGTATATACACTACATATCGGTGGCAATCTATATTTGTATTCTGTGTTGGAAATGATGACGCTGCTGCCTACACCTAATGTACTGGTTGATCCGTCGGTATATATGATTTTTTTCATGAGGATATTTTGTCGTCACTTCTAAGAACATTTGCTTTACTACGTCTGGACCAGTTTCTTTTTCCAGTTGAGTAAGGAGTGAGTTATCGTGAGTCGGGATGTGGGCAGTCCAAGGGGGTATTTGGTTTGGTATGGTTGAGAGAGTTTTTTGAAGATTTAGAGTGGGTTGAAGGCTTGAATTACTATTAGTCTGACTCTTACTCTTGAAGAATTATAAAGTTAATAAATAATCTACGTTAGTCTATGTTAGTATAATTCGGATCTTCGAATTGACACCAATTACAAACACCCAAGAAACCTAGACCTTTACATGGCGATCCTTCGCTAGGCGATCCTTCGCTAGTTCTGGATATCAAATACCTTTACATGGCCATCCATACCAGTATTTGCATCAGTGCCCATCAGGAACCTTCACACATTGTATTATTTTGATACAAGTTTGTACATAATGTGCTACAATATCAAATAAATAAAACGAACTCACAGAATCTATATTCGACGTGTCGATCTGTTAACAGTATTCCGAGATTCCTCCCTTCTAGCGAATAAGTTTAACGTACATAAACGTCGATTGATTGGTGAAGTGGGAAATGTAATATAAGAAAAAAGGGACGTGGGAAAGAAAACGAATTCCTAAAATCGCAAGTAGTTTTAAAGATCCCCGGAGATTCGAACAAACTGGCCTCTTAATAGAAAAGCGTAGTTTGAGATTCGCGTGTAACGATCGCCATTTACACTAATTGCGTTCGGAAGAAAGAATATTGCTGAAACTTTACTTGGGGTCGTATAAAAAGAACGATGCTTCGTAATGCCCGCCTGTTTAAATATTGGCTGTGTTCATTTTCGGTAATAGCGTGAAGACGGTTCCAACGAAATTCATATTCCTCCACATGCACAAATAATGATGAATTAGAGGTTTTTGTGATTATGGTTGCTATCTGGTTATTCTTTACAACCATCCATTGTTTCCACAACGATATTATGAAATATATTTTTTTGTTTTCTACAGGATGTGCTACTCGCCGCCTACTTTAGATCTACCAACATCTTACCCATATTTCATTGATTTCGGCTTTTATATGAAAAAAAAACTCCCGAGGAAGTGTGGGTTTTGAGGAATTCGGGCTGCTATGCAAGAATCTCAAACCCACAGCCAGTGGTTACACATTGGAATTTGTTTTTTCAGAAAGTAATTTCATGAACTCCATCAAGTTTCACTCTCTATTCCATATTACATATATTTCAGCTTTTATTTTTTTTTAAATACGTATTTCGCCGAACTTAAGACTTCCATGTAGCCGTCTCTGGGTCAAACTTACAGCCCGTAGTTTCACGTCCTCGTTTTTTTTTTTCAGAAATTTTGTGAGCTCTCTACCATATTCCATATATTTGGGATTCTATTTGAATAAAACTTACAAGGGAGTTTGTATTTTGCTGACTTCAGACTTGAGGCCAAACTTACAGCCGGTAGCTTCGCGTTGGAATTTTTCTTTCAGGAAGTAATTTCATCAATTCCTTAAGTTCTCTAATGCATATTCCATAGGAATAAGTGTGTATTTTGCCGACTTCGGACTGCTCTGCAGTCATCTTGTGGTCAAACTTACAGCCGGTAGTTACGCATTGGCTATTTTTTCAGGGAGTTATTTCATGAACTTCATCAAGTTTCACTCTCTAATCCATATTCAATTCATTCCGGCTTCAATTTAAGAAAGACTTATGAGTAAGTTTGTATTTTGCCTATTCAGTTTGCTATGCAGCCGGTAGTTTTCCGTTGGCAGTTTTTTCCTTTTAGGAAGTAATTCCCTGAACTCTCTAATTCATATTTCATTTATTTTGGCTTACAGTTATGAAAAACTTGATTGATTGATTGATCTACTTTGCTGACTTCAGGCTACTATGCCTTGAGGTCAAACTTGCAGCCGATAGTTTCGCGTTGAAATGTTTTCCTTTCAGGAAGTAATTTCATGAACACAATCAAGATACACTCTCTAATCCTAATTCCATCCATGTCGGCTTTTAGGTAGATCAAAATTACGAGAAAGTGTGTATATATTTTGCCTGCTTCAGACCGTCTTGAGGCCAAACTTTCAACTGGTAGTTTCGCGATAAAAAAATTTTCTTTCAGGAAGTGTGTATTTTGCCGGCTTCGTAAAGCCGATAGTTTCTTGTTGTAATTTTTTTCTGTCAGGAAGTAAATTCGAGAACTCCCTATCTACTCCATATCCCTTTCATTTTGGCTTTCAGTTAGGAAAAATCTAAGAGGAAGTATGTATTTGCCGACTTCAGGCTGCGATGTAGCCGTCTTCGAGGTCCAATTTACAGCCGGTAGTTTCGCGGTGAATTTTTTCCTATCAGGAAGTAATTTCATAAACTCCAAAAAGTTCCACTCTCTAATCCATATTTCATTCATTTCGGCTTTTAGCTAGAAACAACTGACGAGGAAGTGTGTATATATTTTGTCGGCTTAAGGCCGCCTTGAGATCAAACATAAATCCGGTAGTTTCGCGTTTTGCATTTTTTTTTGGAAGCAATTCCGCGAACTCGTGCAAGTTTCACTCTCCAATACATTACCATTTATTTCGGCATTTATTAAAAGAAACCTCGCGAGCAATTGTGTATTTTGCCGACTATGTGGCTGTCTTGAGGTCAACCTTACGGACGTTAGTTTTTTTGTTTTAGGAAGTAATTTCACTTTTAACCTATATTCCATTTATTTCGTACTAGCTTGAGCTCGTCTAGTCTGCCCGATTTCAGGGATCCGTTGAACAGGTAATGAAGAAGGTTTCAGTCTGTAGTTCGGCATCATCCCTATTGTTTGAGAAGTTGGGCCAAGCGGAATAGGGAACATTAAAATCCCCCATGATGATAATTTCAGCTGCTGGATGGTTCTGCTGAATGAGGTCAAGTTTCAGGAAAGGAGGTCATCATGAGCTAGTTCGTTTAGATAAGACAACAGAGAAATGTTGTGTGTTGTCATCAAGATATCAAGCTTGAATCAGATTTCATTGAATTCTTGTTGCTGGTTCCAGATTCTCCTCTAGAGATACAGATACCTCATTTGTGTGTTACCAGTATGTCTGGTTTGTCTTTACGTGCCCATGGAAATGCTTTATGGTTTTACTCGGACCTCGAATGTTACACAGGTATATCTTCAAGTTCAGCATATTCCATCTGACCAATCAAATTGAGTTAGTGCTGTGAACATACTGAGTGTATAAATCCTAACGAATTAGTGAGACCATGCAAAAACATAGCAAGTGCCTGTACTTTGACGCTTGTTATTGGTAGAATGTGGCTTAGTGAATCTACTATTGTACGTTAGTAATATATCATTTAGGTTGGAACACTGCGTGAATAATTGAGCGACTTTTTGTACGCTTTAAACAGTTGAAACGAGAATAGTTGAATATCTATCTAGAATATAATGAACGTAAGAGCTAGGACAAGAAGCCTAAAATGAGGTATTCATTATGAAAAGAGGGATATTTGTCGGATTCAAACAAGCGTTTATTTATGGTAGGGAAATTGCGGCAAGGATAAAGGCAAGATAGCAGTAAAGAGGATTTTACCTTAGATAAAGTATTAATATTGATGGTGCGTACATATTACAGTAGCCAATCTGTGCTGTTGAGTAATGCATGGGACGTTGAGACAGTCGCCGTCGCCGTTCTGTAACCACCGTCGACACCGCCTAAACTTTAGGATACATGCGTATCCAGGACGCGTGTTTACATTGCTTTCATTTGTTGAAACATTCCAATGTAATATTCATGTTCTACTATCCCTCATCCTTATATCAAATAAATACGAGGGTTGGTCAATAAGTTCGTACGAAACAATAGAGAAACCCATTATTATGGGTTGATTCAAGTTTATTACCCAAGTGACTACCTCCTTTTAGCTCGATACACTCTCCCAACACTTCGAAAAGTAACATTTAGGATGACCATAAAAATAGGCATCTGGCTATGATCTCCTCTTCTTTCGTCAATCCATTCTCAATGTATAGAAACAGGAATAAGACGTAGAGGGCAAATTTGGTGAAAACGGTAGATGCAGCCAAAATTTGAAGCGTAATTCTCATTCGAAAGTGCACAGGTGCGCCCTTTGATGGAAGTCTTTTGTTTTGGTCTAGCTATAGCATTGGATTTCTCCAAAATATTTTAGATCTGGCGCCAAGGCCTTCTTGAAAAACTTCCGTCATATGGCTTGCCGTTTCAACTTTATCGTTTACGATCGATTTTCTTCTCCGATAGATTGATCCATGGAGTGATGAACGGAGTCTCCTTCGATACAATGGCTATTAAATCTGGTATTCCACAGGGACCTGTCTTGACAACTTTGTTTGTACTCCATATCAAAGATATGTTCCAATTGACGTCCTATCCCGTTCTCAGCTTTGCGGATGATGGTATACTTCATACCGCTTGCTCATCTAGAGCCTCTATATCATCCAATGAAGCCAGAAGAGCGAGACAGAAACAGGTCGACGCAATTAATTAAGATTTGGCAACAATTTTGAGATGAAGATCTGATAATATACGAGTAGTGGAGTTTGATAACCAAAACTCAAGCTTGTGTCTTCTCGAGGAAGGTGGATCCCACAATCCCTAATATGATGATGTCAGATATATTCCTAAGAAGTCTTCCATGTCCATGCTAGGGATCACCTACAACTGCTCTCATGGTATGATCATGTGAGATCATTGCGGAAACAGCTTCACAAAACTTGGTTTTCTATTCCTGCTTTACATCCCAGCAGCTATTACTATTAGAATTACATTCTCATCAGACATGTCGAAGTCACTACACTGTCCAGCTGCCGTATGAGGAAAGCTAAGAAGCGATAAGTACTTGGATCTTAGAAATTAATGTAGGTACCGATCAAATGTCGACCGTAGACGGAACCTACAATTCTAGAGAGAATTGCATTGTATACCAATATTTCCACCATCTGTCATGGAGACAATCAATGGATGAATAAGTTGATTAATTCGTGGTCTTGATACATTTTCAAGGATTTGGTTTCGATACGTTTCCAAAGGATTTTCAATATCCCTCTTGATCATATTAGAACGTGAGTGAAAAGTGAATTTACCAATGTTACCTTTGTATACATAAAAAGTAGTTCCACAAGATCGTCCATTGTTTAAACTTAAGCACGCAAGAAATAAATACGGAACAACAAAGCAGAACAGAGACAACACTACGCAATCAATGCAACGGCAAAATAACCAAATGTAAAGTTAGAACTGCAGAAAAAGGTTCTCGAACGATCCCTTTCTTCTCAATCATTCTACACTCACTTTCGAGGGTAATATGAATGACTCATTTGTCTATGAATTCTAAATTTTGTATCACGTAACTGGAAGAGTGTGAATTGAGTATGAGTGTTACTAAATTGCGTTCATACATCTGGTCCTTGAACCATAAAAGCTATAATTAAATCCCAATTGTTTCGTGCTTTCGACAGAAGCAATTCATCATTGAACATATGTTCAATTGTATAAAAATCATTAGTATTCAGGTTTTCTTAATTAAGACCTGAGATTCAAATTATATGGAGAGACAAGTCGAGGTCTAAAAAATATCTGTCTTGATTTTTCATATGTGTTATGGGTTTCATTAAAGAAACCCTCACACATTTCTTCGCATATTCAGCACATTGATTTGTTAATATGAGATACACCACATTGAGTGAATCTAAATTTGCTAATATTAATAGGGATCTCGATATTTTTACACATATCCTTGGACCCAATATGTTGCTCCTAAAACCATTATTGATCGATCCATACAGTCTTCACAATTCTTCGTAAATTCTAATTATTCGTTGTTTGATATTTGGGTCCAGTTCGGTATTGCCCATCCCCCTCGTCGTAGAGTAGCCTAACTTCATTGAATTTCACAGTAATTCATAGATCATAGCACTAGCTTACACGCAATAGAGCTATAGGACTGAGAATTGGTCAGTTTTTTTTTTTGCGGAGGTGAAGAAAACCCTTCATGGGGAGGTATGAGCCTTTGAGTATCATGGTCTTCTGTGAGAATCACCATTCCAGGCATTCTCACTGAAAACTTCACCCACTTTGTAAGCTTATCTGGCTATTGCCTCCGGTGACACTTAGTCCTGCTGGCCCATTGTATCTCGCCTTTGTAAAAGTCCTTTACTGGATGGGAACTGTATAATTCTGGTTCCCCCTTAGGCTTTCCGAAAATTGACTGTCTTTTGCGATCTAGTGCCTCGTATTCACACAGTATGTGTGTCCCTGTTTCTGTATCCTTACCGCAAAGTCTGCATGTCAGGTCACCATTGTACAGACCCATTTTGTTTAGGTGGCCTTTTACTGTCGCATGGCCAGTCATGAGCGCTGTTCGAATTTAATTTTTTCCCTATTTAGTGTTAATAGGTCTGTCTTTTTTTGATGTATTTTTTGTGGTTTTCCATGATCCAGTCTTCTACAGACCTTCGTGCTGTACGTTTCGGTATCCTCGTGGTCTTTTCTGGATCTGGGCCGTTCTCCGACCCTCTTCTTGCAAGTTCGTCGGCTTTTTCATTGCCTGTCGTTCCCTGATGTCCCGGCACCCAGATCAGCTTAACGCGGTTTCGGTCTGGCAGTATTTCAAGATCTTCTTTGCATGTCCATACCAGACGGGATGTCACTTCCTGACTTCTCATTGCCTTAAGTGCAGCCTGACTGTGTCACGTATTGGAGGACTGCATATACCTCTGCTTGGAAGACAGAGGTGTATTTACCCTATGAATAGCTGAAGCCAATCTTTGGGTTTCTTGAGTATACTCATGTACCTGCACCTCATTCAGTCTTAGACCCGTCTGTGTACCAGATCTTTCCCTGTAGAATGTCGTCCAGGTTTGTATGTTCCGATTCAGTACTTTCTGGTATTGATACCATGAATGTGTCGTTAAAAGAGTATCGCTTTGGAATGCTATCTGTCCTCATGCCTAACACGTCCCTGGTCAAGATTTTCACGATGCTCATGTGTCCTGGCCCAATGAGAACATTCTCCAGTGCATTTTTTATTCTGAAAGCACCAAAGCCTTGCCTCTCCTTGGATTACCAATTGGAGGAGAGGTAATCCCAGTAGTGTCTCCATTGCTGCAGTGGTCGTTGGTTTCACGGCCCCTGTAATCCCAAGGCATGCAAGTCTCTGGACCTTGATTAGTTTTGTCGTGGTTCTTCTTTGTTTTGATTTAGGCCACCATACCAAAGAGGCGTATATTATTGCGGGTTTAACCCCCATGTTAAGGAGCGTCAGGCCACAAATAATGAGGTCTCTGCTTTTTAATTACTTTCTCCAGATGTTGGTTCCAAGTCAGTTTCGAGTCTAGTGTCACCCCGAGATATTTCCCCTTTTATCTATACAGTTTCTCCTCGAATCTTCAGAGGTCCCAAGCCCTCTAATTTGCTATTACAAGTGAATGCTACTAAGGTGAATTTGTGGGAACTGATATTCAGTTCCTCTGCATCCGTCCATGTTATTACCAGGTTCAGAACCTTTTGCATTTGATCTCTGATCGTGAAGTTGTATTTTCCTTGTACCATGACAACTATGTCGTATTCTTCGTCCTGGAGGATTCTGAGTATCCCGGGCCACGACCAGGTTAGGTTAGGTTGAAATGCATTTTTCATCTTTTGATTTGCGAGTTTCCGGCAATGACAATGGTGTCGTGGAAAGAGTTAAAAAATATATGGGTTGAGAGGGATGATATCGAGCTTAAAGCTGTTATTTTACTAATCTGGTAATGTTTTTGATCATCTCAAGTTAATATATTATTCATTCAATTACGTGTATTTCGGTGATGATCAAACTAGAATGAGCAAGTTCATGATGAATTATTGTCCTCAAATTACTTTCAAACGATACTTATCGCTAGACGACTACATTTATATTTATTGCCTCTATTTGCTTTATGTATTGGTTTCTGTAATCGAAGTATTATCTTCATCAATTCTACTCAGTATCGTTGAAAATAATGAACTAGTTTACCAAGAATGAGCTATTCATTGATGACATAAATTGGTAAATAATATCGTTATCCACATGATTGATTCGGAAATAGTACATCGTTCATAGTGTACAAAATAAATGGAGTATGAATTGTTATCGACAAACGCAATTGGCAATTATAGGGAAAACGAAACCTTTATTTGAATTAATTGAATTAATGACCCTTGCATAACAGATCTATTGGTTTTGTACCTCGAACATTTTAATGATATATGTCAAGAGTTTTTATTTGTATCGTTATAAAATAGTTACAGTAGCTATTAGGGACATCGATTATTATGGACAGGTACGCCTGCATGTTAACTGTAATGATTCTTATTGAAAAACTATGTGTCCATCTATGACAATGTTTCTCAACGTGTGGGTCACGCCAACCCCTGTTCAGGAGTCCTGACCGCAAGACAAAGCCAGGTAAAAGTAAAAAGCAAGAGTACGTCCTACATTACAATAAAAACACAACAATTTCGGTGAGAAGGCTGTGTCTGTTCATTTTTTTATGATTTGCGGTTCTATTTTCAGTAGCAAATAACCAAAACATTTTCTTATTAGAGCCTATTCCTATCCTTAGATTTTATGTTCACTATTGAAAGGAACGTTCACATAGATAGGAAATGGTGAATGACACAAATAATTTCAAAGCTTCAATTGCCAACTCTGGGTAATCTTTTCTCTTCATCCGAAAGAGTTCAATATTTTTCGAACTGGAGACTAGGTGCCGAAACGCTATGATAACCTTTTGGCAGTGTAAGAGAGCAATTGGCATGAAGTGGGGTTTTGGGCCTAAGCAGCTGATGTGGATCTACTCAGCTATACTCTGCTATTATTATCCCAAGATTCAGTCATGGAGTTCTCGTATGGTGGAAAAGAATCGAACTGGTTACAGCCCAGAAACTTCTGAACAGAATACAAGGAGACTATTCCTCAGAGGCAATACATCCACAAGGAAGAGTACACCGACTGCAGTATTGAGGGCCTTGCTGTGCGTGCCACATGTATCAATGACGATAAGGAATCTCGCAATGATGGCGGTCTACAGGCTTAGCTGTAATGACTCCCTAAAGGGTGCAGATCAATCCCGTCTATTTAGGGGGTGACCTGAAATGATGCGACTAGAACCGCAGGACAGAATCGAAGCCCTGAGGTTCTCGGAGCAGCATTTCAGGATTGTCATCACGTCGAGGCAGGAATGCGAAAATGCCCACACGTCAAAGCACGACACAATTTCGTATACAGATGTGTCAAAACACAAGAATCGGAGCAGGCTTTTGCGGTCCTAGATATATCGTTGGGTACTCCTTGCGAATGGGGGATCACAACAGTCGTCCAAGCCGAGATGCTTGTTCTACAGATGTGCGGAGAAGCTATTCGGCTATAGTAAGATAAATGAGACCATCTGGATCTGTTCGGATAGTCAAGCGGCACTCAACGTGCTGAAATGCCTGATTGTCCTCAAGGCTTGCCAGGAAAACCAAGGTGATCTTCAACAGGCTAGCCGGTAAAAACAGATTGAACATGATCTTGTTCCCGGGTCACTCAGGTTGAGAGAGGACAAACTGGCCAGTGAAGGGGGCCATATTGGACGGTCATCAAGACCCCCTTGCTGGTATCCCCTACAACTGGGGTATGCAGATGTTGCGGAACCATATGAGAGATGAACATGCGTCAGCATGGAGAAACATTGACGGCTGCCGAATTGCTAAAGTGCTGCTTGGCAATGGCCTAAGGGCAAACGAGACACTCTTGCCGAGTAGGCAAAGCTTAAGGATAAGCTCCGAGATCTTTACAGGCCACGGAAATCTAATGAAATTTAAACATAGACTGGGGAAAAGTGACACTCACTTCTGTATGAGATGCGAGAGAAACAAAGTGGAGTCTTCAACTCACTTTCTTTGTGAATGTCCTGCGCTTACTCGAACCAGGTTGACCTGGCTAGGTGCGGTGAGCATCACGGCCGCTGACTTAAAGGACCTAGGCGTAAAACAGACCTTAGGATTCTGTCGAGCAGCAGGGTATCCAAATACCCCCTGAAAAACGTAGGAGGGGATTGTGTACAAGAGTCTTTGGCTAAGTGCACTGAACTTTTTATTAAGTCCGCTATCATCTCAACCAATACCAATACCAATAGCAGGCATATTTCAAATTTCGCGATCTCTTCCAATTCAAAAGACGCGCCAAATCGAATGCCTGTTGTAATTGGGTTAGACAGCAATCAGAGTGTTTCTGTGTTCTAACACGTTGCGGTGCTTACGTTCCTTTTTATAGTTGTTCTGTAGCCCAAAACCCCCCGAGAATGCGCAGCGTGCTAACCGACCTCCTAGTAACTATAATTGTATTTCAGTAGTTCAAATAAGTGACGAAGCCCCAACTATTTAGGAGACTTTCCAGGGAAGAAGCATTAACAATTCTGTATAATATGGAGAATATTGAAATTTATTATATTTCAGCTTAACTCACCAATACTACTGACTGTATATTACTAAACACTTATACACACTGATAAAGTGATAATTACCAATAACTAATAATGTAAATAAATAGCAAGTACAGGTAAAAATTTATGAGATGGCGCATATAAATGAACAAAGGTGTAGATTTTACCTAACCTATACGGCTTATACTGAGAACCGCAAAATCTTCTACACAACGAACGCAGAAGACCAGAGAAGACGATGCTTCATCTAGTGCCAGTCCACACGCATCCGCCGAAGGATATTATCAATCCATCCAAGTGGATAGCATAACCATAGTCAAGGTATAAAGGTCTGTTGGAGCCTCCCTTCTACTCTTTTTAAAATTCTAGTACAAGCCGATTGATCGCTTATTTCGTTTATTTAATGTTATTGACGACGACATAATATGATGTTGTTACGTGCCGGCGACGAGCCGATGAGAGCAAGGCTGTGATTGGATGAGACGGGTGACGTCACCCAGCGCGAGAAACGATGGTAGGGAGGCTCCAGCAGACCTTTATACTTTGACTATGAGCATAACCATGTCATATTTATCTAAATATAACTGCAGGTTTATACAATGATACTTGTTTTTCTTCCAACTAAACAGTACACCAAACTATTATACTATTAAATTAGAATATGATAATAGTTAAAAATGTAGATTGTACTATTTCTAGCTTGATTTCACAAAATGTAACAAATTAATAGTTTGAGGACAAAATACATAATAGTATAATGCAACTATATTTCAAGGTTATTGTTTCGTTTTCACCATAAATCGATCGAGTGGACTGTATTTTCATGGGTCTTTTCTGGATTAATTAAAACTGTTTTCAAACAATAACATTTATTTAAATAGATAATTTTGGACTCTTTCAAGAGGTTTTAAAAACTGTACTAGCAGGCTGCTACATCTTTTCTTAACTACCCATTTTCTACCTGGTTCCTCGACAAGAGGGTAAATCCGGGTTGAGAGTGGTAATAATGGAGGGGCATGAGCCATAACTTATAACTAACTTAAACAAGAATAGGAAATATCACTTACTTTAAATTATACATACTTAATAATAAACAAATACAATGAACTAATTAACAATATTTAAAACCATACCGGCCACCTTGGCAGACCTCAGGTCTTCAACAACCAGTACCATCAGATAGAAATATAAAATATAAAACATGGAAAAATTAACTTAACTATTTGAATTAGAAATCTTTAAAACTATTGAGAGTTCATCTATTAACAAAAAATGTTTGTTTTCTCAGGTAATAGGGAGTGGACACACCTTTACAACCGGCCGTTTATAAACACCTTTATTGGTCTTAACACTCACAACACGAGTTTTTCCATCACTTCCGGGGTGAAATTTATCAAATATTTGCCAGTTTTGACTTATTGTATGTAAAACTATCTCGCAATTAATGATGGACCGGACCACCATAGTTCATTTTTCATCAATTCAGTTGGGTAGTTACCTCGTGAAACAATATCCGCAGGATTCTGTTTAGTTTCAACATACTGCCAACTGTAATTTGCTGTTAATTCTTGAATTTCCGTCACACGTGTACATACGAAAGTTTGCAATTTATACGTTTCTGTATGAATCCAATGAAGGACAATCAATGAATCTGTCCATAGATAACAATCGAATTCATACATTACGCATTCCGATAAGGCTTTCATTAATCGGGATAGCATCAATGCAGCTAACAATTCTAAACGCGGCATAGTCAACGATTTCAATGGAGCTACTTTTGACTTTGAACAAAGTAAAGATACTTTTATCTCATTATTTTCATTGATTGATCTCATATAAACTACTGCTCCATAAGACCGTTGGCTAGCATCTGAAAAACCAAATAATTGAACTTTTGCTGGTTTTTCGATCATGACAAATCTAGGAATATTTAAGGTATTTAAAATTATCAATTCCTTGTAAAATAAATGCCATTTCCTAATTAAATTATCGGGAAGTTCATCATCCCAATCAAGTTTTAACGACCATAATCTTTGAATTAACCTTTTAGCAATTATTATACAAGGTGATAATAAACCTAACGGATCATATAACTTCGAAATTTGTGACAATATACTTCGTTTTGAGCATTTTTCTGAAATCTGTTCATCATCAGTGAATTTAAATGATAAGTGATCGTTTGTACAACACCATTGTATACCTAAACATTTTGTATCTTTGTCACATATTTTAAGAGTTTCTGTGGTTTTATTAATTGATTGAAAATTGTTTAAAATGTGTGCACTATTAGACCGCCATTTATTTAAAACAAAACATCCCGTACCCAAAATATAAGAAATCTGATTACAAATTTCAATTGCATCCCTTTCATCTGAAAATCCAGCTATAAAATCATCTACATAGAAATTCTCTAATATCATTTGACTTGCAACAGGAAATTCATCTCTAAATTCATCGGCAAATTGGTGTAAACACCTCATTGCTAGGTAAGGTGCACTCGCGGTGCCATAGGTAACCGTATTTAGTTCGAATACTTTAATGTTTTCCGACTTATCAAATCTCCAAACAATTCTCTGAAGACACCTGTCCTCACGATCAATTAAGACTTGACGGTACATTTTCGTTATGTCCGATGAAACTACGTACGGAAATTGTCTAAATTTGATCAATATATTAAATAAACTACTCAAAATTTGGGGACCTACATATTGAATGTCATTTAATGAAACTCCATTTGATGTCGGAGCTGAACCGTTGAATACAACTCTAGCGCGGGTTGTGAGGCTATCTTCTTTCATAACTAAATGATGGGGCATAAAATATGATATTTTTTTATCAACATCGTCATTAATTAAACTCATATGTCCCATTTCCAAATACTCACGCATAAAATCCTTATAATCTATTTCAAAATGTGGAAACTTTTCAAACTTTCTTTCAAGAGACATTAGCTTTTTTACAGCTAATTCTTTTGAATTCCCTAAACTAGTAACGTCATGTTTTAACGGTATTTTAACAATAAATCTACCGTTTAGATCTCGCGAGAATGTCTCCTTAAATATGTTTTCACATTTCAAATCATCATTAGATAATTTACATTTCTCATCAATCTGTTCAACCATCCAGAATTTTTGTAATGATTGATTTAAGTTTACGAAATCTACCGATAATAAACATTTGGTTTCTTTCGAATCTGTAGAGACATCTGGCAAATTGCCGCCAACAATATAACCGAATATGGTTTGTTGTAGAACTAAACCTTTACCTAGAACTATTTTGTGAGATTTTAAAGCGTCCCAAAAGGTCGAGACCCCTATCAACAAATCTATATTATTGGGCTCATAAAATTCAGGATTCGCCAACATAATGTTTGTCGGCATTTTTAAACTTGAAATATCTAAATACTGGCTAGGTAAATAGTCAGTAATTTTGGGTAAAACTAAGCAATCCAAATTCAAACAGAAATCGTTGATCATAGATTGTGCATTTACGATACATTTTTT
This sequence comes from Endomychus coccineus, assembly GCA_958510875.1. Taxonomy (NCBI): domain Eukaryota; kingdom Metazoa; phylum Arthropoda; class Insecta; order Coleoptera; family Endomychidae; genus Endomychus; species Endomychus coccineus. The sequence goes on along the minus strand of OY294070.1, from coordinate 110,876,584 downwards.
ATCAATAGTAATTCCTGAACCGATACCTGAAACTGAAATATCTATGTTTGTTTGATGTAAATTCAGTTTCGAAACGAGATTTTGTGTAACAAAATTAGACTGGGAACCAGAATCTAATACAGCATAACAAACGTGTTTATTGCCATAAAAATCAACAACGAAAACCTTCGCAGTAGGTAAAAGGACATGAGATTTGAGTGTGCTTGTAAATGCGACCCTTGTCTCAACATCTGTGTGTAGTAATCTACTATGCTTTTGGTTGCATGAAAAACAAGGTTTTGACTTGCACGAATTTGCACTATGGTCTTTACATAAACAATTGTGGCACAATTTCAAATCATTAATACGTTTCACGCGTTCGGAAACATCTAAATCAATGAACATCTTGCAAGTATAAATTTTATGACCTGTCTTGCTACAAAAGTTGCATTTAATTATCTTATTTGAACTACTCTGATTACTAAGAAAACTTTTAGTTGATTTTTGTTTAACATCTGCATGACCTTTGAATTTACTAATATCTTTATTAACGTTATAAGCTATTGATTCAATTGTATCAGCTCTATCTGATATAAACGTAGTAAATTCATTTAATGTGGGAAATTCATTCTTTTTCATCTTTTTCATCTTTTCCCATTCGGACTGGGTAGTTTTATCTAGTTTTGAATTGACAATATATATTAACAACAAATCCCAATTTTTAGTATCTACATTCAGATTATTCAATGCACCCAAATGTTTGAACAAAGTATCTATCAATTCTCGCAACTCTACAAATGAATCCTTTCTAATCAATGGTATCTCAAACAATCCTTGGATATGTGTAGACACTAATAACATCTTTTTATCAAATCTATTGCATAACATACTCCAAGCTACTTCATAATTACTTGCTGATAATTCAACAGACCCTATAATTTTGAAAGCTGAGGGATTGAGACTTGCTCGTAAATAATGAAATTTTTGTATATCGTTAATTTCTACATTTTCGTGAATTAAGGACTGATATATATCTTTGAAATTTAACCATCCTTCATACGAGCCATCAAAATGTGGCAAGTCTATAACAGGTAATTTAATAGGTAGCTTTTTTGATTGAGCAGCTTGAGAAGGTGGCGCTAGATCAGAATCAGATCTACTTTTTAATAAACATGCTGTTCTCGCCAAAATAGTTTCATATTTATCACAAAATGACTCCCTCTCTTCTAACTGTTCATTCAATAATTGCTCATCGCACTCATTTTCGATTTCATTTTGAACTTGATCGAATTCAACAATAATATGTTTTAGTCTCTCAATTTTCAATTCTAACATCGTAATCTTTTCAATATCTTGATTTCTATCAACTTTTATCTGATCATATAATAAATCTACTGATTTTGAAAGAGTGGTTAGTTTGCTTTTAATGCAACCCCTTTTCCTAATCAAGGCATCCATTTTGATTAAACGTAATTCATTTACTACAAATCTCAATTTTAAATAATCAACAGAAAAACTGTTAATCTTATAATCAAATCTTAAATTAAAGTAATAAACTTTATAAACAAACGTATCTGTGAATCATTATTCAAATCTATATCATCAATCTAATCAGCCTCTATATATCAATTTATCATCTATAAACTATTTAAGTAAATCCAGAAGCATTAATAAATCATATTATATTAATCATGTAATAATAAAGCATCGAGAAACAATCTTAACCCTGAAGAATCTGTAAACCCTTTTAAACAAATTGAATACATACACAAATCTAAAGGATAACAAAGGAACTCACATTTATATCAGAAAATAATCGTCGCCAACTGCATTCAAACATCAAACATCATCACGTGGCAGGAAATCTTAATTATTTTCGCATCCGGTATCGTAGGACCAATGTTTCGTTTTCACCATAAATCGATCGAGTGGACTGTATTTTCATGGGTCTTTTCTGGATTAATTAAAACTGTTTTCAAACAATAACATTTATTTAAATAGATAATTTTGGACTCTTTCAAGAGGTTTTAAAAACTGTACTAGCAGGCTGCTACATCTTTTCTTAACTACCCATTTTCTACCTGGTTCCTCGACAAGAGGGTAAATCCGGGTTGAGAGTGGTAATAATGGAGGGGCATGAGCCATAACTTATAACTAACTTAAACAAGAATAGGAAATATCACTTACTTTAAATTATACATACTTAATAATAAACAAATACAATGAACTAATTAACAATATTTAAAACCAGTTATGTTATTTTTGTTCTGCAACTATTGATTATTGTTTGTTATGATGATCATATATCATTATCGTAGATCCATTCAATGATATCAACGATATCAGCGATATTGTTGAATAAACGTTTTTTCACTTTAATTAACCCATACTATTTCTTTGAGTGCACGACCAATAGAAATGGCACAATCGTCTCCTCCGTCGATTACATACGCACGCACATACATCACCTCAAAAAAATTTTAGATCGATTCAGGAAGGCTTAATTAAAACTCTGCGAAAATCCGGAAACATTTTTTCAGGCCTATTACAATACATCCCTTATACTACGCTTAGTGAGGGGAGTGAAAATGTCGAATTGGAGTATCGGAATAATCTTTTGCCGATAACACTCTCGCAGGGTTTTATATATTGTCACTTTGTAAATGAGGGGAAATGACTGATTAGGGTGTTAACAGAGATGGTAGATTAACATAGCATCTGGGAACGGCGTGCGATTACGGCGATGATCGAATACAAATCAGTAAATCGGTTTTCATGCTCGCAGTTGAAATTGAGAGACTTTTTCCTCTGGAGAGTTTATCTTTTTTAATTGAATTTAAACTAGCACGAGAATAATACAGATATACGCTTCGCGAGAGCAGAATGTGAAAGTTAACACTTGTTTAAAATTTATACCAGCCCGTTGGGTATATCGTGCAAAAATACATGAGTGTACAAGAACAAGTGCCTTTTAGAAGGATACTTTTAATTAAAATCTAAATACAATTCCAAATATTGCATTTTTTATTAGTTTTTGGAATGGAAAGTTGTATGTACCGTGTATTGGTGAAAACAGGTGAAACTGGCAGCTGGCTACTGCAGATAGTTTGTTGAATTTAGAATACAATGAGCAACGCACTGAATTGTAATAATGTTATGTTCTATTTATCTATTTTGATCCACTTCAGCCCCGAATTGATGGATTTTATAAGATGTAGAGTATATTGACGTGACAACGTCTTATAATTCGATGGAGCCGGCTGCACGCACGAGAACACATGACTCATGAGGCGTTCCATTTAAACATGCGGCGTTACCTCCCTCTAAGGCGTTCCATTTAAGGCTTGAAGTGGACAGCTGCTATACAAAATAATACATTTACATGTTTTCGTCAAGTATGAAGTGTAGTGAAAAGTGAATGTGGTGTCAATTGTTTATAGCCACGATAATTGCGGCGATAAAGATAATGATTCTTTCGATATTAAATATATGTTCAGTGATATATTGTCGAATATTCGTGCTTTCATCATTAAAATAGATAGCATCGGTCCGCTAGTGCAGCGATTGTAGGTTATGCTATAATTGACAAAACTATAACAATAAGTTAACAGAACTATTTCACGATGAGTAAAAAATCAATTGCTTTACTATTCGATCGAAATAATTATCGAGCGTAGCTATGATTTCAAAAAATTAAAACATGAATGTTAAATCTTCCACATATCATAACAACGTGTCTGAAACGACAAGTTGGACCAGCCAGCCATCCATTCCATCAGTATTTTCTTATGACGTTGTCACGTTCAACTATCGTCAGTAAACCGACTTTACAGACAACCGATTTTTTTTGCTAAAGATAGAGCCATTGAAGAAGGAAGTTAGTGGATCTTTTTTTCATATATTTTGACTACACGAAAAGAAAACCTATAATCTTCGTAGAGCATAGTGTGAGCTAGCGGTGGAATGTTGGGAGAGGAGATTGAAATAGACATCAGGAAAGACCTTCTGAGCAAATTGTTCCATATCTTCGCTTACCGATAGAAAAATGTTGAAAGAAGTTCGGCAGGGGTGACTAGTTTTAGGTCGTCTAGTCCGCCTATCTGAAATCTCTCTCGGTGGAACGACAGACGAGATTTCTGATTAACACCGACCATGGAAATGTCTATAGAAAAGGAAGAGATCTTCCACCTTTCTACGATGTTCTAGAGTCAATGAAATCGTAAGTGTAACATCATCTATCACACAAATTGCACTCTGCTCTCTTCTGGATAGAATCCAAGAGCTTCAGCGTATGCTTGGGAACCCAACTCCAAACATGTGAGAACAGTACTCCAAAACAGGTCGAATCTGTGTTTTGTAGATTATGAGGAGCTGCTAGGATGTAAAGCAGATCTTGGCCCAGGATAGAAATAGTTTCTGTGAAGCGGTTTTCGCAATGGACCAATGGACATGATCGTCCCATGAGAGGGTGCTGTTAGTGGTGATCCCAAGCATTGTTATGTAAGACTTCATATGAATAGTTGTACCTGACACCATCATATTATGGATTGTGGGATCCGCCTTCCTGGAGAAGACGCAAGCTTGAGTTGAGGCCAATGAGTTTTTGAGGGAGCACGGGCATGAAGTTTTGCGCCTGCCATCATACCAATGTCAATTCAATGCAATCCAACTGGCACGGGCTAGCGCAGAATTGGTCAGGATGGGTTTAGTGACCATAACGTACTCGCTTTGTGTAATGAAGCTCTAGCACTCTGTACACCTGAGGAATGGGCAAATGCATTCGGCACACCGAAGAAGTGATCGAAACTTGAACGAAACGACAGCTCGTTATCAATGAAGATAGCTTCGACGATTTTGGAATAGCTACTCTGTGATATATTGTGATATAATCTTACTGTCTTTTGTATCTTCTTATATTGTAAATCAATGTGATTTTTCCAATAATTTTGGCCAATTTGTTTACCCGTTCAAAATATTCCACGTATCTGAATGATTTCTGGTAAATGTTCAAAGGCATCCAAGTTATTAAATTCATGGAGAACTTGATGAGACGCAACTGACATCGACGTTGATTTGATTCAGTGTCACGTGATATATGACGTAACTGATTTTGTGTTTGAGACAGACCTTATCTGCATTACATCTTGCTCCGCCGTAAATCAAATGCGTTTCGGCATATTCTTGGTTTGAAAACATTTATCTTGTCATAATAAGTGAAAATATTTTCCCCAGATCAAATATGAAACAATTCAATCGTCTTGACAAAGCTATTTATTATTCCTTTACAGCAGCCGACATATCGAATAACAGCTACTGCGATAATTATGGAAACAATTATTTGCCCCTCCGATAAGTTGTGATGCAACTTATCAGGTACAATCATCATTTTTTGCAAGGAAGCGAAACAAGATATCAAAATTTGTATCGAGATAAAAATGTTTTGATATTGAATGGTTAACCGGAAATATTTTTTATAAAGCAACATTTTCAATAATGTAAAAGTTCTGGTATTAGATGCTACAAAGAAGTAAAAACTGCAATAGGTCAAAATAGTTGCATTTTAAGTGCTATAATTATCTAAAAAACATTTTTTTTAATTTGCACAATTTTGGAGAATTGCGAAAAAAACGCATTTTAACCGCAATGTTCATGGGGTAGCTTATAAATAAGAAATCCACTAAAAATACTAGTAAAGTACTGAGGACCTTTCGGCTACCAAGTAGCCATCATCAGAGTAAACTAAATTATAAATCAAAATGTGTCTGTTTAAATACTATTTGGGGAAAATAATGCAAACAAGGGATTACCCTCAGCTGGAGATAAAGAAAGAAGTTCGGCAGGTCTCGAGCTTGACAATGAAGGAATGACTAGCTTGAGCCTCTATAGACAGTACTATATGATGTCAGGTACAACTATTTGGAATATCTTGTGGTGGAAGAACAGACCAGTTGAGGCGGTAAACCATATGACGGAAGTTTCCCAGGAAGGCTTTGGTGGCAGACTCGGTCAAATTTTTTGGAGATATCCAATGCTACATCTAGAGACCCCATATTTTTCATGTAGGGCGTATTGCTCAAGTGGTTTACAGTCACGTCAACCACCAATAAAATTAAAAATCCTCCTCCGGAATCAGAAATTATAAGTAAAGAAAACATTCCAATTTAAATGTGCCTTGTCTCTGCTGATGAAGGCTGATAAAGAACTACGTTAACTATGCAATTGTCGATTTGTTGTTAAATATCATATTAATATTTTAGCCCTCAAAAACCTCCATAACACTTTTTCCTTTTAGAAGTAAAAATTTGTCCATTTTAGTAGCTAATTTGTCGTTTAATTGTTCCTGATTTGTTGTTAAGTTGATTATAACATTTTTTTATTCATATATGAAGTCTCTCTTATGATGGAGTGATGTGGTGATGTGGGGCCCGGCAAGGGGGCCCTCTGGGGTTGTTGCGTCCCACTAGCTCTGGAACAGAATATGGACTTCGAAAACCTCACAAAAGCACCATTTCAAAGTGGAATTCAAAATTTCGTCTCATTTATTCATGTATGTTGCTGATTGGATACTAGTATTTTGTTTTGAATTAAAAACACACCTTCGCACCATGTATATTTTGCAATACTATGAATTACGAATCGCATGCCGTTTAGTTCATGAAAATCGATCTTTTATAACCCAGTCCGAAGTTTTGCACTATTTTTTCACTTTACTAACCGGACTATACGTAGTCTGACTGAAGTAAAAAAAACTATTGCTTCATGGTTGATTTATTATTTATAAATGAAGGCTCCACCTTTTCTCAGTTTTCGTGATACCACTGCTCGCTATGAATATTTAATGCAACATCAAATTATGAATCATATTCAACGAATGACAAGTTTAATTTATAAACACTTTCTTGACGTTTTTCAGGAAATATAGTAGAAAATGAAGTAATCTAAGCGCTGCTCATTTAAGATACGTATAAAAGTACAAATTCGAAGCAGTTTGGCATAGCGTGTATCACGCATGGTAACCGGCTAGTGCCACCATTCCATTTCATGTTACTGCATTTAAATGTCTTTCTTTCGGCCAGGAACTGCACCGGAAATCTATTAGGAGCCGTTCAAGGGTCGTATTATCATATTTACAACTTGTGAATTTACATCCTCGTTACAGTCTATTTGAAAACTCTATTTATTACACCCAATTCGTAGGGTCTTTTCACGAACAGGGTGATTCTTAAGTAATAGCACAAATTGTAAGGGTATGTTCAGAAGACAAAATTAATAATATTTCCCTCAACAACAATGGGTCTAAATCTGCTCCTTACTGAGATACAGGGTATTGAAGTTGAAAAAATAAAATACATTTTTATTAATGAATCAGTCATTTTTGTAGACGCAGTCATAAAAATTAGAGTATGGCTATTTTTTGAAAAGGCAAATGAGAATATGTTATTAGATTTGAGTTATATGTCGCTTTTATATATAAATTCTTGGAAAATAGGTCACACTAACACATATGCTTATTATTTTCGTTTTTACGTACGTTTCGGTCTCACGACTGTCATCAGAAAAGTTTTGCAAGACATGGAACAAGGGAGCTACTTCAATTAATTTTTTTTTTACAGATTGTAGTTTTCCTTTTGAACATTTTAATTTCAGATTTTTTATTTGTATTAGTCTATTCAAGATAATTTACCGTTCGACAATTGGCTTTTTTTTTTCAACAAATATCAAAAAGGTCACCTACAATTTTTGATTCTCCTTAAAATTTAGACTGCCCAATGTCACAAAGTTTCTCTAATGCAGGCTCGCACTCAAATTTTCATTTTGTATCACATGTGATACATCATTGAGTGTAGAATGAAGATTACCTCAAAAAGTTGAATTAATAGAAACAGAGCCGGTTTTGAAACAAAGAGCTACCTGATATATAACTTTAATGATAATCCTAGGATAGATGGTTATTGGAATTTTACCTTATTGGGTTTAACCCATCGGGGGATTAAACAATGAACTGATAGAAAACGAAAAATCTAATTGAACAAATTTGACAAGAAAGAATTATTAAGAATTTGTTAATCGTCCAATAGAATGATATCAAACTTCTAATACGAGGCAAGGTGAAAAGTCCTTTAAAAATAAAACAGATGGCGCCACAATCAAAAAACCCATGTGATATTGTGATATTTGTAATGTACCATATTTAACTAAGAAACATCAATATTTTCAGACTGATATGCCATTCAGTTCTGTTTTGACACCCATCGAGAGCAAGCAACCTTGAAGATGTTTGTGAACATGGAAAAAAGTGATTTCGCGTCTTAATTAAACAATATTTCTTTCGTGGAAAAAGCATTATGCAAACCAAAGCATCGCTTGTTAAACATTATGGGGACTCCTTACCCCCGATTAGAACGATTCACAAACGAATTAAAACTTTTCTGAGAAGCACAATGTCAGAAGATCGACTGAACACATTGGCGGTCCTATCAATAGAAAAGAAGTTCGTCCAGTCTATCCCAGATTTTGACAATAACATCAGACGTTTTTTCCAGCATGAAAAATATGAGTTTGGATTTGATGTACAAAAAATAATTTTTCTTCTTTCGTAACTCTCGAGCCGCCACTGTTTCTTACATAGAAGTTATGTTAATTAATTTCTTTGCTGAAATTCATTGGAACTTGTTCCAAAGCCTTGAAAGAAATCCACCAACCATGCCTACTTAGAGCTTGATAAAACTATGATTTTTCGTAATGGATGATTAAAAATTAGTATAACTTTGTCTGGCTCGCATATTTCCAATATTGGTTTCCATACATTGCTTTCAAATTCTATCAATTACTTGAATTATTTATTCCAGGCTATATTTTAGGAGCAGTATTTACAATGCAGCTTTCAGCTACGACTTTCTTGGATTATTTCCATTGATCTTTAAGGAGGATCCTATTGTATAATTTAGATACTAATGGAAAAGAAATGTGACCATTCGAGATTGAGAGATACGAGTGAGGGCTTAAGTGACACTTGAATGTCACTTAAAAAACTTTAGACGACGACTCTATTAATTTTTTACCCTTAAAGATAGTAAATTCTTATTGAAGTTCTCAATAAAAGAACGGCTTACAAACCGTCTAGAAGTGATGGACAAGTAACTTATTCATAACGTTCTTTATTTATGGCTTGGCTTTTAACATCAATCTTTTCCTAAAGACATTGCAACCTGCTGAAGGTATGTATAATAAATGAAGCGTTGAAATTTTAATAGCGTTTACCTTCCGAATAACACTTTTATGCCCTTTTAAGTAAAGGGTGCATGTTTCCAATTATTTTTCACAATCAACTCCCTTACAATGGAATTCTATTATTTTTCATCGGTTCTAATATCATAGGACTGGTGTTACTCAGCACCATCGGCGTTATATACCTGAAAATGTGTACATGGCCATGATCGATCATTTGCTGATCAATGAGAATATTTTCAAGATGGCGGCACTTCCGGTTATACCATAAGTGGACATGAACTTTGTTATTTTAAACGGAGAGTTATATTTTTTATTGCGTTTTTAGATTCTTCATGTTTTTACTCCCTTCACTATAAGTCGAGTCAAATAGGTATTTCATTACGAAAATCGAACGATATGGACCGATTTTGATGAAACAAAGTGCATTCGACTCGGGATGACGTCTAGAAAAAAGCTTACCGGCTAGTTTTTTGTGCAAATTTGTTATTATTTTTTTAACCGAAAAATTGACCAATTTCCAAAATTTCATCAAAACTAACCAGAAATCTTCAGTTAGGGGTTGTGGAGGTTGTTTTTTTATGTTAAATGTTTAAAAATTTGTTAGAAGGGGGTCGTTACTAATTTAATTCAAAAACAAAATCGAATTCTAATTTTGTAATTTTTAAATTTGAAATGAATACCCGCTCATCTAGAAATTTTTTCTATCTTCTCTACTCAGTCTTTTTATATTCCACACAGCATCTTTTACATATAGGTACTATGGACATATACGTAATAAAAAGCGGGCGGGAGTAGCAGGTATGTATTTTTCTTAAACTATGGAGTACACTATACTATAACACATCATCTATCATCTAATAAGATCTCTATGGCATCCACCGCTTCATAGAGCAGCTGTTTATCTAAACCGGTTCTCCCTCCCATCCCCCCAAAATAAAGACGCGGCAACGTATACGTGGACCACGCTGCTATTGTAATGTAGATACATAATAAATGATCACCACGTGTCACTTACTGTTGGATGCTGCTGTTGTTCAGATTAGTAAAATTTCTCATTCGTTTTATGTGAAAATTATTTTGTTCTGTGGTTCAGTGAATATTATCAGAAACATTTTTTAATAATTCAAAAACATATTGTTCAATAAATAAAACATTGCTTTAATAAAGCATTCACGCTGCAAATTAATAAAAGTATTTTTCGGTTAAAAACATAATAACAAAGGATACCGCACACTTTAGTAGGGAAAGTGGCCCCTGTCGAATTGGCTGAATTTTTGATATGTTATAGTCCAAGTCATTCCGAACAAAAAGTACAATGGGCACAACTTTTTCTATAGGCTGGTTTTGGCGCTAGAGGCCAATGAAAACTTTCATTTGTTCTCATTGTTAAACAACACGAAACGTTATCCTGGATAATAATCACTTTTCCGAATAATCAAGATCTAAACAGTCATTAATATGAGATACTATTAGAAGTATTGTTCATTGATGTCACTATAGGTGATCAATTATACAGCGTGTTCCAGCTACTTACAATTTTTAAAGTGCAATAATTCGAAAATGGTTACAAATCGTCTTAGGGATCTACAATGAAAAAATGTTTATGAATCCTATTCTACACCGTATTCTACATCACATAGTCGAAAAATATAAGGAGTGTTCCTTTTAAAAGAAATCGAAAGTTATATTCGAAAAGTTCCGTACCTACTGAAAAATATTGTTCGACCATCCTGAATAATTTTAGGCCATGAAAAAGAATGAGAAATATTACAAGTCTGTCTATAAAATGGCCTTTTTTTTTCTTTCTAAATCTATCATCTTAACGTCAGGGATTTTCAAGGTATGCATCTGCAAATGGACTACCCAATTTCGACCAAAAAGTCGTAACGTCCAAGTGATTCATAGACAATCAATAATAGTAGGTGTAGTGGTGAATGGAGGTTATGTAGATGTTTGAAAAATTCACTAATATATATCATTATCATTATTTTTATTATTATTATTAATGATATTTCTTTTTAAAATAATGCACTTCACCTTCCAACCCGATTTTTTTCGTATCGCCCTGTAAATGCAAAACATTCTTGTGCTAGATTCTGTTGTCTAGTTAACTTTCGTTTTCAAGTCGATATCACAATAGAACAACTCTAGAAATCGAAAGACACACTATTGCCCCACCCTGTATAAAAATATAGTCCAGATTTCTTTTAAAAATTGTTTATTCATTCTCGAACTTGAAGGGTACCTACTGGATAATATGAAAACATTGCATCCCTTTACTGCAGAAAAACACATTTTTCTGTAGACGGCTTTGGAAATGATGTCAAAGTTTCTAGCAAGGTTTTGTTTGTTTGTTACTTCATATCAATATAAAGTTGAATATGGCGTATAATTTCGCAGTGAGATTTGAATGTTTTGTTTGTGAGTACAATGGAACACCAAGACAAATGGTACGTTTGGACGAAGAAAGCAGAGCCATTGCCGAACGTCGAAGGAATGAATTAGAATTGCCTCAAATACGTTTTATTGAACAGACAAGGATTTGCCGAAACTGTCATTTGAGTATTCTCTCAGAGATACAAGCTTATGAAGAAGATCCCGATCCAACTGTACTTAAAGTTTTGTTGCGAACCTCTCATACGTCATGTTTTGTATGTGGTAGATTTGAAAATCTTGGTAGAATGTCACCTTCTGGTAGGTTGGATGTATTTCTGAAGACCGGAATGTTTGCACCTGACGGCGTCAGAATCTGTGGTGGTCATTTGAATGAGGAGGAACATCTTTTGCCACCTTTTATGAATGGGCTTAGAGGAATAACAAGACCATACAATTTGAAAGGTAATGAACTCAAACATATGTTAGTATCGTTACGAGAAGCTGTGCTGAACTATAAATCAACAAATAAATACAATAACGAGGATAATTTTACTGATGAAAAGTTCCAGGCGTTAACTCCAATAAAAAAAGTGCAGTTTACAGACCTCTTTGAATTTTGCAATCGCGTCAATATTCATCAGAAAAATAGAGCAATAGCGAAGAAAGATTTGTTATGTTTCTTGTGCAAATTACGACAAGGACTTTCCGATCAATTCTTGATGGGCATGTTTTCCTATTCCAGTCGTCAAGCTGTGAGCTTGGCAATTCAAAAAGTGCATGTATCATTATTACAACAATTCGTTCCACAAAATGTAGGGTATCAGCATATAGAGAGGGGCCAATATATTACTAGACATGTTACGGATTTTGCAAATACCCTTTACAATCCTGAACCAAATTATCGAAGAGCAATAGCTTATATTGACGGGACGTACATAAAAATACCCAAAAGTCGGACATTTCAAGTATTACGTCAATCATACTGTGTACACAAGGGTTACCATCTTTTGAAACCTGCATTGATTGTTGCTCCCAATGGTTATATCCTAGATGTTCACGGTCCTTATTTCTCTGATTCAAGAAATAATGGTGCGGCAATGTTGAGACATGAGTATGAACGAGATTTAATGGGTCTGAGGAACTGGTTCCAAGAAGGTGATATTTTCATGTTAGATAGGGGATACAGTGACGCACAGAATTTCTTGGGTGACTTAGGTATAGTAGTAAAAATGCCCGTAGCACTTGGTGGTGGACAGCATTAGCTTACAACCGAAGAGGCAAATTCATCTAGACTAGTTACGAAAACGAGATGGATTGTAGAAGCTAGAAACGGTCATATAAAGAATATGTTCAAATTCTTCAGAGATACTGTACCAATGCCACAAGTTCTGCATATAGGAGACTATATCAGAATAGCATGTGCGATAATCAATAAGTATCATGAACCAATTACCACGGAAGGAGCCAATGCTGAGCTAGCTCAGATAATGTTAAACCGTGCCAATGAAATAAATGAACTCCAGTTGAGAATAGAAGAAGAGGGTCTGCTACGAAGACATGGTAGATGGTTTCCAATGGAGGAAAACCAATTACTAAATTTTCCAGTTCTCAGTTTGGAGTACCTACGAGAACTAACATTCGGAATTTTCCAGATAAAAATAGCTCCATCTTATGTACAAGATAATAGACAGGATTTGGGAAACGTTTTATTTGAATTCGACGACCGTATTGAAATTCCAGGTCTATTGAGGATGAGAATAAAATCTCGTCATCGAAATAGTATCAAATACCAACTGTGGATCAAGTACAATGTCAGTTTGGAAGGTGTGCCAATTCAGGGGTACTACTGTACGTGCAAGTCGTACATTGGGTACATGTTCGCATGTAGCTAGCGTACTTTGGTACCTTGGATATGCCCGTCATGCTGCCAATGTTAAGTATCCTTCGACCGAAATACTTCATACCGTATCTGATGCTGCAGAGAGACATAATAATGAAGAACCTATGATTGTTTAGACTGTTTATGGCATATTCTCCTTGTTTCTTTGTTCATATTGATATGTTCTCAGATGGAACACCCTGTAAATCATTAAATGAATTATTAGGGTTCAGTCGAGAGTTTTTCATTTGGGTCAACGATACCAGGTTCAATGGTTAAGTTAAATGTTACATATAATATATTTATTGAGTTATAGCCCATTATTTCCTTCCTATTATATTTATGCTGAATGTGCAAATGGAGGCTTTGTTGACCCGCTAAAAGGAGTTTCTCCGCCACACTCCTTGAGCATCAGTACAATTATCGGATGTATTTACGTACTCATTCGACACAACCCTATCAAAATGATAGACCAATTTTTGTTATATTCTTGAGTTTCATCATCAACTTGAAGTATTATTTTGACCGTGATAGCTGGAACACGCTGTATAATTGATCACCTATAGTGACATCAATGAACAATACTTCTAATAGTATCTCATATTAATGACTGTTTAGATCTTGATTATTCGGAAAAGTGATTATTATCCAGGATAACGTTTCGTGTTGTTTAACAATGAAGAACAAATGAAAGTTTTCATTGGCCTCTAGCGCCAAAACCAGCCTATAGAAAAAGTTGTGCCCATTGAACTTTTTGTTCGGAATGACTTGGACTATAACATATCAAAAATTCAGCCAATTCGACAGGGGGCCACTTTCCCTACTAAAGTGTGCGGTATCCTTTGCACAAAAAACTAACCGGTAAGCTTTTTTCTAGACGTCATCCCGAATCGAATGCACTTTGTTTCATCAAAATCGGTCCATATCGTTCGATTTTCGTAAGTCGGCCTGTTTTAATACCCATTTGACTCGACTATTTACGTAGCAAATAGAGTGTAAAGGAAATATTGTAGTAATCGGCCCAAAAAAATCTAGACTATTTATAACATGAAGTCTGTGTGTGTGCGTGTACGAGCGTATTTTGTGTGCGCGCACACGTAAAATTTGCAGAGGCGGTTGCACCGTTCCTACCGATTGAAATTATGCAGATCGCTTCAAAGTGGTAAAAAAATAGGAACTACATTGTCTTTGGGCTCGGTAGCCCGTTTCATGTGGTATTTTTGACATCCATTTTCACTTTATCAAATAGAACTATACTATTTCATTGAACCGTAATGACAACAGTGTTTTTCTGGTTATAAATAAAGATCACACTCATGAGAGAACCGTCCCAAAAATTTCAAAATTGTTCATAATGCCCTGAATGAACGGCTACCCAAAAACATTTTTCAATCACATCATTAAAGAAAGAATAAAGAAAATCTATAATGGAACGTCATATATAGATAATATAAACGGTAATACACATAATTTTATAACATTGTCTACATTCCGGAGACCTCAGAGAAAATTAAGAAATGTTTAAAAAAGTATGATACCTATAAATGTTGCGCATAAAGCTACCTGTGTTGATAAATATTTTCCAAATCTAAAACTATTAATACCTAAAGATAAACAAACCCACACAGAATACAAATTAAATTGTTTAGATAGCGATGGGACGTATAAAGAAATCTTTAAACAATATTTACATAAAAGAATGTACGGCCATAATTAGAGTACAAGAAACAAAAACTTAGAAAATTCCATCGCCTTTGATAATACTGCTTTGATTATAACCATGAATTCGATTACAAAAATAGTAATATTCAAACTAAGGAAACCAATTATTATAAAGGATCTATTCTGGAGATGATTCGCATAAAACGTGACTCCAAGTCTGTAAATCATAGAACAGATATTCGGTCATTAAGACAGATTCATACAAAGTTGATTAACTAAAACCCTTGCAAATTCCTACATGCGTTTTTTAAATGTTAAAAGTATATTTTAGGTAGAATGCTCAAATAGCAATATTTCTATTACCTCATAAATCTTTAACATCTGGTTCGAAAGTAGATACTTGAGCGTTATTTTTGGTTTCAGTCGTTTACAGACTTTGACATGCGTTCATATATTATAAGAAAATTGCTAAGCAGTGGATTTTTGATACATATACTTAAAACATTAATGTGTTACAGTTTCGATTATTCTTGTTTCTGTTTTCTGTTCGTTTCGACGGCGTGGGCATTTTAAATTGAAATTGGTGTGATAAGGACGCTTTGTGCTGATACAATTAGTTTTAAGAAATACGAAAATAATAAGCATATGTGTTTGTGTGACCTATTTCCTGAGAATTTTCATACAGGGTGTTTCAGATTATTCATATAAACTATGGTCTTATCTACTTTCGTTTCGGAGATACGTTGAATTTAATTTTTTTTTAACGAAATTTTGCTGTAGCTCCTGTGCAGTTACAGATATTTCGTTGAAATCTGGTACTCAGGGGTTTGAGAAAACGCCGAATAAGATGGCTTAGTTAGTATAAGATTATGCGGTGAAGGGCGCTGGGTGCGCGAATTTTTGGCGTTTCTTTTAGCCTTAACTTTTTTGAGAATAATTTTTTTGTTTTCTTTGCACATTTTTCTGGTTTACAATTTTATTTCAAACAAATAATGTACTCTTGTTGAGGTTCTCAAAACCTCACCGTTTTGGAGAAAAACGCGTTTAAATGAACATAGGCGATTTCTGTAGTAAGTAAATTTGTTAATGAGTTTTTGTTAGTTTCATTTAAATGCGTTTCTCTGGAAATTCTCGCATTAAGGTATATCTTTGTTAACATCATTAGGAAGGAAAGATTATTTTACATCATTTTCGTTCAAAGCTCATTGGCATACCGACCTTGATAAGAGTGGGGGAAGCTATTGAAAATGTAATAATTTAAGTCGATGTAGTTTCTAAACGACTCATTCGATTTTAGTAAACTTCAGTTTGTATAGAAGAGAAGGTACGTACTTTCAATTGTCATATCATATCTATTGGTACACGATAATTCCTAATGAAATTACTAGAGGGCGTAATTTGTAATGATTACGATTTTATTGATTTTATCCCAAAAACTTCAATCATACGGAATAGCTATGACTTTGCGAAAAAAACTGAAAACCGCAGATCGATATCTTTTCTTGTTTCAAAGTTCGAGAAAAACGCGTTTAAATAAACATACGCGATTTCGGTAGTAAGTAGATTTGATAATCAGTTTTTGTTATGTTCATTTAAACGCATTTTTCTCGAAAACGGTGAAATTTTAGACCCTCAACAAGAGTACATTATATGTTTGAAATAAAATTGTAAACCAGAAAAAAGTGCAAAGAAAACAGAAAAATCATTCTCAAAAAAGTTAAGGCTAAAAGAAACACCAAAAAGTCACGCATTCAGCGCCCTCTACCGCATAATTTGAAACTAACTAAACCATCTTATTCGGCGTCCTCTGAAACCTCCAACTACCAGATTTCAACGAAATATCTGTATCTGCACAGGATCTACAGCAAAATTTCGTTTTGTAAAATCGTTTTTGTCTTTCTGAAACACCCTGTATATATAATATCACACTCAAATATTTAAACTGCAGAAGTGGTCGAAATTAATATTTTAAGATTCAATGGCGTTATCGATGGGACGTTATAGTTTATTACAAGCGCTTCTAACTTGAAGGAGCGGGGTCTGTTGTAGTGTAGAAGGTAGAGCGCGCTCGCCTCGTGTGCGACTGGCTTTTTAGTCATTTTCTTGTTAACTATCTATCTATCTTATCTTTTGATCATTTGGAATGATATATTAAACGAGTCATTGAGATTGTTATCAATTTGTTGAAATAAGTTTTCTCTTATTAGAAAACTTCATGTTTCATGGGATGATACTTATTAAAGGAACCAGTCAATATAAAAGAGGCTGCATCATTTCATCACAGCACGTGGCTTCCCCAATAACAAAATAGCTTTCAGACACTCCTACGGGTCGAATGTAAATGATTACAGGAACAGAAAATATATTGGGAACGATTTAGAATCCGCTTAACAAAGTCTTTAAATTATACTCTATATTACGTTGAAATTTTATCGAAATGGTCTATATAATGTATTTCACACTCTATGTTTCAAACTGACACCTGCTGTCAGGCCTGCCTTTCGCAATTCATACTATAGTATAACCTTCTTTTATACTGACACTTGATGTCACATGAACTATCAAAATGTACCATAGAATCAAGAAGTCTAGGACTTCTTGCACAGAATAAAGACATAATAGGAAAATCACTGTCTACACATGTGATTTTGAAAAAACTACCAGAAACTCCTTTATCACCGTTTAAAGCAGACAAGTACCAATTTTGATTCCAGTCAGCACACTTGACCTTCAATAAAAGACAGCTTACATGAGATTTAGCATTAACTACCCAAAACCCCTTTCCACCAAAGTGTCGATATTGATGAAATTTTACACACTTCACTTCTTAAACGAGAGGAAACTCTCCAACATGAAATCTCGAACTACCCCATCTGTTTTTCAAACCGGGTAAATTAGATTAAGTACCGAGCTTGATGGAATGTTGGCTTTACCTTCAAAACAAGAGGAAAGTCACTTTCTACATGAGATTTCGAAATAATTACCCATTTTCCTTCCCGGTAAACCCCGGGAATTTCAGCAAGTATTACAATAATTGTAAAAGTATTGACCCTTCGAAAATATATTGCTATCGAAAATGAACTGAAGTAAGATGGTATTCTTTCAGTGCAAGCAAATTTTGAAAAGGATTTTTCTCAGAAACTCATTTATCCTCAGAATTCAGAAAAAACTGAAAGACAAGGTTATAGGTCATTCTTTGAAGGTCTTGGGCAGTTTAGGCCCAGTGACTTCGAGAAATGCACATCAAATTCGGTCAAAGAATACAAAAGGACATCAGTGATAAGTCTAGTTTGAGGAAAACCGGTACACTAGCAAAAAATTAATAAAAAAAAAAATGAAACGTGTGGCACTCGGGGACTGCCGCGGTAAAGCTATTGCATAGCACTACGCCACTGGAAAAAGTTGGGCAGAAAAACATCCACTACCCCTTCAAAATCTTCAAGAATTATGAGTAAAAATGAGTATCATCTTGATCTCTATGAAGAGTATTCTGTGACAAGCATAGATAACTCTACTACCGGTAGTAGAGTTATCTATGGTGACAATTGTCAGTTGACTTGTAAACACAATTTTATAAGGAAGTTTTAACATTCAGATCTCGATAGCGCTTCCGGCTCCGGGATTTTCACGTGGCCTATCGAAATGAGAAGGTTCGAATTGTATAAAAACACAATTGCATGAACGCCAGACGTCTTATGTAATTAGCTACGAACGTAATAATTTTGACGTATCCTCGAGGAACTCGCTGCGCGTAAGTTAGAGTTCATACATTTTACCTCTATTTTGTTAATTTGAGGCCGTTTCGAACCCCGTGCGAGCGGCGCCAGTTGTAATAAAGTGTTTTTGGCTATGGGCCGCTAGCTTTTACCCGCTTTCGGTATATTTAAGTAGCTAGAAAATTCCCTTTCGTACGTCGCATGTCAGATGCTAGTAGGTGACAGCTGAGAATACCCAAAACTGTTTTAATTAAATTTTCCTATTTAATCGACATTTTGGGGCCCCAGACTATTCTATTCAGTTGGCCCCGTTCATAAACTAACGACATGGAGCGAGAACCACATGCGAAAAGTCCTCGTTAAGGCGTTCTATGTACCATATATAAAAATTCTCGGGAAATAGGTCACAATAACACTTTGTTTTAACTATTCGTCTTTACGTACGTTTCGATCTCACGACCATCATCAGAAGACTCACTATGTCTAAAAAGGGGGTTTATTAAAACTAATTATAGCACAAGCGTCCAAATCGCACAATTAAACTTCAATTAAAAGTTAATGAAGATACTAGCAAGAGAGAAGAATCGTAGAATATTTCTGGTAAGATGTAGGAATTTGCAAGTTTATCCAAATTTCATAATTTCTAAATCAAAGGAGAATATGTTTAGCAAGGTGCTAAATAAGAAGGCGTACGCAAAATTATTAAATTCTTTTCATAAAAACTGTTTGAACCTGTGCATTAAAGAAGCATGTGCAATTGTAGCTGAGGTTGAAAACAAAATCAAACTGGTTAAACAAACCTGTCATCAAAATTTTGATAGCAACTTTATATCGCAATTTTTTCAAATTCAGCATAACAATTTCGAAAAAAATTTCAACAAAATCAAAGCCATTCAATCTAAAAAGATAAATAATTTAATGAAAGACGTAACATATGAAAAAAAGAATATCAATGAACAATGGTTGAAAAATCTAACTGACATAAAAATTCCGGATGAGGTGCAGCACACGTTAAGTTTAGGTCCGAAATTTGCATTGCCTAATAACAATAATAAACTGCCTAT
Organism: Endomychus coccineus; assembly: GCA_958510875.1. Lineage (NCBI taxonomy): Eukaryota > Metazoa > Arthropoda > Insecta > Coleoptera > Endomychidae > Endomychus > Endomychus coccineus. The sequence goes on along the minus strand of OY294070.1, from coordinate 110,856,677 downwards.
CGATAATATTATTGCAAATTTAGAATGCGGAATTAGGAATAAAAATGTAGAAGAGAAAAACGAAATTAGAAACAAAGTTTGTAACATCTTGACAAACAAAAAGAACAAACAGAAGGCAGAAGTTGGGATTGCAAAGAATCGTTTTAACTATCATACAAAAATAACAAAAGATTTCTTAGATGCTAACCCTCAAATATTAGTTCTGAACGCGGATAAATGTAATAAAACCGTCATAATGCATAGAAATGACTATGAAAACAAAATAGGAAACCTTTTAAATGATGAAACAACTTATAAAAAATTAAAATCTGATCCTACTTTATCAGTACAAAACAACATGAATAAATTGATAAATAAATGGCATAAGAATAAGATAATCCCTATTGAATTAAAAAATAAATTAATTTGCCATAATGGGCTAGCACCTTATATCTATGGGCTTCCCAAACTGCATAAAAATGATATACCTCTAAGACCCATTGTTAGTAATATTGGAGCGCCCACTTACAATTTATCAAAATTTCTATCAAAATCTATCAATAATATAATAGGAAAAAATGAATTCTATGTAAAAGATTCATGGCACTTTAATGAATTTATAAAAAATCAATCCGTACCCGTAAACCATCAACTGATTTCCTTGGACGTTGTTTCTTTATTTACAAATATACCTGTTGTTTTGGTATTGAATAGCATCAAAAAACGTTGGGCAGAGATTAAAAACCACACACTTCTAGATCAATCGGAATTTATAAATGCTGTAAAATTTTGTTTAGAATGCACATACTTTCAGTATGGTGAGCAATTTTTTGGACAAATATTCGGCACAGCAATGGGATCTCCTATTTCAGCTACCATTGCTAACCTCGTTATGGAGTGCCTAGAGGAATCTGTTATGAGTTCATTAGATTTCCGGCCTGTATTCTTTAAACGGTATGTAGACGATTGCCTTATGTGTGTTCCCAACGATAAAATTCAATATGTAATTGATAAATTTAACAATTTTCACTGTAAACTTCAATTCACTTGTGAAATAGAATTAAACAATAACATAAATTTCCTAGATATGAACATTAGGCATGATGCTGATGGAAGAATAAAAACCTCTTGGTTTACTAAAGAAGTATGGTCTCAACGTTATCTTCACTTCAATTCCGTTGCACCAGCTTGTTATAAAAAAAGTGTCATAAACAGCCTTACAGATCGCGCGATAAAATTGTCCCACGCAGATGACCGCCCCAAAAATTTAAAAATTGTTCGTACTACACTAGAATTGAATGGCTACCCAAAAACTTTTTTCAATCCTATCATTAAAGAAAGAATAAACAAAATCTATAATGGTTCGTCTAATAAAAATAACATAAAAGGTAATACAGACAATTTTATAACTCTACCTTACATTCCGGAGACCTCAGAGAAAATCAAAAAATGTTTGAAAAAGTATGATATAAATGTTGCGCATAAACCTACTAACTGTGTTGGGAAATATTTCTCAAATCTAAAACCGTTAATACCCAAAGATAAACAAACCCACACAGTGTATAAATTGAATTGTTTGGATTGTGATGGAACCTATACTGGAATCTCTAAACAATATTTACAAAAAAGAATGTACGGCCATAAATATAGCACAAGAAATAACAACTTAGAAAATTCCACCGCCCTTGCTAAGCATTGCTTTGATTATAACCATCAATTTGATTACAAAAATGTTAATATCTTAACTAAGGAAACCAATTATTATAAAAGATCTATCCTGGAGATGATTCACATAAAACGGGACCCCAAATCTGTAAATCATAGGGTAGACACACAAAATCTTAGTCATATTTATACTAATTTGATTAAATAATCTCTTGCAAATTCTTACATACGTCTTTATAACTGTAGAAAATGTTTTTAGGAAGAATTCGTAATAGTTATTTCCCAGTACAGGCCTGAAACCGTTCTTAAGGGCCTTGTCATAAATCCTACACATCTGGTTTCGAAAGTAGATACTTGACAAATAACTTCGTTCTTCTCATTTGTTGTGAGAATACCAATCAATATGCACTCATATATTTTAATAATATTACTGAATAGCGGATTCTTACTACAAAAAAATAATTTTTTATACATTAATTCTGACGATACAATTCGATTATTCGTGGTTCTGTTCGTTTCGACGGCGTGGGCTCTTTTAATTGAAGTTTAATTGTGCGATTTGGACGCTTGTGCTATAATTAGTTTTAATAAACCCCCTTTTTAGACATAGTGAGTCTTCTGATGATGGTCGTGAGACCGAAACGTACGTAAAGACGAATAGTTAAAACAAAGTGTTATTGTGACCTATTTCCCGAGAATTTTTATATATAATTCATACTGGGTCAAGAATCTTATTATTGTTCTATGTACCGTAAATTTGCACTTTTCTAACTCGCGAGTTACGCGCTTCTCACGTGAACGTCATTCGATTTATCGAAAATTAACCAATTCAAAACAGTTTTCGACCCACTTTGGGGCTATCACGACCTTTTAAAAGGTTCAAAGTTAACATTTCGACAATTTTAAGCTCAGCCGAGCTACATGGTATGCGGAGTGGTGGGTCTTAGGATATTTCGTTACGGTATTTGTTTTTTGTTTTTTTAGATTTTCGTTACGGTATCGGTCTTTTGTTTTTTTTTTTTCTTGATTCGGTCGCCGCGCTCAAAGCCCGCGATAAAAGCTATATGCAATAGCTTAAAAATATATTAAAATGAACCAACTTCGAAGCCCCATAACTATAACCCCATTTATTTTGAGTTTTCTGGAATAAATGATAGGAATTTGTGGGATTAATTATCGAAGTAAAAATGCCCATAGTTTTCGGAAATCTAGTATCAAACATAAATATGTGCAATGTAAGATTCCTACACTTACATTATTTTTTCCAGTGCTCCCGAAACTTAGTCACGCTATTACGCTTCACCAATTGGACATTAATTGTTATGTACTTTTCACACTTTGATAATTGATTTTTCTTTACAGATTCCACAATGGTCCCGTGAAGCTCAGTGAAGCACTGCGCACAAGTATGGCAAAAGATCCCATCGTTCCACTTCTGTGGGAACCTCATTTCACAGCTCTCGATCGAAGGGTTGACATCATCCTCAAGGGAATCAGAGATTGCCTGCAAAAAGAAGATGAAGTAGTGTCAAACGAATTGAAGGATGAAAACACGTAGTCTACAATATAATAATCTAGAACAATTTTAGGGAATCTAAATCTACATTTATCTTTTGGAATACGATTTCATAGCCCAACAATATTATAATTCAAATCGGTTGCACTTTTATTCTTGTTCTTCTTCTAGGACATGTATCAACGGTTTTATTTATAATCTAAAACCCTAATCAATATTGTGTTTATAACACTCGCTCAACAAAATTTACAATAATATTAAAATGAAGTTAATATCTGTACTTCTTCGGTTCAATTCTATCAAAGTGCTCCCAATGATGTTCTGGGGTTTCTGAGTGCATTTCTATAAAAATTCACCTTCATGGAGTCAATAAAACCATTTAAAATTTGTATGTATTGTAACCTCCACAGTAAGGTTGATGATACTCATAACTCATTCCTGGAGCGTGCCCATAACTAAAATTTTATTTGGAACGAATATAAACAAACATCGTCCAACACTCTCTGGTATTGCCAAAGTTGAGGCCAACATTCTATCACTTTTAGAAGCTCAATCGAATCCATTAACATTTCATGGTGTGAAACCCATGGAAATGTTGGGCAGTCTTAAAGAAGCAAACAGTCGGATCGTTAGTGGATTTGAAGAACCACTTCATATCATTAGTCGGGCTTATGATTGGTTTTTGACTTCCATGCTTTTGGTCCTACAGTGTAACGTGAAACGAGTTTTCAAGTGTTCGACATTAGTCGGATCGTTAGTAAACTTTAAAAATCACTTCCGATATTTAGTCGGAACGACGGTTCGTCTGTCAATTCCCTTTGAATTTTGGGTTCGCCAGTGCAACAAAAAACCCACCTCAACCGATTTTTGTTACCAAGGCGGCTATTACATATTGTTACACTTTTTACTAGTTTAACCTTCTTTATTAAATTCCTATTCAACTATTACAATATTTTCATAATACACCAGTCTTAAATATCTTCCAAAACTTCTTAATTAATCTCTCACGTCAACCAACTCACTAGATCATTCCCCATCCCCTGAACATAGATTATAATTTATTTACAGAATGCCCTACTATATTCAGTGCTCCGGATACTTTTCTTCTTCTTTTTCTTTATGGACCTTCACCTACTCGCCAGTACAGGTTCGACGTAACATTGCTCCCTCCTCTCTAGTTATTCGTCTCGAATAACTTGACTGCTGGGGCCTAGATGAAGTCAACATCTTGACACTACCAATTGGTGAACTATATGTACTCCATTGGGGCTCTCCCATCTCCAATGAAATAGGCCATCATGAAGATATAGGGAATTCCATTGAGCCCAGTACCCCTTTATGTTTCCACCATATTTGGCTACTTCTTGCCAAGTAGGTGTGACTCCATTTTTAAGCCATCCTCCTATAACTGAAAACTTTTTTTTTATATATATATTTATTATTATTTTTTTTTTTTTTTAGTCAACATCTTGACACTACCAATTGGTGAACTATATGTAATCCATTGGGACTCTCCCATCTCCAATGAAATAGGCCATCATGAAGATATAGGGAATTCCATTGAGCCCAGTACCCCTTTATGTTTCCACCATATTTGGCTACTTCTTGCCAAGTAGGTGTGACTCCATTTTTAAGCCATCCTCCTATAACTGAAAACTTTTTTTTTATATATATATTTATTATTATTTTTTTTTTTTTTTTTAGTCAACATCTTGACACTACCAATTGGTGAACTATATGTACTCCATCGGGGCTCTCCCATCTCCGATGCAATAGGCCATCGTGAAGATATAGGGAATTCCATTGAGCCCAGTACCCCTTTATGTTTCCACCATATTTGGCTACTTCTTGCCAAGTAGGTCTGACTCCATTTTAAAGCCATCCTAGTATAACTAAAAACATTTTTTTTTAATTTTTATTTTTTTCTCTTTTTCTTTATTGCTTCAATGTCGGCTACGTGTGGGGGACCGACTTCTCGAGGATGCATATCCACTGTGTATTTCGTGTTGGACTCTGTGAAGGGCTTCGGGATGTCGATCTAGGAGACCTTCTGATTTCATTTCTCGATTCCCTATTCATCGAACGGCCTCCACTTTTGCAAGTGCTTTGAAGGTGTCCCGTCCTTCCGCAGTTGAAACATCGTCTACTTTCATTTTGGGGGTTTCGTAGTCCATAGAGCATAGATTGTAGGTTGCTAGTGGAAGTTACCTCTTCGTTTTCTTGAAATCTTATTTCTCTCAATCTTGGGCGAAAATATTTTGATACACTTTTTGCTGCTTCAAACTCCTGAGCTGCAATCAAAGTTTTACTTAACGTTTTGTGATGCCTTAACCGAATAGCTTGTTGCCTTTCCACATCCTGTAGTCCATCAACGAATGCCTGTGTGCCGAATTGTTCTAGGAAATCTTTGGGTGCCTGGAAATACGCCAGGTACAACAATCTTTTTATATCGGCCTCGAATTCCTGTAGGCTCTCATTAGATTTCTGACTGCGAACTTTTAACTGACTTTGGAATACCTGTTTTGAGTGCTGTTGACCATACCTTGCCTCTAAAGCTTGTACGAGAGACGCATAATTGGGCGCGTCCTGCGGAAGAAACTGCAAAACGGTTGCTGCCTGCCCGCGAAGCGACACTGTTAATGTAGCCGCCATCTGTGTCTCGGTCCAGCCATTGGCTCTGGCCGCAGCTCCTAATTGGAGTCGATATGTTTCCCATGCCATTTGACCGTCAAACGTGGGTGGCTTTAGGGTCTTATTAGTTTGGATTTGAGAAACTGTTCTTTGAATGGGGCCTGGTTCGGTTATATAAGTAGACGAGGTCGTACCCTCAACTTCAATATTAGTTACTGAAGCTTGAGTTTGGATTTTTCTTTCTAAATTAACTATTTCAGTACTAGTTTGTTTTTCTAAATCTACAACCTTTTGTACAAAATTAGTTTTCAAATTTTCTTGTTGCTGCTCTAAGTGATCTACTCTAATATTAAGTTGTCCTACCTCTAGCTTTAATATTTCCTGAATTTGTGTTAGACCATTCATAATTTCTACATCTGCTTGTCTACGCTTCTCTTCCCTACGTCGTTCCTTCTCCTCTACTTCTTCCTTCCTACATCGTTCCTTCTCCTCTTCTTCCTCCTTCCTACGTCGTTCCTTCTCCTCTTCCATCCTCAAAAACCATGCTGGGGGTCCAGAAGTATCCATATCTGTGTCATATACGGTGGATCTAGTATTTACCATAAACTGATCAGAACAAATACTTTTTGTATCCCACCGCTGTCACCAATGTTACACTTTTTACTAGTTTAACCTTCTTTATTAAATTCCTATTCAACTATTACAATATTTTCATAATACACCAGTCTTAAATATCTTCCAAAACTTCTTAATTAATCTCTCACGTCAACCAACTCACTAGATCATTCCCCATCCCCTGAACATAGATTATAATTTATTTACAGAATGCCCTACTATATTCAGTGCTCCGGATACTTTTCTTCTTCTTTTTCTTTATGGACCTTCACCTACTCGCCAGTACAGGTTCGACGTAACAATATTATATGATCATGATTCTCAGAAATAAAATACTAGCTGTCGTCAGGATGATTGGGCAAAATGAGGAAGTTGGAACTGAAATAAAATTATTTAGCTGCAAAATTATAATATTTTTGTTCGGTTGTCAATTTGTTATTTTCACCATTATTATAATACAGGATGTTTGATGATATATGCGCAGGACTTCAGGATGTGATAGCTCGTCCAAAAATATGAAAAAAAAAGTTCCTATTAACTCACCCTCTAAAATGCAAAGTTTTCAAGATACTGAAATTGGAAAAAAAATTTCGTTTTTTGCGAATATCTCCGGAACCGTTTATCGTACAGAAAACAGCTTTCGTGAGCATATTCTAGTCATAGTAAGGTATGTTTTGAGTGAGAAAAAAAATTGTCATAATTGGTGAAGATTTTTAAGGGGTAGTGGGTGTTTTTCTCCCCTACTTCTACGTCCCTGGAAAAGTACGGTTTTTGAACGCCCTTTTGAACCGCCAATGTTTTCTACACAAAAAACGTAATCTTGGTCATAAGCTCTAAAGTTGACCGTTTTCGAGAACAATTAACTTTTATGTTGAAAAACATGGTCAATTTTTTGAAATAAATTTTTTTTTTACTAATTAAACAAAATTTATTTAAACGTTAAAACAAGAATTTTTTTTTTCAATTTCAACTCGAAAAATAAACAATTTGCGGAGGCTGTATCTCGAGATCTAGCAGCCGGCGAAAATTCGGTCTGTGAGATGAATTGGTCATTGATAAATCATAGTTCCATCAGGTTAATGTTCAGACCATCAATATCGCTCTGGCTCCTAGACTATAATGGAAAGAACTGAGTCTTGCCCTTCAATTGAAGACTTGGATGGTACTCCTCTAGAACCGGAATTGACGAATGAAGATAGAGAACGTCCATTATGTACTTCGGTCCTTACTTCATTTATCCAAAATTACTATCTTTCTTTAAATCTTCGATTCAATGAAAGTAGTAAAGGGGCTATTGGGGCAGACAGTCCCAAACAGTCTTATCAGATGACGGTGAGTATTGTCACTGTTACCGGCCGAGAGGTCATTGTATTACCGGCCGAAAGCACGTGTCAAACACGTGTCTGAATTTTAGAACACGTTTCAAACACTTGTCAAAAAAAGTGTCTGAATGTTGAAACACGTGTCTGAATATCAAAACACGTGTTTGACACGTACTTTCGGCCGGTAAAACAGTGACAGTACTTACCGACTGATGAGACTGTCTGCCCAAATCGCCCCTATTACTACTAATGAACATGTTCTTCAATATCTGCTTGACAATACGACGCAGACGAAGAATGTTATCATCCTAGAGGAACTTTTTCATTCATTCATTTCATTTGATGGTGAAAAAGAATTTATCTTTGACAAATTTTTGGTGTAATATAATCCGGGAGGACCTAATATGTTCATCATTAGATTTGGTAGCATGGTATTTTGAATTGAACGGAATTGTAATTGTAAATAATATATTTCACTCTTATCGGAATATTGGATACATTTTATAAGAAACAATAACACAATTATATAGCGTTATAAATTTTTGACTGAATCTATATAGTTAACATAATTGGGCTATTTATGTACATAAATTTGCTAGTATAATAATTGATGTAAAAATAACGAACTGCGTTACTGATTGAAAATTTATAATAAATATGATATTATAGAATTACAAATTCCGAGTTACCCAGGGTCTGATAAATTGAAATAAACTTCCAATTTAAATTCTAATTAAGATTATTTTATCACCATGTAGTGTTAATAATCGGGTTCCCGTATACAGAATTTCTACTGCATTAATTTGGAGCTTTTAGGTTACTATAGCGTCAAGACGGACTGTTCGCCAATTTCAATTTATTTTATGATGAACTGCACACGATTCAACAATTTTATACAGCCCGATGAGCCTTTTAATACACACAGGAACTGAGTACCTATTCAACCAAAACCTAAAGGGCATAAGGAGAGTGTCATTTTATACTGAAAGTATTTGACCTCTCAACATAGTTCCTTTGAGCATTATTCATTTCATTACAAAATTCTCCAAAAGAAATTAGAGACTACAATACAGTTGATCGCTTTCATATAATTACCAAGTGCTATGTAGAATATCATTCTACAAAGATACTGAATACAGGAAATAAAACAAATGACTAAGATAGCTCCTAGCCCGTCAGAATTGTTCTAAGGTAGGTTTAAGCTACCCTGGGCAGAATTTATGAACCCATATCAAGTCAATGAAATTATCCCTTTAACTTCATTTCAATCAATTAAATGCTAAATGAGACGTTAGTGATTGCTTTTACCTTTCATCCGCTTGCATGTAATTGATCGTTTTTGGGGAAACATTCAAATTAACGAAAACTTGGAAGTTACGAAACATTTTTCAATCAAATTTAAATGTTGAATATCGATGAGACAGAGAAAAACGTCGAAAAACTCATGAACCTCCTGACAAAAACAACTACGCCAGATATTTGTTGTTAGAACCTCAATTAAGTACTCATTTAAATGTAAGATTTTCAAACTCTGAAAGATTTAATAATTTTTTTTTTATACTCTGACTATAGTCCAGTCTGTAAGGTGGGGAAAAACGCCGAATGTCTAAATTGTTTGCTAATCGGAAAAAATGTTTGTGCAGGATGTTCTATGGACCATTCGTGACTACTGAGCGACTCCAATTCACCCCTATTTTTTTTAATTCGTACTGATAATAAGATCATGTTTGAAATAAATTCTTCAAGTAATTTTAAATATACACATTTATAAATTATTCATAATTCAACATTTTCATAATATTCATCATCTGATTCATTGATCACTCCTACAAAAATTAAAAGTATTGTCCCAAAAAAATTTATTTCTTCACCTGTTCACAAAAAAGATTCATAATATACTCAGGGACGTAGTTGGCACTGGTTTTTTCAGCACACCTGCCCCATTTTATTTGATAAAGAAAAATACGTTCTCATAACTATTTAATGTAAAATAAAAATTTTCGTGAACACAAAAAACGAGTTTTATGGAATGATATCTATTATCTTTCATCTTCAATGAAAGATAATAGATTGGCAGTTTTTATTATACAAAAACAAATAACATAGAATATGTTTTTCTGTAGACTATCTTATGTGCTCAGTTAGGTAGAGCTCGGAATATTAGAGACCTAGCAGAAGAATGTGAGCGAGTTCATAATATCTCAATATCTGAAATCATGTTTCAATACGCTACAAATTGTCCTGCTACGCAACCTTCTCTACGCTCGCTCTGCGCTGGTATATGTATACAAATACTGGAGAAGGGGGAGCCTATTAGTGGACATGACATTTTGACCAATCAAACCTGTTACGATCTCAGTTTAACGTGTCTGTATCGCGGTTTTCATCAATTAGGGTCCCCTACGTTATATACAATTTTTTGGTTTCAATATCATTTTGTTAAATTTCAGAAGTGTGTGTCAATTATCTCTAGCCCTTGAAGCTCGCCCGATATACACTTTTGTTCGCTCGTACGGCGCTGGTATGATATGTATACAATTACTAGAGGAGTCTATTAGTGGTCATGACATTTCGACCAATCATCCCTGCTTAGGGTCTCGGTTTAACGTATCTTATCAATTAGGTCACCCGTCAATGATAAAAACAATTTTTTAGTTTCAATGCCATTCTATTACATTTAAAAAGTGTATGTCAATTATTATCTATAGCTCTTAAATGCTACCCTGACTAACTCGGACCTGTTATCGAATAGGTGACTTTTAAAAATTGCAACAAATTGAAACTGGATTTTCTCGAATCCAATTCAATCAAGAAAGCTACAGTATGCATTAAATGAAACTTGAAGCTTTTTCCTCGAATCGTTTTAGTCAATTTAATCAAATGAAAAAGCGTCAATTCTTTTCAAGGTCACCAATTGTGATAACAGTTATGTATATATATAATAGTAGAGATAAATAATGTAAGAAATGTAATATAAAAAACCACAAATTCTTGTATCAAATAACATTTTGTTATAATTATTTTTTATAATGAAAGAGACTTACATATTTGATGCAAAAATATATAATTGAACTGAGATTTAATATAACTGAGGATATACCAAACCAGACTGTAATTGCAATGTGATGAATAAAAAGTTATAAATCATATTCGTATTCATTTCTATCCCAACCTGTGTAAAATAAAAACTTTGCAGAATGGAAATATTTTATTCAAATGTAATTGAACCTCTGTTGTTTTGCTACAAACCTCGAACGGAGAATTCTGTTTCTAGGATTGATGATGTACTTTGCAGCTGATTGATTGAGGAATAAAAATTTTCCGTATCTGTACAGAGTTCATTTTATTGGCAAAGTAGAAAATCCCTATTGGCTAGGGTTGTGTTCTGGGACCTAGTCTGAAAAATTTAACTGTGACATCCCAGGAACAGGGCGCGGTACAAGTGCGGAGTTAAAATGTTCCTTCTAGTATACTCGGTATAAAGAACATTTTGCACATATTTACAAAAATAATTGTGAAAAATCTGCGTTAGTCGAACATATTTTAAATACAGGGCACATCATTTCACAAGAAAGTTCATCACAAGGATTGTAAAGATTAATAAACGTAAAACATTGAACCATATGGGGGATTCGAACCCACATTTCTAGATGACTAGTCCAGGGTGCTTACCAATTACACCACTTGGGTCGCGTCAAATATAAACCTCTGAAAGGATAGTAGATCATTGATGAACACAATGCGATTCGATGCTCCGTTATAGATCAACTATTCACGCACATTCATCTAAAGTTCAATCTTTTTGAAGTGAGGAGTGTAGGTTAGAGTATTACTATGGTTGCAATTACTCTGACATTACTCATTCTTTGACAGAATCCTGGTTCTTATGTATTTCCAATATTTTCCACTGACTGAGAAATGTTCTGGGTAAGTATAAACAAGTTCAAGGTTTCTTTGCCTAATTGGCCACAATTTCGTGTAATTACATGAAGAAATATAGAATTAAATTTTCTGAGTTATGAAGATAACTTAGATAATTTAACATATATGTGTGTGTGCGCGACAACCAAGTGGGGCGGCTCCCAGTGTTCACCTATCATTCAGAGGGGCGGTTCTATTCCGAGTGTTCACCATTTTCCGCCGGTTGAACAATTCCTAAAGGGGTTAACACCAACTTCGTGATATAGTATTGAAACTTCGTCCTAGTGAAGCAGCTCACACTCGAGGGTGTTCCCCTTCAGAGGCTTCAGAGGTACACGGGATCGGTTCTCACTACAGAGTGTTCATAGGGCGCCCGAGGTGAACAAACAGTCAACTCCCAGTCGAGACTGGATAGCTGGTTAATGCCCTGAAGAGGTTTGATATCTAGTATCTGGATCTCCTCAGTGTCGCAAAGCTCTACCGAGAGTGCTCTGCGTCATGGGAAATCATTGTTACGCATATGCAGAGAATGTGCATTGATGTTTCGTTTTTCCATTTTCTCCACATGCACAAAGGCGAATCCCTAAGATTCATCATGTGGAGGTGGTATAGTTATACGATCCGTGTCCAGTCAGTATCTGCATCAGCAGTTTGGTATCGGTTTCAACCATCTTCCTCTCTTGTTGAGACCAGTAGTCCCTAATGTGCGGTCCAATCAGTGCTTTCGACTGCCTGGAGTCCCAGAATAGGGTGAGCTTGCCTTCATTTCCGCCAAGATTGCTTAGCGTGTTGATAAACTGCCACACCAGCTTCGATGTTATTTCCATACTACCCAGCACAGCGAGGGCTCCCTTGCTGTCTGTGCATATGCTGATGTGGTTTCCATTCTTTCTTCCAGCGCTTTTTGGGACCAGGGCGGTATTGCCAGTATCTTCGCTTCAAGAATGATGACGTATTTGCTCAAAGGGATAGTATATATAATTTTATCTGGGACCTTGGTTTCTGACTCCATGAGTAACTCCTCTGACGATTATGAGTATGTCATCGGCATACACGATCACGTGGCATCCTAGGTTGGCTACTTTCCTAAATCCACCATCGACCACTAAGTTCCAGATGATGGGTGAGAGTATTCCCCCTTATGGACATCTGTTTTCCACAGAGCCACTAATCGTGGTGTCACCTCTGGAGATTTGGTTCCTGTTTTTCACCATGTTCTGAATCCAGATGCTTACTAACTTAGGAACTCCTTTATCATTTAGGGTTTCGCAGATACTTTCGGTTGTGGCATTGTTGAAGAAGCCTTCTAAGAAGGCTCCCATTACATACCCTTCCTCTTCTATCTAATTTTCAATGAGGGAGACTGCTGAGTGTAGGGCAGATTCCGTCGATTGAACTTCTTTGTGGGCGTGTTGTTCCGCCCATAGTGGATTCGTGCTCAGTACTTCGTCTTTGATGTACCGATCGATTAGTCTTTACAGGGTTTTCAGCATAAAGAAGCTTAAGCAGACAGGTCTAAAATCCTTGGCGTACTTAAAAAGAATTTTCAGTTGATAAGTAGTCGAGTCAATTTAGCAAAAAGCTAGGAATTTTTTCCAAACAGACCAATCAACTTAATTTTTTTTGCAAATCGTTCCTGGACGGATATTGAACTTTAAGATCTAGTCGCTCGATCATTTTTCACCTGTTAAACCGAAAATTGGCCAATTTTCATGGGAAAATTAAGTTGATTGGTCTGTTTGGAAAAATTTCGAGCTTTCACATTTTTAACGTCTAATTTGACCCGACTAAAGGGTATTATTATTTATTAGTGTTATAGCGTATCCACACTGTGAACTCTTTTTTACTGTGGATTTGGAATGCTATATATTTTACCAAATTGAAGTTTATAACATATTCATACCTTTAACGCTACTTTAACATTTTGACGTTCCAAATTTGTGAAATAGAGTGCACTCAAATTCAAAGAATATCCAAATTTTAACAACGTATCATGTTCTATTTAATGCATTTTTTAAGCATAAAATGTGCTCCTCTCCCGAGTTAAAGTTGGTATACTGCATAATTTAATGTGGCTTTGAATTTAGCCAATTAAATACACTTAGAATTCAAGTAAAGTGTTATTTCAAGAGGTACAAACAATATTTCCGGCTTTATAATATAAAAATGGCTGATCAAATAAAAGTTTCAACATAAACATTCACTTAGGACACTATAGTGCAACGCACTATACTTTCCAATAACAGGAAGACACCTTAGAAATAGGTGCAACATATAATTACCGACAAGAAACGAGTAAAACTCTGTTAAATTCGAATATCTATGAACTGTCACACCCAGTACCGATCATGGACTAAACTATGTTCCGGGGAAACGTTCTGAAGTGTAACTATTCAAGTATGATTCGGCTGACTATGGATATCTTCGCCATACGCGCTTATTCCGTCGGTTTGTGGCAAAAAGCGGCGTGTCTTCAGTAAACGTCTTGTCTTCATAGTCTAAGGTGTGTGAATTCAATTCGAAGACGTGAAGTCTGAAGTGAGCTTTTGAATTGGCGTTACGAGACCATGATGACATTGACGTCGGAAAATCCAGGTATTTATGTAGGCTTAATCAACTTTGCAGGTGAATTAGACGCGGTGCTTGCAATATATATGAAAGGTTCGGGTTCACGAGTGTTTAAAGGCATCTCAAAAAGTATTCAGAATGAATTGCTAGATGCAATGTTGCAAATTTACAAGCAGGGAATATTAAAAGAAATTAAATCTGCAAATTCTAATGCTTTGGAGGCCGATGAAACTACAGACAACTCTAATCATCAGCAAATGGTTGTTATTATTCGATACGTGACAAATTTTTGAACGCTTTTTGTCTTTTTCAAGCCGGGTGGACATAATGCTGATGTATTAGCAAAAACATTGCTGGATGAATTGCAAACTATTTTAAATTCTCCTTCTGGGTCTGATAACCATAAACTAATCGCTCAAAGTTACGATGGGGCGTCCGTGATGAGTAGTAAAACAAATGGTGTCCAAGCCAATATCAAACGAACATTTCCACATGCACATTATATTCACTGTTACGGGCATTAATTCAATTTAATTATTGAACGAGCGGCACAGTGAAATATAAAGCTTTTTTTCTCGATCGCCAAGACAAACGGTAAGTATGTGACACTATTTTAAGACAAATTAGTGACATATTAGATTTTAGGGATGCAGCAAAATTATTTGATTCTCAAATTTTTAAAACTTATAGTCATACATTTTCACAAAAACATTTTGATGAAACTGTGGAATCTTTCCTATGTTGGACAGTATAATATAAAAAAGTCAACTTTCAGCAATTTATGAGCGCGATGACATGTGTGACGTAGGTGGTATTTTGCCAATTTTAGTGTATAACAGACAACAACCTAAAATAGGTTTTGACGGAAATATACAAACTGTTGATTATTTGTACAACGCCCATGTCGACAGCAGAATATGAACGATGTTTTTCCACCCTCAAACGCATTAAAACTTTTCTGAGAAGCACAATATCAGAAGATCGACTGAACCCATTGGCGATCCTATCAACAGAAAAGAAGTTCGTCCAGTCTATACCGGATTTTGATAACAGAATCATAGACGTTTTTTCCAGCTTGAAAAATAGGAGATTGGATTTTATTTACAAAAAATAGGTAAGTTTTTTCTTGTGCCAACCCTCTATCAGAACTCACGAGCCGCCACTGGTTAACATCAGCATCATTGTAATTCATCGTTCTGAGTAAGAAGATATCATTGGAATCGATGGAGAATTTATCAGACTTGAATTTGTTCTAATCAATGGTAAAAACTTTACTAGTCTACAATTAAACCCAATGAAATAATGATTCAGGCGGCTGAAAGTTTCGATTTGTAATTTAGAAAAGAAATAAAGTTTCACCTGGAATCCTGTCTCCTATTTGAGTAACCAATTCTGACGAGAATATGCTATAGATGGCTTAGAACTCTTATGAAATTATTCATCGAAGCTGCTTTGGTACGTTGATTGATTGAAGACTTATTTCTTTTCAAAATAACTGAATGACGATCCATAGATGTGATTGGATAGAAAGGCAGATGGGAGTTGTAGATTAATATTCAAAGTCCACCTGCAGTAACTTTCATTAACTAACTTCAAACCAAGCGTTAATATTTTAAAAATAAACTCTTATTAAATTAATAATGTAATTGTCTCAACGACAGTAAAATATTGTCACCTCTGTTTAGTCGGCTAAATGTATATGCAAGTCACAGGAGGAATTAAGTTACTAAAGCATCATTGAAACTGAGAGCATAAAGTTTATTGAATTATGAATGATGAGCACCACCTAATCACTGAACTTCATCGGAAAGGGTTGATACATTACTGGGTACTCCATATTGAATTTTTAATATAACTCTTAACACCAGACGGAGCAACTCTTGTCCGTACTGTTGAACCCCTGCTATTAATTGCCTCACGTGCTGCCTTATCAGTTTTAACATTATTCCTACGTGAGACGGAATCCAGATAAAGTTCACGGTTTTGTGAAGTTGATTCATGTTGTGAATTGGACACACATTCTTCAAAAACCCTTATGCCTAATGTTCTTCTATAATATATTCCTTTCTATCGGTCACAATCCCGAGTAACAAAAACTAGTAAGTACGAAATAATCACTCTCATCCACTGAAAATACTATTGAAGTACTAAGGACCTTTCAGCTAACCAGTAGCCATAATCAGAGTGAACTAAATTATAAAACAAAATATACCTATTTAAATACTATATGTGGCTAGTGTTAGTTAGTTAGATGATAAATCTGAATTTAATCAACATTTGCATACCTTCTAAATTACCTAGATATATGTCTGTACTGTGATAAGCTTTCATGAGAAATGGTGTGACCTGTATTCAAAATATGTTCTGGTAATGCTTATTTTTCAAAATTATTCTTCTTTATGAAAGTTCTTTATACTGAATTAAAATGTGCCTCCCAGTTTGACCCTCGTAGCATTTTAAAAACGACTCACAATAATTTTTGAAGTGGAAACTTCTTTAGGCGCGTTGGGCTATTTCAGATGAGGGGTAAAACCATGAGTCCGTCACGTCCCGTCACGCTGTAGCTATTTATATTAGGATATGATTAGCAACTACGGCCGTGCGAGACTCGGGTCGGGCGTCAGGCAGTCTCTCTATACGCTTACACACGTTTGCATATCTGAGTCGGTGTTGGTGAGCCTGCCTGTGTGAGCCAGTGCTCTTGATTACGGTATACAGGACAGGTATACGTATACACAGCGTATACACACTATGCAGTGTATACGGCTACAACAACACGCATATACTCGACGTTATTCATTCACTCAATCTTCCGTCATCGTGCAGACGAAAGTTATATTTTTACGCTAACTGAAAAAATGGACCTTTTTTGCAATACAAATCATACTTTAATTATTACAGAGTAAAAAGTAATAATTAAATTATGTGTGATCGGTAAAAGTAGCCTGTTTTTATATACGAGCACACCTGATTCCACAGTATGTTTCATGCTTGGATCTAATCTAATAATTTAAGTATCGTCGAAGTTACCAAGAATGACGACGCAAATGAAGAAAATGCTGCTTAACATTACTTTCATTTACATGGATCTAAATATCAACAAATAATATGTTTTGAAAATAAAATAATGTGTATTTATTATAATGGCTATCGGGTTACATACATACTCTTTACAGGGATTGTACCGCCCTTTATACGTTTTTAATTATTGAATATATTGGTTACTTCATAATGTCAGTTTTCACTTCTGTCACCAGTGCTCGGTGACTGCCCGTTTTTTTTTGATTCCAGGTTTGCACAAAACTATATCGTACTTATTAGAGTAGTCTATGGAAACCACAACTAGAACAACAATGCCGCAAATTTACTGCAGCCTTCCGGTTGTGCAGGAGGACTGTTGGCCACAATTGGGGCCTCATCCCAAAGACCATAATGTGGATCTTCGAAGCCATCCTTGAGCCGAGGTTGACATACGCCTCGGTGGTGTGGTGGAAAAGAACAGTACTCAGGACGACCAAATCAATCCTAGAGCTTCTGAGAAAGCTCATCCTGGGTGCTGTCACGGAAGCTTTGAAAGGCGCTCCCACCGCCGCACTTGGAGCGCTAATGAAGGTGGAACCATTCCACCTGACTATAAGATGTACTGCAACAAAAGCTGTCCACAGATATATATCTGTGGAAACGGTAGCCACACCTCACTACCAATCAGTGATAAAACACATCCCATCTAATCAATGGAACAGATGAGATGACCACGATACACCTTTGATGAGAAGTATCGTATAAGCATACTCCCCAGAGAAGATTAAAAACAATAACCAACCAGCCCTGCCAACCAACTGATGAAACCAGAAATCATGTGTAAGCGGGAGCAGGGATTTACCGCAAGGGCCCAGGTAAAATTATTTGTATACCTCTGAGCAAATACACCACCATTCTTCAAAAGTTCAACTTTTTCAGGTCTGTTTTAGGCAAATCATCTGTCCTCTCTAATGACATCTTAATCAGCAATTTCCACTCAAAAATACATTTGTCCTGTATTATGAACTAAGAGGTCAGTCAATACGCTGCGCATATACCCAAATGGTCAAGACGGAGTGATGAGTGAGTCAAAAGAGGAAATCAAATTAGTAAAAATCAAGCACTTATATTAATTATATTTGTTCATTTTACTGTTCACTACACCACTCCGTCTTTCGCATATACCCGTCTTGATTATGCACGAGCCCTTCTTAGTTAAATTATTGAAAAGCGCTTTTTGTCGGGTGCCGCACCAGCAGATGCAACCGGCAGGGAACGTCGAGTTGTTCTATTTCTCTCTATAATCGTCCAGATAGTTAAAGCACCGAACAATGCGTGAAACAGAGCAAATAGCATCGAGTACTTCGACAGACCGCTCAATAACTCTAAAACAGCTAAGGTACGACTTTGAATTTGTATGTCAGTAAATTTCGAGCATCATATCTAGTTTGTGTGAAAATTGCATGTGGATTGCATTTACCGTTAGACAGCTACATCAGGACATACCTTGACATATAACCCGATTCAAAAGAAGACTCCGTTCGCTAGCGCTCAATCCGTCTCTATTATTTATATCAGCAGTTTCCTACCAAGACTGAACATCTCCTATGCTTGGAATATCTTATTTTCACGCACAAACGGATATATTAGTATTGAAAAGTGTAACATTTTACTGATTTTGTAATGTGCTGTCATCTATTAATTGATAGAATTATTAATAGATAATTATGTGGCAAACTCACGGTCGTATATACAGGTCTGGAAACTCTATGGTTGACATGAGTCTCCTACATGTCGCCAAACTCATAGTCCATCGCTCAGCCACCAGCTGGCGCATGGATCGAAGTATGTTGTCAGGATGTCAGGATTTTTTTTTGGTGGGAGGTGGTTGAAACCCTTCATGGGCACCTTATGGTCCTGTAACATCCCATGAGGTAGTGTGGGAGTCCCTGAGTCCCGACCTTAATCACCTCAGATATACTCACTAAACACTCCACCTCGTGTGGTAGG
This sequence comes from Endomychus coccineus, assembly GCA_958510875.1. Taxonomy (NCBI): domain Eukaryota; kingdom Metazoa; phylum Arthropoda; class Insecta; order Coleoptera; family Endomychidae; genus Endomychus; species Endomychus coccineus. The sequence continues at coordinate 110,837,429 of OY294070.1, read as the reverse complement.
CTCGATCCTGCAACCAGGGCAGTCTCGATGACACTTGGATTTGACAGTCCATTGTATCTTGCCGCACCACTTTCTCGGGCTATCGGGAAAATTCCGCAGTCGCTGGATTCGAACCCGCGACCGACAGACACAGTGACTAGAATATCGATGCTTCTAACACTGAGCTAACAGGCCCCTTCATATGTCAGGATTAGGCGCCATATCGTTCAAACACGGTCGTATACGTGCCAGAGAACATCCCTCGACTCATGCGCCACCCTGTTGTTACTACGCAACAGATGAAGCTTAGCGGACTCACTAATCCCATAGGAAACAGTCTCGAGTTTCCAGACCTGTATATACGACCGTGGGCAAACTGGGGTATATACCTACGTCATACTTTTTTACATTATTGCAATGTTATAACAATGGACGAACGTATAACAGTTGTGGAAGGTAACTCTAAGATGCTTTACAATACAACCACGCTGGCAAAAAGTTTGACGTTAAAACGGAATCTTCTAGACATATAAGAATTACGTATTAGTTTCTGGTGGAATAAAACATCACTGAGTACTTTTGAATTATTTGTATGCAAAGCTAAACATATCCAGGCTGATGTGCTACGTTTTCATTCAAAACTTAGCTCGTCCAATTTAGTTTTATGTTTGTAAAAAAACTATTGGTTCTAATTAAAAATCCATTAGGGCATTTCAATAAGTGTAAATTCTGGCAAAAATTCAGCAGCAACGTTACACCTTTCAATGTACCAATCAAAACGAGGACGGACTAGTCCAGGGTCTTTGTTCTTCCTCTGGATTATGTAGAAGTGATGGCTTGAAAACCTGAACCATGCAATTTCCAGCATCCCAATTTTAGATTCTTCCATGACCGCGAGGCACGGACACACCAACTCAGTGGCCCAGAACTGCAAGCATAAACCAGGTAGGGCGGTCTCCACAGCCACCGTTATCCCCACGCAGGCATGTCGCTGAATCTAATCCAGAGCAAGACGAGACAAATCCGTTTCTCCCATCGGCTACTACACGGCGAAAGCTTGGATTAGGATTGGGCGGATTATGGTCGCTCATAGATCCAGTATAGGGCCCGTGGCCGTAAACGCCATATGCTTGCGAAGGCTCTCCTGAATGCCCAAAAGAATGCAATGGCCTTCTTCACCCAGGCTTCCCGAAGCATTTTCCAGTTCCGTTTAGTATCGAGGATAACACGAAGGTACAGTGTGTCTTTGAGACGCTAAATCTTCTCTCTTTTATATGATTACTATTATCATGATTCGGCATTAGGAAAGCATCCAAACAAAGACATGCTATTACTGTGGTTTCAAGTTCTAGTGACTTTAACCAAATTATATATAGGTATGTATCTAGGAATATGTATGTTACTGTGGAATGGCTTAATAATAGAGGTACCAACTGGAAAATTTCTGGGATATGAATAGTTTTGTTCGTTCTTTGAATTGACACCTTTATATATATTGTACTCTTTGAATCGCGTAAGAATGTTAGCGAAATAGAAAGTTCCAAATTCAGCCGACAGTTTTTACCAAATGAAAAAGATTCAATCCACAAAAGGCATTTTTCTTATTCTATTCCCTCTTCAGAATCGGTATTAAATCATTATTAAATAGAGAATGTCAACAGCTGAATTGTAAAACAAAACGTTCCCCCGGGCAAGCCACATGTGCTTCCGGGATAATTTCATCAACAACCCCGTCACGATTGTTTACACAGCGAATTTGTAGTTGTCATATTTGTGATTTGGGGTGCTTAGTTTTACATAAAATATGGTCTACTTTTTCTACCTACACAGTAGCTAGTTCCTGGGAACATCAAGTTTAAATTATTCATATTAATCCACCATTCATTCCGTTATTTCCTAAAATAAAAATTGGACATCAGAGAATGGTGGTTATATTTTTTGATCTCTCTGTGTCATTCGACACTGTTAACTTGACATTTGCAGGGGCGGATAAACTTAATGGCCTGGTTATACGAGGTACCATGAATGATTGGATCATATCATATCCTTCTAATAGGGAACTAATTCGCAAAATTGATAAGACACAGGACAGAGTCTTGACAATTAATATTTCAATTTAATGTGAATGATCACCCAGAAAATATGTCTGAAGACCGGATTATCATGACTGTAGACAATACTTATATTATCATATCACACAAAAACCACAGGTGGTCACTTAAAAAGTTATTAAAAGCATGCAAGAATTCGATTGGTTTTGTGAGACCATCTTGGTCAAAGGTGGTTGTGAAATCTAAAACGTGTGTCTTACTTTACGTTTGAAATAATTATGTCATAATTAATTTGAAGTTTCTAAAAGTGCGAAATTTCGCAATTTTATAGGGATATTGTAAGACTCAGAAGTCTTTAGCGCTTTCGACTCCGAGATTTTCACGTGGCCTATCGAAATTAGAAGGTTCGAATTATCTAAAAACATAATTGCATGAACGCCAGACGTCCTATGTAATTAGCTACGAACGAAATCATTTTGACATATGCCTCGAGGAGCTCGCTGCGCGTAAGTTAGAGTTTATACATTTTACCTAGGTCTTGTTAATTTGGAGCCGTTTCTTGCCCCGTGCGACCGGCGCCAGTTGTAATAAAGTGTTTTTGGCTATGGGCCGCTAGCTTTTACCCGCTTCGTGCATATTTTAGTCCCGAGAAAATTCCCTTTGGTTCAAAGTTCACATAATTATTTCATAATTTGTAGTTCATTATTGATGATGTCAGTGTGACAGTGACATAATTATTTCAAACGTAAAGTAAGACACACGATTTAGATTCCACAACCATCCTTGACCAAGATAATTTTTGATATCCCGGTAGAAACAAATCGTGACTATAGTTTCGACACTAGCGTGTCATCAAATATATGAAAATATGAATAATCTTGGCTATTTATGGTACACTATAGGAAACAGGTAACAAATGGGGTTCCAGTTGGGGAAATACATTGTTAGAATAGTATAATTGAAATTGGATAATGAGGTAGAGTTAATATTGTGATAGAAAAATTTTAATGCGGAGGTATACTAGGAAGGCACAAGAGGATTATGGGACATTTTACGTCAAACAGATTGCTGTAGTACACGTCTAATTGATTGTTTAAAATTTATTGTCGTCATTTTTAATAACTTTGATAATTTCTATTGATTCTAGGGTGATTAATTTGAAACCTCTACTCTGGTTATGTAAAATTTTAACTTCATCTAAATTTGGAAAATTGTGCCCTGTTTCTAAAATATGGTTAGAAAAAGATTAATCTGTTTTATTAAGTCTAAAAGATCGAAAATGTTCCTTATATCTTATTTCTATATTACGACTGGATCTACCGATGTAAAAGTTATCACACTCTGATAGAGGAAATGAATGCATAAAAATACCCTCATCTCTTATTGTTTTGTAATGGTATGGATTTGAATGGAACCTTTTGCATTCGCTTCATTTTTGGACCAATAAATTTTATTGATCTTTAGATTTTGGCGGTCACACCCCCTTTTTTTGCTAGAGGGGTTGTTAGCAACCCCATTTTCTATCTCGCCGAGTTCTTAACCGAATTCCTTAAAATTTACATACAGGGGTTTTGAGGGGTCAGCGATTACGAATCCGACGATAAAATTTGGAAATTCAGAATGGCGGCTACAAAATGGCGGGTTAAAATATAAAAATGCATTTTGTAGCCTAACTGATGATTTTAGAGAAAAATACCGAGAGTCTGAAAGTGTTTAGAACCCAATTTTGCATAAGAATACCAAATTTTTATGACTCATATATCACCACTCATTAACCACCTCTTAGCCGACCTCTTAGTTACCCCCACGCTGCAAATCTAAAATTGCCATTTGCAGGCATGATTTTGATTTTAGAGAAAAATTTCAAGATACAAAAAATGTTCTAAATTCAGGTTTTTGTAGGAATTGGCCATTTTTAATGTTATTTACTACCCCCCTCCACTTACCCCTAAAAATTTTAATGCATTTTCGGGCCATTCTATTGGTTTTAGGCGAAATTGACAAAACACAAGAAGTGTTTAGAATTCAATTTTAAGTAATAAAAGTATATTCATAAGTTCACTTTCAACCCCTTTTTACCTTGAGAGGGATTTTTCCATGTAAATAGGGAAATGTTATATCAAAACACGTGAAAATTATATTTGAAGAATATCCTTTCATTCTGCACCCTATCAGATAGATGTCCAAGGGGTGGGGGTGAAGTCACATGCTGCATCGCTATATACAAGACGAAATGAAATGCCTATTTTTTCCATATGTACAGAATATTATGAAGTATGTATTTTAAAGATGTAAAAAAAATGTTAATTCACTTACCATCATGTATAGCAACCCGGCTTATGAATATACAAAAGGTGGGACCTTTACACACGTCGATACTTATCGACTCCTTCTACACCCAATCTCCTCACGTGCAGAGAGAAGAAATATTTTTGGAAAATATTAGTCATATGTGTTTATGTAATATTCTCGTATTTTCATGCAGATCTACGGCTTATGAACCTCTGTCACTCTTTAAGGGTGAAAAAGGGTTGAAAACTAACGATATAAATAAACTTTTATTGTGTAAAATTTAATTCCGAACACTTTTTGTTTCTTGCTAATATTTATTTTAAATAAAATATTTACAACCCCCCCCCCCCCATCCTATGCGAAAATTCTACTAGTACAGAGAGATGTTCACCCCCTTAGTGTGTTGAGGGGTACGTAGATAACCATAATTTATTTACATTGTACAAATAACTAAGACACAATAATTTGAATTATATATCAACTTTATAATTTATGATGTTTTTTTCGTGATAAAATATGAGAAAAAAAGGCATTTTATTTCGTCTTGTATATAGCGATGCAGCATGTGACTTCACCCCCACCCCTTGGAGATCTATCTGATAGGGTGCAGAATGAAGGGATATTCTTCAAATATGATTTTCACGTGGTTTTATATAACAGTTCCCTATGTATATGGAAAATCCGGCTCTTTTACGAAATAAGTAGGAATGTTCACCCTCTCAAGGTAAAAAGGAGTTGAAAGTGAACATATCAATAATATTTTATTACTTAAAATTGAAATCTTAACACTTTTTGTGTCTTGTCAACTTTGCCTAAAACCAATAGAATGGCCCGAAAATGCATTTAAAATTTTAGGGGTGGAGGCAAGTGGAGGGGGGTAGTAAATTACATTAAAGATGGCGAATTCCTACAAAAACATGAATTTAGAACATTTTTTGTATCTTGAACTTTTTCTCTAAGATCAAAATCATGATTTGCAGCGTGGGGGTAACTAAGAGGTCGGCTAAGAGGTGGTTAATGAGTGGTGATATATGAGTCATAAAAATAAGGTATTCTTATGCAAAATTGAATGGTAAACACTTTTGGACTCTTGGTATTTGGTATGATAAAATCATCAATTAGGCTACAAAATGCATTTTTATATTTTAACCCGCCATTTTGTAGCCGCCATCTTGAATTTTCAAATTTTCTCGTCGGATTCGTTATCACTGACCCTTCAAAACCCCTGTATGTAAATTTGAAGGAATTCGGTTGAGAACTAACGAGATAGAACATGGGGTTGCTAACAACTCCTCTAGCAAAAAGAGGAGGTGCGACCGCCAAAATCTAAAGGTTAACAAAGTTTATTGGTTCAAAAATGAAGCGAATGCAAGAGGTTTCATCCAAATCCATCCCATTACAAAAAAAAAGAGGTTGTTGTATTTATTTCCTCTACTATGAACAGGTTAATTTATATACTCTACGTTTAATAAACTTATTGGTTTTATTTTTAGCATTGAACAAAAAATAGTACAATTTATTTTGAGTTTTGAAGCTAGCTTTTAGCTTATGTTTCAATAAACTGTCTGCAATTCTTTCACTTATGGTACCAAAATATGCGAGGGAAACGTATTTTGATGAAGAAGCAGAATTTTTTGTAAAAGGATAGATTCTTGAGTAAGTTGATTTCTGCTTTTTCCTGTCAATTAATTTGGATATAATTTGAGATTGAAAATCATTGTTAATGCCTATAACCTTGATTATCTTCATTCAGGTTTCCAAGCAAAAGAAGTATGCATCATAGAGTTGCAAGCTTCTAATTTGTGACTACGGGGATTAAAAGATGAATTGGCAATAGTTGTATCTGTGAATGTAAGTTTTCTATAAGTTTTGAAAGTAATGATATTATAATGGTGCGTGAGGGTAAGGTGTAGGAAATTTATTATGTTATCTTTCTCAGTTTCTAACTTAATGAACTTAATGTTAGGACAGATATTATAAATGAAGGATGAGAAAGCATTTAACTGTTGTGATGTACCTTTGAAGAAGTATAAACCATCATCTACATATCTAAACCAGCAATGAATATGTTTTTTTAGCTAGAGGGGAACTCATTATAGTTTCTTCAATATACGATATGTCATATCTTACATTGAAGAAACTTGAAGAAATGGTTCGGCGGAAAGAGATTTATTTGGCTCCAACGATGAGGTCATCGCTGAAACAAACGTCTATTTCGAAGGATTGCTGAAATCGTATTATTTGGAAGGGATCGAAAAATTAGAAAAAAAATTGAGAAATAAAATAAGTTTTGACCAAATAATTGATTTCTTGTTCAATTTTTCATTGACTTTTCACCTTGCACTCGTAGAAAGGAGTGAAATCTAGTAGCGAAAAATCAATTTAATTAATTCAGTTTTTTCTCCAGCTGATATGCACGTCACTGTTTATTTTTTTTTAAGTGGCAAACGCAGTCCACTAGAAAATACATTATATATAAATTCTCAGGAAATGGGTGACACTAACACATATGCTTATTATTTTCTTCGGAAGTTGGAGAATAAAACTCGAATTTTACACAAAACTTTCAACATTTAATTTAAAAATGTTGACAAATTGTTTCACCACACTGTGGCATTTTCAAAGCAAGTTATCAACTGAAGCTAAATCTAAAAGTAAGTCCTTAAATAACAGGGATCAGAATGTGATACAAATTGAGGGATGGGGGTGGATAATGGTGGGAGTGTGTTTGCAAAATTGTTAATAAGCGGTGAATTATATGTATCGTTTTGATCATTTAATATTACACTATTATTGATTTTTGGAGTGTTTCAATATCTCTATGGATTCTAGTATATTAAGTTTATGTCCTTGTTCCTGAATATGTAGAATATCGGGATTAAGGGTGAAATTGTGGTTATCTTCTAACAGGTGATTCGCGTAATTAGAGTCCTCTTTTTTGAGCATATAACTTCTCAAATGTTCGTTGAACCTTACGCTGAAACTGCGTCCAGTTTGTCATATGTACAAAGCACTACAGTCATCACATCTCAGTCTGTAAACTCCAGATTTCTTCAATTTATCTTTTTTAGATTTCGAGTTATTAATATACGAGCATAGGTTAATTTTTATTTTAAAGGCGACGTTTTTATTAGTTTTTTAAGGAATTGAGATAGTTTTAGTGAATGTTTACCTGAATATGTTAGACATGTGAAATTTGATTTTGTATTATCATTAATCTGCGGATAAATTACGTTTAAGGCTTTCTTATTGAGTTTATTTTAGAGTATTTTATTAATTATCTTGTCATTGAAAATGCCACAGTGTGGTGAAACAATTTGTCAGCATTTTCAAATTAAATGTTGAAAGTTTTGGTTAAAATTTGAGTTTCATTCTCCAACTTCCGAAGTATCATGAATTTACACTACGTAAACGCCGAAACCATAGATATACTTATTATTTTCGTCTTTACGTACGTTCGGTTTCACGACCATCATCAGAAGTCTTATTAATGTCTAAAACGAAATTTCTTAAAACTATATGTATCAGCACAAAGCTTCCTTATCGCACCCATTTCAATTAAAAATGTCCACGTCGCCGACACGAACAGAAACACAAGTAATCGAAATTGTAACATATTAATGTTTTAAGTATATGAATATGTATCAAGAACCTACTGCTTAGCAATTTTTTTATAAAATACGAAGTCATTCGTTGAATACAACTGAAACCAAAAAATATAGCGTTTAAGTATACACTTTCGAAGTTAAAGATTTATGAGGTAATAGAAAAACGTTATTAGACCTTATTAGAAATATTGCTATTTGAGCATTCTGCCTAAAATATACTTTTAACATTAAAAAGACGCATGTAGGGATTTGCAAGGATTATCATTAATTAAATTAGTATAATCTGACTTGAATGATTGAACGTTTATTTTATTATTTACAGACTTGGAGTCACGTTTTCTGTGAATAATCTCCAGAATAGATGTTTTGTAATAATTGGTTTCCTTAGTTAAAATATTAACAGTTTTGTAATTGAATTGATGGTTATAATCAAAACAATGTTCAGCAAGGGCGGTGGAATTCTATAAGTTTATGTTTCTAGTACTATACTTATGAGATATACATTATTTTTTGTAAATATTGTTCAGAGATTCCTGTAAAAGTCCCATCGAAATCTAAACAATTTAATTTGTATACTGTGTGATTGTTTTCTAAAAGATGGTTAGCAAATTGAGAGAAGCCTGTTTTGAGATTTATGCAACGTAAGTGTTCTTTCTAGCGAAATTTAAAATTTCTATATGTTCTCCCTGAATATTCAGCATGATAAGAATCACATGTTAATTGTTAATTTAAAATTAAATTGCTTAAACTATTTGAAGATATATTTGATATCATTGCTATTGGTTTTAGTACATTAGAAATTTTATTAGTGATGTTACCAAAATAAGTTAAAGCTCTAAATGGTAGTGTATTGTTTAAATGTATAGAGAAACTTGAATATTGTTTTGAACTTGATGAGAAATATATAATGAATTTTGATAAATTTTATTTTGTTTTCTTTGTAACATTTTATGTATTATGTTTTTGTCGAATCCATTCATATCAGCTATTTGACATATAATTTTTAATTCTAATTCAAAAAATGTTTGTTGTTGTTAATGATGTTTTCAACAATCTGTTGATGGAACTATGAAAACTATCTATTTTATGTTGTTATTAGATGGTGTGAATCATTGTTTATTGTTATACCAGTATTTGTAGGTTTTCTATTATAAGTATTGAAATCTATTTTGTTATTCTCTATTGTCAAAGTTAAGTCAAGAAAGTTTATACTTTTTTGATCGTTTTGAGTTTCAAGGGTAAATTTTATTGAAGTATGGATATTGTTTGTATGATTTAAGAAATTGTTGAGTTGATCTGAGTTGCCATTCCAGATAATAAGGATATCATCTACTTATCTACAATATAATTTAATATGTTGAATGAATTCATTGTTGTTAATAATATTGTTAGTTTTAATATAATTTTTGAAAATGTCAGCTATAGTGGAGATAATGGAGAACCCATTGCTAGACCATCTTTTTGGTAATATAATGTTAATATGTGAAAAAATGTTGTTCTTAACAAAACATTAACATAAATTGATCAATTCTAAAGATTCAATTGTTGAGAAATCACTGTTAAAAAAGTCTTTATAATATTTAATATTTCTATTTCTATTATTGGAACATTAGTGAATAGTTTACAGACATTTAGAGAAATGAGGATACCATTATCGACAATGTTTATTTGGTTAACTTTTTCTACCAATTCGAGATTAGTATTAATGGTATTTGTGAATTTATTATGGTAAACAAATTTTAATTTTAGGTTTAACCATTTGGCAAGTTCAAAATTGGGAGAGGCTGTGAAAGATACTACTGGTCTTATTGGGATATCATTGAAGTTATTAGATTTATGAATTTTCGAAAGTCTTAGTTTTGTAATGAAAGTATTAATATTTAAAGCTGATTGTAAAATGTTTGTTTTTAGAGTTTTAGATTAGTGGACTGTATTTATTTATAAGAAGTTGGTTTCAATGTTTATTCTAAATTTACAATTTCATAATGACAATGTTTACGTTTGATTGTTTCTATTTATTAATTAATTCAAATCCTGTCACCATTCCTTGGCCTGCTACGCGCTGTCCGTGCGGGTCATAGATACGGTATATATATGACATAGTCATAGATCGTCACAAGATCCAACAATGTTATTTTCTTGTATTTAGATGATAATATATTGAGTTGATAATAATTATTGAGTTACCTTTATCTGATTTGATTACAGTTAAGGTCTTATGATGCAAAATCTCGGAAATGCTTTTGATGCCTAAAAATAATTAAAATATATTCTTTAGACTAAACTACGAATTATAGAGCTTTGTTTTACCCAAATTTCCAGACAAAATTTGGAAAAATGTCCATTTAAAAACGACGTTTTAACACATAACCTCATGACTATTTTTTTAGAAATAAATGTTGAAAGGAATGCGAGTTATTTTTATTGGTCAAGAAGACAGAGAAATTGATGCCAAAAATAATGTAGGAGCTCGTTTTTCAGCTTTCCAGGTTAAAAATCGATAAATTAGTGAATATTTAATTAATGCAATTCTTCGTTATATTATTTTGCGAACTGTCGGAAGAATGCGGCAAATTCAAGAAGTCGTTTTATTCTACACACTGAAAATGCTTTTTTCATGACATTTATTATACTTTGCGGTTTTTATATAAAATAAAACTTCAAAATTTTATTATAAATGAACTTTTATTATAAAAAATAACCTTTTTTAACGTAACGTAGATAATAGAATAGGTATACAAAACAGTCACCCGGCGTGTTTACCAACTTAAAATCCCGTTCCCCGCTAACTCCCCCCTTGTCCATCATCATAATACCTTAATTTGTTAACTTTAATTTTCTTTAAAAATATTTTTCATAATTCCTTTATAAAATTTGCCTAGCTTGTAATCATAAGAGTTAAGTTTTTCATTTCTAATAATTGTTTTTATGTTAGCTCTATAAAAGTTTAGTTGTTCATCTTCCATTGATATGGATTGTAATATTGATTATGTCTGAACACTCAAAATTTCCAGATTTTTTGTGGCTGATTGTTTTGATTCTAACATTGGGTTAAATTTTAGACTTTTTCCTTTTTTTGCTTGAAAAATTCATTGAAATCCGACTTAAAATGGAATATTTGGAAAACTATTCCATATTCTTGGCTGAAATTTGACATGCAGTTTGTAGCATGAACTACTTTCAATTTCAGGAGGTGGTGTGATCCTATCTTCACGAAATTTTCATTACACCACAAAAATAAAAGGATATCAATTTTGTCTCTCAACTAGCAGTTCAAGTCGTTCAAAAAAGATGATAAATTTGTCCCTAAATGTTTCCAAAATAACCCCTTTTGCCCAAAAAAAGCTGGTTCTCCCAATTTCTGGTATAAGAAAACTCTGATTATTTATAGTTAAACCAAAACAAACCTTTTTTCCGGGTGGCTAAGCTCTACTCAAAATTTCCGCAAACAGCTTATTTTTTCATACGCTTACTCCACTACAACGTTCTTGGTTATAATTTATATAGCATATTTTGTGTCATAGTCTGCACGCGGCTTTAGGATACTTAATTTGTGACCTCGTGGTTCCATCTTCAAAATAAGTAATTAACTCTGAAAATGTCACGCATCAAGTGGTAAAATAATTGTAAATATATTAATTATATACTTAGTATGTGTAAACTCATTTAAAATCGCATGTTTCGTTCAATTTATCATGATTTTTTTACGAATTCAATGTCGAAACTATAAAATCATAATCTTCTAAATCATAATTAATTATGGAATATTTGAGATAATTCGCAACTTCCAGCTCCTCGGTGTACATAGGAATTGCTAATATCCTGTATCGAACTGATGAGATCATTGTTCATAAGAACGTGCACGTTTCTCTTCTCTATTCATATAATAACTAAATGAAAATAAATATGAGAACAGTTCAAAATACATAAAACATTACAAGCAATAAAACAGGTTTTAATGTGATTGGATTTTGAAAAGAATTATTATAAGTAACAAATGTTAAAACAAATTTTATATTCTACTAAATATCTGCGGCTTATATAAGCCACTTCGTGACAAAATTACAGAATTATCAAAACCAACAGAGCGGCGACGTAAATAAATATTAAATCAGAAGTGTAAACCAATTATCAAAATTATCATTTGTATACTTAGCAAGTGTGTTGGTTTTCGTATATTGTTGTGTTTTCAGTTGTGGAGTGAAGGAGCAGTAGATTTTTTTGTATGGTAAGTTTCATTCAAGGATTTATAGAATTAGAGAGTAGTAATCCATTGAGTTTACTTTGGAATATTATTATAATAATATAAAATCATTATAAAAATTGAATACACTAAGATTCTTCGAAGCCTTAATACGAATTTGACAAATTAGGTACAAGATCATCTTCAGTGAATAGGAAACAGTCGAAAAAATGTTAGAGCTGTCCATAAATTACGCAACTTGTCAATGTGTAATTAAAAATCTCAAGTCACTTCCAGGGCAAAATTTGTATCTGCGAAAAATGGCAGGGAAGGTTTTGCCCGAAAACATTCCTTATGATTTTTTTTGTCGAACAGATCAAGAATGTAGAATGGATACGTGAAACTGGTGATGCAAATTTGGAGTCTCGTCTTGTCTTCCCTGGATCTCGACTATGAGGTCGGGACAAGACGAGACTAACTGCTCATGCATTTTGCCATGAGCAAAAGACAATTCATTTGCAAAATGTGTCCTAATATTGCTGCCATCGATAGTCATATGCCTGAAATGGTCTTTCGTCAGCGTACAATTACCAAAAAATCTATGGGGCCAGTCGGAATTCGACCTGTTGTCCTCAAGGAATGTGCACATGAATCAACACCAGTTTTTTGGTGGTTGGTAAGGGATCAACATCGAGCTTATCCAATACCTAGAGAGCTCCAAAATCGTGAATGATCGACAATATGGCTTTCGTCAGCAGAGAGTAACAGGAGACCTGCTTTCCTACGTAACACATATATGACGGAAATCTATTGAAAAACATGAGGAATCTCTAGATGTAGCATTGGATATCTCCAAAGCATTTGACCGAGTCTGACACCAAAGCCTTCTTGAGAAACTTCCTTCATATGGTTTGCCGCCAACTTTGACGCTTACTATCGAGTTTCCTCTCAGATAGCTCATCCCATGTTGGGTATCCTCCGATACAATGGCTAGCAACGCTAATGTTCCACAGGGGTCTGTCTTGGCACCAACATTGTTTCTGCTTCATATAAAGATCTAGCAATGTGTTTGAAATAGGGATCTTATAATCTTTTTTTTTTCTGTTGAGAGGAAATGCTTGATGCACACCAGCAGCTTTTATCTATCACTACTGGTAGTGCAGGACTCACTCAAGTTCGTTAGAGCATACCTGCTAAAACCTCTCATATCTTCATCCATATCCCGGGACCGTTTATCACATTGCTTCAGGATATGGACTGCGTCTTTCTCTTAGTTAGTCGATTTTATATCGAACTGAGTTTCTTTCTTGGTGTTTATTAGTGATATTTACGTCGATTAAACGTAAATATCAACCTTCGTTGTTTACGTAGATGTTCACGTTATGTTTATACCGTAATATGGTTGATACCCAATTTTACGGTATTGTGTCTTAGTGATTTAACCTCTGTGGTTAAATTCCTATATGTTTCGTTATTTTACCGATGTTACGGTTTCTGGGTTTCAGTACTCGAACACGTTATGGATCTTTCCTGTGAGTATCCCCCAATAATGTTGTTCCACAATATAAGGGTGTCCATGTATCAGTACTATATCGGTTCGTTGATATTTCCTGTACATATCGTTTAACCACGTTGTTCTGGTTTCTGAGTTTCCAGTACTCCATCACGCTATGGATGTTTCCTGTGGTGTTTCGTCTTGTACCAAAATATTGTTTTTCCCAATATTAAGGTACCTGTGTTTCAGTACTTTATCCGTTTGTCGATATTTCCTGCATGTTTCAGTAAGTTACCTATGATGGGAACATATGGTTCTCCGTATCAGCCGCAATCTATCCGTCACCCTCTTGTCAGGAACATGTGACTGGGAGTCCCACATTCTATCCGGGGTCTGGGTGCCTGTTGGTCCGCGGGAGCATGTCTACTGCTACCCTTGACCCTGCTGGCAACAGGGCCATGAGCATTCCCCTATCCGCCACCTGGGGACGCGCCTGGTTGCGGTTTTCAGGCTCCGCGCAAAAGAAGAGGCTCCTGCTTTCCAGGAGGGATCTTATAATCTAGTAGAGTTTGATGCAACCAAACCTCAAGCTTGCGTCTTCTCTAAGAAGGCGGATCCCACAATCCCTAATATGATGCTGTTAGGTACAACTATTCCTATCAAATCTCCCATATTCATGCTTGGGAACACCACCAACAGTATCCTCTAATGAGATGATCATGTGAGGTACATTACGAAAACTGTTTCACATTAACTTAGTTTTCTATTACTAGTACTACAAAGCACAGATTTGACCTGTCCTGGAGTACTGTTCACATGTTTAGAGTTCGGCTCCCAAACATACACTCAAGCTCATGGATTCTATCCAGAATAGAGCTATTCGTCTGATTGATAATGTCACACTTACGAATTCATCGACCTCTTTAGAACATCGTACCAAGGTAGGCGATTTTAAACATTATGAAGAAGTACGTAGAAATTTGCAAGTGTTTAATTAATTGAATTTGCATAAATTTGACTCAATGATTGTAAATAGGTTCTACTATTTACCGACTTATCATCACGTTTTATGTGAATCATCTTCTGTGTAGATCTTTTATAATAGATTTCTGTGGGTAAAATATCAGCACTTTTGTAATAGAATTGATGGTTATAATAAAAACAAGGTTTAGCAAGGCCAGTGAAATTTTCGAAGTTTTTCTTTTCAGTGGTAATAATAATAGTATTAGAAATTTGCGTGCATATTCAAATAATATTTTCCATTAAAATATATTGCATTAATGTTAGCGGAACAAACAAAGCAATAATTCAATTCATTTTAAAAACATCTGCAAATGTGTTACTAATTTCTTGGGTTACTACTTCGTTAATGACACCATCATTGTCCTTTGGCTATGAAACATTTAACCGAAGCACAACTAAGTCAAGTAGTCATAGGACGTGATATTGAATATTATTTTAAATTTAATATGTTAGGAACTGAATGACGCTTTCTGTGTTGGACAGTTGCTCCAGCTTATATTCAGCGTCAGAATTTGATAATTACCTATCCCAAACCTGCTGAAATCAGAAAGTTTATATTAACTTCTAGATTAACATCAAATTAACCGATCAATCATCTCTCAGAAGTACTTATCGAAATCCTTCGTTGGAGGAGATCATTTGGCATAACTGTCTTTTGTCGGAACAATTTTTGTACAATATGAATGTCGAATATACCAGGTGGTAAATATAAAAGCTAAGAACAAAACAGTTGTTTAGAACGGAATAAGGCAGCTTTGGACCTAATTGTGAATAGACAATAATTGACCCAAGCGGAATAATAAAGAGTACAACATATATATTATACAAGTTGGAAATCTAAAAGAAATAGTTGGATATTAATTGTGAGTGTGTGAATAGCTTATCCGCTTTAGACGACGTAAAAACGTAACAGCGACCGCTTCAGTAACTGTGAATGAACGCGTGGAAGTTCATCGTCAGTACCTATCCGTTCTATAAACAAAGTTATTAATCCTTTCATCTTTCCTGAGTGAAAAATAACGAAACTATTACATAAGCTTCTTGATAATGAAATTAATTCCAATAAACTATAGAAGAGTTCACACTGTGGATATATTGTAATACTATTGATAAGAAATAATCACCCTTAACCACTTAAAATAATATTAAAGTACTGAGGACCTTTCGGCTACCAAGTAGATGTCATCAGAGTAAACTAAATTATAAATCAAAAGGTGCCTGTTTAAATACTATTTGGGGATAATAAGGTAAAAAATGGGTTACCCTCAGCTGGAGATAAATCGAATTTAATAAATTGCTTTTTCGTTTATACATTTCCATCCTTCTAAATTACCTAGATATTGTGTACTGTGTTTTAAAACTGATGAAATTTCTTGAGAAATGGTATGACCTGTATTCAAAATATGGCTACCGGTGATTTTTCACCAACATTTTTCTTTATATGGGCAAAATATTCCTTATAACGAGTTAAGATGTTCCTTCTAGTTTGACCCACATAGCATTTTGAACAAACCCACACAGCATACAATTTAAACTGTTTAGATTGTGATGGGACTTATACAGGAATCACTAAACAATATTTACAAAAAAGAATGTATGGCCATAAGTATAGTACAAGAAACAAAAATTTAGAAAATTCCACCGCCCTAGCTAAAAATGCTTTGATTATAGCCATCAATTCGATTAAAAAAATGTTAATACACTAAACCTCAAAAGTCAAAAGCCCCCATTCAGTCTTGTGAATGAAACGTTTTGTTAGAAAAACAAAAGATATCTATCAAAGTATATTCAATCTATTTCTTGTCAAAGGATTATTTAACACAAACTGAGATACTTAGAAAATTAAAAAGTGAGAAATGTTGTACACTGACTAATAGTCGGTATGACCTCCTTCACGTTGGAATAACATGTTGACACATCTGTGCATTGAAATAATCAAGCGGTTTATAGTGTCTTGTGGAATATTGTTCCATTCCTCTACCGCCGCGACGACTAACTCATCTGCTGTCTGAGGTGGGTTAATTCGATTGTGAATGGCTGTACTTATGTAATCCCACATGTTTTCGATCGGATTCATATCCGGCGAGTTGGCTGGCCAATCCAATCTATTGATATGCCCTGCTTGAAGTGTATCCTGCACCCTTCTTGCGCGATATGGTCGGGCATTGTCGTCCATAAACACAAAATTTTCGCCTAATTCGTTACGTATGGGATAGATAATGGGCGTAATAACCTGTTCGGCGTAAATTTGCATGGTCATATTCTGTGGAATATGAATTAATGGGGTGCGGCGATTAAACATTATTCCTCCCCAAAACATTACAGTACCCCCTTGATAGGGAGCAACTTCCCGGGGGAAATTAAGTTGATGACCTGGTTCTCTCCAGACTCTTTGCCGATTATCATCCCTCACCAGTCCAATTCTGGTTTCGTCTGTGAATAACACCCACCTCCACTGCTGCAAAAGCCAACCCCTGTGCTCTCGTGCCCATCGGAGACGGGCTGCAAGATGTCTTGGAAGTAGAGTGGGGACCCGCAATGGTCTTCTAGCATGTAAATTTGCATGATGGAGTCTTCTTCGAACTGTGGGTGTCGATATAACACGACGAAACGTACGCTGAAAGTGGCTTCTGAGAGCTGAAGCTGAAGTTGTGCAGTGTCTGCGAGCATATTGCACCAAACAACGATCTTCCCTTTCGTTAGACACTCGAGGACGTCCACTACGTGGTCTGTTTTCCACTGTATCGAATTCTTGGTACCTCTGAACTATTCGCACAACAGATGATCTAGGAACGCCCAAACCATTTCGAAGATCTGATGATTAGAGTCCCCTCCATCGTGTAAGGCAGTAATTCTTGCTCGATTAAAAGCAGAAATTTCACGACCAGGCATGATAATCCAAAAGATCAGAAGAAATTAATACACTAGTCACTTGGCTGAATATGCTTTCAGTGCCACTGCTGTCAAAACATTGATAATAAAATCAGGATTCATTATTGACATCTCTTTTTTGCCTTTTTTATACCTTAAATACATGTTACTTTTTACCACAGTAAGAAAAATAATCGGACTTAATCGGATCATTTGGTATATAGGGGGTCCAAGACTTTAGTCGTTGTGTGTATTTTAACTAAGGAAACCAATTATTATAAATGATATATTCTGGAGATGATTCACATAAAACGTGACTCCAAGTCTGTAAATCATAGAACAGATATTCAGTCGTTAAATCAGATTTAGACTAATTTAATTAATTAAAGCCCTTGCAAATTCCTTCATGCATCTTTATAACGTTAGTATATTTTAGAAAGAATGCTCAAAAGCAATAGTTCTAACAAGGTCTGACAACCTTCTCCTATTACCTCATAAATCTTCAACATCTGGTTCCAAAGTGGATCCTCGAACGTTATATTGTTAGTTCAGCTCTTTAGTCGTATTTCAGACTGTGATTCGATATGTTTATCGAGTTTATAAGAATATTGCTTAGCAGCGGATTCTTAATTTATATACTTGAAATATTAATGTGTTATAATTTCGATTATTCGTGTTTCTGCTCGTTTCGGGGACGTGGGCATTTTTAATTGAAATTAGAGCGATGAAGACGGATTGTGGTGATACAATTAGTTTAAAGAATTCACGTTTATACAGTATACGTATTCTAATGATGGTCGTGAGACCGAAACGTACGGAAAGATGAAAATAATAAGCATATGTGTTAGTGTGACCTATTTCCCGAGAATGTTATATATAATTCATACCTGAGTCAAGAATCATTATTAAATACTATAATTCCATTTCAAAAACTGATGATAGATGTTAAAAATATCACTCGAAACAGGGCTAGCGCACCCAAAAAAATATAGTTCCTATTTTCACCACTTTAAAGCGATCTGTAAGATTTCAAAAATCTGTACGGCCAATAGGAACGGCAAATCGTCTCCACAGTGGATTAAACACATAAACTTGAACTTTTAAGCTCAAGTACAATATTTTGCCACAAGGAACACACAGTTGCTTTATGGCCCATTGCTTATTAAACACTCTGTATTAGGTTCTGTTTTGTTTCAGGCAGTAGATATTGCATTTCATAAAGCTTGAAGTTTTATAACAAAACTAACCCAAGAAAGACTGTATAACTAAAACGATATAAAAGTTGTTATCGAACCACTTTACGTCGAAATATTCTTGGTGTGTTTTTAGACTTCTATATCGGGATATAAATGAAGTCACATACGCCTTGGTTATTTTATAACTAATTCCATGCATTTTGCAATAAAATCTCGAACTGTATAAATAGGCGGTCACTATCGCATGAAGGCTGGAATGCAGACGTAATAACGCTACGTTCTATATCTGGGGTATTCCAGAGGGTAACCCCTGAACTTGCCGACATTTAACTTCTTTATCTGTAGCTCACCAGATTCCTCGGGTTTTTGCTACTTAATAACATAAATTGCCAAGGTAATTTAACTTACTACATTGTTGGGATAGCTTTATGAGTTATTGCAACAGCCTCACTATCACATTAATGAGTTGTTCTTCTCCGAATGAGATTTTAATGCAAAATAAACGTTTTTAACTTCATCCGACGAGGTACTTGATACTGAATATGTGTTATGATAAAATCTACAGCAGTCATCTTCATTATTATTATTATATCCTTCTCAGACGAAGTCCGAAAAGTATATATATTGTATTTACTCAAGCTATTTCTAGAATCATTAAACAAAAGTTCTAGAACAGAAATTCCTCCACCATAGTATTTTTCATCGAATTTCAAGCAACTTTGAAAACTCCTTCTGTCTGTCTATTTGTTCGTCACTAAATGCTAATCAACACTTCAACTAAAGCTTTTTACAGTCTTTTTAAAGCCAATTAAAAGCCAAGCAAGAATTCGCACAACTTTTTTTGTATGTTACTAACGGTATAATGACCAAATAATAATGTCAAGTAAAGTTGGTTCGATTCCTATGGGTACTTTTACAATTCATTGTGTACGAAAATTATTTTTGCGATCGTTAGAGTACCAAATGGACTACTCTCGTGGGCACTCAACCGATTTTAAGTAAGGCAATCTGTAAATGCCCCATACTATAAATGAAGGAAGATAGCATGATCCCAGCTATTCACCCTTCTGCCACCAGGTGGGCTCAGTTGGTGCATAGACGGGTCCAAGGTAGGTCAAGATTCTGGGGCGGGAGTGTACCTAAAAAGGACAAAGATCACAATCTCAGTGACTCTAGCAGCTTGCTGTACGGTTTTTCAGGCGGAGGTCTACGCAATATTGACTTGTGCCATGGAAAACCTGCGAAGAAAATATGTGAATAGGCGCATACATATTTGCACAGGAAGCCGGTCGGCTCTGGGAGCTCTCAAATCACCCAGAGTCACATCAAAGCTTGTTGAAGAATGCAGAGATACACAAGCTGAACTAGCCAGGAGAAATAAAGTTCAACTCATCTGGGTCCCTGGATGCAGTGAAATTGATGGAAACGAAATGGCCGACTACCTCTCCAAGCAGGGGTCGTCCGGCGCCCCTGTCGGACTGGAGCCAACGGGCACTGAATAAAGAGTAGTCTGAACTGTGACGAGTATCACAACGCGTGAGGCTGGCCAAGCATTTCACAAAGAGCCTGTGCCGAGGCTCTCAGAAAAACTCCTCTCTCTGGACAAAAGGGGCATCAGAGAGATGACTGGAATCTTAACCGGTGACTAACGTCTTATCAAACACCTTCATATTATGGGCATCGCAGAAATGCAGAGAGGCGAAATAAACTGCCTCTCGAATCCTGTTGAAACGTCCTGCATTGACACCCCTAAGGCACCATCACTTCGGCGGAGAATCAAAACTGCCCTCGGAAGAACTCATGGAAGCCAGCGTTGGTGGAGGGTCACAAACCTGCTACTATAGAATAGGCTTCTGACCACGGGATGCGCAATGGGCTCAACTGAGTGGTCCCCTCAAATGATGATGATGATAGGGTACCATATAGCAAGCTTACATTCTAATTTTCGACAATAAACCCCTTGCAGCGTTTCCGCCATCTTGAATTAAGGGGTGAATTCGTAGATTCCATTGTTGACAAGAGAAACGAGTTCTACAAATTTATATACTTGAAGTTTTTGAGTAAAGGAGAGCCAACGGGCCAACTGAATGAAGAGTGGTCTGAACTGTGACGAGTACCACCACGCATGAGGCTGGTCAAGCATTTCATCAAAGAGCCTGTGCCGAGGCTCTCAAAGAAACTCCTTTCTCTGAAGAAAAGGGGCATCACAGAGATGACCGGAATCCTAACCGGTGACTGCCGTCTTAACAAACACCTTCATACTATGGGCATCGCAGAAATGCAGAGGCGGAATAAACTTCCTCTCACATTCTATTGAAAAGTCCTGCATTGACACCCCTCAGGCACCATCACTTCGGCGGAGAATCAAAACTGCGTTCAGAAGAACTCATGGAAGCCAGCTTTCGTGGAGAGCCACAAACCTGCTACAATAGAATAGGCTTCTGACCACGGGATGCACAATGGGCTCAACTAAGTGGTCACCTCAAATGATGATGATGATAGGGTACCATATAGCCAGCTTGAATTCTAATTTTCGACCATCAACCACTTGCAGCTTTTCCGTCATCTTGAATTAAGGGGTGAATTCGTCGATACCATTGTTGAGAAGAGAAATGAATTTATATACTTGATATTTTAGAGTGAAGGGGGTTGAAATTTGTGTCTGGTCGAATATATATTTTTTATTGGGGCTCTAGCAAAAACTGTCACCCGAAAGTTCTTAAACACAATTACTTACAATTTTTATTCACAAAGTTTATTCATGGGAGCAATTGTTTACTTACTGTAGAGGCCTGAAAGTTATGCGGCGTCACTCTGCAGCTGGTAGCGCTGAACTAGCGCGCTGTCTTGTTGAATCTTTCCAACGTGTTTTCATAAATTAAGGCTCAACTTTGATTTAATGGAAATCAATCCAATCAACACTTGATGTGTATTTACATGTGTAGTGTCAATAGTGTAGGTGGAATACCGCGTATAATAGTGTAATAATTATGTATCGTGCGTTCGATGTAAGTGTGTACCGTGCCCTTTATAGTATAAGGTCGGTAGGCTCAGTAGAGAAGTTAGTGACATCATCAACAAGAAGCTTAGAGTTGAAACGGAGCTTATGACAATACCGTTTAGTCCTTAATGGCACATAGTCAGTATTTACTATCGAAAGTAACCGAGTATCGACAATGAATCTTTAAAATTAAGTCGCCCGATAAGTCTCAAGAGCGCAGCGAAAATATTTTAAATTTAAGAAAACGTGTATTTGATTTTTAGTTTTGAAAATACTTACAGGATACTAATTCACCAAAGTCGCGATCGCGACACTCTGGACAGACAACAGCGACCGATCATCTAACGTGAAGAGGATATGTGTTATCAAGACAACTAGTTGAAATCGAGCCAGGAAACAGACGTTAGGTTAGAAACGGCTTTGCCCCGTCTGGCGCTGGGCAAGGCTCAACGACTTGTCTGCGTGGGCATAACGGGGGCTATGAGGACCGCGCCCACCAGGGGTCTGGAGGTTCTGGTGGGGATCGTTCCTCTAAAACTCCATATCAAAACACTGGCTGCGGGTACGGCGTATCGGTTGGCTGGTCTAGGCCAGTGGGTCGGTGCGTCTATGCCTCGCTGTCTTGGCAAAATCTGGGATTGGGCAGCCGAGAACTGCCCGATCCTCCGACAGACGCAAGATGCGATAGCGCCTGCTGTCAGGTTTCAAAGACCAGACATTCCGTCTGGGACGGACGGGAGAACAAGGAATCTGGGCCGCTTCCGCCAGGGGGACTCGTATGGTTCACGGACGAGTCTAAGACTGGCGAGTCTAGCGGAGCCGGAGTCTACTCGCGTACATCCAGAAGGGCGATTTCAGTTTCCCTAGGGGGCCACGCAACCGTTTTCCAGGCTGAGGTCTGTGCAATACGGACATGTGCCCTGGAAAACCTTAAATTAAACTACCGAGGTGGGCGGATTTACATCTGCACTGACAGCCGAGCGGCCCTGGCGCACTTCGCGCCCACAGAATGACTTCTAGGCTTGTCTTGGAGTGCAGGGATTTCTGGTTGAACTACCCAGAGGGAACAAACTCCAGCTAGTGCGGGTACCAGCCCATTATGGTGTGAAGGGAAACGAAGTGGCTGATGGATTGGCCAAACGGGGCTCCTAGAGCGCCCCTGGCCCCGATTCCACGATCGGAATTTCATCGACCACCGGGCTCCACGCCCTCAAGGAGCTACTGGACAGACAGTTGCTCTCGATCTGGCGTGGTTCCCCAGACATGAGGCAGGCGAAGCTCCACATCAGGGAATTCTCGCCTAAACTCTCTAAAACCCTACTCTCTATGAGCAGGAGAGGCCTAAAACTGGTAACAGGATTCCTCACAGGACACTGTCATCTGAATAAACATCTACACACAATGGGCATTGTCGAAGACCCAATTTGTAGATGTGGGGAGGCGGATGAAACTGCTTCTCATATCCTAGCAGAATGTCCAGCACTGGCTTCTCTCAGGCTACAACACCTCGGCAGTACACATATGCCGCTTGAAGCAATAAGAGATATCAGTCCATGCAAAATCTTAGCTTTTGGCACGGCCTTAGGCTTGCTGAACTGATTCTTGTATCAAGGGGCACACAATGGACCCAATCAAGCGGTCTAAGTGCTCCGAACTCGTCCGCCCCAGTTTTGATTGATTGATTGATTGACAGGTTAGAAACCGCTTGATTGCGAGACCACGATAAGAACGAAACGACATTGCAGGAATTGGTAGTGGAAAACCATTTGATTTTTAGTGTTGAAAATACTTATAGGATTCTAATTTACCAAGGTCGCGACACTTTGGACTGACAACTGCCACCGATCATCCAACGTGATGAGGAGTGTGGGGCATGGGTTGCCAAGACAACTAGTTGAAATCGAGACAGGGAACAGACGTTGGGTTAGAAACTGCGTAATTGTGAGACCACGTCAAAAACGAAACAACATTGCAGAAATTGGTGATGGAAAACCATTTGATTTTTAGTGTTGAAAATACTTATAGGTCGCGACACTTTAAACAGACAACGGCGACCGATCACCCAACGTGACGAGGAGTGTGAGGTTTGGGTTACTTGTTCGTTGTGAATTGTCTCATATGTCATATTTCACTTTGGTTCTAAGCAATAAGTTCAAGTTGTGAAATACTAGAATAATCAAGGAAAGAAGGAATTACAAGATCCAGCTTTGAAGAAACAAATGAATAATTAAATGAAGATATAACCAATGAAACTAACTAAGACTGGTTTATAGAATTTTTTCAACTATTTCACTAGATATCAATGAATATGAAAATATTATTGTACTTCAATACATCATTTTTTGTTCTGGATATTATTTTCAAGATGAAGGAAGAATTGAAATGTGGGTCTACTGTTATAGAAGAACACTATACTGCAGTGTGCAACAGTTGTATTCATAGCCACCAGTGCGAGTTTCTTGAATATACAGTGAAAAATACCTTGTGTAGGCTTGGTAGGAATATATGAGGAGCGTATGGGAACTAACTCTGCTTTAGATGAAGTACCACTTAAACTACAGCATGATGAGAAAATCAATGAATTTATCAAAGAGATGGTAGGAGAAGCAAATGAGCACAAAAGTGCACAATAGTTCAGTTTCAAGCAGTGACGTTGACGTTGCCTAAGGAATTTCTATCTGTGTCCAGTAAATCATACAGAAGGTTCGGTCTTTGAAACAAGATCTATAATTTTTCATTATCGTAAAATTCCACTTCATTTTTTCATATAATTTTTTTCAATAAATTCTTTCACAATAAACCTGATAAGTAATTTTTTTCATGCCCATAAATGAAACATATCACAGTATAATGTAAAATTTGGGTATCTTCCATTACATAATTAATATCTATTTTCAATTCCAATTATTACATTAAGTCATTCTTATTTTTCGAGACCAGTCTTCGTCTTATAGCTGTTTACATTCCTGTTCATCGACAATAACCTCTGCTACTACTACAATTTAATCAACATAGGAGCAAAATATGCCGAGTGCTTTTCCCACAATTCATAAGCAAGGTTAGGTACAGCTTGTTGATATCTTGTTGACTTTTCGTATTTACGCTTCATTGGGAGCGACTTGGTTCCATAGGCAAGTTACTCCTTAGGTATTTTACTATATGTCTTAAAGGTGCATGTTTAGAAAAATTAATTTTGCAAATACATCCAAGAACTAAAAATACAAAAATATTAATAAGTAGCTTACTTGGAGAATATTGTGCAGGTAGACTATGACGCTCCAATCTTTTCTCTCCAGGCAGATGGCAACATTATGAGAAATGTATATCACATTCAAATCTACTGTGAGCATATTTGGCAAACCTAAAAAAAAAATGTTAAACCATTAAAGTCTCGATTAAAGTCTTCAATTATTTTTCAAAATTAAAATACTATATTAGCATTTGTAAGTAAGATTTCTAGCATACCCAGGTGCTTTGTTATTTTCAATGGATCATTCAACAACATTTTCAAAATACTTCATTTTTGAATAACATTGCAGCTGTAAAGTTTGGCATGAAAATGCAAATTGATTAAAACCACTAATTTTAGGTACAGCTCGAGTTTTATAACACTGAAACCAGTGTGCTCTGATTAGTACTACAATTTTTCTATACATTCTGTTTAATATGTATCACTAAATTAAGAAATAGTTCATCTTATCTAAATGGGCTGATTTAATCCACTTTGATTAAATTTTGTTCTGTATTTAAGAAATTCTTGTTTATACATACAGCACTAGCAAATGTCGTTTTAGATATTCCATGCCATTGCAGTTTTCCTTTCCACACAGCACCTATGCACCATATTGTAAGCTATATTATACATTAGTTAACGATTGTTACTTTCAAACTGACATGGAACACAAAACTCTTCGATACAATTAGTTAATATAACTAATTTAAAGTTTATGACTGATTAATTTATAGAATGAACGACAAAATATTAACTTCAACCGGAAACTAATTCTCAAATCAGAATGGAGTCCGGTGTATTCCTCTGATATAAGTTAGGTTAGGTAGGGACGCCGACCATAGATATTATATATACATACTCAACTCATTTATATATAATATCTACGACGCCTACTCAGTTCAGTTACTTCAGTACAGTTAGGGTAGGATTATGCACAGACCACTAACAAAGGAGTATAGCTGTTCTATAGTTACGATAGAATCTTAGAATTTCCAAGAACAACCTTTTCTGTTCGTACAGAAAGCTGCATATGAATTTCAAACGGAAACGAGCATAGCTAGTGACAAGGTAGATTAGGTCAGTCGTATGAACCTCTTAAATGTTAACCCCTTCCACCACGAGTTTTCATAACATGCTTGAATCTCTAATATCCTGTCTCCCGGTCTCCCCGTTCCGGACCCATATCTTTAACCTCGCCGTTCTCCTGAAGGAAGCTTTGGAGTGTCAAAAAGAATGAAATGCGAAACCTTTTCCTCCACATTAGATGAAAAGATAAGTATCAATTGACTCACGTGATACACCTTCAAAGATATTACATTTGTATATTACATTACAAATGTTGTTAAAAGATAATTATTACCACACTATACCACCACTTTGAGAGGATTTTCAAAAACAGTGGAGTAGGTAGTCTTCTGCCCAATTTTCAGTATTTAATATGAAGTTTCTAGCTCAGGATAGAATATTTGATAGTAAAAAAACGCTTTTTTGGGGGTAATAATCGATTTTCTGCGAGATGTTTTTCCAGACAACACAACCAATAATCAACGAATCGATACAAACTAAAAGTGCTCACAAAACAAGTAGCATATTACTTTTACATGTTATTGCCCACGAGGTCAGATTTGCCGTTCTGCCAGTTTCAGTAATACATAGAATTTTTTATGGCAATTCAGAATTTTCAAATGACAGAAGCTCACAATACGAGCAGAATTTCAATTCTGAACGTTTGGTCGTAATAAAGTACGAGTTACGCTATTATTTCAAACATTCCTCGCCAAACGGTAATAATAGCAGAAGCTTTTACTACAATAATTCATATTTATCTCTAGCTGAGGATAACTTCTTATCCCAGATACTCTGTTTTCTAATTGAATAAAAAAAAATCAAAAAGATACTGGATCATCATAACTAATGTACAATAGTAAACAATTTGAGCACTTAGGATAATTATCATTTAATAATTCAAGAATGATTAGAAAGACAAAGGAAAAGATCACTTTGGTATAGGTCTAACTGATCATTTAGAATATTGTTATAGAGAATACCTCACTATTGAGTTGGACACAATAAAACGAATAGCCATCAACAATGGCTTTTCGGTAGAATAAATAGGAACTTTGATCGCATACAACAACATATAACTTATTTCAATATTTACTCGTATATAAAACAGATACAAGGCCAAGGTGAAAAGTCCCTGAAAAATTAAACAAGAAATGATTTATTTGGTCAAAACTTATTTTATTTCTCAACATAATCTCCTTGTACCCCGTTACACTTCGTCCAACGTTTTTCTAATTTTTCGATCCCTTCCAAATAATACGATTTCGGCAATACTTTAAAATAGGCGTTTGTTTTAGCGATGACCTCATCGTTGGAACCAAATCTCTGTCCGCCAAGCCATTTCTTCATGTTTGGAAACAGATAAAAATAGCAGGGGACCAAATCTGGAGAACATGGTGCATGACGAATCAATTCGTAGCGCAATTCATGTAATTTTGCCATTGCGAACCGATCCAATCTCCACATAATATACGCCGATGATCGTTTTGCCTTTTTCAAGGTAATCGAAATGGACGATACCGTATGCACCCCAAAAAACTGTCGCCATAACGTTGTTGCCGATAAACCAACTTTTGCCTTTTTCGGCTTCGATTCGTCAGAACAAGCCCACTGTTTCGACTGTTCTTTGGCCTCTGGTGTGTTGTGATGGATCCATGTTTCGTCCATGGTTACGAAACGGCGCAAAAAGTCCTTCTTATGGCACTTGAATATCGCCAAACACTCCTTTGAATGAAGTTGTCACACGGTCGCGCTTGCTGTCAACAGAGAACAAATGAGGCAGATAGCTTTCTCATATTCGAAAGTTTATCCGAAATGTTCCGTACCTCTTCGGTTGAGATGCCGATAGCCTCACCAATCTCGTGCACTTTAACTCGCCGAATGTCCAATATCATATCATGGATTTTATTGACGATTTCTGACGTAACCTCAATTGAACGACCAGAACGTTCGGCGTTCTTTGTGGTCATACTAACACAACTAAAATCAGTAAACCGATCCAATCGATGGTGAAAGATCCCCACAATATTTAACAAGGATGCTTTGGTTTGCGTAATGTTTTTTTTTTCCACGTAAGAAATAATGTTCAATCAAGACGCGAAATTCACGTTTTTCCATGCTTACAAAAATCTTCAAGGTTACTTGCTTTCGATGGGTGTCAAAACAGAGCTGAATGACATATCAGTCTGAAAATTTTAATGCGTTCTTGTTAAAGATAGATGGTACATCACAAATGTAACATGGGGTTTTCGATTGTGGCATTTTCTATTTCAGTTTTTAGGGATTTTTCAGCTTGCCTTCGTAGATGTATCAAAAAAATTTATTTATTAGACATATTTTGGTTCCGTAAGCGAAAATATTCCCAACATTTTATCACGCCATAATTTTCAAATCAATTTCAAACCACAACATAATCTCGCCATCTTATATTTAATGACAAAACAAATAATATAGTAATATAGTAAGCCTGGAGTTATAAGCTAATTTGCCCTGATTGATAACTTTTATATAGGTGGAACTTGTAATTTTAAACTCAGATACCAGGAACATTTTCATTCTTCCAGACTCAACCTTTGTTAACCATTTTTACAAACAGGTCATACCTTTCCTAATTTAGATAGCCTAAGCATTTTACATAATCAAACCAAAGGTTTCAAGTCAAATACATTAGAATCAGCAGAGATTTATGAAGGAATCAATAGAGGTTTATAACAATATTCTTAATTATCATAGACCTATACCAAAGTGATCTTTTCCTTTCTCTTTCAAAGCGCTCTTAGAATAATTTTTAGGATATTAAATAATAATTATCCTAATGCACAAATTGTTTCTTGATGTACATTGTATTTTCCCGGGATCTACCAATTTCGGAATTTCCGATGATCACTTACTCTCTCTCAACTGCAATCTCCTTAACCCTATTGCACTTCAGTTTCTATTTATACTTTAAATGTTTATTGTTTACTTAATAGTTTTGTATGTGTTTGATAATGGCACTCCGGTGTTGAAACTATAGTAACGTTCTCATGTTACTATTAAAAGCGGTATAAAAACCATATAACTGTTCTTTCAATTAATCATAATTGTATTACTCTGATGATGGCTAGTTGGTAACTGAAAGCTCCTCAGTACTTTGACAGTATCTTTAGTGGTTAAGGGTGATTAATTTTTACTTGTTGGTGTTTAAGTATATTCTAAGTTGGGAACTCTTTTAGTTTATATATGGCTATAAGAATTTTAACGTCTTATGATGCTTTTCCTATTTGAAAATGACCCGATTTATTTATCCATGATAAAATATACTTGCACTGTCTTATCTCTTCATATTTCCTTGCGGTTTTAACTAAAGCATTTCCTTGAAGCTTCCGATATTTCATTTAATTGGTTGTTTTATTCAATTATTGTACGATAAATCGGAGGTTATTGAAAGATAACTTTCTTTTTTAACGGAAATTAGTGGAAAAAGTCTAGACTCAAATCTAAAATGAACAAAAGTTATTGATTATAGCTTGAATCGGATAAACAATATACCTACTTATTGCTATCACATTGAAATGCGGAAACTACAGCAGTATAATAAATTCAACAGTGGCGTAACTATGTTTCAAATTTATCTCATTTCATTGTATGTTCTGGAAACGCCTCATCTAGAATTTGGTCGAATGTTACGCGATTGTCATCAATTAATGTTTCATCAAAGATGAAATCTATAATTTCAAAAGCCACCTACTATCCGTGGGAACCTTGGCCCGGAATTAAAGCCCGGGATATAATTAATTTTATCAAAGGAAATTAGTTAGCCGTTAATAAAATATGATATGGAAGAAATTATGCTAGTGTTAATAATATGTAAAAATGCATGCAATTGTAACAATATGGAATGAAACTTCTCTCCGTGTGAAGGAAATATATTTAAAACTATCTTAAGTTGGAGAATGAAACTCAAATTTAAGCAAACACGTGTAATATTTGATTTACAATTGTTGCAGTGATGCTGACACACTGTGGCATTTTTGCGTTATCAACTGATAGTCCAGGCAATAAGCCAGAAAAGACCATAATAAAAAAAATATATAGTCCTAATACCCCATGAATCATTCATTACTATCAAGACCGCGGGAGTCGACCTTTCTACCTTCCCAAAACGGGGTTTCAACCCCTCAGAGGAGCATTCTTATAAGAACAATCCAAAAGCTT
This sequence comes from Endomychus coccineus, assembly GCA_958510875.1. Lineage (NCBI taxonomy): Eukaryota > Metazoa > Arthropoda > Insecta > Coleoptera > Endomychidae > Endomychus > Endomychus coccineus. Next base: position 110,807,236 of record OY294070.1, on the reverse strand, counting down.
AGAAAATTAATGATTAAGAGCCGAAAATGATCCTTAGTATGTTTTTGGGTCGCTGATCACGATACCGCAGTTAGTCTTCTCGGAAAACTCCCACTAGATAGGAAATTTGGAAAATTTGAGATTTTCCGGGTGGTTGTGAATAATAAACATAATGTTGTTGCAAAAATAACCTCTAGTAGTAGTGCGAAAACCGGGCAAAGACAGCTGTGACACAAACCGTAGCCGAACGCTATGAAGATCACTTCTGAAACCCAGTTTCGCGCAAATACACATGCTGAGATTATGATAGGACTTGATGAGTTAACACTGTCAAACTGTATCGATAGATAGGTTCAATCCTCAACCACTGAAGATCTCTGATGTTATGGGTTATATGGTCATACTTCCTCAAACCAAAAATAGAACGGCAGCAGCTGTTTTGTATTTTCTGCAGCCGGTTTCTGCAGACAACGTCGAGAAACGGAAAGTATACTACCAAACAATAATTAATTACAGACAAAACTAGAGATTCTCTCAGCTTCTCAGCTTAAAGTTAATTATGAGAAAGTTTTGATACAGCAACCGTAACGCGATATACGATCTTTTGACCAAAAGGGATACGTGAGCCCGGAAACGAAGATTTTCATCAAAAACCACACCCAGTATTTTGACGCTACCAACAAACGGAAGAGGTCTATCATCGATACAAATATTTAGACTCGATTTATTAGTCTTTTCAACTTTCGCAGGACAAAAGCACATAACAGAACATTTATCAGGATTTAACCTTAAGTTATGTCTCGCGGCATATGCCGAAACAGACACCAAATCATCATTCAACATCTGGCCTGCATTTACCAAGAATCTATGGTCAAAAGTGTGACAAATCTGCGCGTCGTCCGCATAAGATTGAACTGTTGAGCACCCTACAGATTCACACATGTCAAAGGTATAAATTGAGAAGAGAAGGGGTCCAAAAATAGACCCCTGCCATACGCCAGATGTGACATAGGCAACATCTGAGGACATACCATGGCATACAACCCTTTGCAACCTAACACTTAAATAAGACTCAAAAAATGAAACCGCATGCTGATCGAAACCCAGAAAGGACAACTTTGCGCAAAGCAATTCATGGTCCAAACCATCAAAGGCCTTAGAGAAGTCTAGAAGTATCAACGCAGTACTAAGACCTGAGTCACGACTTCTAACAATATTGTCGACCAAATTTAATAAAGCAGTTGTTGTACTAGATTCCTTTCTGAAACCAGACTGAGATAACGGAAGTATATTATTACGGGTTACATACGAATAAACTTGTGTCTGTACAACCTTCTCCAATATCTTGGACAAAGTTGGCAAGATACTAATCGGTCTGAAGTCAGTATATGTTTTGGGGTCTCCAATCTTAGGCATAGGAATAATGTGGGATAGTTTCCAGCTGTCTGGGAAGAAACTCGATTCTAGGCAGCAATTTACAATATGAGTAATATGCTTTGAGATAACAGAAGAACACAGTTAATCATCCTGGCATTTATGCCGTCATGTCCTATGGCGTTAGATTTTAACTGGAATATAATATAATGTGAATTGGTATTTAGTTTTTCCGTTTGCACCACCTGCACAAAGGTGAATCGCTAAGATTCATCCTGTGGAGGTGGTAGTTAAACGGTCGATGTCCTGCCAGTACCTATCTGTGTCAGCAGTTTGGCATCGGTTTTGACCGTGTTCCTCACTTGCTGAGGCCAGTCTTCCCTAATGTACTATCCAATCAGTGCTTTCGAGTCCCTGCAATTGTTCAGTAGCTCACACTCTTCCGAATATTGTGTTCTTGCCCAGTAGTGAATTGTCGTTTTCATGTTACTCTTCGAGATGGCCATCGCTAGTTTGGGGCCTATTAGTGGTTCTGTATCCACCAGTTTTGCAAGCTCATTTTTCTGGCTCCATAAGCGAACCAGATTTCACCATTGGTTGGCAGGGCCGATTCGTTATTGCTTAACTAACTTTCTCTGGGGGGTATGCTAATATCTGTTCTCATTGAGATGTGATGTGTTTCACCACTGATTGGTAGTGAGGTGTGGCTACCGTTTGCCTTCCTCAGTCCTATTAATATAAGTGCGTGGACAACTTTTGTCAGGGGGAGTGGTTCCACCTTCATTAGCGCACAAGTCCGGCCGTGGGACCGCTTTTCGTGGCTCCCGGGGCAGCACCTAGGATGAGTATTCTCAGATGCTCCAGGATTGATTTGGTCGTCGTGAGCTCTGTTCTTTTCCACCACACCACCGAGGCGTATGTCAACCTCGGTTTACGGATGGCTTCGAAGATGATCCACATTATGATGTTTGGGCTGAGGTCCCAATTGTGGTCAGTAGCCCTTCTGCACAACCAGAAGGCTGCAGTGGGTTTTCGGCATTGTTTTTCTAGTTGTAGTTTCCTTAGCTTGGTCGCTGATTTTAATCACTTGATCTGCTATGGTCAGTTCTCTGGTGAGTACTGTTTTGTACTTCCTAGTAGAAACTACAATTTATGTTTTCTTAAGGTTAATCTTCAACCCTCCATCGCTGCCCCATTTCTTCAGTGCAGTCAGGGCTGATTGTGTTAGGTGTTCTGAAAATTTCTTCTGACGATTATGAGTACGTCGTCAGCGTACCCGATCACGTGACATCCTAGGTTGGCTCACTCAAAACAACAACCTAGTCACGTTCAGAATTACTTCATTATCATCACCATTGAAGGCAGGGGTTGACCCCTAGACGCAACTAGGTCACTTGATTGAGTCCATTGTTCACCCAGTGATCAAATAGTTATTCTACTTTAGCAGGTCTATGGCCAGCCAGAAACCCAGGATACTGCTTAAGCTGGCTTCGATAAGTTCCTCGGAAAGCAGTTTTGCTTCACCTGAACATTTTTTTGAGATGATGTTTTGTTTGGCTTCCCTCGGGATATTCCTGGAGGAGTTTCTAGAAATATGAGAAAGAATAAAAGAGGTGTGTGGTCAATGATCTAATTCCAAAATGTAAAAATATCAATTATGCCCTATGCAGCTTTCCAAGTTGAAGAGTGAAGCATCTGCTTTGAAAAATGCATACTCATAGGTTCTAAATAAGTACCTACAGGAATGATTCCTAGAATTGTCTACTCAATATGCAATAAAACCTACTCTAGCAAGGGCCGTACCACCACGTCTTCAAAAAATCATCTCAAATCGATGCACCCAGAAGAATTTAGTTCCTTTGAAGGCTTAAGTAAATAAACGCAGTTGTAGAAGATAAAAACTAACGCAGGTAAGTTTCACCATAAAAAATGTTAATTAGTCTTCTCTTATGCTGTCCTTGCTATAATGTTGGATTCGTCAAGTGAAGATGAGAGCCAAGAAACGCCAGAAAATGGTAGCGCTGAAGCTGTACGCAAAAGCAATTGCTTTCTAACCGCAATAAAAATAGGGTCAATGTAGATGAAAATCCTCTTAAATGGTGGAGCGTTCATCGAGAAGAAATGAAACTATTATCACCAATAGCAGATTTTTATAAACACCACCAGCCAGTGATTCTAGCGAACAATTGTTCAGTAGCACGGGTTTAATTTACGAACTTCTGCTTAACAGACTTGACCCCGAGAAAGAGTCACAAAGTATTACTTTTAATTAAATATAATGCTCCAGTTTTCAACTTTTCATACTAAATATTCAATAAAAATATTAAAAATTACTCTTATTATTCTATTTCTGCACCCGTAGATTCTTTTTTTATAAAAGATCTTCAGATCCGCATCCGCATCCGCCTCCACAAATTCGCATCCGCATCCGCGTCCGCGAATGTGAAAAAATCTGCATCCGCAACATCCCTGGTGTATATACTGCTGTGGGTTTGCATTCTTCCTTCCAACGCTATTTGGGCACAGCGCGTTATTGCCAGTATTTCTGCTTTCAGAATGGTGGCTTGTTTTCCCAGAGGTATAGGAATACTCTTACCTGGGCGCTTGCGGTATATTCCTGCCCCCGCCTGCCCCTGGTTTCTGGGTCCAGCAGTGAACCAGATTCCACCATTGGTTTGCAGGGTCAATTGTTTATTGTTTAACTTACTTTAAAGTACTTGAATTCTCTTGTTTTAAACAGATTGTAATTACTTGAAGTACCATAATTACTTTAAGTAGTACTTCATGTAATTTACTTCAAGTATTTTACATACTTGAAGTGCTAAATATACTTGAAGTAATGCCACTCCACTTGAAGTAATTTACTTGATGAAATATTTCAGTTTACTTGATAATTCAAGTTTAATTAGAATAATTATATATTAATTATATAATTATAATTCAAAAAATTTTACTTATGCCTCAATTTTTTTCATAAAATATATTTACTTGATACTTGTACTTCAAGTACTTTCGTAGCGTATTTGTGAGAGCTCTGAATATCACGAACCAAAACAATATCGAAGACATAATGATGAGATATCTGATGGAATACTACAACTAGTAAATTAATTCTTAGTCAAAACACTGTATGCATAAAAAAGATAATAATTAGTTCAACAGTTTATTCGTGATCAGCACGCGATGTTGTTATGATATCCTTGCAGATACTCAGATGTTAAGTTCAGAGGACATGGCACTCTATAACACAAGAAGTGCGCGCACAAGCCAGAGACGATGTTGCTTTGTTGTTGAGTGCAGTATTGTCACTTATAATATTTTGTATCCAATTTGTTCTGATTTCAAAATAATTTACATAATGAAATTAAACCATGATTCGTGATTTATTTTTGATACAGAACAAATATGTACAACCTCTTTGAGCACGCATGCTGTTGTTGCGTGTAACGTGTTATTCTAAGCGATACCAACAATATTTCCGGCTTTATAATCCAAAAATGGTTCAATATAGATTTCGTCAAATAAAAGTATCTCTAATTAAAAATGTAAATTGATATTGGGCGTACATAAAGAACAACTTTCAACTACCGGATCGGCTAAGTATGAATTTCAAACTATTTTTGGATAAGGCAAAATGACATTTGAACTTCCTAAAATCTTATATGCGTCTGGACTAATTATGTGTAAAAGTCACGATAAAATCATAGTATTTTCAAATCGTCTGCGGTGTATTCTTTTCCGATAGAGAATGAATTCTGACGCAAAAGTATTTGAAATTTCTCTTTATCAAAGTCATTACAATCTTTGTAAATATGCATATCGTTAAAAACTTCCAAAACATTTTCGATTTCATTTAAATTGTTTGTACTTTGTGAAGTTTTATTATCATTTATTGCACGACCAAATGAAAATGTGTATACTAACAAATTCGAATTTAATGTAAAAGCGTAAATTATTGTTGGACCAGGATTATTTATTAATCTGAAAAATGTCACGCTATCTGTTTCAATTATTTAAAACCTGTTGGTAGTTACATATAAATTCATCCAAATTTCGATAGTGCTGCATACTTTATTCAATCGCTATTAGTCCAGTCATCCTGGCAAAACTTTTGGTCCAAAAAATTCCAATGGACTTTTCAACGTATAAGGGGGTATTTTGGTGCGCTAAGCACGATGGTATGGTCCAAATTGAGCTACCGGATACGGAATATGCCGCAAATCGCCTACTTATCGCCATTTTTTGGCCATTTTCTGTTTTTTCGAAGATATAATAAAATCTATGCATTTTTATGAAAATAGTCAAGAGAGCAAAGTTGTAGTACTTATCAACACTCATCATCTCGTTCAAACTAGATGGCGCTAGAGTTCTTAGAGCCCAAAATATGGCCATTTTAATGTGGCGAAAATGACCATTTTTGCGTTTTTCGAATCTATGCATTTTTATAAGAAGAGTCAGGGCAGCATAGTTATAGTAGACCAGTAATCTGGTCCAAACTAGATGGCGCTAGCGGTTATAAAACTCAAAATATAGCGGTTTTAGCGTCAAAAAAATTTTAACTATTTGTCTTTTTTTCACAATAAGACAAAACCTGCGTATTTTTATGCATATAGTCAGAGGAACAAATTTATAGTAGTCAAAAATACCAGTAATCTGGTCAAAATATGGCCGTTTCAGCATCAAAAAAATAATAACTTCTTGGGTTTTTCGACAATAGGACAGAATCTATGCATTTTTATAAAAATAGTAGAGATGACAAAGTTATAGTAGGCGGAAATACCCATAATCTGGTTCAAACTAGATAGCGCTAGTGGTCATAGAACTCAAAATATTGCGTTTTAGTGTGATAGAAATGATAATTTCAAAAAATAGATACAAAGTGTGCACGTGTAAAATTTATTTAACAAGTGTCTACGAAAATATTTTTGGTAATTATTCATAGAAGTTGTTTTTATTAAAAAATTTCATAGAAAAAAATGTTGATCTTATTTTTTATCTGAACAACAGAAAAGTAAACACTACTAATAATCAGGAAGTACAAATAAAAACCACGGTGAGTTTTTTTTTCATGATAAAAGTTTGTAATATATTATATCATAATATATTTCCCAATTTCTAATATTTCTCTAGTTTCCTTTTTGTCATTCCATCATTTCACAGGTCCACGATGGACAAGTGTCTACTTTGTTTGAAAGTCAATTCAAGTGAGGTCGTGTTCCTCGATGAATCAAAATTAGCGGCTATTACATCATCATCAATTGAACGCAAACTACAAGTTCATACTAGCCAAGCGTTTATTGAGGATGGTCGAACAAAGGTTGTACATGAAAGGTGTCTAGAAATATTTGAAAATTTAGAAGTATGCTGGCCACCAGATGACGAATCAGTAGAAAAGGGCCAAGATGTTGATATGGAAAAATCAAACAATGAAACGGTATATATATTATATATATTTATTTGTATGTTTTCTTGGTATATTGGTTCATATATATTATTAACTAAACTCTTACTGAGTTTATTTTTATTTATTGATTATTATTAATGCTTCCGGCTAGCTTTTAATTTATTGATTATGAATAATAATGAACTTTCTCTTTTTTATTATTATTATTTTATGGAATTAAACACAATATTCTTTGAATGTTGAAAAGTTTCTATATTTAAATCTCTATGACTCTATTTATCTCGGGTTTCTAATTTACAATTTTATTTTATGTTCTAAGCATAGAACTAGCTTTAACCTCAAAACTATTCAATATTAATAGTTGTTTACAAAATTACAAACGACAATCTTTCTTTCAGATTTACAAATAATACTACAATGGAAATATAATAAACAAACTTACTTTTAGTTTATATCCAAAAGTGTGTTTAACTATGTTGGCAATTTTCAATTTAATTCTTTTATAATTTCGTTGATGATTCACTTTTACACAATACTATGCTTTTTCACAATAATCACAGGTAACTAATTTGGATTACTTCTTCTTGAGACTCAGGAACTGTTGATAATACTTTGTTTTATCCTTTTAGATAAAACATGAAACTTTTCGATGCTTTATTTAAATTATTGATGAATGGCAATCGTTGGAAATTTCTTCTTAATTGGAGGTTATTACAGCCTTTTTACTGGATTCAGATACTTGGATAATCGTTGACTTTATATAAAACTTATTAACTTTGGTTTCTTTGAACCTATCGAAGTTTGGAACACTTTCGTTCACTGGTTTTTTATAGGTTATGAAATTTTGGTGAGTTGCAGGAGTACTTTCAGTCTACAGATGTAATGGCAAACTCCACTTCTTTACTTTCAGATTCGTTTTTATAGGCCTCCAAAACCGACGCTACTTTATGTCATAAACAACCTATGAGATGATTGCTTTTCAAATCAAGCATGCCAAGTTAATTGTTGTGAAACTGACACAAGTCTTCATTGTTACCAGATTGACATTGGAAATTCCTATTGACCAATCAGAATTTAGTATTCTTTACTTTTTGAATTATTTGAGATTTTCAACTTATTTTAATTGTTAGTGATTCCTTCTTTTTAAATTAATATTGCCTACATTTTTCCCCACACTTTGGTATAATATAACCTATGATTGGGTTATTATTAATATGATTATTCCCATATTTATGGTTTTCTTGACAGTTACTTATTCTTAAATCTAATACATACCATATTATATCAATAACATTCTTTTAACATTACATAACTCAAATTTACTAATCCTAACTTACATCTATAACATTATTCAATGTTTTGTACTATCTCATGATAGTTTTGTAATCATTTTACTTATGATTTATGATTTCGTTACACTGAACGTTTCTTCACTTTCACTGAAGTTCTTGTTTATCACATCTTATACTATTACATCGTTGTTTATTATGTTTTACATTGTTAATATTAATATCCTAACTATTATTTAGCTTTTATTATTGTTTTTAATTCCATAAAATATTTTTTATTTGATCTTTTCTGATTTTCATAGTTCGGTAAGTTATTATTTTTAAATTTTTATTGTCTATGAAATGAAATCATAACAATATATATATATACTGAAAATGAAATAAAAATTCTGTTTGACGTTTCGACAATGTTTATTGTCTTTATCAAAATTGTGAATTAGTGTTTCCACTGTGAATTAGTGTTTCCACTGATTCACAATTTTGATAAAGACAATAAACATTGTCGAAACGTCAAACAGAATTTTTATTTCATTTTCAGTATATATATGAACCAATATACCAAGAAAACTTTCAAATATTACAAATGGTTCAAGAATATCAATAAAAGAATTATAAATATTTATGTATACATAATTATTATAATTAATCTGAAGACATTTCTATGAGTAGTATATATGGGAAGGACTCTTCTTCTATTTTATCGGACTACCCAAGTTTTAACGATGATAACGAACCGATACAAGGACCAAGTCAATTAGAGCGATCACCGTCAAGGTTTGAATTTGATGAGCTTTGTATAATATGCGCTAAAGATGCTTCAGAAGTTTTCATTTCTGCGAAAGGAAAAAAAAACCCAAAACAAAAGGAAAAAAGTTTGTAAATTCGTTAAAACGGACAATGTATTATATTCCCCGAACATAGTTGTAGTTGATTCTGAATTAAAAGCGAGACTTCATGAGAAAAAAATCACTGATATGGAAGCTAGATATCATCTACAGTTATTACTTTTTTGACGCTAAAACGGCCATATTTTGAGTTTCATGACCGCTAGTGCCATCTAGTTTGGACCAGATTACTGGTATTTTTGACTACTAAAAATTTGTTTATAATTTTTTTGACGCTAAAACCGCCATATTTTGACCGCTAGCGCCATCTAGTTTGAAACATATCACGGGTATTTTTGACTACTATAACTTTGCTGCCTTGACTATTCTTATAAAAATGCATAGATTCGGCCCTATCTTCAAAAAACGCAAAAATGGTCATTTTCGCCACATTAAAATGGCCATATTTTCTAAATCGGCGATTTGCGGCATGTTCCGTATCCGGTAGCTCAATTTGGACCATATCATCGTGTTAAGTACAACAAAATACCTCCTTATATGTTGAAAAAGTTCATAGAAATTTTTTGGATTTATTTGCTGTAGAAAATTTCCCAGGATGACTGGACTATATCGCCAAATTATGGTTCTACCCGAACTAGTTTTTCATCGCAAATTTCACTTCTAAATTTCGAGTAGCCTGGGAAGATGCGACAAATTAGCCAGATTTGTACTAATAACATATCAGAAATGTTGGATCTGTTACAGATCGGGAGAACGTGCAAGCCATCATTGAAGCACATGTACATGAGCTTCTTCCATGGAATGTGCCGTAAACTCTAGTCGTGCGAGGGCGAGCGTTATCTTGTTGGGAAGTTGGTTCAATCAACCCCCGATGTTAGGCCCTGCAACATGTTCTAAGCATCGGTTATGTAACTGGCTGCATTCAAATTTCCCCAAAGAATAACCAGTGGCGGCTCCATTTTATTTCCTGTTTCTCTGATAATTTTTAAAATTTTACAACTAATTCCCAGTTCTCAGTAGTTATTGTTAATCTGGCAACAGTGCCCTGAGGCTAGACTCTCTATATATCTCAAACGCTGAGCATGTGTTGTTCAACGCAGTTGCCGTTTTTTCGACCAGTCCGATCGCCAACTGGGTAAATCAGCGAAAATGGCAACACCCTCTGGAGGCTAGCCTGCGGCAGCCGCTCGCACGTGCGTTCTGCCGACTGCTGAGTAGGTCAGTCAGTGCTTGTTTATGTGTTGTCACGACACGCGAAGTAAGGTTAGATTGTTGTCTGTTGTAAATTTAAAATGAGTGTTAGTGAGTGAGTTGCTGCCTTTTAGAAAATCTGTTTAGTGGATTAACATATGATAAAAGTGTTTCTTTTAAATAAACAGCATTTACCGGATTTGAGAGGATTAGTAATGTCAGGTAACTATCAAAATCGATCATTTAATACTGATAGTAGTATTGACAAGACGAAGTTTAAAAAAAAATCATTGATTTCCCTGTAATGCTCCAACTCGATGGAATTTTACATCACGTGCAGTATTTACCATCCATAAAAATAAAGGCAAATTAATTGAAACATTTGATTTTGTATGAAACAGATCAGGTTTCATTAAATGCTGCTGTTGGCTTAAAATCTTATTTAGAAAATGAAGAATTTTTGTTTTTTCTTGATAATTTTAAATTAATATTTGAACAAACTAATCTTATTTTTCAAATTTTACAATATTAATAAATTCACTGATATAATTTATTCAAGAGATCGTTTGAAACATCTCATTGATAAAATTTCAAGTTTCCGTAATACAGAATTTCATTTCAATATTTTATTTGAAAATTTTTCAACTGATGAGGCTCCTCCCGCGAAAAGGAGGAAATATATAATTTGGTAGACAAGAAACTACATTATAAACAACTTTTTTTATGAAATTTTAGATATTATTAAAGGTCAAATTGAGATTCGATTTTCCGATTTACATGAATTGAAGTTTTTTGACTTGACGAATAGAAGATTTTTCGAATCTTTTTCAAAAGAGTTCCCCAATACACTTTAAGATAACTTAGTTCTAAAATATAAATTTTTTGATAAAATAGCACGGCACAATGAATTATGCGTGATATACTCGGATAAGGATATTTTAGGCCAGTACGACAGTCACGCCGATATGATAAATATATGATAGACAATGATTTGCAACAAGTTTTACCTCAGTTTTATAAACTACTTTGTTTGACGGTCACCATTCCTGTCACGTCGGCATCGGTGGAGAGATCATTTTCTACTCTCAAACGAATTAAAACTTACATGCCAAATACAATAGGAGAAAATCGTTTATACAATGTTAGTTTAATATCTATTGAAAAAGATTTAGTAAAACACTTAAAACAAAATGATACATTTTTTGAAAGTTAATGAAGATAATATTATTGATCATTTTTCGCAAACTAAAGACCGTAGAATTCCGTTGATATATAAAAAAAAGTTAATAAAATTAATAAAAAAAAACAAAATATGAAAAATTCCAAAAAAAAAGAAAAAATATTAAAAATCCAAAAAAATAAAAGACAAAAACGAAGAAAAACATTTTTTGGCAAGAGAAACTCTATACCTCCACGTTGGTTCTTGCTGGGTAACAATTAATTTTGTAACTGAAGTAGCTGGTACGGTCGCTGTGCAAAGGTTAAAAGGCTGTGAATAGAGTATATTTTTACAAAAACGTTTTATGTCCAGCCTCCTCTCTCAAAAATTCACGAGCCGCCACTGAGAATAACTAAAGGTGATCTGCTATCAAAACATATTACACCCCAAACCGTTCCTCGTGTAAGACTCTCTCCCTTCTTTTGTCTATTATGGGCTCACAAACAGAATCGAGACTAGTCGCTAATGACATATGATAATATTCTTGTATCCAGTAAATTCGTTCATTACACCATTCCTACAAAACGATAAATTGGAGTTCTTCAGACCACCCGACCCATATTTCAAAACAGTTGTAACGCTACGGTATAAGCAGTTGGCGATTTTACCAAGAGACAATCCGGCTCCACTAAAAACAACAACCCGATCACGTACAGAATTATCTCATCATCGTCATCATTAAGAACATTAACAATTTAGCTTTCGGTTCCAGAACTCGTTTCAACTTCTTTCCTTTGGATAGCCCCCTGACCTTTGCGTGATCAAGGATATTTTGTAGGAGCGAACCCATGTCTTTACAAAGAATTCTAAACAGTCGAATTTGTAAGGCTTCACCTCCAATTGAGTTCACAACTTTGATCATCCATTAAGCACATTTTTAAGTTTTAAATCGAAAGGTCCTGGGGGGTCACCGAATTTTTCCATTCGTAAAAAGATCGCTTATTCAAAAAGGTTGAAAAACACTGCTGTAACGTATAATCTCAGTATGTTTTGTGTGTAACGGTTTTACTGACTTAGACACATTGATTTCCAAAAACACTCAATGTGGCTTACTGGGATTATGGAATTCCATAATTTGTTTATTCTAACCGTTTAGAATTATTTACTAATATAAAAACGCATTAACATGTATCGGAACGTATAAATTAACAAAATAATTACATACATCACCGGTTACAAATTTTCATTGGACGATAACCCGTAACATTGAACTTTATGAAAATGATTCTTGTTCGGTATTCAATTGTTGACTACAAATGAATATTTAGCAGTTAAGAATTATACATACTTCTACTCGAACATTGAACGCTGATTAAACAAAATAAACGGAATATATACTGATAAGGAACCAACTATTTGCTACTGAATTTCCCCCACGTTTGTTAAATAATCCTTTATATTAAATATTCTTATTCAGTTTGACCCATTCCTATTAACAGTTAACACTGATTACCTCATTATCCAAGACATAAGAAGCTCAGTGCATATTAACATTTAAAAAGTAAGTTCTAGATTCATATAATCACAACTTATTATAGTTGAGTGAAACTGTATTTTGAATAGAATAAAAATCCCATTTTCTGACCTGCTGATGTTCATGGTACTAACCTCAAATCTTGAAAATAAAATTGCACCAACTTTTTAAACTCACTATACATTTATTAAACCATTCAATTTCGAACTATAGCAGTCCATTTGAGGAACATTGAAATGTTACATTTATTTATAGGGAGATTATTTAAGAATGAAAAGATTTAAGGGATTACTGTGATATTACTAAACCTAATTCTAATCTATGGTATCTGCGTTTTACGTGGTGTAAAATCATTTTGAAACTTTCAAAGTTGGAGAATTAATAAACGGTAGTTCAGACTGTTAGTACACTATAACACTATAAATAGGAAACAATCACCCGTATCCACTAAAAATACTCTTTATATATAAAATTCTCGGGAAATAGGTCTCACTAAAACAAATGCTTATTATTTTCATCTTTATGTACGTTTCGGTCTCACGACCATCATCAGAATACGTATAACTGTATAAACTTGAATTCTTAAAACTAACTTTAGTTTTAAGAAAAATGGAAAGCAAACAATTAACGAAATTTGAGACACTACCTTTAAATGGTTCAAAAGTTTCACGTACCATCCTCCAGTAATTAATAAATTCCATAATTTGTTAACTCTATAATACATAGATTTGTTAATAACCCATAAGATAAAGATCACTCCCGTGAACAGAATCAAAGATATTGCTAAAGGTAACGCTTATGTCGAGATAATAAATAAAATACTTCAAAATAAACTTAATAAAAAAGCCCTATATCTAATTTATGATACTACCAAACCTAATTTTGCATGGCCCAACTCTCACAAAAATATCTTAATTTCTTAAAAAGCATAATAAAAACGTCGCCTTAAAAGAGCAAATATTTTATACTGATATATGTTAATAATTCAAAATATAAAGAAGATAAATCGGAGGAATCTGGAGTTTATGGACTGATGAGTGATGACTGTAATGCCTTGTATGTAGGACAAACTAGACGTAGATTGTAAGGTTTCAAGAAGATTTGAGAGAAGTCTCTAATTATGCGAAATACATATTACAACTGAATCATAATTTCACCCCTAATCCCGATATTTTAGATATTTACGAAAAATAACGTAAGCATTCGAATCAATAGAAATTTTAAAATATCCGAGAAACTGTAGTAACCTCATAATAAATGACAAAATCGATACCCATAAACACCACTCGTCAACAATTTTGTAAATAGCCCCCCTCCCAACCATTGTCTACCCCATCCCTAAATTTGTACCATATTCAAATTGATTTCTAATTTTAGGTTTAGATTTAGTTGATAACTCCTAGCTTTCAGAATGCCAGAGTGTGGTGAAAAAATTTGAAAGCATTAATTCGAAATTAAAGCTTACAAGTTTTTGTAAAAATTTGAGTTTTATTCTCTAACTTTAAAAGTTTCATTTTAGGTTGTTCTGTGTAAATATTTTTTCTGATTCTAGGATGTTTAATTTACAACCTCTACTCTAATTATGCTCCGTGAAATTTTGCATAATCAGAATATATAGGTTTACTAACACCCTGCATGAGTGGAAGTTTTTAAAGATAAAAAAAATTACAATAAAATTTCAAATAATCAAGGAGTATGCGCCCTTTTTACCCCACCCCCCGGAAATAGTTTTTGCTCCAGAATTTTTTTAATACTGAACAGGATGGACAAATTTCGATGTTTGTATAGATAAATTAGGTAACTGTAGGAGATACCAAAAAAAGGGAGTCACATTCTCGATCTCTTTTTTTTAGGCAAATTGTTCAACTTTCAGACACATGTGAATATCGTGGTTGTTTGTAAAGTTAGGAGAAAATACTTTTTTCACATTCTTGAGTCCCTATTTTTTGTACAATCCAGTGGCGTTAAGAAAATTTGAAGAAACGGTGCAATTTTGAGTTACGGCCTAAAGTTGTATTTTTTCAAATGGGTATCATAGTTGGCCATGGCTTAGTTAAGCCAGATTTTTTCTCTTTCTAACTATGTCGGGTCCCTTATGATGGATATGTCTTCAATAGCGAAAATAATATTTTACTATATTACTTTTTGCATTTTTTTAAATATTTATTCCAAGTAGGTGTCATCTAAGCCAGTGTTTATCCATTTGTCAGTGAATTGCATATTATTATTAACGATTTTGTTTCCGTCATAATAACAGTTCACTCATTTAATCGTAAAAGTGAAAATGTCTTGTGAAAACTATAAGAAATATGATATGTTAGAATAGAAAGCTTTATTCAAAGTAATAACAGTTTTGATATTGCATCTGAAATATATTTCGATCGGTATCCAGAAAGAAGACAACCTAATAAAAAACCCGATTTTAAGAGGTTGGAAGAAAATTTTATTAATTGTGGATCCTTCAACAAGCCAAGACCAGAAAACTAGGGCATTGAAGATGTTGAAGAAACTAGTATATCTGTAATTGGGATTACGATTCAAATCCTTCAATTTCAAGTGGTCAGATTGAAGTTGAATCTGGAATTTCAAGACGTCGAGTTTTGGGTATTTTGAAGACAAATTCAAGCCTTATACAGTAAGGAAACATCATAACCTGCAACCAACTGATTTCCAACGAAGATTAGAGTTTTGCTTACAATATCGTCAAATCTGTGAACAACATCCATTATTCTCCAAAAATGTAGTTTGGACAGATGAAGATCAAGCCTACATTAGCAGTGCTGGAATTTCCAACACACATAACGAGCACTATAATTGGTCTGATATAAAGCCTTATCGCACCATCGACGTTTAATCTCAGGGACGCTTTGGTTTTAGTGCCACTGGATTCTTTCTTTTGGGGCTTGATTAAAAAGAAATTATACAAGAAAACCAGTAACGACATAATTGAACTCAGAAAAATGTTTACACTGTGTGATTTCCGTTTCAAATCTTCATGTTTATAATACAGTTCTGAGTGTTATGAAGAGGTGTAATGTATATATCGAACATATCGAACATACCGGACATCAGTTTTAACATTTACGTTTCAAAATTGATAAGAAACACCTCTTGAAAATAACTTTATTACATTCTCTTATTGCTGGATAGCAATTGAAATCTATTCCAGATACAATATCACAATTGTTATTATTACGGAAACAAAATCGTTAATATGCAATTTACTGTCAAAACGGATATAGATTGTCATAGATGACATCCGCCTACTTGGAAGAAATATAAAAAAAAGCAAAAGTAATATAACAAAACATTATTTTCGCTATTAAAGACTTACACATCAAAAGCGACTCGACATATGATACATACGAGGGCAAAGTGAAAAGTCCCATAAAAATAAACCAGATGGCGCCACAATCGAAAATCCCATGTTACATTTGTGATGTACCATCTTTAACTAAAACGCATTAAAAATTTCAGACTGATATGTCATTCAGTTTTGTTTTGACACCCATCAAAAGCAAGCAACATTGAAGATTTTTGTGAACATGGAAAAAAGTGAATTTCGCGTCTTGATTAAACATTATTTCTTGCGTGGAAAAAACATTACGCAAGCCAAAGCATCGCTTGTTGAACATTATGGGGACTCTTCACCATCGATTGGAACGATTCACAAGTGGTGAGAGAGCGAAAGAAGCGAAGAACAGTTGAAACAGTGGACTTGTTCTGGCGAATCGAAGCCGAAAAATGTTAAAGTGGGCTTATCGGCCAACAAAATCATGGCGATAGTTTTTTAGGATGCACACGGTATCGTACATATCTATTACCTTGAAAAGGGCAAAACGATCAGCGGCATATATTATGCGGAGCTGCTGGATTGATTTGACGCCGATTTGAAGCGAAAGCAACCGCATTTGGCAAATAAAAAAGTGATCTCCACCAGGACAACACACCGAAACATAGGTCCGCAGTAGCAATAGCAAAATTGCATGAATTGCGCTAAGAATTGGTTCGTCATCCACCATATTCTCCAGATTTGGCCCGCTGCGATTTTAGGCTATTTCCAAAAGAGATTTGGCTCCAACGATGACGTCATCGCTGAAACAAACGCCTATTTTGAAGGATTGTCGAAATCGTATTATGTGGAAAGGATCAAAAAATTTGAAAAACGTTGGACGAAGTGTAGGTACTGGGCTACAAGGAGATTATGTTGAGAAATAAAATAACTTTTGACCAAATAAATCATTTCTTGTTTCTTTTGTCAGGCACTTTTCACCTTGCCCTTGTAGTTACAAAGGGAAAAAAGTCCGTTTTAATTAAACCACAGCCAACTATGATTCGCATTTGAAAAAATACAATTTCAGGCCATAATAGGCCAGTACAAATAGTATTTGAACAACAACAAAATTCGTTACAGCAATCTGACAGCGGGATATTGTAGAACAAGATATTGTGAAAGAGGGAAAAATAAATCGAACCGACAGCTGCTATCCGGGGTGGAATGGGGTGTGTTTTTAGGGGTTCAAAACAGTTTTTCGTGATTTCAGGCTAAACCGTATATTCTATCAAAAAAGTTGAATATAAAAGTTATAGGGAATAAAAATATCTACAACTTTTGTTCTCACCATTTTTACCCTAACCTCGAAATTTTTCGACAAAAATGTGAAAAACCAATTATTCGATTTTTAATTTTTTTCTTTGACAAATAGAACTTCATGGAGCTCTATTCATTGCAAAAAGGCAATAATTTTTTCGGAGATAAATATTCAGAGGTTGTTGTTAAATTTAATTTAAGAAACAAAAAAACAAATTTTTAACTGCTATTCCTCTTAAAACTACGCCTCCTACAGAGTTCTGTTCTGGCTCACTTACTCGTTGTTACGTCTACTTTCGATAAGTGGTAAAAAAGATGTACTGCAATGGAAAACTTGGCGGGAAAATTGAAAAACCGAAAAATCGCTTTTTCAGTGGTAATTTGCATATTCATCGTTGAATAATTGTTATTAATTAATAAAATCGTTTCAATTTTTTTATGTTTATGGAAACTATAATATTATTCCTTTCATTATTGTATAGATCGAGTTTTGATATGATGTCATGCATGTCTAAGACAGCAAATTATATCTGCTATATTCGTATATTTATAATCGCAGGATACGAATATGAAAAATTTAAGGAGCTGTTTTCGAAGCTAAAGACAGCATGCGCAACCAGAGGCCTTCTAAGCCAATAAGAGGTCGAGACGGCATATACTACAGTCGTACCAACTTATGTTTAAATTGTTTTAATTTAGAAAATTGCTCAAATGCTGAACTTCCACAAATTTCCATACACGAAAGTGACGCGGAAGAAATGAAAACAGATCAATGTACTATAACTGAAACAGTACTCAATGAAACTTTCGAAAACACTGGAGAATCGTTCACTTTTGTTGAATTGGACGAAGAAGAAGTACAACGCTCTGCGAAGAAAGCAAGATTAGAGAAAAATACATCTACGGGAATGCATACTTTTTTCAATTTAGTTTTTTGAGCATGTTCAAAATAATATTAAATTTTTTTTACCGCATTTATTAATTTCATGTTGTTAGTATTTACTACCTAAGAACTGGAGGGATCTGGTTCAATTTTTCCACAATGTATCAAATCATCTAATCAAAAATCGATCTTTACAATAATTAAAGAAATAATATTATAGCTTCCATAAACGTAAAAAAATTAAAATGATTTTATCAATTAATAATAATTATTCAACGATAAATATGCAAATTACCACGAAAACAGCGATTTTTTCGGTTTTTTCAATTTTCCCGTAATTTTTTCCATTGCAGTATACCTTTTTTTACCGTTTATCGAAAGTAGACGTAGCAAAGAGTAAGTGAGCCTGAACAAAACTCTGTAGGATGAGTAGTTTTAAGAGGAATCGCAGTTAAAAATTTATTTTTTTTTTTGTTTTAAATCAAATTTAACAAGAACATCCATATATTTCTCTCCGAAAAAATTAATGCCTTTTTACAATGTATCTTTTGCCAAAAGTTGACCTTCTCTAAGTTTCATTTGTCAAAGAAAAAGAATAAAAACCGAAAAATTGGTTTTTCAAATGTTTGTCGGAAAATTTAGGGGTGAGAGTAAAAATGGTGAGTACAAAAGTTGTAGATCTTTTCATTCCCTATAAGTTTTATATTTAACTTTTTTTGATGGAATGCACGGTTTAGTCAGAAATCACGAAAAACGGTTTTCAACCCCTAAAAACAGACCCTATTCTATCCCGGATAGCAGCTGTCGGTTGGATTTATTTTTCCCTCTTTTATAATATCTTGTTCTACAATATCTAGCTGTCAGATTGCTGTAACTAATTTTCTTTTTATTTCTAATATTTTCTCCTATTAGTACTGGCTTATAACACGAAATTACAGCTTTTGTGGACGCCACTGAATGTAAAAGTTATTGTCTCCTAACTTTACAAACAACCACGATATTCACATGTGTCTAAAAGTCGAAAAATTGAACTTTCGTTTATAACTCGAAAACAAAAGATGATAGCAAATTTTAGTTTCCACCAGTGAATTTATATCTTCTATTTTTACCGAGTTACCCTATACAAAAATCGAAATTTGCCCACCATGTACCTACATGATATAGGAATCGATCAATACACATTATATTTTTTAATAAAATAAAATAACCGATTCAGGTGAATATCATTACTTATTATTGTATTATTAAACCAAAATAATATTCAGCGATCAGGGCGACCGCCCCGCTCGATCTGCCCTGGGAGCAAACTTCTCGATTTTTTTAGCCTATTTTCCTATTCCAATCGTTCCAATTTCAATCCACGGCTTCAATGCTCGGTTCAAAAAATCGTTTACTTTCGTGAAACTCAGACTGAGCAATTTTAAGCAAATTTGGTTCAAGTACTTACCGCTAAAATATGAATTGATATCATAAACTGGAACATCCTGTATACTGAAAGCATTCGAGTAGAATAACAGTATCTTCATATTCTTGCAGTAACGCAGTAATTATTCAATATTGAATAACAACATAACGTTATTGGAAACTAGAGAATTCGAGCGAAGATTATTTATTTGTGGCTAACCATTCTATTATTATAATGATATTCCTTCAATACTGAGTATTAACCCAGTATCGAAGTAATGACAATTTGCATAAAAAGATAAGGTTTATCAGTAAAACTAGCTTACACATGTAGGTATATAATATAGATATGAATACAACCATTTAAAACGAATTAAATTTAAATCATATAATAATAATTGTGGATAAGGAAAATTAATTATAGAAATAATAAAAAATTGAAATGTTTCCACTCATACAGTACGCTAAATGATAAGACATTGAAAACATTTATCCTAACGCGAGCGAATAATTAAAAGTTGATATCTCAAACTTTAACACAAAACTTCGCTTTTTAACATAATATTTCACCAAGACCTTTCAAATGACGTGTCACTCAACCCCTCTCCCCTATTCAATTTTGAGGGGTTGAAGCGCCCCCTATTAGGGGGTTGCTCGTTCAAGCCTCACATACGTCAAAAGATGTCCCCCAACCAAAATTGTTCGACGTGTTTCGGGAGATTTTTCCTCTCCCTATGGGATAAGAAATATACGGGATGGCTCGTCTGAGATGGAACACTCTGTATAGGTCGTCCGTTTTCCGCATTTATCTCCCACGTCACCGGGGAGGTGGGGACTCCTTAGTCTAGAGGGTCTGCATCGAAGTGTGGTTTTGAGTATAGCGTGTAAAGTTCTTAGCAGTTCGGATCCTTCCCTGTACCTTGTCAAAAGTCACGAATCGCCATTTATCGTTAAGGCAGCACAAAAATCTGCGAAAGAACTTTGTGTAGAATTTCACATCAGTCGAGAAGGCCAACTAGAGGGCAACTTCCCGCCTGTAAGCCCAGATAAATGCCGCGGAGCAAGATCTTATGCTCAGGCGGCATGTTGACAAGCCGATACACGCTGTTTTCTACCGAAACATCGAAACGCTCGGCTTGTCAACCAGGCTGATCTTCGGCTACTTAAGGTAAGCCGGGCTTACATCCGAGACCGTGGAACTTAACGCCGCTTGACAAGATGGCGTAATCAACACCATGGTCTATCGCCACAATGTGATGAGTGTGCAAGTTCCTGATGCAGCAAGAGAGACTATGGAAAATGTATGACACAGATGCAGCCTTTGCTCTAAAAATGAGATTGTTGAACGTTTCAACCTTTGTGCCGTTACAATATCTAGGTGAACCATTTCAGTTGCTGGTGGATAGTGACACTTCACCTGCGGAGGCCCAGAATGTCATTGATTATCTCGAGGATACCTAGATAGGACGACTCACGATACAGCAATGTCGTCGTCTCAGTGGATTAGCCATAATAAATAATGCTGTGGAATGATGGCATACAAGTTTCGATGCCCTATTCTCTACTAGTCACCCCAACATTTGGAAGTTCATTGAGGCATCAGAATCCTCAAAAAGAAAATACCGAGACACTGAGGAAAGAATCTGTCGAATAGCCGAACAGTTTGACCCCCCTAATATACTAGAATATGTTAGTGGTATTGCACACAATATCACTTATAAAGTTATAGTTGTTTCCAATATAAGACTTTTGTATTCGCTTCTCTTGTGTTGTTTCACACATTCATTCTATAGTCGTATCCTGCCTTTCCTTTTGTGGTTTAACATTATTTTTCGAAGAATTTAATATTCGAAGAACTGCTTCGACTAATAGTATTTCGAAGAAAGGGTAATTCGAAGAAATGGTTTGCGAAGAACTGCTTTCGAAGAATTGTTTTGGTAGAATTTACCAGACGCCTATATAAATAAAGATTCCAAGGACTAGACGAGCTCATGCTAGTCACCCCTTCATTGTCAAGCTCGAGACCTGCCGAACTTCTTCCTACCAGACCTCATGTTTCTATCGAACGGCGAAGTTTTAGAACACTTTGCCTGGTGATGTCATTCCTGATGCCTATAACCTCCAAACTTTAAGAAAACTTCGAATAGTTCGAATGCCTATCTCCTCTCCCAACATTCCACCGCTGGCTCACAAGATGTTCTTCAAACATAGTTTTTCATCTCGAATAGTCAAAGTATAGAAAAAAAAGGTAACAGCGATATACTATTTGATAACCGTTTATATTTTTCCCTATTGTCATGCTAAAGTGAAACACTAAGGTGGAGGGGGCCCTCTATATATATTATATAATAGTTCTATGGTTCACGTGACATAACTACTCAACACTTACGCTTATGGAGGTTTCTACCTCTATTTATATTTACCTCTATAGTCAAAACAGACTCAAGCTGGCGGTGCCATAGAGATCATATAGTATAGAGGAGTAAAGCCCCTATAATAGCCTATGTATTCGTTGCGTACCATGTTCGATCTTACGCGATGAGTTATCCGTACCCCACTCTGCGGTATTTTAACTCGTTCTCCTTACTTCCCTACAACCGTGCGCTTAAGGCGCGTTCTCACGAGTCAAGTTTAGTTGATCAACAAAATTTGAATACAACTTGAATTAATTTTTGTTCACATATTTCAATTAAAACTGATTCAGCGATTCAATGTAAAAATGGCGTCGAATACGGTTGTGCGTGAATGTGTGCAAAGTATTGCTGTTTTGTTAAAAGAAGAACTGAAAAGAATTGCTAATAGTATGAACAAAGGTCGTAGGAAACGTCGTTTTAGGGTGAGGCAGTGGATTCTGAGAAGAAATAGATTGGGAGCATCAGAAACGTTGTTGAAGGAGCTTGCATTAGAGGATAAAGAAGGGTATAGAAATCAGTTAAGAATGTCCGAAGAAAAATTTGAAGAGCTGCTGTCAAAAGTGCAGGATGTCATAAAAAAACAAGATACAGTAATGCGACAAGCAATCTCACCAAGATTAAAGCTGCAAGTTACTTTAAGGTATTTAGCTACAGGGGATTCATTTGCAACGCTAGCTTCGGTATACCGAGTACCAAAAAATACCATTTCAAATTTTCTGGGAGAAGTGTGTAATATACGACACATTACAAGATATTATTATTAAAGTAAGTATAAACATTTTGCAACAAAAGTAGGTAATATAAAATTTAGTCTATTATAAGTCTAAGACACCTGTTAGAGCTGCAGTAAGTATATCAGATGGCTCCTGCGAATCTTCTCCACATTGTTGTCTGTTGCATGATTCATTTGGAAATGAAGACGAGGAATGTTCTGGGTCCATATTGTTTGATAGCGCTGGCGATGGAGATGAATGATACTCAGAAGGTGAAAATGCTGGTGATGGAGTTGTGTGATAGTAATACTCAGAAGGTGGACACATCGATGATGGAGTTGTACGATACTCGGACTGTCTCCCTGATAAGAGCTGCAATCGCTTTTGTCGTACTATAGTTTGAATTTGTTCCTGGCAGATGATGGCATCTTAAAGAGGCATCTGTCTTAGCTGGACCGCAATATGTTTGGCAAAAATGTCGAATTCATCATCAACATTACCTGTATTTTTTGGCTCTACTTCATCAAGTTTATCAATTGCTGCGCTTATATTTGGAATATTTTCATTATCTGCTATTTTCCGTTTGCGATTGTGAGGAGCACGAAAGACATTTGTTGTCTTTGATTGCTTTGTAGTAGGCAGATTGGTAGTTTTTTTGTTTTCTACACGTATCGCTTCTTTCTGGGTAATACCATTGGCAATAGTAATAGATGTAGACGTTGATGCAGGAAACATATTTTCTGTTTCTGTTTCTTCTGTATTTTCGATGGTTTCGCTTTCAGCTTCATCATGTTGTGAATTCTAAAAGAAAAATAGAACTTTATTAAAATATCTTATATTAGTAAAAAAGTGAATTAAATATTCAGCAAAATTTTAAAAATATTTTTTTTCAAATGCCACAAAATGAACAAGAATGGAAGACAATTCAAAGAGAATATTATTTCCGATGGAATTTTCCTAACTGTTGTGGTGCATTAGATGGAAAACATATTGTAATACGAAATGCGCCTCACAGTGGATCAGAGTATTTTAATTATAAAGGGACATATAGCGTAATTTTGTTTGCGTGAGTTGACGCAAACTATTGCTTTCGCTTTTTTGACGTAGGAACAAATGGACGAGCAAACGATGCTGCGGTTTTTGCAAAATCATCTTTAAATACAGCATTAGAAGATGTTAGGAATACGTTACATTTTCCAAAAGGAGGAGTATTTGTAGCTGACGATGCTTTTCCCTTAAGACCCTACATTTTAAAACCCTTTGGAAAGAGTACTCATTTATCTAGAAAACAGAAAATTTTTAACTATCGCTTATCAAGAGCTCGTCGCATTGTAGAAAATGCATTTGGAATTTTGGTTTATAGATTCAGAGTGTTTGAACGACCTATAGCGGTTGGAATTACCAAGGTGGACAAAATTGTTAAAGCAGCCTTAGCATTACTTACATAATTGGTTAAAAATGAGTTCGGGTGAAAAATATACACCAACAAGGTCTTTTGATACTGAAGATCTAAATATCAGGCGTATTATACCGGGTTCTTGGAGAACACAAAGTACTGAAGCGAATGGTGTAGTTAATTTGCACGTTAATTTAGGAAGTCGTAACTATTCAACATTAGCATCCACTGTACGTAATGAATATGCCGAATATTTTTCCGGACATGGAGCTGTGCCCTGGCAACTGAATATGATACACGACGATGTAAATCATAATACTTTCAGATCACTTGAGAATCATGCTTTTTAACTATTTTATGAACACCTAATTATTTTATAAGCCAAACAAACGCACGTACACCCGGCCGCTTTGACAAAATGTACTAAACACAGTCAACAAAAGTTGACTGCCTAGTTCACACGTTTCAAGACAAGTTTCGACTTGAAAACAATTCGTGATGACTCATCACTTCAACGATAAAAGTTTGCTTGGGTCAAACTTTTCTTGATCAACTACAAAGTTGATCAACTTTCTTGAACGACAGGTTCTCACAACAGTTTCCATTCAACTTTTGTTGATCAACTAAAATTGGTCAACTAAACTTGACTCGTGAGAACGCGCCTTTAGATGATCGCGTGCAACTATAGTTGTCCGCGGAGTGGGGAACGGATAAGTTTTTGAAACCTTCTCGCGTTAAGACGGGGCTTTACTCCTCTATACTATATGATCTCTATGGGCGGTGCTTAGTTGCTTACAGTGAACCACAGACCACTTCAGACAGTTCACTCTATTGTTAAATATACCAAATAATTTATCTCTCTCTCTTTCAAAATGAATTGCTATTGTATTAAGACCATCACGCGTTTATAGAGTCGCTTCTGTAAGTCTAGAATTCTTTTACAATTATATTAATTTAATAAATTTTATATTTTCACATAGATGCTTTAAAAAAAATTTAGACTTCCATGTATTCCCAATACCTATCCATTTATTTTTAGTGTTTTGGGTCCGTAAAGCGTATGTTTCATGCCAGAAGAACTAAAATAATAAAAGCTTATTACACTTTCGATTCCACGTCGCTTCGAACTGTAACCTAGTCTCGGTATACTTCTATTTATTATCAATACCAAGCAAACTAGATCAACACCATTGTTCAAACGAATTTTTCTAAAACTAGGAAAACATTTCCTAATGCTTTATAAAAAAATGGATTTAAATTTTTAACATCTGTTTCATAATTATTCATCAGTTTTGAACCATTATTCTACTGAATTTTTCTAAAACTAGCAGAATAGGAGATTTTTTTATAGCACCCAATTTTATATTAACTCATTTGATTATTACTCAATCAACACCTAATTATGGGATAATAATAATAATTTTGTTAGCTGACGTTGCTCTGGCATCTTTGGATGCATTTATGAATAAAATGGGAACATCCAACTTTCAATGTTGCTACTAATATTATATTTTTTGCTAATTCTAACTACAACATCTGGGAAAACTTCGCGATGCTTCAAGTTTTCAAATTTTTTAATATTTGCATAACCCACAAATTACCAGTTTTTCCCTCGAAGACTATAAACATTTTTCTATTTTCAGATTATAACTACTTCCAGCGACAACGTTCAGCATGGAGACTTCGAAGGTTCTCCTCATAATGCTGTCATGTCTGGGAGGAATTCCTTACATCACCTCACAATCCTTACCTTCGTGTAAAAGTCCAATATACTGCGAGGGGCCGCTGTTGGACACAGTACAAATGGCGAGAATATTCCCCGATTCCAAAACGTTCGTAGATTTGAAACAGAGAAATGACACATCAACAACTTTGAAGAACTTTGAGAAGTTCATTAACAAGAGCTCCAGTAATAGTCTTACTAAAGAACAGATCGAACAGTTCGTAAATGATAACTTCGTAGAAGGTAACGAATTAGCAAACTGGACGGCCCCTGATTTCAACAGAAGTCCCCCATTTCTGCAGGGAATCAAAGATACCAGAGTCAAAAATTTTGCTCAAAGTTTGGTCAACATTTGGCCCACCTTAGCTAGGAGAGTCAAGCCCGAAGTCAAACAAAATCCGGCTCAATATTCGCTTATACCAGTACCGAACGGTTTCATCATACCAGGAGGTCGTTTCAAAGAATTTTATTACTGGGATTCATATTGGATCATCAAAGGGCTACTCGTAAGTGGAATGGTTGAAACTACAAAAGGAATGCTGGATAATTTTCTGTATATGGTAGAAAAGTACGGATTTGTTCCCAATGGTGGAAGAGTCTACTATCTTAACAGATCACAGCCTCCCCTTCTCTGTATGATGGTTGATTTATACATCAAAGAAACAGGTGACTTAGAATGGTTGAAGAGAAACATAAAAACTATAGAGACAGAATTGCACTTTTGGTTGCGTAATAGAATTTCTCGAATCTATAAGGATGGGGTGAAACACGAGTTGGCCCATTACGACGTTGAAAGTGGAACACCGCGACCAGAGTCTTACGTGGAAGATGTAGGGACGTGTTCAAAGCGGAAAACTTCTTCTCACATAAAACAGTGTTACGCTGATTTGAAGAGTGGCGCTGAAAGTGGATGGGACTTCAGTAGCAGATGGATATTCGATGAGAGTGGTGGCAGCGATGCTCCATTGGTGAATATTCAAACTGGAAGGGTTATTCCTGTCGACCTCAACGCTTTCCTCGCCAAAGCATTCTTGACTTTATCCAAATTTCACAATACGCTGGGATATAGTGGAAGACAACAATTCTGGAGACATAGATATTTGAGATGGAGAAACTCAATAAGAAAACTACTTTATAATGAAAAAGATGGTATTTGGTACGACTATGACTCAAAATTATCGAAACAAAGAGTACGATTCTCACCGAGTAATTTTGCTCCACTTTGGGCGGAAATTTACGATCAGAAAGTCGCTCGCAGCTATGGTGTAGCTGCTGCAGCATATCTTGATCGAGAAAATATTCTGGAATTCCGAGGTGGAATACCTACTTCGCTGGTCGATAGTGGAGAACAATGGGATTTACCGAACGCTTGGCCGCCTCTGCAAGCTATTGTGATCCTAGGCTTGGACAGATCAGGTGATGAGAATGCCCGAGAACAAGCCCGAACTTTGGCCCACAGATGGATACATGCAAATATGATAGGTTTCAATAGCTCTAACGAAATGTTTGAAAAGTATGATGCTTTGGTCCCTGGTAAATATGGAGGAGGGGGAGAATACACAGTACAATCAGGTTTCGGATGGACGAATGGTGTTATTTTAGAACTTATCGAAAAGTATTTCCTAACATCCAATTGATTGGATTTTTCATTCTACCGCACAAGTCATTATATTAGTATTATGTTTTAAGTTTTTAAGTTCATTTGTACTGATTTGTTTTAAATAAAATTGAAATTATATTACCGTTTGATAAGTTTGAAACCTTATTATTAATATTGAATATGTATGTGTGTATCCTAGCATTGAGGAAAAACATATGGAAGGACTTCCAACTCAATTATCGAGATTGATAAATAGATAGGTACAAGGTGTCGGAGTTACAAAAGTAAACACACTATCCTCTATATGGTCTCAAATTGAGATAATGTTTTATATGCTTTCTTCGTGAGATATGTTGTCGTGGAGCACAACAGTGATGTAATAAGGATGATGGAGTTCAATGGTATCTGTACGCAATTGTATAAATGCTACCATTGTCCCTGAATCTGCAAAAAATCGATCTCTACAATATACAACAGTGAATAATTTTTCAGGAGAATTAAAAGCAGTCCAAATAAAGAAATATTACAGTCATTTTAGACGAGAAGACAGCAACTATTGGCATATCTTTGTACAGTTCATCTTTATCTGAAACTTGTTGCAAAATGTTTTTGATGTCCTAAGAATCATTGGTCACCCAGTCTCACCATGGGAAATTGGCACAACGATTGTTTTATTAACAAATTGACCGTTTATAAACGATTTAAATCAACAATTTTTCCAGATCCCAAAAAAATTGTTATTATGAGACAGAAATATTCACTCTGGGGGTCTCCAATTACGATTCCGAAGTCAAACATAGCAGAATTATCCATCATCACCTGGAAATTGGCCAATTGGCAAGTTGATGATATTTAACATAATTTATACCTTCTTCTTGCAAAAAAATGGACTCAATTGGTTTTCTGAGCTAGAAATCAGTAAACCAAATTCAAAGATAAAGTATCAATCTATAACAGTCCGAAAATTGACCAATTGGAACCGGAAGTTGATGGAATAAAATATTTGTCAAACTGGTTCCCTTGTGTCATCATTATTCATTATAGATTTTTTGGAAGAAAAACATTATAATCCTATTCAAAGTTTTTATACCCTTGAAATTTCATGATATTTCATGGTTGAATCCAGAAGACTGGGGTTGGGAAAAAAAGGATCCGAATTATCACTTATTCTCATGAACCAAGCTCTAGCTCCGGATGTAGTTTCATAGATGATCTTTTGTTCATGTAAGACTGGCTGTGGCAAGTTGTGTGGATACAGAAAGAGTGGTCTGCAGTTTACATCAGTTTGTACAAACTGTCATGGTACCAGCTGTCCAAATATTCCTACACCAGTGGATTATGAAGTCTGTTTAGATAACGATCAGGAAGATGATCGCAGCATTGAGGCGATAGGGGAAAATAAAATTTTACTGCAAGACCATGAAGATGAAGAATTTTTTTTTAATGATATTATGAATGTAACGACAAACTGTGGATGTAAAAATAATAATAATAAGTAACTAAGACTTTTTATTCATTTGTTGCCCTCAAATGGTGTATTTTATCATTAAAATATGATTATTACAGATTTTTCTAATATGTCAAAGGAATATGCAACAGCAACAAATCTTATGCACTTCATCAACTTCCGGTTCCAATTGGTCAATTTTCGGACTGTTATAGATTGATATTTCATCTTTGAATTTGGCATACTGATTTCTAGCTCAGAGAACCAATTGAGTCCATTTTTTGCGAGAAAAAGGTCTAAATTTTGGTAAATTCCATCAATTTCCGGTTCTAATTGACCAATTTCCGGGCGATTATAAATTATTTCGTTATCTTTGAATTTGGTATAGAAATTGATAGCTCAAAAAACTCAATTGAGTTTATTTTTTGCAAGAAAATGGTCTAAATTATGGTGAATTCCATCAACTTCTAGTTCCAGTTGGCCAACTTCCGGGCGATTATGAATGACCTTGTCATCTTTGGATTCGGTATAGACCAATTGAGTCCATTTTATGCAAGAAAAAGTTCTGAATTTTGGTGAATACCATCAATTTCCGGTTCTAATTAGCCAATTTCCGGGCGATTATGAATGATCTCGTTATCTTTGGATTTGGTATAGAGATTAATAGCTAAAAAAACAAAGTGAGTATATTTTTTGCAAGAAAATGGTCTAAATTATGGTGAATTTCATCAACTTCCGGGCGATTATGAATGACTTTGTCATCTTTGGATTCGGTACAGTGATTGCTAGCTGAAAAAAACCAATTGAGTCCATTTTTTGCAAGAAAATTATGCAAGTATAAATTATGTTAAATATCATCAACTTCCGGTGCCAATTGACCAATTTTCAGGTGATGATGAATAATTTTGTTATTTTTGACTTCGGAATCGTAATTGGAGACACCAAAAACCCCGGAGTGAGACTCAATTTGTTAATAAAACAATTGTTATGCCAATTTCCCATGATAAGACTGGGTGACCAATGACTCTTATGACATCAAAAATATTTTGCAACAAGTTACAGACAAAGATCAACTGTACAAAGATATTTCGAAATAAAATCTTCAAATGACTGTACTAAACTAGTCCAGATTCAATTCATTTGATGAAGACTTATATAGCGGATGATTTTTTTTTCAATGTTCAAATGGAATAACACAATTTTATCAATTTTGAATTTATTCAATAGAAAATGTTGTATCAGTCACTCAGAAGCATTTATTTTGAACCGTTATCATGGCAGCGCAAGTATTTTCCGGAAATTTTTTCCACCTGGTAGCACCGTGAAGTGAATTATAGTGGAAATATAGACGTAATGATGACTGTCACTTGATAAATACTTACATTAAGTACACGTAACCAGTGTTCACATATTTATTTTATTAACTCAGAAATACATAACAAAACAATTTTTGCGTTTATCTACATTAAAAATTATTCGTCCCATTCTAATTGTCAGTTACAAATTTTAAGTGTCTCTGGTATTCTTCTACTACTTCCTCTCTTTTTAACGGTGAATAGGTTTTCTTTTGTGTAGATGAAGAAAACCCTTTATGGGCAGGGTATGAGCCTTCGGATCTCATGGTCTATTGTGAGTGTCACTTTCGCAGGCATATTCACTCAAAACTTCACCCCCTTTGTAGGCTTATCTCGATATTGCCTCCAGTGACACTTAAGCCTGCTGGCCCATTGTATCTCGCCTTTGTTATGTTTCTTTACGGTATCCATTCGAGTACGTCATTGTACAGTCCCATTTTGTTTCGGTGCCCTTTTACTGAGGCATAACCAGTTATGAGCCCTGTTACGACTTGTATTTGTTCCCTATTTAGTGCTAATAGGTCTGTCGTTCTTTTGTGACTTTGATGTTCGTTTCCTGGGATTTTTTCCCAGTATTCTTTGTAGTTTTCCATGATCCAGTCTTCTACAGATCTTCGTGCTGTACGTTTCGGTACCTTCGTGGGTATGTTCTCTTTTTGCAAGTTCGTCGACTTTTTCATTACCTGTCGTTCCCTGATGTCCCGGCACCCAAATCAGCTTAACGCGGTTTCGGTCTGCCAATATTTCAAGTTCCTTTTTGCATGTTGACACCAAACGGGATGTCACTTCCTGAGATCTCATTGCCTCAAGTGCAGCCTGACTATCTGTCAATATGTGGATCTGCTCATCTTCGATGGCTCTCCGATTGTTTCCGTTCACGCATTGGGGGTTGCATGAAGCTCTACTTGGAAGACAGAGCTGTGTTTACCCAATGAATAGCTGAAGCCAGTATTTGAGTTTTTTTAGTACACTCCTGCACCTGCCCCTTCAGTCTTAGACTCGCCTGTATACCAGATCTTTCCCTGTAGGATTTCCAGGTTTGTATGTTCCCATTCAGTCCTTCTGGTATTGATACCCTGAATGTGTTATTAGAAGAGTATCGCTTTGGAATGTGATCTGTTCTTATGCCTAGCACGTTCCTAGTCACGATGTTTACGATGCCACTGGGACATTCTCCGATGTATTTTGTATTCTGAAGACACCAAGCCTAGCCTTTCCTTGGATTACCAATTGGAGGGAAGGTAATCCCAGTAGTGTCTCCATTGCTGCAGTGGATGTTGATTTTATGGCCCCTGTGATCCCAAGACATGCAATTCTCCGGACCTTGACTAATCTTGTCGTGTTCCATCTGTGTTTTAGGCCACCATACCAGAGACGTGTATGTTATTGCGTACTCAACCACCATGTTGTACAACCAGTAGAGCATTTTCGATCGTAGCCCCGTTTTTTTCCCGAAGGAGCATCTGGTCACAAATAAAGAGGTCACCGCTTTTCAATTACTTTTCCGAGATGTTGGTTCCAAGTCAGCTTCCAGTCTAGTGTCACCCTGAGATATTTGAGTTCCCCTTTTATCTGTATAGTTTCTCCCCGAGTCTTCAGAGGTTTCAGTCCCCTAATTTGCCTTTCTGAGTGAATGCTACTATGGTGGCTTTGTGAAGACTGATATTCAGTCCCTCTGAATCCGTCCATGAATTTGATCTATGACCGTGGAGTTGTATTTTCCTTGTACCATGGCAACTATGTCGTCGGTATATCCAAGGGCTCTGCATCCTTTCTCTTGGAGGGTTCTCAGTAGCCCGCCAACGACCAGATTTCACAGGCGAGGAGAGAGTACTCCTTCCTGCGAGTGAGTAAATTAGATCAGGAGAAATTCCATTTTTTATTAAGCATCGGTGTCTAATAAAATATAAATAATATTTTGACACTATGTTGGTATACAATCTGAGACAAGTTTTCTTTCTCCACCATGTTTCGTTAAATAAAAATATTACCAACCTTAGTTACAACAAATGCTAAAACTCAGATGGGTATTAGATCAGTCTATCGCCCTATCATAATTTTAGGTCACTAAAGGTGGTAGAAATGTATTTTTTGTTAAAGTAATCCATAACACTTGAAATGAAATGCTTTGAAAAGTACAATTCATGTAAATACTGCCAAGAGTTGAATCAAGTGCAAATATGTCATCCAAAATTAATATATTTAACGAATTTAATGGAAGATTGCGACCAGGAAGCGTTAGAGTTGAATGGTTTGTTTACGAAAATCCAAGAATGTCTGCTGCAGATGTCAAGTAAATATGGCCTTTTGCGTAAAAGAGATTTGAACAAAATTGTTTCAAAATATTACATATATGTCTTAAAACACAGACATCTAATTAATTCGTCACCTTCCTATTCACCATTAAGAAGAGAGGATGGGTCAGAATTCAAACAACATTTAAATATTACTATGTTTGTAGATCCTACGTTTTTTGAAATGTGAATTGTTAATGCATAATAATTAAACAAATTTGTGTTTTCTGTTTAATGAAACTTTATAGCGAATAATAAATAATAATGTTAATTCTTATAGAAATTTTGCATTATTCACAGGTATATCTACTATATTTAATGGTTGTAGATCATATGTTTACCTTTTCAACTGTCAAAAAATTTCCACTTAAATATCCACCCTACATCCAAGATCCATGTAAAAAAAAGCAACTTCTCCCTACCAGACTTCATTTATTATCGAACAGCGAAGCTGTGGAACTCTTTACCTCGTGAGGTCTTCCCCTATGCCTATAACCTCCAAACCTTCAAGAAGAGTACGAATTCCTATATCCTCTCCCTACATTCCACCGCTAGCTCACACGATGTCCTTCGAACATTATAGGTTTCCCTCTCGGGTAGTCAAAGTATAAAAAAAACGCTGCATATTATTTAAATCAGAAAAATATACAGGTTCTCTTCTGGTCCTGCAAACACAAACATTTGATCAAATTAGAAGTAAGCAGGTACTTAAAGAGTTTAATAATAACTATTATCATTGAATCTACCTTAAATTGCAAATTTTTCTGCTCAAAGGTTAACATGATTCCAAGGCTTGTGTGTTAAACTTGAAGGACCAGCTCCCAACATATTTTTGTAATCTTTATGCTCACGGTTTTCAGGTTTCTCTAACACCTCACAAATATCCATAATTTATTTCCACAAGATGAAATATGTAAATGGTAGATACGGAATATTAATGTAGCTGATAATTATTTTTTCAAATGATTGTTCAGTCCACTCATATGTCAAAATATTTCTTAGTCAAGCAATAATCTTTCAAGTTTAAACTATTTACAATTTTCACCTCAGATAGCCAGTTTGCCAGCTTTTGTAACAAACCGTAGATAGAAGATAAAGTTGCTATTCATTGTCCCATTAGCTAGTACGTTCAAGATAAACATATGCAAAACATAAGTGCTTCATGACTCCTTCTTCATATCTAATCATCCTTTAGAAATGTTTGGAATACGTTTGAGGAAGAATTGTTACATTTGGTATAAAACCGACCCGACTTCCTTGACTCAGGCAGTAATAGAGCAGCTACTTTCCGCATTCAAACAGAGTATTATTGCTGCAACAGTGCCCAAATTAGGTAAGTTTAAATTGAAATCATATATTGTCATCATATTGGTCAATCACATTTAATTTAAATGGTTCATTTTGCAAACTTTTCTATATCCATGGAATTTTTTTTGTTTTTGATATTGAAGAATAATATTCAATAAGATGCTAAGATGAAACTTTGCTCTGTTTTACAGTATCTTCCATTTTTAAAGGTGCCCACAAAATTAACAAGTGTCAACTATAGAAGATCAACATAGTGTTGGGATTTATTCATAACAGGGTGGATGATTTTGAGTAATGCCAGAGACCTTTTGTCATAAACATCTCAATATGTTTGAATTTGCATATTTTATTCCTGGTAAATCATTGAAATCATAAGCAAAATTATGATCTAGGTTTTTTAAGTTCAGTCAATTTTCTCTCGAAGTTTTTTAAAGATATGAACAAAATTAAATCCTACTAGTAAACATTGCATATTAATTCTCTGATTATCTATTCTAAGACAAAAAACTTCGAAACCACTGTAATGTACTGTATTAATCAGAGATTTTATAACAGGTGACAATTCTTATTGTAAAATTAAACACAACTATGTTGATATCACTCTCATTTGTAACTTCCGTTACTCGAGTTTCAGCGTTATTACCATAAATTTGAAGTAATCTGTTTAATTTCACAATACGGATAAAATTTCCTATCACATAGTAAAGGGTGAAACGATAGAATTTTTCAACAAGGTTCATTTCATTTCCGATTTCGTTTAATACTGGCAATAGTTTGAAAATTCTTGGCTTCTGGATGCATTCCGCGTCACAGTAGCACGACTTGATGCCGAAGTTTCGCCAACCATTACAGGAATCTTCAGGGCTAGCTTGAGGCTTGAACTAAAAACCTCAAACCTTCTCTGAAGATACCTGTAATAGTTGGCGAAACGTCAGCATAAATTCGTGCTATTGTGACGACTTGAAATCCATCAGGAAGCCATACATTTTCAAAATTAGCTATCCGCGGAAGTCTACTATTCATGGTAATATCTCAACAATTTCACTACAATCGCCAAATTCAGAAGAAATCATGAAAGCCCAAATCACTTTTGCACATTCTACATTTTCTTATTTGATGTTGTCCCAACTACTTTTTCACGATAATCTAACTTGTGTTAATATATATCTCCTCAACTTACGAGAAAAAAAAACAAACCACATGACAATATATCGATTTTATGCAAATTCACACTTCACAAAATTATTGTCGCTTTAGAGATATTGTTATTGGTAAAATATACAGCGGAATCAACAAAATACTAATATCACCATAGTAGTAATGTATCAAATTGGACTACACAGTGTTGCTAGTTTTAACTTTGTTGCCAGTATTCAAAGTCGGATATGTCTTGATCCAAATAATTCCTTTATCTTTCAAAGCACTCTTAGAATCTAACCCTATTACTTTAATCTCTCTTTATACTTGAAATGTTTATTGTTTATATTGATATTAATGTTTAATTTTCACAATCCGTTTTTTGTGTAGATTCGTACTACCAGGTTTCGAGGTCAATTATTACACCTCATCCTCAGGTATATATAAAGCATGACTGATAAAAAAAGTATCAACATTTGTTAAGGCAGTTGTAAAAATATTTTTATATCAAAATTTGATCTAAATATTGTTTTATTATTAACAATATTGTAAATTGTTAATTTTTAGTAAAACTTTTAAAAAAAATTTGCTTACATTCAATATAAAAAATTATTTATAATCAAATGGCTTTATTCCCAGATGGTTAAGTTTATATGTAAAATTTCATTTTTGATTTATACAATATACATGTTAAGCAGTTGAAATTCAGGAAACTACAAAGTAGCTATCCTAATGGTGAGAAATATGTAGGTTTAGATAACAAATTAGTAAAAATTATTAAAAAACTTATTATAAAAAATAGATATGTTTTGAATGTTTGATATTCATGCAATTATAAGGAATTATTTTTCATAATAAGTTTTTTAATAGTTTTTTACCAATTTGTTATCTAAAGTTACATATTTCACACCATTAGAATAAATACTTTGTAGCTGCCTGAATTTCAACTTAACATGTATATTATAGGAATTAAAAATAAAATTTTACATATAAACTTAATCATGTGGGAATGAAGCCATATGATTATGAATAATTTCATATATTGAATGTAAGTGAATGTTTTAAAAAAATTTTACTCAAAATCAACATTTTACAATATTATTATGAACTCACACTTGGCTGAAATCAAACTTACTGTTTACTTGATAATTTGTATCTGTTTGATAATGGCACTTCGGTGTTGAAGTAACGTTTTGACGTTATTATTAAAAGTGGTATGAAAACAAAGTGATTATTCTTTTATTTAACCATTAGTTTGGTTTCAAACTATTCGGGGTTGCGTAATAAAAATTAGAATCTTAGAATGTAGCAGCTTATAGCACAATATCTCGAAAACTAACGGTTTGTTGCTTTATCAGCCCTCCAACGGATAACATTTTTTCTCTATAAATGTTTGAATTTTTTCACGAGAGATATAGCCCTAATAACCCCCTGCCACAGGTACCATATACTCTCTGTGGATTGTTCAGCTTTTTAGAGTGGGATCCTAATGGTATCCAAGGACCATTTTCATACTGCTGCAGAGCTGAACCGATTGCTATATCGGAAGCATCAGTACACAAGTTCGAAGGTAATTCGGTATTAAGAAATGCCATTAAAGGTAGCATCGGCCAAATCCGTTTTACACTTCTCAAACATACGTTTTGCCTATTCCGTTCAATTGATCTTTCTTAAGTCATTCTTTTTTGTACCTTTCAGGTATTTATGAGTGTTTTTGTAGCATCTTTGAGATATGTCCTCTAAAAATTAATCACACCAAGAAAAGTTTGTCATTTATGAATAGTTTCTGGAAGTTTATAATCTTGAATAATTTTACTTTATCTGATAATGTTCCACGTGCAGCTATGTGATATCCTAAACAATTTAGCTATTCAACTTCTAGCTAGCAAAGACTTTGAAAGGTTTATTCGTAAGCCAAATTTATCTAATCTATCTCAATAAAATTTTTGAATGTTTACGATGTTCTTTTAGGATAGTGGACGCTATCAAAACATCATCAAGATAAGGAAACACGCGATTTAGACCATAAAAAACATATCAATTATTGTTTGAAACGTTGATGGTGCATTCCGTAAACCGAAGATCATCACGTCAAATTCGAATAGTTCGAAAGGTGTGATTATAGCTGTCTTTGGTTTATTTTCTTCGGCTGTTTGGGTTTGGAAGTATTCTTTATATAAATCAATTTCAGAAAAAACTCCTCTTTGATCATTTAATCGCCGGTAATCTCCACACGGTTGCATCGATCCGTCCTTTTTGCTTACTAGGTATAGGGGACTCCCTCAAGGTAACTTTCATAGTCTTGTTATAACGTTGTCTTACATCAGCTGGAACTCTCGTTGCGAGATATCCAACTTCTTGAAGTTGAGCTGGAGGTGTCTGGAATAAGTTTTCTCGATCTGAAACATCTGCAAGTTCATTGAAATAATTGAGAATAGATGTCCAGTCTAGCCTATATGAAGACCTGGACAAGGCAACTTGAAAACGTCAATTTGTCTTACATGTAATAAATACTCTGCAATTAGTTTAAATACAGTATTTAAAATATTTTGACAGAACTATTGGATTTTTATAAGTAAATTTTCAAATGCAGCTTCTTTACAATAACATTTCAGTTTTGAAGAGTAGAACGCTTAAGCTTTTTCACAAAACATTAACATATTCTATCTTTGCAGTACGTTGGACCATAGTAAACAATAAAATAAAAATGGGTTCTTCAAGTTATTCAGCCATCAGAGCAATAATGATTAAATCAAAATAGTTCACTTAATCACAAACTTAGAACTTGTCATTGAAATTCAGTTCAGAATCTAGAACTGATTGCGAAATTATCATAACAAATGAATCTGATGATATTATTTTTCCAGGCGTCGACGAAGTCAATTGGTTTGATATCATGGATAAACCAGATTACGTCTATTAACATAGTTTGTCATTAATCTTTTTCATCCACTCAACTTCGAAAAACTATTCTCCATATTTACGAATATTAAATTTGTTTGTATATGTACAAATGATTCATGGGTTCTAGGTTACCTCAATCATTGCAAGAGATCCAGCAAGGTAAATCTCAGTAACTCTACTAGCTTTATTCGCAGAGTCAGTTCAGAACTAATTGATAACCAGTGAGCAAGCGCAGTATATTAACTCGGCAACGGACAGGTGGGGTCTTATAGGCTCACCCCGATGTTAATCCACATTATTTCCGGATATGTGCTTGCGCGGCAATACATCTCAGTAGCCTCAGCTAAGGTATTCCTCTAACTAATGCGAAAGATAGTTCAGTTATTATTCTGATTCCAGCGAGCTAACATCGTTTAAAAAAAAAGCTAATATTTTCCTACAAATCAGTGTAATGATTCTTATATATTTTAATTATTAACATAGATCTGTGTAATTTTTTTCTGGAATCTACAGGGTTTTAGTCAACTAAATAATATGTAAATTACTTCCTTAGCATTAATATTACAAATTCTTAATGATTTATCTCCTATACACAAAAAAGCTTGAAAAAACAGGTCTGACGTAAAATACATAGCATATATCTATTTTGACAAAAAATACCTAGAAATTAAATTTGGTTTCAAATACATTCAGAAACATCTATCACGTAACTTTTAGTTAGTCCAGTCTGTCGCCGAGGTGAAGCCACGAAAATCACTAGATACTGCGCTTGCTAAGTGGTTCCAAATTAGTTAATTAAAACTGACTGCAATAAAAGCTATAGTTACAAATGTCACCATATCAATATATAAATGGGGATATATGAAAATTGCCACTATATCTGCAAAAGCATTCGGGGTCATTTTCAATTAACCTCTTTGAAGTGTGAGTAACTTACCATTTTCAAATTTGATCTATGAAAAGCTAATTACTTAGAACATATATACAGTGCTTTTAAAAGTACTGAATAGATTCATTTTTAGCCAAATTATCCACTTCTGAAAAATCTCATGAAACAGGTCGATTTTTAATCTCAATTTGCCACATTTATAAGGGAAAATTAAATATACAGGGTGATTCACGTTTGAGTAATGTCGTCCGCCACAATTTTTCCAAATAGAACATCAATTTTTTTAATCTCCAAGGAAAGATGAATTCAAAAATAGATCACACATAGGGCTTGTATACAATGCGTCCGTAAAATTCAGTGCTCTCGTAAAGTAGTGGATAAATTCGTAAAAAATGAAAGGAAAAATTTTTGGAAAGAACGCTCGAACCTGTAGAATTTTATTTTCATTTGGGCATTCTTTCAAATTCAATTAATAGATACAGAATGATTCGTGTAAAAGAAATGACGTCATCGGTATTTTTTATGGCAACCTTATTTTATTTTTATGCGTCCATACTCAAGTTACCTTAGCGTAAAGGTTCCCTTCCACATTCACTCATGGAAAATTGGGTTGCCATCAAAAAATACCGATGACGTCATTTCTCCTACACGAATCATTCTATATGTTCTTTCCAAAAATTTGCTTTCAATTTTTTACGTATTTATCCACTACTTTACGAGAGCACTGAATTTAACGGATTCGAAAAATTTGATATTATATGGGGTATTTCATTTGAAAAAATTGTTGTGGATGACATTACTCAATTATACTTAATTTTTCCTCATAAATGTGACAAATTAAGATTAAAATCGACCTGTTTCAGGAGATTCCTCAGAAATGGATAGTTTGGCTAAAAATGAATTTATTCAGTACTTTACGGAAACACTGTATCTAGAGAAATATGGCATTTTAACTTGTATAACCAGTAGTCTTTCTTTCCTCTCGCTTTATTAAAATTATTGGTATTTCATGCCTAAGTAAATATAACAAAGATGTCTTGTTAAGTCCTAATGGGTGGTAAAGTTTCTTTATCGGCCAGTGACATCACAATACAATAGTACTGGACAACTGCTTCGACTTCTGTGGCTCATCAGCAGAACGAATAGGGTTGTGATGCCACTGGTTGACTACTAGGGTTGTGTTTGGATATTAGTTATAGCTAGGATTACTCAATGGGAACGACTTTTCCGCAGTCATGTGTGTGGACGTGACGTCATGCCGGACGTGACCGTCCATATTCGCTAGTATTCACCATTAATTTTCACAGTTTTTTCAACTTATCGGGATTAATAGGGTTGTCTCGAACTGTTAATGCATTTTATGACCACAAATGAAGATCATTTATTGTTAAAAACAAACGAATACATAAATAAAATTAAGAAGAAATCAAACATAAATAAATATATTATGGTAATTCTTATAGGAGGCGTGCTTTGTAGATTATGGGGAGCTGCTGGGATGTAAAGTAGCTCTTGGCACTCAATATAAAACCAAGTTTTTGCGAAGCGGTTTTCGCAATGGACCTCAAATGATCCCATGAGATGGTGCTGTTGGTGGTGATCTCAATCATGGCTATGAAAGACTTCATACGAATAGTTGTAACTGACATCATCAGATTAGAAATTGTGGGATCAGCCTTTCTGGAGAAGAAGCAAACTTGAGTTTTAGTTGCATTAAACTCTACTAGATTATCAGATTCATATTTCAAAATCATTGCAAGATCTCCATTAATTGCATGTAACCTGTCTCTGTCTCGCTCCTCTGGCTTCATTGTATGGTATACAGGGGCTCTAGATGAAAAAGTGATATGAAGTGTACCATCATCTGCAAAGTTGTGGGGGTGACAGGTGATCACTTCCAACAGATCATTGATATGGGGCAGAAAGAAAATTGGTTTCAAGACAGATCCCTGTGGAACACCAACGTTGACATCCATTGTATCGAAGGATACTCTGTCACCCACCACATAGAGGGATCCATCTGAGAGAAAACTCGATAGTAAGCAACAAGCAAGTTCAGGCGGCAAATGATAAGACGGAAGTTTCCAAAGAAGGATTTGATGCCACACTCGATCAAGTGCTTTGGAGATATCCAATATTACAGCTAGAGATTCCACATATTTTTCAATAGATTTCGGCCATACATGTGTTACGTTAGCAAGCAGGACGAAAGCCATAATCCCAATAATTCACGATTTTGAAGCACTCTAGGTATTAGATGAGCTCAATGTTGATTTACGTCATTTACTTTCCAACGACATCTACCACTTGCCTACTTTAATTCAATGACGCTGAGTTTTACTAAGTTGATGAAATCGATAAATCGAAAAATGTGTCAAAGACTATAGCATCGGCGCCTCTTAATCAATGGTTTCACCTTTTGTTGTTTCCTCAACGATTACAGTTATCATCTAACTTTCCTGCATTTTGATAGTCCAGTTCATCAAATTGTATCATAAATTACCAATTAAGCCACTAGGCCGAATAAATTATTGAACCATTGATACCAAATTTATAAAGTAATTTTTCTATTTTCAGATTCACGGAGATGAAAATATTCATAGCACTGTTTTGTCTCCTCGGACAAGGGATTCTTGCAATCCAACCGAATCTTTCTTGTGATAATCCTGTGTACTGTCCAGGTGGCCTCCTACATGCTGTCCAAATGGCGAAAATATTCAGCGATGCCAAGACTTTCGTGGATTTGAAGCAGAAAAATGGCCTTCCAATCACTTTGAATAACTTCCGAATCATTATGAACCACACCGATGATAATCCAAGTCCAGATCAATTGAGGACATTCATAAAAGACAATTTCGAATCTGGAAACGAACTGGATCCTTGGAGCATGCCAGACTACAACGGCAGTCCCGCATTTCTCGAAGACATAAAGAGCATGCACATCAGAGAGTTCGCCCGCGCTGTTGTTAAACTTTGGCCCACCTTGGCCAGAAAAACTAAGCCAGAAATCGGTAGATTAAGCTCACAATATTCAATTGTACCGCTTCCAAACGGGTTCATCATACCTGGAGGACGATACAAAGAATTGCGCAGTTGGAACTCGTACTGGATCTTAGAAGGTTTACTATTATGTGGAATGAATGAAACTGCTAAAGGTATGTTAGACAATTTCATACTCATGGTTCATAAATACGGTTTTCTTCCGAGTGGAGGAAGAACTTATCTACTAAGTAGAGCCGCACCTCCCATGCTGACTTTAATGGTGGATTTGTACATAAAAGCAACTCGTGATTTCGACTGGCTGAGAGAAAACATTGATGCGTTAGATGATGAGTTACACTTTTGGTTAAACAACCGAACAATCCAAATCCAAAAAAAAGGCGTTAATTACACGCTAGCTCGATATGACGTGAAGAATGACTCACCAAGACCTGAACATTACACCCACGATGTTGAAGTTTGCGCGCCTCTACAAACAGAAGAGAGAATAAAACAGTGTTACGCTGCACTAGCAAGCGCAGCTGAGAGTGGTTGGGATTTCAGTAGTAGATGGTTGTTCGATAAACGTGGTGGAAACGAAGCCAATTTGACTTCTATTCAAACAAAAAGAATCGTCCCAGTCGATCTGAACGCTTTTCTCGCCAAATCGTTCATAACATTATCTAATTTCTATTCGGAATTGAACGACAAAGATAGAACTTCGTACTGGCTCAGTAAATACCTGAATTGGTTACAAAGTATAGATCAAATATTATATAATAGACAAGACGGAATTTGGTACGATTACGATTTGAAGCTTGCAAGGCAAAGGGTTAACTTCTTTCCGAGTAATATGGCACCTCTTTGGGCAGAAATTTATAGTTCCAAAATACTATCCGCATCCTTAGGACTTGCAGCTACAACTTATTTGAAAAATCAAGGCATTCTAAACTATCGCGGGGGAAGTCCTGCCAGTTTCATAAACAGCGGTGAACAGTGGGATTTCCCCAATGCCTGGCCTCCTCTTCAAGCACTGATCATTTTAGGTTTAGATCGTTCTGGAGATAGCTCGGCGAAGGAGGTTGCCAGCATTTTGGCGAAGAAATGGGTAGAGGCAACCATGACAGGCTTCAATGAAACTCATGCGATGTTTGAAAAATATGATTCCGTGAATGCAGGCAAATATGGCGTTCGTGGAGAGTACGAAGTTCAAATAGGTTTTGGCTGGACTAATGGAATAGCTTTGAAATTGATCAATGACTTTTTCAGGAATCCTTAAGTGTTGACATATTAAATAATCGAATACATTTTATTTGTTGAAGTTATTGAATAAAGCGTTGTTCTTTGCATTTCCTTGTTTGTTTATATCGTCAATCTCTATCCCAATTACCCTCTAAGATACGTGTTGCTTCATAATGATGAAGGTGTGCAGATATAATGATTTGATTTATACAGGGTGTCTCAAAATTGTATTATCAAAGTAACGTTTTCATGTGTTTCTCAATTTCCTACTTTTTTGGCTGATCAACGAATACAAAACCTTCACGTCTATGACTCAATTTCTTGCCAAGTCATTGGAAACAAGTAGAGGTTACTTACAGAATTTTCCATAGCATTTGATAAGCTGGACCACGAAATTGTTCTTCGGAAACTAACAAAATTTGTTTTATCCATTTTTCGTAATATATCTCACAAATCAGTTCGTTCAATACCGTGTTTATAAATCTGGAACATAAATGGCACCCTGAGTACCTCAGGGCTTTATCCAAGGTTCTCTCACTTTCAAGGTATTTACAAGTGATCCTGTATTGGATAGTTCATCTAACATACTTCAATGTTGCACAAATGCTCTGAATCTCTAAAGACAAACATGGTCTTCAAACGACTGTGAATAA
Source organism: Endomychus coccineus (assembly GCA_958510875.1). Lineage (NCBI taxonomy): Eukaryota > Metazoa > Arthropoda > Insecta > Coleoptera > Endomychidae > Endomychus > Endomychus coccineus. The sequence continues at coordinate 110,763,529 of OY294070.1, read as the reverse complement.
ATGACTACAGCTTGATTCAAGTTCTCTTGAGCTGTCATGGTGCTTGAAAAACAAAACGGATCTGACCTTCCACCTTTTAGACTTGAGTATATAAGTCGACCTAAAACTATTATTTTGCTTCTCTCATATCATAATGACATAACATCAGGTGCTTGCAAGATGTTGGCGTTAGTCATCAGATACACGATGATGACTGTGGCGATTTTCAATTCCTCTGCCTGCTCGTCCAATGAGCTCTAGACATGTATACGTACTTGCGCTCGCCTATAATCAAAGGCACGCCACTGCCCGATAGAAACCAATGCCTTAATTGGAGATTAGACGGTGTTTTGAGCCATCTTGGCCCCTCTCCCCCTGCACACTTGTGTAGTGTTAAAACAGCTTCCGTTTGACGAGCCTACCATATATTATTGCCCTGGCCGCGAATCCATTGTCCAGAAACCTGGGATAGGAAGCACAGACACCAAACTTTAGGAGTAAAGCCATATGGTGCAGCATTTACCCACGCAGAGGCAGCGGTTTCTCCCCCTCACCGTGGAAGGACTACTTTAGGCGGACCCACTATGGTCACTGCTTGCTAGACTATATTGTTGCCCCTTCTGGGCTATAGTCAACTCCCACTTCCTCGTGTTACCTATTTTTACTTTGACTACACGAGGGGGACACCTACAATGTTCGAAGCACATTGTGTAAGCCAGCGGTGAAAGGTTATAAGCACCAGGAAAAACTCAATATGTAAATAGTTCCACATTTTGCTATTCGATAAAAAAAAGAAGGCTGGTAGGAAGAAGTTCGGAAATATCTACAGAAAATGTAGAGATCTCCCACCTTTCTACTATATTATAGAGAGGTCAATGAGCTCGTTACTCTTCTGGATAGATCCAAGAGCTTCAACGTATGTTTGGAAGCCGAACTCCAAACATGCGAACAGTAACTGTGACATCATCAATCAAACGAATAGCTTTCTTGTGGACAGAATTCAAGAGCTTCAGCATATGCCTGGGAGCTTAACTCCAAACATGTGAACAGTGATTCAGGATAGGTCGAATCTGTGCTTTGTACATTATGAGGAACTGCCGAGATGTAAAGTAGCTCTTGGCACGGAGTAGAAAATCAAGTATTTGTGAAGCGCATGATCATACCATGAGAGGGTGCTGTTGTTGGTGATCCCGAACATAGATATGGAAGACTTCATAGGAATAGTTGTACCTAACATCATCGTATTAGGGATTCTGGGATCAGCCTTCCTGCAGAAGCAGCAAGCTTGAATTTTTGGTTGCATTTAACTCTACTAGATTATCAGTTCCCCATTTCAAAATTTTTGCCATATTTCCTCTGGCTTCATTGCATGGTATAGGAGCTCTAGATGAGAAAGCGGTATGAAGTGTACCATCATCTGCAAAACTATGGACGGGACAAGTGGTCACTTCCAGCAGATCGCTTCAACTTAAACTTTATTAAAAACTAATAATATTGAAAGCAAGACATTGTCCACGTCTGTTGTCACATAATGTACTCAAATAGGTCGCCTCTTCAAGGCAAATATTATCGTCTATTGATGACACAGCAGCGTGAATACGGAGCTACCACATCTTCAGAATTTAGAACAGGTCCGCGGTGAACTTGTTCGTTCAAATAGCCCAAGAAAAAGTTATTCAATGACTATATCCTATATCCGGCGATATAGGTGGCCATGAGCCTCGCATTCAGGAAATGTCTCACTTGTATTCCAGAATGAATCATATTATTAAAATATGATCTGTATGTTCTAAACAGCAGCTGCACGCAAGTCGTGCCGCCACGTATTGGCACTATGAGCATCGCCCAGTAATGTGTAATCATAATAATTTCAACAAATTATGAGTTCAGCAATATTTCAGATTTGACCAACATTAACTCATCATTTTTAAATATTGTATCAATGAGTCAATCAGAAATTGTAACTGCTATTGAAAACCATAAGAATAAATACACCTCTGGACAAGATCAAATACCAATCTTCTTAATAAAGGATTGCACTTCTGTGTTTGTTGTTCCACTAAAAGTTTTGTTCAATCTCAGTTTGAAAACTAATAAATTTCCTAGTGTTTGGGGAAAAGCAAATATTATTCCCGTTCACAAATCTGGTGATGTTGGAAATATACTCAATTATCGTCCAATTGCGATATTGTCTAAATTATGTAGTATTTGAGATGAGTCTGTATCAACGCATTTATAGTACTTTCTCACATATGATATCACCATACAACATGGATTTGTTCAAAAGAGATCTACTTTTACGAATCTGACTTGTTTGAACACGTATATTTCTGCTGTTCTTGACAATCAAGGACAGGTTGACGTATTATATACAGATTTTTCCAAGGCCTTTGATAAACTTGATCACGCTATCCTCCTGGGCAAGCTCAAATCCATTGGATTTAGTACCTCCTTAGTTGCGTTTTTTTGCTCATACCTCATCAATAGATCGCAGTTCGTGCAGTATTACGGTCAAAGATCAAATTCATTTATTGCCAAATCCGGTGTTCTTCAAGGATCAAATCTTGGTCATCTACTGTTCCTGTTATTTATTAATGATTTGGCTGAAACCATAATCGGCTTGAAATTAATTTTTGCTGATGACTTGGAAATATTCATATCATAGATGACTGCTATGCACTACAAAATGATCTGGACAATATTTTTGAATGGTGCACCAACAATAAATTGAGTCTAAATATTGGTAAATGTTGTGTTGTTAACTTCAGTCGTAAAGTTCATATATTTCCTTCGATTATCTTTTAGGATTCGGTAATCATTTCTCGTAGTCAAAGACATAGGTGTTCTAAACGGTCATCACTTGACTTTTAATCTACATATAAGTGATATGTGTGCTAAAGCTAATAGAACTTTAGGGTTTGTACTTAGCATTCCAAATACTTCAACAATTTAGAGGTACTACAAACACTATTCAATTCATTGGTTTGACCGAAAGTGGAATATGCTTCACTCATCTGGAACCCTCAGTATAAATTCCAGATTACACTAATTAAGAGCATTTAACATAAATATTTGAAATATCTTTAGATAGTTTAGAACTTACAATATCTTCCCTAGAAGAGGTTTTAACCATCAATTATTATAATCTACCTTTGATTGTTTGACACTTGGACTGTGAAGAAGAATAAGGAGCACAATATTCCTCCATAATTTGTTAAATAATGATATTGACTGCAGTTACTTATTAGGTAAATTACATTTTGTTGTACCTAGATTATCTTCTCGCTGTCCTTTAACTTTTTATAATGTTAGGTCTAATACAAATGTAAACTTTAATGTTATTTGTTCACAATGTGACTTATTTTTCAATAGTATTCAGTATCTTGTTAGTGTGGTCCGGTGAGGTTATTTATCACCATGTAATTTGAAAATTTAGCCAGTTTATTTTCATTATTCCTATTAGATATTATTTTTGTTATATATTTCTTGTTATTATTTATACTATGTTGCTCTGTATTGTTAGTCCTATAATTGGGTTAACCTGTTGAGCATATATATACTAAATAAATAAATAAATAAATTAATTAATTAATATGTCTTCTAGCTGCATATCCCCATATGGAGCTGCCGTAGAGCATCGTAGCTCTGATGACGGATGTGTATATGATGGTTGCTCGACGTGTTGTCGTCAAGTTGGAAGTCTGTCCAGTGTGATGCCAAGATATTTGGCCTCCGTCTTTAAGGGAATTGTCCTTCCGAACATGATTATGTCGCCCTCAGGTTCAGCTCGCTTCCTCGAAAAGAGGATGCTTTTTTTCAGCGTTAACTTCGATTCTCCATTTGGAGTACCATTCTTCTAGTTCCTCGATAGCGGTGTGGAGTTTCCGTATGGCTAGGCATGTACGGATGGAATGGGCCAGCACGCCAACATCGTCAGCATATTGTCTTATTCCCGTATATACAGTCTTCGGGATGTCATGGGTGAAGATTGTGAAGAGAAGTGGTGGAAGCAGGGATCCTTGTGAGACTTCTTTTTGATGATCTGATGTTCTCAATCTTGATCTTAAACTTCCTTTCTTCCAGGAAGGAAAAAATGAGTTGACAAATGGCTATAAGTATGCCCGCTTCAAGTATCTTGAATATAAGTCCTTGGTCCCAAACTTTATCGGATGCTTTGCCGTATCCAAGAAAACAGCCACTGTAATTTTGTTTCTGTTGAAACTTGCCGTTATGTGTTCTACCATTCTCAAAGCTTGTTGCTTCGTTGAGTGTTTTGGTCGTGGGCCGAAGAAATTCCTGTTTCCCGTTTTATAGCTCTTCTGATTATAGAGAGAAGGGGGTTCGAGCGTTTGGGCGCACTGTGGAACTTCCCTTGAGTCATATCAAGAGCATCACTCCAGCGACCAATGTACATTATCTCTCTGAGAGCGGGGAGAGCGTTTATCTCATTTGGATACTGTTTTCAAGAGTAAATCAATTTGAAAATATTGTTTGATAATCTTATCACGTCTTATCTGATAATCTATTCTTATTATAATTATTTATTGTAATATATATAGCAGAAAAAACCATTCAACTAATTATTATACAATCGAGAAGCATAGTTACAATCAGTATCTTTGCAAATTAGAAACTTATTTCAGTGACTTAGGTAAGTACAATTCAACCTAAGGTATATAATAAAATATGTAATACTCGAGTAATAGACCAGTGGATCAATACAAAAAATGTATTTTGAGAGTAATAGTCTATTTTTTCATACGTTTTGATCTAGTGCTGTATATTAACGTACTGAGTTTTCATAAAATAAAATTTGTTGCACTTAAAAATTCCGATACTGATGTGCAAGCTAATGCGATTAGTTAGGAAATACCTTCCCAATAACCACAAAAAACCTGTAAGCCTGGAATATCAAAGAATATTATTAACTAAAGCAGACAAAGGAACCTCAATTATTTCTTTAAAAAGTGCGTATAGTGATGGATGAAATTAAAGAAATTTTGAACCCAACACCCAACTAAATTCATAGAATTACGTATTCGATGAAGATGAAAAATCACATTATTATTGAATATGAATCCTCAAGATTCCTTACTATATGGTTATGGTTAATATAATGTTACAAAGAAGATAAACCTTTAATAATAGTTTGCTCATAATTAAATTCATACACCTTGTCAAAAATTAGTGAAGAAATTGTAATACAGTGTGCCCAAGGTGTGGATATTCATCATAAGTAAAGCTCGGAAAAAATGCAACCGAAAAAGCCAAAAATATGCCCATTTACATGCATCAAAAATTGACAAAAAATGCAAGGAAAGCATAGTTAAAATGCAAGAATTTTAGAAAAAATGCAAGGAATTCAGAAAAAATTCAAGAAATAATGTATATTATAATGTTGAATAATACCATTATTTCATTATTTTATTATGATTGGGAGTGGGGGCGGGATTTGATAATTATACAACGAAAATTTATATTATTAATAGTACATACTATTAAAATTATTAATATACCTAAGATAACAATAAAACAAAATAACAATATAGGTATTTAAACAGACATAAGTCATGTCTTACAATTATTATAAAATCTATTGATAATTAAGTGTTTTTCAAAGTTTTCTACGAGGAAACTTTGTCTCTTGTCTGAAAACATGTGTTTAAAAATTGAAAAACTTTGTCCAACATCAACTGATGTAATGGGAGCATATTCATATTTACGAATGATGTTTGATTCTAAGTTAGGTATATTTACATCGTTTTCGCCCACAAAAACTTTCAAAATATTTTTCAAAATTTGGAAGCCTGTATTATTTTGAGCCACAGAATTGAATTTATGTAGAACGACGGTCCCAATTTGTCCAGCGACTTTCTTACAATTTGACTCAAACTGGCTAATAAGATCTACTTATTCCGTTAATGGAACACAAGATTTTTCTAAACTTTTAATAGTTGTAGATACAAACATATAATTGGTTTTCATAAATATTAAACTATTCTTGATTAATGAATTTTTAAAAAGATTTTTTGAGTTTAAAAGAGATGTAGATGAAGAGTCACTAAGATCCGTCAATCACATGTTTAATGGCGTCGTAATTGTCAGCATAAAATATAGCTGCATCCAACCAGGTACCCCAACGAGTTATTACAGGTCGTGGAGATAAGGCAACATTTGGAAATTTTTCTTTGTAAAATTGAACGCGTGTCGGGGCTTATAAAAGTACTTTTTTTACATTGTTAATTAGGTCATTGACCTATTAATGCCATGAGCTAGACAGGTTACATGTTGCAGATTAAAATAAAATATTTTTAAATTTTGTCTAGCTTTAGTCATATAAGGTGCTGCATCAGATAAAAAATAAAATACATTTTTCTGTCGGAACAATTTGAGGCAAGAAAAAATTGTTCAATGAATCTTGGACGAATCGTGTAATTGTTAGATTATTAGCTCTTTCAAGTTTTTTTTAAGCAAAAAGATAGGGTCCGCTGGGATTCGTTTTCCCTGAAACACCTATTAACGCATGTGCGATATATCTACCGAACGAAACGGTGGTTTCGTCTACTACAATATAAAAGTAGTTTGAAATGACTTCGTTTTTGATACAAGTTAATGTTTGTTTATAAATTGAGTCGACACTTGCTTTACGTAAGGTCGACTCGTCAGGAATATTTGGTTTACAATATTTTCTTAAAAATTTCTTCAGGTTGGGATTATTTAACTTGCTCAACGGTATGTTACTGGCAACCATTGCCTTGCACAAATCCTCATTGAACTCTTTTTGGTCATCTTTTTTTGGCTTCTGTTGTTGGAGGCAACCTCTTGAGGTTTGTTGCGATGATAATTCCTGCATATTGGAAATATGCTTTGCAGATTTGACGTGTTGATCCACAATGAATTTTTTCTCGGCGTGGATCTATAATGGGAACGGAAAACTACTCATTATTTTTACAAAACAAAAATAAGCAAAAAAAGACAAATATCTAACTGCAAAATAATTGGACGTTTCTAAGAGGACAATTTTTCACTTGGTAGGCACAAAGAATTCACATCGAGTAATTTGATTTGTTAAAAAATAAGCTGAGAATGAGTAAAAAGAAAAAAAAATTATAAATGAACTACGAGTTTAAAATTCCACAAATAAATACAATTAACTCAACCCGTTGCACAAATTACTTTGCATCATCAGGAGAAACAAAATATTGATGAATTGATGATGATGCAAAGTAATTTGTGAAACCGGTTGTATTTATTTGTAGAATTTTAAACTCTTAGTTTATTTTTTAATTATGGAAAGATTCCACGTAGTAAGGATAGAAACAATTAATTTGTTAAAAAATAATATGTTACCTATATCTTGAATACATGAATACTTATACTTTTAGATAAAACACATACTTCAAAAACAAAGCCAATAGCAATATGTAACATATACTTACAATTTTTGAACACACTGTACAAAAAAGGTGGTCTCCATCCCAAGCAAGTTCTCGGTGACACTTTATCCACATAATATTAAATGTCGTTTTAGGCATTTCGACTCAAACACTTGTACTTTCTTTCAATCAGGATACAATATACAATAGGTTCACTAATTGTAACGCTTTCGTTGGAAGATACTGCTCAATTAAAGGTTTACCTAATATTTACTGAGGGAGGCCGCTCCCGCTGCGAATACCCCTGTTACAGTTAATTGTTTATGGTAGTTGGTATTTCCCATTCTATGCAGTGGCGGCTCGTGAACTTTTTAAGAGAGGAGGCTGGACATAAAACGTTCTTGTAAAAATATACTCTATTCAGCCAATAAATTTAACCTTTGCACAGCGACCGTACCAGCTACTTCAGTGCCAAAATTAATTGTTGCCAAGCAAGAACCAACGTGGAGGTGTAGTTTCTCTTGGCAAAAAATTTTTTTGTTCGTTTTTTTTTCTTTGGATTTTTGATATTTTTTATTTTTTTTTTGAAATTTTTCATATTTTGTTTTTTTTATTATTTTTATAAACTTTTTTATATATTAACGGAATTCTGCGGTCTTTAGTTTGCGAAAAATGATCAATAATATTATCATAAAATGTATCATTTTGTTTTAAGTGTTTTACTGAATCTTTTTCAATAGATATCAAACTAACACTGTATAAACGATTTTGGCATGTAAGTTTTAATTCGTTTGAGAGTAGAAAATGATCTCTCCACCGATGCCGACGTGACAGGAATGGTGACTGTCAAACAAAGTAGTTTATAAAACTGAGGTAAAACTTGTTGCAAATCATTGTCTATCATATATTTTAACATATCGGCGTGAATGTCGTACTGGCCTAAAATATCTTTATCCGAGTAGGTATATAACCCATAATTCATTGTGCAGTGCTATTTTATCAAAAAATTTATATTTTAGAACTAAGTTATCTAAAAGTGTATTGGGAAACTCTTTTGAAAAAGATTCGAAAAATCTTCTATTCGTCAAGTCGAAAAATTTCAATTCATGTAAATCGGAAAATCGAATCTCAATTTGACCTTTAATAGTATCTAAAATTTCATAAAAAAAGTTGTTTATAATGTAGTTTCTTGTCTACCAAATTATATGTTTTCCTCCTTTAACAATATTCTGTTTACCGGTTAATTTAAACTTAATACTCGATGTAATATGTTCCTGCGATTTTTCATGTCTATCTATACCACGAGCTAAATTTTTCAAATCATCATAACCCGAGTGTCCCCAACATGAAGTTGTATCAGATGTAAATAGCAATTTATTGTGTATTTCGATTTTGAAACATACCTGTCATCGTCACCACTAATCCTTTCAAATCCGGTAAAGGCCGTTTATTTTTAACAAAACACTTTTCTATCATATGTTAATCCACTAAATGGATTTTCTAACAACCCAGCAACTAAGTCACTCATCATTTTAACGTTCACCGATTAGATAAATTATAACTTAACTACTTGACCTTACTTCGCCTCGCGGTACAAATTACAAAACCAAGAACTAACGGAACACGACACGTGTGGCATTCTTCTAGCGGAAGGGCGGTAGCAAGTAATCGTATTTCATTCGACCGACGATTCCATACGAGAGGCTAGCTTCCATAGGATGTTGCCATATTCGCTCTTTTACCCTATCTAGCAATTGAATTGCTTGGAAAACGGCAACTGTGTTGACCACACGTATTTAGCGTTTGAGATATATAGAGAATCTAGCCTCTGGCCACTGTTGCCAGATAAAAAATAACTACTGAGAACGGGAAATTAATAGTAAAATTTAAAGAATTATCAGAGAAACAGGAAATAAAATGGAGAATGATCATTAAGATAAATTGGTGAGGAGGCTGAGCCTCCTTAGCCTCCTTCGAGGAGCCGCCACTGATTCTATGAATAAAGTAATATAATTATCATTATAGTAAGACCCTTTCAATAAAGTAGGTGCGTAATCTTTCAAGTTATTTCAATTTTGGGGTAGCAGGTAGTTCCAAACCCAAACAGATTCAATAAATTCCACAATGAAAACTTTCTGTTCGATAAGATTTTAAAATAATTGGCAATAAATGCAAAAAATGCTCAAATATTCAAAAAAATGCATTTTTTGGGAAGAAGTATAAAAATTTTTTAAAAAAAGCAAAAAAATGCAAGTTTCATTTTTTCCGTGCTTTAATCATAAGAATATCTAAAAAGGTATTTTTGTACAACTGTCAAAAAAACTTGACATTTCTGCATCTCTATTGATGCGTAAATATTTACTTTTTTCCACTGCCAAAATAATTCACAAAATAAACATGAAATATTACTTTTTGAAGGATTTATTTTTAACAGAGTCAATTATTAATTGATTATTTATCATAAAACAATTTCATTTATTGGAATAATAATTGATTGTAAAGTTTGAATAATTACTTCCAACATAAATTCCCGAAGAGGTTCCATGTTGCTGCTGATCAGAAACGTTGGATATTTCTTGAAGAGTTGATTCCACAATTTTTTCAGATATTTTAATTTGTTTGGAAGAAGATGGACAATTCAATATTTTGTTAGAAATCTCAATTTTGTTATTCAAACTATCTTCTATATATGCTTCTGCTACGGAGGCAGATTTCCAGCCACCGTGACTTTTTATGGATGTAATGTTGCCCCCTGCATTGGCCAGAAGAGTTACAGAGCTTCTCCTAAAAGCCTGACCTGTTACTTTTTGTATGAGGCGGCCGTAGTGCGTACTGTTCTATACTTGCGGTATATCTCAATATAATCAGAATTTGAAGCAGTAAACGTTCTTGCGCAATATCAGGTATTTTAACAATCAATATAGATCCAGCCTCTTCAATGGCATCAATAGTTATATGTAATAATTCTTCACGGCGACAAACACCGCTGATATCCAAAATTAGGACAACCTACAAATAAAAAATATTGAAATTACTACTAATCTTACAAAATTATGATTATATCTGTACCTTATAAAGTAAATTTGTTTCGTTATCAGCACCTTGAATAAATTTATTGATATCATCCCTTGATAAAACTTTCTTTCCTCGGTATCCGACTCTTTTGTTCTTAATGAGCGGGACCAATTTTGGAAACTTCCTTATATCAATATTTTCCTTAACATTCAATGTACTTTTCAACATTGCGTAAATACTCCATAACGTAGAAGGTTTTATAATTTTTGATTTTTCTTCACAATAGCATATAAGAACATTTTCAGAAACCTTTTTTACATGTTTCTTGTCGCACCATTCACGAAATTTGTTATATGCTTTCTCATATACTAACTTGGATTTGGCCGGTAACATATTAGATACTATTGCATTTGCTTTCTCAGATATATCTGATGGGGTATCACTACCACTATCATAATCAACATCCATCTTCTTGAAAATAACTTGAAATTGAAGCAACTACGAGCAAACACAGTCAAACACGCGGTGTGCCAACAAACCGTTTCTATAGTAACGACACAGAAAGGCCACTGGATGCTGTGAAATTATATTAGAAGTATTTATTTTCAAAATATTTCAGACGATGTAAATTCACATTCACAGTTGATTAAAAAATGTTGTTTGTATTTCGTATATAAAATTCATGTTTTCATGGCACATTCGAGAGAGAATTCAACAAAAATTAACGCTCTCATGTGCCATTAAAAAAACACTCATTTTACGCACTTAATACAAAAATAACTAATCTACTACTACTAATTTCGTTTAAATGAAAAAAGACCATTCAGATGGAAATATGAAATCTCCAATATTTGATTGAAATGATGGAACCATTACTAGTATTTATAGTCAATTTAGCAAAAAAGCTCGGAATTTTTTCAAAACAGACCAATCAACTTAATTTTTTTTGAAAATTGTTCCTGGACGGAGACTGAACGATATTGAACTTTAAGATCTAGTCGCTCGACCATATTTCACCTGTTAAACCGGAAATTGGCCAATTTTCATGGGAAAATGTATTGTAAAATTTGTAAAACTGGTAAGTATTGCCAAAATTGACTGGAAAACTCGATTCCGAAGTTAGATTTACCATTTTCGATCGCAGTATCTAGAAATTGGTCAATTGTATGTCTGAAAAATAGCCAAATTTAATAATTTCGTAATTTTTGTTGAAAATGACTGAAACATTCCCCTCGAGGGTTTTCGAGGTCGCTGATCACGATTTCGAAGTTAGATTTACCAATTTCTACCGCGGTAGCTAGAAATTGGCCAACTTTATGTCCCAAAAATGGTCAAATTCACTAATTTCGCAGTTTTTGTTGAAATTGACTAAAACATTTCACTCGGGGATTTTCGAGGTCACTGATCACTATTCCGAAGTCATATTTACCATTTTCCACCGCGGTAGCTAGAAATTGGCCAACTTTATGTCCCAAAAATGGTCAAATTTAATAATTTCGCAGTTTTTGTTGAAATTGACTAAAACATTTCACTCGGGGATTTTCGAGGTCGCTGATCACTATTCCGAAGTCATATTTACAATTTTTCCACCGCGGTAGCTAGAAATTGGCCAACTTTATGTCCCAAAAATGGTCAAATTTAATAATTTCGCAGTTTTTGTTGAAATTGAGTAAAACATTTCACTCGGGGATTTTCGAGGTCGCTGATCACTATTCCGAAGTTATATTTACCATTTTCCACCGCGGTAGCTAGAAATTGGCCAATTTTATGTGAGAAAAATGAATAAATTAGATAATTTCGTAATTTTTGTTGAAAATGGCTAGAAAATTTCACTAGGAAGTCATTTGATATTGGATATGAAACAAATGATTTATAGTCACGGATAAATTCCCTGACTTTTGATAGCAGTGTCAATTTCAACAAAAATTACGAAATTATCTAATTCATCCATTTTTCTGACATAAAATTGGCCAATTTCTAGCTACCGCGGTGGAAAATGGTAAATCTAACTTCGGAATCGTGATCAGCGACCCCGAAAACTCCCGAGTGGAGTTTTCCAGCCAATTTTGGCAATACTTACCAATTTTACAAATTTTACAATAAATTTTCTCATGAAAATTGGCCAATTTCCGGTTTAACAGGTGAAAAATGGTCGAGCGACTAGATCTCAAAGTTCAATATCGTTCAGTATCCGTCCAGGAACGATTTGCAAAAAAAATTAAGTTGATTGGTCTGTTTGGAAAAAATTCCGAGCTTTCTCATTTTTAACGTCTAATTTGACCCGACTATACATGTGATACATGAATGAATGTATAATAAAAATGCCTCAAAAATTTGTATCCAAAAAATAGAGAAGTATTCTAAAACAATGAATTTTGATGACCGAATACGAAAAGTCGTATATTGAAAGTAACATTAACACAAGAAATCTTATGCAAAGTTTTTATTTTGTTTCATCTCTGACGGTATTACTAGAGAAAATAAAATAGGAAATTAAGAAATTCGGTTTTTCCAAAATAATATTGGAAATTTTATATATACATATGAATGAGCCGACAGTTGCACCACTTAAGCCAAACTGTATCTATTACCGTTTCCGATATCCCCTTGATAGATATCCTTATCTTGGACACACTATATACTATTTCAAAATATTCCAATTTCAAGTCACAATACAGGGTGTTTATCAAGTACTTGTACAAACGCAGTGCCGTGCCATAGTAATTTCAACTAGTTATTATAAGCAAACAAATTCCTTTTTTTTTTCCAATTTTCAAATATTTAAAGTGCGGCAATCCTTCAAAATAGGTGTTTGTTTGAGGGATCACCTCATCGTTGGAGCCAAGTCTCTATCCGCCGAGCCATTTTTCTAAGTTTGGAAATTGATAAAAATCGCAGGTGGCCAAATCTGGAGAATATGGTGGATAACGAACCAATTTGTAGCGCAACCCATGCAATTTTGCCATTGTGACTGTGGACCTGTGCGCTGGTGCGTTGTCCTGGTGGAAGAGCACTTTTTTCTTTGCCAAATGCGGCCGCTTTCGCTTACAGTGTGAAAAGTCCTTCTTATCATGCTTGAACATCGCCAAACACATCACACGGTCGCACTCGTTTGTCAACAGCTTTCTCTTATTCAAAAATGTATGCAAAATGTTCTGTATTTGTTCGGTTGAGATGCCCATAGCCTCAACAATCTCTAGCACTTCAACTCACCAATCGTCCAATATCATACCATGAATATTATCGACGATTCATAGCGTAGTAACCTCAATTGGATGACTAGAACATTCGTCGTCCTTTGTGGTCATACTATCACGTTGAAAATCATTAAACCACTTGTGAATCGTTCCAATCGATGGTGAGGAGTCCTCATAATGTTTAACAAGCGATGCTTTCTTTGGTGTACGTAATGTTTTCTCCACGCAAGGAATAATGTTTAATCAACACGCGAAATTCAATTTTTTCCATGTTTACAAAAATGTTGCAGGCTGCTTGCTTTCGATGGGTGTCAAAATAGAACTGGATGGCATATCAGTCTGAAAATTTCAATACGTTCTAGTTAAATATGGTACGAATCACAAATGTCACATGAGATTTTCGATTGTGGCGCCATCTATTTTATTTTTCAGGAATTTTTCACTTAGCCCTCGTATACGCTTGATGATAATCTTAGGATAGATGGTTTGTGGAATTCTATCTAATTGGTACCTCACATTCAGTGATAAAATTTACAGACAGATCATTAGGCTCCCCATGGGGTCACCATTATCCGTATCCATATTAGACGAAATATTCAAGAATCAATTATATAATGGAATATTACTCTCAAAATTCGAACATATGTTTATCTACTGACACCTGTTTCACCAGTTCAACATCTGATATAACTAGATTTATTATTTTCCTACCTTCAAGTGTTCGATTTTGTTCGATTGATGTATTAACCGAAAACTTTAATATTTTCAGATTGGAAGTAGAAGACAAAAACTGCAGATTCAACAACAAAATGGGATTTGCATTTTTTGTGATAACATTCCTTTGTTTAGGAGAAATTACGTTCATAGCAACTCAATCATCATATTCGTGCGACCATCCTGTATACTGTAATGAACAACTTTTGAGCACAGTACAGTTAGCAAATTTATTCAACGATTCCAAAACCTTTGTAGATCTCAAACAAAAGAATGATTCAGCAACCACCTTGGCAAACTTCGAAGTTTTGATGAACACCACCAATCAACAACCAAGTAAAGACCAAATCTCCCAATTCGTGAATGATAACTTTGAACATGGTGACGAATTGATAGATTGGACACCTATAGACTTGCATAGCAATCCGCCATTCATTAATAAGATAGAAAACATCACAATACGAAATTTCGCACAACATGTACTAAGTGTTTGGGAAAGCTTAGGCCGAAAGATTAATCCAGAAATAGAACGAAATTCTGATCAATACTCGATTATTCCAGTTCCTAATGGTTTCATTGTACCAGGAGGTCGATTCAAAGAATACTATTATTGGGATTCCTACTGGATTATTAAGGGATTACTTGTGAGTGGTATGTATGAAACAGCAAGGGGCATGTTGGAGAATTTTATGGTACTGGTAGAAGAATACGGTTTTATTCCCAACGGTGGAAGGGTATATTACTTGAATCGATCTCAGCCACCACTACTCACTTTAATGGTGGATTTGTACTATAGGCATACCTATGATGCCACTTTTTTGAAACAACACATCGGTACCATTGACAAAGAACTGAATTTTTGGTTGAACAATAGGACCGTTCAAATCGAGAAAAATAATACCAATTACACATTGGCTCGTTATGATGTAGAGAGTCCTTACCCGAGACCCGAATCGTATGCTCAAGACGTAGCAGCATGTAGTTCTTTGAGCTCAGCAGATGCTATAAGACAATGTTACATCGATCTGAAAAGTGGTGCTGAGAGTGGTTGGGACTTCAGTAGCAGATGGTTGATCAATCAAAGTAATGGAAATTTGAGTACGATTCAAACTAGTCAAATTATACCAGTTGATTTGAATTCGTTCCTTGCAGAAGCTTTCTTATTGAATTACATGTTCCATGTAGCATTGAACCAGGATGATGAAGCTTTAATTTGGATTGAGGCACACAAATTATTTGATAAAAGCATCGATCAGATTTTGTACAACAGCGAGGATGGAATTTGGTATGACTATGATCTGAAAACATCGCAGCAACGAAAGAATTTCTATCCGAGCAATCTTGCACCCCTTTGGGCCCAGATGTATGATGTACGTAAAGGAGTGGAAATAGGTGACGCTGCCACTTTATATTTAGAAAAATCGGGTGTGCTGTACGATGGAGGAATCCCAACATCAGTTTCAGAAACCGGCCTACAGTGGGATTTCCCTAATGCTTGGCCACCACTACAAGCTCTGGTTATTATGGGTTTGAAACGAACCGGTTCACCATCAGCTCTGGCATTAGCAACAGATTTGGCACAAAAATGGTTGAACGCAAACATAATTGGATTCTCGGAAACGGGGCATATGTTTGAAAAATACGATGCCCTCCACCCGGGACAATACGGTGGAGGAGGGGAATACGAAGTACAGGACGGTTTTGGGTGGACGAATGGCGTAGCTCTTGAACTCATCTACGAATTTTACACCTCTTGGGATAACAGACACACTTTTAGAAGTCATTTAAAATCACTTAAAAATCGTAAAAATTGGTGAATATTATTCATTTCGAATTTTTCGGCTTCTAGGTCATTATAATTGTTTATGTCAACTAATAAGCTACTCAACAATTAGGTAATATCACTTCAAAATATATCGACTTTGTACATGCATTTATTATAATACCTATATACAAATTAATAAATGACTTATTAGCTATGTTAGCTTCATAACCCTGTAAGTATGAGACGGGTACATATGACCCCAGTCATCAATTCATATACATATTTACTTATAGTCCAGTCCCTCTGTAATTTTTAGGGTTCAAATGCTTACGTTCCTTAATTTTGGTCAATCTCAATATTTCCGGATGCGCTGATCACGAATATGGACATTAAAATTGTCTGGGCTCTATGCTACTCGACTTATAAACCATTTTTTGGGTCCAAATTGCCCCGACTTTGGTGTTTTTTCAAGTTTTAGAAAACTGAGTTACACTCGATCAAATTTGATACCAAGCACGATCTTCTAGATTGCGTCAATCCCGAGAAAACTTATGCTAAGCCTTTTGGCTTTTTTGTTTTTTTTAAACAAAATTTCAACATCATATGTATTTGAAACCTGCTTCGAAACCTTCATTTTATAATTTGCTTGTTGGCAAAATTTCCCTGATTTTCAGCCCATTGAACGAGTTTTCCGGGGAAATGACTTCGCATCCGTGTTCAGCGATCCAAAAAACCTTCTGAAACCCATTTTGGAGTCCTAATTGTCATTTTTTCATAAATAAAAAATTATCTTTAGAAGAGGGGTGAAAATAGGGTTAATTTAGCTTTTAGGGGTGAATGGGAGGTCTGTCCACTTAGCTCTACCCTTACGAATAATCCAAGTCGGCCACAGAACATCATGCAGAAAGAAGTTTTCCGATACGACGCCCTGACTGGGCTCTATGTACCGGGGAGCTCTCTAAAATGTACGTGCGGCCGTTGAGAGAATTAGGTTTGCCAGATGTCTGGACTTTGTGTGCCAGAGCCGCATTCTTTTTTGATGCCAACTGATTCATTTTCATGGATTTGCAGGTTACTTCCAAGATAGAACGAACGTAGACAAATGCATGGGCCGTTCACGTAAAAAAAATACTCACATCTAGAGATTGCAATAAATAAGTATTAATCGAACTGTAGTAATCGTTCACTGATTGAATAATCACAAAATAATAGAATAATCAATCATTCAATTAATCTAATATTTCAGAAACTAATAACATTTCAATCCAAACAAGATTTGTGGAAGATTGGAAAGTTTTTACTGTTGCTATAATAATTTAGCGAAGATATCAAAGGATGCAAAATACAGAATAGAGGATAAAATTGAATAGAAACAGCTATTACGTTGTTGGTTTCTACCTAGCGGAATCTCAAACAACTAGACATACTGCCATAGAAAACTCTACTCCGTAGAATGAAATGTTCCGTGTTAGGTACCGAAACCGCGATAAGAGCGCCGCGCGCGGAATGGAACTCTACTAAATGATGCTTTGGAGGGAAATTCGAATCAAGTTACACAGCATATAACTGCTAATTTTGTTTTCTAACA
The DNA here is from genome assembly GCA_958510875.1 of Endomychus coccineus. Lineage (NCBI taxonomy): Eukaryota > Metazoa > Arthropoda > Insecta > Coleoptera > Endomychidae > Endomychus > Endomychus coccineus. The sequence continues at coordinate 110,745,895 of OY294070.1, read as the reverse complement.
ATTTAAGTAAGAAATGAAAGTCGATAGTTTTAACCAATAGTTTTTATTGAACAACAGAGTTAAAACAGAAATATATAAAACATACATACAAGGTGTTCCATCTCAGACGAGCCACCCCGTATATTTCTTATCCCATAGTGAGTGGAAGAATCTCCCGAAACACTTCGAATGATTTTGTTTGGGGGATATCTTTTGACGTATATTTGAGGCTTGGACGAGGAACCCCCTAATAGGGGGCGCTTCAACGCCTCAAAATTGAATAGGGGAGAGGGGTTGAGTGATACGTTATTTGAAAGGTCTTGGAAGCCTCTTTACAACGGTGTATGATAACGTAAATTTGATGAACCGTTTTCGCCAAAAATTAATTTTGTTGCTCAAATGCGCCACCTTGAATATTTTGGCTATTTGTACAATGTACAAGCTCATTTTTATTAAGCCTTTTTTACAAACTTAAACAATCTTCAAAAAATCACCACCGTAAAAAAATGTAATTGTGTTGACATGCTTACAATGAAAAAAATTAAATCTGCGTGTTTAAATCAAATGTTCAAATTGTCCTCCATTGACTTCCATACAATAATACATTCTCTCAAACTAATAAATGAAAAACAGCAAAACATTTCCTTATGTTGCCTTCATTTTTTGTTCTTAGAATGTGTTTATCTGGTTTTAACGTTTCTTCGATCATTTCATGATTTTAATCAATCTGTTGAGTTACTACTTTGCTGATTTGTTTAAAATTTCAAAAAATATGGTGTACACATTGCAAGAACGTGTTGAGCTGGTTAGCCTTTATTACCAAAATCAAAATTATGCCCGAGCGGCTGCAAGGATATTTAACGAAAACCATCCTGAACGTAGCGTTCGCCATAAGTACGTAATGGAATTGATTTCAAAATTTGTGGAGACGGGTTCAGTAATGGATAAAAAAAGGGCACCCATTGGAATTGTTAATGATGAAGGAGCAGCTGTGGCGGTATTGGGACATGTCCAACTTATGCCAAACACGCACCTTCCGGTATTAGCCAATCTAACGTTTTCAGAATTTAACATAAAGACAAGTTCCATCTGTACAAAATTAAATTAATTCAAGAATTAAATGATGATGATTGGGATCGAAGGCAAGAGTTTTGCGAAATTATGGTCGAGCGTATCAACAATAAACCAAATTTCTTGTACAACGTTTGCTTTTCTGACGAATGCACTTTTTTACTTAATGGAGAGGTTAACCGACATAACTGTAGAATTTGGAGCGATACAAATCCTCATGTATTTCGAGAAGCTCACACTCAACATCGGGAAAGCTAAACGTTTGGGTAGGAATTTTGGGAGACCACCTAATTGGACCTCTGTTTATTCCTGGTAATTTAAATGGCGAAATTTATCTTGAAATGTTGGAAAATGCGATTGATCCGTTAATAACTGAATAATTAGGAAACGATCCTCTACTACTTGAACAACAATTGCATTTCCAACAAGACGGAGCTCCTCCTCACTACTCCGCACCAGTTCGCCAATACCTCAATTTGCAATACCCCGGTCGTTGGATTGGAAGAAGAGGTCCTATGGAGTGGCCTGCCCGATCTCCTGACCTGATTCCTCTGGACTTCTTCTTATGGGGACATCTTAAGTTTAAGATTTTTGTGACTCAGCCTGAAAATTTGGACGAACTACGCCAACGAATTGTAAATGAGTGTCGTCAAATAACTCCAATTATGCTGAACCATGTTAGAGACGGTTTTCAGTCAAGATTGTATTATTGTATGGAAGTCAACGGAGGACAATTTGAACATTTGATTTAAACACGCAGATTTAATTTTTTCCATTGTAAGCATGACAACACAATTCAATTTTTGTACGAATGTGATTTTTTTAAGATTGTTTAAGTTTGTAAAAAACACTCAATAAAAATGAGCTTGTACATTGTACAAATAACCAAAATATTCAAGGTGGCGCATTCGAGCAACAAAATCAATTTTTGGCGAAAACAATTCATCAAATTTACGTTTTTCATACACCGTTGTAAAGAGGCTTCCAAGACCTTCCAAATGACGTATCACTCAACCCCTCTCCCCTATTCAATTTTGAGGGGTTGAAGCGCCCCCTATTAGGGGGTTGCTCGTTCAAGCCTCAGATATACGTCAAAAGATGTCCCCAAACAAAATTATTCGACGTGTTTCGGGAGATTTTTCCACTCACTATGGGATAAGAAATATACGGGGTGGCTCGTCTGAGATGGAACACCTTGTATAAATACAATGAAAAATCAAAAACAATAGAAATGACTACTCAACAGGACTGCCAAGGTAATATTCAGGATTTTGGTGTGAAAATAAGCTAATTTTTTTAGTAAAGTTTTTTGATGTTGGCATTCAACGTGTTAAAAAAGAAATACATGAAATATACATATAAATACAATTAAATATTGAGACTAATTACAATGGGTTAAGACGACAAAAATACATAAAATATACAAATTATGTTCTTATCAACTCGCAGTCGTACGCTTCTTGACCTTTAAATAAGTTTCTTTAGCCTGTTGATATAATGAAGAACAGTTTGGTGGTAGAATTCTATTATCTTTTCCTGTTATAATGTTGTTCGCTCCATCAAAATAATTGAATATTACAAGCCGGGAAAAATGTTTAATAACAGAATTCTCCAACATGTTCACATTCAATGAACTTGAAATTCATTGATACTTTAATAATGTTTGTTATTTTTTCCAAAATATTTTAAGTGTGGGCAATTTTTGATAGCATAAATAACAGAATATTATAGCACGACATTACCAAATTTTTTATGAATTCAAAATTACAGTACTTTAGCCTTTCAACTTTTTGTCCACCATATTCCCTAGATCTAATTAACAAGTTAAAGTCGTCATTTTCCTCTTCTCTTCTTAATACATTGTATTTATAAGTTATACAATTATAGGCGATTTTAGTTTTCATTTTTACTATATATCCAGCTACATATGACAATAATGCAGCTTCCAAATGTCTTCAAATTTTAAAATGCTTGGGTTAGTGAAATGATGGTACTTCCAAAGTTTCCACTTGTGGTTCACTGATGAATCCCTGTGAGAAGTAAGATTATTGATTAAAACTGATAAAATAATTATGATACAATTTTCATAACATATAATGTAAAATACACACCTGACTAATCTTTTTTTTCTAATTATATGGCTTTGGTCGTAACCTTTAGCCAACAGCCTCTGTCACGTACAGCAAAGGTACAATATCAATAATTAATTGGAGTAAAAGAATTCAGAATATAGTAACGGTGCCATTGCCAGCGTCAAAAACTTAGTTATTACACCTAAAAAACTCAAGGGATTATAGACAGGGATACTATATATCACGTTAAGGGGTCTCTCATAACGTCTTATTACACAAAACATAAGAAGACCATGAGTAATGTCCAGGTTTTTAACATAGGTTGAGAGGGAGGTTACACAAATTCTAAATATCTAACCTAGCAGAAACAACAAATTCATACAGCAGTTGGTATAAGCTTATTTCTTGAGTGCTTAGCAAGTAGTTTATATTTAACGGGTAATTTAAGTTGTACGGCCCTAACTGTTCTATTAAGGTTGCAGTTTCCAATTGGTGAAGCGGGCAATTAAAAAACAAATAATTAAGGTCACCTACTTCGCCACATTCACACAGATTTGTGGGAAGTATTTCAATATAATTTAGATGTGCAGGAAAGCGACCATGATTGAATTTCAATCTGACGATAGTGGTGTATATTTTCCTTGGCAGTTGTAACGTTCTGTGATGCCATGATTTTCTTTGAATTTCTGGATGAATCAAAAAATAGTTTGTAGGTTTTCGCAGATTTTGCTGTTTGTAGAGTAATATCCATGTTGTCCGAATCTCTGATTTGTGGTGTGACTTTATGTAGATAGTTTTCAGAATTGGTGGCTTGCTTTGCGTACAGATCAACCTTTTCATTTCCCTTTATTCCACAATGCGCTTTAACCCAAACAAAAGTAATACTATAATTTTGTTCAAGTAATTCCATGTATTTCCGGACTATCATTAGAATAAGGGGCGAACTCTCACGGTTTTTTAATGATTTCAATACGCTTTTGCTATCTGATAATATAATCGCTTCTTTAACTACACAACGCTGACAATAGTTCAAAGCTTGTAATAGCGCCATAGCCTTAGCAGTAAATATGGAAGAATATTTACATAGTCGAACATTTATTGTCAGGCCCGGATTTACCATGCAGGCATTGTAGGCAGTCGCCTAGAGCGGCAAGAATTGAGGGAGCGGCAAATTTTAGCGAAAATTTCGAAAACTTGTTCAATTCGCGGGAATTGAATTTCCCGCCTGGTTTGTTGGCACGCGTACCAACATCAAAAGTGGAAAATGTCTGAATCGAGAACAATAGAGTCATCTCGACGCTGACTTAATATCGAATATTCGATAAGTTTCTATATAATCATGTTGATTTCTCCTATACGTGTTGTGAAATAAAACATAACCTCCTCTGTGATTATTTACGAACATTGGCGGTCGAGAATTCATTGTCAACAATACGTGTGCTGCGACAAGTTTCAATGGCATAAATTTCAGGTTTGTTATCTTTTCAAATAAGATTTTTCTTATAAGCAGATTCATAAAAATCAACATCGGAAAAAACAGCAATGATTTTTGTATAACAGTTTATCTAACTTTATCTATTGTAGAAAAAACTTGAATGCTCAACAAGCAGTTCATGGATTTTAATAACTGAAAATAGGATCAAACTTTAAAAAGCGTAAGAATAGTGTAGAGTAAGGCTACAAAATTGAATTTAAAAAGGCACGCTGTAATTTATTCATTGTTTATCACTTTAAAAATACAGTTTTGAAATGAAAATATCAAAAACGAATTGCCAAAAAAGTGAGGTTCGGTAACAAGTAATAGGGTTTTCGATTGATCCCCGGTTTGTTAAGGTGAGATTACATGACGAGCGTCGGGCGCGGGCGTCGAGCGTTGGCGTCGAGCGTTGGCGTCGAGCGTTTATGGCTAGCGGCGTGAGTAGATGTTACTACGCATAGACGCCGACGCTCGCCATGTAATGGGGGCTTTACGGCGTTATAACGCTGTTAAAATGGCGGCCGAAAATCGAGCGGCAAATTCAAATTCGCTTATACCGGGTGGACTGGACATGCAGTATTATTATGAAGCTTGCAACAGCCGTAAGGTATATCGCGTTCACTGGGTAAAAGCGAATTTGAATTTGCCGCTCGATTTTCGGCCGTTATTTTAACCGCGTTATTACGGCGGTATAAACATATAACGCCGTAACAAGACGAGCGTACCGAATGCTTGTTTGTACACCCGTGTCAAATTGTAGCGCTGAACGTTCATTTTCCGTGCTGCGGCGAGTAAAAAACTATTTGAGATCAAAACTGGTTGCGGAACGATTAAATGCACTTGCTTTGTTAACTATAGACGCTATATAGATAGAGAGATTTGCTCATGTCTCTAGATTGTGATGACATTATGAATAACTTTGCCATTCTAAAAACAAGACGTAAAAATTTGGGCCAATAAGCAATAATTTTTGTACAAAAGACAATAGCATAAATAATGGTATTGTTGAATGACATTAAGTCATATACCTCATTATTATAAGGCTACTGATTATAATTAAATAAAATATTTGCTTTCAGAAAAATGCATTCTATTGAATAAAACAAACTAATTCCACCATTTAAGAAATTTCAAGGGTGGTGGAGGGGCGGCAATTTTGGCAACTGCCTAGGGGCGGCAAATTTCTAAATCCGGGCCTGTTTATTGTATGATTATCATCGGGAATATAAATAGCGAGACCCACTGATTCAGACATTTTTGAGCCATCTGTGTAGATTTTTTTTAAATTTTCGTAATGTTCCAATTCTTGGAGTAATATTTTATGGTTCAAGTTATCTATCTTAGAATAGCTAGGTAGAATGACAGGGATATCTAGCAATATTTGCTTGTAGGGTCCGCAAAAATAATTATAGCAGGTGTTATTAAATGAAAATTGTGATATGTCACCCATTGATTCAACAGCTTGTGCACAAGGAGGAGAATTTCGGTTTTTCCAACATGAACTTGTCAGGTTATCCGTACATAAATTTGTTATTCTTATACTCAGTTCTTCATCAAATGATGCTCGCAGTTTAATAACGAATTTATACGCAAGGAATTGTCTACGTAAAGTTAATGGTAATTCATTGCACTCAGCCTGTAAGGCACAAATTGGGGTGAAAGTCATGGCTCCACAACATATACGTAGAGCTTTATTTTGTACACATTCCAATCTTTTCAGCATGGTATTGTTGCAAGATCCATAAAAAATACAGCCATAGTCGATAATAGAACGTATAGTGGTCCGATATAATAATAGAGCTGTACTTATATCTGCTCCCCAAGACAATTTTGTGTCTAATCGTAAGATATTGAGTGCCTTTTCACATCTGGAAATTAAGTATTTAATATGTGGAGTCCATAACATCTTTGTGTTCAAAATGAAACCGAGATATTTAACTTCCTTGCAATATCGAATGTCTTGATTGGCCAATTTAAGACTGTTGTACGCTGGAATTCTGTGCCTCGTGAAAATGCTTACACAGGTCTTAGTAGCGGATAAGTTAAATTTTTTTTGTTAGCCCAGGCTAAAATAATTTTCATACAAATATTAAGAGACGCTCACCTGACTAATGAACTGCTGAAGTGTTACAAGTATACCACTTCTGTCTTCTTCACAATTTGCTCCAATAGAATGCTTCGATACCAAATTATGGTTCTGAAGTGGCTAACAATTGCGTATAGCACAACCGTGTTTTCCCATGATAAATATTATGCAAAAATAATATTCTAGAAATAGCGTATATGATAGCAAGCAACAAGTCGCATGGAAACAAAATCCACAAGTGAATTAAAAATGAATTATTGAACAGCAATAACAATCGCATGCGCATTATAATTTCTATTAATTTCGGACGATTGACGCGCCCTCCCGTGTTTTGGAAGCGAAATACTTTGGCCGGTCATGACAGTTTTGGTCCCTACCATAAGACATTTCATTCTACGATAGTAGAGTTATCTATGCATGCTGCGGCGCGCGCTGTTAATCGGCTTATGCGAAAAACGGCGTGAGCGTAGGGAAAGCGTAAGCCGTCGTAACTCTTCGGGCATGCACAGCGTACTGCCCAACCTCCTAGTATTAACATCAATCGCACATTTTCGGGTGCCATCATATCACACTGATCTTTGGCCTGTCATATCCTCTGCTTTTATTGATCATGAAATCAAGAAGTTTATTCTAGTCTTGTTGCATGAAAAGATGGAGGTCTCCAAGGCAACCATATTTACGGATTCCGACCAGCACATGTTCACAGTTCTCCACGACTAATGTACAGAGTTTTTTTGTTAATCAGGGGTGTTGTCAAAAGTCAAGTTTGGTGATATAAAGTCAATGTCAAATTGAATGTATGAAAATTTATAACGGAGTTATGAGTATTCTCTTCTAAATTAAAGGTACGTGAACTTTTTAGTTGACTGTGCAAATATTAGAATAATTTTCTTCTTTTGGTTTGACAGAATATTTATAGTGACAGGTATATAATACAGTTGAGATATTTTTGCTTTTATCAAATTCAGAGCAATAAAGAAGGAGTAATTATTTACAAGAAGGGCCTCACCCCCGATGTTGATGAACATTTTTTTACAGACTACTTACGTGTTCCTTATGAACGATCGAAAAATAAAAATCTCATAATTAGCACCATGTTTATCTCAAAATATTGACCTCAAAAGCACATAACAACTAGCCCAAATATCATGAAATATGTCGCTTTCGACTTTATTCCAATATTTCGATAATGAAACTCAGTAAAAATACAAACTTTGCATTCAAAGTAAATAAACAGCATATGTCATTTAATTGTAGCCTCCCTACAAGGTATTTCTTCTCGTTTCGTTTGAGAGGCTGGTGTCATAGATATCCTATTCCCATAGATATCAGTATTATGATGTTTGGCCGTTCGGGGGACTCATAGAGTGCAGTATAATTGTGTCAGTATTTCTCTGAAAGTCCCTAAATTCATTTTTGGTTCTGTTGCAAACTATTTGAACTTGCCGAAGTTTCAAGTAATGTCTTGTCAGGGTTACATGCATTATGTAGAACAGCCTATTTCCTTCATTCTTTTATAGTTCCAAGCGGCAATCCTTAGGTCTAAGGTTTTCGAAAGTGTATTTTTGGTGCATATTCTTGAACAGCATACACTCCTCTCTGTGGAATGAAATGAATATGCTGTTCTAAAAATACATTCTCAATAGCCTCAGACCTACAGATTGCCGCTTGAAAGACATCAGGAAAAGCGGCAACCCGTTATCGAAAGTATATTTTTGTTACATGCATTATGTAGAACTGTCTATTTCTGTCATTCCTTTTATAGTTCCAAGCGACAATCCGTAGGTCTGAGGTTATTGAAAGTGTATTTTTGGTGCATATTCTTGAACAGCATACATTCCTCTTTCTGGAATGAGGTAAATATGCTGTTCTAAAAATATATTTTCAATAACCTCAGACCTACGGATTGCCGCTTGAACCTACAAAAAGAATTAGGGGAATACGCTTTTCCTATCTACGGATTGCCATTTGGAAGACATCAAGGAAAGATGCAATCTGTAGGTGTGAGGTTATTGAAAGTGTATTTTTGTTATATGCATTATGTAGAACTGCCTATTTCCTTGATTCTTCTTAAAGTTCTAAGCGGCAATCCGTAGGTCTGAGGTTATTGAAAGTGTATTTTTGGTGCATATCCTTGAACAGCATACATTCCTCTTTCTGGAATGAGGTAAATATGCTGTTCTAAAAATATATTTTCAATAACCTCAGACCTACGGATTGCCGCTTGAACCTACAAAAAGAATTAGGGGAATACGCTTTTCCTATCTACGGATTGCCATTTGGAAGACATCAAGGAAAGATGCAATCTGTAGGTGTGAGGTTATTGAAAGTGTATTTTTGTTATATGCATTATGTAGAACTGCCTATTTCCTTGATTCTTCTTAAAGTTCTAAGCGGCAATCCGTAGGTCTGAGGTTATTGAAAGTGTATTTTTGGTGCATATCCTTGAACAGCATACATTCCTCTTTGTGGAATGAGCTAAATATGCTGTTCTAAAAATCACTTCCAATAACCTCAGACCTACGAATTGCCGCTTAGACCTACGAATTGCCGCTTGGACCTACAAAAGAATTAGGAAAATACACTTTTCCTACCTACGGATTGCTGCTCGGAAGTACATCAGGAAAATAGGCAGTTTTGCAGAATGTATGTAGCAAAAATATACTTCCAATAACCTCAGCTACAGATTGCCACTTGGAACTACAAAAACAATGAGGAAAATACGCTGCTCGACAGAATGCATTTACCAAAAATACACATTCAATAATAACCTAAGACCTAGGGCTTGCTGTTTGGAAATAGCGTTAAGTCCAGACTTCTTGGTGTATAGTTTCTCTATGACTTACCCAATATCTTGAAATAAACATAGTGCTAATTATGAGAAGATTTTTTTTTCTGAAAAACGGTGCAGTTCCGCAGATTTATCTTTTCTGATCGTTCATAAGGAACACGTAAGTAGTCTGTAAAAAAATTTTCATCAAAATCGGGGGTGAGGCCCTTCTTGTAAATAATTACCAAAAAAGGAACTGTGAAGCAATAGCACGGTCGTATATACAGGTCTGGAAACTCGAGGCTGTTTCCTATGTGAGAAGTGAGTCCGCTAAGCGACATCTGTTGCGTAGTACCAAAAGGGTGGCGCATGAGTCGAGGGATGTTCTCTGGCACGTATACGACCGTGTTCCGTAATCCTGACATCCTGACAACATACTTCCATCCATGCGCTAGCTGGGGGTGAGCGAGGGACTACGAGTTTGGCGACATGTAAGAGACTCATGTCAAACATAGAGTTTCCAGACCTGTATATACGACCGTGAGCAATAGGAACAGTTTAACAGGAAAAGCAGCAATATTTCCTTGGTTCTATAACCTGATGTGCATCAATAGATTATATTTTCCTACTATCTGGTCATTTCCTCGGTGCGCGATAAAAATCCTCTCAATAGGGACTTAAGTCTTAAAATCAAATCCTTCAAATATTTGCAGCGAGGAAAGACTTCATTGAGTTTTTCTTTCTTTTTGGCCAGCTGTAGCTCCAGTGAAGGAGTATAAAATCCAATAGTCCAACTTTCTATAAGGCCGAAGCAGGTACATAGTAATATAGCCTGTTCACGATAAGAAAGAAATGACGTCATAGCAAAATGTGTTACAGCGATGTCACGTTGACCAGGTGTTCAATGTTTTTGAATACAACCAACCTAAGCCTATCGTTGTAATTCAAGAACGGTGTGGAACTGTCAAAAATCACTTGCATTTCTAGGCGACAAGATCAAAGTGACTCTTGTCTAGATATACGGCCACTCGGGCATTGAGGGAAATAAGGCAGCAGATTCGCGGACCTGGAACAGTGTTTGGCATATCTGTAAGTGCATCTAAACTAGATGTATCATCCTGGACTGAAAGTGGAATACTTCTGTTCTGGCAAACCTTACCATGTTTAGCCCAGTCTAAATAATCTTAGAGCAAAGCAGATCGAACCTACTTACTGTAATCGGTGTATACACAAGACCATCATCTACGAAGGTTCGGCTTAGTGGAAAATGATCAATGTCGACTAGGTCTCGAAGATAATGAAACGGCGGAACACGTTCGCTGTGAATGCCCAGCTGAGGAAAGAATCAGATCTGAGAGGACCGATGTTCGGCCCAGTCACAAGAAACCTTAACCTGCCTAAAAATGAATGAAATGAATTCGCATGTTTTCATTATAACATAGAAATAATAAATGTCACTTCACTGCTTCACACACTATAGTTTCTTGACATATTGCACGTTATCAATAATTTAAAATTAGTCACTTTTTCAAACTCTAACTATAACATTAGCCTCAACCAAAGGAAATTTGATATTTCAATCACACTCCTATGCTACACTTGTTCTAAAATAATCTACATTTACAACCACTTCAGCTCGTTTTGGTTTTTTTCTAGACTTGCGTGTGCTTCACCTTTTCTCCGTGCATCTGTAATTGTATTGCCTATTGAGACACTCAGTTGTAAAGTTGCAGCAACTATGTATCTAATGCAGCGATATGACCCTCCATTTTCAAGATCCCGTCGAAGTAATTTATCACTGAGGATACACAGCGCACAACGTAAATACAAGTTACAGTCTTGAGAAGAAATGTTTCTGTACTTCTGAAGTTTAATTCTAATTAAATTTGCATTCACAACGAATATATCAACGGAATAAAATCAACTGATTTATCCGGCAACCTCGAAAATTGTTGCCAACTTTTAAAATGAAATATTCCTAGTTTGAAAGCGCGGCACTTATTCAGGCGAATTGTTACAGTGAATTGGTTGCAATGAATTATCAACTACAACGCCATTTCTCTTATCGTGAACAAGAGATATAACATTTATTGATAGGCGTAAGTCGTTCACAGTTCGGAGTTACTGAACTTTTATGTGCAACTATAATGCAGAATCTCAAATATAGAATTACTCACAACATCAAAAGTTTCGGACCCCCTATATATCAAATGATTCGATTAAGCCCGATTATTTTTCTTACTGTGGTAACAAGTATGGTATTTAAGGTCAATGATGAATCCTGACTTTATTATCAATGTTTTGACAGCAGTGGCAGTGAAAACATATTCAGCCTAGTGACTAGTGTATTAATTTCTTTTGAATTTTTGGATTATTCATCTATTATTTCTGCGTTTAATCGAGCAAGAATTACTGCTTTACACGATGGGGGCACTCTAATCATCAGATCTCGGAAATGTTGGGCATTCCCATCTGTTGTGCAAATAGTTCACAGGTACCAAGAATTCGATACAGTGGAAAACAGACCACGTAGTGGACGTCCTCGAGTGTCTAACGAAAGGGAAGATCGTTATTTGGTGCAATATGCTCGCAGACACCGCACAGCTTCAGCTTCAGCTCTCAGAAGCCACTTTCAGCGTACGTTTCGTCGTGTTATATCGACACCCACAGTTCGAAGAAAACTGCATCATGCAAATTTACGTGCTAGAAGACCATTACGGGTCCCCACTCTACTTCCAAGACATCGTGCAGCTCGTCTCCGATGGGCGCGAGAGCACATGAGTTGGCTTTTGCAGCAGTGGAGGTGTGTGTTATTCACAGACGAAACCAGATTTGGACTGGTGAGTGATGACAATCGGCAAAGAGTCTGGAGAGAACCAGGTCGTCAACAGCGACTTAATTTTCCCCGGAAAGTTGCTCCCTATCAAGGGGGTACTGTAATTTTTTGGGGAGGAATAATGTTTACCCGCCGCACCCCATCAATTCACATTCCACAGAATATGACCAGCCAAATTTACGTCGAACAGGTTATTACGCCCATTATCTATCCCATACGTAACGAATTAGGCGAAAATTTTGTGTTTATGGACGACAACGCCCGACCACATCGCGCAAGAAGGGTGCAGGATACACTTCAAGGAGGACATATCAATAGATTGGATTGGCCAGTCAACTCGCCAGATATGAATCCGATTGAAAACATGTGGGATTACATAAGTAGAGCCATTCACCATCGAATTAACCCACCTCAGACTGCAGATGAGTTAGTCGTCGCGGCGGTAGAGGAATGGAACAATATTCCACAAGACACTATAAACCGCTTGATTATTTCAATGCACAGACGTGTCAACATGTTATTCCAACGTGGAGGAGGTCATACCGAGTATTAGTCAGTGTACAACATGTTTCATTACTTTTTTTATTCAATAATTTTTTTCAACAAATTCACACATTTCTTACTTTTTAATTTTCTGAGTATCCCAGTTTGTGTAAAATAATCCTTTCACAAGAAATAGATCGAACAAACAATATACTTTGATAGATATCTTCTGTTTTTCTAACAAAACATTTCATTAACAAGACTGAATGGGGGGGGAAGACTTTTGACGTTTAGTGTATATGCAGTGAATGAAACATGAAGATGTTTTGTTCCACCTCAATTTTCAAAATGCTTACCTCCAAAACCTAGTCGGGAAGGTTCTCAAAAAACTTAATAGATCTTTTGATCACCCCTGAATGCCACAATATTCGGAAAAAATAAAGCCAAATGGAGGAAGGAGCATTCCACGCCAAAAATCGAATTTTACACAAGCAGGTTCTCAAAATGGTTCAAAACCAATTGTAACAGATTTGTTATAGCAAAATATTAGCTAAATTATTTTTTCAGATTTTTAAACGCATTTTTAACCACCGACTCAAGCAATTTAAATTTTTTCGTCATTTTTTGACCTTTGGAGGAAAATTTTGTTTTTAGCATATTAATAAATAAAATGAATTTGGAATTAAAAAAAAATGGATTTTCATGTGAAATTTTCGCGAAAATTCGTTGACGTAAGTTTCAAAACCGACAATGACATACTTTGGCGGGAAAATTGAATAATTCAATTTCAAAAATATTGTAAGATTGAAAAATTGGTCCTAGCTTCCTGTTGATACACAATACTTAACTCGACTATGTAAGCAGTCAAAAGTATATAGTTTCAGCTACCTTCACTCCAAATTCCAAGCAAATCAAAGATACGGTTCTTGAGAAATCGCTCTTTAAAAAAAATGTTGTGTTTTCTACTGCCCATGCGCGTGCAATTGCCTACAAACGTTTGAAAATTTAGTTCTTAGAAAAAATTTCCGATCAATTATATGGTTTTCAGATTTTTTTTTGACCAAAATGAGGCTAAATATCGGTAAAAATAAAATGACGAAAAAATTTTTATTTTTTTTTTAATTCTGTGTAAATTAAAAGAGCGGGAAAGGAAAGTCAAGAAATTGACTAACCTGAAAACATGAATTTTCATTGTCAAATATTCGCATGTTTCCTGAAAACATGAATTTTCATTGTCAAATATTTCGCATGTTTCGTGACATTTTCTTTGACTTCTTCAGCTCCGCATATTTCATAATTTGATTTTACGTATAGGGGTGCTTAAAAAATTGAAAGCACATGAAGTGAAATACAAGGTGATTGATTTCAAATTGAGAAAATCTGGTGCTCGACTTTTGGCTTGCCCTCTATTTATTCATTACAAAATTTAAAAATGTCAATTTGTCATAAAACTGAACCAATGTCAAAATGTTATGCCTGCAAATATTTATTAGGGCGTTGACCTCGCTATGATAATGATTTCTCAAATCTTTACCGAGATATTTCAAAACTCCTTTAGTAAAGAAGATGTTCCACTAATTCTACCAAAAATTCGAACTACCTGAACTACTGACTCAATTTCAGAGATTCCTTTTGAAAGAAATATTATCTTAATAAGCTAGCTAACAACAGTGCCCCTGGTTTGGAAGGAATAACATATAGGTACTTTACTTAAACGTTGCCACCATTCTATATGCATTCCTTTATCAATTATTCTGACTAATTCATTCAATACACATAGTCTACCCGATGTCTGAAAAATATGCTCTGTTACAACTTTCTTCAAAAAAGGTGATAAATTGAACCCTGATAAGTATCGTCCCATCAGTTTAACTCCAATAGTTGCTAAAGTTATGGAAGCAATCTTCTCCAAAAAAGTGATGAAATTCTCTCTAAATAATAAGTTAATTTCTTCTGAACAACACGGATTTGTATTGACATAGTATACTTGGACTTTTCTAGGGCTTTTGACCGTGTTTCTATAAAACTTTTACTTTACAAACTATAACATCTTGGAATTAGGAGCAATTTACTAGCATGGATTTCGGTCCATCTGACTCATAGAAAATTTGCCGTGCGTTTTGGCGACACATACTCTTCCGAATATAACGTTTATAGTGGTGTGCCCCAGTGGTCCGTACTGGGGTCTCTTTTGTTTATTTTATATGTCCCTGATATTCGTAACTATGTTCAGTTCAAGATCTCTCTTCCCATGCCGATAAGCAGGATCTACGCAAGCCCCATACAAAAATACAAATTTCTTCAAGAAGATTTAAACCAAATATCGATCTGGTGTAGATTATGGAAGATTCCTCTCAATATTCAAAAGTGTGTTGTATTGCACATGGGAAAGTATAACCCCCACAACATTTACAAGTTATTCAATGAAAGACAGTGACCGATCACGAGGATCTTGGACTGACCACCTCGGCAGATTTATCTTGGACCCAGCCCATGAAGAAAGTAACAAAAAAGCAAAAATTTCTGTTTACTTTCTAAGGCATTTCACAAAATAACTGATTTTCTTAGGGTGAGGTTTTCGGGGTTGAGGGAGGGGTTGTATTGGAAAAAAAAAACACGGTGCCAAGGTATTTTGTCGCAATGCACTCGTTTTAGCAGTAAAGTTGTCCTATTAATGGCCAATTACTCGGAAACGTCGTGATAAAAAACTTTGGCACGTGTTTTTTCAACAACTGATAACAATAACAAACATTTATTTCTCACCAGCTTAGAAACTGTGTTCGTGCATAACATTTAGCCTACTAAATTAACTGGCCAGCTTTAAGAAATTGCCTCGATAAAAAATCTTGGCACTGGGTGCAAATGTATAAGAATTACATGCTTTTCAGTATACAACAACTCCGAAAAAGGGTTCGTGCAATAAAAAAGTCCAAAATTTGGGGTGGCTGTAGCTTAGAAACGCCTGACAATCCACGATTCGGCCTGTGGGAGCTATCGTACATTGAACCTTTCTCCACCAATATACAGTAGTGCCAAGTTGTATTCATTCAGGCTCACCCACGGTCGTATATACAGGTCTGGAAACTCGAGGCTGTTTCCTATGTAAGAAGTGAGTTCGCTAAGCGTCATCTGTTGCGTAGTACCAAATAGGTGGCGCATGAGTCGAGGAATGTTCTCTGGCACGTACACGACCGTGTTTGAACGATATGGCCCCTAATCCTGACATCCTGACAACATACTTCTATCCATGCGCCAGCTGGTGGCTGAGCAAGGGACTGCGAGTTTGGCGACATGTAATAGACTCATGTCAAACATAGAGTTTCCAGACCTGTATATACGACCGTGCGCTCACCATATTGCTCTGGCTTCTAGACTACAACGTGTTGCCCTTCGATACTTAATAGTTGTACAAAGGTATTCAGATAATATTTTCTTGTGTTTGATTGAGAGGTTCCGTATATATAAAGGACCACCTAAAAATGCAAAATATTTTTTGAATTGGAGGATTCCTCGCAATCTTTTCCTAAGTTTATTGACGAACTTCTATGATATGGAATCCATTCGAATGTAAAGACTGTTTAAAAAAACATTTGTAAAATCTATTATTTTACAGGTAAGATTTCAACATGGATACAATGGTCTGGCTATTTATGTTCTTCATCCTCTTGCATCTGCCTGAGTATGTACACCCTGAGTTGATGACCTGCAATAATTCAGTTTTCTGCCAGGGAACCCTTTTGCATACAGTTCAAATGTCTAAAATTTTCGCCGATTCGAAATCGTTTGTCGATATGAAAATGCTACATTCGCCGGAAGAAATTTTGGAAAATTTCGATACGTTCATGGAAGAAAATGAAAACAAACCGAGTAAATATAGCATAAAGAAATTTGTGACTGAAAATTTCGACGACGGGAACGAGCTGGAATATTGGTTGGGTTCAGATTATACGGCAACTCCAAAAATTCTGCGCAAAATCGAAGACATGATAGTGAGAAACTTTACTGCTGGTTTGATGTTGATCTGGAACAAGCTTGGTCGAAAAGTAAAACAGCATGTTTTCGACTATCCGGAGCGGTATTCATTAATTCCAATCCCAAATGGATTCATAATTCCGGGAGGCCGATTCAGAGAATTGTATTACTGGGACTCTTACTGGATAGTTCAAGGGCTCCTGCTCAGCGATATGCTGCAGACGGTCAAAGGAATGGCGGAGAACTTCATTTCAATCATAGACACGTATGGTTTTGTTCCAAACGGTTCCAGAATTTATTACTTAAGTCGTTCGCAGCCTCCTGTCGTAGCATTGTTAGCTGGAGTGTATGTTGACGCTTCGAAAGATATATTTTGGGTTAAACGGCACGTTAAGAGCTTAGCTAGAGAGTTACAATATTGGCTGGACTTCAAATGTGTTAAAATTCGAAGGGGAAATCGTGTGTATCAATTGGCTCGCTATGTTTGCGATTGCGTTCGACCCAGACCTGAATCCTATTCGGAAGACGTGGAAAGTTGCGAAATATATGAAACAGAAGATGCCATTCATAAATGTCATCAAGATCTCAAGTCAGCCGTAGAAACTGGATGGGATTTTTCGTCTCGTTGGATATTTGATGAACAAGGTGGTAATTTGGCTAATGTGTCTTACAGTAATGCCAAAAGAGTTATTCCAGTTGATTTGAATGCCTTCTTATGCAAAGGTTTCAAGGTAGTGTCCAATTTATACGATATGATCAACGACGAAGCGAATTCCTCATACTGGCTTGGCAAATATAAGTATTGGCAAAAAGGAATCGATGAAATTTTATATAATAAGCGTGATGGGATTTGGTACGATTATGATTATTTTGAATCGAGACATAGGAAATACTTTTATCCAAGTAATTTGACTCCGCTTTGGGCAGACGTATATGAAGGTATGTCAAATCTACCCAAACTGGGAAGGGCTGCGGCGAGTTACGTAAAAAGAGAAGGTACTCTCAATTACTATGGGGGTATTCCTGCATCTATGATCAAAAGTGGTGAACAATGGGACTTTCCACATGCATGGGCGCCGCTGCAATCTATTGTTATTTTCGGTTTGTATAAATCCGGCGATTCGCAGGCCATGGAACTTGCCTATGTTTTAGGCAGAAGATGGGTAGAATCACTCATTAAGGGATTTTTACTTACTGGCGATATGTACGAAAAATATGACTGTCTCAACCCTGGAAAAGTAGAAGGAGGAGGAGAGTATATTGCCCAAGTAGGTTTCGGCTGGACAAATGGTGTTGCTCTGGAAGTTATCGATACATTTTATAAACGTGCGTGATCAAAAATAATGTGCAAGTATCCACATAGTTTTATTGATTCATTGATTAAAACCCATAAATAGATGCTAGTTGTAATATGGTACTCTATTGATGAAACTCTATAAAACTTTACTTACGGAATTTACATTATTCCTATTCACCAATATTTATTTATCTGCAGTGTGGCCATTTAATTTAGAGAACCATGAGACGTTGAAGTTAGATTCAATCATTGATTAGCCAGAACAAATGTGAAAAATATCTTTGACACTTACCCTTTTTATTTCACTAGGCACTTTTGAATTTAAAGAATTTAAACAATGGAAGGTAAGCGGAGGAATAAACGCTAGTTTTAATCAGAGAAACTCGTACTCAACAATAAAATATTTAATAAACAACAATTAAAAGATAATGATAATAATAAAAAAGAATATATATGATAATTAAAGATACTAAAAAGAATTGATTATAATAAACTTTATTGCTAATATTATAAAATTATTAATAAGAATAATCTAAGAATGAAACCTAAGGTTAAATAAAAGTACCTAGAAAATCTGAATTAATTAAACTAAATAGATGAAATTAAAATTATTAAAATTATATCCCTACCAGGATGAACTGAAAGAATCGAAAAGCTATGAACTGATTGAATACATTGTTGACTTGAACTTGAATAAAACTTTTAGCGAAAACATCCTCTTACCAAAAACACTCAATAATCTATTAATATTAATTCAATTGAAAATGACAAGGTGTCACGTGATTTTCCAAGAGGCTAATTCAAGTTAGAACATATAACTGGAGGTTTTTCCGCATTTTGTTGATATTTATAATTGCGTCGAATTGTTTAACCAATGGTTTTACTTATAATGATCCTTATTTTAATTTTTTACCAATAACATTACTAGTAACTTTGGAATAATGGGTAAACCAATGAGCAGTAAGATAGTTTATAATTCTTTTCCTCCCTCTTGAGACCTCTCATTCAGAATGTTTACAGTGGGAATTTCTAAACTTATCGGTCCTTTTCTGAATATTACTAACTGATTTTCTTCTTTATTATTCATTTTTACTATAATCAACACTATATTTAATTACAATTTTGATGATTAGGTACTACGTTACGTCCCGATTTACGTGTGATACATTTTGATTAATTATGTAACTCATGGAAGAAAGACCCATATTGACATCAACAATGGGCCTGGAACACCCACAACCTAAACATCTCCAGATGGTTCACATTAAGATTTATCATGTAGTTTTCCGTCCTATATTGGTTATTGTTCTTGACAGGTTTATGATTTCCTTTACAAGAAAACTTTCGTGAACTTATTGCAACCCTCTTGATCATGTCAACTATGGTATCATATCACCCTCCTTGAAGCGAGTTTGAACTAATTTGTATTTATTTTAAGACATTCATTTACTATTTTTCACGCTAAAATTCGTTATTGATACTAAACGGAAAACATCTGGCGAACCCCATTGGGTTCTTGTTACTTTGCTTTGAGATATTTTAATTTTACATGAAACATTAATTTTCTAAATATGATTTTGTTTTTTTAATATTGGAAATACCCTGTATATAATCCTTATTACATAGTTGTCTGTCTATACTATAGTGCTAGTGAGTAACGTTTTACGTTACATCTCAGATCTTTTGGCACATTGATCACTGGTTAAAATAACTCGATATTAGTTACAAAAACTTAGTTAATTAAAAGTACTTACGTTACCATGCTGGTTAAAAATTCGAGGACATTCACTGCATGTTATTGGAGTTGCTGAATATATTCAAAGGTAAGACTTTCGAATATATCAAATTTAATATTCAAATGAAAGTCTGTATTTATTTGTGAGGTGTTTCAACCAGACGTGAATTTTATTATCATTATTTTCATTACATATTTGCACTAGCTGTTGTCCACGGGCTACACCCACATACGCAACCAACACCTGTAAAAACAGTTAAGGCGTCGGCTACACCGCCACGATTTTATACTCCGAGTTTTAAGACTTAAATGCATATTTCAAATGGGTAAAAACCTAAAGGCGAGGAAAGACTTTACTGTCAATATATCAGCTGTATGTCATGTCAACGTTTCCTGCTATCTCGTTATAGGGGTATCCATATATAAACGAGGGTAAGGTGAAAGTTCCGAAAAATAAAACAGATGGCGCTAGAATCGAAAATCCCATGTGACATTTGTGATGTACCATCTTTAACTAAAACACATTACAATTTTCAGACTGATATGTCGTTCAGTTCTGTTTTGACACCCATCAGAAAAAGTGAATTTTGCGTCTTGATTAAACATTATTTCTTGCGTGGATAAAACATTACGCAAACCAAAGCATCGCTTGTTATGAGCACTCCTCACCATCGATTGGAGCGGTCCACAAATGGCTTCCTGATTTCCGTTAAGGTAGTATGACCACAAAGGAGGCCGATCGTTCTGGTCGTCCAATTGAGGTTACAACGTCAGAAATCGTCGATAACATCCATGGTATGATATTGAACCATCGACGAGTTAAAGTGCACGAGATTGCTGAGGCTATGGTCATCTCAGCCGAACGGGTACGGAACATTTTGCATAAATTTTTGAATGTGAGAAGGCTATTTGCCAGGTGTGTGCCTCATTTGTTCTCTGTTGACAACAAACACGACCGTGTGACAACTTCAGAGGAGTGTTTGGTGATGTTCAAGCGCGATAAGAAGGACTTTTTGCGCCGCTTCGTAACAGTGGACGAAACATGAATCCATATTGTACTGGCGAATCGAAGCCGATAAAGGCCAAAGTGAATTTATCGGCCAACAAAGTCATGGCGATGGTTTTTTGGAATTCACACGCCGATTTGAAGCGAAAGGGGCCGCATTTGGTTAGAAAAAAGTGCTCTTCCACCAGAACAATGCATCGGCACATAGCTCGCAATGGCAAAATTGCGTGAATTGCGCTACTAACAATGGATTACCCTCAGCTGGAGATAAATTGCTTTTTCCCTTCTAAATTACCTAGATATTTGTCTGTATTATGTTTTAAAAGTGATAAACTTTCTTGAGAAATGGTTGTTTTAGCTTGTTCTCACATCTATAAACATGAAGGAACATTTTGCAGATATAAAGAAAAATAATGGTGAAAAAACAGTGGTAGCCGAACATATTTTGAATACATGTTACACCATTTCTTTCGAAAGTTTATCACTTTTAAAACACAGAACAGACAAATATCCAGGTAATTTAGAAGGGATGAAAATGTATTAAAGAAAAAGCAATTTATCAAATTCCGATTTATCTCCAGCTGAGGGTGACCCATTATTTACATTATTATCCCCAAATAGTATTTAAACAGGCACATTTTGATTTATAATTTAGTTTACTCTGATGATGGCTACTTGGTAGCCGAAAGGTCCTCAGTACTTCAACAGTATTTTTATCAATAGTTGTATCATGTTTCTAAAATCTTAATTTTGGGTTTCCCGTTAATAAATTATATCAAATAACTATCAATATTGACGCTTATGAAACTGTTTTCCTCTATTTATATATTACCATTCAGAACAAAAGGATTTTGTTCATGAAAACAAATTGAATTTACTTCCCATCTAAATCCACAGAAATATTTAGGATGAAATGTAAACTAACCTAATATTAGGTATTTGATGTATACATAGAAAAACAATATTCAATTATTCCAAGCAAAAATTTAATTATGGCCATATATACTTTAGCAAATTGAATAACACCCCAAAACTATCTAATAATTTAAATTCACACAGTTAGATCTAAGGTTGTCGACAGTTTTTATTGCATATTTAGTGGAGTCAATCTACGGAAAAATAGGACGAGGTTCGTGAAAATTTGATAGAGGTTAGCGACCTGGAAAAAATGGTGTCTTATGACAAAAATAATAAGATCCTGAAATTTCTATTACCAATATTGGGTGGAACCATACCTTCAAAAAAAGATCTGTGTGGCACTCGGGGACTGCCGCGGTAAAGCTATTGCATAGCATTTTTTCTCAACTTATGCAATTATAATTATTTATTTTTTTAAATTTATGCAGTATTTTTTTTTCTTTGATATTTTAATTCAAGTTTTTTCTTTGATATTAATTCAAGTTACACTTTTTAAGCGTGGTGACCGATAAGAAAACAAATTTTTTTCTTTTATTGAATAAATGAGAAGTTAATATCGTTTAAAATATTTTTATTATCTTACAATACATGTAGGTTATTCAGGAATTTGTTATCATTGAAACTATAGGTTTATGGTAACTGAATAACTGAAATAAGAGACATAAGTTTGAGTCTTGATATCCTCTAAATATCTGGAAAATACCGCGTCAATGGTGGTCCCGTATTTTGTTGTGGATTCTTGTGGATCATTATTCATTTTCAAATTCAATTTTTCCGAAAGAAAAGTTGTCAACCGCTCTGATTTTTTATCAGCGAAGTTGATGTTGAAATCGCTAGCCAAGATAAGTGGAAATTTATTACCATTTGTACCAAGTATTTTCGACCCTTCTTCAGTGTACTCCAGTAAAGTGCGATGAATAAAATGCTCTACCTCGTCCAATTTTGGATTCGGAGAAATGTAAATTGCTACCATGACTATGTGTAGGCCATTTCTAAGTTTGCATAAGCACGCACAAATATCTCCAACAAATGAGCGCCTAACATTAACATCGCTAACGTGTGCAATATTTATTTCAATATTTATGATTAGTTACATTATTATTATTTTGGTAAATAGCTACTCCACCTTTCGGAACAGTATCTCGTTTGAATTGAACAATACAATTGAAATTCGGTATTTCAATCGGATTATCATGCGCCATGCAAGTTTCGGTAAGAAGTAACACATTTGTTTGTCTCGTAACTGAATCTTGTAAATCGTATTTGTGACTATTTAGACTTTGGCAATTGAAAGTCATTATTGAAATGCTATTTCTATTACTAATGAAATCTAAGACACTTTGAGCTGTCGTCTGAACACTATTTAAAGGCAGTCTTTTGAATTCTTGCAACAAAGATGCAGCCGATGCAGCTTGCCTTCGATTATTATAAAACTTGAATGTAGAATTATCGTTTTTTGTCGTGATATACAATTTTTCAATATTAGTCACCCGAGAGAGCGCAACATAAGCGAGTTCCTGTTATTTTTCGTTACGGAATTTCTTGATTCGGTCGCCGCGCTCGAAGCCCGCGATAATAGCTATATGCAATAGCTTAATAGAAACAGGTACTCTCAGGTTTCTGCTACGCGCGTCTAACGTATAAACTCTAACTGAAGCGTAGCAAGCTCCTCGAGGCATATGTCAAAATGATTTCGTTCGTAGCTAATTACATAGGACGTCTGGAGTTCATGCAATTATGTTTTTAGATAATTCGAACCTTCTAATTTCGATAGGCCACGTGAAAATCCCGGAGTCTAAAGCGCTAGAGTGTTATATTATAACATTCGTATAAAATAGCGAAATTTCTCACTTTTAGAAACTTCAAATTAATTAATTAATTTGACACATGTTAGGTGTTTAGGTCTTAGGTTTTTTCGTTACGGAATTTCTTGATTCGGTCGCCGCGCTCAAAGCCCGCGATAAAAGCTATATGCAATAGCTTAAAAAACTGTTTTTTTGCCCTTTTTTGCCCTTTTTTTAGGTCAGTTTTGGACCCTTTAGAGTTCCGTCTAAGATTTGAAACTGGTTCCCTTTTATTGTTGGTATTTGAAGAATCTTTAGTCCACACGAAATTTGGACTGAAGGTTCCTCAAATACCAACAATAAAAGGGTACCAATTTCAAACCTTAGCAAAAACTGACCTAAAAAAAAACAAAAAACAGTTTTTTGAAGGTTAGACATGGTTCCACCCAAAATTGATAATATATAAATTTTAGGATCTTATTTTTTTTTATCATTTTTCCAGGTCGCTAACCTCTATCAAACTTTTACGAACCTCGTCATCTGCATTTCTGCGCATTTTATAATCCTTGTTATTCATCCTCTTTCTTTCCCAAATTACATGGAAACACGCTAGTTTTATCTGTAGTAATATTATTATATGAACCAAAATACCAAGAAAACTACATAATACATAAATTATGTTTCCAGGATACCGTTTGGATTTGAAAAATATGCGATATGATGATAGCGCCATCTCGTGTATGTCACACTATCTCCAATATTTATTATTTCTCTTAGGTCAACGTCATGTCACAACGACATTAGTTTTACAGACTTTTCTGCCATACTTCATTTCGAACTAAATTAGATCTAAACTGAACCAAATTATTGTGTAATAAATTACAAGGAATGGCTTCCTGAACGAAGTCGACCAATTCATTAATGATGTTAGAATATTCCCTATTTTTTCTAATAACCTTAAGTAATTTAAGAGAAATACAACCGGCTTTTCCCCCATGTGAAGATGCGGTTTACTGCGCAGGCAATCTTCTTCATTGGGTTCAAACTTTTCAAATTTTCAAAGACCAAAAGACTTACGTTGATATGAGGTGTGTTAACTCGCCCGAAGTGATACTGCAAAATTTTGATATACTGATGTTCAGATTCTATCAAAATCCTCCTCCGGACAGTGTCAAAAAATTCCTCAGAGAAAATTTCGGCGAAGGCGATGAGTTAGAGCAATGGATAGGAGCGGATTACAACAAACATCCGTTGCTGCTAGATACAATTGATAATGTGTTGGCTAGGAATCTCACACAACATTTTATACAGGCTTTGGAGCAGCTGGGTAAAAAAATAAGGACGACCGTGTTTGAACATCCTGAGCATTATTCCATCATCGCAGTACCAAACGGATTTATAACACCCGGAGGAAAATACCGGGAACAATACTACTGGGACTCTTTATGGATATTCAAAGGACTTTTGGTATGCGATATGACAACCACCGTTAGAGGAATGTTGGACAATTTCATCCTAATGTATAATAAGTACCATTATGTTCCAGTTGGGGCTAGAATTTATTATTTAAATCGTCGACAAACACCCTTGTTAACACTACTTACAAAACTCTATATGGATGCAACGAACGATGTACTCTGGTTACGCAAGAATATTGAATACTTGGATTCTGAGCTGAGATTTTGGCTACAGTACAAAACCTTCGAAATTAAAAGATATGGTGAAAGGTTTATACTAGCACGTTATTCTAACACCAACCCTGATCCTCGACCTGAAGAGTATCGTAAAGATGTTGACACGTGTTCGATTTTCGATAACGAAACATTGAGAATCGACTGTTACAAAAATCTCAAAGGAGCTTGTGAAGTTGCAGCCCATTACCACGAACGTTTTGTCTTCAATGAAGGGAATATTTCGTTCATCAATCCGAACCGTATACTTCCTGTTGACCTGAACTCCATCCTATGTGCCAGTTTCCGAACTATCAGCAGATTTTATGACAAACTGAACGATGAAACTAACGCGACCTTCTGGAAAGAGAAACACCTAACTTGGTTGAAGGGAATTAGAGAGTTATTGTATAGTTCCCATGATGGCATATGGTTCGACTTCGACATTGGTCAGATGAAACCAAGGAAATTCTGTTGGGCCAGTAACTTTGCACCATTATGGTTGCGTCTCTTCGATCCTTCTGTCTCAAAACGGTACGGAAGAAAGGTTATGGGATATTTCAAGAAACACAACTTGATGCCATATCGTGGTCATTGGGAAGATCCTGACGAACATAACGATCTTATGAAGATGTGGCCGCCTTTACAATCCATGGTCATTTTCGCGCTGTGGAAATCTGGAGATCGAGAAGCTTCGGATTATGCTCGAGAATTTGCAAGAAGATGGCTGTTACAAAGTTTGGAAGATAGATGTAGTAAGATGAGTACTTATGATATAAACGAAGACGACGAATCGGGAGGAGCAAGCGGATGCGGGTGGTCTGTTGGTGTAGGATTAGACTATATCGATACTTTCTATAGAGGTGACATATTACAAGAAGAAGAAGAAGTCGAAATTCCGGAAATTCTTGATATCTCTAATGAAAAGATACACGATACGTGTTAATTTTTTTTATGTCTATATAATTTTTTCTGTTACGTGATTCAAGGGAGTGTTCTAATGTATACGTAGTGAATAAAGTATCCTGATCCAGATAAATGGTTAATCTATACTAAGAGCGAGAAATAATAGACGACGTCCGGTAAACGAAACGAAGTTGTTATTCAAAAGATTCAAATATTGCAAGGCGTTGCAAGATATTCCTTGTTCAACGTATCGATGACATGACGTCATACGTGGTCATTTTTACAACCAATTCACTTCATCAATCTCCCTAAATAACTGCCGCGCTATCTTCGTCAACCAGGTATATTCCATTTTAACAGTTGGCAACACATTATAAAATCGCCATGTTGCCGATATATTCTGCCGATTTATTAAATTGACCTGACAGCATGTGACAGTTCAAATTTTGGTAGAATTAAAAAGTACAGAACCAATTCTTCCCATGACTGTAATTCTACGTACATTTACAACGGGTGTTGTGTAAACTCCGGAACGTGTACGTATATTAAACTGAAAAATTAAGCTGTATGTACCTCTATGTTCATCTCGATGAAACATGGATCTTCGAAGATGGTATGTACTGTCGGTCATTCCTGGCAACAAAAACTGTGAAAATAGTGCGACAGTGTATATTACAGTACTTCATGCTGGTTGTACACCAGCTATTATTCCTATTGTACTAATATTTTCTTCAAAAACAAAGAATGTCGATTATCATGGTGAAATGTATCAAAACAACTTCCTAAATTGGTTTGAATTTCAACTTTTTTGTCGGATAATGAATAAACTGCCAACAAGCACCTCCAAGAAACATAATATACAAGAATGGTTAAGTAGAAATATAATACTTGTATTATAATATCACCTTGAAACCACAGTTGTTGATCTTGGTGAACAAGAAAGAAAAGAAGTCATATCCAGTATATGTAGCAGATATGTCAGCTGGAAAATATGGAAAACGAAGTGCTTCGTCTACCCCTTACCATTAGATTTTCAACACCATTAAAAACATCTGGGATATAACTATAGCTTGGGGGGAAATTCCCAGGGAATATTGCATGGAATATTCCCTAAATTCATAAATTCCCGGGAATTTATGGGAACTTATGATTTTCTCGTAAACGTATAGGTCAGTGGACACCCCAATATTTTTTTTTAATCCCTTAGAACTAATCTATTAATATGAACATATAAATCAATTTATAAAGAGTTATATTCAAAAATAAAAACTATTTAAGTCTTAAGTCCTTTACATAAATTTTAAAATTTTGTTGTTGTTGTCTATTTTAACAGTAAACTGGCTGTGTTCATTTTTATATGTTATTGAATATCACATGATTGCTTGGTGGATCACTATCATGTTTTCTAGTATCAAAGAAAATGATCAAATTTTAAACCTATTACCAATTCTTGTATATTTGTTATAAAATAATGCAAAATACTCCCAAATTGCTAATAGGTCATTTTAACTTATTAAATTAAACCTTAAATTCAAAATATTTACATTTTTAATAATTTTGATCATTTAAATTAGATTTGATATCAGCTTCACTATTTGTTCAGATCAGGTCTTCCAAGAAAAAGACAAAAATATGTCTGTATTAACACTTTATTTGCTATAAATTATTGAATTGTGCACAATAAATGAGTTTAGTTGTTAATAATTCAAACAATATTTACAACTAACACCTTTTCCCTTTTCATTGAAAAAATTCCAAATTGGTCCTTTTTTCTTGACCATTTTTCTGACAAGTCACTACTCACTATTTTAAATATTTCGATAAACACTAAACACACATTTGCAATATAAAAGAAACTATTTGAATAGTTCAAAGAAAATGAGCTAGAATTGAAAAGACACTAGACAGTAAGCTACAGTTCACTGCTTAAACCACACGGCAACATAACCTAGAAACTGAACAAACGTAACCTATCCCCCTCCCCTCCTCTTACCTGGAATTGTGGGTAGGCCTACATCAGTAGCACATAGATTCAAAATGTACTTGGAGGGAAATTCAAAAGTTACATTGAAACCATTTCCAATTAGGGAAAACAGAAATGGTTTGAAACATTTCAATTCAACCATAGAAAGAAATTAATTATAATAATATTTTTGATGAATAAATTAGTTACTTAACTTGAGTATTCTTCACAACTTCTATCATCAGGTTTTTTTGAGCTTATAATGAAACTGATTTTGGGTCTCATAATCAACAGAGTCTGCTCTCAAAATTTTTATCACGGTTAAAATAGAAGTTTTTGCTATGGCATATCACAATATTTTTGATTACTTGGCTTTGTTATTGATCATTTAGAACCAATTAAAGTTTCAAAACAGTTTTAAGACAAAATAAACCCCATTTGAATGAGTTTATTTCATAAATTCCCTCGTTTTGGGAACTTATAAAGCCTTCGGGAAGTTCCCCGGAAATATTCCCATTCATAAATTTCCTTCCCACTGGGAATATTCCCGGCTCACATCACTAGATATAACTGAAAACTACTACAGGGATCACGTTGGCACAGATAGTAGTAAGGCAGAATAATCAGTGGCTATGTGGCAAGAGGCTAAGACACCAAAAATATTTAATTCTGTGTTATTGTTAATGTGCAATGTTTAAAGTAATTATAGTCTCTAAGGCAGTGAAGTAACATTTATTATTTTGATGACCTTGTGCAATAACCTCAAGTTACAAACAACAACAAATTTTAGTAGTCACAAACTGAAAATTTAATACAATTAAATGTTATCGTTTTAATGCTTACTCTTGCTCTTCTGAAGTTCAATTTTTCATACCTGTATATAAAACTTAGTTATCAGAACAGTTTTATTTTTTATATCGTTCTTGAATCTCGTCTAAAATATATGCAAGATGTAACCGAAATGAATTCTTTTAACTTCTACTTAGTTTTCGTTCAACTTAAGAGTCAATTCAATACCGTAAGTACCTAATGTGTTTTTATTTTGTGCTACAAAATTAAATAAGCTCTTTATTTCATAGTATGTTGAACAAAATACCCATATCAATATCATAAATACATAAGTATGCAACAGAAAATGAAATACACATTCACATGATCACAGATGATTAAGATGAAAGCTAATCTTTAAACTTGTATGACAAAAAAAAAGATAACGCCACTCACTTGCTGCAACCAATGGCCGTATTCCGCTCAAATCAGGATGGAAGAAACAAGTCAATTCATGGAGAACTGAAACCAACACCAAACCTCAAGTAAACGTGATTTTACTCTCTTGTTAGTAAATAAAAGATACACTTTTCGAAAATGCGGTATATATCCGTGGAATTCTCAAGCGGCTGATGATTTTTTTCCCAGACAACAATGAGGAGAACAGAGAGGCTTTCAGAAAACCTAACCACGAGAATAAGTCACTTTCGACTGAAGATAAACTCATCTTTTTTTAATCTTAGGGATGCTACTCCAGAAAATCTTATGGATGATCTTACTCCAGAAAATGTTGATAAAATGATTAATGAAGCAGTAATTGTATTGGAAGACGAATTAATTGGCCTCGAAAACCTTATGGATCACCCGCAAGATTTGTCTGAGAATCTGGGTGATGACACTGGTGCTGACCACGCTGACACTGGTGGTGACACCGGTGGTCATATAAACAAAATAAAAATTTCGGATATACAGATAATTCATCCTAAATAAATTTCACCAAGCTCTGAGTTGGGAAATAGCAATGTATTAACAGGGAACATATCCAACACGAAAGAAGCGGAACGATCTACTAGAGTATCTGAACCCATGCAAAACTTGGGAATGAAACCTACTGGCTATGAAATTACCCATGAGACTACTGATAAAAGTGCTGAAGAAAACACTCAAGGCAAATTGGATAACAATTCAAACGTGCCAAATCCCTTCAAAAGAGTTCTTTTTGGCAAGAAGGAAAGCTACCAATGGTAACAATAAAAGAAAAAGGGAATAGATATAGATACCAAGTGTCATTACCGGTGAGTTGTGACAGGAATACAGTAGAAAGAAAATGACGAAGAAAAAAAGCTCGAAGAAGAGGAACTTGACAGAAAACGGAAGCTAAAAAGCAAGAAGTAAGAAACGAACATTGATCATGGACACTTCATCGGAAGATAACTCTTCAAATCACGTCAAATTCCCGGCCAAATAGTTAGATCAATAATAACTAGTATTTGGTGAATGCTACGTCTCCATATGGTAAAACAGGATGGCGCTGGCCAGTTCTGAAAGATCAAATTTCATACAGCGAAAAAGACGTCGTAGAGTTTACAGAACCACCCAAAGCCATAAACTCGAGGGATTTTCAATGTAAAATAAATGAGGAAGTACTCCGACTAGAATTATTTTTTTTTAAGTTAACTTACTCAAACGAATGTTCCTATGAGAGATTTTTGACTGAAAACTGTCACCTTGAACCTCACGTACAAAATCGATTAACTACTAATTACGAAAGATAAGTAGTTTTAAGTATTAAGGATAACATATTCGACTGTTAACGATCTAACGGCTTACATTTTTTTAGCGTCAGCCACTGGTACATATACCTCAAAGAACTCTTAAATTTGATAACATAGTTTTATTAAAAAACCATGAAAAACTGTTCAACCTAACAACAATGGCTGAGCTTAATCCAGGGCATCAATTTATTAATTCAGTGAACAACTTATAAGTATTAAGTATAAGATATTCAAAGGTGAATATGTATCCATTCAAAAGTATATATTCATCAGTCATCACCTGTTCAAAGGGAAGGTAAAAGTATTCAGTTCAATCACACGCATAGAATCTCACCCACTAAATTAATCAGTCTTGAAATTCAGCACTCTATATACTATTTGAGGCAGTTTCGAATGATGCTTCAGCCTTGAACCGAGCGACCAATCATATTCCATCAGGCAAATTCGCTAACAACATGTGTCCACGTCATACTTTGATTACATTGAAAAGAACAGAGTCAAGTAATCATCCTAGAGGCACTGTCCATATCATAAGTAGTGAGTGAGTTGGCAAAAGATAGCACGAACGTGATTGCGCAGTAGCTTACA
Organism: Endomychus coccineus; assembly: GCA_958510875.1. Classification (NCBI taxonomy): domain Eukaryota; kingdom Metazoa; phylum Arthropoda; class Insecta; order Coleoptera; family Endomychidae; genus Endomychus; species Endomychus coccineus. The sequence continues at coordinate 110,714,739 of OY294070.1, read as the reverse complement.
AAGCGGCGAAAAACAGTTGATAGTTGAGAAAGAGCTATCTGTCTGACATAAATTATATTTATTGTTGTGGTACTAAGGGAAAATAATATATCAAAGTGAGGTAACGATGTATAGATGAAATCGATACCAAATAGCCAAGAATGATGTGGAGAGACAGGTAACGTTTTTAATAAATGAATGTATTTTTGGGAATACTAAGTTAGTAGGGTATTTGAACGTTTATTGTAACTGATTGATGTTCCTTCTTCCTTGTACACGTGTTTATTAAAGGGTGGGATGGGAGGTACGGGGTCCTAAATTTAGTCGTTCGTCAAATATCTTACCTTTCGCTAGAATTACTCTGCATATAATACGATCTCTTTGTCTTCATGAAGCGGCAATGGTGAAGTGAGATGTACCTGCATTCAAACACAGATATTGCTAGTTTTATTCTGAGAGTTTACACCATAGACTTATTATAATAAGTCACTATCTATTATTTCTCGGTGGGATATGATGGATATGAGATTCTACTTATTCATAAGAAGGGACCAACAAATATTTCGAATTATAGACCTATTTCTCTGCTAAGTAATCTTAGCAAATCACAAGACTAACAAAGTTTTTAGAGAGGCATAACGTTATATCCGAAACACAAAATGGGTTTCGAAAAGGTAAATCTACTAGTACAGCTATATATCAAACTCTTCGTAGGATTATAAGCTCGCTCAACAATAACAACTCAACTCTGTTAATGTGCCTTGACTTGAGCAAGGCATTTGACAATGTGAACCACAATATTTTATTAAATAAATTGGAAATGCATGGTGTGAGGGGAATAGCACTGAGCCTCTTTAGATCATTCCTATCAAATCGCTTCCAATATGTTATCAGCAAAGATAAATTAGGAAATCTAGTTAGATCAGACAAGTTGGAAATATACAAGGGAGTACCGCAGGGACTTGCGTTGGGGCCTCTTTTGTATGTAGTATATACAATTGACTTACCTTATTATCTGCTGGGAAGTTCAGAACAGTTTGCTGATGACAAGTCGATTACACTTTCAGTTTCTCCGTCTGATGCACTTGAGGTGAGGGTTTTTGAAACTCTATCAAGGGCAAATAGTTGGTTCTCTGACAATAATTTAAAAATGAACTGTGACAAAACACAGTTAGTGCAATTTAATTATCAACCGAACAAGGAAATTATACTTAACAACTCTGTAGACACCCTCAAATCAGAGAGGTATCCTTTTTTGAGTATTACTGGTCCATGCAGATTGATAAGGTGGCGAAATCTCCATCAAGGCATTGTTTGGCCCTAAGAACTATTTCAGTACTAGTGAATATTAAAGCCTATCATGGTTATGTCCCGTTTACTCTAAAATATGGAATAGTTTTTTGGGGCAACTCGGGCGGCGTTCAGAGGGTGTTCGCTCTTCAAAAAAGATGTGTTAGATGTATGTTTAAGTTGCCCCAGAGAGAAAGCTGTAAACAGTATTTTGTAGGGAATGGAATACTTACCTTACATAGTTTATATATTTACGAGGTGGTGATCTTTGTTTGCGAAAATCGCGAAATATTCAGAGACTGCTTACAGAAACTACTTACTTATCATGGCACAAGATATAAAAACAGCTATAAGAACAACAAATTGAACTATACGTATCTACAAAAAAACTTTATCTTCACTATCCTGAAAATATTCAATAAATTGCCTTCATCACTGAAAGAACTGCCTACTCGAATCTTGAACAACAAGTTAAAGAAAATACTCATTCATAAGGCATATTATAATACGCTTAATGGTTATTTAACTGATCTCCATATAGATATTCTTTCAAATATTTCTCATGTTCCATAAAGTATGCTATTGCATATCTGTAGCATAATTTTACTAATTTTAATTATTAAATATTTCATTTTATTGCAGTATTACATTTTAACTATATTTCAACTATTTAACTGTTATCTGACGTGTTTCTACGCCACTTGAGAGCATATCTGTAAACTTGAACGAATAAACGATCTTTCTATCTATCTATCTATCTATGTAATGTTAGATAGATAGAAAGATCTATGTAATGTTATGCCATATATTATGGATTATGGAATTACGTATTTTATCATGGTTTGAAGAAACTTCAATTTTTGTGATTATGTCATTACATAATGACATTAGTTTAAATTTTCAGTTCAACATCACTTCAAGTAGAATTTTGTAGCAAACTAGAAAAAATTCCCGTATTTGTAACAATAAATGGATTTTTTATCAAAATCAACTCATCCCTCGTCAAACATGTTAGGATATTTGCTGTTTTTTCTTATTATTTTGATAAATTTGAGGGGAATACAACCATCTTTCTTTAAAGTATGCCACGATCCAATCTACTGCGAAGGAACTCTTCTTCATCGGGTGCAAACGTTCGAAATTTTCAAAGATCCGAAAACTTACTTAGATTTGAGATGTCTTAACTCACCAGAAGTAATACTGCAAAATTTCGACATATTGATGTTCAGGTTCTACCAGAATCCGCATCCGGACAGTGTCAAAAAATTTCTCAGAGAAAATTTCGCCGAAGGTGACGAGTTAGAGGTATGGATGGGGAAAGATTACAACAGAAAACCACTGTTTCTTGATACAATCAAAGATAGTACAGCTCGAAATTTGGCCCAACAGTTCATAAATATTTGGGGAAGATTAGGTAGGAAAATCAGAACTACCGTATTTGAACATCCTGAACACTATTCTATCATAGCTTTACCTAATGGTTTCATAATTCCCGGAGGAAAATACAAAGAACAATACTATTGGGACTCCTATTGGATTATTAAAGGACTTCTAATATGCGATATGACGACCACCGTTAGAGGAATGTTGGACAATTTCATCCTAATGTATTCCAAGTACCTGTATGTTCCAGCTGGGTCTAGAATTTATTATTTGAATCGTAGACAAACTCCATTTTTAACTCTACTTGTGCAACTCTATATGGAATCAACAAATGATTTATACTGGTTAAAACAGAATATTTATTATTTGGATGCCGAACTAAGGTTTTGGTTCCAATACAAATCTATAGACATCAAAAGGCATCATAATAATTATCGACTAGCACGTTATACCAACGGCGATAAAGTACCTCGACCAGTAGAATATCGTCATGATGTTGATGCGTGTTCTATCTTCGACAGAGACGAATTGATATTTGATTGTTACAAGAACATCAAAGCCGGTTGTGAGAGCGGATTCCATTACTACAATCGGTTCGTCTTCGATGATATTGGAGAAAACGAAGGGAATAGTTCTTATGTAAACCCGAGACGGGTACTCCCTGTCGACTTGAACACGATCCTCTGTAAGAGTTTCGAGATAATTAGCTCGTTTTATGAAGAAATCAACGATATAAGTAATGCCACCTTCTGGCAACAAAAACATGAGTTATGGTTGAGGGGAATCAGGGATATTTTATATAGCCCCCAAGATGGAATCTGGTATGACTACGACATTGGTCAGCACCAATCCAGAAAATTCTGTTGGGCAAGTAATTTTGCACCTTTATGGTTACGCCTTTACGATCCTTCTTCTGCAATGCGATTCGGGAGGAAAGCAATCGGATATTTCAAAAAACACAACTTAATGACATATCGTGGTTATTCGCAGGATCCTGACGAACATCACGATCTCATGCAGATGTGGCCCTCTTTGCAGTCTATAATCGTTTTCGCGCTGTGGAGATCGGGTGATCGGGAAGCTTTAGATTACGCTCGAGAATTCTCGAGAAGGTGGCTGCTAGAAATGGTCGATGATAAATGTAGTCAGTTAGAAACTTACGATCAAATCGAAGAAGACGACATGAACGGTTGTGGCTGGACTGTTGGTGTCGGATTAGACTTTATCGACACTTTCTACAGAATGGAAGAGGAGGAGGATGAAACACCGGAGTTGGAATTGTTTGAATTCGATAGAAAAACATCAATCTCTTTCTGAATTACCATTTTTCGAACAAGAACAAACCAAAACTAAATGTCGATATTCTGTTTATTAATAACAATGTACCGTTTTGTATGATATTAAAAGTGATGTACCTAAATGCAGATAAATTACTTAATCAAAGTTCACTCTAGTCCTGTGATAAATCAGTGGTTTATTGCAGTACATTATATCTAACAGAGTGGATGGTGTTTCATTATACAACTTATATATGCTGAATATTAGAGGGAAGAAAAAAAATTGTGTGAAACATTTTTTACACAAGCAATAAAGAAATAAATGAATATTTCTTGTTTGTTGTTGCCAGCTAACAATGGTAAGGTTTCTCTAGTGTAGATCGATCAGTAACATTACATCTAATAGCCCCAAACAGCATTTTCGCTCTCGAGCTAACCAGCGGAACGAGACATTTTGCGTTGTGACTGGGAGAACAATATGTCGAGGATATAAATAACCCGACTAACAAAAAGCTAAAGAGAACAATAATATCTAACGCCATTTACCTATTAGTAAAGGCCCGTCCAGACATGTAACAGAACCTCGTAACCGTAACCACGTCTCGTAACTAGTGTGGACGCTTCCCCGTAACAACGTAACGTAGCAGCATAACATCACAGCGATCCATCAGTTGTCGGTTTTGCTCCGTCGCATCAAAGGAATGATACGACCATATGTTACGCACCCCGTTTGCATGTCTGGACGTGTTTCGCACATGTGCGTGCACAGAACTCTAGTTTTAGTTTATTTATTTATTATTGAGACTAGTGTTTGTTTTGCAATGGAGTGAACACAAGAAATCGTGCTCTATTTAATCGAGATTTACAGGGAAAAGGAGATTTTGTGGAATAGCAAACATCCCAAATATTACAACAAAATTAAAAAAAATGTAGCTTGTGATGAAATTGCTAAGCTTTTAAAAACTACTACAAATGAATGCAAAAAAAAAATTAATGGACACACTTCCGGAATTATAGTGCTTATTTATTGCTTCGAAAATTTAAAAAGATATTACAGGCTAGTAAATGAATCCCCAGTCGCCAGATAACGAATGGTCACTGCTAACCTTTCTTACACAGAAATAGCCTGTCTCCAGTTAGTATCTTTTCTTGATATTTTTGAACCCTAAATTTATTAAAAACTCGCAATCGGTTGGTGACATTCTCGTAAAATTTTTGTACAAGCCACTAATTGATTGAAACCTCAGGTCCAGGAGTAAATGACGGCCACCATATCCATTTCTACTTTTGTATAGTTCCGTCTGCCACCAGCGTCTTGCCCTAGATTTTTTTTTCTAAATAGTGTTTAACTATATATGCTGCAGCCGCAACTTCCATGTCCATATTATCTATCTTGCTACCGACACGAACTAGGACTGGAACGTATAAATGTTACGTACCGATGGTACGCTGCGACGCTATGTTCGCGACTTTTACTTTGCCACACTGTAACCTCGTCGCGTACAAATTTTGTTACGCGATGGAGTTACGTTGTTACGAAGTTACATTGAAATGCTTGTGTCTGGACGCCGGTTAATAGATGTCACACTAAAGAAATTCGAGCAATGTACAACATTGACTGATTCGATTTCTCGAAATTTACAAACGTTACGGGGAATGTTTAGACTAGTTGAGTGCCAGGTGGCAGTACCTAATCAATGTAACAATGAACAGTGAACGAATGAATCAATATTTTAACATAGAATATGTTTTTACAGAGGACCTAATTGATGGAAAGCGTTACGCGAGAACCGTAATGCCGCGTCCAGACACAAGCATTTCAATGTAACATCGTAACAACGTAACTCCATCGCGTAACAAAATTTGTACGCGACGAGGTTACAGTGTGGCAAAGTAAAAGTCGCGAACATAGCGTCGCCGCGTATCATCGGTACGTAACATTTATACGTTCTAGTCCTAGTTCGTGTCGGTAGCAAGATAGACAATATGGACATGGAAGTTGCGGCTGCAGCATGTATAGTTATGCACTATTTAGCAAAAAAAATCTAGGGCAAGACGCTGGTGGCAGACGGAACTATGCAGAAGTAGAAATGTATATGGTGGCCGTCATTTACTCCTGTACCTGAGGTTTCAATCAATTAGTGGCTTGTACAAAAATTTTACGAGAATGTCACCAACCGATTTCGAGTTCTTAATAAATTTAGTTGGTCCAAAAATAGCAGGAAAAGATACTAACTGGAGACAGGCTGTTTCTGTGCAAGAAAGGTTAGCAGTGACCATTCGTTTTCTGGCGACTGGGAATTCATTTACTAGCCTGCAATATCTTTTTAAAATTTCGAAGCAGTAAATAAGCACTATAATTCCGGAAGTGTGTCCATTAATTTTTTTTGCATTCATTTGTAGTACTTTTTAAATGCTTAGCAATTTCATCCCATGCATCATTTCTTTTATTTTGTTGTAATATTTGGGATGTTTCCTATTCCACAAAATCTCCTTTTCCCTGTAAATCTCGATTAAATCGAGCACGATTTCTTGTGTCCACTCCATTGCAAAACAAACACTAGTCAATAATAAATAAATAAACTAAAACTAGAGTTCTGTGCACGCACATGTGCGAAACACGTCCAGACATGCAAACGGGGTGCGTAACATATGGTCGTATCATTTCTTTGATGCGACGGAGAAAAACCGACAACTGATGGATCGCTGTGATGTTATGCTGCTACGTAACGTTGTTACGGTGTTACGCTGTTAAGTTGTTACGAGGAAGCGTCCACATTAGTTACGCGACGTGGTTACGGTTACGAGGTTCTGTTACATGTCTGAACGGGCCTTTACGTGAATTCGTAATGGATCTGATTGATTGAGACCACGGTCGTAAATACAGGTCTGGAAACTCGAGACTGTTGCCTATGTGAGAAGTGAATCCGCTAAGCGTCATCTGTTGCGTAGAACCAAAAGGGTGGCGCATGAGTCTTTAGCACGTACACGACCATAGACCTATTATCCTAAAGAGACGAAACATCTCATTCATAAAACTCCATTTGCTTTGTCGCAATGATTACATGAAGTATGACAAAGAAAACCAACGGATCTCTTTGTCGTAGAGTCATAATTACTCCATATTGGCAACGCTGTAACTATGATTGAAAACTGGGTACCACTTGTAAGGCAAAATCGCTTCAAAATAGCTACGAGAAATACAAAAGCTAAAAAAAATTGGTAGTACAGAACAAAGTCCCCATTCATAAAAGGTGCGCGACGTTGTCGCTTTCTGAACAAATGATGCAATGGAATGGAATAGTTCTATATTTAAAAATTTAAATATTCTATTATTCGATTGTATATTCCAGGTTACCATAAATTATGGAATATTTTTCAGAGAAAACTACATTTCAACAGTATTGCTTCTAATATAACCAATAAATAATGCTATGGACGTTTTTAAAATAATTACTAATCTCAATCCGGCACACAGAACAACTAATCCGGCAACAGCACATTCCATACGGCCATACTTGTAATATACAGCGGTCTGAGTGGCCGAAATTTTGGCAATGTCTGATCGTGTTTAAATGTAAACAATTCTGTCTCCTTGGGATAATAGGTCTATGTATATGACCGTGGAACGATATGGCGCGTAATCCTGACATCCTGACAACATACTTCGATCCATGCGCCAGTTGGTGGTTGAGCGAGGGACTACGAGTTTAGCGACATGTAAGAGACTCATGGGAAACATAGAGTTTCCAGACCTGTATATACGACCGTGGTTGAGACCACGTTCGTACATACAGTTCTGGGAACTCGAGGCTGTTTCCTATGTGAGAAGTGACTCCGCTAAGCGTCAACTGTCGCGTAGTACCAAAAAGGGTGGCGCAGTAGTCGAAGAGTGTTCTCTGACAACTATCATTCTTGACTTGTAAACACAAGCAATACCAAATTACGAAACCGTGCATTGTGCTGAAATGCAAAACGGGGTACAAAAGTGTAAAGCAAGAAACTTGTTTTTAAAGTGCCGAAAGATGCGGAAATGCGAAAAAAGTGGATGCCTGCGATTCCGGATAGAAATCGTTTTAACGAGGTCTTTTATGTGTGGGAAAAAGGGGAAGTTATTTTTAAGGTGGTAATACATTTTGACAAGAGTAACAGTTCTATTCCTCTCTCAAATCAGAATACTTAGTAACACTGCTTGCGACTCCGGAAAGAAATCGTTTTACCACTTCGATCCAAGCGATAGCTAGTGGCTGCGAGTTTGGCGACGCGTAAGAGACCCATGTGAAACATATGAGTTCCCAGACCTGTAAGTACGACCGTGGTTGAGACCAATCGGCTCCTCCTTCTCTTATACCAGCGCCGAGCGAGCGCGGAAACAACCGAGCGTAGAGGAGTGTATACGTGACTGTGACCACATTAATATAAGATAGTCTACTGCGGACACGAACCTTGTTCAGAATTATCAATTTATTCTTTTTTATTTGTAGGGAAGAAAGAACATAAAACATGTTCTATGTTATTCGTTTTCATCTAATAAAAACTGTACATTTTTTTTGTTGATAATAATGGGAAGGTTGCTCTAGTCTAGATTCATCAGTAACACTACGAACTAATAGTTTCGAACAGCTGAACAATATTATGAAACATGATCCACCATCATAAAGGTAATATATAATTCCTTTATGTCCACCACTTGAATGTAGAATTTAACGAGTTGTTTTGGGGGAACTGTGGGTACTCAGAGTGATTAGTTTGAGGCTCCATATAATATCTAATACGACTATAATACTACCTTACTCATTGGATTAGAAAAGGACGCAGTTAGCATTCAATAAATCAAGTATAAACGATATCCCTAGGCAGAATTTATTCCAGCACCAATATGACGGCATATGCAAAGCCGGACTACAGTAATTTATTCGAAAAAACGTTTTATTGTAGATATACACATAGAAAATATGCAATTTCGGGAAGAAAGATAAACAATGAATATATATTATCAACATATTTACTTGGTTAAATTAAAATAATACACAATGTATACTTTCCAAATAGTATTGCAAAATGCTAAAATCCTATCGTGTTCTATGTTTACACTCTAATGCACTTACCGAAGAAATATAATTCCATTGGATCACTGGATAAACGGGGATGTGATCTTAAAATTTGGCGGCAAGAAATTGATAATTTTAACGAATAACAAACTGTTTGGCGGACATGCGTATTACACTGAAAACTCCACAATAATTGGGATATCATCACTCTTTCTTCCGGACAATTCCCTTTGTAGAAAGAAATAGTCTTATTACATAAATGCGGGTAGCTCTTTATCAATAGTTGGTGTCTCAAACACGTAACACAATTCTCAAATATTCATGCAATATATACAACCGGTATGGTCTCACAGCAGAAGTTGAGGCCAGACGTTGTATTATATGGCTGACACTACGTGGGTGTTTCACAGTGTTCTGTGTATATAATCAAAATTAGTTATTGAATATTGCGTTATTATTGGTACTGAGTAAAATGGAGAACTTGAAAACAAGGGTTGTAAAGTCTACAAAAGGTAAAACAATTAGAATTATAATTATAAACAATGAACTAAATGATTTAACAAAGCCTTCTATACAAAACCAATTTAGAAATATCTTCAGGTGAGTGATGAACAGAAAAAAAGAGCTTCGCTAGGTCTATATGTATAGGGTGCGACAAACTATACCCAAGTGTTTTTTTTAAGTAAAAACAGATTAAGAGCAAAAAAATTGTTTTTAATGAAAACTATTTATTAAAACAGTAACATTATTTTTGAAAAACTACATCGAGTAAATTACCGCCACTACAAGCACACAATGACCAACTCTGTTTTGAGCGTGTAGCATAACTTTGCGCAATATTTAGCTGGAATTTGTGCAATATCTTCACGAATATTTGCCTTTAAGTGTTCTAACGTTTGTGGACGATTAATGTAGATTTCATTTTTCAAGTTTCCCCAGATGAAAAACAGCTCATCAAATTCCTAGAGATCTCTAGGTCTTACAAAAGTTTCAATAAATGATCCCAGCTTTATTCTGCTGTTTCATTGAAGTGATATATTCCATTATAAAAGTATTCAAATTTCAGGTGCCAATTGATCACCTTGTAGATTCTTACTTACTTTCAAAAGTGTAGGTATAATACTTCCAGTTGTAAAAGCCTTCATCAAATTTGGTGAACTGTTAACAATATTCATAGTGAATCATCGTTAACGGTTCATTAAAAAAAAAAGTGATGAAGATTTTACATTTAAACATAAATATAATACCAAAACTGTCTCTTCCGAACCTACTAGAGAGATTCTGTATATGCATCCTGAGGACGTATGTTCAGGATGTTTCGGGGACTGACGGTTTTGTAACATAAAATGTACTGGGGAGGTACTTGGGAAGTCCCAGGATATAAAACAGCTGTCCCAGGAACTTACGTATGTCCCATAAGGTATTTCTTCATTACGTTCTTGGTATGACTTTGTGCTACCTGGGGAGCTACTAAATTGTGAATGACCGGCAATATGGCTTTCATCAGCAGAGATCAACAGATCTGCTTGCATACGTAACACATGGCGGAGTTGAGAAAATCTTTACCTAGTGAGGTCTTTCCCTATGCCTGTAACTTCCAAACCTTCAAGAAAAACACGAATGCCTTCTCATGTCCCTACATTCAACTGCTGGCTCACACGATGTTCTTCGAACAGTATAGCTTTCTCTCTCGTGTGGTGAAAGAAAAAAAAATCTGGTGCCGTCAAATCAGGAAAATGAGGCGGCCCTCAACATCTCCATTTTTTGACAGCAGCCTGGTGGGGAAAATTATTTTAAAATGAGCGACGCGACCGTTGCACGCGCTGTGTTGCATGTAGTGCCATCCTGCTGGAACCAGAACTTTTCCATGCCAAGTTCTTCCAACTGTAGTTTCAGAAATTCACGTATCTTTGTTCGATACCTTAACTGCATTGTCCCTGGCATCTTCCAAAAATAAGGGTCCAATGATTCGGAGGATATCGCGCACCAAACAACGACTTTGATCAAACTGCACTTTCTCTTGAATGAAACGAGGGTTTTCTGTTCCCCAAAAACGATAATTTTGCTTGTTAATACGACCAGAAACGCAAAAATTTGCTTCATCGCTCATTATCAAATTTTGGCAAAGATTGGATTCTGCTTCCATTAAGTGCGTATTGCAAACGTCTCTGAATACTAATTGGCCTTAGTTTGAACACAAATTTAATTTTGTGTGGATACATACGCAAGTCTATAAGTGCAAAATTCTTCTTAAAATCCGCTTAGGCAACCCTTATTGCGCCTCACGTTTTCTTGTGGAAGTTCTTGGTTCTGCCTGAACGTCAGCTCGAACACGCTGAATATTTTCATTTGAACGACCAGAAAGACGTCTTCCAGTATGCTTTACATCACTTACTGTACCATTCTTTAGAAACGCGTTTGCTGAACGATGAACTGTTTCTCCGTGTGGAGCTCTTCGACCGGGATACGCTGATACGCTCTCCTAAAAGCGCGTCAAGTTAAAATTATCGAAGAAAAGTTTTGGAAATACAATTTAACAATTTCTGTGCATCCTTGAGGCGAAACCTCCAAAACAAAATTCGGTATCTTCCTACTTTGATATAAAACTTTACTTTTGACAGTTGTCGAAGAAACAACACAATTAAAACAATATTTCATGGCTGGGTATATTTTGCTACACCCCATATAACTTTTATTTCATCTATACTTATTTATATATGTCGGGGATCTCGTATAGCAGCAAGTTGTGTTGCCTAACTTGGGTGGAATCAGCGGAGTGCCAAGCAGTATGTAATTTCGTGGGATAAGCGAAAGGAGAGATAGGACGGACGGGGAGTCAGTCTTTGTTTGGCACTGCGAGAGATCACCACGCTTTTACGAACTCTAGACACGTAATTTATCATAGAAGGGCAATTTAGTTATTTACGTTTAGTGTTTTGTTTATTTGATTGTTTTTATTAGGAGTTTTGTGACTTATGTTGTATTTTATCAACATAGAAAACCAAAGTGAGAACGACCCTTCGATATATCTATTTAATAGCATATTTTCAGTTGCCTACCATGAGGACCTCAAAAGTCCTGACAAAATTCCTTCCACTACAAGAATTAATACCTCAGCAAATTGACGACTTGAAAGAACTCACCATCTGTTTACATCATTCAAAGAATATACCGATGAACCTGCTTTGAAGTATGCAAATCTCTGTTTCATACTTCCTCATTTTGTCAAATTCATAAATGTGATCAATTATTAGTATGACTGTACCATTTATAATTTATACAGGGTGAGTCAGTTTTTTGTAGCCAAACTGCAACAGGAGATAGAACAAGTGTTTTTAAGAAGAAAAGTTCAATAAACATATGTCGTAGAAGGCTTCGTTTTCGAGATACAGGGTTGAAATTGAAAAAAAAATTTCGTTTTTTGAGAATATCTCCGGAACCGTTTATCGTACAGAAAACAGCTTTTGTAAGCATTTTATACTCATAGTAAGCTATGTTCTGTGTGATAAAAATTTTTTTTTTACTCATAATTGGTGAAGATTTTGAAGGGGTATTGGGTGTTTTTCTTCCCAACTTCTACGCCACTGGAAGAAACAACCATTAGAACCGCCAATGTTTTCTACACAAAAAAGGTACTCTTGGTCATAAGCTCTAAAGTTGACCGTTTTCGAGAAAAATCAACTTTTATGTTGAAAAACATGGTCAATCCTTTGATTTTGTTACTTTTTCTACTTGTTTGAATAAATTTCGTCTAATTAGTAAGAATTGACCATGTTTTTCAACATAAAAGTTGATTTTTCTCGAAAACGGTCAACTTTAGAGCTTATGACTAAGAGTACCTTTTTTGTGTAGAAAACATTGGTGGTTCTAATGGTTGTCTCAAAACAGTTTTTTTTCCAGTGGCGTAGAAGTTGGGGAGAAAAACACCCATTACCCCTTCAAAATCTTCACCAATTATGAGTAAAAAAAAATTTTTATCACACAGAACATAGCTTACTATGAGTAGAAAATGCTTACAAAAGCTGTTTTCTGTACGATAAACGGTTCCGGAGATATTCGCAAAAAAACGAATTTTTTTTTTCAATTTCAACAACCTGTATCTCAAAAACTAAGCGTCTGTGCATATATGTTAATAGAAACTTTTTTTCTAAAAATCAAATTTTCTATCGACTGTTGAAGTTCTGCTACTAAAACCTGGGACACCCTGTATATGTAAATAATAAGAAAAAGAAAGGAAATTCACCACTGAATAAAGGTACAATTTACTGTTTCGTGATAACAACTATTAAAATCAATTGTATTTTTTTTATACTTTGACTACACTTGAGGGAAACCTATAATGTTCGAAAAACATCGTGTGGATCAGCAGGGGAATGTAGAGAGAGGAGATAGGCATTCGCATTTTTCTTGAAGGTTTGGAGATTATATAGGCATAGGTAAAGAGTTCCACAACTTCGCTGTTCGATTAGAAAATGAAGTCTAGTAGGAAGAAATTCGGCAGGTCTCGAGTTTGATGGTGGAGTGGTGACTAGTTTGAGCTCTTCTAGTCCGCCCATCTGGAATCTCTCGTGCTGGAACAACAGACGAGATTCCGGATGAACACGGACCATGGAAATGTCTATAGAAAAGGGGGAGATCTCCCACCTTTCGACGATGTTCTAGACAGGTCAATGAACTCGTAAATGTGACATCATCAATCAGACGAATAGCACCCTTCTGGATAGGATCCAAGAACTTCATCGTATGTTCGGGAACAGAACTCCAAACATGTGAACCGTACTCCAGGCAGGTCGAATCTGTGCTTTGTAGATTGAGGAGCTGATGGGACGTAAAATAGCTCTTGACACGAAATAGAAAACCAAGTTTGCGGTTTTCGCAATAGACCTCACAGGGTGCTGTTGGTGGCGATCCCGAGAATGGATATGGCAGACTTGATAGGAATAGTTGTAACTGACATCATCATATTAGGGATAGTGGGATCCGCCTTCCTGGAGAAGACGCAAGCTTGAGTTTTGATTGCATTAAACTCTACTAGATTATCAGGTCCCCAATTCAAAATCTTTGCCAGATCTTTATCAACTGCGTCAACTTGTCCCTGTCTCGCTCTTCTGGTTTCAATGGATGGTATAGGGGCTCTAGATGAAAGCGGTATGAAGTGTACCATGTGAACGGGACAAGTGGTTCACTTCCAGCAGAAACAAAGTTGGTGCCAAGATATCCCTGTGGAACACCAGCGTTGATAGCTATTGGAGGATATTCCGTCAACCACCACATGTTGCAGTAATATTATTTTGAGTAATATTTATAATATAAATTCTTTAATTTTTTGATCCATTACTATTCTGTGTAATTTTATTTTGTGTTCCATTGTCATATAACATTGAATTGAAATAATTTATTTTCTGTATTTCAGCCGTACTCACCTTATGACAATTATAATTTCAAGCAGGTTTGATATCGACATAAATACACAAAACTAAGTAATAAAATTTATTATAAACATAAGCACTTTAAAATTCTTTGGTAGAATAATCAACAGTAAATTAGTACCAAATTGTTAACAAACGGAAATAGCTGAACAAAATTCGCAATTTAAATAAAATACTGTGTTTTCAATACTTTGTTTACATATTCTAATACAAACTTCAATTCATGATTTACGTTTTCTACTATTTCTGGAATGTAGAATGAACAGTGTGAATACAAATAAAAAGGAAGAGTACTCCAGACACTAGTACAAATTATTAATTTAAAGAAAAATATACAGAAGTTGAGTTTTATCTTATGTGAATATCAATAATCTCATTTTATGGGATACTAGATGTTCAGTTACATTAGTTATAAGTCTAAACAATGCAAAATTAGTTTTTTTCTGAATAAGAACTCATCTTTAGTGGCAAATTATAATTGGCGATTGTTGAAATGACAAGATTAGCGTTCGTTAAAAGTCAAAGAAACCTTGAATAGCAGCTTCTGTAGTTTCAAGCTGTAAACATGACTTAATTAATTTATTTTAATATTAATAATAAATATTTTTCTAAAAGGAAATTTCCTTTGTTTAAGAATTTTACAATTAACCTCTAGGATATTTTGTTTTTATTTTTGCAAGAGGAGTTGAGGAAGGATGAGTAAAAGTTCATTTTAATACAATAAAATGTTCGATCTCTTTTTGCCTATCCAACAAATAACAAACATTTATTGCATTTTGGCTCTTAAGCAAAAACTCGTTTTCTATTTATTTTTCCCGGTCTTTTAGAAGGATTACTAAGAAACCTCAAATGAATATGGGTAATTTTATGGTATATTTAATAATTTCGTATATTTTACAACCAATCCCAGATTTATTTATTTTATGTATTTGTCCCAATGTTTTTTCCGTTATTCAAAAACTGCGGAATAGCAGATCTAAGTTACAGAAAATACAATTTTTAATGGATAATACAATTAATAATAAACTAGCCCAGAAGAATTTCAAACTGAAAATCTCAAATAACCTGAAAATTCACGTCGGAATTGAGGAGCCAAAATGAATTAAAATACTATAAAATCCTTCATTTCACATATTAAATCTGAATATTCTCTGTAATTATGGAGTACTAAGGACTTAGTGTAAAGCAATTAAAAGTAATGTGAGTTTACTCAATATTATAACAAGCCACAAAAACAAATTTATTGCCAAATTTTTACAGTTTCTGACAGTACAGAATGGGGAGCCATATAAAATATTTGCAACTTGTATCGTTGTTTTATTATTTGTACAGTCATTTTACCGGATTTTGTGGGTTTTTGGACTTTTTTTTCCGACTTGTGGTTTGTGAGTACAGAATGTTACGAAATTTTGCGTAGATTACGAAAAAAATACTGAGAGGAAACCTGAAAATGTCGCTATTTATATATATATATACAATTTTCCGTGTTTTAATTTTTTTTCTCAATTATAATGTACGACATATCATGTCTTATGTTTTTTGGTCACTAATAACGAATTTTGACTCGGTTTTGTTCTGAAAATTAATGGAAAAGATAAATTTTCCAAATTATGAAAATTCTTTTTTTTCAATAATCATGTATGACGTATCATTTCTTATGTTTTTTGGGTCAGTGACAACAAGCTTTTACTTAGTTTTGTTCTGATAAGACATAGAAATCGTTAATTTGGGAAATTTAGAAAAATTAAGGTAACAAAAGAGAGACAACAGTAATTTTTAAATTTAATTTTTTTAAATTATGATAGTTTTTTATTGATAAAAGAAAGTTTATTCGTAATGAAAAATTCATCATTTGATAATCATGATCTCCGAATAAATTTTTTTTTTATCAATAAAAATCTAATATAATCAAATTTAAAAATTATTCTTGTCTCTCTTTTGTTACCTTAATTTCCCTAAATTCCCCAAATAAACGATTTCCGTGTCTTATCAGAACAAAACTAAGTAAAAATTCTTTATAACTGACCCAAAAACATAAGTTAAATAATATGTCATACATGATGATTGAAAAAAAAAAAGAATTTTCATAATTTGGAAAATTTATGTTTTCCATGACTTTTCAGAACAAAAGTCAAAATTCGTTATTGGTGACCCAAAAAACGTAAGAAATGATATGTCGTACATTATGATTGAACAAAAATTTTTCCATAACTCGGAAAATTTGGTCACATGGTGGGAAATTTATGATCACTTTTAGTAACGTTATGTACCCTTATATACCTCAATCATACGATATTTAACTTTTAAATGTGATTTTTTCTCATAATCATTAATTAAAAATATATACCTATATATTTATATATATATATTCGGTTTTCCCGCACTACGAGTGGAAAATTCGTAGAAAATTGAAATCTGGATAGTCAATTCTTATGCTAAATTTAATGCCAAACAACTTTTATTTTTTTATTTGAAACTTTTTTCCTAAAATGCAGTTTCGAAGCTATTAACGTTTTTTGCCAGAAAAACAAGGAAAATTGTATATATATAAATAGCGACATTTTCCTACATTGGAGGTTTTCTCTCAATATTTTTTTCATAATCTACGCAAAATTTCCTAACTTTCTGTACTCTTGAACCAAAAGTCGGAAAAAAAGTTCCACTTTTGGTAAAAAACACGTGTAAAAATTATCAAATTCAAAATCACAATTTTGACATCAACTGCAACTCCAAAATTCCTAAATGATGTACCTCAATATTATTGAGCAAAACTAACTCTCACACTATAATGAAAAAACAATTGAATGATCAATATAAAATGTGAAGCATTACATGAAGGCTTTTATTGTTTTTAAAAGGATATAAATGTTTAATGAAATATTTTGTTCTACATTGTATATTCTAAATTTGGGAATGTATATAACGAAACATAAAACTAGATAAACAATAAAAGAACGAAATAAAGATGGGTCCATTAATGGTAAAGAAGCTGTGATCATTAGATAAAAATTAAGTACTACAGCAACTCATATAGTAGTTCATTTTATATGTTCGGTAAAACACTACAAAGCCTATATTTAAAAAACATCATAAAATAAACAGATGCGAAGTTAATATATATTAATGTACGGTTTGTTAAATATTCCATTTCAATTATAGGATGAAATATGTAGACGGAAAAAAAATTGCCCACAAAAGTTTGGGGACCAGGAAATTTCTTTTAAATATGGGATTATGTAAATGTTATGATGATTTTAAAACAAGCCTACAGTCACCTCACGTGAAAAAGTCTCTGAATCCTTGTCAAGGAAGGGTCATTATAACTTGTAAAATATCGACAAAGTCGATGAGGTTCCTTACAGTTTCAATAGGAAATATCGAAGTTAACAGAAATGATTCTAAAGAAAATATGTGCTTTACAGTATATTGGTAGTTAGGGCATATTTTATGATCTATTTCGAAACGGCAGGTTGATCGCTTACTATGGTTTAAACAAAGCTTTTTCGCCCTGTATTTTCCTTTGAAGCTACATATAATTTATGATTTTCTATTGAAACTGTAAGGAACCTCTTCGACTGTGTCGATATTTTTTAGAAAATATAATGACCCTTCCTTGACAAGGATTCAGATACTATACATATCGTTTCCATCACACAGATACAAAGAACAAACTGTATTAATTTATGACGGGACGGTCGTACTAAGAAATGAACTCATATACTTGACTTGTCCGTAATAAAAGGTAACAAAGAATATCCTATTTCTATTTACGTTTATGGGTATTCTTAGAACCAGCTTGAATTTTGTTTCATATCTGAATGAATTCTAATTGTTAATTAATAAGACAGCTTTGTTATATAAGCCATTCAAATTTTGCAGATACTATCAAAGCCATAATATGGAACCACGGTATTTTGTAAACAATATTAATGTTCAGGTCCATAGTACGCCAAAACTTAGTATGATTTTTTTAAACTAATATTCACACCATTCTTCATGAAAAAAAAACTGCACTTCTATACGTTTTCACCAAAATTAATGTTATGCTGCAGGTATTTAAAATCAGGTTAATAATTTTCAAATATTTCACAAATTTTTGAATTCAAACTCAATAAATTTGAGATCTGGAGGATATTTATCAATATTATTTAAATAGTTTAATCAATAAGTTTTTTTCTCATTAAAATAAATTTTTGTTGAACTTTTTCAGCTTTTTTAAGATGAAATATTTTTCCAAAATAATTTTGCTGAAAATTATAAATTTTATTCAAATTTATAAATTTTTGGATAAAAATGTGGCTTCTTTTATATTTACTACTATAATTAAAATTTTTAAATGAATATATATGAAATTTTGAAGATTTTTATACAATTTTTTATAAGTAAAATTTTATTAATGAATTTAATAAATTATTGTGGTTTTTGAATATAAAAAAATTATTTATATCCATAATTAAGAATTTAATTTTAAAATAATTTGCAGGGAATTATTATAAATTTTTTTTATTACCTAATTAAACATAAAAGTAATTTAATTATTCATTATCAAATTATGAAAAATTATTTAAAAAATTACGTGTTCTAAATTTAAAAGAAATATATCAATTTTTATTATTTTAAAGAAAAAACAACATGTCACATTCACTTTTAAATAATTTCAACAGCCTAAAATAATTTTCCCAGATGTTGCATGAAGTTGCAATAATTTATGATATATTATTTTTTGGAAATTCGAATCCTGATTACGGCGGTTATGGTAGTAGAAAAACCAAAAAATTAATTTTAAATAATTTCATAAATTTGTAATTTTGTTACAAAATAAATTTTCGATTGCTCATATTCACGAGTTAGAATCAAAAATCGACCAGAAGAAAACGTTCTTACCTACTGCACGTAAAAAAGTAATGTTCAACAATTCAGTCAACATCTACTTTTGAAAAATTAAACAAAAATACTAATTATTGTATTTCTATTATATGTAGCTATCGAAGTTTTCAAATTAATCGTGAAAAATAGTTTTATTCATAATTGCCCTGATCAAGGCAGCAAGCATGGGCGGTGAACATTCAATTGAATGTTTGAAATAAGTGTGCAAACTTTCTTTCTCTGATGAATTCTTCCCTTTTTATTATAATTTTGAACTATTTCCACTGAGCTATTGATTTTACCAGGACTGATGGACAACAATGGTGAATTTACCTATTTAAAATGCCCCTTAAATTGCTATTAATTCCTGGTTGCAAATCATTTTGAATACAATCATAAAATTAGAAAAATTTCCTTATCTTCATTAAATAAAGATAACCAAATAACAGCCTTCGATATAAAATTTATTATCCTAATAGTTTTTTAACAAGCTTCCATTATCAATACTTAAATTAAATGATAAGGCTCTACTTTTCAGTCTGTACTTGTTTTACTTACACTACTATTTACAAGTTGCGGTTGCCCTTTATCAACCGTAGTTGTATCCCGCAGTTTACTACTCTCTAATTCTTTATCTTTAGGATTAACTATTTGTGGGGCTATTCCCTGACTGGATGCATGACTGCTCGACCTCGAATGGCTACTACTGATGGATGTTTGCACTTGAGGCGTTGGAGGACTTTTAGCTCCGTGGGTTATGGTACCCGTTTGTAACTGCATGTGGTATTTGTAGATGTTCTCCGTCGATTCCACCACTCCCTGTGTCAAATTCAAGCTACGTCCTCGGACTCCCGTTTCTTTGACTTTCGGTGACCACCAATTAACGAAAGTTCCTACGACTGGTACATGCCGAAGTATACCCTCTTGCCACAGTAATTCGTCGTTCTCTTTCTGGAGATCTATGGTAGCTGTTTCTATACCTGCAAGGAAATAAGCATGAAAACAAAAAGCTAAGTACTAAAAAAAAGTAATTGAACAATGAGAAGACAATTGAAACAATTAGTTATTGTAAATAAGTGCATTCTATAATCGCAATACATAATAATTCGAGGACTGATCAAATAAAAAATATGTTTTTCAATAAACGACAGTAATAGTATAATTTTTAACACATGCTGTCATCTAACATGTCTAAGTCAGTGGTGTTATAGTCTAGGAGCCAGAGCGAAATTGATGGTCTGAACATTAACCCGATGGCACTATGGTTTATCGTTAGAGGACGGTTCAATGACCTATTCATCTCACACAGACCCAATTTTCGCCGGCTGCTAGATCTCGAGATACAGCCTCCGTAAATTGTTTATTTTTTGACTGGAGGTTAACTCTTTTCAAGTTGCGGTTACTTGAGAAGCATGCCATTCTTATACACCTCCACCATGTGCCATCGTTTTTTATCGTGTCCGTTTATCAGGCTGACCAGTCAAAATTGGACCGAAAATGGACTGCAAGTTGACCCTCCCAAACCCGATGGAAAATGTTCATTGGTGTTGTCAATTGTTAAGATACCCTATGCCATCAAAAGTTATCGGTCCATTTCCGAGTAATTGGTTATTACGGCCGTTTCGATTTTCAACCCAGCCAGAATTATTATCCATATCATTCATATTTTTTTGAGGGGTGGTTTTAGGGAGTTTAGGGGGTTGACATAGGCAAGGAGTGATGACAATAATTTTAAATCTTTATTTGACCTCCGATAGTTATTTAACACGGTGCCATCATGTTACCTTGTAATCCGCAAGGTTTAGCCACAAAATGAGAAAAAAAAGTCCAAATAATGACCAATAACTCGGAAATGGACCGATAACTTTTGATGGCATAGGGCATCTTAACAGTTGCCAATACCAATGAACATTTTCCACCAGCTTTGGGAGGGTTAACTTGCAGTCCATTTTCGGTCCAATTTTAACTGGTCAGCCTGATAAACAGACACGATAAAAAATGATGGCACATGGTGGAAGTGTATAAGATTGGCATGCTTTTCAAGTAACCGCAACTTGAAAAGGGTTAGCCTCCAGTCAAAAAATTAACAATTTGCTTAGGCTGTATCTCGAGATCTAGCAGCCGGCGAAAATTCGGTCTGTGAGATGAATTGGTCATTGAACCGTCCTCTAACGATAAACCATAGTGCCATCGGGTTAATGTTCAGACCATCAATATCACTCTGGCTCCTAGATTATTACAAGTAATTGATAAACTGGTGCGAAAATAGATAAAAATTAAAAAAATTTAAATCAAAGAATATTTACGTAATTAAATGTACAGTTAAAAAAACTACAACAAGAATAAGTAATTCTTTGGCCAATCTCATTAGTACCTGTAATAGTAATTATTTCTGTAAATCTTGTATCTGACTAGGGAGCATTGTTATCCGCCAAAGTCTTTGACAAAATTTGGCCCACGATGCTCTTCTTGTTTTGTAACGAGTCTTCTATATTACAATCTGCTACTGTACTGGACTTCCATCTCTTAAATTTAGTAAGATTAGCACCAGTCTCCAACAAACTAGCAGAAGATCGTCGGAAGCAATGTCCAGTATAAAGGTGAGTTTAGAAATTCATCAATATTGGCAGGCATGTTACCAAATGTGTTAATTGCAACTGGAGTCATGGCACATTTATGCTTCATGTATTTTATGAAAATTCTTGTTGTGTTCGCTGGGGCAAGGACTATGTACTTTTCATAATAGTCAAAATATAATGTACCAGTAATAACGAAAGTTTGTTGTACATTAATTTTTGTGTTTGGTGTATGCACAACTGTGAAGTGAATGTCAAATTGCACAGTTCTTCTCGACGATAGGCTCCAAATACACCGAAAATTACGGCAACCTTCTGCATGAGATATGAACTATTATGAAATTTTGTTCTCTGGCCAATACTTTCGATTTTTTTGATCAATAAATATCCTTCGTCATTTCGCTTCAAAAAAGCAACATGCTTGTAATATTTGCTTTTGTCCTAACTCTTATGTTCATGATCACCTTCAATATGGATTAATTTCCTAAATCGTGTTCCCTAAGTAGTCTTATTGAACTCAGAATGCCTTCTGCATCCTGTCTATCAAGATCTTCAAGTTCGAACGCAGTGAACACCGAATTCCGCCGAAAACACTGATGATCAGAACCACTAATACTACCTTATGGCCTGGCTACAGCGTGCGCTGCTCGAACAGGAGATCTTGATACTGTATCCATTTTTCCTCCTCTTTCAAGACTATGTTCTTCTCTGCAGGAGCAGAGAATTCGATGACATACATAGTCTTGCTTAGTTTATCGAGGAGGACAACGTCAGGCCTATTTGCTTGTATAGACCTGACGGTCGGATATGGGTAATTCTAGTAGATCTGGCATTTTCTTTTCCGACAACGGACTCAATATCTCCTGGCATGTGAGGCAGCACCGGTTCTTGGTCTATTCCGTACGAGCTCCCGTAGGGCTGCATTATGGCGATGGGTGTACGCCGAGGCCACTTTTGCCGGACATGCCGACAGCAAGGGGAAAAGCGTCTTAGGCCCTTATCGACTGGCCTTGTAGCTGACATCAGGAACCTGCACACCCATCGCGTTGCGGCGATAAACCAAGGTGTTGATTACACCATCTTGGCAAGCTGCGATCTCGGATGTAAGCCCGGCTGACCGGTGTCGAAATGGTTGCATTGGTTTGATTGTTTACTTGGACATTTTCTTCTTGCGGTGACGGATATCACTGATGACTTTTCGCCGAGAATAGCTGCAGAAATCTTTTTCTTATTTTTTTCTTTTTGGGAGTTTTCAATGTATTCTTCAGCAACACTATTATTTTTCCAGTCACCACGGCGTTAGACAGTGAGAAGATCTACACCAGAATCTGCTAGTAAAGAAACCGAAGACCTTCTACAACAGTGACCTGAGTATTTACTTATATCAACATTTTTCAAATCGACAACATACTCCGTCTCATCGAGTAATGACTCCATAAAGTTGAAAATTTTTAATTTTTCGAAAATTCCTTATAATAGGCTACCAATAACTTTTCAGATGTGATATTCTTAACGTTCTTCTGATTACTTATTATCTTCGTACCGGCCATAACTTTTTTACAAACTTCTCTACTTACAAAATAAAACGTCATTTTTAGCACATATCATAAATAATCTGTATCATTCCAGTATAAAAACAGAAACTTAATCCAACTCATTTTTTAACATTATCGTCTATTTTATGTAGAGGATGTCCCGTCATATTTTGGCCAACCCTTATTTTTGGTGATGAAATGTTTAAATTACCAAAATTACAAAAAAAATCTCCCTATTTTTCTGATTGCAACAATCACAAAAATATGGAGATATGAAAAATATAAAAATATACAGGGTGTTATCTTTACTCAGATTTACGATGCTCATTTCTGTCTTCTGATAATAGATTCTGGCGATTCATAAAAAACCTTGCGAGAGAGATAAGGGTCTGCCAAATTTTGGCTGGACACAGTATACACCTTTTCCCCAAGTCAATTATTCCACTCAAACACCTTCATCTATTCGTCGACGTCTATTCGATGTCCTCCTAAGTCTTTCATGTGATAAGTCGGAACCAAGAAAAAACACGAGACAAAATACCCGTGGGAAGGGTGAGTCATATAATGGACGCAGGATCGGTGGGATCTCAGAGTTGTGGGCCTCCCACACACAAGCGCTATTGCTCAGATTAGGGCGCTATCGGAATTTCTCATCCATATGATCATGCGCAGGAGACGCTTCGCGATTGGGTATACCTAGTATGATATACTGTACCACCCAGTTTTGCGTCCATATTCTGGCTTATCTCGCGCGCACCGCTAAATAGAAAGTTTACTCTTCAGTATATAGTCTTCTTACAACTGGGACATCCTGTATAGATATTAGAATCATATCGACATTATTGGTCTAGTTATTACTACAAATAAATAGATTTTCGAATATGTAACGTAGACATTTTCAAGACCAAGCGAGCCCAGCGAACGAATTCGTTTCTTGATTCGGGTTATACGGCAAATATATATTCTCGTGTAGTTTAAAGAATCGAGCTTGGGCAAGTAGAAAGACTGCGGCTTGTTCTTTTGATCGACATATGTGAAAGACAGCGTGAGCGCTGCGGCTCGCGCTTTTTACTGACTTATGCGAAAGACAGCGTGAGCATAGCGAACGAAGTCTTTCCACCTTTGACTCATATGGCACATTGTTTTGTTGGTTTCAACATAGCGCTCGAACCGTGTCTCCGATTTACTGTACCTTAAGTATAGACAGTCAACGGCTCGCGCTTGATCAGCTTATGCAAAAGACGGATTGAGCGTATCGAACGAAGTCATTTCTCCTTTCGTCTCTGTCACCACTCTGTCTTAACCCGTTGGTCATATGCTGCGATCTGATCAACCTTCTAGTTTATCTTAAGTATGTAAATTTTTCTTTTTACAGCAAAGTATTTCACACGACTTTCTGTTTGCAATCTAACAATATTGTTGCATCTTGTAAATATAACCTCAAACTATGCGTTATGTTGCCATATCTTAACACCAAACACAAATTTCAGATTTTAATTCTATAATAATACAAAAAATATCAGCCTTGAAAGGTCCAATAAAAATATACTGTGTTAAAAATCAATCAATATGTGCTAAATCTCAAATAAAAACACATTTCCAGTTTTTTCACTAGAAGTAGGGTTGGTTATGACTCTAATAAGAGCCTGTATTAAAAACTACTTTTTCTTACTACATTATCTCTTAGTTTTGTCTAGAAATAGATATTGAGATAATTCAAGTTCATTTTATCTAAAGAACAACAGACTACGATTTCAAAGCAAATACATTTCCTCATGACACAATCGAACTTTTCGAAAATATAGAAATATCTTCAACTCTTGGAATTTCACTAACAGCTCATTTGATATTTGCTATTATATTAATGTAGACGTAGATGTAGGTTAAAACCATAGACCTATTATCCTAAGAAGACGAAACATCTCATTCATAAAACTCTATTTAACTTTTCGTAAGGATTACATGAAGTATGACAAGGAAAACCAACGGACCTCCTTGTCGTCGAGTCATAATTACTCCTTATTGGCAACGCTGTAACTATGATTGAAAACTTGGTACCACTTGTAAGGCAACACCGCTTCGAAATAGCTACGAGAAATACGGAAGCTGTCAAATTGCGTTGTACAGAACCAAGTCCCCATTCATAAAAGGTGCGCGGCGTTGTCGCTTTCTGAACAAATGATGCAATGGAATGGAATAGTTCTATGTTTAAAAATTTAAATATTCTATTATTCGATTGTATATTCCAGGTTACCATAAATTATGGAATATTTTTCAGAGAAAACTACATTTCAACAGTATTGCTTCTAATATAACCAATAAATAATGCTATGGACGTTTTTATAATAATTACAAATCTCAATCCGGCACACAGAACAACTAATCCGGCAACAGCACATCCATACGGCCATACTTTTAATATACAGCGGTCTGAGTGGCCCAAAATTTGGCAATGACTGATCGTGTTTAAATGTAAACAATTCTGTCTCCTTAGGATAATAGGTCTATGGTTAAAACAGAGTAGGTCCCGAACTGTTTATGAGCCCCGTACGTCACTTAAGCCTACTGGCCGAATGTGACCTCCGAAAGAACGACTCGTGTCCTTGGTGGCTTACTCTTACCGAGCCTGTCATATGCCAAAAAGCCGGGACTGTCCTTGAACATGTGCGAAAAACTGTTTGCGGGACGATAGTAGCGACGCGACCCCCCTCCAAACTGGCCATCCTGGCGAGATTAGGGCTTCGTAATCGCGTGCCCTTGTCCACACTTCCTGCATTTGGAGTCTACATCCATCCCCATGATAGGTAGCTGGTACCAGAGTCCTCTATATCCGGTCAAGATACCGGTTAAAGAGCTAAGATCTCTTCTAACTGAACACACTGTATTATCTCCACTGAGTTTGTTTGCCAGTAGGAACTTGGACTGTCTGCACTTCTGCTTTCAAAGTAGCTGGAGGGTTCACAGTGTGTGTGCTATAGTATAAGCCCTACATCTGGCCTCTTAAGGTAGCCTTCCGACCCGTTCCTGGTCAGCTCAGTTTCGGTTTTATGACCGCCTGGTATCGCTAAATCAAGTAGCTTTGCAACCTTCAAAACCTGCCATAGTTGCCCAACAGCGGCAGACGATTTGGCAGCATTTCGTTATCTACTGTTCCACATTTCCAACTCAGTTGTGAGTGCAGAATTCCAGTTTTGAGTTCAGTTTCACCGTTTTCTCGGGATCGTCCCGATCGTCATCATCATTTTTCTAAGATTTTCTACGATATGAATCAGGTTCATAAAAACCCTCAAATGTATGCACCAAGCCCTGCATGCTATTATATTTCAATATATGAAACTTTTGACAATAAAATATTTCATGTATAAGTTAAGAGCGAATAATTGAAGCCTTACCTTTTTTAACTATTTCAGCCATTGAATCTAAAACTCTAGAATTCTCTTCTACCGACTGACCAACTTTAATCACCAAGCTAAGTAGTTCTTCAACGTCCGATTGGGGAGTTAACATACCAAAACGTACACACAAAAGACCATCAACTCCTTCGCCCAAAGAGAACGCTGAATCAGTGGAACGTAGAGATTCCACCAGAGCCATATTTAGATTATTCAATTCGTCTTTCGCTTGATCAGTTAACAATTGTTCCCAACCTTCTGGGGCGTACCTTACTCCCCCTAGACCTGAAATGAGCCAAAAATT
Organism: Endomychus coccineus; assembly: GCA_958510875.1. NCBI lineage: Eukaryota > Metazoa > Arthropoda > Insecta > Coleoptera > Endomychidae > Endomychus > Endomychus coccineus. Next base: position 110,687,657 of record OY294070.1, on the reverse strand, counting down.
AAGTAATGTGTGAAATAGTATGCAAAAGACATACCAGCCCATTCGGGGAGTTCGACGATTTTTAGAACGGGCGACTGTTCGACCAGCGAAATAAAAGTCTCTTTGTGTTGGATGGTCGCTCTTAAGATCACCAATTGTTGTTCGAGACATTGTAGGAAAGTTTGTATTCCCTCCATTGTAGGTTGTTGTCCTGTAGCATTTTCAAATGGACAGAACCTAAGTACTACACCTAGGTTCTCTAATTCACATATATCTATTGAGACCTATAAAAAGAATAAAATGCTACAGATGAATGTTATTTATTTCTTGGAATAATATCACTTATTAACAATTTAATGGGGTTATAACACGTTACCTAATGAACTTGGGTGCACTTATTCAAAAAGTCAGCTGTATAGGTGTTTTAAATTTTTAAATGTTTTCATAGATGATATTAAGACTATCAACAAATGTGCCACCTTTAAAAAAAGCGTCTTTAATTATTTAGTTCAAGCAGAGGCTCAGTATGAACAAGTTTCAATTTTAGAGCCAGCACAATACTGGCAGAACTAAAAGATCTCGTCACTGGATAGAACTACAAGGACTGACGCAGGCAAAGATACTTCTGGGAAACTCTTAACCTTGTCATCTAAGATGAAATTGGTCCGAAAATTTGGAATACGGTGTTTGGTGTTTTTTGAATTTAGATTTTTTGAAAGCAATTCATGAATTTAATTTTCGTTTTTATTTAATGAATTTCTTATGTATTATTTTGAAAGTTTGAATACGTTATAGTTAAAGATGGCAGATCACAAATGTCACGTGGGATTATCGACTGTGGCGTCATCTATTTTATTTTTTAGGAACTTTTCACCTTGCCCTCATATTATAATATAATAAATGTTGACGAAATAAATGCCTTTTACCTTTTTTACAGTTCCTTGTATAGATTTCATAATACGCCTCAGAAGATAAGATCATTACACGCATCGAATAAAAATTACCTAATGAGAGGACATTTAAATAAAAGTATTCTCACCTGTGGAGCATCCAATTGCAGAATTTGTCCGAGCCACGAGTTCAGCTTGTCATAATACGGAGGCACTTTTGTAAGAGGTTTTTCTTCGCTTTGTGATTCCGGAATAAATTGAAATACTACACTGCATGCGCTCGATTCAAACAACAACTGGAAATAATTGAAAAACTGAATAGTTTGAATGGTTAAAGCAGTAATAACATTTCATGATATATTGGAAATAAACAGTGTTCCGCATAAGAACCGATACAGATGACAGACGTGTAGGGGAACCCGAAATAAGGTAATTCAACAAAATTCTATATCAAACTACACATTTCAAACTTCGAAAAAGTCAATATCTCTGTAGCACTTTTAACTTGGGAGAACCAAATTTGGTATTCTCTGTGATTTAAGGGTAAACATTGAAGGTGTGTGAAAGTCAACTGAAGCTATAGAATATTTTTGTCTGGTAGATTTGAAAAATAATAATTTAATTTTATGGAGAATATAAGTCTAAAACTTTGTCGTTTTAGAAAAAAAACTCGAATAATTAAAGAAATATTTAACAATACTATTTCGGTAATAATCAGAAAGACAATAGTTGGCTATTAATTATATGAAAGTCTTGGGAAATACGTCACATTAACACATACGTCTATCATAATTTCATTTTTACCTACGTTTCGGTCTCACGACCATCATCGTTTGATAACTAATTCACATTAACTAAACAGCGAAATTTCTTAAACTAATTGAATTAAGCACTGAGCGTCTTTATAGCAATATTACCAATTGAAAATGTCTACGTCGAAACAACAAACGAAACATTATTAATTTAAACTTCAAACTTGACAATTAGCAGATAAATTATATTTTTACAGTAATTTTTTTATTCAGACGGTATTCAAATAAAAGAAGACATCATAACCTAAGAATATAAATACAGAAATTTGGGAAAGGTTTAACTACAACCAGTAATGAAGCGACCATCATGATAATTCGAATGAATGAAAGTGTATTTCTTGGCTGAAATAAACATCAAGTATTCCAGGTAGTCAATATATATTTCCTATATATTTTAGGTTCCTACGAGTGAGGGAGGTCACGTGATCAATTGATCACAGCTTTTTAGTTTAGGAATTAATTTATTTGTTGTAATCCTTCTCCAACGCTATTTGCTGGAATTTCTCGAAGGGACGTTTAATAGTCTATGAACAAGACTATTAAATGGAGCAATATACCTGTTTGTTTGAGTGGGTTTTCTGTATATAGATTGAGTAAAACAAGCCGTGTATTGCCAGTCAATAAGTGCGATAAAGAACCGACGCAGATGAGAATAGCATGTATTCCCAACCTGAAACAAAACGGGAGTGACCACGATCGTATATACAGGTCTGGAAACTCTATGGTTGACTTGAGTCTCTTACGGGTCGCCTAGCTCGTAGTCCCTCGCTCAGCCACCAGCTAGCGCTTGGATCACGAAGTGGTAAAACGATTTCTATCCGGAATCGCAAGCATCCACTTTTTTCGCATTTCCGCATCTTTCGCCACTTTAAAAACAGAAGTTTCTTGCTTTACACTTTTGTACCCCGTTTTGCATTTCGGCACAATGCACGATTTCGTAATTTGTTTCTAAAAACGCAGGTATTCCTTGTGTTGACAAGTCAACTGACAGTTGTCAGAAAATACTCCTACGTGACGACTTTTGGTACTACGGGCTAGTCGACGCTTAGCGGACTCACTGCTCACATAGGAAATAACCTCGAGTTTCCAGACCTGTGTATACGACCGTGGCCTGAACCACGGTCGTACATACAGGTCTGGCGACTCGTATGTTTGACATGAGTCTCTTACGAGTCGCTAAACTCGTAGTCCCTCGCTCAGCCACTAGCTAGCGCTTGGATCGGTAAAACGATTTCTTTCCGGAATCGCAAGCAGTGTTACTAAGTATTCTGATTTGAGAGAGGAATATAACCGTTACTCTTGTCAAAATGTATTACTCACCTTAAAAATAACTTCCCCTTTTTCGTTATACATGACGCACACAAAAGACCTCGTTAAAACGATTTCTATCCGGAATCGCAAGCATCCACTTTTAACGCATTTCCGCATCTTTCGGCACTTTAAAAACAGAAGTTTCTTGCTTTACACTTTTGTGCCCCGTTTTGCATTTCGGCACAATGCACGATTTCGTAATTTGTTTCTAAAAACGCAGGTATTCCTTGTGTTTACAAGTCAACTGACAGTTGTCAGAGAATAAGTCGACGCTTAGCGGCCCATTTCTCACATAGGAAACAGCCCCGAGTTTCCAAACCTGTATGTACGACCGTGGCCTGAACTAATGACTCGGCTGTGTCAATATTTTTTACTAGAGATGGGCAAAACTGTTATTTCTAAAGAGAACTAACATAACCTCAATACCAAGTGCTATTACTGGTATTTCTATCTCAAAATAACTGTTTCAAATAAGAGGTACAAAATAGCAGTTGCTATTTGATATTAGACAAAATATGTTAGTCTCGGAGTTGCTTTTATGAAATAACATTTCGGGCCCTGGTCATTACTCCTTTGAAGCTACCCTAGGGACAAGGCTATCCATAGATAGCACTGTAATACACTTTCTGATAAGGACCCTAGCAGAAGTCCTCTCAGAGGAGTGAACCTCATAAACAATCTGGCGCCCGAAAAATCGAAATAAGTCAATTGGACTCAGATCCGTTCAACATTGAGACTAAAGTATAACGCCAAAAAGTGACAAAACTCGTCACAACACAACACAAGTTCTTATTCTGTTTTTCTTATCAACAATACTATGCGTCTGGCTCTCCCATACTCTCACATTATTCCTATACACTGCTCGATCCGATTCAATCTGTAGGTATGCTTAATTCCATGACCATATTTGATAATGTTAACATCAAGGAAAGGAAACTGATTATCTGTTTCTATTATTACTAAAGTGAATTTGAGTGAATCAAATTGGCTGCTATAAAGCGTGTTCAAAAAGATATGTAATTCAAAATCGAAATAGTATTTGATCAGGCAAATTTTGATTTCCAATTTAGTTAACTCTGATGATGGTTATTTGGTAACTGGAAGGTACTCAGTACTTTTTAGTGGTGAAGGGTAATTGTGTAAATGTGTTTCTTATTTAGTGTTAAAACCAATGACTATAAATATAAACATAGTCTCTCTATACGTTACTATAGGTTTGCTAGTCTTAACCAAATGTGCATTTATACTCTCCGCTTAGCATTTGACGAGTTGACTACTCGCACTTTCATGTAAACACCCGTGTTCATTTTACTTTGTAGTCAATAGTTAAAACCAATAATTGATTTCCCTTTACTGAAGATTCATTTAAATTCTCCAGGCGGAAGTTCATTTGTTTAAGCTATCCCGCTCTAGCAAGGAAAAAAACATAGAAGCTCTAAGTTAATTAATTTCTACAGGTTGTCGTCCATCGCGGTGTTTTAGGGTAGGCTGTGGTGAAGATGAAGAAGTGTTGCAAAATTAAACTTTATTAGTTTTAGGTAAATTTCAGGCTGTTTTCACTGATATAAATAAGTTAATACTTACAGGTATATTTGTTGACCTAGATATCAATTCTGAGACTGTAAAACTATCTCCTTCTCCTCCAGGTGTTTGACTCTGAAAGCGATTAACTTGTAAATTTATTCAGAATTCAATGAAAATCGCAACACTCACCAATATTCGTATCTGCTTGTAAATGTTTAATGCAGTCCATAATCGTTCGCTCGATGTAAAATCGTCTCTAACTCTAGTTTGGATTCCTTCACGTCCCAAACATTGTAAAGCGGCCCAAAGTGGGAGAGACAAAATCCTTTTACCTTGATGGTCGGTATTCAAGCCCGCCAAGAGAGGTAGCGTACTTTCCCTTGTAGCCCCAACTTGTTTACTTCTAGTTGCTGACATCGAATTGTCACATAACCTATATAATGTCTATGATAATGTTGAGGAACATATAAAAATCATTATATTCAATATTTCACAAATTTCTTGATATTGGAGAGGAAATGTCTCTTGAAAAACGACAAGTTTCAAAAGGATACAACCAATGGCAAACCAGGAATACCCAACCAACTTCCAAACGTTAAAGTAAAGCTGTCAGCTATTGGCTGAATCTGAAAATGAATATTATTTTGTAAATAAGCAACAATCATGATATTGTTTAAAATTTCTAGCTGACATTTTGCGAAACATACCTGCATTGTAAAATGATCGAGATATTACATAAAAATTATGGAGGGTGTGCTCTCTGAAGATTTTCTTAGTTCAAAATAGGTATATCAGGTAGCTGGTAATCATTATTTCAGCTGGCGCGTTTTTTAACTTATTGTTCAGCCTCAACAATGGAGGGAGTTTTTTGCGAGAAATTTAGAAAAAGGAGACCTTCATATATTTACTGATTATTGAGATATAGAGGTTTAACGTGTCATTGAGAATCGCCAGAAAATATCTGAAAGACATACTCAGCCTTATGAAGACAATATGGATTCAGAAAATGACAAAAACCAACCTTCAATACCCACCCCTAGTTCCCAAAAAATTTATTATGAAAATAGCACCACCTAATATTTCAGTTCCATATATTAAAGATGATAAAGGCCATTTAGACCACTTCTCAGCATATTTTCACAATTTGAATGATATAATGACATAATTATTCAAAAAAACCGAGGCCATATATTATGGAATTTACAATTTCGCGAAATTTAATCACATGTATCCCCTCCTTATACCTTGAAAAATATTCAAACAGTGTACAACTTAGATTGGGCGAGATCTTTCCAGCCAAATGGGGTCTGGAAATCTCAATGGTTCACCTGGAAAAAATATTCGTGTTTTCGTGCTTTCAGATATATCCGTGGGTAGGGGGGAGGTCAAAGTAATATTTATATAAAACTAGGTCGTGTAGACTATACCCTGGCGAAATGATAACGCTCAAAGAGACCGACATATTTTCTCCTAGACATTAGAAAAATTATTCAAAAGTATGAGAACCCGACTCATACAAAACAACATGCTTACGTCTGAAAAGATACAACTGCATTGTACTCGAACATGCACACATCAGTCTTCAAGGCAGTTAAAACAAGCTGTTAGTTCTTTGCCGATTCAGACCCTGTTACGATTTGAGTTTCACTTTATCATCAAATAAATATACCAAGCACAACATTGCCATTTAGAAGTCTAAATACCAAGGACAAAAGAAATATTTTTATTTGATGCTTTTGTAGGTATACACACAGTAATTATTTACTTACCTATTGCATGAAGTTTATTCTGCTTTCATTTGTATTTTGATGAATATCAATTCATGAGGAATAAATCTAGTACAGTCATTTTAGACGAGAAAACGGCAACTATTGGAATATCTTTGTACAGTTGATTTTTGTCTGAAACTTGTTGCAAAATCTTTTCGATGTCCTAAGAATCATTGGTCACCCAGTCTCACCATGGGAAATTGGCACAACAATTGTTTATTAACAAACTGACCGTTTATAAGCAATTTAAATTAACAAATTTTCCAGATCCCAAAAAAATTGTTATTTTGAAACAGAAATACCCACTCGGGAGTTTTTGGGGTCTCTAATTACGATTCCGAAGTCAAAAATAACAGAATTATTTATCATCACTTGGAAATTGGCCAATTGGCACCGGAAGTTGATGATATTTAACAAAATGTATACCTTTCTCTTGCAAAAAATTGTTTTTTTTGACCTAGCAATCACTATACCGCATGAATATAAAGACGAACTGTAAATGTAAAAATAATAACAAGTAACTAAAACTTTTTATTTATTTATTGCCCTCAAATGGTGTATGTTATCATCAAAATATGATTATTACTGATTTTTGTAATATGTCATAGCAATATGAAATAGTATCAAATATTATGGACTTCATCAACTTCCGGTTCTAATTGGTCAATTTTCGGACTGTTATAGAATGTTCTTTGAATTTGGTATACTGATTGTTAGCTCAAAAAACCAATTGGATCTATTTTTTGCAAGAAAAAGGTCTAAATTTTGGTAAATTCCATCAACTTCCGGTTCTAATTGGCCAATTTCCGGGCGATTATGAATGATCATTCGTTATCTTTGAATTTGGTATAGATTGATAGCTCAAAAAAATCAATTGAGTTTATTTTTTGCAAGAAAATTGTCTAAATTATGGTAAATTCCATCAATTTCCGGTTCTAATTGGCCAATTTCTGGGTGATTATGAATGATCATTCGTTATCTTTGAATTATTTGGTATAGATTGATAGCTCAAAAAAAAACAATTGAGTTTATTTTTTGCAAGAAAATTGTCTAAATTATGGGGAATTCCATCAACTTCCGTTTCTAATTGGCCAATTTCTGGGCGATTATGAATTATTATTATGAATTATGAAATTATGGTAAATTCCATCAATTTCTGGTTCTAATTGGCCAATTTCTGGGCAATCATGAATGATCATTCGTTATCTTTGAATTTGGTATAGATTGATAGCTCAAAAAAACCAATTGAGTTTATTTTTTGCAAGAAAATTGTCTAAATTATGGTAAATTCCATCAACTTCCGTTTCTAATTGGCCAATTTCTGGGCGATTATGAATTATGAAATTATGGTAAATTCCATCAATTTCCGGTTCTAATTGGCCAATTTCTGGGCAATCATGAATGATCATTCGTTATCTTTGAATTTGGTATAGATTGATAGCTCAAAAAAAACAATTGAGTAGGTATTTCTGTCTCAAAATAACAATTTTTTGGGATCTGGAAAATTTGTTAATTTAAATTGTTTATAAACGGTCAATTTTTTAATAAAACAATTGTTGTGCCAATTCCCCATGGTGAAACTGGGTGACCAATGATTCTTAGGAAATCAAAAACATTTTGAAACAAGTTTCAGACAAAGATCAACTGTACAAAGATATTTGGAAATAAAATTTTTAAATGACTGTAGCAATCCTTAGTTTATCTTACATTAAGTTTCTATACAACTGTAAACTGTAACTTTGGTTTAAATGAATCTTTTTTTACATTATTGGTTTTAAATAATCAAATGAAATCAGGTTAGGCCGTTAACATTTTGATATCTTTTAGCTGCTAAATTTTAGTGAAATGAAGACATTGGTGAGGTTTATATAAAATAAAGTACCTGATTATTCAGTTGACTAGCATTTGGCAACAAAAGAGCTGCTAAACTATGCCCTCTAAGATGAAGCCATGTATCATGAGCTTTACACAATTCTTTCATTCGTGTAATATTATCAACATGACCTGTGATTGGAGTGCCTGTATCAGCAATTACAATCAGAGGTATTTTTCCAGAAGCCATATCTTCTGATAACATTTTTTGTAAAGCTGATACATCCATTGTATATTGCGAACCTAAAACAAAAGTATTGCAAAATTTGATACCAGTATATAATTAGCATTTACCAAAATGTGTATTAACAGGAACAGGCCTGACACATGCTATTGGTAGGCCTAATTGTCTACATAAATGTTGGACAATTCCTAGTGGACTAGCAACACTACTATAGATAGTGGGCATTGATCCAGTCAAAGCTAGAGCACCATCTTCCAAATATCGTGGATATTTGTAATGTAGCATCATCCGGGTGACTCGAACTAAACCTTCCAAATGATCTTCATGATAGAAAGCTGTGGATTCCAGAAACCTATAAGATAACAATGGTAAAAACATTAAATTCAATATATTAGACCAAACAGACATTAAATGCTATTTAGACTTATTTGCATACTAGGCAATTTTGAATCATTGGAAGAAATTCATGTAATAATGAATATTTGTTAATATTTTAACTAAGGAAACCAATTATTATAAAAGATCTATTCTGGAGATGATTCACATAAAACGTGACTCCCAATTCTATAAATCATAGGACTAATATTCAGTCATTAAGTCATATTCATACTAACTTAATTAATAAAACTCTTGCAAATTCCTACATGCGTCTTTGTAATGTTAAAAGTATATTTTAGGAAGAATGCTCAAAAGTAATATTCCAATACAGGTCTGCAACCTTTTTCAAGTACCTCGTAAATCGTTACATCTGGTTCGAGAGTAGATACTTAACTTTATAGTTTCTATCTTCAGTCGTTGAGAGACTATACCAACATGCGCTTGTATATTATAAGAATATTACTGAATAGTGGATTCTTGTTATATTTTATACTTGAAATATTGACGGTACAATTTCGATTATTCGTGGTGCTGTTCGTTTCGACGACGTGGGCTTTTTTGATTGAAATTGGTGCGATATGGACGCTTTGTGCTATAATTAGTTTAAAAAAAAAACTTTTGACATAATAAGTCTTCTGATGATGGTCGTGAGACCGAAACGTACGTAAAGACGAAAATATAAAACAAAGTGTTTATGTGACCTATTTCCCGAGAATTTTTATATATAATGTAATAATGGATAAATATGATGCTACAAAATGAAATGTTTGAACTTTAGGTATTAATAATAACTCACTGTAATATTTACAGTCTTGATAGCTCTAATTTTTATAAAGTTCAAAAAAATTGTTAAGAAAATATACTTTGAATAATTGTGGTATTTAAGGTATTTGTATATGTAGATAGATAATTTGATGTATGTGCAATGTTTTGTATTAGCCAGATGCTATCTATTGAGCTATGAATAAACAATTTAATTTAAATAACTCTTCATGCCAACCTAGAAAAATGGTTTTGATTTGGTTTTTTGTGTCTTGAAAAATATGTAATATTGAAAAAGAAAGTTTGAAAGCTCTAATTCAAAAATAAAACTCCTACAGTAGGTACCTACTTACTTATATATAACTTTTTTTTACGCATGAATATCTTCATTGAATACAAAGCAGAATACAATTAAATTGAACTGTTTTATTGTGATTAAGTACTTACCCACACATCTGTGTAATCCATCGAGTAGTATCTGTAGTAAATCTTGTACTAAGTCTTTGCAAAATGTTTCTTTCCAAGCCTCCACAATAAGCAGCCAAACTATGTGACACCATTACTAATTTTATAACAGAATCCAATGGAGGAAACTGAAGGGGTTCACCATCTTCATCTGTGCTAATAAGGCCATGGATTATCTGCACTATTTCCTCAGTACCTTTTTGTTCCAGACCAAGGAAAACGGTGGGCTGATTGTAAGCCGACTCTGGGACTGGGAAACCTTCAGCAACTTGTTCTAATCTACTGACGATTTCTGAAGCTTCTATGGCTATTTCTCCAAGTTGATGCTGCTATTCAAAAACAACATCTTTCGTGAAAACTAATATACGTACATACTTACTACGCTAATATGATAATTGTTTTAGGTATACTGTATACTATAAAAAAAATCTTACCGCATTATTAGTCAAAGATGTCATATCCGTGTTTAGAGTTTCTAGTATTGCACTGTTTTCCATTTTATCTTTTATGCCGTTTTTTGCGTTTTTATTTTTTGGTGACGAAGCCATCGTGGCAAGTAAATATTAGAATTAAAAATGTATAATAAAACTATTCATATAGTTGCCGCTCCTTCTCTTGATCACCAGTTTTAACAAAGATAGAGAAACTTGGGTATGTCTGAATATATGGAACTGAACGTCAAATTCGAATCAGCTGTTTATTTAACAAGTATGTAACTTAATGAAATCGAAAACGAATAACCTTGATTTGAAGGATCGGTTTCATCGATTAAGAAATGTTATTATTTTGGTAGGATGAGTGTTATTTTAGAGAAAATGTCGCAGATTTGGTGATATGAAAATATTTCTGAATGGTCGTTGTTTGCAGTGAAAAATAATTCCAATGATCATATATTTTAGATACTGTTATGTTGGCATCCTGATTCTCCGTAACTTATTATTATTCTCCTACGCAGTATTATGTCAGACCTTGGTGACATTGACATATCAACAACAACAACAATCCTGAATCGGATCAAAACAAACATACATTCTAGAAAGTAGATTGTAATTTATTCATTCCATTGAATGGTTCCCCAAATATATGTGAGCAGTAAATTCAAAATATTGTAACCTAAAATTACTGTATAACTAGGGATAGCCGTTCAAATTTGTATGAGCTGTATTACCTTCTGAATACACACAAATTGTATAAAGCTTTAACAATATTAGTAGAAGTATTTCAATTTGTGATTTTGAAATGGATAGTCTAACAATTGGAACGCAAAGGTAAAACAATTACCGTAATCATTAAGATAAGTTCATATTTATGATTTCTCTTCTCAGATTAATTCATTTGGATTTGAAAGGAGCCCCTCCGAAACTAAGTTTTTTCGAAAGAGTAAGTAAAATTTCTCCACAAAACTAATTCATGTGTATACGCAATATTTTTGTAGTTTTTCCCATTTATTAAAAATATTGGAGCAACTGGAATTTTGTTGGAGTGGGAGGATACTTTTCCTTACAGGCGAGAATTATCACAAATTGGGGGGCTTTCGAACAGTGCTCAAGCAAGTGGAGCTCCATACACTGTAGACGAGGCTAAACAACTACTGGAGTTAGGTAATATTAGAAATATTTTTAAAATGTCCAACACTAAAATAACATTGTTACAGCTAGTGATTCTGATTTAACAATAATTCCATTAATTCAAACATTTGGTCATATGGAATATGTGTTGAAGCATGAACAATGGCGAGGATTAAGAGAAGTAGAAAATTATCCAAGCTCTATGTGTCCTAGCAACAGTGAGACAATGTCTTTAGTTCGCAGTATGATTAAGCAAATAGTTGCGTTCCACACAAATATACAATATCTTCACATAGGTGCAGATGAGGTAACATTCAACGTAAGGGATATTTGTTATATTTTAATATTTTGTGGTTTATTAGGTATGGCATATGGGAATATGTCCAACATGTTCCAAAAGAATGCAAACTGGTACATATGGAAAGGCTGGAATTTATCTAGATCATGTTACAGAAGTAACACAATTTATAAAAGACAATTATCCAAATCTTAAAATCATAATTTGGGACGATATGTTCAGGAATATAGATTTATTTGTTTTACAAGGTAAGAGAAATTGTATCCGCTTGTATAATCTCATGTGGGACTAACTCACTAGCTTAATACTTTCACTTATTTTGAGACTTGCCTACCTATTACAAAATAATTATTTCACAATAATTTATCTATGGTTTCGGCGTTTACATAGTGTAAATTCATAATAGGTAATTCGGAAGTTGGAGATTAAAACTCAAATTTTACACAAAACTTTTAACATTTTAACGAAATAATAAATAAAACTACTGTGTCCACGACTATTGTATAAAATATGCATAATGCATGTGTTTCCTCAAGCATAATGATATCCATTAATCACTAGTGAATAATGAAATCATTATTCACTACCATCAATATGACACACATGATAGACATTTTTCCAGACCAATACGATAAAAATAGAGCGTGCTATGAAACGTCAAGTCAGATCGAATTTAATTTGAAACGTCAACAATTTGTTGGTTCGACTTGTTTCAACAGCAAAGTTTATTAGTATCAAAGTAATATTTTTGTAATTTGCCTCCATTTTGATTTTCTAATTGACCCATTAACGAACGCAACGTCATCACTCGCCGTGTCTTAATATCCAAAAAAGCACGGAACTTTTTACGAAAATGTTTAGGTTGGCGAGCTTGATGCGGAATTATCTTGTCATCATTATGTCAGTTTAAATGACAGTGTCGAGCGTCAACAACTCAAGAAAGCGATCACAGAACCACTAAATAAAATTTTCACTTTCAAAATTAAGATGTTACCAACCACCATAAAAATCTCTAAATGGACTAAATTGAACATTTTTGTTTAAAAACGCCATAAAAAGAGCAAATTACAAAAAATAGTATAAACAACTCGTTTCCTAAGACCTTGAAGCACTCATTCTTTAAAAAAACTCGTGGCTTCGCCACTCGTTTTTTAAACTTGAATTCGTGCTTTAAGACGAGTCTTAGGAAACTCGTTCTTTAATATACTATTATGGGTCGTGGACAAAGTATAGTATTCTACTTGCATATTATGGCTATTATTCACGTGGATGAAGTTTACGGCACGAGCCGCAGGCACCATAATATGCTCGTTGAATAATATACTATTGTTATACTATCACTAATATTTAATATCAACGAACTGTATATCCGAGTTCGTTGTTTAATATAGTCGTTTCTATAGTTTCAACAATAAACGTGTATACGAAGGTATACCTTCGTTTTCTTCTGAAGATGACACGTTTAGTGTTGAAACTATAGTAACGACTATATTAAATATCAGTGATAGTATAACAAAGTAATTTTATTTATTATTTCGTTAAAATGATAAACTATCACAAAGTAACGGCTTCCACAATTGAACTTTTAACATTTAATTTAAAAATGCTGACAAATTGTTTCACCACACTGTTGCATTTTCAAAGCAAGGAGTTATCAACTAAAGCTAAATCTAAAAGTATTCCCTTAAATATTAGGGATCAGAATGTGGTACAAATTGAGGGATGTGGGAGTGAATTTACAAAATTGTTAACAAGTGGTGAATTATATGTATCGGTTTGATCATTTAATATCACATTATTATTGTTTTTTGAGTGTTTCAATATTTCTATGGATTCTAGTGGATTAAGTATGTCCTTTTTCCTGAATGTGTAGAATATCGGGATTAAGGGTGAAATTGTGATTATGATCCAACAGGTGATTCGCATAATTAGAGTCCTCTTTTTTGAGCCTGTAACTTCTCAAATGTTCGTTGAACCTTACGCTGAAACTGCGTCCAGTTTGTCCTATGTACAAAGCACTACAGTCATCTCAGTCTGTAAACTCCAGATTTCTTTAATTTATCTTTTTTAGATTCCGAGTTATTAATATACGAGCATAGGTTATTTGCTGTTTTAAAGGCGACGTTTTTATTCTGCTTTTTAAGGAATTGAGATATTTCCAGTGAATGTTTACCTAAATATGTTAGACATGTGAAATTTGATTTTGTATTATTATTAATCTGCGGATAAATTGCGTTTAAGGCTTTTTATTGAGTTTAGTTTGGAGTATTTTATTAATTATCTTGACATTGTAACCGTTATTTTTGGCAATATCTATGATTCTGTTTAATTCCAAATGGAAATTATCTTTACTTAATGGGACATTAATTAATCTATGTATCATACAATTATATGCTGCTAGTTTGTGTGATTGTGGATGTAAAGAAGTGTTGTTTATTGTGGTATCTGTGTGGGTGGGTTTGTGATAAATGATATGGTATGAATTCTATAGATATGGTAATGCCAAAGGTACACTTCATTTATTGTGATTAAACCGTAGGTCGCATGCAAAACGGTTCTCAATATATCATGATTGGAGATTATGAATCCAAATTTCTTATATTATTCAATATATACATATATACATATTGTGATTTTTGATGTTTAAACTAATAAAGAAATATGTATTTCAGTTAGAAACTAATCAATTCATTATTCTAGATTATAACATTGGCAACATGGTAGAACCCATGGTTTGGCATTATAATTCATTAGAAAATTTTCATTTAGGTGGTAATCTTTGGGAAAAATACAGCAGTGTTTTCAAAAATATATGGTGCGCCTCTGCGTTCAAAGGTGCAACAACAAGTTGTCAAATAATACCTATAAACAAATACCATATGAGTAATCAAGATGCATGGTTAAGAGAACTTGGACAACATGCTGGCAAAGTTACCACTTTTCGTGGAATCGCCTTAACTGGATGGTCAAGGTAATTTTAAAAAGAAATTACACAGCGTTTGCAATATATTCAGCGTGTAATATAAAAAAATCTGATTATCTAGGTCAAATTTACTTGTGGAATTGAAGAACTAACAGAAATATCTCTATTTACTCATTGTAACATTTAATAGAAATAACAATTTGCGTGTATAATAAATCAAAAAACTATAACAAATCTTACAATCCAGTTTCACATAAATTGGCTTCATTTAATTTTCCAAAATACCTTGCCTTCACAATCCCTTCGAATAAATAAAATTTTCAAGAACCAACTCGGTATAATTAAATGCAGTTTCTATTGTAATGGAATCAATCGATTCATTTACGAAAAAGGAAAGTAAATTTCAAGACTTACTCAGGTATTTGAACCAAGTAAATAGGTATCTGGAATTTCAGTTCTTCTTCAAAATCACATATTCCAATATCAACAACAAGATGAATCATTAACCTAAGAACCAGCGCATATTCAACAAACTCTTCTATGGAAATCCCATTGTTCCTGATTTCTAAAGCGGGCACGCTGATTTCCTACATAGTTGTAAGATAATACTAGTATTTTCTAATCGCTAGAGATTATAATGTTGAGCCAGGATTCATAAATACATAGTTTTAACTTATTAATATAGCTATTTTACATGTTCATAAGCCGATGCCTTGCCATATAATTAACATCGATCAATCAATCAAATGATTTATTGTTCAAACAGAAACAAGTTACAATTACAGACCAATTTAAGTACAAATACAGTACAAAATCCATTAAACAAACTAAAATAGATGCACAACCAGATTTGGTAACATCTCAAACAATGAAATGTATTGGACACACCGGAATTCAACGGAAGGACTTGTAATTTGGAAATGTTGATGTAAACGATTTACTTCGCGATCCACTTAAGTGAAATTTTCGGCCTACGCCGATTTGATTAAGTTGATTAAGCTGATCTGAGAAGGAGGTCTTTATCGACAAAGATACATGCGTCAGCATGTGAATCTATTCGATACCCTCTATAAACACAAGACCTGAACGATTAGTTCAAAGTCTAACGTCATCAACTAAATGGTTGGAGAAGAGGTGTAGGTTAGGACAGTATCGTTCATTCGTAATGGCGCGTGGCCGGCATTGAGTGTGGCAGGTGGCAAGTATTTTTACCTGTAAATAAGCGTGTATAAGAGTGGTATATTGAATAAAGTGCGTTGCAAAATGGCTTCCTTTTATGTTGTCTCATCCCGCTTTTTGTGTCGTACGTACATGGAAATTACAGCAAGGGGCCAAAAGTTCAAATATTCAGTTTTCCTGAAGATATTGAACTACGGAAATAATGGATATCGGCTGTCACTGTGAAATATTTCAACCCCTCTATATACTCAAGAATTTGCATATTGCACTTCTCCGAAGCTGATCTGGTAACAACAATAATAGAATAAGATTCTCGTAGTGGTACGGTAGTAAATGTATGTCAATTATTTTGAAATTAGAAAAATTTGGATACAAAATATTCTGTATTAAAAGTGACAATAATGCATCCAACAGCAAAGCCATGAACATTTTTCTAAACATAAGTATCATGTATCCTCATCCAGTTGATAATTCAAGACCATTATTTTATCTATTCGATTCGGTTCACATTTTCAAATGTATAAGGAACAATTGACTAAATTCAAAACCCAATCAAATTATACAGTATACCAACTTTGACTCGGGAGATGAGGACATTGTCTCATTTTATGCTTTAAAGAATGCATGAACTAGAACATGATAAATTGTTAAAATTTAGATATTCTTTGAATTTGAGAGCACTCTAGCCTACAATTTGGAACGTCAAAATGTTGAAATAACCCAAATGGGGATCTGATGATCTAGTAGAGCTTAATGCAATCTAAACTCAAGCTTGCGTCTTCTCCAGGAAGGAGAATCCCACAATCCCTAATATGATGATCTCAGGAACAACTATTCCTATGAAGTCTTCCATAACTATGCACCACCAACAGCATGAATTGCGCAATTATCTAATATCTATATAAATCATCTCTGACCACTC
This sequence comes from Endomychus coccineus, assembly GCA_958510875.1. Taxonomy (NCBI): domain Eukaryota; kingdom Metazoa; phylum Arthropoda; class Insecta; order Coleoptera; family Endomychidae; genus Endomychus; species Endomychus coccineus. Next base: position 110,670,821 of record OY294070.1, on the reverse strand, counting down.
TAAAGAAATGTTTGTTGAAGAAATTAATACTGAAAAGGTTGTATTTGTCTATCACTAGTAATTTTTTCTATTAAAATTCTAGGTATGATCACTATGCAACATTATGTGAACTGCTTCCTTCTTCAATACCAACTCTCTGCCTTTGTTTGAACACCTGGTTAAGTGGAGGTAGCAGTCAAGAAAATTGTAGGTAAATATCAACCGTAAAATAGGTAAAATAATTTTTTCATACTGCTGAATAAATCTTTTTGGGTGATAATTCATATCAATTTTTGGCTCAAACGGTATCGCGAAACCATAAATATATAGATCGTAGTATCCCAAATCATGATGACAATTATTGTTTCAGTTCTGTATATAAATCTCTTGGTTTTTCTGAAAATAATCTTCCAAATATGGATAGTTCGATGGTGAGATCGGGAAGTTTGCAACAGCTTACTTTTCCTGGTTGGCAGATATACGTTGGATTTGAAAAGTTCACAAATGTAAGAACGAGGTACAGGAACATCATTGATAGCGATCAGTAAGTAAAATGTAACGTTAAAAACAATTTTTTGCTTTCGCAATTTATTAGAGCATGAACGTAAAGTACAACATGTTCTTGTAGATTGAATACATGGCTCAACCAGTGGCAAATTGTAAATAATTATACAAACCCAATGCAGATTGATACCATACTTCCGGTCATATCAGAGTAAGTAATACAATTATTATCTTCATTAGAGTCAGTGGCAGTGCTACTCAAAACCCTTGAAAGATTGCCAATACAGTTACAGTAAAACAACTAGTTAAGCAATAAACTTGAATAGAATCAGCCATTATGTGATGAAAATCCATTCTAAACTTAAATAAAATAACTATTAAAAGTTCGATTTTCACTATTATAAATAGTGAAATTAAAACTAGTGAAAATCGAACTTTTAATAGTTATTTTATTAGAGTTAGGAATAAACCTTTGTTTACATTTTAATGAATATGGCAACTGTCACAATTGGTAAAAAAAATCGTAACCAACTGGAAATTTTACAAATTATTAACAACTGTTTTGTTATGGCGAGTCATTAAAAGCAAGGAATTTCAAACTCACGAAAAAGTGTTGATTATATTTCTAAATATTATAACATTCATACATGCTTCTCATATTTTAAAACTGTTGTCCAATAGTATTGAGTGAATTTTCATGAAATTTTCCAAAAAAAATTGATTCTATTGTATTTATTTCTGATATTGATTTCTAGAAGATACGTAGAATAGCGAAATAAAAACAAATTTAAGTTTATTTGAACTGCAATGATGTTTAATTGCTGACAATTGTTTCGTCAGTGCCGTTTTATGAATCTTCCGGGCCCTAGGCCACATACATGAACATATGCAAATCACTACGAGAGAAGCGAGGCTAATTGCGCCGCAGACGATTTTTTTGTTCTAAAAGGGGCATGGCCTGGTGGGCATTTTGGGTAAAACGGCACTGCGTCTCATAGTGACACTCTAAAAGCGGGTTGTAAATCTTATAATCCGCTTTAATTGTATAATATGTTGGTCTAAATTTGAATTTGTGTTTTAGCGCGTTTGTCAATTTTTTTTAAATGAATGTTCATAAAATAATCACCGAATCCATAGAGATATAGTGTTGATTTCTATTATAGCGTACTTGCGGAGCTAACTTCCTTAGAAAATTATCTAAAAGGACATTTGGAACAGCTGTACTATCCACACACAATAGAGGAACTAATAGGCACTCTGATACTCCCGATGAAACAGCATTTGAAACAGTTGAAAGCAGACTGTGAAACGCAGTTGTCATTAGGTTGTAGGGTACGTGGTCAGAAGCGGTTAGTTTTGTAAGTCAATTCATGGTGATTTCAGTTTCCCAAAAACAAATTGCGTACTGTTATCATATTTATTTTTTTCTACAAATCAAATTTGTTCATGATTTTAATGATGGATAAATATAGATAAGATAATTCACTGTATTATATTTCATTTACAATAAATGTTCACACATAGCCTAATGGTTTTATCAAGCCGTTTGTAAGATATCGCTCTCTCCTCCATTAAAACCTGGATTCCCCTTCATCATTGCCGACGTAGATCGACTCACCGCACTCAATAGTGTGGCTAGGCTGTGCCCTATCGCTAGTCTATGTAGTCACCAAGACTTACACCAAACTGTTCTCTCGCCAGTCCGTGACTAATAAGATACGATAGGAATATACTATATTTCACCTCTCTTTCGTCGCCCACGACTAGTCGTAGTTCTTCGGATTGGATTATCTCAACTTCAGCTGTATGTCGCGGATCTGTGAAAGAAAACTTCTGTGTGTATGTAGCAAAGCTGCGTTATAAATTATCAATTAGAATTCATTCAGATATCAAACAAGTTGCTAAAATTCAAGCTCGTTCTAAGAACACCCATGAACGTAAATAGAAATAGGATATTCTTTGTTGCCTTTTATTACGGACAAGTCAAGTACATGAGTTCATTCCTTAGTACGACCGTCCCACCATAAATTAATACAGTTTGTTAAATCTGTGGGACGGAAACGAAATGTATAGTTTCTGAATCCTTGTCAAGGAAGAGTCATTATGATTTGTAAAATATCGACAAAGTTGGAGAGGTTCCTCGCAGTTTCAATAGGAAATCATAAATTACGAAGTTAACAGAAATGGTTCTAAAGAAAACAAGTGCTTTACAGTATATTGGTAGTTTACGACTTATTTTTATGATCTAATTCGAAAGAGCAAGTGGATCCCTTGCTATGGTTTGAACAACGGTTTTTACCCTGTCTTTTCCTTTGAAGCTACAATCTATTCATGTAACCATAACATAAGACGTGCTCCTGCAGTCGTTTCTTATTAAATATGTAATTAGAATATTAAGTTGATATAATTTTCATTCATACCTTAATCCAAGGAAGTTTAAATAAGGTCATAAAATTAAGGTCACTGTCAACAAAAAGCGAATACTTTTATATTCAGCTCACTAGACTGGGGCAAGTCTCTCTTATTGGGTAAAAGTTACTACCCCCACTAAAACAGTAGTTGTTATCCAAGATTATAAAAAACTAAACTCACCACACTAAAGTCAGTTATATTTTGACTTCTTGAGTTAAATCTTGCTCTGACTGTCTCACGAATCACTTGAATCATATTTTAGAAAGAGTTTTCTAGTTAAGCTTGCGTTTAGAAATGACTTGAATAATTAAATCATAATAGTTTTGTTTAACCCTTTACCCTGGTACATCCGGGCTGATTTAAATTAGTTTTCATTTCATATTTAGGTTCTAATAAGGTTACTTTTAAATTAAGGATTGATTAACTGTTTTCTAAATTTAACATAATTTCTTAATTATTACTTTAGTTATACTTAATCTTTCAACTTTTAATTCATTTTTATAATTGTTTCATTTCCTTCTTATTATTAAATATTTATTTGTTTTGATTGAGAGTTTTCTACTTAGCGTAATTTATAAACTACCCTCGATCACACAGTGCTTAATTAATGTGTTAGTGTCTCAACCAAAGAAGAGTAAGTATTACATATATCTATTGACCGCAATGTTGTCTTATTTACCTAGCTAATAAGAAACACGTGATATCGGGTCACTTCCTGGTTATCGGTACACGTACTGCAAGTTATATTGATATTAGTAAATCAAGGCAAATGATATATAAGAATGAATTCTAATTGATAATTAATAACGCAATTTTGCTACAGTGATACCCTTGGAAAATAGCTCCATGATGATACCATATTTGATTATATTTTCTATGTGATACCACAAACTTATTAATTTGTTCTGTGCTAGTTAACCTTATACTTTGTACTATCCTTGATTCTGAATCTGAACCAGACTTCATTTTTCATCGAACGGCGAAGTTATGGAACTCTCCCAAGTGATGCCTTTCCTGATGCATATAACCTCCTAACTTTCAACAAAAATTGCAATGTGTCTCCCAACACCACCCACATTATCTGTTTTCCTCGTGTCGTCAAAATATTTAAAGAAAATGTGTAGGCAATTCGGATGGCCTGTACGTTGCGGCATGAACGATTTCATTTGCCCAGCACAGATTTATCAAAACTGCACGTGTGTACGGAAAATAAGCAACTTCTCGCAGTGGGAGTGGCGTTATATGTGATTATTAAAACTGCAATTCTGTTGCTAGTAATTATTATTCAGTTTGGACAAAGTGGAAGCAAACAAACAAATTCTGGAAGAGTTGATATATATTTCAAAGTAAATTCATGTTTATATGCGAAAAAATCTATCACCATTGAATTTATCCATTCTATAATTAATTCTATACTACGAGGGCATGGTGAAAAGTCCCTGAAAAATAAAATAGGGCGCCACAATCGCAAATCCCTTGTGATATTTGTGATATACCATCTTTAACTAGAACGTTTTGACCAATTAAATCATGTATTGTTCAATTTTTAGGTACTTTTCATCTTGCCCTCCTATAATTAATTCCAATTTGCGAGTTGTATATGAAGCAAATCAACTTTTATTCCACATATTCAAAATATCACCAATAGGGCTTTACATGATTCTTTACTAGAATCTGTAATGATTTTACACACAACACATTTAAAATTATGTACTGCTCCCTTATTAGATCCATTAAATATTCGACAGTAATTTGGAATTCATATTTTACTACTCGCATAAGCTACTTATGCGATGTTAGTTGAAAAATTAGGGGAAATCATACAGCAAACAAATAATGTGCGGTGTGGACTAACAACATTCAGAGTGCTTTTAGAAAATAAGTTAAGGAAATTTGAAATCGGGTACTGGCGAAGACGACGACAAATCTCATTTGTGGTATTTCGATTAACTTAACTTCCTGACAGATCAAGAAACTGCCAAATATTCAGTATCAAATATAGAGGCGGATCGATCACAGGTGAGTTATTTATTAGGATTCGTTTACATTTATATATACAAAGCAACAAACCCAAATGCCTATGTTGTTATTATTACGTCACTTATGTTCTACATTAATTCATCCTGCCATTCAACGCGGCGGCCCTTCATTGTTGAAAAAATATTCCAGAAAAGTATCTCTAACCAACTTTGCATCAATTGAAATATTTTCTTCTAATAGATATGATGATAAGATATAGCCTTCTCCGCAATTTCTGCGTAAAAAGTTGTAAAACACACTATTCGCAACAGTTTATGTATTTAAAAGTTCTAAGCTCCCTAAATCTTAAACATGCCGCTATATGCCAAGTACATTTTCTACGATTTTACGGGCTCTTGAAAACATAATGGGAAATTCTCCTTTATTTTCAATTCCCCTTGCCTGGTTTTAAAAACTATGTACGTAAAGCGCAAAGTAATTTATTCGCCTCGTTAACGAAACCGTAAGGCAAGATGTCTTTGCTGACGGATGCGTTCTTCTTTTTGTAAATTAAGTGCATTATTTTTCAATTTATGAAAGAAAAGTGGATTCTCTAACATTCCTTCGGCCTTCTGGTTGTGCAGAAGGGCTATTGGCCACAATCGGGGCCTCAGTTGAATACCATAATGTGGATATTTGAAGCCATCCTTAAGCCGCGGTTGACATACGCCTAAGTGGTGGGGTGTGGTGGAAAAGAACAGAGCTCAGGACGACCAAATCAATCCCGGAGGATCTGATGAGAAAGCTCATCCTAGGTGCTGCCACGGGAGCTACGAAAAATGCTCCCACTGCCGCACTTGGAGCGTTGATGAATGGGGAATCATTCCACCTGACTATAAAAGGTGCGGCAACAAAATCTGACTAATATCAATAGGCCTGTGGAAAGCAAACGGTAGCCACACCTCACTACCCATCAGTGTTGAAACACACCCCATCTACTCGATCAGAACGGATGGGATGACACCACGATACACCTTTGGTAAGAAGTATCTTATGAGCTTACTCCCAGAAAAGATTAGTTAAACAATAACCAATCAGCCCTGTCAACCAATGGTGAAATCTGGTTCAATGATGGAGCCAGAAACCATGGGCAGGCGGGATCAGCCACCATTCTTCAAGCGAAGATACTGGCAATAACGCACTGTGTCCAAATAGCACTAGAAGAAAGAATGCAAACCCACAACAGTACATGCAGACAGCAAGGCAGCCCTTGCTGCGCTGGGTAGCACGAGAATAACATAGAAGCTGGTGGGGGAGTGGATCAACACGCTAACCTAACCTTGGCGGAGATGAAGGTAAGCTCGACCTATTTTGGGTCCCCGGTCACTCTAGAATAAGGGAAAACAAAATAGCCAATGAGTTTGCAAAACTGGGAGCTATAGAACCCCTAATACAATCCGCTGCTGGGTCAGAACACAACACTCGGAAGAGTGGAAACTAGTGAACGGTTGCAGGCAGTCGAAATCACTGATTGGACCGCACATTAGGGAAGACTGGCCTCAGGAAGTAAGGAACATGATCAAAACCGATGCCAAACTGCTGACACAGATACTGACAGGACACGGACCGTTTAACCTACCACCTCCACAGGATGAATCTTAGCGATTCGCCTTTGTGCAGGTGGTGCAAACGGAAAAACGATACATCAATGCATATTCTGTGCAGATGCGTAACACTGATCTCCCAAGACGCAGAGAACTCTCGGTAGAGCTATGCGACACTGAGGAAATCCTGAAACTAGATACGATGGTGCTAAATCTCTTCAGGGCATTAACCACCTACCCGGTCCCGACCGGGTGTTGAGTAGGTGGATGTCTGTTCACCTCGGACACCCGGTGAACACTGTGGAGTGAGAACTGAACCCGCCTACCTCTGAAGCCAGGTGAACACCTCGAGGGGAAACCGCTTCACTAGGGCGAAGTTCATATATCTTGAAGTTGGTGTTAACCTTTTTAGGAATCGTTCTCCTGGGGGAAAATGGTGAACACTCTCGAGCGGGAACCGCCCCTCTGATTGATAGGTGAACACTCGTGGGTGGTAACCGCTCCACTAGGTGATACGTTAATCGTTAACCTGGAGAGTATGGAGAAAACTCTTGTATGGGAACTGTCCTTTGGTGGCCTGGTGAACACTCGTCGGTGGGATCCGCTCCACTAGGTGACACGGGGTGCAAAGGGCTTAGGCCTAGGCATTAAGGACCCTTAATTAATAATAATAATGATAATACTCCATCAGAACTTCAGAACATTATAAATTCATAATTGGCATCTGCTTTATCATCAGTGCCATGGTAGCCTTCCTTTGTAATAATTGTAAGAATATGAACCGCTTGCATACTGCAATAGTTTACTGTCGATTGCCCCTAACCAAAGGGAAGATCAATCTATTTCAAAACCTCTAGTGATAGGTTTCCATTTCTCTTCAGAATCTGGAAACTAAAGAACAAGTCACAATAATTATTTTTGTAGGATATCCACCAAAATCAGTTGACGAAATTCAATATGCCCAAATAGATATCCCATCTTGGTTTCCTTCCACACTTTCCAGAACAAAGATGAGGAAAAATGAAACAGCATCCACTGAAAGTAAACCAGCAGCAGTTAGTCAGAGATTGACTCAGTCTGAACCAGAAGACGAGTATGATGGTAGGCAAGAACGTCAAATATAAAGAATATTAAAATCTCGTCGAAAAATATTATTGATGACGTACGATTAAAAACCCAAAATGGTAACTTTAATAGACAATGTAAGCTTTTGACTGATTCTGATATTCACAACGACCTAATGCACAAGAACAGTATATGTCATCCTAGTCAGAACCACGTAGAAACGCCACGGCATATTTTTGCAGTTTTACCCAAAATCCATAGTTTGAAATACTTGATGCAAACTTCACGCTGTGATTACTATATAAAATGAATTATAAAGTTTGTAATGAATAATGAAGGTTTTTTGTAAATAAAGTGTTCAGTTACCTACTTGTAAATATTCGTATTGTAAAACTATATTGCTTTGCATGTTGCAGGGATTGTGTAACTCATTGTTCGAGGATATGATGATGTTTTAAACAAATTTCGCATCAAACTCGGAATGTTAGGGTTTTCGAAGTCGCTGCTAACGAATTAAAATTTAGAAAAACAAAACAGATTTGCATCAAACTCAGTTTAGAGGAGTTTTTGAGGTTCTAACATTTTAGAAATGATGAATAACAAAACAGCTACAGTGGTAGACAAATCTTTTATTTTTTTAACGTTTTATTTTAATTAAGCAACTTCCTAAAAGCTACAGAAATTCACTTTTTTCCTGGTTTTGGACAGATTTTTTTTATTGTGTCCCACTGAGTGTCTAACCGTGTAGTTTTCAGTGGCTTCTACACACGCAGTCGTGGTTCTCGGCTTTCTTACAGTTCCAAAGGGTTTGCGAATGAAATACAGCGACTGTTATAATGTCCTCAAAACCTTTAAATGAGTTATTGTTCAAGTGTAGCTGCAATAATCTAGTTATCAGTTCAATTCAACATAAGAAAAAGCTAAAGTGTAAAGAATAGAACAAACAGTGGTTGAAGATGAGAATTTTCACATCTAAAACTGAATTAAATGTCGAAAAAGGATTTTGGTTTACTTATTTACGAATGGATGGAGAAACTTATTTGCTACTATTAAAAAGAATCACACCACTAATCATTGCCCTTAATTTGCAAGTGCTTCGTTTACCTCCTATTTTATTGACGGTTGTAAACCTGCAGCAACTTTGTCCCTAACGGGGTGGTTACACTAATGACTATTTACCCGTTCACCTTTAAAGTAATGTATGGTTCGAGGATGCCATTTTCGCAATTTACGCAGCAAACGAGAAGTTTTCTCTCAGACAGATCACTCCTTATGGTGGTTGACAAAGTATCCTCCAATACAATGGATCAACGCTGGTATTCCACAGGGATCTGTCTTGGCACCAACTTTGTTTCTGCTCTATCTAAAAGATCTACTAGAAGTGATCACCTGTCCAGTTCATAGCTTTGCAGATGATGGTACACTTCATACCGCTTTCTCATCTAGAGCCCCTATACCAGGGGTCCTCACTAGGATTTTTTGGAGAGCTCAATTGTTTTTATCAGATTTTCCTGAGGGCCGCAAGTAAAAAATGTAATTGAAATCGGTCCTTTTCAACTACTTTCCAAAACTCATAGCGAGCCTTATCCTTCTTTTTTTCTTCAAAAATACTTTTATGTTCTGCATCATGCTGAAGATCAATGAACTCATTTTTCAAATCTATAGCTTCATATCCAAAAACAGAAAGTTGAGCTACATTTGCTGTTATCAATGCCCATGGATTTTCCACTAAGCGAAATGGTTCTTGATACTTCCTGAAGTCACTAAACCTCACATTTATTTCGTATTTTAAGTTTGTCAACAGTTTTATTAAATCAGAAACATCTTGCTTTTCATCAAACAGAGTTTTAACTGAAGGAAAGCTGGAATAATCACCCTTTGACAGTTATTCAATATACATATTGAACTTTTGTTCCTGTGAAAAAACAATACTAATCATTTTCATTACAATTTTGTTGTAGTCTCCTTGCAATCGAGTCAGTGTTTCATTCACAATGCCCATTGTATCAGTAAGAAGCCACCAACCAAACTTATAAACTTCGGAATATTCTTTTTTCTTTGAAGACAATAACAGGGTAATCTCATGTTGAATGTTAAAGAAACAGACCAATACCTTTCCCTTACTCAGCCATCCCACTTCTGTTTGAGAAAGCACGTCCTCATATTGCGATATAAGCTCTTTCATAAAAGTCTTGAAACGTTCTGTGATTCAGTTCATTTGAACAGCCGAGGGCCGCTAAAATCATTCCGAGGGCCGCGTAGTGAGGATCGCTGCCCTATACCATCCAATGAAACCAGAGGAGTGTGACAGGAACAGGTTGACGCAATTAATGAAGATCTGGTAAAGATTTTGGAACGGGGATGTGATAATCTAGTAGAGTTTAATGGAACCAACACTCAAGCTTGCGTCTTCTCCAGGAAGGCGAACCCCATAATCCCTAATATGATGATGTCAGGTACAACTATTCCTATGGTCTTCTATATCCATGCTCGGAATCACCACCAACAGCACCCTCTCATGGGGTGACCATGTGAGGTCCATTACGAAAACCGCTTCACAAAAACTTGGGTTTTCTATTCTATGCCAAGAGCTACTTTACATCTCAGCAACTCCTCATAATCTACAAAGCACAGCTGTCTTGGAGTACTGTTCACATGTTTGGAGTTCGGCTCCCAATCATACGCTGAAGCTCTTGGATTCTATCCAGAGTTCGTCTGATTAATGATGATCACAATTACTTGTTCATTGACCTCTCTAAAACATCGTAGAAAGTTAGATGTCTCCCGTTTCTAGATATTTCCATGGTCGGCGTTCATCAGAAATCTCGTCTGTCGGTCCACCACGATTTCAAGAGATTTCTAATAGGCGAACTAAACGAGCTCGAACTAGTTACCCTTCATTGTCAAAGTCGAGACCGGCCGAACTTCATTTTTCTATAGAACAAACAGCGAAGAAGTAGACCTCATGAGGTCTTTCCCTATGCTCAAAGCTCCAAGAAAAATTTGAATGCCTATCTCTTCTGCCAACATTCCCCCGCTGGCTCACACAATGTTCTTCGAACATTATAGGTTGCCCTCTCGTGTATTAAAGTGTAAAAAAAATGATTGTTTCTATTAAAGTTTAGATTGACAACGAATATTTTTACCGACATTGGAAAGTATTGCCAACTGTTAAAATGAAATATTGCTAGTTTCACGTAATGGCGCTGCACCTATTTAGGGAAATTTTTCAAAACAATTGGTTGCACTAAATCATTATGGCGTCTTTTCTTTCTTATCGTGGATATTGGGAAATAAAACACATCATAAAGAAAAATATGTTATCATATATAAAGAATACAAAATGAATAAAATAGACATGTTTCATATTTACAGTTTACAATCAATTGAATACTTGCGAGTATCATTTAAAATATTCACTAACTTAAAGAATTGGAAACTTGACTGTTTACAATAACTCATTTAAAAAATTAGTACCACTTTACACAAATAAATTGTCTGTCAACATTTAATTCACCTTAAATTACAATAAACTCAAATCAAAATTATCATTCATCGTGCATTAGGGACATTGCATTTTTTATTCCAAATTCACCCTACTATGGACCTAAACATTGGTAATCAAGTTTAAAAATGTAACTGGTAAATTAGAATGAAATTTCAAATATAACCACTAAAATCATGAATTCGGCAACATGAAAACTGAAAGAATTTGAAATGGTCCCTGTAATAATATAACATATAACATTTTTTTTTAATCGTTTATGATGGAAGGGCAACATCAGTTCTGAATTGACCTTGTGTTATTCTGGATGTAGTCAGAAAAACAATTACGGCTGAAAGTTCACTACAACTTTGGACTATTTGGATTGAATCCACCAGCAAAAATAAGTTATAAGATTAAACTAGTCTTTACCTGTTGGGAATCAATTACAAATGAACACTGCACTGTAGATAAATTCCAAAATAAAAATAAGAGGAAACAAGTCGTCTTCTTTTATTTTTATAATGAAAGTTTATTTTGAAAATCTCTACAGTGTGTTCATTTTTAATAAAAATAAATTTATATTAAAAAATTCCTGAAATATTGTGAATCCCTTAGTTCCAATAATTTCAATTGAACAAATATTCTATGCCTGATAATAATGATTTCTCGTTATATGAGAATTTTCTTGCATTATAACGCCTTATTCTGGCATCTATAAATATTAATCCGGCAAAAAAAACTGTACAATTGGTTATGAAGAGATCCATGGATTATTTACAGATCGGTGCGCGCGTGGGTCAGCAAATTGGCTGGAATTTTTCGATGTTCATGCACCTTTGAAATAGAGCCCTTTTCCAAAATTTAAGACTTCTAGGGGTCTGGAGAACGGGCCCTTTTAAGGCCGAAATAAAGCCCTCTTCAGCCTATCTTTGATATGCTGTTCCTCAGCGCCCTTTCAACCAAAAAACTTCCGCGGGGCTCATTTTTTTCGTATAGTCCTCTAGTCTTTACGAAAAAAAAATTAGACCCCCGAACTAAAAGGCCTCCGTTAGCGACCTGACAAAGTGAAACCCAAATTTTCTACCTGGTGCCAACAGTCAAAATAAATCTCACAGGTTTCAGTTTGTTTGCCTGTCTTTGTCCTTCCAAATGAGCACTTGCATCTCAAAATTGGTCAACTAGGGCCTAAGTTACAGCTATTTAAAGAAAGCAGTTTTGCCAATAAACCCGTTTTTTACGAACTTTGACCGGCTTGAACTTTTCTCTACGGACCGAAATTAACAAAATTTTGTAAGATGTTAGGACTCTAGCTCTCCTATTACCCCAAAATTTGGAGCTAAATATTTGATTGCTCTAGGCACAGTGAATTTTTAAATATTGCGAAATATCGGTTTGCCTTATTCAGTGTTATCAACTAAAAACTCATTTCAGATGACGCAAAATTAACAATATGACTCATTATTATCTGATGATTCAGTAGTATTAAAGTCATCAAATAATAATGAGTCATATTATGATTTGTTAATTTTGCGGCATCTGAAATGAGATTTTAGTTAATAACACTGAATAAGCCAAACCGATATATCGCAATATTTAAAAATTCACTGAGCCTAGAGCAATCAAATATTTTGCTCCAAATTTTTTGGGACGATAGAAGAGTTACACGACTAACTTCTTACAAAGTTTTGTTAATTTCGGTTCATAGAGAAAGAAGTTTAAGTCGGTCAAAGTTCGTGAAAAACGCGTTTTTTGGCAAAACTGCTTCCTTTAAATAGCTTTAACTTAGGCCCTAGTCGACCAATGTTGACATTCAAGTGCTCATTTGGAAGGACAAAGACAGACAAACAAACTGAAACCTGTGAGATTTATGTTGAATCAAATTTTGACTGTTGGCACCAGCTAGAAGATAGTCTATTTTTCGAAACTTTGGTTCCACTTCATCTCTAAGGGAGGTCTTTAGTTCGGAGGGTCTAAATTTTGTTTTGTAAATACATTAGGAAAGAAATGAGCCCCCGCGGGAGTTTTTTGGTTGAAAGGGCGCTGAGAACCAGCATATCAAAGATAGGCTTGAGAGGGCTATATTTCGGCCTAAAAAGACCTGACCCCTCGAAGTCTGAAATTTTGGAAAAAAGCTACATTTCAAAGGAACATAAACATCAAAAAATCTCAGCCAATTTGCCGACGCACGCGCGGAGTGAATCTCTTCTTATACAACATAAATTCTCCCCATGTATTTGATATTTGCTAGTAATTTCATCAGTTGACTTTGCAGGAAGCCCATCTCTGCATTTTCTTCGATATTGGAAACAACACAATGCAGAAATCAAAATTTATGAAAATAAGGTTTGAGAAGTATCCTTCTAGAGAAACTTGCCTAGATGATCACAGCAGTCTTTCTTCAAATCCATCACTAGATACATGGCAAGATAAAGAAAAAATGTGAAAGTTTACCAACATTGAGCTTCATAACAATTTGAAACTACCTGAATTAGTCAAATTATGACTAAGATTTGAGAATGGAAGCAATAATTTCCCAAAAATTTCCACCAAGAAAACGTTGATTTTCATTCAGTCTGGTTCAGATCCAAATAAGTTCTATATCGTAGTGAACTTTCCAGATAATACCACGAACAGAGAAAACTCAGTTTCACTCCGAATTTCGCGCAAAAACTAAAAAATATAAAATAACTAACACATCAAACTATCTCAGTTAAATAAAATTACACACGAACAGAACCCAGCACCCCAACGATGGGAACAGGCACAAGTACTTTTGTTGAATAAATTCAAGATATACTAACTACAGCCCTATTTCAAATCGGGGAAAACCGGACGAATCGATGTATCCACGTTTTGGAGATAGGGATGTAAGGCGATTTTTTTCGCGGATATACGATCCGCTGGATTATATACAAGCATTTGTTTGAGGAGATCGATTCCATCGTCTTCTAAATTTTTTATTTGCCTCGGCAAATTGTAGTTCGACCATTTTGGGAAAGTTGCTTTATAGTCCGGTAAGGAGGAAACGCCTGGCCACGTTTCTTCGGTTGGTGTTGTCAGTACCCTGGAAATTTACAATAATGTATTTCTGCGAAAATTACAAAAATCCTCAAATATCATCGTTAAATTGGGTTATTGAACTTTTTCAATATCACAGAAACTCCTGTTCAAAGTTGTTGTACCACTCAATTTTTTCCATTGGTTTTATATATTTAATTTATTAAACGAACTAAAAGATCTCATATACAGGATGTTTATAAAGAACCTGTACAAACTTCAAAGGGTGAATCTTTGACTAATTTTATGATAAAAAGTTCATATAAACTTTGGTACATAACGGCTTGGTTCTCGAGATACAGGGCGTCCAAAAAAAATGTTTATCTCATTTTTTGATTATATTTTTGTTCAATAACATGGCAATTTGACGAAATTCGGGATACTGGGAGTATTAATGACGAGAAACTCAAAAAATTACTTGGTTTTTATTTTATTTAATTTTACATACAAAAGGTACTCTTAGTATTTGTTGCTGCCGTTTTGGAGAAAAACTCAATTGAATGAATTTTGAAAAGTAAGTGATAAAATGTCTTTTATTGATTGTATTGTGACGAACTTAGATCATTTACAAGACTAAGACTAAACTACTGTTACAAATAAGTTAATAATATTTACAATAATTGCTAAAAATTACCACGCCGTTAAGGACCCATGTTTATATTCACCCTTCAAAGTTTGTACAAGTACTTAATAAACATCCTGTATATAAGAAGAACTAGACGTGAATTTAGATCATTTTGAATTATCAAGAGGGAGGACATACCATGACAAATAAATTGACATCATATGTATAGAATCTGATATTGTTTATAAAAAGGATTTGGCCCAGGTACACTTGAGAGAATTTCAAATGTAGTTTTTACACCATCTATTCTCCCAGACTATTTGTGTTAGTTAAGTAAGAAGCTAACGTTTTCAGGGGGTTACCTCTGATCCCCATATTTTGTTTCAATAATAATATAAAAGATCCATAGAGTCGGCGTAAAATGAATTGACCTGAGTCGATTTCCTAAGGGCATAAAACATAAAATTATTGTGTAAAAGGAGACTAGTAATAGGTGAATGACCCGAGACAAATCCATGTTGAGCATCAGATATTTATGTGAATACATTTGTCAGTAACAATATTAGCGACTAAAGAGTAAGAATTTAGACATGTAGTTCAATATAGAACGCTTTCATTGATGCAAACGTATATATTATACGTGATGCATCAATCGATTCGAGAGTCTCTTCCTCTATACTCAACAGAGCTAAGTCCGACAATCTTTGTTGCTCCATTGATGCCCGCAGATAAGTTAATATTAACTTTAACTTGCTGAAGGGCCGCTCACAACTTGCAATAGATACGGAGACAGTTGGCACGATCTGTAACGCAACTCTTAAATTCGGAAAAACATCTTTACCGTACTGTATAAGAAATCGGAGTAGTTCGATGGGGGTATCGATGACATTTTCCCGTGAACATTCTGCAGTCAACGATGTCGTCATACAAGCCAATGCCGTCAACGTCAGTAGCGTAAAATTCTCCGAAACTTTCACACTGTTTTTCCACGCAATCGAAATCTGAACCACTCACCGACTCTGCAACATTCAAGAGGAAGCCAAACTTCTTGTTCAGATCACGAAGACGCTGAAAACGATTATCGAAATCAATCTGGAGCTTATCAATAGCGTTTGCCAAAACGCGACGTTGTTCCTCCTCTGCTGAAAGGCCTGCATCTTTAGGTGACTCTCTCCAGGCATTCGGCGACGTCTTCTTCTTGTCCGTTCGACGTTGATTCCCCATCGGTCACATTTTTGTTTCGCGTCTGCAATCGCGGCAGTACACAAATCGTCTCGAATGTGTGCTAAATCGTGTTGAAGAAATTCGAGATCGTTGGCAGCATCTGCAAAATTCATTGCAGGATCTTGCGGTCTTTTTTTCAATTCTCCGCAAAACTTGGTCCCAAAAGTAGAGAAGGCTGAGAAAGTCGAACGTCAGCATTCTGTGTGCAAGGCTTCCCGCTTCATTTCTAATTTCCGGCGTCAATTCTGGATTTTCACAAATTTTTTCGAGCAGATCCAAAATAGAATCCAGATGTTTAAAGACGACACTGACAGCGTCATACCTAGCACTCCATCTGGTTTGAGATTCCTGTTTCACTGTTGTCTTCACTGCACTTTTCAGCAAGTCCCACCGTATAGTTGACTGAGAGAAGAACATGTACAAAGCCTCTATAGTGCCGAAGAAAGTAATGACAGATGCCTCTTGATTAGCTGCATGGAGTTACGAGAAGAATGTTATCCTGCTGTTCAGACAGCTGTGCGCCCTAAATTTTTATCGTGAATTTTTTTCCGTAAATTTTTTTCCGACAGATTTTTTAATACTTAGACATTTCCAAATTTTCCGCCTTCCTGGATCCGGCGCCCGGGGCACTTGCCCCCCTCTGCCCCCCTCGCTTCGCCACTAATAAAAGCGGCTATTATACTGCTTCTAATGAATCAAAGTACTACAGGTACTTCTTGGTACCTTAAACAATAAACTGGGATCAGCTTATCGTTTAATCCCTCAATGTTAGCGAAACTAGTCACATTTAAACTATAAAAGAGTTCACACTGTGGATACACTATAAATAAGGAATAATCAGTTTTACTCTGATGATGGGTACTTTGTAACACAAGTACTTTTAGCAGATAAGGGTGATAATTTCTTATTTATATTTATCGTCACATTTATTTATTAAACTAATCGGACTTTTAATAGTTATTTTATACAAGTTTCAACAAGTATAGCCACAAAACTGCAGAAGAATAAAGTGAACTATGAACTATAAACTGAAAATAATAACATTGGGCATTACAATCTATTATATAAGTGGTTCAGTAATTTGGATTTGAAAGGACCCGTCAATTTGCTGGTAAAGTTTTCCTAACTTTGCAGTCTGTGATTGTTAGTTCTCTAGAGTTTCGTAAGGGGTAAGTAACATTTCTTTCCACAAATATGTTATTAAGTTCCACAGTTTATAAAACAATTAAAAATATTGAGTCATAAGATAATTGTAAGACATGCAATATTGAATCTGGTTAAGGTCAGATAATTTCTCTCAAAGTAGTTAAAGTACTCATCCTTTGTAATGGGAATGGTAATTGTTAATCAGAAATATCATAGCAGTTTACCTGAATATTCTGAACAATTGATCGATTTCAGAATCACCCTGAAATAATGGACGTCGGGTAGCCATTTCTGAAAATATACATCCTAGTGACCATATATCTATGGGGCAAGCATATCGTTGGGATCCAAGCAAAATTTCTGGGGCCCTGTACCAAAGAGTGACTACTTCGTGGGTGTAAACACGTACGGGAACACCAAAAGCACGTCCCAATCCAAAATCAGCCACCTATAGTTCAAGTTAAATTGAATGAACGATTAATATTGTATTTTATTATGTAACTAACCTTTATAACACCATCTCTCGCAATTAGTAAATTCTGGGGTTTCAAATCACGATGCAAGACTCTTCTTTGATGGCAGAACAGTATGGCATTATTTAATTGATAAAAGTAACTTTTAACTAACTTAGGATCCATGTATTTCCCAGTTTCTATTTTATCCAAATATTTTTTCAAGTCCATAGATAAAAACTCAAATATTAAATATAATCTACAATGAGAGGTTAAGTTAATATATAGAAGAATATGCAAGAAGATATCTATACTAAAGAAGAATTAATATGTGAAGGCAGAAAATTGTAAGGCTGGAAAAATCTCACCTGGCCTCCTCCATTAAAACGTCTTCAAGAGACACAATATTTGGATGACGTAATTCTTTCAATAAGGATATTTCTCTAATGGCAGTTGCTGGTACCCCTTCATCTTCAGATTCCAATCTATAAAAATCAAGATTAGAGTTAACATTGCAACTATATAATAAGTTAATAATTTTTAATTCAACTTGAAATGTTGGCTGCGCAAGCAACATCATCAGGGCAGTGTGAAATCTGCAACTGAGGCTGACTGGTGTTGTATGTCTTGAGCTTTTTATAGTTGAAATAGTTAACGCGTCATGGTTCGCCAACCCCGTTGATTTGTCGATGCGTGATCATGTGTAGAAATAGTTATTAGTAAACCAAGACTTTGGAGAAGGGGTTTTCATAATATTGTGGTACCTCCAAGTAACATACTGTTGCAGTTTAAGTTATTGTGATTCTTTACGATTTAAATTGCTTTGATGACTTTTCTCTGATATGAATATAGGGCCTGTGGTTATTTCGGTGCTTCGGGAGAGGATTTGATGATTGGTGACATGGTTTTACTCGAGTAGCTACTGTGCGAACCGTTTCACCAATGTAGGCTTTGGCACAAGAACTACTGTACATGCCTACAGAATGAAGAGTAATGGGGGTGTTCAACAAGTCTCTAGAACTGAAATAGCTGGTGATGTGTGGAAAACTGGGTAGAAATATTGAGCTTTTGACAATTTTTTTGGTCAGTGACATTTTTGATGAAAGGAAGATAGGGAATGGATGGTGGGGTATTATTTACCTTTTGATTTGAAATTCTGGAAGAGGTATATTTCTGTACTGATATATTAATGTGGAATAATTTCTGCTGAAACGGACAGATAGTAAGTGGTTCTGATTTCAGATTATAGGGTTGAGATAAATTATTCTGTGTAGGTATATCAGGAGTTAATAACAGATTTCTTTGAGAAACAAACTAGGACATCTAGGAAACTGAACATTTTCATTCAATTTTCATAGGGAACTGAATCTTGTGATGTAATAAATTAAATGATTGAGGAAGAAACGAGATCATCACGTACATGATGTCAAATAACAAACTCATAATCAACTCATCTAAAGCAACATTTTGGTTCAAGAACAGAAGTATCAATAGCATCATGTTCAAAAGCTTCCATGAGCTTATGACTAGTGAAAGTGGAGACCCTATAGCTTTATAGTCGACTTGGTGACATCGGTATTAGCAGAACCTCACACATGTCACCCATCATCAAATCCTCTTCCAAGACAACAAAATACTAGCTCGAACCCTTTATTTCCATCTGAGAAAAATCCTCGAAGAAATAGAAATCCTAATAAGATAAACCGCGAAACTGGATAGTACCATAACATATTGGAAACCCTTCTTCAAATCCCAGTCTATCAATTATTTTTGCACTTGATCACGCATCTACAAATGAAACAATATAAGGATACCTATGTTTACTATGTAAAAAACTAAGTAAAAACATACATATATAGAATATTCCATGAAAATAAATATTCCTATGTACTTACTTATATAACTGGATTTGGAAAATTTGATGTGTTATCAGATGCACAGTATGGGTTTAGACCAGGCAAAAACTCCCAAGATGCTATAATATCTCTTACGAATTTAATATATGATGATGTCAATAACTCAACCCCATGTTTGGCTTTGTTTTTAGATCTCGAAAAGGCGTTTGATATCGTATGTTATAATAGCTTAATAATGAAATTAGAAAAATATGGCTTTCGCGGAAATCTTCTAAAGTGGTTCAGAAGTTTTCTTTCAAATAGAAAACAATGCGTTCAAATAGGTTTGGAAAAAAGTGATTTTCTCACTATGAAATATGGAGTGCCACAAGGTAGTGTCCTGGGGCCTATTCTTTTCATTGTTTATATAAATGACCTATTTTCACTAATTAAGGGTCTAAAGTTAACTGCATATGCTGACGATACAGTAATTAATCTACATTACGGGAAAATCTTGGGAACTAGTAAGAGCTAAGGCTGAAAAAATTCTTCATACTATAAAATCTTGAATGGATTATAATTTATTGAAACTAAATATCAAAAAAACTAAACTCCTTTGTTTCTCCAGTTTCGAAAACTCACAACCTCTTTTTAATAGACTAACATTACATAACACTTCATGTAAATATATAAATTGTAGCTGCAATGAATCCATCACAGAAGAATTTTCAATTAAATACTTAGGAATAACTATCGATTTTCATTTAAAATGGAGTGAACACATACATAGTTTAAATAACAAATTGAGGAAGATTATGTATATGTTCAAATCATTAAAAGGTGTATTGATCAAACACCTATTTAAAAATGCATACTATGCACTAGTACAACATGTAATTGTATATGGAATCATAGCATGGTGAGGTACTTATGACACCATCATTTCAAAACTATTTGTATGTCAGAAAATAATAATAAAAAATATACTTGGTAAATCCATGACATACCTCTCAAAAAACATTTTTATTGATTTTTGGGTTTTAACTGTGAGAGAATTGTATATTATGGAAATCCTGAAACAACATCACAAGAAAAAAACTGCAATCTCATTATTTGATCATTATTATGAACCCACTATTTATTTACACTATTTCAGTAAAATCTATAATTTATTACCAATCGAATTACAAATTTTTCCTGGCAGTATTCAACAGTACAAAAAGGTATGTAAATTTTGAATATGGAACTCAAAAGTAGAGAACATCAAATTGTCTCTTTGAAACTAAAAGTTAATATTTTTAACATTATTTTTATTATATTTTACTAATGTAAGCATTGTAAATCAATAGGACAATAACTTATTCTTATTCTTATATAAATTCTCGGGAAATAGGTCACACTAACACATATGCTTATTATTTTCGTGTTACAGTTTCGATTATTCGTGTTGTTGTTCGTTTCGGCGACGTGAAATTGGTGCGATAAGGACGCTGTGCTGATACAATTAGTTTTAAGAAGTCTCGTTTTAGATATAATAAGTATTCTGATGATGGTCGTGAGAACGAAACGTACGTAAAGATGAAAATAATAAGCATGTATGTTAGTGTGACCTATTTCCCGAGAATTTATATATATTTCATACCTGGGTCAAGAATCATTATTAATATTATTCCTATATACTTGAAAAACGTTCTAGCAGCTTCAGGTTATGATAACCAGTTGGTTATAAGGTCAATTAATGAATCTCACTATCAAAAAATTGAAAATTTTGCAAAACAGGTGAGATTATATCCCACAAACAGAGTATAACAAGATATTTTCAAAATTGTAGATAGTCAATGAAAACTCTTATGTGAAGTTAAAGATTTTCTTAGTAACGCTAATAAAAAATTGGAAAAATTTACAATGAGTTTCATAGACAAACGTGACCAAAAGAAATCCTCTTTGATCACAAATTTTCTTCTCATAGTGAAGAAAATAAAAGTCAATATTCAACCTTGGATGTGCAATTGAAAAAACTGTAAATTGCTCTGATCAAGGCAAACTGAGAGGCACAGCCACTAAGAATTTCTCCTCGACTCAAAACAATAGGTTTGATGACAATTTCAAGAAATTTTTCCTCTACTCGTTCTACTTAAGTGGAAAACTTGCATAAATGAGACTTTATATTCAAACCTAAAGAATATTTTACCTTCATTGTCAATGCTTTATAGATATCGAAGTCAACATAATATTACTTTAGAGGAATTTAATTTCGAAGTATTATCCAACTCTTTAGAGAAGCGAGGATTTCCCGAAATTGTATGGTTATCTGAAAATGGAACATGGATAAGCAAATTGATTTGGTAGGATCATACCCATTTCAATTAAAAGGAGCTGATCGACTAAAAATTACAAAACTTTACAAGGCAATGAAACATATTTAAATTTTTGAGAAACACAAGGACTATGATTCATTGCATTCATAATATTAATAAGATTTTTGTATTTGTTTCTCAGTTTCTTTTAAAGTATTTTTAACTACTTTTTTAATGTTTATAGGTACTTTTGTTTAAAAGTACCTATATTTTCCAACTAATTGTTCTATGTCTTCAAATGTTTTTAAAATACTCTGTACCACTAATTTCATAATAGAATTTAGTGGAATTCAATGGAATTTAGGTGAATTAACGTGAATTTAATGGTATTTAGCATAATTTAGTGGATTTTTTCTTGGGTGATTTTTACCCTGATAGTAATGTGCGGGGGCGGAAAAACCACTGATTGGACCAGAGCCAACCTGTGGCATTTCTCATGCCACAGCGAAATCTGTAATCCAAAAATGGCTCGAGATAGAGCACCGTGCCTACTGGAGAGAACTGCCCCGTATGTCGCATTCCAAGCGACTGATGGGAGATCTCTAGCAGCAACGTGTGAATAATCTGCTGACGTTCAGCAGACAAGAAATACGGAATCTTGTTGCATTCCTAACCGGACTGGCCAACTTGCAGGGGTTACGGCGTGGAAGATGAGACACCAATGCATGTGCTGTGTCAGTGCACGGCATACACGGTAGGTCGTCGGACATATCTCGGAGACGATAAGACTACACCCGAGGAAATCAGAAGTATCCCCTATATCAGGCTACTGAAATTCATAGAATACACCGGACTGATGAGGAGGTAGAAACAAGTGAGGGCACAATAGGACTATAATGACCGCAGTGCTGTGGGGCTCCCCTTAGGATGGAGAACCAACCTCACGGAGGAGGGGTTTTAGTCAGTAGGAATCCGGCACAAATAAAATGTAACTTACTGTAGTATATCATACAGTTACATCCAAACTGATATATGGTATCTGTCAATGGAGAGCCATCGATGATGAGCAGATCCACATATTGTCAGGCTGCACTCGAGGCAATGAGAAGTCAGAAAGTGACATCCCGTCTGGTATGGACATGCAAAAAAAAGAACTTGAAATACTGGCAGGCCGAACCCGCGTTAAGCTGATTTCGGTGTCGGGACATCAGGGAGCGACAGGCAACGAAAAAGCCGACGAACTTGCAAAAAGAGGGTCTGAGAACGCTCCAGATCCAGAACAGACCGCGGGGGTACCAAAACGTACAGCACGAAAGTCTGTAGAAAACTGGATCTTGGAAAACCACAAAGAATACTGGGAAAAAATCCCAGGAAACGAACATGGGAAGAAATACATCAAAGCCCCGTGTAACAAAAGAACGACAGACCTATTAGCACTAAATAGGGAAAAAATAAAAGTCGTAACAGGGCTCATGACTGGCCATGCGCCAGTAAAAGGGCACCTAAACAAAATGGGACTGTACAATGGCGACCTGACATGCTGACTTTGCGGTAAGGATACAGAAACAGTGACACACATACTGTGTAAATGCGAGGCGCTGGATCGCAAACGACAGTCAATTTTTGGAAAGCCTAACGGCGAACAAGAATTATACAGTTCCCACCCTGTAAAGGACTTGCACAAACTCGTACAAGGTACAAAAATACTTGAGTGGATACCGTAAAGAAACGAAACATAGGCGAGATACAATGGGTCAGCAGGCCTAAGTGTCACCGGAGGCAACCTTGAGATTCCAAGGCTCATAACCTCCCCATAGAAGAGTTTTCTTAACCTCCGCAAAAAAAAAAAAAAAAAAAAATCTGTCAATGGATTGGTTAGAGGTATAATAAGCACTTTGATTTACATACTTGTTTTATAAAATCAGCTCCAAGTAGTTTATAGAAATAGAATGACAGGATTATATGTTTTAATTTATCTTTTTGTTTTTTATGTACTTAAATATAAATAAGAACTTTATACTGAACTAGAAAATGTATACAATTTTCCTAAATATCACTTTATGAATTAAATCACACTCAAACATATCGATTTAAATTTTTTTTTGCCATGAGGGTTGAAATAACATATAGGCCTACTGTACTTACTGTACTACAATTATTTCTAATCAGTGCTTTTCTATCCATTTTATTTCAAATTATTGGACATTTTCATTTCAAGTCTGATTGTTTACCATGTTTACCTAAAGCTACAGCAGTTTTACTTTTAGAATTGAAATACTGATTTTTACATATTTGGGAACATTGCCACGAATCTCAACTTTGTATTCTTTATTGAACCTGCGAGTAGTTGTTCATAGCAATAATAAATCGTGTTGAATACCTCAACTAACTTATATCTCATCAATTCATTAACTCCTACATACTGCACCTATAGTAAAATTTTCTACAATAATAATAAAACATTGAAAGTTTCCAGTTAGAAAATTTCGCCCCTCCCCTTTTACTAGCGAGCATTCCATATCCCCAGGTAGGCTGGACATCACAGGTTCAGCTTAGGAATCTACATCAAGTACCAACCTGTAGCCAATACTTCAAACAACATCAATTACTTTGTGTTATTTTGTTTGGTTACATCATATTTATTAGACATATCGGAGATCTAAGCTTACATTTTAATTCAGATCAAAATCATTTACCTTATTTTTTTCAGTGCAACTAATTGACCAGTTTTCTTGTTTTTGCCTTTATAGACAACACCATAAGTTCCCTCTCCGATTTTTTCTATTTTTAAGAAGTCAGTGATGTTTGCCATGTCTTCCTGAAATTACAAATTATTGATAAATATGTAACATGACATCTAACCTATAGAATTTCATAAATTCATTATCCTATAAGGAATTTCTTCGATTGATATTGTATTATACCGCAGGTTGCATATCAACATTAAACAGTTATCCTAGATTTTGGTCTTCAGTATTTTGAACAAGATTTTGCATCCACATTCACCAAATACTGCAATACTTTCTATTTAATTGGTTAGGTGAATACATTCTATTCAGTATTCATATTTATTAGATAGTCAACCATTCACTATCGAGTCTTGATAATAATTAACAGATATTTTAAAACCATTTTCACCTTAAGTAGCATCTGCAATGCTCCTAGTCCTAGAAGTAAGTTATTGATAAATTATTTAACGAATCTAACACTCAACTGCATTAACGTATCGGTTTCCTTAAACTGAAATAACCTATTTCTCACAAAATGAACTTTTTGCCATGTTCACGTTTTAAGCAATTTTTAATTATGCCGTTATGAACATTTTACATTGATTAGATTGAATACTCACCAGATTCTTAATGCTTTTATTTAGTAAATGCAAGGAAATAACTTATTTAACGTGGAAAACCGGGATGAACTTAACGAAACAATAACCAGTAAATTTATTTCAAATTCGCCAATCGGAATCGGAGGCAATCGTATTCGATGGTTGTCGTTGTTTCAACCGCCGACGTATACGTCGGTTTCTTCATGAATATACCTATTTCAGTTATATGCACAGTTTTCCTATTTGCCTATCTTTACGGCTGTTGATTCTTTACCAATGAGGTGACTCAATGGTGTTGACGAAGGTGTGACAGTGGCGCCTAATTCGAAGCACCGGAAAACACAGAAGTCCATGTACATTGTACATAGATCCATCCATTCCACAGAAATCACAATATTTGAACATTTCTAGGTAGCTAAGCAGGAAATCTAGAATACACTTTTTGCAGCGAAGAATAATATAGTTGTTCATCTGTATATAATAATACAATATTGAAAAATTGATCTTTCTGACTTTCTGTTACTCGCAGCCCGCAGGTAACAAAAACTACTTTCGAACTTGAGTTTTCAACGGATTAATGTTTTGTTACTGGCCGATAGAATGATTCAATTATGTACTCTCATATTATTTTAGACTATTAAATATGGGTATTGGTATACGGGTGCAAAAATTGTGGGAGGGTAAGTTATATTTAAAACAATTATGTCTTTCTAATACAGCTGTACACGTTAAATCTAACTTTCTAGTTGTAAACGCCATTGCGCATTCAAATAGCAGGGATCAGCAGCTCAGATTAATATAGTACATTAGTCTGCGATTAGCGGCCCTGTTCATTTTATATCCCTAGAAGATATCTTCGAGGCGGGTTACTCTGATCTCTATAATACTTTCAGATAGGCCTTAACGAGATTCCTATCCATTATGGCGCAAAAATCCGAAATACCAATATATATATTGGATGATTCTGCAGACTTGACCGAGAGCACGAGTCTGTTGCCTGTTTATTACAGCACGCGTTTCTCTTCTCTCAATGTCATTAGGTAGAATTATTGTTACTTAAATATTATTTATCTACTCACGTGAGATAACTTTTTATGCCACTCATTTTGGGTAAGATAAGGAGAGAGTTTATTACACCGCATGCGTTTCTCTTCTCTCGCTGCTTTTCAATCAAATTCGATCAAAGAAAAGACATAGAGTTCTATATAAGTAGACAACTAAGTCTTTCACTGGTATCTTAACGGACATTCTGTCCTTCTCGCACATGTGCTGCACTCTCATTTTTGTATTCTTATACTCTTTGTGATAGAAGGGGAGACCTTGCGAGTGAGAGCGCACTAACATATGCGAGAAGGACAGAATGTTCGACTAGTTACCAGCGCTTTCCTATGCTTAACACACTACTTGTCTACTCCATAATAGAACACTTTGAGAAAAGAGCAGTATTGTGGTTACCAAGGAAACGACGCGTTTCTACCAAAGAGTTCTATATAAGCTCTTTGGTTTCCACTCAATTGTTAAAACCGCCAACCCAATTATTAGTTTTAATGTTCTGATTTCCTCAATAAATAATGACAAATTTCAAATTATAATTACCGTTTAATTTCACTTTTTACGGGGGTAGATAAAAATGTGTACAATATACGAAATCGCATAGGTGCGTTAATAAAGTATATTATGCAACGATCATGTAATGTCGTAAATTATTTTTTTGTAATTTGCCTCCATTTTGATTTTCTAATAGACCCATTAACGAACGCAACGTCATCACTTGCCGTGTCTTAATATCCAAAAAAAGCACGGAACTTTTTACATTTTTAGGATGGCGAGCTTGATGCGGAATTATCTTGTCATCATTATGTCAGTTTAAATGACAGTGTCGAGCATCAACAACTCAAGAAGAGAAAGTCATCGACGTGTCCAGTGGAAGAATTGATTTCAGCTAATACACAATATGGTTTAGATATTTGTACTAATAGTCGTTTTCTAGTGTTATTGCTCTTTCCAGTAGAGACGAAACTAAAATTACGGAAACAAAAGCGATCACAGAACCACTGAATCAAATTTTGACTTTCAAAATTAAGATGTTACCAACCACCATAAAAATCCCTAAATGGACTAAATTAAACATTTTTGTTTAAAAACGGCATAAAAAGGGCAAATTACAAAAAATAGTATAAACAACTCGTTTCCTAAGACCTTGAAGCACTCATTCTTTAAAAGAACTCGTGGCTTCGCCACTCGTTTTTTAAACTTGAATTCGTGCTTTAAGACGAGTCTTAGGAAACTCGTTCTTTAATATACTATTTACTCATTCCAATTGCACAAACCAATCGTAGCAAATAACTGACAGTCTGTGGGGGCCTCTATGTTCTTCTTTGGGCAAAGCGGCAAAGTCTTCGAATAGGATCGTCTCTGAATAAGCCATGCAATTCTGAAAAGATGCTTTAGAAGGCCGTTCTAAATGAATTAATCGATACTTTGATGGGATGTAACAAGCTTTTACTCGAATTGAAGCAGGCAAAAACTATAAAATAAACAAAAATATGCCAAATGAACATTCTATGCACCCGCAAAACCAAGCAAATAATTCCAAATTGTCACAAAATTCTGAAATTTCTGACAATCTAGTTGGGCACATCGTTAAAATTTTTGTGCTGTTAATATTAATAAAATTTATTTCATTATTTATGAATCCGAAAGAACTGAAGAGTAATATTTTGTTGTACTAGCGTCCCATATATTGGTACACTTTACGAGTAGTTCGCAATGGAAATAACTAGCGATCAAGATTCTGAAGTATCACAGGATAAGCTGGATGTAGAATATCGAAAAATTTTGCGAATCATTAAACCGTACATACAAACTATAAATAATAACAATTATCTATCACAATATCGCGTCTGGCTTGAGAAATTGAGCGATGCGAAAGAAGAGGAAAAATATGTTAGAAACCAATATTTGATGGAATTGGCTAGGCAGATTCAACGACAACATTTGGCTACCCCTTTCACTCAGAAGCCTCCAGTAGACTCTTTGCAACCTTTCAGAAACCAGTGGAGTGTCGAGGTGGGTATACGCAAATTATAAAAAATGTGTTTTTTTAATGAATACACATCAGTTAATATGATTTACACATTAACACTTTTCTGCTATGAGAAGAAATAAATTGGTAATATTTTACTACGTGATGGAATGTAGTGCGAAAAATTGTTTTAGAATATTGGTTATAATGGGTATAAAAACCCCTTGGTTTCGTATCCCTATCAAATTTTAGCAAATAATTTAACATGGATACGAAAAATTCAGTTTTTCTCTTAATGTTGGTCGATTCGTGTTTGTTGGAGGAGAGCATTTATAGTAGCGATGAACGACTATGCAAATAGTTCAAGGGGCATCCAAAGAATTTGACCGAGTCTGGCACCAAGGCCTTCTTGGGAAACTTCCGTCATATGGTTAGCTTTGTCACTTACTATCGAGTTTTCTCTCAGATAGATCACTCCATGTGGTTACTGACGGAGTATCCTCCGATACAATGACTATCAACACTGGTGTTCCACAGAGATGTATCTTGGCACTGACTTTGTTTCTGCTCCTTATCAACGATCTGTTGGAAGCTTTGCAGATGATGGTACACTTCATATTGCTTCCTTATCTATAGCCCATGTACCATTTAATGAAGCCCGAGGAAGAAGATCTGGCAACGATTTAGGGAACTGATAATCTAGTAGAGTTTAATGCAACCCAAACTCAAGCTTGCATCTCCTCCAGGCAGGCGGATCCCCCATGTCGAGTACAACTATTCCTATGAAGTCTTTTCATGTTCGAGATCACCATAAACAGCACCCTCTCATGGGATGATCATGTAGAGGTTAATTGCGAAAATGACTTATGTTCCGTATCAAGAGCTACTTTACATTTCAGCAGCTCCTCATAATCTACAAAGCACAGATTCGACTTGCCTGGAGTACGGTTCACATGTTTGGAGTCCGGCACCCAACATACGTTGAAGCTCTTGGATTCTATATAGAAGAGACCTCTTCGTCTGATTGATGATGTCACACTTACGAATTCACTCCATGGTCGAAAAACTCGAGAACTGCCGAACTTCTCCCTACCAGACTTCATTTATCTATCGAACGGCGTAGTTGTGGAATTCTTTGCCTAGTGAGGTATTTCCTTATGCCTATAACCACCAAACCTTTAAAAAAATTCGAATGCCTATCTCCTCTCCCAACATTAAGGTTTTCGTCTCGTGGAGTCAAAGCATAGAAAAAAAAGAGTACTCAGCTCAGATATTCTAAATGAGAATCTCAATTGCTGTAAGATTTGTAGGTGGACATTTGTCACATCAGTATGAAAAGTGTCATTTTTAACTGTCAGTTATGATTTCATTGAACTATTTATTTCAAGAATAAATTAGATAATTGTGACGATTATACCTATTATGCCAATTAACGGAAGAGGCGCATGATTTAAATAGGTAAGAACCGATTAGTTACCCATGTTATTTAGTATTTGGTTGGGTCAAGGATTCCCTAGTTCCAGTAGTTCTGCTCTGCTATTCATCAGTATTCCAGTAAATTTGGATTTCCTAACATTCCAACTTTTTTTACCTTCAGTTTTATGGTTCCATGTATAGTACGGAAGTGAGTTAATGAACTTGATTGACCTTCGTGCATTCTTCAGCTAGACGTTCTCTCGAACTATACCCGTAAAGTCTGATGCCCAGAAGATGCAAATTCTAAGACACTCTGAAACCAAATTAGAGGAACATTCCATTTGTACCGATAGTCAGTATATTCCTCCATACAACCTATGGTTCTCCTCCACTTTATATCCTACAGATAATGTAGAATAATAGCACATAATTCATTAGAAAAGCAATTGTTTCCACTCTACTTTTTCGAAGATAAAAATACCTGATACTCATGAAAGTCATAAGAGTCATGTTCTGTATGACAATCTAGTACAAGCTTGAATGTTTGTACATCGCTTGGCAATTCATCAATTTGCTGATTTCTAGGTCTGCTTGCACTAGTCCTGCTCGGTGTAGCGTTTTCATTGTCAAGGTTCTGATAGATATTCACATATCTAATACCATTTTTGCCCGTTTTGGACCCCTTGAAAACCCTATAAAATCACGTAGTTCACTTCCTTTTCGTTAGTCTTCCTGAGGAAAAGATGGTATGTAGTGGTCAGTCGAAGTCTTAAACGATCCTCCATTCGCAGAATGTTATTACATTCTAAAAATTTATGTCAGTCTATTGATATGATTATTTGATTTGCGAATCATCGAAATCAAGTATGGTTGATAAAACTTTTACCATCATGATGTTTGATTAGAAGATTCTTTTTCGAGCTGTGGTGATTTTTTTTCTAAGTTTGTTGGTTTTGCCTTGTCTATTGATATTTAGCCACATGTAAATTAAAATCATCATTACTTTATTTTATTTAACGCGGGCCCAATTCTGCTACCAGAGCTAAACCCCTACGTTTGGAGTAACGAAACTCTCACCCTACTGCCATCAGGTGGGCTCGTATGGTTCAAAGACGGGTCCAAGGTAGGTCAGGCTTCTGGGGCGGGCGTATACCTGAAAAAGCCAAAGGTCACTAACTCAGTGACTCTAGGTGCTTACTGCACGGTTTTCCAAGCGGAGGTCTACGCAATGTTGACTTGTGCCATGGAAAACCTGCGAAGAAACTATGTAAATAGGTGCATATATATTTGCACCCAGAGTCACATCAAGGCTTGTTAAGGAATGCAGAGATACACTAGCTGAATTAGCCAGGAGAAATAAAGTTCAACTCATCTGGGTTCCTGGACACAGTGGAGTTGAAAGAAATGAAATGGACGACCAGGGGGTCAGGCGAGGGTCGTCTGGTGCCCCTGTCCGACCGGAACAAAATTGCATGGGGGTCTCCCCCTTCTGGGCCAACTGAATAAATAGTGGTCTGAACTGTGGCGAGAATCACCAGGCATGAGGCAGGTCTAACTCTTCATCAAAGAACCTGTACCTAGGCTCACAAAGAAAATCCTTTCTCTGAACATAAGGGACATCAGAGAGATGCCCTTCTGGGCCAACTGAACGAAGAGTGGTCTGAACTGCGGCGAGAATCACCACGCATGAGGCAAGCCAAGCTCTTCATCAAAGAGCCTGTGTCTAGGCTCTCAAAGAAACTCCTTTTTCTGAACAGAAGGGACATCAGAGAAATGTCACTGTCGTCTTAACAAACACCTTCATACTATGGGCATCGCGAATGATCCTATATGTAGGAAATACAGAGAGGCGGAAGAATCTGCCTCTAACATCCTGTTGGAATGCCCTGCATTGATATCCCTCTGGCACCGTCAGTTCGCTGAATCAAAACTGCTCCCAGAAGAACTTATGAAAGCCACCGTTGGCAATATTGTTGGTTTCTGGCGGGCCACAAGCCTGCTAGAATAGAATATAGGCTTCTGATCACGGGACACACAATGGGCCCAACTAAGTGGCCTAAGTGCATTTGGTGGCCAAACCCCCTCCCCTTAAATGATGATGATGATGAATCACGGTCAGGTGACCGTAATTCCCCCAACCGGAAATGTTGCCGGTATTCTAACCAGAGGTAACGCCGGCTTAATGTCCCTTCTGTAGGACGGCATATCTTCAATATATTAACTTGTGCTCATTGATATATTTGCCTGAGAGCTACATGCTAGTTCACTGTAGTTGATCGAATTTTCACGCGGGCTTTCTCTGACTGTGTGATTTTTCTGATTCATCTGATTTAAGACATACATTCAAATTTTCGGTTTAACTAGAAATTTTTTTCAAATACTCTTCGTTATAAAATATGGTTACATAATTGTTTCAGATTTAATCTTACATGGAAGTCCAGATTGCATTATTTCACCTCTTTCTTGACCTTCTTCGCAGGAATTATCAAATTGCAGTCTCCGAAAGTTCACTCAATCATTCCCTTAAGGATAACTTGAAACCAATCCATTCATTCTATTATTCTCATTTCAGCCAAATACCCAAAAATCACACGACATTTCTTCCGGTTATTGTGTTACCGATGTGGAAGTTCCCATGCACCAGAAGGGATCTTCAATGAACAAGCAAATGATGTGTGAACAATGGACCAAAAACAACGAAGACCTCCATTACAGTCCGATACCTGTAAAAGCCGATTGGCCGTTCCATACGTCATCGCAAACTCACGCCGCTAGTAACGCGTATAATGAAATGACCCCACAGACTCTAAACGAAAAAGGTTGCATATCCGACAATCAACTCAGTGAACAAAAGAGTAAACGAAAATTGAAAAGCATAAATTCTCGACGAATGAGTTTGCTCCAGGGAATAGATGAACATATGAGTGAAAAATACATGGAATTGTACCCCTCGTCGTCTTTCCAAATTCCACATTCCGAAAATCCTTTCGGTCTATCCATCCCTGTTGAGTTTAATCTAAAGATCGATTCTGGTGCAACACATAACCGACAACACGAGCCCGGGGGATTACCTGCTGCGAAGACTGCCGTTAACGAAGAAACGAACTTGATCGAAGAAAGCTCTTGGTGCGACCTGACCGACACCAGTACCACTTCATTAGCGGTATTAGCCTCTGGAGATTCTGAAAAGAGACAACATAAACCCAACGTCGAAAATCATAAAGCTTTCGAGTCAAAAATTAACACTTTAATGAGCGAAATAAATGGTCTGAAGAAAAAGAACGTGTGCTTGAACGATAATAGCAGTAACCTAAGTGAGTTGAGGAGTTTCTTTCCAAAAATAGGCCACCTTTCGTTATGAATATTATTAGATTAGGGCCAGTTTTATAGGTTCGGTCTAAACTTAAGTTTAACTCGAAGTTTATTGCACAGTTTAAACTTGGTTTAACTATTACTTTGTATTTGGGCGTTTTATAGGTTTTGGTATATTCCAGTTACATTTATTTCTCTTGGGGTGTTGGCACTGGCTGTGTTGCCATCATGAATAAATTATTACTGCCATTTGTATTTGAAAAATGTCCAAAAACGATGAAAGTATTAAAAAAAGAGAAAACTTTTTTGAAAACGAAATGAAGGTTCTATGGTCACGAAAGTCAACTCCATTTCCTTAAAAGTATTAATTATTAATACGTATTTCCGAAAAATTCAAAAAATATTGAAACATAAACTGATTGATTGGACTTTCCAACATATTCGCAGTCTGAAGACCAGAACAAAAGATGTTGAAGCCAGAAATATGTGCAATGAAACAATAAACGCTTCGAAAGAGCCAAAATAAGATCAAACCTTATCGAATGCCCGTATAATTTTCGCCAAAGCGACTGGTACGAATTTCACTTCCAGTTTATTCCCTCCCCTAACCTAAGGTGTTGGCACACTGGCTACCACACCACAAGAAAAAGCCAACCATTTTGCTGGAATATTTGCAGCAAATTCAACTTTGGATCCACAAGGGAAGGATACTCCTAATATTGCTTCCATCGATAGCCATATGCCTGAAATTGTCTTTCGTCCGCGCACAATTAGGAGAATTCTGCTTGATCTCAATACCAAAAAGTCTATAAGGCCAGGCGGAAGTCCACCTGTCGTTCGCAAAGAATGTGCGCCTGAATTAACACCAGTTTTCTGCAGATTTTTCACCCTTTCATACGAACTTGGTGTGTTTCCTTTCAGCTGGAAGACAGCTAGAGTTTAACCAATTCCAAAAAAAGGAAAGAAGACCATTCCTGATAATTATAGAACCATCGCACTATTATCTGTGATCTCTAAAATGATGGAGAAAGCAATTGACATAGAGCTCATCAAATACCTAGAGAGCTACAAAATTTTGAATGACCGGCAATATGGCTTTCGTCAGCAGAGATCAACAGGATACCTGCTTGCCTACGTAACACATGTGTGGCAGAAATCTATTGAAAAACATAGGGAATCTCTAGCTGTAATATTGGATATCTCCAAAGCATTTGATCGAGGCTGGCACCAAAGCTTTCTTGGGAAACTTCCGTCATATGATTTGCCAT
This sequence comes from Endomychus coccineus, assembly GCA_958510875.1. Taxonomy (NCBI): domain Eukaryota; kingdom Metazoa; phylum Arthropoda; class Insecta; order Coleoptera; family Endomychidae; genus Endomychus; species Endomychus coccineus. The sequence goes on along the minus strand of OY294070.1, from coordinate 110,636,886 downwards.
CTCTACTTTGTCGCTTTATATAGAGTATTTTCTCAGATAGATCACTGCATGTGGTGGTTGACGGAGTATCCTCCGATACAATGGCTGTCAACGCTGGTGTTCCACAGGGATTTTTCTTGGTACCAACTTTGTTTATGCTCCATATCTACGATCTACTGGAAGTGACCACCTGTCCCGTCCACATCTTTGTAGATGATATATCGGTTTCTCATCTAGGGCCCCTGTACCATCCATTGCAGCCAGAGGAGGGAGACAGGGACAGGTTGGCGCAATTAATGGAGATCTGGCAAAGATTTTGATATGGGGATCTGATAATCTAGTAGAGTTCAATGCAACCAAAACTCAAGCTTGAGTCTTCTCCAGGAAAGCGGATTCCACAATCCCTAATATGATGTTGTCAGGTACAACTATTCCTCCTATGAAGTCTTTCATAACCATGGTCAGGATCACCACAAACAGCACCCTCCCATGGGGCGATCATGTGAGGTACATTGTGAAAAGCTTCACAAAAACTTGGTTTTCTATTCCGTGCCAAGAGCTACTTTACATCACTCACTTTACAGCTCCTCATAATCTACAAAGCACAGATTCGACCTTTCCTGAACGTTGAAGCTCTTGGATGCTATCGAGAAGAGATATTCGTTTGATTGATGATCTCTAGAACATCCTATCTTTTCTATAGATATTTCCATGGTCGATGTTCATCAGAAATCTCGTCTGTTGTTGCACCACGAGAGAATCCAGATAGGCGTACTAGACCAGCTCAAACTAGTCACCACTTCACTGTCAAACACTAGACCTGCCGAACTTTTTCCTACCAGACTTAATTTTTCTATCGAACAGAGAAGTTGTGGAACTCTTTACCTAGTGAGGTCTTTCCCTATGCTTATAACCTCCAAACCTTTAAGATAAATTCGAATGTCTCGTGTAGTCAAAGTATAAAAAAATAAAAAAAAATAGTGTAAATACAATGCTGCTACAATTAATTCTCATTAAATGTCAGCTAAAACTATTTTAAGAAATCAATTTATACCTAAATACAACAGCTGTTGAATTATTTGATATAAAACACTTTAATTACACTATGAAATAAGTTTTACAAACTATGAATACGAACAAACTATGCATGATGCAAATTATACGAACTTTTCATGATACAAATTATTCCTTATCCCAATACGAGTAATATAAAACAATTTGAACCAAAGCAAATTTGGATAACATTTTTTATTGCCGTTGCTTCAAACTTTTTTGCTGCAAAATCTTAACGATTTTTTGAAGCGATGTTATTAAGTTTCAGTCTGAACAATTAACACAGAATCTATATGACTAAATAGTGGCTCAGTACTAAGGATGAATATCGCTTGGTACTGACTACGTATAACAACGCTATCAAGAAACCACGGAAGACCTCGTGGAGGAAGTATTGTCAGGGCATAGGGGATATGCCCAGCTACGCTAGACTCCACAAGGTATTAGCAACCGGACTACGTCAGAAAGTCAGAAAGGAAGATATATCTAAAGAGAAGAAGAAAAGCTGGAACAGCTGCTCCAGACTCACTTCCCTGGATCACGTTGTGAAAACGACCGTAGTATGTCAAAACCAGGAGACCTCGTATCTCAGAAAAGACCGCCAAAAAAAAGCTGCGCTCTGGTTGCGAGTATCATTAACAAATCAAAAATCAAATGGGCAAGGAATTCATTTCAACCATATAAGTCGCCAGGAACCTCCAAACCTCCAAGAAAAAACAAATGCCTATCTCCTCTCCCTACATTCCACTGCTGACTCATACGATGTTCTTCGAACATTAAGTTTCCTCCTCGTGTAGTCAAAGTCTCAAAAAAATAATTTCTACAAACAAGAATCATTCGTGGTAATGAAGAGTGCATTTGTAGCTACGTTGTTGAAATAGTCCAAAAATGCTAAACTGATAATGATAACCACCATTATCCAGGTGCAGTTTTGAAACTTTTGATACGTAATGGCTGTCACCATCACTGCGCAATTGCCAATTGCTGTTCTTTTCAGAAAATTAAACTTGATTCTGCAAAGTGGACACGTCATATTTCGGTACTTCTTCTCAAGATTCATTTTGTTATAGAGACGACGCATGAAGCCCCGGCTATGTTGTCATTCTCGGAGGACGTGGAGAATTTGAGGTATAACTCACATGTAATACTTGACGTTGACCGTTCATAACTAATTTTATGCGATTTCAGGGTAAGAATATCAAATCAAAGTTAGATAGAATGAAATAGATTTTCTAAAAACTTGTAGTTTAGTTAGGTAGCTTGAAATACGAAACTTTTGAAGATCGCCTACATTCATTATTACAGGAGTTGAGCGAAGTCAAGTATGCGTTAAAAGATGCTAATTTTATAGCATCAGACTGGAAAAAAACTGTCGAATCTTTGCAAGTACGTCTAAGCGAAACGCAAAATCAGAACAGAGATTTTAATGAGATAATCTGTTCGTTGCAGAAGAAAATAGAAGATATGGAATCTGTAAGAATACAGGTAAAATACGTTAAACACCCATTTTTATGTTTTTTTTGCGCATTTCTCAAGTATGTAGTGGATTGAGATAATCGGATGCTTCTATCATTAAGTTATACGAGGGTAAGGTGGAAAATCCCTAAAATGAAACACGAAATGATTTATTTGGTCAAAAGTTATTTTATTTCTCAACATAATCTCCTTGTAGCCCGAGACACTTCGTCCAACGTTTTTCTGATTTTTCGATTTCTTCCAAATAATACGATTTCGGCAATCCTTCAAAATAGGCGTGTTTCAGCGATGATCTCATTTGCCAAATGCTGCCGCTTTCGCTTCAAATCGATCCAAAAGCTCTGCATAATATATGCCGGTGATCGTTTTGCCCTTTCCAAGGTAATCGATATGGACGATACCGTGTACATCCCAAAAAACTGTCGCCATGACTTTGTTGGCCGAGAAACCCACTTTGGCCATTTTCGGCTTCGATTCGCCAGGACAAGTCCACTGTTTTGACTGTTCCTTGGTTCCTTTGGTCTTTGGTATGTTGTGTTGGATCCATATTTCGTACACGGTTTCTTTGCCAAATGCGACCGCTTTTGCTTCAAATCGGCGTCGAATCGATCCAACAGCTCTGCATAATATAAGCCGGAGTGCTTGTGATGTATCCATATTTCCCGCCTCTGGTTTGGGGCTTATTAGGCGTTTTATATCTCCCAGTTTTGGAAGCTCATCGGCTATTTCGTTTCCCCTTATTCCAGAGTGACCGAGAACCCAGAATAGGGTGAGCTTGCCTTCATCTCCGCCAAGGTTGTTCAGCGTGTTGATGCACTCCCACATCATTAATCAATGCCACTACTAGCCATATGAATTATAGGATAGTATCGAACTTTACTTTATATTCCATCTTGTAACATGTTTCTAAATCTTAATTGTGGGTTTCCCGTTGTTAAATTGAATTAATTCAAATAACTATTTAAAATTAATGTTTATGGAGCTTTTTATCTATATTATTCAGGGTGTTTCAGAAAGATCTCCCGTAAATACAGGGGACGGTAGATTTTACAAAAATAATCAGATTTTTTCAGATAAACTATGGTTCTATCTTCTTTCGTTTAGGATATACAGGGCGTTACATTAAATTATAAAGAAACGAAATTTTGCTGTAGCTCCTGTGCTGTTAAAGTTCGTTGGAATCTGGTACTCGGGGATTTCAGAGGACGCTGAATATGATATTTATTTTTTGAATAGGCGATAGAGGGCGCTGGGTGCGCGAATTTTTGGCGATTCTTTTAAGCTTAACTTTTTCATAATAATTTTTTGTTTTATTTGCGGTTGGAGCGGTGCTCATGGCTTCCACTCAGGAATTTTCTGAGCTGGTGAATTATCTAGCTCTTTTAATTTCCAGCCATTATACTGATAAATCATGATTTCTAGCACTGCTAAGTAACTGGTTACAATTAAATTTAAATTCTCAGATTTTTCCAAACATTCTTCCTGAACAAGATAGAGATACATTCAGTTTGTGATATTGCTGTGATACTGTAATCAAACCTAAGTTAGCTATTGGAAACAAATATGGCCTACCAACCAAAAACAGTAGCTTTGAATCTTCCACCTTAGTTTTACGGAAGCGACCTTAACTGTAGACATACGATAAATGTTCACTATCCGACCATTGAAAACATGTTACAATATACGTTGAAGTTTTTTGTTCGCAGGAGAATTACGAATACAAAAAGTATGTCAGTTTGGAACATGAAAAAGAACTACAAACATTGAAATCGAAACAAACGGAACTTTTACAATCCATGGAGTTGACATTTCGGGAGAAATTGAACACGACCGAGGAAGATTTCCAAAAAAAACTTGCCGATACAGAAGCAGGTTACGATAAAAAAAATCGGGAAATGATAGAAGAACACGCAAAGGTTGTTAAAGAAAGAGATCGTGAAATTACTCGTCTAGAAGAGATTGTTCAGAAGCAATGTGTACGGTTAGTTTATAATATATTATCATGTCTTTTTTTATGAATACAAGTGCACTGGATCCAGTTATAACGTAAAAGTTTCTGTTCGACATTCTTGCTTGCCTATAGAAATGAATGTTTGGATCAGTGATTCACAAGCATTGGTAGTTCAGGGTAGTTCAGCAAACAAATAGTGTTTTATTCTATCAGAATCGTGTTAGCTATTTTTTGTAAACTATCTAATATTATTTTATTCCTTTTCGACTTAAAATCAAACATATATGTAACTGTAACTAGCTGATTCTATCCGTCGTTGCAGCTGATCTCTTATGCTTTGGATGGTTTTGTACTTGTTGAAAATTGATATCTATAGTTTTATTAAAAAATACATTTGTAATAAATTTTCACAAACTTCGTTTTTATTAAACAAACCGTAACATGTTTCACCACACATAACCTCGGTTCAAAGATGGCTTCGAAGGTCCAGATTATGGTGTTTGGGCCTCAGCCCAAAAACCATAACCAGAAGGCTACAGTGAATTTGCGGCATTGTTGTTCTAGTTGTGGTTTCCATATAAGTTTCTTGTCTGAGATAACTTCTAAGTATTTAGCTTGGTCGCTGATTTTAATCACCTAACCTGCTATGGTCAGTTCTCTGGTGAGTACTGCTTTGTACTTTCTAATGAAAACTATAAATCTAAAGATATCAATTATATTGAACACCTTAACCGAGTACTAGGTACCGGGAGGCAATTTACCTACACCCTTATTATATTCTTCTTGACGAAGTCCGATAACTATATTGCATTAACTCAAGCTATTTTGGTGACCAGCCCTATTCTTTTTCAGGAAAATCACAAACCCTTTTCTAAACGGATTTGAAAAAATCATAACTCCCAAAGTATACATTCAATCGATTCTAAACTTTTACAGTAAATTTAAGTTGATTCAAAACTGCTTTCACCCAAATTCAAAAAAAAAATCGTTCAATAACAACAGGAACAATTATTGAAGTTATCATAAATTTCACAGTTCTTCAACAGTTTATAACAAGACGTCGACGTGGTCTAAGGGCAGGTTACCTGGCTTGGGTAGACTCGAGTTCGATGCCCAGAAATGGAAAATTTGTTTTTGTACATTTTCTTAGAAACATTAATTTTTGTATCATTTAGTTGTGTAATAATTTATTTCATTATCTTTACACAAATGCGAAGAGTATCTTATAGAATGTGGAACATTTATATAAAAATCAGTAACCAAATCAAATGATGGGTATTTTATTCAATATGTAGTTGTTGTTTTATATATAACTTCTCGGGAAATAGGTCACACTAACATATATGTTTACTATTTTCATCTTTACGTACGTTTCGGTTTCAAGACTTAATACCTTCCTTATTGCATTAATTTCAATTAAAAATTCCTACGTAGCCGCAACGAACAAAACACGAGTAATCGAAATTGTAGCACATAACACCCATTCCCCGAAATTTATATGTAATTCATACCTGGGTTAAGAATCATTATTAATGTAGTACATTTTGAACATCGATAATCTATGAAAAATAATTGTCATTTTCTTAGGTTAATTAACGAAATAAACTCACTCAAAAATCGGATAGAAGAGGCATCTAATAGTAACAACACCAACGACGAGCGAATTCTATTTCTACAAAAATGTATAACCAAAATGGATAGGTTGTTTCAAAAATCAGAACGAGAATATTGTAGACAAATAGAAAAATTAAAACAGGAATTGGATAACAGAGAAAAGGCTACGCAGGTAGGTTTTCTATGGGAACGTCTCTATTGTCTTTTGTTACTGTTGCTCATACAAAAAATACATTCCACCTGAGAGTGTACCATCTGAGGAGTTCAGTATGAAATTAAGTCAGCGACTATTTTGACTATTATTGTTATGAAAGGTTTTTTTGACAGACGGTTTATTCCGGATTGACTGCCTAAAACGAAGTAAAACTGACTTGTTTCACTTTTCGGGTTTTTGAAATCTCAAATTACAATTTATGATATCCAAAACATCAATCAATGTACCAACAGCGTCTGATAAAAATTTTTGGAATCAGTTCGTTATTTTTGCTCCACATTGGGCACCTTTTTCAAACACTTAGACTGGTATCCAATATTTTATATAACTGTTATGGAAAGTTTACATTGAATGCATGGACATTGCCACACAAAAAAAAACTTTATCATCTTATAGAATGACGATAAAACAGAAATTGCCAACAATTGCAACAATACAAACAACCAAGTGGCGCCTTCCTGAAAATTTCACGAGGTTTCCATAGACGCCAAATTTGACTACAAAAGTGATGTAATTTAAATTTAAAATGGCTACATCGCCGAAAATCTGACCCTACCTTTAAGACCCATTGTAAGCAATATTGGAACGACTACCTACAGTTTGTGAAGATATTTATCAAAACCTATTAATGGCATTGTAATGAGTTTATAAAAAAAATCAATCCGTACCCCCATAGATCATCAATTAATTTCCTTAGACGTTCTTTCTTTATTTACCATTATACCAGTCGTACTGGCATTGATTAGCATCAAAAAAAGTTGGGCAGAGATTAAAAACCACACCCCTCTAATCAACCTGAATTTATAAATGCAGTAAATTTTTGTTTAGAATGCACTTAATTTAAATATGGTGAACAATATTTTAGTCAAATATTCGCCAGAGCAATGGAATCTCCTATATCAACTATTATTGCTAACCTTGTTATGAAATGCCCAGAGGAATCTGTAATAAATTCACTAGATTTTCAGCCCGTATTTTTCAAACGGTATGTAGATGGTTGCCCAATGTGTGTTCCCAGTATGTAATCAATAAATTTAACAATTTACACTGTAAACTAGAACATTACACTAAATGTTGACGGTTTATTCTTAATTAAATATTCAAGATTATTTTTTATATCCTGAGAACGAAGAGGAAGGGCCCAGCGAATTTTTTTTTCAGTGCACTTAGAGTAATAATATGTAAGCTTTTCATATTAAGGCGAAAAAGATTTTTTTTTTAATTTCGGCTTACCGAAGTAGTAACTATTGAGAATGAGATCGTCGGTATTTTTATTGTGTAATCAACTTTTCTGGTACTGGAAAATCAGTTTTGTGTTTTAGATACAACTTCAAACTCAACGAGCTGACGTAATAACTCGTTGTAGTGCAGAAAAACAGGCAGAATTGGACATCATAGTACAAAATTTGGAAACAAGATATACCAAACTGTTGCAAATGCAACAAACCCAAAATAATATCATAAAAAGCGAAGATGAACAAACCATTCATGAATTAAAACAGCTATTAGAAAAACATGACATTCAATATTAACGTACCACGTCTGTTATACATATACATATTTATGATTTATTTGTACCTGTATAGTGCTCATTGTGTAGAGAATAGTGAATGTACATATATCATATGTATTACATTTTATATTTTATAGAATATGGTTTTATTATGTAATTAGATTTATTTTCAAAGTGATTGCTTGAATATTTCCATTGGATTTAAATTCTTGCTCATCTTTTAATATAATACATATTACATACTTCATATTGATGTCATTTAATATACGTACTAAAAGCAAATGAAACTTTAATTTTAAACGAATTACAGCTACACAGGTAGGTTTGTGTGTTATAATTTGTTTACTTAATCTCATACTAAACATAAATAAAGAGCCTAAACTAATGTGAATAAGAAGTAAAATCAAAAAAATTTAAAAATAATCGCTTTACCAAGAATGATAAAAAATAATAAAATTCAGAAAAATAATAAAAATACTAAAGATAATGAAAAATAAAAATTAAAACAATAAATATTAGATAACCAGAAAACAAACTGGATAATAATTAACAATTAAGAGTGTTATGAAATTTTATTAACGCATGATTAAATAATTATTTTATTTTTATTATTCATGGGTTCAAAATTTTGATCAAATTTTATAACTTTTGTTTTTGTAATTGCTAAGTATTAAATTATACAATTTGGAACGCAGATAACAGATATGTCGCTGACTAAAGGAAGGGTATTTCATTTGAGATATACATAAATTATTGGAATTGGAATAAATTATTGGAATTGAATCTTGTATTAATTTTATGCTTAACAGTCCATGGTACATGTTTTTTTATGCATGAATTTGATCAGATTCAAGGAAAAGCAGATGTTCGAAGAACATCGTGTAAGCCAGCGGTGGAATATTGGGAGAGGAGATAGGCATTCGAATTTTTTTTGGAAGTTTGGAGGTTATCGGCATAAGGAAGGGCTTCACTAGGCAAATAGTTCCACAACTTCTCCAGGTCTAGAGCTTGACAATGAAGGGGTGGGTGACTGAATTGAGCTTGTCTAGTCCGCCTATCTGCAATCTCTCATGATGGAATAACATACGAGATTTCTGATGAACACTGACCATGGGAATAAATATATAAGAAAAGGGAGAAATCGCCCACCTGTCTAAGATGTTCTAGAGAGTTCGATGAATTCGTAAGTGTGACATCATCAATCAGACGAATAGCTATCTTCTGGATAGAATCCAAGAGCTTCAGCGTATGTTTCGGAGCCGAACTCCAAACATGTGAACGGTACTCCAGGACAGGTCGAATCTGTACTTTGTGGATTTTGAGAAGCTGCTGGGATGTAAAGAAGCTCTTGGCACGAAATTGAAAGAACACCAAGTTTTTGTGAAGCGGTTTTCGCAATGGACCTCAAATGATCATCCCATGTTGGTGGTGATCCCAAGCATGGATATGGAAGACTTCATAGGAATACTTATACCTGACATGATCATATTAGGGATTGTGGGATCCGCCTTCATGGAGAAAATACAAACTTGAGTTTTGTTTGCGTTAAACTCTACTAGATTATCAGATTCCATTTCAAAAACGTTGCCAGATCTCCATTAATTTCATCAACCTGTCTCTGTCTCGCTCCTCTGGCTTCATTGGACGATATAGGGGCTCTAAATGAGAAAGCGGTATGAAGTGTACTATCTTTTACAAAGCTATGGACGACCTGTCTCGTCACTTCCAACATATCGTTGATCGTTGGTGCAGATGCGAAGTTATTGCCAATACAGATCCCTGTGGAACACCAGCGTTAATAGTCATTATAACGGAGAATACTCCGTAAACCACAACATGGAGTGATCTATCTGAGAAAAGTTCTGTAGGCAAGCATTTCTTCTGTTGATCTCTGCTCACGGAAAGCCATATTGCCGGTCATTTACGATTTTGGAGCTCTCTAGATATTGGATCAGCCCGATGTTGATTGCTTTCTCCATCACAGATATACTAGAATGGGTCTATAATTATTAGGAAGGGTCTTCTTGCCCTTTTTTTGGAATTGGTTGGAATCTAGCTGTCTTCCAGCTGGAAGGAAACACACCTAGTTTGTATGAAAGACGAAAGAGTAAACAACCTGCAAAAACTAGTGTTAATTCTGGCGCACATTCCTTGAGAACGACGGGTGAAATTCCGTCTGGCCCCATAGCCTTTTTGGTATTGAGTTCAAGCAGAATGCGCCTAATTGACCGTCAATTCCCAACATTTGTATGTGCTGCAATTTATTAAGAACATTCGCAAAGCCGTTAAGAGAACATAATGGAAAGGAGCATGAGTACCTAATAGCTTATTCAACGAGACAATTGTTTCAACCAGTTCAGTTGAATACATCTAAGTAACATAGTCATTCATTGACTTTCCACAGAAATACGTATATACAATTTCACAAATCTATTGAATTAAAAAACACTTACTATATTGCACAACCCTCGTACATAATCAGAACCTTCTTGGTTTTAAATTCATGCTGGTGTAATAATGTAGCTAGGGGATAATGGGATATACCACTGTGATTCATTTCATTGGTAATGAAATTAATATTCTTGATGTACAGGCGAGAAGTGAGAACTAATCTCAAATTTCCGGTTTCACTATTTCATGGGAAATAATGGGAATACATCGAATTTGAAGAATTGTCTGTGATCGTGATCTGTCACCTTGTCATTGTTGTAAACACAATATTTTTGTGCAGATGGGGTATGGATCGTTCGTTTCGTTTTCGTTATTTATTAATCAAAAATGGCGATCAAAATAACTAAAGTGCAGTGATGTGTTGACAATAATTACACTGATCTGAAAATGTCTGGTACTCCTTCGAGTCGACGGAATGGGGCTCAAAAAATAAGATTAACAAGTAAGCTGCTCATAAAACAATTAAATAATTTGGTCATTTTTGACAACAACAATTACAGCATTGTTTAAAATGTCATGCAATATGGCCTCAATACAGGTTACAGGACCTCCCAAGATTGATAATTTATGATGTAACGAATTAATTGAAACTTTTTTGTTCTAGTTCTTTGCGCTCGAAATTTAGTACGTAAAGATCTATTCCGTAAGTACAAGTGCCAGATTCGGCGTGGTTAAATCGCCATCCATTTGACAGTTTCAAATCAGTAGTGATATTATTAATTTTTTTAGGATACCCGGACCCATTCGCTAAAATTTCTGTTGATGGAAGTGGACAGTGTCATTCCACTGATACAGTAAAAAACACTTTGGAACCAAAATGGAATTCTCACTATGACCTTTACATAGGCAAGAATGATACTATAACTATATCAATTTGGAATCACCGTAAAGTTATAAAGAAGCAAGGTAGTGGCTTTTTAGGATGTGTCAAGATTGTAAATTCTCTCATTCAAAGACTTAAGGATACAGGATGTAAGTATCATTACATTAGGGTTTAATTATTATTAAATTAATACTTTGGTGAAGGTTCTTTATATACTTAGTCCTGATTTTTAATTGTATTTGGTAAGTGAATACTATGGCATACAGTAGATTATTTGTATGTCAATAATATAACACAATCAGGATCTCAGTTTTCTTATACAACCAGAAATAGTGAATACTGTAGGAAAAAAATACATATTTAAATATGAAAATTTATGGAAATTATTCAAAATAATCTACTTAATTGTTTTTTTGTTCAAATTTTGAGGCTTCAGTGTTAAAACTTGGGTGCCATGACTTGTGATGACTCAGACTGTTTTCTAAATTAATTAGGTGGCTTGTAGATGTGCTGAGAATGCATTTGAAATAATTGGAAATTCTCTCAGAAACCTTAGATTCAAAAATAAAGAGATTAGGTTTTCTAAATGACTGTCTGCCTGGCCCAGACCAGTGAATTGTTTCTATGATCTATGGTATGAAGAAACAACAGCACTATACAAATTACTATATTCATAGCATACTTTATTTATTCTTTTATTTATTAAGCACTGCCCCCATTGGAATAAAAACAAAATGAATAGAATAGGCATTTATTATGAATATCAGGATGCAAAAACCTAATCAGGATCATATACTAATTAGATTTTAATGTTCTTTTCTACTACCTTCAAGCAGCTTGAAGCAAATAATAGTTTATAGTGAAATAAAGAGATAAACTAAAATATACTTGCATAGTGAAATACAAACACATTTCGTGTTAGAAAGTTAATAGAATATACTTGATGAAAATTGTTTAATGTTCAATAATAATCACAACTAACCTAAATATACTAATATATAACTAATAAAGAAAACATGGGAACAGATATTAATTAGTTTTTTCAAAATCGCAAATGATTTATCAATTTATACAAATGATCTCTGTAATTAGAATATATAGATCGAATAGTACTAATACAACCATGTTCATTTTCACTAAACTAGCCCAGGTGAAAATTGATTTGGCTTATGGAAATACAATTACTTATGCCTTGTATTTTAATGTAGTCAATTTTATATAATAATAAATGTGAAGCCTACAATATTTTTATGTAGGAAATACAGTTTCTGAGCTTCTTACAGTATAGCTATCAATCAGATAATCTGTGCGAGAATATTGTCGTAGATCTGTTCTAATTCTTGTTCTCAGGACACAGTGTCTTGCATTTCCATAATTTTCTTAGATAAACGGTTATCTCATAATGTTACATCTCTAAGCAGATTATCACTTCACAATTGCGAACTAAAACCCATTTTGATAAGACGATATTCCAGAGACCTGTCCCTGAGTATCCATTTCCTCAATGAGAAATATTTTTTTGAAGTGAAAACTTATTTAGGCGTGTTGAGCTATTTCAGATGGGGGTAATGGATGGATGGATTTTGATGTGAAGGGTGTATAATTATACTGGCACTTAGGCCTCTGAACTGGGTCCATTGTGCCACCCCTTCAAGGCGAAGGCCCCTGTCCCTCCTCAGCCATCGAGCCAACCAATCGCGTTGATCAGCCCGAGGACCGCACCGGGTGGAGCTTCGCCAATGTTGACCAGATTTGGCCAGGGGTCCCCCAAAATGGCATCTCTTGTCGATGAGAGCGCCGGGCAGTGACAAATCACATGTTCCGCTGTCTCATCCTCTTCGTAGCATCCTCGACATATGGGGTCTACAACGACTCCCATCGTGTGAAGATGTTTATTTAGTCGGCAGTGTCCTGTCCATATTCCTACGAGTCTTCTAAGATTAAATCTTGTCAGTCGTAGGCAGAACTTTGCAATTTTTGGGCTCGGTGCTTTTATAGCAGTATGTGCCTGTCTACAGCTATCATTCGATATCCATCGTTCGGTATGCCGTTTTAGGGTATCTTCTTTTATCAAAGCAGTCAGAGTGCTTGAGGTTAGCGACAAGAAGGGCTCCGGCCCGAATAGTGTTTGTCCGGAGCCTTTTCGCGCCAGCCTGTCCGCCTCTTCATTTCCTTGATGTACACTATGTCCTTTCACCCAGGTGAGTTGAACATCATTATACTGTGACAGATTTTCGAGGGTTCTGTGGCACTCCCAAACTAAACCTGAGTTAACCTTTTGGCTACTAAGGGCTTGTAGTGCTGCTCTGCTGTCTGTCATGATCCGTATTCGTTTGCCGGCGGTATTTTTGTCCGCCGCTATTCTAGCTCCTTGGGTCACTGCTACTAGCTCCGTTTGGAACACTGTAGCATGGGATCCTAGAGGTATGTATTCGCGAAGGTCAAGTTCTTCGGAGAATATTCCAGAACCTGATCCCCGGCTATTTTTGGAGCCGTCCGTAAACATGTTTATGTCGGGCTTTGTTTCGTCATTTTCGTCTAAATCGATGTGATAGTGTTTGGTGAAAGTAAACTTCGCCGGTATGCGGTCTGCTTGCGCTCCAAGTAAAGGTATCCTCACGGACGCCACCTCGAGAATGAAAGCATGACCACCTCCTCTTTTCACATTCCACAAATTTCCATTCCGCAGTCTTAGAGCCGCTCCCAGCGCCATCTCCTGTACAAAGAGGTCCAGGGGAGGCAAATTGAGAATAGTCTCCATGACTGCAGTTGGTGTAGTTCTCATGGGGGTAAAACCATCAGTCCGTCACGTACAGTCACGCTGTAGCTATATATATTGGGCATTATGTATACTGCTGCGTGCGCAACTACTCGGGTCAGGCGTCAGGCAGTCTCTCTATACGCTTACACACGTGTGCATATCAGAGTCGGATACTCGACGTTATTCATTTACTCCATCCTCGGTCCTCGTGCAGACGAAAGTTATATTTTTATTGAATTTATTAATTGTACATTCTGTACTTAGTATCGTATCTACGTGCAAGGTTTTAAATATTCTGAATATAATTCTTGTCATAAGAATATAACATTAGTGATGTGTATATTTCACAACTGTCAGCATTTCAATCAACAATTATATACATTTTTATATTTAATAATAAAAAACGTATAATGGGCGGTACAATCCCTGTAAAAAGTATGAATGTAACCCGATAGTCATTAATTATAATAAATACACATTATTTTATTTTCAAAACATATTATTTATTGATATTTACATCGATGTAAATGTTAAACAGCATTGGTCCGAATTGAAGATGTCTACGGATGGTGGTAAAAGAAATGAACAAATAATCTAAAAAGAGACGCAAAATGTAAACATATAAACATTTCCGTCAAATGTCAGTATGATCGTAAATTACACCACAAATAATTATTTGAAATAAAATTTTGTACTTTCGTATCACATCACTAATGTTATATTCTTATGAGAAGAATTATATTCACAGTATTAAAATCTTGCACGTAGATACGATACTAAGTACACAATGTACAATTAATAAATTCAATAAAAATATAACTTTCGTCTGCACGAGAACCGATTCTTAAAATTTACAGGGATTGTACCTCCATTATACGTTTTTTATTATTAAATATAAAAAGGTATATAATTGTTGATTGAAATGCTGACAGTTGTGAAAACTAAAGAAAAGCTAATTATATTAATTTTCATTTAAAAATAATAAAATTGTAATTTCGTAGACAATAGTATCTGTGGCATCGAATGTCTTCGTTGGTTGTCATAATGCTGAGCAACAAAATTTCGTCATACCATACGAGTTAATTTCAGTTCTTAACCGACCATACATGATAACTAATAACGTAGATGTTGAGGATGGCTTGTCCAATGGCACTGTCGGAAAATTGTGTCATGTAGAAAGAGATGATACTGGTGAAATCATACGAATTTGGATGAAATTACCAAAATAAATTGGTTACTTCATGATGTCAGTTTTCACTTCTGTCAGCAGTGCTCGGTGACTGCCCGAATTTTTTTTCTATTTCTAAAAGGGAAAGACGGTAATCTGCACCTTCTATGGCAAGGCAATCAGTCAGCACTTTGAGAGCAACCATTTAAAGGACCTTGACTGTTTGAGATAATATTATGTCCAAAAACTGCAAACAACTTTTCAACGTTTATACTGTTTGGTGCATAGTCAAAGTATACAGGTCTGCCGGAGCCTCGCTTCTACTCTTTTTAAAATTGTAGTGCAAGCTGATTGGTCGTGTATTTCGTTTATTTAATGCTATTGAAGACGACATAATATGATGTTGTTACTTGCAAGGCTGTGATTGGAGGAACTAGGTGACGTCACCTAGCGCGAGAAACGATGGAAGGGAGGCTCCGGCAGACCTGTATACTTTGACTATGGTCTGGTGTCCCTGACAAGGCCTCAATTTTTTTGTTTCTTTCCATGGTTATATTCTGATTTTTGTTCCTCTCTTCACTTGAATGTTTAGAATGAAGCCTGTTTGTAACCGGGTTTGCACAGTCGTTTCTCCAGTTGCAGAATTAAGTCTACCAAATAGCTGTTGTCATTTCGTAGAAATAGTGTTACATATTTACTTGATAATTACACATATTTTATTACAAGACATTTCATTTCTCAATATTGTGAGGAATATTTGGTAGGGTCATATATGACTTGGGTATTTTCCGTTAATGAGGAACGATATTCTCCGGAAACTGAGTGATTTGGTATCAAAGACTTATTATAGATTATGTGATCCGAAATTATTAATAAATAGGTGTTATACACACATCAAAAGAATCTAAGGGTCAAGCATATTTTGGGATTGTTTGTTAATTCTCGGAGATCCAGGTGGCATTATCGCGTTGCAGATCTTTGTTTGTTATTTACACAATACTTTTTTTATCATTTTGAACATCATGGCATGCGTTCCTCCTTTTTCCAACGACTATTCATTTTCTTCATGTCGTTCCTTGTTTCATTCGTCAGATCAAATCAGATGTTATCCTACCAGTGAATGGTAATTATTGAAAATTGTGAGTAGTGTTGTTTGTCTAAATTATGGAACGTAGACAGAGAGACGTGTACTTAAGGGCCATTGGAATGCTTCGAACTGGAATGTCGCAGAGGGTTGTTGCCAATGAATTAGGGACTAACCAGTCCACCATAAGTCGTTTATGGATTCGTTATAATCAAACTGGTGATATTAGAGAGCAACATACTGGCCATACCAGAATAACATGATAACGGCGGCATAGGACAGATTTCTGAGAATTCAAGCTCTGAGAAATCCAACCCACATGGCAAGTCAACTAAGTTTGGAACTCAGAAACGCTCACCATATACAGATAAGTGACCAAACTGTCATAGAAATAGACTACACGAGTCCAATTTACGTGTCAGGCGTCCATGGAGAGCTCCACCATTATCCAGAGGAAATCGCGAGGCCCGAATAGTCTGAGCTAGAAATCACATCGAATGGGGCGTGCAAGAATGGACTCCTGTGTTGTTTAGTGATGAATCGAGATTCGGTTTACGTCCAGGTACTAGACGTACTCGTGTATGGAGACAACCTGGAAATGTTTGGAGACTTAACTGATGGTTTGGGGTGGTATCAGCATTGGCGGAAGAAGCGACCTCGTATTGCTGGAGAGGTTTGTAAATGCTCTTAGATATAGGGACCTGATATTAGAACCATTTGTCATTCCGTATGCAGCTGCAGTAGGTGAAAACTTCATCTTCATGCATGACAATGCGCGCCTTCATACCGCCGCGATCGTAAGAGATTACTTGGATGAGAGTGGTATAAGTGTTTTGGATTGGCCTGCTCAATCGCCAGACCTGAATCCGATTGAGCATGTGTGGGATCTGCTTGGCAGACGAATTTTAAGGCGTAACATTCTCTTCCAGACACGAAATCAATTGTGCCATACTCTGGTTGAAGAATGGAATGCGATTGATCAGGAAAGCATCGATAACCTTATTCTCAGCTTACCAAATCGATGTAGGGCAGTTTTGAACAATCGCGGTGGACACACTCTGTATTAGACATTGACCAGTGACAATTTTTTTGCTCAGAATCCTAAGTGCATTGAATTCGAATTTTTCACTCTTTTCAGTTAGATTACAGCTTTCAATTGATTTTCAAACTTTGTATGAAATTATAAATAAATTATGTGGCAAAAGATGTTCTACGTGGGTAACAAAAATTGTATTGAATTTCCCATTACAAGTGACGAAACCCTAAAAATATCGCTGACCCCTACATTTTTTTGATGTGAGTATTTAGACGTAAACTAATAATACATAACATTTTTCAGACCAATGTTTGGACTTAGGAAAAGCATCTCAAGATGATACGGAACCAGTCAAAGGTCAAATAATAATTTCACTTCTGTCACGCGATGGTCCTTGTGGAGGAACTCCTCTGGCCGTTGTGGGTCCTCTAGGTGATTTACGAGGTCCTTCTGACCATGAAACAGCTACTGAAGGCGATAATCTCCCGCCAGGATGGGAAGAACGACGTACTCCCAGTGGCCGTCCGTATTATGTCAATCACACGACCAGGTCAACGCAGTGGATCAAACCAGTGCCAAATAAACATCGCGCTCCAAACAGACTTCGGTTAGCTAACAACAATACGAACGGTAATACGGAAATCGATAATAATTGCAATAGCCTCGACGATAATAACAGAGTGCTAGAATTAGTAAACAATAATACCGAAATTGTGCAATCCCCTTTGAGTCCCGGCTCCAGTACCTCCCCCACTTCTCCCCTAGTGAGTCCTCAGAAAGAACATGTAAGTGCATCACGAGCACCACCAAGTGTACCTACGAGTCCTGTTGTTGCGCCCGGTGATACCAGAAATAATTTCATCACTTTGTCACAGACTTCTAGTGCCCTGATACCGGCCCCAAATAATATTAGTTGTAACGCACCGCCGAACACGAACAACGTATCGAACAATAATTCGGATGCATCACCTGTGCAACAAGTAAACGGGGTTGCGGGTTCGCGACCGGTCATGCGTGAAAGAAGGCCTCGTAACAACGAAGAACGAAGAGACGGTAGTGGTAGAAGAAGATCGGGACGGCAAAGAAATTCGTTGAACGCGTCAACACCAAGTTCTGCATCACAACCACAAACCAGCACGCAGGCAACTAGCAAATTGGATTTACCACCTGGTTATGGTAAGTGCCTTTTGGAAAGTTGAACATTGTAAACAAATATCGTAAGAAGTATTATTATTCTTAAATCCCTCGAACATTTCCCAACATTATTTGAACATGTATTAAAGACTAAACAAGGTTTACATGACGTGACATCTCATTCTCCCTAATCTCGCCATAAATAAACAGCACTACCTGAGGTCTTATTGCGGTAATGAGTAGATTAAAAGTACAACAACAATTTGTTAAAATTGCTTGGTTTATTTAATTGTTGTTAGTTAATTTTCAAAACATGGATGAGAGATTACATCTATTTATAGGTAGATTCATTGAAAAGTGGAAAGGTGTAATTATAGTCAGGCATTTAAGGAATTTTTTTGTCCGAATTTCGACGAGTTCTAATTTTGGTCTGTTTTTATGCTCATATTTTGACGCGCTGAACACGATGGTGCAGTTTAAATTTGGATTAACCATGTACTCGAAAAACTGCCCCTTTTTTTTAACCCTAAAATGGCAATTTTTCAATATTTTCCGTTTTGAGACAAAACTATAGGTTGTATGAAAAAATGTTTCAAACAAAAGTTGTTGGAAAAATTAATACGCAATTTTGGCTCCGGTCCGAAGTCGATTCGAGGTCGTGGGCCCAAAATAGGACCCATCTAGTGCGTTTTTGGCACATTGAAAACTTGAGTATATGTCAGAGAGTTTTTGGTTTTTTCATATTCTGTTTCAGTGAGAAGATAGTATTTTTATTTCTCTTTTTTTTTGTTTTTGGTATTTTGACCTACTTATTTTATCGATCTAAAGCTAAAGTCGTTCGCAAGTTTTATTATTCTGCACTTAATATCCGAAAGTCGAGCATTTTGGTTCGAAGACATAACTTTGGCGCCTTTTTGAAAGTTTTGGACCAGCGAAAAATCCAAATTTTTCACGGAATTCAAATTCTGATTCTATTAGAGCTTTTCATAACGAGTATTTTAAGCTCAAGCAGATCAATTTGGGTTGAGTAGAAGTGGAGCTATTCTATTAAATGTGTTTGGGCCTCTAGAAGGCCCAATTTTGGGCCTATCGACGAAATCCTTGAATCGAATTACAGAGAAATACATCGACTATTTTACGCTAACAGCGTACGGAGTAGGGATTGCAATCCGGAAAACCGGATCCGGTAATCCGGCGGATCCGGCATCATTATACACTTACTGGATCCGGTACCAATATTCTAGATCCGCTATCGGATCCGGGGATTGTATAATTAGGCAAAATAACCGCGCCTTTAAATGTGTGAGGTACCTTAAAAGGCGTTGTAGGTACTTCTACGTGCAAGTCGTTTGATGCTGAGTTGCCCCGCTCCACCTATCGCCCGTTCCGCGCGCGACTTGTCGCTCAGGGTGACAGTGACCTTCTCCAAAAAGTGCGAAAAGTTGTGAAACTGTTCAAAATATCGCCCGCTAAATGCGATATCTTTCTGCAAAAGTACGTAATAGAAGATACGAGTAAAGAACTAAGCCTTATTTTGGATTGCCGCACGCGTTGGAATAGTCTTCTAGCTAGAAAGATTTTATAAACTAAAATTTGTATCGATAAAGCTTTAATAGACATAGGATCCGACATAAAATTTTGTGATCTTGAATGGTCGAAACTAAAAAAATTAATCGACAGTTTGCAGCCGTTTAAAATAGCTGTAGAGGCGTTATGCAGAAGGGATTCGACACTTTTAACTGCTGAAAAACCCTCAAATTTGTTTTACAGAAATTGCTCACTTATGACACGGTGCTAATTACTGATTTATACGAAGCACTACGTGCCAGAATTAAAGAACGTCGCACTGTAGTAACAGGAATCTTGATATACTTACAGAATCCAAAGAAATATCAAGAATATTCAAACCTAGCTGATAACACATTTACTATGCCAAAGAAAATTAGACATGAAACTGGAAATGACAAAAATCTTGGAAAGATTAAACAAACATAATAACTCTAACGATAGCGTGGAACTCGTGAAAGACATAGTAGATAAGAACTCTGATTCACAATCACCGAAAAAAGATTAGTCGTTACAGGAAGAATTACAATTACAGATTCAGCAAGAAGTGGCGTCTTATACCGCAAAAACAAAAAATAAGGATTTTGATAAAATACTAAAAAAGGAAATGACTGCGTTTGAAAGTGAAGGAGTTCGAGGAGAATACTATTCATGCTTACTTGCTGAAAATTATAGATTATTAATGTTGATCTCTATCTTCAAAATATAAGTTTTCTCTTTATAATTTGTCGTAATGAAGTTGATTGTGTATATGTATTGTTTTAATTTACTCTTTATTAACGGCAAATTAAGTTATCTTGGTTATCCAACCTCGTCGACACAATCCGGCCGGGTCCGACCGGATCCGGCCGGATTCATGGAAATCCGGTCGGATCCGACCGGATTGAAAATGAGGCCGGATTGCAATCCCTAGTACGGAGATTCGTTCGTTTTTATTTGTTTGGAATGGACAAAATAACGACGATTTTTTTTAATATCACGGTTTTCATATAAAAAATAAATGTAGAGATTATACACTTTTATCTGAAATGTGGTCTATACTGTACTGTAGGTATCTGGATATCAATACATATAGTCAGAGAGCTGTAGGCCAATTTCCTTACAGGTATTTAAAGCTTCTGCTTCAATGATAGTACATTTGTCAAAGGTGCCTCGAACCCCATGACAAATTTAAAAACTTTCCCAGGTGGTATGTAGGGTACCCTAGAGCATCCTGAAGTGTAGTTGTCCGGTAAGTTTCTGCTTTTTCTATTTAAAGTTAGATATTGGCAAGACCGTACTCCCTCACAAATTACAGACATGCAGATGGTCCAGATCCTAAGATATAGCCCGAAACCACGAATTTTAAATTTTCCCTGATGGCAGTGGAAAATTTTGTTGGTGAAAAGTCCGGTAAGTGCTTCAAACTTTGCCTACATATTTTAGGCTGTAAAAAAAGTGAAAAAAACCTCAAAGCAGAAATGTTAGTAGTCATGGAAACTTTTGGCGGCCGTTTGAAAAAATTCAAATTTTGACGTTGAAAGTGAATTTTTTATAAATTTTCTTATAGGTCGACTGTCGTAAGATGAAAAATTCTGCTTTTCCATTTTTCCACTATTAAATTGAATTTTGAAAATTTGAATTTTCTCAAACTGCCGCCAAAAGTTTCCATGACTACTAACATTTCTGCTTTGTGGTTTTTCTGGACCATCTGCATGTCTGCAATTTGTAAGGGAGTGTCTTGACCATGTCTAACTTTAAATAAAAAAAGCAGACACTTACCGGCAAAAAACTAACTACACTTCAGGGTGCCCTAGAGTACCCTACATACCACCTGGGAAAGTTTTAAAATTCGTCAAGGGTTTGGGGCACCCTTGACAAATGTACTGTCATTGAAGCAGAAGCTTTAAATACCTGTAAGGAAATTGGCCCACAGCTCTCTGACCAATATAAAAGGAAAACTCAGTCTGTCCTTGTTCCTATGGACTACCAAACTCATCAACCGATCATCTTCAAATTTTAACAAGATATTATTTGCCTTAAGAAAGTTTTTTTCACATATTCTAAAAAAAATTAAATCAAAAATTTAGTCAAGTATATTTTCTTATAAATATTGCTTTATATTTATTATTTATTTCCCTTTTCCAAAGCCTAATAATTACACGGCATATCCATCAAATTCGAAACAGTTACGTTATGTAGAATATAAGTGAGTCCGTTTCTAAATTTTTGTTGCGGGGCGGGGCTAATATATCGTGCCGCGTTCTCAAATGTGTCAACAGCTCTGGATGTTGAAGCTCTGATTCGGTAGTTTTATTAAAATAATTTTATTGGTAATCATAGTAATATGGCTATTTTTAACATGCATACGTCATTCCTAGCTGAAACGTGTTTCTCTTCTTTGGAAAATGACAGTTCAACACTTGCATCTATTGGTCGGAATAAGACATATCTCTTGATTCATTAACTTACTTGATTTAAAACAGCTAAATATCTTATTTAAGTGGATTTCTATACCTTTTGCTATAACTGTATACACCAATAACACCAAATAGTATTTGAATAGGCACATTTGGATTTCTAATTTAGTGAATTCTGACTATGGCTACTTGGTAGTGGAATGGTCCTCAGTACTTCAACAGTATTTTAGTGGATAAGGGATAAGGGTGTTTCTTATTTATAATTCATGAAAGAGTTCTAACTATGGATACACTATAACACTAAAAAAATAAACAATCACCATTATTCACTAAAAGTACTGTTAAAACTACTGAAGACCGGTTTATCGAGTATAAATGTGAGGATCTAATTCCAAAATGAGAAAATTAAATTCGCAATTAACCAAGCAGTGCTGTTTCTTATCCATTTTCATGTCCTTCAGACTTCCTTGTTAAACCCAAAGGTAACTCAGGTGCGGTAAATGAACCTTTGATCTCATTCTCAATTTCTATCCTAGTCTTTCACTTGGTTAAGTTGAAACTGATTCAAATAACCAGGTTAGGTTCGTTGCGGGTATCATGAAACCTGTTGATGCCTTGGTGGTAGCCTGACTGTTGAAGAGAAAATTAATGGGTACGGGTTCATGTGTACCTGAGATTTGTAATTTTAGGTCTTTATTGTTCTAATTCGATTAATATACGTTTCCAACAATTTATTTTTGTATTCCTGGCGACTAAACTACCTTCGTTTGTCTGACTGAATCACTTCTTTCGTTAGTATTAAGCATTTTTAATCATTCATGCTTTGGTTTAGGCCAGGGTTTAGCTACGTTAGATGAGTAGTGGAACTTCCAGTTACTTCTTCCTTTCTTTAAGGTACTTTTTAAGTACCTAGTAGAGTTAATACTACCAATACTCAAGCTTGCGTCTTCTCCAGGAAGGCGGATCCCACAATCCCTAATAAAATGATGTCAGGTACAACTATTCCTATGAAGTCTTCCATAACCATGCACGGGATCACCACCAACAGCACCCTCTCATGGGACGATCATGTGAGGTTCATTGCCAAAACCGCTTCCCATAAACTTGGTTTTCTATTCCGTGCCAAGAGCTACTTTAGATCCCAGCAGCTCCTCATAATGTACAAAGCACATATTCGACCTGTCCTGGAGTACTGTGCACATGCTTGGAGTTCGGCTCCCAAACATACGCCGTAGCTTTTCGATTCTATCCAGTAGAGAGCTATTCGTTTGATTGATGATGTCACACTTATACGTTCATTTACCTCTCCAGAACGTCGTAGAAAGGTGGGAGATCTCTCCATTTTCTGTAGATAATTTCCATGGTCGATGTTCATCAGAAATCTCGTCTGTTGTTCCACCACGAGAGATTCCAGATAGGCGGACTAGACGAGCTCAAACTAGTCACCACTTCACTGTCAAACTCGAGACCTGCCCAACTTCTTCCTAACAGACTTCATTTTTGTATCGAACAGTGAAGTTGTGGAACTCTTCACTTAATGAGATCTTTTCCTATGTCTATAACCTCCAAACCTTCAAGAAAAATACGAATGCCTATCTCCTCTTCCTACATTCCACTGCTGGTTCACACGATGTTCTTCGAACATAAGATGTTTCCCTCTTGTGTAGTTAAAGTATAGAAAAAAGAAGTACTACAATGAATTGTTTCCTATTTATACTTCTAGCCAACACTTGTTGGAAGTGATCTGTTAGATTTAATTTTTCAAAGGAGGTCAACGTCACTTTTTGGTCATATATCAATTATTTCTGAATCCAAAATATAATGGGACACGAGTTCATCATCTGATCTATCTTGATCATCTTCCATATTATTTATTGTATCCTCTTAATATGACATGTTAAACAAAGGCAGACTTACTATATATAATAATCTTCCCTCTTATTAGTCACAACATCCTGTTCAACCCAAAACTTTGGCTAAATATCGCTGGAATTGTCAGGTCATGCTTGACAACTTATCATCACTGATAATAATAAGTCATGTTCCATTTCCCATCCTCTAAAGAACGTTTCCGTTCCAGAAGTGAACAAAACAGATTCTACCTTTGTTAACCTTATCAACATATTACACATGCAATAGTCCAAGAGCCCAGTGAATTTTTCTACCTTGAATGCTTGTGTCGGACAAACTCGTTCCGGAATTAACTATCATTAATTTGTTTCCTCGATAACCTTTTTTTATACCACTTTTAATAATAACATGAAAACTTTACTATAGTCTCAACACCGAAGTGCCATTATCAAATAGATATAACATTAAATGTTGTATGGACTAGGCTAACACGGCTATATTGCTGCTCAAAACCCCAGACATTGTTAAACTATGCTCTTTTTCCAAATAAGTTTGTTTTCAACCCAGAGTTATTATTTAACGCATGTGTGATCATAAACAATGCTTATCAATAATATTTTCAACAGTCGGGTATCTAAATATGTAACTTCTCCCTCTCTGTTTTGATGAAAATGGATCTTGGATGCAGGATGAATTGAAATAAGGTTTATTGTTTCACCAAAAATTAGTTTTTAACCTATTTTAATTTTGTAACGTTTATGCCGTTTTCAGAGGCGAAGCCATAACATTTTCCCAAAGAAGGTTCTACGAAAATTTCGTGCATTACTTATAGTTTGTAATTAAATTGATTTAATCGATACAATTCGGAACATAGTTCGAACAGTTTCCATTAAAATTTTACAACATTTGAACATTAAAAAAAAATTTGTAAATAAATGTACAGGATGTGCAAATTTCGATGTTTTTTTAGGGTAACTCGATAATTATAGATAATACAGACAAATACACTGGCGGAAATAAAAATTTGCTTGTTTCTTTTGTTTTCGAGTTATAAGGAAAAGTTCGATTTTTCTGTATAATCCAGTGGCGTCGAGAAAAATCGAAAAAAGGTGCAATTTCAAGTTTGCCCTAAAGTAATTTTCAGAATGCTATGTTTTAGGAAAACTTACATAACACAAGAAAGAGAAGCAATAATCGTCGTTATATGAACTAACTAAAAACTGTAGCCTTCTATTTTCCCGGCCAAAACGGTCTACAACTTCTTCTAAAACTTTTGCAGTCCACCTTCTCGACTAGATCTCGATTACTTTACATCATGGCAAGTGGTCCATGTTTTTATTCTGAGCAATTTTCAAATTTCCGCAATATTCGAATGAAATATAACATTTTTTAATTTAAAAATTCTTCTGTAAAAATACCGTTTTGAACAATGCGTGTGATTGATCTTTGGAAAAAGTAATTCACATCCGTCTGGCTTTCTTACTTTTTTCTATAATCTAAAGACATCGTGGATAAAATGAGGTTTATTGTTCTAAAATGAATTGGTTTTTATTTTTAAATCTGCGTAATTTTTCAAGGAACAGTTTTGTACTGTACACCATTCATCACATTATTATTAAGTATCTCTTTATTATCTTGAATAGTACCTGTTTATTACATATTTTGTATGAGAAAACCAACAATGAAAAATTATCCATGTACAAACCTCAATCTTTAAGATTGCATTTGACGATTTGATTCTTTGAAACAGGCACTCGTCATCTTTATTTTTTCCTATGATACACACTCGCAATTTAGAACTAATTAATACATCCATGTCTGTACGTTTCTCCATAATTCTATTGTTCGTTTTCGGTGAAATGTTTCCTAGTGTCCGCTTCCTTGAGAACATTGCAAATCTGTTTCTTCGGTCTTAATTACACAATCGACTCGGATATGGTGATGAAAAGCACTTCTCTTCATGATTCTGTAAAACGTTTCTGCAAGGATCACAACTATGAAGTTGTTGAATCAAAATTCTGCTAAAATAAGGCTACAGCATCTGAATTTTTTTCACAAAACCATTCGGTTGATACTGTTTTGGATAGATAGATCACTCCATGTGGTGGAGTATTCTCCGATACAATGGCTGTCAACGCTGGTGTTCCACAGGGATCTGTCTTGGTACCAACTTTGTTTCTGCTCCATATCAACGATCTGCTGGAAGTGACCACCTGTCCCGTCCACAGATTTACAGATGATGGTACACTCCATACCGCTTTCTCATCTAGAGCCCCTATACACCATCCAATGAAACCAGAAGAGCGAGACAGGAATAAGTTGACGCAATTAATGGAGATCTGGCAAACATTTTGAAATGGGGATCTGATAATCTAGTGGAGTTCAATGCAACCAACACTCAAGCTTGCGTTTTCTCAAGGAAGGCGGATCCCACAATCCCTAATATGATGATGTCACGTACAACTATTCTTATGAAGTATTCCATAACAATGCTCGGGATCACCACCAACAGCACCCTCTCATGGACGATCATGTGAGGTCCATTGCAGAAACCGCTTCACAAAAACTTGGTTTTCTATCCCATGCCAAGAGCTACTTTCCATCCAAGCAGCTCCTCATAATCTACAAAGCATAGATTCGACCTGTCCTGGAGTACTGTTCACATGGTTGGAGTTCGGTTCCCAAACGTACGCTGGAGCTCTTGGATTCTATCCAGAAGAGAGCTATTCGTTTGATTGATATGTCACACTTACGAGTTCATTGTTCTCTAGAACGTTGTGAAAAAGTGGGAGACCTCTCCCTTTCCTATAGATATTTCCATGGTCGGTGTTCATCAGAAATCTTGTCTGTTTTTCCACCACGAGAGATTCCAGATAAGCGGACTAGACGAGCCCAAACTAGTCACACCTTCATTGTCAAAGTCGACACCTGTTGAACTTCTCCCTACCATACTTCATGTTTTTATCGAACAGCGAAGTTAAGCGACGTTGTGGAATCTCGACTTACCCACAATGAAACTCACACGACTATGAATCTTTTCGACTTCCGATCTGATATCTCCCCTCCTCGCGATACTCGCGCTATCGAACATAAGGAATACTAATTTCAATAATCGATGTTTTATTGACCGGGTAGATGTATCTGATAAATCATATGACAAGATTCCTAACCCAAGGGAAATCTTAATCTATTCACTACAGTGTTCTTTATACACGTAACGGTGAAACCGTTACAATAGTGGGGTCTTTCCCTATGCCTACAACTTTCAAACTTTCATGAAAAATACGAATGCCTATCTCCTCTCCCTACACCCTTTCATTATCAAAGTTGACAACCTGCCGAACTTCTTCCTACCAGATTCCATGTTTTTATCGAACAGTGGAAAAATAAAAATGCCTATCTCCTCCCCCTACATTCCACTGCTGGCTCACAAGATGTTCTTCGAACCTTGTTTCCCTCTCGTATAGTCAAAGTATTAAAAAAATTGTGTTTGGTCCGGTAAGCTCTTTTTGATTTTGTCGTTCCCGATCAATGTCTTTCTGCATGACTTAATTTTGAAACTTCAAACTGCTAATTATCTTATTTAAAAAAAATATTTAATTTGAAAATTTTCAACAGAAATTTTACTTGTTTCCCAAATTGTATCAATCTATTTACAAAATTTCCCGAAATTTTCGACGACTTTTTGATCATACCCTCTACGGAAAAAGAAATTGCCTAAGCCTCTAAGATCGCACAGGCTTCATGAAATTCAAATAGGTTAAAACTAATTTTTGTTGCAACAATAAAACCTCATTTCAATCAACCCTACATCCAAGATCCACGTAAAAAAATCAAGAGAGAACCTAGATTATTACTATCCAACTGTTGAAAATATTACTGATAACTATTGCTTATAACCACACATGCTTTGAATGATAACGCTGGGTTGAAAACAATTGGGTTTCGGTTTTACACAGTTTAATGAGCGCGGTCTATGACAAATAATAGTAGTTACTTCCGGCAGAATGTCCCCCTGCACAGTTGTCGTTTCATAAGCCTACGTATAAAAGTCACTGAGCTCCTATTACAAAAGAAAAGTAATTTGCATCTTTCTGTTTTTCAATACAACTATTTATAATCGCGGAGTAACCGCATTCGCTATCAATTTGTTATCGAAGTTCAATAACTTTATTCCATTTATAATTAATCCTTCTTTTGTTAGAATTGAGAACAACACAACAAGGTCAGGTGTACTTTTATCACATCCCCACAGGAGTGTCAACATGGCACGATCCACGAATTCCAAAGGATCTCCCTCCTCAGAGTCTTGCTTTAGACCATCTCGGTGCTTTGCCTCAAGGTTGGGAAATGAGACAAACCACATCTGGCAGGGTGAGTCTCATTTGTTCAATAATGCATTTCGTCTTGAACTAAACTTACGTAATTTTTCCAGGTGTATTTTGTTGATCACAACAATCGGACAACCCAATTTACAGATCCACGTTTGAATTCGCAAATTCTTAGTAACATCCTAAGACGAGTCACAACTGCACCTCCTTGCACCACTAGCAATAACACCACAACTAGCACGGCACAAAATTTATCAGTACCAAGTACAACTACAACAGTAGCAACCACAACTGCCGTAACGCCTTCGATAACGACTAACGGTCACGCCGTTCCTCAAAATTCTGCCCCTGTTTCGCCAAGAACAAGAAGCAATAACGATGGGGATCTTCCACAAGGATTATGGAACGATTCGGACCATCTACCGAAGTACAAGAGAGATCTGGTGGCGAAATTGAGAGCTCTTAGAACCGAGCTGACAGCTTTACAACCTCAGAGCGGACATTGTCGACTTGAGGTTTCGAGGAGGGAAGTTTTTGAAGAGAGTTATCGGTAAGATATCGAACAATTAAGTGTATTCGCTGCTAAGGAAATTAATCTTGAATAATTTTTTCCGGTTTGTACTTCTTTTTTGTTTGATAGATCTAAGGATATCCTACAAATCGGGATATAATTTTCATTACAGGCTGGTGATGAAAATGCGTCAGAAAGATATGCGTAAAAGACTGATGGTGAAGTTCCGTGGCGAAGAAGGCTTAGATTACGGAGGAGTGGCACGAGAATGGTTGCATCTTCTATCGAGGGAGATGCTGAATCCGCAATACGGCCTATTCCAGTATAGCAGAGACGACCATTACACGTTACAAATCAATCCTGATTCGTCGGTCAATCCGGAACATCTTTCTTATTTTCATTTCGTAGGCCGAATTTTGGGCATCGCCGTTTTTCATAATCATCAGTTGGAGGGAGGATTTACACTGCCATTCTATAAACAATTATTGAACAAACCCATCACTCTCCAAGACATAGAAGGTGTTGATCCCGATCTGCATAGGAGTCTGACATGGATGTTGTGAGTGTTTTTTTTTCAACTGTCTTAGCGCAAATAATGCAAATAATATAACGTAATCCTCAGTGGCGGCTCGTGAGTTATGAAAGAAAAAAATTACCTATGTTTTGTACATAAAATCCATTCTCCTATTTTTGATGCTGGAAAAAACCTCTATGACTATGACTGTTGTCAAAATCCGGGATAGACTGGATGAACTTATTTTCTATTGATATGACCGCCAATGCGTTCAGTCGATCTTCCGACATTGTGCTTCTCAGAAAAGTGTTAATGCATTTGAGTGTGGAAAAACATCGTTCACATTCTGCTGTCGACATGGGCGTTGTACAAATAATATCCAACAGCTTGTATGTTTCCGTCAAAACCTTTTTTAGTAGAGGAAATAAATGCCTAAAAAGACCCTCATCTCTTATTTTTTTTGTAATGGGATGGTTTTGAATGAAACCTTTTGCATTTGCTTCATTTTTGGACAAATAAACTTTGTTAACCTTTAGTTTTTGGCGGTCGCACCCCCTCTTTCTGCTAGACGAGTTGTTAGCAACTTCATTTTTTATCTCGCTGAGTTCTTAACCGAAAATTCCTTCAAATTCACATATAGGGGTTTTGAGGGGTCAGCGATTATGAATTCAACGAGAAAATTTGAAAATTGAAAATGACGGCTACAACATGGCGGGTTAAAATATAAAAATGCATTTCGTAGCCTAAACTGTTGATTTTAGAGAAAAATACCAAGGTTCCAAAAGTGATTAGAATTCAATTTTGCATAAGAATACCCTATTTTTATGACTCATATATCACCACTCCATCAACCACCTCTTAGCCGACCTCTTAGTTATCCCCACGCTGCAAATCTAAAATTGCCATTTGCAGCCATGATTTTGATTTTAGAGAAAAATTTCAAGATACAGAAAATGTTCTAAACTCAGGTTTTTGTAGAAATTGGCCATTTTTAATGTAATTTACTACCCCCTCCACTTTCCCCCACCCCTAAAATTTTAAATGCATTTTCGGGCCATTCTATTGGTTTTAGGGAAAATTGACACGACACAAAAAGTGTTTAGAATTCAATTTTACGTAATAAAAGTATATTCATTCATTCTTTCAACCCCCTTTTACCTTGAGAGGGTGAACATCCCTACTTATTTCGTAAAAGAGCCGGATGTTTCCATGTAAAATAAAATGGGAAATGTTATATAAAAACATGTGAAAATTATATTTGAAGAATATCCGTTCATTCTGCACCCTATCAGATAGATCTCTAAGGGGTGGGGGTGAAGTCACATGCTGCATCGCTATATACAAGACGAAATAAAATGAATATTTTTTTCATATGTTATCACGAAAAAAATATTTACACCCCACCCCCACCCTATGCAAAAATCCTACTAGTAGGTACAGAGATGTTTACCCCCTTAGTGTGTTAAGGGGTATGTAAGTGACCGTACAAACTTATTTATATTGTACAAGTAACTCAAGACACAATAATTTGTATTATATATGAACTTTAATCGATTTTTTCGCGATAAAATATGGAAAAAATAGGCATTTTATTTCTTCTTGTATATAGCGATGCAGCATGTGACTTCACCCCCACCCCTTGGAGATCTATCTGATAGGGTGCAGAATGAAGGGATATTCTTGAAATATAATTTTCACGTGTTTTTATATAACATTTGCCTATTTACATGGAAAAATCCGACTCTTTTACGAAATAAGTAGGGATGTTCACCCTCTCAAGGTGAAAAGGGGTTCAAAGTGAACATATGAATATACTTTTATTACTTATTAATTGAATTCTAAACACTCTAAAATCATCAGTTAGGTCACAAAATGAATTTATATATTTTAACCCGGCATTTTGAATTTTCAAATTTTCTCGTCGGATTCGTAATCGCTGCCCCCTCAAAACCCCTGTATGTAAATTTGAAGGAATTCGGTTAAGAACTCGGCGAGATAGAAAATGGGGTTGCTAACAACCTCTTCAGCAAAAAGAGGGGGTGCGACCGCCAAAATCTAAAGGTTAACAAAGTTTATTGGTCCAAAAATGAAGCGAATGCAAAAGGTTTCATTCAAATCCATCCCATTACAAAAAAATAAGAGGTTCTTGCATTCATTTCCTCTACTATTTAGGTGATCCTTAAAATCAAATCGGTCGCTAATTTGGCTTAAAATAGTGTCTCATATTTCCTTTGCAATAACAACTCTGTCGTTTTTTGTCTTTTCCTAGCAGGTTCTTCATTATTGCGTTCTTGATTGTCATTGTCAGTAGAATTTCTAATTCGAATAACTTGATGTTGAATTGTTCAATTGCTTTTTGCAGTTGAGCACTGTCAATCCCGCGCAATTGAGGCTGATTAAATAATATTTCAACATGGGGCATGATGAAATGAAATATTTCAACCAGTAGAGAAATTCCGGGCAATTCAAATGTTTCAATAAACCACTTTGATTCATTAATAGTAACTGAATCCATCCCTTCTTCGTCAATAATTTTGTCTAAACATTCTTTGAAAGAATCTTGGTGTTAAAATGTGTTCACAGTTCGACTTTTGAAAATCCAGCTTGTAGGAACAGTGCATGGTAATCTATGACTATTTCATCAAGAATCGATCGAGAAAACAATCTTGAAAATGACTGCAAATTAGCAAAGAAAATTTTTATTGCATTGTACCGCTCGTTCGATAATTAAATTAAATTGATGCGCGTAATAATGAATATAATGTGCATGTGGAAATGTTCTTTTGATAATGGCTTGGATTTCATTTGTATTACCACTCATCACGGACGCCCCATCGTAACTTTGAGCGATTAGTTTATTGTTATCAGACCCAGAAGAAGAATTTAAAATACTTTGCAATCCATTCACATAGAGATCATATATTAAATAGAGGAGTAAAGCGGGCCGTAATGCCACGCAGGGTTCGAATGAAATTTTCTCTATTAGCGGTCCCCACTCTTCTCGCTTTTATATAAGAGAACGCCGTCATCAATGTAAGCGGTTGGAGGAGTGTGAGGGGAGGTACCGCTAAGAACATGTCACGCACCGCTTATTACCTTAAACACAGGCTTTACTCCTCTATCTAATATATGATCTCTATGTCCATTCAGCAATGTTTTTGCTAATACATTATGCATACCCGGCTTGAAAAAGACCAAAAGCTTTCTAAAATTTGTCCATTAAACACGTATCGAATAATAATAACCATTTGCTGATGATTAGAGGTGTCTGTAGTTTCATCGGACTCCAAAGCAATGAAATTTGCAGATTTAATTTCTTTTGATATTTGCTGCTTGTAAATTTGCAACATTGCATCTAGAAATTCCTTCAGAATAGTTTCTGAGGCGCCTTTAAACACTTGTGAACCCGAACCATTCATATTGCAAGCACAGCGTGTAATTGAGCTGCAAACTTCATTAAGTCTACATAAATCCCTTGATTTTCCGACATCAATGTCTTACCATGGCCTCGTAACGCCAATTCAAAGGGTCACGTCAGACCATATGGAATCCCCTGGTATCATATGAGGATTGCCCCCAGTGTTCTTTCGTCCCTTCAAGTTTTGAATCGTGAATGGTACAGAAGTGCTGTGAACATTGATCCTATCGGATCTAAACCCCAATGACCCAGGTGATCCAAGCAATCCAAGAATGATTCGGCCTTTTTGGTCGGCCTTGTCCAATAAGATCGAAGCGATACGCTCTCTGAACGGCGAGGTGCAGTGGCTTCAACCCCAACAGCCTTTCCATCCACATCCAATGTAAATGATTGTAGGAACATAAAATTTATTGGAAATGATTTAGAAACCTCTTATTAAAGGCGTTATATTATACTCTATGTTACATTGAAATTGTATCCAAATGGTGAAGCCAGGATTAATAAAGTATTCTTCAAAATTTGTTTTTTCCTCATTTTCTCGGAATTCTGGAACTTTGTCACATAAATGCTTTGCCTCCTATTTTATCATTGTCGCATATCTAATAGTTTTCCAAATGGTGAGGATCGAATATCAAACACCCAGTATACTTATTTCTGCGAATGACGTTTTATAATTTCCTCAGTAAAAACGAACTTCAACAATATATTTTTTTTCAGGGAGAACAACATCGATGGTGTTCTAGAAACCAATTTTTCAGTAGAAAATAATAGTTTCGGAGTTATAAAAGTGCACGAATTAAAACCGTCCGGTGCATCGATTCCTGTGACAGAGGACAACAAGAAGGAATACGTGAAACTATACGTGAACTACAGATTCATGCGCGGCATCGAACAGCAATTTCTCGCCTTGCAAAAAGGTTTCACCGAACTGATACCGACCGCTTTGTTGCGACCATTCGACGAACGCGAATTGGAACTGGTGATCAGCGGTATCGGTTCGATCGACATTGCCGATTGGAGATCGCACACCCGCCTGAAGCATTGCACGTCCGAAACGCCGGTCGTCCAATGGTTCTGGCAGGCAGTCGAATCGTACTCGGAGGAGATGCGCGCAAGGTTGTTACAATTCGTCACCGGATCGTCGCGGGTCCCCTTACAGGGATTCAAAGCTTTACAGGGTAGTACGGGGGCCGCCGGTCCCAGGCTGTTCACGATACATTGCATCGACTGTTCGCCGCAGAATTTGCCCAAGGCGCACACGTGTTTCAACAGGATCGACATTCCGCCTTACGATTCATATCAGATTTTGTTGGATAAATTAACTCAGGCCGTGGAAGAAACCTGTGGATTTGCGGTGGAATGATTATAGAGAATAGGTGAGCATATTTGTTTACTTTTGTCACTCTTTAAATGCCAAATTTTTTCTCTTTGTTACTTCTGTTTTCTTAGAACAATTTTATTATTTACTAATATTGTTTTCCTATGTCTTTAATTGAGCTCACAAACTATCTTATCTAATAATATCGTTTTATGAAGTCTTCAATTGAACTCGTAAACTTATCTAATACTATTGTTTTCCAAAGTCTTTAATTAAGCTCACAAACTATCTTATTATTTACTAATATTGTTTGTTTTCCTATGTCTTTAATTGAGCTGACTAATTATCTTATCTAATGATATTGTTTTCCAAATTCTTTAATTAAGCTCACAGGCTCTTATCAAATAATATTGTTTTTTTGTGAAGTCTTTAATTGAACTCAAACTCTTATCTAATAATATTGTTGTATGAAGTCTTTAATTGAGCTCTCAAACTATCTTTTCTAATAATAATAATGTTTTCCGAAGTCCTTAATTGAGCTCTCAAACTATCTTTTCTAATAATAATATGGTTTTCCGAAGTCTTTATTTGAGCTCACAAACTATCTTATCTAATAATCTTGTTTTCCAAATTTTTTAATTAAGCTCACAAACTATCTTATCTAATAATATTGTTTTCCAAATTCTTTAATTAAGCTCACAAACTCTTATGAAAAAATATTATTTTTTCGTGAAGTCTTTAATTGAACTCACAAACTCTTTATCTTATAATATTATTTTCCGAAGTCTTTAATTGAGCTGTTATCAAATAACATCGCTTTCTGAAGTCTTCAATTGAACTCCTAAAATTATCTAATACTATTATTTTCCAAAGTCTTTAATTAAGCTCACAAACTATCTTATTCTTTATTAATAATGTTTTCCTATTTCTTTAATTGAGCTCACAAACTATCTTATCTAATAATATTGATATCCAAATTCTTTAATTGAGTTCACAAATTCTTATCAAATAATATTGTTGTTTTTGTGAAGTCTTTAATTGAACTCACAATCTCTTATCTCATAATATTGTTTTCAGAAGTTTTTAATTTGGCTCACAAACTATCTTATCTAATGATATTGTTCTCCCAAGTCTTTAATTGAGCTCACATACTATCTTATCGAATGCTATCGTTTTCTGAAGTCTATTGAACTCCTAAACTTATCTAATACCATTATTTTCCAAAGTCTTTAATAAAGCTCACAAACTATCTTATTATTTACTAATATTGTTTTCCTATGTCTTTAATTGGGCTCACAAACTATCTTATCTAATAATATTGTTTTCTGAAGTCTTTAATTGAGTTCATAAACTCTTATTTAATAATATTGTTTTCCCAAGTCTTTAATTGAGCTCACAAACTCTCATCTGAAAATATTGTTTTCCGAAGTCTTGAATTGAGCTGACTAACTCGTATCAAACAATTTTGTTTTCTGAAGTCTTCAAGTGAACTCACAAACTCTTATCTATTAATATTGTTTTCCGAAGTATTTGAATGAGCGCAGTAACTCTTATCTAATAATATTGTTTTCCGAAGTCTTTAATTGAACTCGCAAGCTCTTATCTAATAATATTGTTTTCCGACGTGTTTAATTGAGCTCACAAACTCTTATCTATTAATATTGTTTTCCGAAGTCTTTAAATTTGCTCATAAAATATTATATATTGATACTGTTTCCGAAGTCGTTATTTAAGCTTACAGACCCTTATCTAATGATAATGTTATCTGAAGTCTTCTATTCTTTAATTAAGCTCACAATCTCTTATGAAATAATATTATGTTTTAGTGAAGTCTTTAATTGAATTCACTAACTCTTATCTAATAATATTGTTTTCTGAAGTCTTTAATTGAGTTCACAAACTCTTATTTAGTAATATTGTTTTCCGATGATTAAAGATAATCGTCAAGATGATGTAAGAGTAGTTTTTATTTTCTAAAATAATTCTCTAATAATACTTCAATAAAATTTAAATTATTTAACATTTCTATAACGCCTTCTCTAGAAAGATGGCATTTTTACCCCTTTTATGAATCGTCTTTTATATTGCATAAAAGTATCCAGATGAAACAATGATTCTAGAATCTATTTAATTGTTTACAGGTACTGGTAACAAGATGTAATTATTTTAGTGAATTTCTAAATCCATATCACATTATTTGCTGCGTTAACGGAGACTGCTTGAAGACTGGATTGTGCCTTTTCTGCTGTATTTTACTCTCACACTGTTACAGTTCACAAGTGCCTGAAGCTGGTCACAACACACCTTTATTTAGGAAATTATACTGCACTTGGGTCAGGGGTTCTTTCCTAAACTTTAGTACAATGACTTTCTTAGGATTAATAATGAAGTGCTTTAATATTAATATTACGTAAACTACACTTGCGGTAAGTACAAGCTGCTAGTAATCCTTCATATCATGCAAAACTTGGATCAACTGTTGTTAGATGCGTTCAATTTGGTCAATGGATATTTTCAAATGGTTATTTCGATTCAATGAGTGAAATATAGGTATCTAATTTATGTAGTAATTTTTTTATAAGTTTTAACAATAATTTCTTAAATACTGATTCATATTGATATTATATTGATTCAATTTTCTCATTTTTTCACTTTTTATATATACTCTTCGCGACGAAGTCAGAAAAGTCACGCTATTTCTAGAATCGTTGAAAAAAGACCTATAACAAAAACTCTTGCA
This sequence comes from Endomychus coccineus, assembly GCA_958510875.1. Taxonomy (NCBI): domain Eukaryota; kingdom Metazoa; phylum Arthropoda; class Insecta; order Coleoptera; family Endomychidae; genus Endomychus; species Endomychus coccineus. The sequence goes on along the minus strand of OY294070.1, from coordinate 110,599,981 downwards.
CCATAATATTTTTCATCAAATTTTAAGCAACTTTGAAAAAATCCGTCTGTCTGCCTGGGTGTGCGTCACGAAATGTTTGTTAACACGATAACTCAAAAACGAAAGGTCATATCATTTTCAAATTTTGACAAAATCATCAGTACAATACAATAATACAAAATTTGAAAAAAAAAATTTTGATTATATGTATTTACATTTTGAAAAACAAAATATTATTTTTTGAACTAAATTAGTTATACCGTAACTATTTTTTTTAGTCGTCAATACAGTACAATAATACAGTAATAAAAAAATGTGAAAAAAAGTTAATCTTTGATTATATTTACATTTTGAAAAATAAAATATTTCTTTAAATAAATTAGTTATACCGACAGAATTTTTTTAAATCGTCAATTCAATACAATAATACAAAATTTGATGAAAAAATTAATCTCTGATTATATTTACATTTTGAAAAACAACATATTTTTTTAATTAAATTATTTATACCGAAACTATTTTTTTAAATCGTCAATATAATTCAATAATACAATAATACAAAATTTGAAAAAAAAATTAATCTTTGATTATATTTACATTTTGAAAAACAACATATTTTTTTAATTAAATTATTTATACCGAAACTATTTTTTTAAATCTTCAATATAATTCAATAATACAATAATACAAAATTTGAAAAAAAATTAATCTTCGATTATATTTACATTTTGAAAAACAAAATATTTTTTTAAATAAATTAGTTCTATCGCAACAATTTTTTTAAATCGTCAATACCATACAATAATACAAAATTTGAAAAAAAAATCTTTGATTATATTTACATTTTGAAAAACAAAATATTTTTCTTAATAAATTAGTTATAACGAATCTTTTTTTTTAAATCGCCAATACAATACAGTAATACAATATTACAAAATTTGAAAAACATCATATTTTTTTAAAATAAATTAGTTATACCGAAACTATTTTTTTTTAGAATAATAATTTTCTTGCGTGCATTTCTAATGGGATTCTAATTATTTTTCCCAAATAAAAATGAATATTAATTTATTTTCCATAAGATAAAAATATTGAATTGATAGTTAAAAATGTAAGGAAAACTCTTAATAATTTGTCTGTTATTTAAAATGTATTATAACATATCGTTATTACAGTTTCGAAATTTATTTCATAATTTTTAAAGGAAATTTAATTAATTATGTGTCCTTTCAGAATGACAAAAGTAAATTCAGTATCGATTTGTCATAATATATATATATATATCTTTCAGAATTTTATTTCCGAAACGTTTTTCCAATATTTTCGACCAGAACAGAATTATAAAACGTTCAAAAATAATAATTTTTGAAATTGCACTAGCGATTTATAATTAAATTGTGACAAAACAAATTAATAATATTACAATAAAGCGTAACTGAAATTAGTAAATTCTCTTGTCGTTCTCAAACACATAAACATTCATATTTATGAATTTTTTGAGAATGACATGATAATTGGCGAAAGTGCAGTAACGATTTATAATAATAGTGATAAAAGCAAAGTAAGTAATATTATAAATCGTTGCTATAGCTTACAAATTATCTTATCATTTTCACAAGAAAAATTCTCTTAATGTTTGATGTATGGTTTGAAAATGACGAAATAATTATTAAACTGCTAAATTTAATCTAACAGCCATATCCATCCATCTTATTGAAAATAACCCATAATGGAAACAATACTAACAATTTACAATCTATAAACGTGAACAGTACAACACGCGGCGTGCCAAAAAACCGTTTCTATACTAGCGACAGAGAATTTTTTTTTTGGCAAGTATTTATTTATGACATTTTAGAATTTAAGTCGATATTGTACAAAAAATGTTCTTCATAAAATTCGTGTTTTAATGACACATTCGAGAGAATTTCCGACTCTTTATGTGCCTGATACAGGAATAATTATTTTACACGAAATTTAATGAAGTACCTGTGATTTGTGTTCAAATTCTCTTAAAACCATCACTGAAAATATCCATTAATCCACTACTGCACATTTAACTGTGATAACATATTAATCATCTTTCAAAGTATAGTGATCTTTCAACCTTCTGGGGTTATTTCACGCAATTATTACCTAAAACTTACGAAACTAGTGAGACTCTGGTTGGAGAATTTTATAAATAATCTGATGAGAGAAACTTGTTGTAGAAATGTGTTTCATTATTGTTTTCAAACCTTTTAACTCACCCATTTTTTGAGAAATAATTAATATATTTAATTATCAACAAGCGAAAATATTCTAAATATATAGTTTCGTAATTTGATCTTATTCCACAAGTAATAAAGTTATCAGAATTCACTATTTTTGTTCCTCTTATTCCTCACAGTGCAAACAACCGTCAATAGCGGGAAGCTAATTAGTAATTTTAATCGAACAACAATCATGTACGTAAATAAATCGTAATAGTTAACAATTAATAATTTTGGTGCTTACTTACTTATAGTTTTAATAAAAAATTCACTTGTAATAAATTTTCACAAACTTCGGTTATATTAAATATGGTTTATTCCTTAAATATTAAAATTCAGATTAAGAAAGAGGGGATGAGTGACGTACATGTATAGTAGGATAAGAGTTATTTACAAATAAATTTAATAATGGAGAATTGGGAAAGTATCTGATCATTTGAAAGTATTTTTAAACTTATTAATTTCAATTTTGTCTAACTTGTTTAATACTTTACCTGTAACTGACTTATGAAGAATCTCAAAATCATCTTTGAAATGGTTATCAGTTTCTTTAATAGGGTTTACAATGTTTGAATCTCCTTTGTTCAAATCAAAATGCTCTTTAATTCTAGTTTTGAAAGATCTTCCTGTCTGGCCTATATAGAATTTATCACAATTTTCACACTCTACCTTGTATACTCCTGATTCACAATGTTACCACATCTTTTAAAACAAATAATACGGTAGGCAAATATATTAAAAACAACAAAGATAAGAATAAAAAAGATCAAAAATCTGGAGTATACAAGATAGAGTGTGAAGATTGTGATACATTCTATATAAGCTAGACAGGAAGATCTTTCAAAACTAGAATTAAAAAACATTTTAATTTGAACAAGGGAGATTCAAAAGTTGTAAATCATATTAAAGAAACTGATCATTTCAAAGATGATTTTGAGATTATCCATAAGTACAACAGTATTAAACAACTTAGAAAAAATTGAAATTAATGAGTTTAAAAACACAGGAAACCTTTTAAATGATCCGGACTTTTGCAATTCTTCATTATTAAATTTATTTGTAAGTAACTCTTATCTTACTGTAGGCTCACTCATCTCCTACTTCTTAATCTTAATTTTAATATTTAAGGAATAAACCATAGTTTGTAGAACCATTGTTTGATAAAGCCACCGTGTCATGAAACATGTTTTGTTTAATAAAAACGAAGTTTGTGAAAATTTATTACAAGTGTATTTTTATTGAAACTATATATAATTAATAATTCCCTAGATATACAGGGTGTTTCAAAAAAAGGTGGGCCCGTTGCTAGGATAGGTAGAACACTGAAAAATTAATGGGGTTTGCTTATAAAAAATTTTCGTAACGGCATCCGTATTCAAGATACAAGGTGCTGTAAAAAAATATTGAAACACATTTTTTACGATTATTCCGAAACTACTGACAACATTGTAATGAAATTTTGTATGAACATGTTTTGGAAGCTGACACATCGTATAAATTTATTTTTATATCTGACTCTCATAGAAGGCGCTAATTACACGGTTCGTACCAAGTAGTTTTAAACATAACTTTTTTGAGGTTAGATTTTCTAATTCAAATTTTAGATGAAATTAAATATCATTCAATTTTACATGAAAAAGGTAGTCTTGGTAAAACTCGATGTTGTGTACCGTTTTCGAAATATTTTGATTTGAAAATGATTAAGTAATAACTGATGCCGGTATAAAGTAAAAAACAATTACCAATTTATTAAAAACCAAGAACAATAACACTATTCTAGTGCTGAAGTTATTAATCTAACAAAGAATCGAAAGAAGGGAATTAAAATAAATTTGAATAAAAACATGAAATATTCAATCATACGATTTCAATCCTTTGGACTACACAGTTTGGTCGTATGTTAAGGAAAAGTCTATTCTACAGAGGTAAATTCACGTCAAGAGTTGCAAGACAGAATTGAACGTTACTTTAATACCTCATAGTTGATCCTCAACCATTTAGAAAATTAATGCATTCTTTGGAAAAAAGGATAGAATTGTGTATTCGTGAAAACGGAGTACATTTGGAACACTTACTCTAACTGATTAAATATTTCATGTTTATATTCAAATTTATTATTTTCTTATGATTCTTTGTTTAATTAATAACTAGCATAAGAATAATGGTATTGTTTTTGGTTTTTAATAAATTGGTAATGGTTTTTTACTTTATAACAGCATTAGTTATTACTTCATCATTTTCAAATCAAAATATTCCGAAAACGGTACACAATATCGAGTTTTACCAAGAGTACCTTTTTCGTGTAAAATTGAATGATGTTTAATTTCACCTGAAATTTGAATTAGAAAATCTAACTTCAAAAAAGTTTTATTTAAAATTACTTGGTACGAACCGTGTAATTAGCGCCCTCTATGAGAGTCAGATCTAAAAATGAATTCATACGATGTGTTCATACAAAATTTCATTACAATATTGCCAGTAGTTTCGAAATAATCGTAAAAAATGCGTTTAAACATTTTTTTACAACACCCTGTATCTTGAATACGAATGCCGTTACGAACATTTTTTCCGAGCAAACCCCACTTATTTTTCAGTGTTCTACTTATCCTAGCAACGGGGCCACCTGTTTTTGAAACATCCTGTATAGTATTTACTGATGTGACCTCACCCAAAAGTAGTATCTTCAATGAACACTTGTTTATTGTTTTTTTGCTACGTTATTTAAGCAATTTATATTCTGTAGCAATACGTTAGCCAAGATATTATACTTGGTGGTCCCTCTGTTGATAGCGTTTGCACTAATGTGTCATATATTTCTAAAATTACACCGAGTCAATAGCAAATCATATCAGACACATATTTGTACTATAAGGAATTTTCTAATTTATTCTTGTCACCATTGATGCAATAATGCTTGAAACAAATAATCAAAACAAAAATGTAATACTGTCTCTTATTTATGTAATCTTATCCATATAGTAACCAGTGGTTTGATTCTAAAATGACCTATCTCGTTTTTTGTATTTTTTATATTTGTTATAATGGTAGTAGATTTTTGATCTTAGGATAACATAGTAATTGGATAATAAATTTAGTGCAATCAAATGGGTATTGGTACCGTAAATCCTTGGGAAATGGATCGATTTTGATTGGACAAAGTGCATTCTCTTCAGAAAAAAAGTTGACAACAAATAAAGTTACGCAAATTTTTTATATTGTTTATAAACAATAAATAAACAATTTAAATACTTGGCTCCTTTTAAGATTACATAAAAATTTCTAAAAAAAATGCAAAATTTGGCCGTTTTTGATCGGATAAAAACTATTTTTTGTTATAAATAATTTATTTATTAACAAAATAGATGAATTCGACCAAAACTCCGACTTTAGGGTCGTTTTCGGATAATAATACATTTCATCAATTTTTTCGAAAAAGTCTAGTTCTGAGTCTGCATATTATGTAAAAATGAATAAAAATGTCACATTTCTTTTTTCTTTATTTGTTAATAAATGATTTGTTTATAACAATTCAAAATTTTATGTATGCGTTTAAAGACCATAATAGCAATAAAATCGCACTTAGGAGGCCAAAATTATCCTACAACGACTATAAACTCGACATTTTGGATAAATTCGTATATTTAATAATAAATATAATTTGTTTATAACAAATTTGTGGGTATACATTCGACGATAAAATCGAACTCACGAGTACCAAAATAATCCGAAAACGACCCTACAGTCGGAGTTTTGGTCGAATTCATCTATTCTGTTGATAAATAAATTGTTTATAACAAAAAATAGTCTTTTTCTGATCAAAAACTGTCAAATTAAGCATTTCTTAGAAATTTTTATGTAATCTCAAATTTAATTAAATTGTTTATTCATTGTTTATAAACAATATAAACAATTTGCGCAACTTTATTTGTGGTCAACTTTTTTTCTGATGACATTCTGAAGAGCACTTTGTCCCATCAAAATCGATCCATTCCTCAAGGATTCACGGGTTTGGCCTATTTTTATACCCATTTGACTGCATTAATTGTTAATAAAACACTTGGTCACTTGAATAACTATATATTGACATTTGTTTCGCCATATAATTTCAAGTTACTTAATAAATTAGCAGTCGGAAAGTGGAATATTACATCACTAGGCCGGAAATTGTTACCTAGCAACACCCCTGTCATCTTTTACAAGAAATGTTATAATTTTAACACATTATTTTTGTGGCACCTCTTATGGATTTACTTTGAATCAATTCACATTACTTTGGTGCTTTTAGATGCTGTCCGGGCATATGTTGGTGTGATTTTGCGTTGTTTATTGATGCGTTGTTTGGTGCAGCGCATTATTGTTAGTATTTCAACTTCATTAATAATGAATGATAATAACCTAACTAGAAATGATAAGTTTTGTTTCTACCCACAAAATGGCTCATTCTCTACAGTGCAAATGAAAATTCTTCAAAACAATATGTCCTATAATTGATACGATTCAATATAATCTAAATAGTATACTCATTTGCTAAAAATCAAAAAGTGTAGCTTATATGAGTCTTGAACGAGTTGTTCTGCAATAAACTTGGTGTAATAAAAATACTCGACTACTCTGTCTTGATCGACCACGAGAAGTTCCATATTTGAGTTAAACAAAATGAACAGTGGGAGGAAAACATGTTCTTATTGGGTCCATTCCCGCTTCACCATGTGATTACCCTATCTTGCTGTTCTTCTATGGTCTTTTCTATGCCATGATCTTTAAAATTTCTTTACGGTCGGCTGATCGGCCAGATTGCATCAATTTGGTCCAGTGGCATGGTTGGCGACTCTAAAATATGACGAGGCAACTTCGTTAACCTGTGTTAAATAGCCAATTCAAGAGGATCTGGGGGCCAGGCCTAATTTTTTTACAGATTTTGACAGCTAAGCTTTAATTGCCACTATTTTTATTCTTGAAGGATATTTCCTCGAGGTTTCAACTAATATAAAGCCGGGCAACAGCGATTTACAGCTAAAGTCCGTGGTATCGTTAACTTGCCATGAAACGAAAGAATATTCCGAAATTTCTTCATCAATTCTCTCATTCGCAACCAAACGAATGGCGTCAATCAATATCTTTCTGTACAAAATTAGGTGAATGAAGATATTGTCAATTTTTTTGACAGAGAAAGTGTATAGCTGTCACTATTCGAAAAGCGACTCAATCGAACTGTCATATTGACACTACAGATTAAAATATAAAATCGTTTATTTCAGTAATAGTCGAGGAAATAAAGCACAAAAAAGACCAAAAAGGTCTAAAAAAAATCGACTGAACCGATTTTGAGGTTTTTTTTAAATTTATTCAGGAAGTCATTCAGAAAAAATGTTAGCAGTTTGTTTTTGTATGACGTGCATTTTTGCATTTCTATAGAGGAAAATGCATATCTTTGAATGCACTTTCAGGAGCTGAAATTCAATGTGAAAAATGTGAGTTTCTGAACATATTAAAATATAGTCCCTCAAGAAGACCCAAAACTCTGAGCTATTTCGGTTATATCTGGGCATATTTTTTTCATATTGAATTTCAGCTTCTGAAAGTACATTCAAAGAGATGCATTTTCCTCTATAGAAATGCAAAAATGCATGTCATACCAAAACAAACTGGTAACATTTTTTCTAAATAACTTCCTGAATCGATTAAAAAAAAAGTCAAAATCGGTTCAGTCAATTTTTTTTCGTCCTTTTTTTGCTTTATATTTTTGACTATAAATCGGTATGGAATAAAATATTTTACGACACTTGGTTGTAAAATACCATTAAAGTATTCGTGCAGAAACATTAAACTTGTACTTCAATAAGTTATTTTCCGTCCCGTAACGTAAATTACTATTTTACATAATAAAATGTTGTATTGTTGATGTCGCACAGTGACATGTACAAAACGAGTTATCAACTAAATTACCATCCTTAAACGGAACATTGATACAATGATATAATAGGTTTGTTCCAATAGAAATTGTTTTTAGGATTGTTCATATCAAGTTTCTGCGTAATTGCCAATTCTTTGTACACTTTTGGATAGATTAATTTTTTATCTACTATTTTACTTATATTTAATTGTACCAAATAATTATATAACATATAAGTTTAAAATTCTATCAAGGGACAACAGGAAAAAAAAATAGAATAAATAGAAATGATGCACTGTACATACAATGACCGGGATGAAAAACTAACGGATGGTTAATCCACAACCTCCGGCTAAAATCACAGCTTGACAATCTATTTAACATTGTAAGAAACCAAAGGAATCATCCCAAATTCAAAGAAATTCAAAAAAAGAATATTTTATTCTTAAGAAGCTTTACTTTACTTCCACAGCTTCAGCTACATCACCTAAGTTTTCAATTAGTTCTGTCATAATAAAATTGTCATCTATCATTTAAGGGTATGTTATGAAGTTTCACCATCGACATATACATATGGACTGCGCGTGGCAATGATAAGCGCGGCTAGTTCAAGCGAGAGAGAGAGGGAAGACGAAGAGGCCGGCTCTATCGCGTTTCTATTGGCCGCTGCGTACTGTAGCTAGTATGTTTACGTCCCGAGCCGGCCTTTTCGTTTTCCCTCTCTCTCGCCTGCACTAGCCGCGATTATCATTGCCACGCGCAGTCCATATGTATATGTCGATGAGTTTCACATGCTGCTTTAATGAAATCGACAATTAAACCAATTTGTCTTAATTTAACAAGGTGCATTTGTGTAACTATTATGCCAAATTCAATTATACAAAGGTTCTTTATCAGTTGAACATTATAATTTTGTTGTCTTCTGGTTAAATTGCTTCTACCTTTATATTCAAATTATTTCTTCGAGGAAAATTCCTAGACTCGACAAATTTTACATCTTAACTAGTCTCGATATCTGATAGAAAGTAACTACCTCCATCATTACCTCATTTCAAGAAGATTTCATATATAGACAAAACAAACACAGCAAATAACCCCAAAAGGACAATTCAATAATCCCGTGATCCAAAGAATGATGCTGCACTTGTGCGCTTACTGACTTAGAGGAGATGGGGGAAAGACAGGGTATTTAAGGGTTTCTGAGCTCATATACGAAAATATAACATTTGGATTTATTTAAAAAAATATAACTATGCCATCACTCCTTGCCTATTTAAACACCCCAAAATCCCCGAAAAAAATATGAATAATATGGATAATATGACCGATTTTATCATAAATTAGTAAATTTTTTGAGATTCTGGCTGGGTTTAAAATCGAAACGGCAGTTTTTTTGTTTTTGTTTTGTTTTGGGGGTGGTTTTAGGGGGCTATGGGGGGTTTTAATAGGCAAGGAGTGATGGCAATAATTTCAAATCTTTATTTCACCTCCAATATAGTTATTTAACATGGTGCCATAATGTTATCTTGTAACCCGCAAGTTTTAGCCACAAAATGAAAAAAAGAATGTTGGTCCAAATAATGGCCAATTACTCGGAAATGGACCGATATATTTTGATGGCATAGGGTATGTTAACAATTGCCAACACCAATGAACTATTTTCCACCAGGTTTGGGAGGGTTAACTAGCAGTCCATTTTCGGTTCAATTTTAACTGGTCGGCCTAATAAACGGGCACGATAAAAAAATGATGGCACATGGTGGAAGTGTATAAGAATGGCATGCTTTTCAAGTAACCGCAACTTGGAAAGGGTTATCCTCCAGTCAAAAAAAATGCGGATGCTGTATCTCGAGATCTAGCAGCCGCGAAAAGTTCGGTCTGTGAGATGGATTGGTCATTGAACCGTCCTCTAACGATAAACCATAATGCCATCGGGTTAATATTCAGTCCATCAATATCGCTCTGGCTCCTAGACTATTAGGACTAGACTTCCCAGAAAGGCGTTTTTCCAGCCCAGTCCCATGAACGGTTCATGTTTCGGTTGGAATACTTATCTATTGCGCATCAACCGTACCGTCCAAGAACGGTATTTCTTGTTGTTGGAACCAACCTAATGTAAGGAGGGCTGGGCTGTGCGTTGTGTATATTTCATCTATTGCGCATTTACCGAACCGTCCGAGAACGGTATTTCTTGTTGGAACAAACTTAATGTAAGCAGGGCTGGACTGTCTGTTGTGTATATGGAGAGGTTAGTTACAAAATTATTAGTCATCGGCGAGTTTTAAATATCAAGTTGGTCTTCCATGGATTCTAAGATATTTAGTTTTTGAATGTTCTGAATATGTTGAATGTTCGGTTTGAGTGTAAAATTATGATTGAATTTCATAATATGATTCGCGTAGTTCCGTGTCCTGTTTCTTAACTGTTCTTGAAAACTTTGAAAACGGGACTCAAACTATCATTATATAAATTTCCATCATAAATTGACTCTCAAATCGGACATTCTACATATTTAGGAGTAAAGTCAAACCCTAAATATTCTGGAATCAATAGAAACTGTAAACCCTTTCAAAGACAACTTGATTATTATGTAACTCACGATTGCTAGCTAATACACCCCCCCCCCTCTCCACCCTACATTATACTATTGTAGCATTGTTCTGTTTAAGGATGATATTTTTATTTATAATTCAGTTTATAACCCGCTTTGTGCCGCATCAAATTTTTGAATTTGGGTTTCATTTCGTTATTCTACATATTTGCAAAATAAATTTAAATCAAGTAAACATCGAATCCAAATACTGTTGATATATATTTATTAGTGCGAATTATGTTTTATTCACAATGTGTGAATGCAACAATATAGGTAAACCTTGTTTGGTTGATCAGAAATAAGTATTATAGTTCATTTCAAACTTCTCGCAAAATATTAAAATTAATGAAATTTGGAAATGAAGCTGAAATAACAAATATATTGTGACGATAAGATTAAACCACGATAAACAGATAAGGATGTTTTAGAATCGAACCACTTAGTCTGAAAAGGGTCGAGAGATAATGCCACGTAGAATAAGTTGAGAAACTGGTTTTGATGCTGCAAACTGAGTACGTACCATAGATTCGTCATATTTTGTTGAACGTAACGTCGCTGTCGGCGAAACCCGAAATGTGTGTGAGTCCAATTCGACGAACTTTACAGGGAAGACTAAAAACGTCTTATTTCATACCGGTTACACCGATTTTTGTAAAATTTTGAATTTATACATTATGTTAATCTCTTTCCGCTTGACATCATTCATAAAAAAAGTTTGTTTTAATTTGGGGTGCAGATAATGTTTATGTTCAGAGGATAATACGAAGGATATTTATACATATTATTAAATAAAACGGATAACTGAAAATATAAAAACAATTAGAAATACACGACGCAAATCTTCCAATTCCTATTATCTTTTACATTATCGAGTTACACAGTTTACATATTTGTAAAACGCAAAATAATCTGGTAGGAAAATTGTGTAACTCCGGTATATTTTTCAATCAAATATTCATCTAGAATATATTTTGGTTCCGTTTTGATTTCAGGTTTGAACTATTATCCAATTATTACCATAATTTCTGTCACAACACAAGATTCTGTTACTGAAAGTTCACACAAAATACCAGACAAAGCTCCCAAGCAAAACTCACGTTAGAGAACAACAATGAACTAGGGGAGTTACACATATTTCATGTACAAACAACAGCTGACTAGATTTCGGTTTTATAAATTATCAGAAATCTAATTTTATGCTACATACACAATTTTCTACAGTAATAGCTTTTTCTTTATGCTAATAGACGGCACTAAAATCTAAAATTCGCCAAAACGTGAAGTTACGCAATTTTCAGGTTTCGCCGACGATATGCTGCCATCTTGATAATGAGACTTGAGAAAAATCGATCAAATCAGAATTTTACTGATATATCTACAACGATTTTAAGTTTCTTATTTTGAAACGGAGATCCTAAATATTATTGCATCTTGGAATCTTTGTTCATATTCACAGATAAAACATTTGGCAGATTGTCTATTTCCGAAAATTGTTGCTATTACATTATACAATAAATCTTACATATCTCTTACATATCCTACAAATACAATTAATAATAAGAAATGCCTTCTAGTTAACTTAGTAACTTGATAAAAAGCAATAATAAATAAATAGGTACTTAATCAAACGCGAACTTTAATATTGTCTTGTTTATTCAAGTACTTATAGATGAGAAAATACCGCTATAAATATAATTTGCAAATTAAATCCATTTTATGCAAATTAATATACTTAACGGTTTCTGCGAAATGCAATGTTCTGTCTTGATTACTTGAGTATTTATTGACGAGAAAATACAAAGCTATAGATTATGCTGATTAAATTGATTGTATACTATTAATATATTATGCAAATGTTTCAACAAGAAGTTACAAAATAAATCAGAATTTACTGCCGAAAACAATTATTGTGTTTTTAAATGTTTCCATTCTTTATTAGTCTTAACTAATAATTGAAAACATAAAAAACAACTCGAGCTGTACATTGAAAAAAAAACCAAAGCGAAAATTAAAATAGATCAGATTTTAGTTGTGAAACAAATTTCAAATTTTCATCTCATTTTCAATAATAATAGAATAGTCACAATATTATTAATCCAAACTCACAATTATTTGCTACAAAAGAAACATTTCTTTAAATCAATTCATAAAATAGAATTAAATTCCCAAATTTTATTAATTACTTTGTGTGTCGATAACTTAATAAATAATTCAAATAGATGAGAATGTCGTTTTTCATCAAATTATTAGTTTTTGTTCAGTATGATGTACAAGTTTTTGTGCGATTATAATTTGTTGAACAAATACGACAATTCTCAATTTATCTTCTTCAGGTTATCTCATATTTATAAAAATTAATGGTGAAAGTTGCTGTATATTTGCAATTACTTGCTTACGAGGTAACAATGTACATTTTCTTATAAGGAGTTAAGTTTTAGCATGATATTACGCTTGATTAAGAAGTGAACAAGTAAAAAGAATCTACAGTGATATTCAGAATATTCCTTTTAAAATATTCAATAATTATCGACCTGTATGCTTCGGCGTGCGTTTCTGCCACTATTACTCATTCTACCTGGCACTTATCTGATTCTATGATCATTTAATAATAATTAATATACCTTGTGATTCAATAATTCGAGAATTCCTAGTGAATCAGTTGTAATAAATAATTTTTAGACATAATAATGCTACCATGATGTTAAACCAATAAATAATGTTTAGGGTAAAGTTTCTAGATATTTTAATAATATTGTTGCGTATTATGTTACAAAATAATATCAAAGACAAATATAATTATTGTTATTCTAAGGTTGAACACTAGTTTGTGAGAAATTGTGATTTTTGTAGATTTTTCTGTCATGTATATAAATAGGTTTTCCACTTTCTGATTTGCACTGATTGATATTCTTTACGAATTTGGGAATTATATTTTAATTAGTAAACGGTATGTGATTTTGTATGTATTTCTTTTTGTATATATAGTTTCTCCATGCATTGGTTTTTGTAAAGGTTTAAGTTGATGTAATATTCGTTTTATGGGACTCGTTCCATCTTGATAGTGATATTTTGTATATTATGCACCACAGTCAAGCATTTACAGTACCGTATTAAGCAATATTATTGGGCTTATAAAACTGGTATTTTTTGTTTGTTTATATTGGGCCAATGTATTGAAATAGCAACAGTCACTTCATTTTTGCAAAATATATTCAATACACTCCGGGGAATGAGAATTTTATTACACTCGACATGACAATACATTCTTCTACAACCAACGTATTTGGAGGAAATGGAGGTATCTTAACAATGAAACATTCCTTGTATTGCTTTGGAAACGTTGTAGTTGGAAAAGCCCGTGAAAATTGAACCGTTGAAATTTTACAATTGCCCCTAGCAGAAGATCCGCGAGACACTGGGCCCTCAACCGCCCCTAAAACTGCTGTTACTTTTGTGAAAATGTGATGACTCTTATTTTGGGAATATTGCCGTTTTATATGAGTTCCGTTTTATTTCCCATTCTTTGATGAATTCTAGATGTTCCATAGAACTTTTCAAATACAAAAGGAGTCGACTAGCGAGACTTCAACCATTTCGTTATCTTTTAAATCTCTTCGTACACACACTTGAACATTCATTGTCTTGTCTATTGTATTCGGTCATTTAGCTGCTCGACAAAAATTTGTTATGCATATTTCGAAAATGCCATTTCGAGATATCCTCACAAAGTCATACAATTTTCAGCTTTCCCAAAATTGCATCATCTCAATTCCTGTTTTGCTTTCTATTCACTGCGATAGTTCTTTTAGATTGAGTTCCAGGAACTGTGAAATTGGTTTATTATGGAATTTTACATTTACCACGAATGGATGCGTACATTATCATTATTTGTGTGTTTTGTAATTCCTAATGAATTCTTAGCCATGAATAACTTGAAAAATGTACTTTAATTTTTCTTTTTTTAACAACATTGCAATAATATTGCAAGTTGCAAGCATGGATTTCAAACTGCTCAACAGATATAATTGCTGTTCCTAAAATATTCACCATGTACAAAAAGTATGAACCACATGTATTTCTGCTGCAGACTTTTCTTGGACAAACACTCGAATAGTTTAATCCTGTGTTTTAGAGATGAATACATCTAAATTACTTATACTATTGAAAAACAATTCTACCCATCTTTAATGAATATTTCTTCGATCAGTGATTTTATTAGAATAAAAAGGATTTAGATTACTGTTCTCTTTGTTTGACGCCGACATATTGGCCAAAAACAGGTAAGGTCAAAAATCCTTAAAAACGCGTCAAAATTAGAAATAAATGATATTTTTAGGTTTTTGAGATAGTAGTAAACCGTATTATTTTTGTTACTTTTCAAAAAAAATGCATCCCTTTCAGGTTACAGCCCTTTGAAAAAAATTGGGTCAAGAATAAAAAATCACCAGTGGCTAGATATGGGCGATTAACTCGCTCAATCTGAAATGGGGTCGCGCCAGCCTCGTTCAAATATAAGATAACTCGTGTTCTATCAACCAGACTTCGATGAAATTCATTATCCAGTAGTTTTATGGGTCGCGAATTAAGAATCCGTCAATAAACTTTCTTAATTGAAAATGACGGATCGATAAAACGCAAGTTATGTTGATATTACCCATTTAATGAAACCCTATTTCAGATTGTCGCGGGAAACCATATTTCGGAAAATATGCATTTTGGTAAAAATTATGAGTGAAAAAACGTTTATTCAGGTCTTATATCTAAACGTTCCAAATAGAAATTGATTTTTTTCGGGTTTTCGTGAAAAACTGGAACATATTAATTTTTGGATAAAAAATATTTAACATGACGGACCAACTTTCAAGTATACAATTTCAAATTGGCCATTTTTTTCAAAGCTGTAACTCGGAGGGGTGCATTTTTCCGAAAAAATTACAGGAGTAAAAAAGTTCATATTGATCCCAGAAATACCATTTGTTTTTCGTTTTGACACATTTTACGTTTTTCTGACCTCACACGAAGAGCATGGTTTCGTTCGTCCCACATGAACACCATATTATGAAGCTATTCACCAAGTTTCATCAAAACCCGAACCCATCGCGAAGATCTGTAGTGAAGATGCTTCATTTACTGGACTATTATACTATCTGTGGCTACATATATTCAACAAGAGAATATCTATTTGTGAATTAACAAACAAATAATACCAATTTTTGAGTGACAAGATCTGGTATAAATTTTGGTTTTATCATCTTATTTTCTCTTTTATTTGATTTGTTCACTAATCATAACTTGCAAATCGACTTACTTTGTGATATTACGAGCTGCTAATCTCAACTCAAGTAGGTAACACCGAATAGGTCTTTCCATTTATGTTCACATCATGAAAAAGAATTATCTTGTTTCATCTTAGCTTTGATTGGTGCGGAACGATTCGAATGACAATGTCATTAAAAGCTCCTCGTTTTGTGCTGTAGAAACAATCGTTTGCTCTTTTAGTTTTTCAGGAAACGCACATATCTAAAAGTTTATTTGACCTTGGTTTTATCTCCATATTGAGTAGTAGAGAATTTAGGTTCAAGTTTGGAGTAACAGTTTAACCGAAAAACCAGATGAAGGCAAATTTTGTTGCTGTATAAATCAGGAAGAAACAAACATATAATTTTATAATTATAATATTAGGAATTTCCTAGTTCTCTGAGATTTCAGTTTCGGGGAGATTTGGCCACAATTGCTGGTCATTTTGAGTAGATTATTGAATCAATCCACAGTGTTTGTGTACGTTCCTTGAGGAAAAATGTTCACCCAAAAATGTTCAACCGATTTATAAACATGACTAACATGAATAGATTTAAACTTAGGATAAAAAATCTACCGAGACGACAGAAAATCGTAGCTACTTTCAATTTGGACTTTTTTCGAATCGTTTCCAAGTTTTAAGTTGGATAATTTTCTTCGTTAGAACGAACCAAATAATATGAAACATAAATGGAAAGGTCTTGGAAGTGGCATAAAGATCTGTAGATAACATTCAGTTTATGGAAAAGGTCAATATATTTTGCAACATCCGATGCTACGAATGAAGCTGAAAGTATCTACGGATAAATTAGAATTTGCAGGTATCCGATTTAGTTTCTACGCCATCTAACCAGACTGTCAGAATAACTGATTTGCAAAGCTCATAGCATTCACATTCTTTTGTAATTATTTGAGATTAATTTTAATGTAAGGATCCAGAATACTCTTAATTTTGTAATTTGTAAATATTGAGTTGAATAACTGTTGCATAAAACAAAGAATTCTTTTGATGTATATTGAGTTAAGGTTTATTTGTATATTATTATATTTAAAACAAATTATATTTTAAACTATTTTGGTTTTTTTATATTCCTTTAATCCCGCTAATTTAATATTTGCAACATTCGTCAGTTTGTTAATAGCTCTAAATAGCAGGAAAAGAGTTCCAAAACAAAGGTGAATGTATAAGAACAGCGATGTTGTATATTTGCTCTCAAAATACGTATTCTTATATGGTAATATTTTGGAGAAAAGTAAGCAATTATGTTTAGATCTGCTCCAGTCGAGAAACTAGGCTAACAAAAATAATTATTTTATGCTTACTGTTCCTCAACTATTACATTCATTATTCGATCTTGGGTGGCCGGGATTTAGCAGCTGGAGGGCTGGTATACTACTAGTTGGTTTCATTATCGTCGGAATTAGGAAAACACCTGATTTCTGAAATATCCTAGTGAACCTAAATTTATATCGTCATTTGAAGCATTTCAATTGCTATTTAAATACCTACCTAAAAAGAACGCTATACGTTTTACAACCCAAATGGCAGTCTGGATTATTAAAACATCAATTAGAATTTTGTATTTTTATGAGAAATAATTACATATGCAGATGTTTGCTCCCTCCATCCTTTGGTGATAAAAATTGGAGAGTACCCCATAGGTCATTCGAAATTTCATCAGACTACCTCTATGTTTGTCCATGCTCAGGCATGTTCACCTCTCAGATGGTTCCGCACCAGCAAAGGGTCTTTAGGACCGTCCAATCTGGCCAGTTTGTCCGCTGTCTCATTTCCTTCCAGCCTGAGTGACCCGGGTTCCAGGTCAGGTTGAGTCTGTTTACACCGGTTAGTTTGTTAAGGATCTCCTTGGTATCCCTGGCAAACCTTGAGACCATAGTTGGACTTTTCGGTGCATCGAGTGCCGCTTGACTGTCCGAACAGGTCCAGATGGTCTCATTCATCTTACATCTCGGCTTGGAAGACTGTTGAGATACTCCATCCGCACGGGGTACTCATCATTATGTATAGGACCGCAAAAGCCTGCTCAGACTTGTCCCATCCGTATACCAAATTGTGTCATGCTTTGGCGTGCGACCATTTTCTCACTCCTACCTCGACGGGATTGAGACCCTTCGCCAACCACAAGGCTGTGATTCTGTCCTGCCGTTCTATTAGCAGCCTATCAGACTGCCCCCTAAATTGGGATTGATCTACACTCGCATCTATTTAGAGAACCATGGCAGCTAAGCCTGTAGAGCGCCATCATTGCGAGATTCCTCATCGTCATTGATAGGGCTGGCATTCTCAGCAAGGCCCAAAATGGTGCAGTCTGTGTTTCTAGGCTATAACCAATTCGGTTATTTTACACCATACGAGAACTGCAGGACTGAATCTTGGAATAATAGTAGCCGAGTATATTCACATCAGCTGTTTAGGCCCCGAACCTGCCAAAAGGAAATAGTATTTTGGGACCTAGTCTACATACAGTTGCTTCTGCCAAAGTAGGTTTTTGTCCATGGTGACTCCCAGTTACTTCACCGTCTCGGAAAAGTCAAGTGACTTGCCCCATCTTTTTCAGAGGCCCGATTTTGTACCATCTGGAGAAGATGTTGATGGTAGTTTTCTTTGGCTGAATGGAGAGTTTGTTCTCTCTACACCAGACTTCTGTAATTATCAAGGCTTGTAGAACAAGCTACCCTCGTACGTTCGTCTGGAGAGTATGGTATCCGCATAACCTTAACACATATGATTATATTTATCCACAACATGGTTTAAACTTACTAGTAGCTCATCCACGACGACGAGAGTACCGCTCCCTGTGGACACCCTTCTGATACCAACCCTTTCAGAGTATAACCTTGCCACGTCGTGGAAAGATTATCCGACTATAAAAAATCTCGATTTGAAATTTAATATAACTTCCAGGGTATTATAGAACAGTGAAGTTGGAAACTAGGAAAGGGAAAGTAAGTCGACCAAGTGGAAAACATAGTTATATTAATATATTTAAACTTATATATAGAAATATATATTTCAATATTCTCATGTATCTCATTATATTACATACTTCATTGTGGACGAAATTGATTTAAAAAACGTCATACTTAAATCTATAACTTTTCTAGAATAATGGATATATACGTGACGATCTTTATTCATTAATTTCGATAACAATATAAATTTCAAATTGACTTGAAAGCTAACATACTTATTGGTTCCGTCCAAAATACATGATTGTTCGTGAATTTAGCTATCCTCGAAAATCTGCTCATCTTATTTCTCATTTAATCTAAGCCTTATTACACTAATGTTGGATACGATACCTAGGGAAATATGTAAAAATATTCAACTTATTAACATCGTAAACCAAAACTGCATGCAAACAAAATATTTAAATTTCGCATCGTAAAATGTAAATTCAACAAATAATTAAATAAAAAGGATAGATTCATATCAGCTTGAGAATTGAAAGTGGAATTTCCCTTTGAGAATATAGTACTTAATACTTGACTAAAATTAAAAACTCGAAATACCTATAATCTTCATTCTTTGTCATTTCCTCAATAGTATTTATTACTATTGATGAGTTTGAGTTTGATTAGTTCCACCAGTTTTTACATGATATTCATAACTGACTATATTTTCATAATGTGGACAATCAAATAAACAATATAACTATTTTGAAATTAATTTAACTTCATCATAAAAACACTATTCGCACAAATGAAACATATGTAGAACGTATTTGCGTCTTTGTAATACATATTTCATGTAAAATATTCGATTTTTAGTATCATCAACTGAAAATTGCGGGTAGATGCAATAAGCAATTAGAGAGTAAAGTGCCTTTAATTCAAGAAATCTGCGTTTACAAAGTAATCCCAATCCCTTCATTTACCTATTGCAATTTAAACTTCATATTCGAAAATCTTCCAAGTACTCCGTTATTCCTATCTATCTCCCAAACTAAAATTTTTATTGAGGCTTAATGTGTAGGACATATTTTCTTAAATGAAAAAGTACCTCTTATAATTTTTAAATTAGTCTATTGAAAAGTGTAAATAATGGAACGTGTTTCTTGCATTCCATTCTATACAAAACGAAAAATAGAGCCTGTCGTTAGATTACATACGTTAGTTAGAAAAACGTATTTCGGCAACTTTGTTAGTATCTTCTTTGAATCCAAAGATCCCCGCAACGTCACACGACATTCACGTTGCTCCATAGCTCACTATGTCAAGTACATGATAACGATGAATAAAATTAAACTTCACTATAAATCATAATTTTAGTAATGGAACTAGGAATAGGTCTGAGATCCTTGTTGCTGATTATTCTTAGTCGAGTAAATTATGGAGGAATTTTGTAGCAATAAGCTTGTCGAATGAAACCTTCTGCATTACCTTCGTTTGGCCCATGAGAACGTCTCGTATATGGTCCGAACTCCTGAACCAATTTTCAAATTTATTAATTAACAATTAAAGTATGGTAATTATCTAATGCAATATTTGAAAAAAATATTCACGTTTTCAAGAAGAAAATTTAGTTCAGTAAGTTTTTGGGATCGCCAAATACAAATCCAAGGTCATAAAGACTATTGACTGTCATCGACACTGGAAAATCGAGTAACATTCTTCAATATGTACTAATAATGACGATTTTGAGCTAATATGGATGATTGGTATTGTTATATAGATTTTCAAGAGTAGTGATCATGATGTTTCACTGTAAAGAGTGAGAACCCTAGGAATGTTGGTGAGTCTAATTGCTCGAAAATATAAGTTGTCTCAAGGCAGGTCTTCATCAAACTGGGATAGACCGCCAGCGGCATGCGCCGAAGAAACATTGAAATAAAAATATCCGTGTAAGCTAGCGACTTGAGCCGCCGGCCTATTTATTCTAGAGGTCAAAATCAGTAAAGATATTTTCGCGTCTTACCCACCAGCCGCTTTTTGAGCACACTCGAGCGAATCCATTCAGTTAGTCTAGACTAGAGTCTGGACTAACTGAATATCTAGACTCTAGACTGTGTGCTTAAGAACGAAGTACGCTGTACAATAGTGATTTTTTAGTAATTGTATTTTTTTGATACAGTGGATAGCCAAGTGGAAAAGTTTTATTATTAATATAATGATTTCGAAATGAAGAAAATGTATGGAACCCCAGGAATAACTACGGAAATAAAAATAAAAGATCAGACTCATATTTACAAATATCCAAAGTATTAACGATTGATAAAGCTGAAAGGAAACTAGAAAATTTTAGTCAGAAGAAAATGAATGTAAAAAAGTCAGGTTTAGGTACTGTTAATTTTAAAAAAATATTTTGTTTTTTAAAGGAGCTTCTTGTAGTAGACTCAACAGGTAATCATCTCTTCTTGATTGATTGAAAGTTCTACTGTAAACGCTTTTATTTAATCTGGGCCGAACCCAATCCCTGCGTTGTATTCTTAACGTTGGTATTGCTTTTTTGGGGCCATATATCCTAATATCGTGTTTTATTATTCCAGTGAAGATGACAACTTAGTTGTCGGAATACGTATTTAGGAACAATTTTAAACACTTTATTAAGATCAATTCCACAATAAGTGGTATTTTAATACCTTAAAATTTACGATATTACGTACATGCTCGATTACCTACGCGAATTAAAGAAAAAAAACTGTCAGCATTTTGTGGAAGTATTTCGAGTTTTTGGTAAATAGCTCTCAATTTGAACAAAAAATAATCGGGCTGCAGTATATTCACATTTCAGATGCATACAACGTAAAAAATACCAGCATGTAGGTGACTTCCCAATTTTCGCGCTGCTACTGGTTAAGCGTGCATAAATTTCTCATTGCGCATCAATTGCAATAAGTAAATCGTAGCATCGCATCACTTATTTATTCTGATTTAATTATTTAATTCGTGCTTTTGTAAATTGAATTATTATCATTATCTAGTTTCATTATTATGTGTATCGCATGTTTTTATTAGACTAAATGCATGTGATCCTCAATGCGGTCCTGTCCCATTTCTGTGCTCACGTGCGTTTATTTATATCGTATGCATTTGAAGTATGAATAGACTAAAATAGTGTAATTAATTTTATCGCAGAATGGTGGCAATGGATAGACCAAATTGGCCGATATTAACGATAAAAACGTACGAGTATAACCTAATATAAAAACATAATTTATCACTTTAGTTTTCAGAGTTTCATACAATGATGTGAATACAACACACAACATAACCCAATAATGATGATATTCAACGACCATCTAGAAGCGGCCCCGGTGTTTTTCTTTATTGTAACCGAATTGGTGCCATTCACATTTGAATGGTGAATCTGCGTAGAAGTAGAATCAAGTTGACTAGCAGGTCCAACAGTCGAACCATAAACATGATATTCTGGTTCACTTGGTACTGAACTAGAAGTAGTGATGGTGCTATCGACCGTAGAAACTGAATTGTAATTGTAAGCGTCATCGTGAAGATAGCTGTTGCCACCAACAGATGCTGTTATCAATCTGAAATTGGGTTCGTTCAAATTCAGGTTACCGTAAATGAATACATTCAATTTGTTGGATAGTACTGTTAAGTTTCCATTGGCGGCAAAAGTGAGTGAATTTGGCCATGTTAGAAAGTTTTTATCCTGAGCTATGATCTTTTGACCGAGTTGGAAAGACTTGTGGGAATCCCATTTGGCGATGCTATTAGATCCTAATAGGGTATAATACAATACACCTTTATTATCCATTAGCATTCCATTAGACTGGGATGCCTTAAGACCTAGATCTTTGATGTTCAGATTGGCTTCTGGTTTGAAGTTCTCTTCTCTTTTCAGTACCGATGAGTTGATCGAATATAGGTGTAAACTAGATAGAGGGGAGAAGTAAACTTCCCTATCTTCGTTTATAACTACGTGATCATTATTTTGTCGAATCTTGGGACCCAGTGCTATTCCTGCGATGTTGATCGGAGAAGTGATCGTTATTCGATCGACGTGGAATTGGACCGCTAATGGATCGGCTTCCATAGATGGAGAGTGACGGATTTTCCATGAATCCATTTTTTCAAATGAAAATACCACAATACCTGGAACAAAAGAACAGATTTCAATAAATTTCTTCCAGTACAGAAAATCATGCACGACAGTTACATCCTAATCATGACAATTATAACAAACATCTTATAATGAGTGTTTGCGTTCAGCAGATATAAAATCTTTAAAATTTGTAACGCCACTGTATCGTATGTATAAAATTTAATATAAACATAAACACAAGTCCAAGTGGTAATTCATTAGCGTCTCGGATACAAGATACAAGGGTTAACGACGCTTCATAATCACCATGAGCCTTGTTTAAGACGGTGATTTATAATATTCCTTTGTATTTTGTTACTAACTAATTAAATATAGTGTGTTTTATTAAAATCTGACTATAATTCAACCAGATTCTAACATCAGAAATGGAATATACTTGTCCTTTTGACTTTTTTTCTTCCTCTGTCTTTGTGACATTAATATAATAAAGATTCTTGACCCAGGTCCAGGTATGAATTATATATAAATTCTCGGGAAATAAGGTCACATTAACACTTATGCTTTATATTTTCTCGTCTTTACGCACGTTTCGGTCTCTCGAACATCGTCAGAAGACTTATTACGTCTAAAACTGGATTACTTAAAATAATTGTATTACACAAAGAATCCTTATCGCACCAATCTCAATTAAAATGCTCACGTCGCCAAAACGAACAGAAACACGAATAATAGAAATTGTAACACATCAATGTTATAAGTATAAAATATCAAGAATCCACTGTTAAGCAGTACTCTTAGTAAATGCGAGTTCATGTCAACAAAGTCTATGAACGACTAGAAACGAGAAATTCAAGTTCAAGTATCTACTTTCAAACCAGATGTTAGATTTACGAGCTAATAGAAAAAGGCTTGTCAGTTATTTCAGGGGTTTACTGAAGAAGTTTGATCTAAACGTTATCTTCATTTCAATTCCGTTGCACCAACATGTTATAAAAAAAGTGTTATAAACAGCTTTACAGATCGCGCGCCTAAATTGGCCCACACAGAGGACCGTCCCAAAAATTTAAAAATTGTTCGTAATACACTGGAAATGAATGGCTACCCAAAAACATTTTTCAATCCTCTCATCAAAGAAAGAATAAACATAATCTATAATGGATATTCATATATAAATAACATAAAAGGTAATATAGACTATTTTATAACATTACCATATATTCCGGGGACTTCAGAGAAAATTGAGAAATGTTTGAAAAAGTTCGATATAAATGTCGCGCATAAGCCTACTAACTGTGTTGGAAAATATTTCTCAAATCTAAAACCTTTTAATACCTAAAGATAAACAAACCCACACAGTATACAAATTAAATTGTTTATATTGCGATGGGACTTATACTGGAATCTCTAAGCAATATTTACAAAAAAGAATGTATGGTCATAAGTATAGCACAAGAAACAAAAACTTAGAAAACTCCACCGCCCTTGCTAAACACTGCTTTGATTATAACCATCAATTCGATTACAATAATGTTAATAGTTTAACTAAGGAAACTAATTGTTATAAAAGATCTATTCTGGAGATGATTCACATAAAACGTGACTTCAATTTTGTAAATCATAAGACAGATATTCAGACACTAAGTCAGATTTATACTAACTTAATTAATTAAAACTCTTGCAAATTCCTACATGCGTCTTTATAATGTTAAATATATATTTTAGGTAGAATGTCAATAGTATATTTCCAATAACTGACAAACCTTTTTCTATCAGCTCGTAAATCTAACATTTGGTTTGAAAGTGGATACTTGAACTTAATGTTCTCGTTTCTAGTCGTTCATAAACTTTGTTGATATGAACTCGCATTTATTAAGAGTACTGCTTAACAGTGGATTCTTGATATATTATACTTATAACATTGATGTGTCACAATTTCGATTATTCGTGTTTCTGTTCGTTTCGGCGACGTGGGCATTTTAATTGGGATTGGTGCGATAAGGACGCTTTGTGTAATACAATTAGTTTTATGTAATCCAGTCTTAGACATAATAAGTCTTCTGATAATGGTCGTGAGACCGAAACGTACGTAGAGACGAGAAAATATAAAGCATAAGTGTTAATGTGACCTATTTCCCTATAATTTATATAGACATTAATATATTTATCCACAACCACTATATTAGGAAGGTTTAATGCGTCTGTTTTCCGTGGATTAGAATAGAAGCCTTCTAATTTACTAATGGATTAAAATTCCATATACCACGTTTCGATTTTATAGCATTTTATTTAGAATTATTATTAATATTAACATTAACATTTATCTCAAGAATTATCTTGACATTTTGATCAGGATTATTCAAATTAACTTTGATGTCCACCAATGAGTAGACATATGATAAGAAAATAGGGAAAATATTTAGAAATATGAATATGAAATATTAGAAAATTAATTATAATCCACCAAAAAAACTTTGTCTACTAAAATAACTGCAAAATTCTTTAAAACTAAACTAAACTACTAAATGTCACACTTAGTAACTGCTTTTGCTACAACTGTTACCATCTAAACAGTTGCGCTTAATTTAGAAATAAGCAAATCAATTGAATCTTCAACGCCTGCAAATACGGTGAAAAGGCACAAATGCATTGGAAACCAGTTTTTGACATTTTGTGAAGAGCGAAAATTGATTATATTTGAATGATAAATCATAAACACTTTTTCCATATAATTTTATTCAACAAATTAAGGTTATATAACTCACTATAAACAAAGTAAGGAAACCAAATCAAGCAGCATTGAAGTGGTGAACATTCGTATGAATGTTTTCTTACTAATCAGTTACAAAAAGTCATCTTATTGACGCTGATTGTTATTGTAAACAGTGGAGTTATGAGCAATATAAAATTTAACAATAAATTAATATGGTAGTCCATGTAATTGTTTTGTTGTTATGGGGAATTTTAAATTTAATAGTAAATAAATCTGAAAGGCCATGTAATTCTTCTCTCATATTGTTATGGTCACATTCAGGTCGATTCTGTTTTCTCATTGCTACAAACCTTGCTGATGTTCAAGTCATATTGCTATCTTTCTAAGTTATAATAATATGACTAGCAAGGTTGGTTATCACTTTATCACTTTTATCCTAGCAATATTGCTATCAAGAACTTCCAGAATCAGTGACTTCAGAGCTGACAACACTATTTCAAGACAATTGTGTGAAGAAGCAGTCAACCTTACTTGTTAAACACTTGCTATCCGTTTTTCTTTATTCCTAATCTCAATAGCTAACTTTATTTATAGCTCTACTAATAACAGGTTGACTCATTTCGAGATTCAGATCTTCACCAGCAATAGTTTGGTATCTTGAATAGTAGAGTTCCGCGGATAGCTAATCTTGAAAAATCTTGGCTTCCCGATGGATTCCGCGTATAGCTCGACTTGATGCCGACGTTTCGCCACCCACTACAGGTGACATCTTCAGGGCAGGCTTGAGGCTTGAACTGAAACTGATTCTACTGGTTTCTGTAGCCGTATTTAATGTAGGAAAAATTTTTCACACTACACAGTTCACTGCCTTTATTCCGGTGGTTAACTCCGTTCTGGCACCTGATCCTGCCGTTGTGTGATCATGTGCGAAGTGGAATTTTCGAGTATGGTAATATCCTGAGTTACGGTTTAGATTATTTGGATGTTTTAGGATTTCTATAGCTTCAAGAATTTTTCGCTAATAGAAGTTTGGGGCTTGGGCTAGGATTTTAGTATTTTCGAAAAGGATTTGATGATTAGTGTCAAACTTGTGTTCCGCAAGTGCAGATCTACTGATGTCACGAAACCTTGTACAACGCTCATGTTCTTTCACACTTGTAGCTACTACTGTACGACCTGTTTCACCAATGTAGACTTTACCGCAAGAACAGAACCTTCTAAGTGAAGAGGAGGATCTTTGATAGGTTTGTAAAACTGAGATAATTTCGAAATACACTTCGCCTAAAATTTCAAATCAACACGAGCCAAGTGTTGACCGAAGTTTTTAGAAAGAACGCTTGAACCAGTCGAATCTCTTTTTTCATTTGGGCATTCTTTCAAATTTAATTATAATACGTACAGAATGATGTGTAGGAGGAAAATGACGTCATCGGTATTTTTTGATGGCAACCCAATTTTCCATGAGGGAATGTGAAAGAGAACCTTTTAAACATAAGCTAAGGTAACTTGAGTCGCATGAAAATAAAATAGGGTTGACATCAAAAATACCGATGAAGTCATTTCTCCTACACGAATCATTCTGTATGTATTAATTAGATTTGAAAGAATGCCAAATGAAAATAAAATTCGACAGGTTGGATGGAGCGTTCTTTCCAAAAATGTTTCTTTTAATTTTTACGAATTTATCCACTACTTTACGAGAGCACAGAATTTGACTTTGGACGCACTGTATACAAACCTATGTGATATATTTTTGAATTCAGCTTTTCATGGAGATTCCAAAAATTGAATAATATATAGGATGTTCCATTTGAAAAAATTGTCGGGGGGGACATTACTCAAATGTGGATCACCCTGTATATTTAATTTACTCTTATAAATGTGGCTGATTGAGATTAAAAATCTACTTGTTGCATAAGATTCCTCAGAAATGGATAGTTTGGCTAAAAATGAATTTATTCAGTAGCTTACGAAAGCGCTGTATGATAATACCGGGTCATTTATAAAAATATGTTGGCTCGTACCCTACCCCTTACCTCTCCCCACTTTACGACATTTACTCTGATTATATTTTTCTGTATCACATAATATTCATCAAGACTTAGCAGAATCACTTCTATGTATCTTGTATATAAATTATTATTTATTATTTTATTGAAATATAAATTAAATATGTTTGAGATGTGATTTCGTTCTTGAAAAACTTTCTGGTTTCTTTGCAGTACATAGGAGGTAGGTATTATGCATTTTATTAATATAAAAATGCTGAATTAATTTGACTGATCCGTAGATGGTAGATCACTAGCTTCCCTTACCCTCCTTTGTAGCACCATTTTTCGCTTTCGCACACATGTTCGGGTTAAATATATGATTGTAATGTATCCACTAACGTTTCAATATCTAACATAATAAATTAAAGATGACATTGGATATGTGTTTTACAACTCTATGTTCTATATATTATTATAATATTTAGTTACCAGGTGAACTGTCAAAATCATTGACACGAAGGAGTATGCATTGTCAACATTACTTTCATGATACCACAGAGTAACTAATTCTGTAACCTTATTACAAAGTAACTATATATGACTTATATAGGTATCTATGGATTATCTGTATGACGACGTACACAAAAATGTGACGTCACTACTTCGATGACGTTATGTTGAAAACTTTAAAATATAACTTTTGGACACTAGGTACTAGTTAATGTATGATTGTGCTATATATTTATAACCAGAAAACAACGGTTATCATATTGATAAAAAAGTACCAAAGATTCCATTCGAAAAACTGAAGATTGTCTAAATTTCTAGACAGCTTAAGAAAGGCTCAAAACATAAAAATCTCAGAAAAATTGTGTGTGGGGGAAGAAAAAACTATCATAATAGTCAAATTATTAACCCAACCCGATTTAAAAAACATAAGAACTGTCATATCAAATTCAAGTATCATTTATTCTCCAAAGTGAATGATGAAAAACATACATATTAAAATGAGTATGCGTTTGTTATAAGTTATAACTAATTATTATTGTTAATAGGTTGCAAACTTTAGACCTTGGCACAGCTACAAATTCACTACTAAAATATGCAATAGAAATTTAAATTGTTCAAATACCTAGCGCTGGAATTTTTTAACACGAAGAATATTCATGCCAAAATAGAAAATATTCTACGTTGGCAAAAAGAAAATTATGGTAATAACTTAAAGGTATGCAGATTAGAAACAATGTAACATTATTATTGCACATCATTTTGCATTCGTAGTTCGTTTATTGACAAATACTAAATACAACATAATTAAACTAAGATAATTTTCATCATGAAAATGATACTATACAATGCTGTAATGTTGCTCGTTTCATATTCTTTCTGCACCAGAGAATCTAGTTTCTAGTAATTAAATCTGGGAAAATCTGGCAAACAGTGTTGACTGATGTCCTTACGACTTCAAGATATATTATGTAACTATTGTGTAGCGGTTAAAGATTGCATCACCGTTCGTAATGCATTATAAAAAAAGGAATTAAAACAACTTGTTTATGTTTGTGGAACTACTACGTATAAGTCATAATACATGCAAAGTCAAATACTAATAAAGCATGTCCAGCAAAAAAGAGAATAAGGGGGATTTACATATAAAGAATGCATTAAACAGAGGTTCTTAATTTTGTTTTGTCGTAATTGAGAAAAGTTCACGTACCACGACACTAAAATTTTTATTAATGTCAAATAACGAATATAAGCAACGTAAGTAATAAGTAATATACAGGGTCTTTATCAAGTACTTGTACAAACTTTAAAAGGGGGAATCTTTGACTAATTTTGAGATACAAAAATTTATATGAACGGCTTGGTTCTTGAGATACAAGATGTCCAAAAAAAAGTTTATTTAATTTTTTGTTCAATAACATGGCAATTTGATGAAAGTCGGGATACTAGGAGTATTAATGATGAGCATGCTACTGGAACGCATGCCACAATTCGCGTTAACGATTGACGAACTATTTCGAAAATACCTGGTGTCTGATTAATGATGGCACACGATTCAAATATTCTGTTTCTTAGATCCTGTTTATTTTGAACTGGAGTTTTGTAAACTAGTGACTTCAAGTGGCCCCACAGAAAATAATCCAAAGAATTCAAATCACAACCAAACTAAAGTGTGGCGATGTTCCATCGTGCATCAACTATATCCGGTTCCTGGTTTCTAAATCAACTTCTTCTAAGTGTTCAGGAAGCTCATGCTTCAAAATCCTTCGATACTCTTCGCCAGTAAGTCCAATGAGATGATCACCGATAATTCCAACCCAAATATTTAGAAAAAATTGTACTTGAAAATGATTTTCTATGATAGCATTGAGATTATCCTCGGCCCAGATATGGTTATTGTGAAAGTGAATGATGGCATTACGAGAAAACGAAGCTTCATCTGTAAAAATCACATGGCTTAAGAAATCAGGGGTTCTTAATAATCTATTAGGCAACCAAATGCATAAATCTACTCGGAGGGGAAACTCTCTAGGTAATAGAGTCCACACGTTGCATATGATGAGTATAAAGTTGTTGAGATCTTAAAATTTGCCACACAATTGTGTAATATACAATTCACGAGCTATTTTCTGTGTACTAATTTGCGAGTCTTCTTCAATTTTATTTAACACAGCTTCTTCAATCTCAACTGTTCGAACACTTGCCTTTCTGGGATATCTGCAGTCCTTTTGAAACTGCCAGTTCCACGAAGTCTTGCTTGAATATTAATAAAAGTTCGGACGTGTTAAACCACCCGTTGAGGAAATCGCGCCTGATACATTCGTCTTGCAGCTTGTGCATGACTCTGAGCCATACCATAGATGAAATGAATGTTTGCCATTTCTGCGTTGGTATATTGGTACATTTTGAATACAACACCCAATAAATCATTACTTGTAACATCAAAATTGACAGAAAACCACTGCCTATCTTTTAAATCAACTGTCATGACTGATTTTACTGCCATGGAAACCTCTGGATTGTTTTCCAAGGCTTGCTAAGTAACTACCTATTGTTTTCTTGTATACTGCCGCTGCAAAGGAAAGATGTAGCAGGCAATTTGAGAATTTTTATTAGTATCTAATTTTCACTAAATTGGTGATAGTAATTTGTAAAGTGATAGTGTAAGATAGCACATGACTCTAAATAAGTATTTTTTTCGCTTATTTTTCAAAAATGATTCAATGACTTAACTTCAAACCCGTTTTTCCCAAAACGGCTCCTTTCAGCGACACTAAGGGTACCTTTTATATGTAAAATGAGTCTGTTTAGTCAAAAATGACATACAGTGTGACACAAAAAAGTTATGATTATTTCAATCCAGGTACAACACTTTATGTGGCGCCCTCTAACATTAAACAAAAAACTAAGTAAATATTTGAGTTCCTCATCATTAATCACAGTATCCTGTATTTCGTCAAATCATCAAATTGTTATTGAACAAAAATATAATTGACAAATTGAAACAATTTTTTTTGTACGCCCGTATCTCAAAAACCAAGCCATTGCGGACCCATGTTCATATGAACTTTTTATGAAATCAATTTTTAGTCAAAGATTCACCATTTAAACTTAGTACAAGTACTTAATAAACACCCTGTATAATCTTAAATAACACAAATAAAATAAGATAATGAAAAACTAATGGACGGTTGATGCTTTATATTAGAAACAAGCGATTTAATGTCTGGTTCGAGAGAATATAATTTTAATCGTAAATTCTGATCGACCTATATTTTGGAATGGTAGGTATTTGTTTCTTCTACGATACGTCCATTGAACGATCTAAATTGAATCATCACTATATCACTATAACTATAAGTTAGTACCAGGAGAGTATTATAATCGGAATAATTTTTTTTTCGGATTTTCGCAGAAAATAGGAGTTTTATTGTTTTTGAGCGTGGTAGCTCCCTTGCAAGTGGTATTTTTGACATCCATCATTGATTTTTCTAATGCAACTATAGTATTTTATTTAACTATTATGACAACAAGGTTTTTCTGCTTATAAATAGACAAAGTGTAACAAAAAAGCAGATCACCCCTCAACTGCGTTTTTTTTTGCTAAAATATGACTATTTGACCTAACTTATTTGTATACAAAAATGCCTCCTTTTAAATTTGTTTTTTCACGATAATGTTGTCAATTTTTCGCTTAGTTTTTTACAGTAATAAAAGAAAATGGGGCACACCTGTGGACTCAGTTCACGTTTGGCAACCCCGTTTAAACAGGAAGTCCTTATATACGAGGGCAAGGTGAAAACTCCCTGAAAAAAGAAACAAGAAATGATTTATTTGGTCAACACTCATTTTATTTCTCTACATAATCTCCTTGTGGCCCGATACACTTCATCCAACGTTTTTCAAATTTTTCGATCCCTTCCAAATAATACGATTTCGGCAATCCTTCAAAATAGACGTTTGTTTCAGCGATGACCTCAACGTTGGAGCCAAATCTCTTTCCGCCGAGCCATATCTTCAAGTTTGGAAATAGATAAAAATCGCAGGAGGCTAAATCTGGAGAATATGGTGGATGACGAACCAATTCGTAATTCACAATTCATGCAATTTTGCCTTTGCAACTGTGCGCCGGTGCGTTCTCCTGTTGGAAGAGCATTTTTTTATTTGCCAAATGCGTCGTATCGACCCAACGGCTCTGAATGATATACGCCGGTGATCGTTTTGCTCTTTCCCAGGTAATCGATATGAACGATACCATGTGCATCCTAAAAAACTATCGCCATGACTTTGTTGGCCGATAAACCCATTTTGGTCTATTTCGGCTTCGATTCACCATGACAAGTTCACTGTTTCGATTGTTCTTTGGTCTCTGGTGTGCTGTCATGGATCAATGCTTCGTCCACGGTTAAGAAACGGCGCAAAAAGTCCTTCTTATCGTTCTTGAACATCGCCAAACACTCCTTTGAAGTTGTCACACGGTCGCGCTTGTTGTCAACAGAGGGCAAATGCGGCACCCATGTGGGAGATAGCTTTCTCATATTCAAAAATGTATGCTAAATGTTCCGTACCCTTTCGGTTGAGATGCCCATAGCCTTAGCAATTCCTGCACTTTAACTCGCCGATCGTCTAATATCATACCAATGGCGTACAATTTATGGCGTTGTAACCTCAATTGGACGACCAGAACATTCCACGTCTTTTGTGATCATACTACCATAACAAAAATCAGTAAACCACTTGTGAATCGTTTCAATGGATGGTGAAGAGTCCCTCCCCTTAATGTTTAACAAGCGATTCTTTGGTTTGCGTAATGTTTTTTCCACTCAAGAAATAATTTTTAATCAAGACGCGAAATTCATTTTTTTCCACGTTTATAAAAATCTTCAAGGCTGCTTCCTTTCGATGGGTGTCAGAATAGAACTGAATGGCATATCAGTCAGAAAATTTTTATGCGTTGTAATTATAGATGGTACATCACAAATGTCATATGGGATTACGATTGTGGCGCCATCTGTTTTATTTTTCAGGGACTTTTCACCTTGCCTTTTATTTTACGGTCGATATTGCAGCATTGTGCCGTATAACTTCTCTGACATGAGGATTACTATAGAGGGTATTGTTGTAGCGGCGTTGGTAAGAGGCTTGCATCATAGTATGTATACTTAATTTGCTTTTGGTAGCCTAGCGTAGGTTCGAAACTCATACACTGCCAAACCATTCTTTTTTATTAATTTACGGTTCCTGCAGGTGAGGGAACTTAGTGATTTATGGATCACAGTTAATTTTTAATTGCCAATAAAGAAGAAAAACAACTTTCGCACGAATAGATTTGTAGTTGACAAAATAGTAGAATCCTGCTGACGTTTCGTAAAGCATGAGGTTGCCAAGTTAAGCTCAATATGTTGAAATTTGGTACAATAGTAAATGAAAATAAAATATTTTTTACTGCTCATAAAAAGTATATTCTTCCTAAAATTCTCCATAGCACCTGGGATGTCTTTGGGTACTACAGTTTGAGAACTCCGGACATAACATGTTAAACTGGTCAGTAATTCAATGAAAGCGAGTTCCTTGCGGATGAGATCTACTTGATGACATTGATCGGCTTTTGACGTAAATACGTTAATGAGAGAAGCGTTGGCTATTGCTTCCTTCTCTACAGACAATGTAATTATCCACTGTATCATCGACAGAATTGAAGGTAGGTAAACACCTTTTCAAAGAATAATTGTAAGCTCCTGTTGAATATTACTAAGCTTATGACATTGAACTTTAATAGTTCATTTTCAAAAACCTACATAGAGAAAGATTGAACTGTTGTAATAAAATGAGTAAAATGAAACGAAAGCGTCAACGAGAAATTGTAGCTTTATAAATAGGTAATACTTTGATTCATTGGTTGTTGGATGAAGATCCCTTTTAAAACAATCAATAGCGAAAATGAAAACAGATTCATCAAAGCGTTGAAATAAAAGGTGACGCAAAATCAAGTTCTGAATTATTGTTCTCGCAATAAAATTGATTTGTTAAAAAACAGTCATTTTGTGAATCGTAAATATGTATTTCAACCTTGGACATTTGTTTATGTTACATACTGGACATAATGTTGAATGTAATGTGTCAATTCAAAATAAATTTTCAATGTCATGAAATAGAATGATTCAGTCTGTTTTTTATTCTATAACGTCGTTAAAACATATCATTTGTCAAAAAACTATTTCGCGAACCTATTGCTTGATTTATTGTTTTTCTGGTAACTGTTGTCATAATATGGAGAACTAATCTGTTAGCGCAATTGAAATATTTTCAACTATTTAATATTCAAACTGATTTTTCTGATCTTCTTGGAATCACTATTAATGTCGAAAAGTAAATTTACAATTACGAGGGTGACAAGTCCCTGAAAAATGAAACAAGAACTAATTTATTTGGTCAAAACTTATTTTATTTCTCAACATAATCTCCTTGCAGCCCGATACACTTCGTCCAAAGTTTTCTAGCTTTTCGATGCCTTTCAAATAGTACAATGTTAGCAATCCTTCAAAATAGGCGATAATCTCATCGTTGGAGTCAAATATCTTTCCGCAGATCCATTTCTTCAAGTTTGGCAGGGGCTCAATCTGGAGAATATGGTGGATGACGAACCAATTCGTAGCGCAATTCAGGCAATTTAGCCATTGCGACTGCGGACCTATGCGCCGGTGCGTTGTCCTGGTGGGGAAGCACTTTTTTCTTTGCCGCTTTCGCTTCAAATCGGTATCGCATCGATCCTACAGCTCTGCATCTTATACGCCGGTGATCTTTTTTCCCTTTTCAAGGTAATCGATATGGATGATACCGTGTGCATCCCAAAAAACTGTCGCCATCACTTTGGTCGTTAAACCCTCTTTGGCCATTTTCGGCTTCGATTCGCCAGAACAAGCCACTGTTTCGTCTGTTCTTTGGCTCCTGGTGTGTTGTGATGGATCCATGTTTCGTCCACGGTTATGAAACGGCGCAAAAAGTCCTTCTTATCTCGCTTGAACATCGCCAAACACTCTCAATTTGTCACACGGTCGAGCTTGTTGACAACAAACCGCAAATGCTGCACCCATCTGACAGATAGCTTTCTCATATTCAAAAATTTATGCAAAATGTTCCGTACCCGTTCGGTTGAGATGCCCATAGCCTCAGCAATCTCGGGCACTTTAACTCGCCGATCGTCCAAATAATGTTTAATGAAGACGCGACATTCACTTTACCATGTTTACAAAAATCTTCAATGCGGCTTGTTTTCGATGGGTGTCAAAACAGAACTGAATGACATATCAGTCTGAAAATGTTAATGCGTTCTACTTAAAGCTGGTACATCACAAATATCACATGGGATTTCCGATTGTGGCTTTTTGTTTTATTTTTAAGAAACTTTTCAACTTGCCCTCGTATTATATTGAAAACAAAACCTGAGGAGTTTTTATCCCAAGAAAGTAGAACTTATTAAAGAACTTAAAGTCTATTGCTGAAGTTTTTCCTTCACTAATTTAGATAACAACAAAAGGGTTTCTTGGATAGTAGACTTCCGCGGACAGCTAATCTTGAAAAATCTTGTCTTCCGGATGGATTCCGCGTCACAATAGCTCGACTTGATGCCGACGTTTCGCCAACCATTACAGGTGGCATCTTCAGGGCAGGCTTGAGGCTTGAACTGAAACTGGTTCTACTGGTTTCTGTAGCCGTATTTATTGTAGGAAAAATCCTTCACGCTACATAGTTCACTGCCTTTGTTCCGGTGGTTAACTTCGTTCCGGCACCTGACCCTGCCGTTGTGCGATCATGTGCGAAGTGGAATTTTCGAGGATGGGTTTCCAAATGTTGGGAAGGTAATATCCTGAGTCACGGTTCAGATTGTTCGGATGTTTTTGGATTTCTATAGCTTCAAGAATTTTTCGCTGATAGAAGTTTGGGGCTCGGACTAGGATTTTAGTATCTTCAAAAAGGATTTGATGATTTTTGTTAAACTTGTGTTCCGCAAGTGCAGATCTACTAGTGTCACGAAGTCTTGTACATCGCTCATGTTCTTTCACACGAGTAGCTACTGTACGACCTGTTTCACCAATGTAGACCTTACCGCAAGAACAGGGAATACTATAAACACCTTCTGAGTGGAGAGGAGGAAGGGGATCTTTAATAGGTTTGTAAAACTGAGATAATTTTGGAAGTGTGGAAAAACGGGTAGAAATATTATGTTTTTGAGGATTTTGGAAATTCGATCTGTTATATTTTGAATATATGGAAGATAGGCCGTGGATAAAGCAGGTGGGAGGGTTTCTGGCTCAGGTCGATTTGGAATTTTAGGTGAAGTGTATTTCTTTATGGCTTTTTGAATGTTGTAATGGGAGAAATTATTTGATAATAAGGCAGATGATAGATGTTTCAATTCTGATTTTAAAGATTGAGGCTGAGATAGGTTGACAGCTCTGTGGACCAGGGAGTTTATGACAGATTGCTTTTGGGCAGGGTGGTGGTGGGAAAGACCATTGAGGTATCTATCGGTATGGGTGGGTTTCCGATACACAGAATGTCCTAAAGTACCGTCAGTCTGTCGACTAACCAATACATCCAGGAACGGGAGTGAACCTTGCGATTCGACTTCCATGGTGAAAATTATCTCAGTTTTACAAACCTATTCAAGATCCCCTTCCTCCTCTCCACTCAGAAGGTGTTTATAGTATTCCCTGTTCTTGCGGTAAGGTCTACATTGGTGAAACAGGTCGTACAGTAGCTACTCGTGTGAAAGAACATGAGCGCTGTACAAGACTTCGTGACACCAGTAGATCTGCACTTGCGGAACACAAGTTTAACAAAAATCATCAAATCCTTTTTGAAGATACTAAAATCCTAGTCCGAGCCCCAAACTTCTATCAGCGAAAAATTCTTGAAGCTATAGAAATCCAAAAACATCCGAACAATCTGAACCGTGACTCAGGATATTACCTTCCCAACATTTGGAAACCCATCCTCGAAAATTCGCACATGATCGCACAACGGCAGGGTCAGGTGCCGGAACGAAGTTAACCACCGGAACAAAGGCAGTGAACTATGTAGCGTGAAGGATTTTTCCTACAATAAATACGGCTACAGAAACCAGTAGAACCAGTTTCAGTTCAAGCCTCAAGCCTGCCCTGAAGATGCCACCTGTAATGGTTGGCGAAACGTCGGCATCAAGTCGAGCTATTGTGACGCGGAATCCATCCGGAAGACAAGATTTTTCAACAAAAGGGTTGAAATGATTGTTAACACAGCTTCAGAAAAATCATCATTTCATGACAACGTCGTAATTATAGGTGAAGACATTGATCTTCTTGTGTTGCTAATGAACATGTTCTTTTTGTGAAACCAGGCGTTAGCAAAATGGAAAACAAAGTGATATGCTCGAAAGAAATGCAAAAACAAATATGGTTGAAAGTTCAAATCCTCCATGCTTCCTCCGGGTGCGGCACCACATCCCACATCTGTTTCTTATAACAAGGGTAAAATCAAATTCATTAAGGTCTAATAGCAAAGTCAAAGGTTAAGACATATTCCAAATGTGTTAACAAATTCAATTTCGAATTCAAAACAGGTGGTTGAGGCTGGTAAGACATTTTTCCTGGCAGTGGCTATCTCAAACACAACTCCTCTAAATAATCAGAGGTGCATATGCTTTGAATGAGTGCTTTCGACTGCCAAAACCGTTCACCAGTTGCCACTCTTCCGAGTGTTGTGCTCTGATCCAGCAGTGGATGTTACTGTTCGAGATTCCCACCGCTGGTTCGGGACCTATCAGGGGTTCTTTAGCCAAGTTTTGTAAGCTCATCGGCTATTTCGTTTTCCCTTATTCCAGACTGACTGGGGATCCACAATAGTTTGCCTTCGTCTCCGCTAGAATTGTTTAGCACTCTGACACTACCTGTGTCAGGTAGTAACCTGTTACTATTATTATTCTCATGTTACCCAGCGTATGCGAGGGCTGTTTTGCTATCTGTGCATATGCTGATCTGAGTTTGCCTTCTTTATTCCAGCGCTGTTTGAGCACAACCCGTTATAACCAGTAACTCCGATTAGAGAATGGTGGCGTATATCTCCAGAGGTACAGTAATACTTTCACCTGGGCACTTGGGGTATATTCCTACTCCCAACTCTGCATGGTTTCTGGCTCCACGAGTGAATCAGATTTCACCATTGGTTGGCAGGGCTGTTTGATATTTCTCTGAAGGGTATACTTATACGATACTTCTTATCGAAGGTGAATCGTGGTATCATCCCATCCGTTCTCATTGAGTAAATGGGATGTGATTCACCACTGATTGATAATGAGGTGTGGCTATTTTTTGCCTTCTACAGTCCTATTGACATAAGTTTATGGACAGCTTTTGTTGCCGCTGCTTTTATAATCAGGTGAAATCGTTCCACCTTCATTTGAGTTCCAAGTTTAGCCGTTGGGGTACTTTTTATAGCCCCCGTGGCCGCTCCTACGATGTTTCATCTGAGAAAGCTCCAGGCCTGATTTGGTCGTTCTGAGCATTTTCCACCACCCACCGATGATCCATATAATGGACTTTGGGCTGAAGCCCCAGTTGTGTCCAATAGTCCTTCTGCACAATCAGAAGGCTGCAGTGAATATGCAGCACTGCTATTCTAGTTGTGGTTTCCATAGGTGTTTATTGTTTAAGATGACTCCTAGGTATTTAGCTTGGTCGCTGATTTTAATTACCTTACCTGTTATAGTCAGTTCTCTGGTCAACACTGTCTTGTACTTCCAAGTGGAAATTATAATTTCTGTTTTATCAGATTTAATCATCAACCCTTTCTCACTGCACTATTCACTTAGTGAAGTCAGGGCTGATTGTATCAAGTCCATCTGACGATTATGAATATGTCGTGGACATACCCGATCACGTGACATCTATGTTGGCTACTTTCCTCAATCCACCACCGACCAACTACGCTCCACATGGAGGGTGAGAGTACTCCCTTTGCGGGCATCCATTTTCTACAGGGTTAGTAATCCAGGTGTTGCCTATGGAGACTGTTTTTCAGCATATTCCGAATCCAGGTGCTTACTAGGTTAGGAACTCCTTTTTATAACTTTACAGATACTTTCGGTGGTGGTATTGTTGAAGGCGCCCTCTATATCTAAGAAGGCTCTCACTGAATACTCTCCATCTTCTATCTGGTTTTCAACGAGGGAGACTGCTGAAGGTAGGACCCGTTCGATAGAACTTCTTTGTAGGCGTGTTGTTCAGCCTACAGTGGATTCGTGTTCAGTACTTCGTCTGTGATGAACCGATCGATTAGTCTTTCTAGGGTCTTCCTCTCAAGTATAAAGGACGTTAGGCGTATATGTCCAAACTCCTTGACGTTGGGGTAGCCTTCTTTACCTGTTTTAGGGATGCAAATTAATTTAGATGTGCGCTATGCACGGGGAA
Organism: Endomychus coccineus; assembly: GCA_958510875.1. Classification (NCBI taxonomy): domain Eukaryota; kingdom Metazoa; phylum Arthropoda; class Insecta; order Coleoptera; family Endomychidae; genus Endomychus; species Endomychus coccineus. The sequence goes on along the minus strand of OY294070.1, from coordinate 110,560,281 downwards.
TGTGTGCTCTAACTAGACTAGGCCCAGCAAGTCTCACGAAGGTACCCCCTCCAGTCTTCTAGAAAACAGGACCGGGAGAATGCCGTCCACTCCAAACGACTTGTAGGGTCTGCAGGTTCCAATCGCCCACCTGACTTTCAACGGCGAGACTATACAGCGGGGAGTTCCCAGACCAACAAGTGGGTGCAGTATTGTCCCTGAAGCGCATTAAAGGATGACAAACGAAAACTCGAAAACAAAAGACGATAGCCAATTTTTGATTTCACTATTGACATTTTCCCAAAAAACGAATCGAAGAGGGGTGGTTCATTATTTGGTATCTCTTATACTTATCGAGATTCCCTATTAAAACATCGAAATTTAGCCAAGACATACATACCAATTTTCAAATGTTTATGTTTTAATGATTGAAAGAAAGAACAATTACTTTGTTTTTATATAACTTTTAATAATAACATGAAAATGTTACTATAGTTTCAACACCGAAGTGCCATTATTAAACAGATACAAAATTATAATAAATAATATTAAAATATAGTTTTGTATCTGTTTGATAATGGCACTCCGGTGTTGAAACTGTAGTAAGGTTTTCATGTTGTTATTAAAACTGGTATAAAAACAAAGTAATTTCTTTCGATTAATTATAATGATAAATTACCATAGAGTAACGGCTCCTACCGTCGATTATATGTTTTAATGTTTTTTCAAATACTTCGTTGCTTGGACTGTAGTACCTATTTAGATGACAGTTCCACAATATGAGGTTTCATCAACATATCATCATAGTTTAATCAAAATTTATATTTTTAACTCAGTCGAAACAGTGTTGGAAAATAGTTTTTGCACGGTACTTGTGTGTTATGGTCGGTCATGTTACGAGGGTTAGGTGAAAAGTCCCTGAAAATAAAACAGATGGCACCAAATCAAAAATCCCATGTGACATTTTGTGATGTACCATTAAAATTTTCAAACTGATATGTGATTCTGTTCTGTTTTGATACCCATCGAAAGCAAGCAACCTTGAAGATTTTTGTAAACATGGGAAAAAGTGAATTTTTCGTCTTGATTAAACATTACTTCTTGCGTGGAAAAAAATTAGGCAAACCAAAGCATCACTTGTTAAACATTATGGGGACTCTTCACCATCGATTGGAACGATTCACAAGTGGTGTTACTGATTTTCGTTGTGGTAGCATGACCACAAAGGATGCCGAATGTTCTGGTCGTCCAATAGAGGTTACAACGCCAGAAATTGTCGATAAAATCCATTGTATGATATTTGACGATCGGCGAGTTGAAGTACAGGAATTGCTCAGGCTATGGGCATCCTAATCGAATGGGTACGGAACATTTTGCTTGAATTTTTGAATATGAGAAAGTTATCTGCCAGATAGCAGCCGCATTTGATTTTCGTTGACAACTTCAAAGGAGTGTTTGTCGATGTTCAAGCGAGATAAGAAGGACTTTTTGTGCCGTTTCGTAACTGTAGACGAAACATGGATCCATACAATACACCAGAGACCACAGCATAGTCGAAACAGTAGACTTATCCTGGGGAATCGAAGCCGAAAAAGGCCAACAGAGCTATGGCGACATTTTTTGTGATGCATGCGGTATGGTCCATACCGATCATACAGAACTGTTGAATTGATTCGACGCCGATTTGAAACAAAGCGGTGGCCTTTGGCAAAGAAAAAGGAGCTCTTCCACCAAGACAATGTACCCGCGCACAGGTACGCAGTCGCAATGGCAAAATTGTATGAATTAAGCTACGAATTGGTTCGTCATCCACCATATTCTCCAGATTTGGCCTCCTACAATTTTTATCTATTTCCGAACTTCTAAAAATGGCTCGGAAGAAAGAGATTTGGCTCCAACGATGAGGTGGTCGCTGAAACAAACGACTATTTTGAAGCAATGCCGAAATCTTATTATTCGGAAGGGATCGAAAAATTAGTAAAACGTAGAACGAAGTGTATCGGGCTGCAAGGAGATTCTGTTGAGAAATAAAATAAGTTTTGACGAAATAAATCATTTCTTGTTTCATTTTCAGGGGACTTTTCACCTTGCCCTATATGCATATAAGTCACTAGTACCATAAATGCCTATCATGATATATTGATACCGGATATGCAACAGATATGAATAAAAGCATTTACTAGTTTACTATTAAAATCTCCTACATGTGAATGAATATTTAAACATCTATTTTATGATACTTTGAACAGCAATGTACGTGCAACAATTGCAAATTCGATAAGTTAAGAAGATAACTTTCCATTTTAACCTTCAATATTTAGATTTTATCAAAACAAGGCTGCCATGGAATAACCACAGAAAATAAATTAACTTGGTGGGTATTTTTAGGGACTGTATTTAAGTTCTTATTTCTATTACAATGCATAGATACGCAAAACAAAACTTATGCAGGAAACCATCCATTGGCTGATTAGTATTCCAGATCGATAGAATAGTTAGCACTTAAAACAATGAGTCGACGATAATTCGCAGAAATAAATATTGAAATTTCATGGTCTAAGTAGTCACACGAAGGTTCGCGTATGGAATTGATGGTCTGTTTAAATTACATTTTTTCATGTCAAAAAGAATCGTGACCTGAATTTTTGTAATATAATGGAAAATATAGCGAGTTTGAAATTTTCGTATCACTTGTTTGTATCTTTAATTAAATTTTACATTCATAGTTTCATCATAATGCTTGAAATGATAAAATGAAACATATATACGTGACTTGATTCATTTGGATTCACTAATCAGTCCCAACAAGGGGACTGTTAAATAGTTCTGAAACAACTTCCTCCCTGACTTATGGATAATACATCGACGGATAGATACGAGTAGAGGTTAATTCATTGGAACACCATATTTTCCCTGAAGCACTCGCACGTTAGAATTTCTCTCACACCTACTGAATTTATTCCTATATTTGGAAGACCAAATTTATCCCGGCATCACTTTTCAACGGTCTTCTTCAATATGGACGAAGTAACCAACATAATAAAATCTCTAAAAAACACAAACTCTGTAGGGCATGATCAGATTCCAATTAAATTGATCAAATACGCTCTACTAGAATTGGCAGCCCCCCTTATGTACATTATCAAGAATTGTCTGAGTCAGGGCACATTTCCAGATGAATTAAAACTTGCTCAGATTCTACCTATTCATAAAAAGGTACCAACAAATATTATTTCGAATTATAGACATATTCCTCTGCTAAGAAATCTTAGCAAATGTTTGAAAAAATCATATGCACAAGACTAACAAAGTTTCTAGAGAGGTATAACGTAATATCCGAAACACAAAATGGAAAATGGGTTTAGAAAAGGTAAATCTACTAGTACAGCTATATATCAAACTCTTCGTAGGATTATAAGCTCGCTCAACGATGACAACTCAACTATGTTAATGTGCCTTGACTTGAGCAAAGCATTTGACAATGTGGACCACAATATTTTATTAAATAAATTGTAAATGCATGGTGTGAGGGGAATAGCACTGAGCCCCTTTAGATCATACCTATCAAATCGCTACAATATGTAATCAGCAAAGATAAATTAGGAAATCTAGTTAGATTAGACAAACTGGAAATATACAAGGGAGTACCGCAGGGACTGGTGTTGGGGCCTCTTTTGTATGTAGTATATACAAATGACTCACCTGATTATTTGCTGGAAAGTTCTGAACAGTTTGCTCATGACACGTCTATTACACTTTCAGTTTATCCATCTGATGCACTCGACATGTGGGTTTTTGAAACTCTATCAAGGCCAAATAGTTGGTTCTCTGACAATAATTTAAAAATGTCTTGTAGAAATTGTAAACACCCTCAAATTTGTACGGTATTGTCATTTTCTGGTTATTATCATTGATTCAAGACTTGATTGGTCCGTGGTGGCTCGATCAAGGCATTGTTTTGCCCTAAGAACTATTCCAGTACTAGTAAATATTCAAACCTCCATGACTGCCTATCATGTTTATGTCCAGTGAATCTGGTAGTAAAGAAGCCTTCTAAAACAGTGGCCTGGATATTTTTCGTAATGAGGTCATTTTTAGAAAACAGCAATATTCTTAGTTTCCAAAAGGATTTCTCATAAGAGTTCCATCCCTGACATGCCTGTCGATCAGTTCCTCTAGAGTTTTGGGGAGAAACCATGTTAGACTGATCGGACGGAAAGATTTTGGCTGGGCGTAAGACTCCCGCCCTGGCCTTTTCCGCCCTCTACTCTTCCGCTATGTAGCTCAGTGCTAAGCTGGCTATCAGCATTTAACACTGGATAGGGGCCAGAATATCGATTGTCTGCTGCAGTACAGCTGGCAGTGTCCCATCGGTTCCTGGCGACTTATATGGTTGAAATGAATTCATTTGATTTTTGATTTGTTAATGATACTCGCAACCAGAGCTCAATTTTTCTTTGGAGCTCTTTTCTGAGCTACGAGGTCTCCTGGTTTTGACATACTACGGTCGTTTTACAACGTGATCCAGGGAAGTGTCTGTTTTGGTATATCCTCCTTGTGGTTTTACACAGGAGCCCACTTTTTGACGTAGTCTGGTTGCTAGTACCGTGTGTACTAAGCCACTATTCAGTCTTATAGATTCTATATTAATTGTTCAGACTGAAACTTAATAACATCGCTTCAAACAAGCGTTATGATTTTGTAGCAAAAAAGTTTGAAACAATGGCAACAAAACATTTCATCCAAATTTGCTTTCGTTCAAATTGTTCTTTATTACTCGTATTGTAATAAGGAATAATTTGTATTATGAAAAGTTCGTATAATTTGCATTATGTATAGTTTGTACGTATTCATAGTGTTTAAAACTTATGTAATAGTGTAATTAAAGTGTTTTGTATTGAATGATTCAACAGCTGTTGTATTTAGGTATAAATTCATTTCTTGAAATAGTTTTAGCCCACAATTAATGAGAATTAATTATAGCAGCATTGTATTTACATTATTTTTTTTTATTTTCTCACACTTTGACTCCACTATAATATTCGAGGAAAATCGTGTGAGCCAGCGGTGGAATGTTGGGAGAGGAGATAGGCATTGGACTTTTACTTGAAGGCTTGGAGGCTATAGGCATAGAGAAAGACCTCACTAGGTAAAGCGTTCCACAACTTCTCTGTTCGATAGAAAAATGAAGTGTGGTATGAAGAAGTTCTGGTGGTCTCGAACTTGACAATGAAGGGGTAACTAGTTTGAGCTCGTCTGGTCCGCATATCTGGAATCTCTCGTGGTGGAAAAATAGACGAAATTTCTGATGAACACCGACCATGGAAATACCTTTCTACGATGTTACAGAAAGGTCAATGAAGTCGTAAGTGTGACATCATCAATCAGACGAATAGCTCTCTTATGGATAGAATCCAAGAGCTTCAGCGTATGTTTGAGAGCCAAACTCCAAACATGTGAACAGGACTTAACGACAGGTCGAATATGTGCTTGATAGATTATGAGGAGCTGTTGGTGTGTAAAGTAGCTCTTGGCACGGAATAGAAACCCAAGTTTATGTTGAGCGGTTTTCGCAATGGACCTCACATGATCATCCCATGAGAGGGAGCTGTTGGTGGTGATTCCGAGCATGGATATGGAAAACTATATAAGAATACCCGACATCGTCATATTAGGGATTGTGGGATTCGCCTTCCTAGAGAAGACGCAGACTTGAGTTTTGGCTCCATCAAACTCTACTACATTATCAGATCCCCTTTACCAAATCTTTGCCAGATCTCCATTAATTGCATCAACCTGTCTCTGTCTCGCTCCTCTGGCGATCGTGGGTAATATAGGAGCTCTAGATTAGAAAGCGGTATGGACTGTACCATCATCCGCAAATATGTGGACGGGATAGGTGGTCACTTCCAGCAGATAGTTCATATGGAGCAGAAACAAAGGTGGTGCCAGATCCCTGAGGAACAACAGCGTTGATAGCCATTGTATCGGGGAATTTCTCCGTCAACCACCACACGAAGTGAACTATCTGAGAGAAAACTCGATAGTAAGCGACAGAGTTGAGGCGGCGAACTAGATGACGGAATTTTCACAAGAAGGCTTTGGTCAAATGCTTTGGAAATATCTAATACCACAGTTACAGATTCCTCATATTTCCCAATATATTTCACCCATACATGTGTTAGATAGGCAAGCAGGTCTCATGGTGATATCTGCTGACGGAAGCCATATTGCTGGCCATTCATAATTTTGGTGCTCTCTAGGTATTGTAGAAGTTACAAAATCAATAAATTGATTTGAAATAATAAAGTTTGTCTTTCTATAATCTTAAACCAACAACCAAAAATATTTGACTATTTTGGCAAAGTTTTATGTACAGTAAGTATAAAGACTTCATGCGTACATTATTGTCTATTGCTAATGACATCTGAGTTCGTTTTGGATTAAAACAATACCTGTGAGACTGTCTGAGCTAACGTTCACCGTAATAAACGTAGTGGATATACAATGAAGTGATTATATTATTATTTGTTTGTGAAGTTTTAGTTAACAAAACGTATTAACAAGAAACAAAATATGAAGAATACAACCATGTGATTTATTCCTGCCGGTTTACATTCAAATTAAGGAACTATGTTTCACAATATACATAAAACCTACCTGTCATTGTTCCTATCTTTCAAAACGACATGTGTTTACGATATACTTGGAAAGTTGGTAACGCAAGTTAAATACTATTAAAATGGCAACGCAAATATAATTAACAGTTAATAATTCATGCAAACAGACTTCGCTTTATTACCTCTAATTATCACCAGGTAGGTGGTGTCTAAAGTAATTTAATTTCAACATTTTTCAATGTTGTGGTTGGATATTGATCGTATATTATATATTAGGTAATTTTTCTATTTGTGAATTTCGAATCTAACAAAAGGTGCCCTACACACTCTCAGTTTTACTGCCCAGATAAGTGCGTGAAAAAATGTATAAATATGTGCGAACAAAACTGAAAGTGTTCATAACATATATTACATACATTACATATGAGGAGATATTTGAACTGTTTGTTTGAGTTTTTTGAAAATATTTTTAATTCGAACACGACCCAAATTAAAATAGCATGCGAGAAAATATCAAAATTAGATCAGATATATACATGGGGAGGAACTGAACTTGGAATGTCAACATTTCAAGTCATATCTGATCACCGACGGCGAAAAACTGCAGAAACAGCAAAAAAGAGAAATGGAAAAACGGAAGATTTATAAGAAATACGATTCTACAAATGAAAATGAAAAAGTCCCACGCAGAAGACCGTCCCAAAAATTTAAAAATTGTTCGTAATACTCTAGAAATGAATGGCTACCCAAATACTTCCTTCAATCCTATCATTAAAGAGAGAATAAACAAAATCTATAATGGTTCTTCATATAAAAATAACATAATAGGTAATACAGACAATTATATAACTTTACCATACATTCCGGAGACCTCAGAAAAAATTAAGAAATGTTTGAAAAAGTACGATATAAATGTTGCGCATAAACCTACTAACTGTGTTGGGAAATATTTCTCAAATCTAAAACCTGTAATACCTAAAGATAAACAAACCCACACAGTATATAAATTGAATTGTTTAGATTGTGATGGATCTTATACTGGAATTTCTAAACAATATTTACAAAAAAGAATGTATGGCCATAAGTATAGCACAAGAAACAACAACTTAGAAAATTCCACCGCCCTTGCTAAACACTGCTTTGATTATAACCATCAGTTTGATTACAAAAATGTTAATATTTTAACTAAAGAAACCAATTATTATAAAAGATCTATCCTGGAGATGATTCACATAAAACGGGATTCCAATTCTGTGAACCATAGGAATGATATTCAGGGATTGAGTCAGATTTATACTAACTTGAATAATTAAAACCCTTGCAAATTCCTACATGCGTCTTTATAATGTTAAAAGTCTATTTTAGGAAGAACGCTTAAAGTAAATTCCAATGCAGGTCTAAAACCTTTTCAAGTACGTCATAAATCTACATCTGGTTTCGAGTAAATATCAACTAATAGCTTCGAACTTCAGTTGCTTTGAGACTATAGCAATATGCGTTTGTATATTATGAGAATTTTACTGAACAGTGGATTCTTGTTACAAAAAATTAAACTTTAATATTGACAATACAATTTTCGATTGTTCGTGGTTCTGTTCGTTTCGACGTCGTGGGCTTTTTGATTGAAAATTGTGCGATATGGACGATTGTGCTAATTAGTTTTAATTAACCCGTTTTTACATAATAAGTCTTCTGATGAAGGTCGTGAGACCGAAACGTACGTAAAGACGAAAATTTAAAACAGAGTGTTATTGTGACCTATTTCCCGAGAATTTTTATATAAATTTTATATTATAATGAAAACCTATTCACAGTGTTCCAAAATATTCAAATAATTGTGAGAATTTTCTTATCGATGGTGATCACTAAAGCGAGTGGTGTGCGTTCATTTTCCAAACTAAAATTGATCAAAAATGAATTGAGAAATCGTATGACACGTTTGAATAATTTAAGCTTGATGTGTTGATTTTCAAGACATAATTAATGATTTTGCGACTTTAAAATGTAGAAAACGAATTTTCTAATGAAATTTCATTTTATTATGGATTGTTTTTGTTGAATTTGATATGTATATATACCAAATCCGATAAAAAGGTCGCTGATGGGAGCCTACTTTTGCATAGGGGCCCAGGGCCTCAAGAAGTCTTAAAACGTCCCTGACTAATTATTGCCTGTATGTAAATTTGTCAAGGACATACACTGATATAATACGAGGTCGAAGAATAACTTCTATTTGGAAGAGGTTGGTACTGGCTTTGGCAGAACAGTTTTTATTATAAGGGATTAAAAGGATATAATGAGCTGCCAGAGACTTGAAAGATGTACAATAATTTATCTAACTTCAAAAGATTATGTAAGGAACATTGGTAAAAAACAGCACCAATAAGATGAATAGATGTATATTATTATTAGATGGAGTAAGTGGAATATAGGATATTATAGCCTTGTATGGTAGAAGTATTGCTATCTGAAATTAATTTTCTTTTTTGTGTCCTAGTGAAGTGTTGAATAAAGAGATCATTATTATTATTATTAATTGTTTCCACATAATTCTCTCCATATTTTTAATATCTTCACAATAACAAGGCGTCGATCTAACGCCTAGCTTTCCATAGCTAGGGTTGATTCGATATAAGTGAATACAATTAAAATATCGTTACTTTCAGTCCGATATCAAGTAGGTATCTCTTAAGAGTACTCGTAACAGATTTAAATATTCATATTTTGAAATAATGTATAATAAATTGTATTCTGTCCGTCTAACGTCGTTTTAATACTTGTACGTATCGTCTGTTGTTGGCTGTACTCTCTAACCCTCAAACAGTACAAGGCTTGAACGCTCGATCGTGACATCACAAGCCAGAGGCTATATTGCAGCAGGTCACCAGTACGTTACAAAAAATGCTGCATTACCGAAAGTGAAACAAAAGCTTAGGACGTATATAAGGACTTCATGTTTAAATGAGGCTGCCAGATCTGAACTGAGTCCTTAGTTACACCCCATATACTTTTATCAATGTAACAAACCTGTTTTATATGGTTCTATTTGGAATGTTCTAACAATATTATGTGATTTAAATTAAGCTCATTGGAACAATACGAAATTATTTCTAAAATGCCGTGAACTGTGTGTGACCATGCAGTATGTGTCGATGTTGTTAATTCATTTAAAGCCGATTTAAACTTCGACGTATCTGACCAATTCAATAAATTTTGTTAAAACTTGATTTTCGAATCATCTACTAAGTTACCTTTGACGATAGGTTCCTGAAAAATTACCGTTACCTTTTGCGTCGAGTTTTTTTGGTTTTTCTTTGCCAAATGCGGTAATCGATATGGACGATACCGTGTGCATCCCTAATAACTGTCGCCATAAGTTTGTTGGCCGATAAACCCTCTGTCGCCTTTATCGGCTTCGATTCGCCAGGATAAGTCCACTGTTTCGACTGTTTTTTTGGTTTCTGGTGTGTTGTGCTGGATCCATGTTTCGTTCACTGTTACTGAACTGTGCAAAAAGTCCTTCTTGAACATCGCCAAACACACCTTTGAACTTGGCACACGGTCGAATGTATGCAAAATGTTCCGTAACCATTGGGTTGAGATGCCCATAGCCTCAGCAGTCTCGTGCACTTTAACTTGTCGATCGTCCAATATCATACCATGGATATTATCCACGATTACTGGCGTAATGTCAATGGGACGACCAGAACGTTCAGCTTACTTTGTGGTCATACTACCACAACCAAAATCAGTATACCACTTGTGAATCGTTCCAATCGATGGTGATAATGTTTAACAAGCGATGCTTTGGGCTGCGTAATGTTAAGAAATAATTTTCAATCAAGACGCAAAATTCACTTTTTTCCATGTTTAGAAAAATCTTCAAGGTTGCCTACTTTCGATGAGTGCCAATATAGAACTGAATGACATGTTAGTCTGAACATTTCAATGCGTTCTAGTTACAAATGTCACATGAGATTTCCGATTGTGGCGCCATCTGTTTTATTTTTCAGGAACTGTTCACCTTGCCCTCGTAAACTGGGCTATGGATTTGGAATGATCTATATTTGAACTAAATTGATGTATTACATATTCATTGAATACCTCAAGGGCTACCTTAACATTTTGACGTTTCATCTTCGTAGGATAGAGGTTCTCAAATTCGAAGAATATCCACATTTTAACAATTTATCATGTTCTAGTTCATGCATTCTTAAAAGTATAAAAATAATCTAGATCGATTCAGAAATGTTAAAAACGGATATCTCCACGAAAATACAGGATAACAATTTGGGCCTATTACAATACTTTCCTTAAACTATTTATAGTATACTACGTATTGTGAGGGGAGTAAAAACAATGAAATTTTTAGTAAACTGGATAAAATCTAAAATTCAAACTTCTATACACGATTATCTCAGAACAATTAAGTTTCATTTAGGGCAGCGATATATTCTAGTTGACCCTAAAGATTCGGAAAATTCGAATGTCGATAATCAATAATAACAATCAGATGATACACGGGTATCTACATATAAAGTTGTCGAATTCAAATAGCAGGAGGAAATTGAAAGTAAAACTTCTCTAAGAAGGTCTCAAAAACGAAATTATAAAGTTTGTACATTTTTCAAGGTCTGGGATCCCATTTCCTGTTTTTCGGATAAACGTGGAATCAGACCACGTTCTTAGTTACCATATCAACATTATCGCTAACTATTGTTTTCGATTAAATAATTCTCGTATTGGTATCATTATCCAAAACAAATGAAAACTATAAAAGTGTTCACACTGTGGATATATTATAACACTATTGATAAGAAATAATCACCCTTTTCCAATAAAAATAGTACTAAAGTACTGAGGATCTTTCAGCTACCAAGTAGCCATCATCAGAGTATAACGAGTTAAAATGTTCCTTATAGTTTGACACACAGCATTTTGAACACGACTCACAATTGATTTTGTAAATCCCGGATTTGTTGAAATCGGAAATTGTATCAAAGGTGTTGCCTAAACGGTGCTTACATCTATAAGCTGGTTGTATTGCAAATTTAGACAACTATGGTATTAATTAATTACTGAAGAATGATAAGTGAAACTTTTGAATTTCATTGAAGTATTTGAAGGTTAGTTGGCTACGTTCTGATTTCCTTTTTTCGTTTAGAAATTAAATTATTGATCAAAGATTTGTGGTAACCATTCTCCAATGCAATTTGCTGAAGTTTCTCAACTCCCTTGTTATAAGTTTGATGGGTCAAAGGTACGTTCAATAATCTATGAATCGGGCCTGGTAGCTCAGTGGTATAGGAATCAATCTTATAATCACTGTGGCTGCTGGTTCGAATCCTGCGACTGCGGAATTTTTCCGATGGCCCGTAGAAGTGGTGTATATATATATGTATATATATATATATATATATTTGTATGTTTTCTTGGTATATTGGTTCGTATATATACTGATAATGAAATAAAAATTCTGTTTTTAAAACAGAATTTTTATTTCATTATCAGTATATATACGAACCAATATACCAAGAAAACATACAAATATTACAAATGGTTCAAGAATATCAACAAAAGAATATATATATATATATATATATATATATATATATATATATATATATATATATATATATATATATATATATATATATATATATATATATATATATATATATATATGTATCTCGTGTATCATCAATATTAATGGTGTAAGTCCGAAAGTACTTCAATATTTTGTTTTGGACATACACCGGTGAATGTTAACATACTCCAAGGCGATTTTGTGTGTCTTAGATACTGCGATTTACTAATTACGTGAATGTTAACACACAGTGTTTGTTCGAAATTAAGTGAGAAAGTTAGAGTGCTACTGTTCTCTCTTTTTTCCACACCGACCACCCGTCGCCGCACCGCGAATAGGGCAGAATATCAGAATCCGAAATATGTTTAATGTGCAACAGAAAAGAGGCACCTAAAAAAAATATAGAATTAGCGAAACGTGGATTCCAAGATCAAGGAAAAAAATGCTTAAAGTATCGCAGGAAAATTTTCCTCCTGCAAAATGTGGAGATACTGTAAGGTTGCGTGTTCCTGATGTCGACAGAGGTCGTACAGATTTCAGAAATATCCTTACATGTGTTACAAATGTGGATGGTCACTATTATCAATTGGCTACAAAATATGGGATGTTATCACAGATGTATACTAGAAATCAGTTTTCCATCTGTAAGGAAAATTTTATCAATATATTTGAAACTTCTTCTGCAAAAATATCAATGTGTGAAATTGTTGCTTTGGAATCAAGATTTGGAAAACAAGGATAGAAGAAGAATTGTGCACAAGAATGCAACACCAAGAAATGTAAAGCTCGTGGAGTTATTTGTAATTCTAAGTGCCATAACAGTTTGGCATCTACTGATAAATAATTTTTTTTTCAATTCTTATAGCGAAAAATTCTGTAATACCTAGTTACCTATGAGTAGGTACGTTGTAACGAATGAGTATTTTTTAAATTCTATAGCCAATAGGGCAATAGCATTAATAATAAGTGTACGTTATTGTTTACCTTACTTGGCAGGTAATGCTATTTGTATTACTGATTTAAGATTTTAATTAATACACAAGTTCTATTTGTTTTATTTATCATAGTTCTATGATTTTATTTATTGTAACAATTTGTGAGTTCATTTTAAATCAGACCCGAACTTCTGTTTTACAGATATCTTTGCTAAATCATCATAATTTAACTCATCATGAAGAGAATGAAGATTAACCAAGTCGTCGTGGTGTATGATAACATTCACTGGTGAATGACCGAAAACATGAAGAACAGAATAAATAACAAACAATCACCAGCTAGCTTGGTGGTTGTTAACATACACCAGTGTATCTTCAGATACACTCCGCTTCGGACATTCACAGTAACATATATATTAGTAACTACGTGGCAAATGACCTGGTCAATGCCGAAAAAAAAAAAAAATAAGAACTAGACTATTAAACGGAGCTATTTTATATCTGAATGGTGTAGCTGAATCCGCCGGGGTATACCTATTTGTTTGATTGTGTTTTCTGTATATGTCGAAATCCAAGTGATTACCACCTCACAATGTGTACTCGATTGTGCGAAAGAACTAACGGCAATAGTAAAGAACCCCAATAGAGTGACACTCGTATGGGAGTCTGAGGAAACCAGACGAGAAGGGACTGAAATTGTCGTCATATTCGCTAAAGCGGGGGCGGAACAACCACTGATTGGACCAGAGGTGACCTGTGGCATTTCTCATGCCACAGCAAAATCTGTAATCCAAAAATGGCTCGAGACAGAGCATCGTGCCTACTGGAGGGAATTGCCCCGTATGTCGCACTCCAAGCGACTAATGGGAGATCTCCAGCAGCGAAGAGTGAAAATCAGCAGAAAAGAAATACGGAATCTTGTAGCATACCTGAACGGACACGCACCATGCAACAAATATCTATGTACGATGGGTCTCGTAGATCAGCCCACATGCAGGGGTTGCGGTGGGGAAGAAGAGTGCACGGCATACGCGGTTGGTCGTCGGACATACTTCGGAGACAATAAAACTACACCCGAGGAAATCAGAAATATCCCCTATATCAGGCTACTGAACGTCATAGAATACACCGGACTGATGAGGACACAGAAATATGTGAAGGCGCAATAGGACTCTAATGACTGCAGTACAGTGGAACCAAACTCACGGGGGAGGGGCTTTAATCGGTAAGAATCCGGCACACCCGGGAGCACCGGCACCCGAGGCGTCTATGCAAGATTTCTCATCCTCTACCATCCTTTATAATGTTAATATCAAGGAAAGGAAGCTGATTATCTGTATCTGTTTCGACAGTGAATCAAATTGGCTATTGAGCGTGTCCAAAAAGTCAAATGAATCAAAATTTTGTAATCGCTAAAATGTCATCAACATATCTATACCAAACTCTTGGGAACTGATTCAATTTTGATTTTAAGGAGGTTTCAAGTTAGTTCAGAAAAATATTGGTTTAAAAAGGAGAGAGTGGATTGCCCATTGCACATCCACTTATTTGTTTATAGTAATTTTCGTTAAAAGTGAAATAATTTTGCTCCATACATAAAGATATAAGGACCACGTATTCTGCGCAGTTTCTATCGGGGATATTAATATTTGAAAGCCATTTCTTGAGAATGTTTATCCACTCACGGATTGGAGTATATGTAAATAGTGACAAATCCGGGATTTACGAAACCAATTATGAGTCGTGTTCAAAATGCTATGTGGGCCAAACTAGAAGTAACATTTTAACTCGTTATTATATAGGAACATTTGCCCATATGAAGAAAATTAATGATGAAAAATCAGCGGTCACAAATCAGGTCACAGTATTTCTCAAGGAAGTTTATCACTTTTAAAACACAGTACAGACAAATTTCTAGGTAATTCAGAAGGGATGAAAATGTATAAACGAAACAGCAATTAATTAAGTTCCGCTTCATCTCCAGCTGAGGTTAACCCATTGCTTACATTATTATCCCCAAAGAGGCACATTTTGATTAATAAATTAGTTTACTCCGATGATGGCTACTTGGTAGCCGAAAGGTTCTCAGTACTTTAGTAATATTTGTAGTGGAAAGGTGATCAATTCTTTATCAATAGCCAAAACAAATGTATGAGAAGAAAAATTATTATAGGTTTTCTTACCAGGATCTCGACCACTGTTGTCAGTTATATAAGCGTATCCTCCGTCTGTAGTATCCAAAACAATATCATAAAGGAAGCTCTCTTTCACACTGGCCACATTGTCAGGAAAAACGTATGTAGTCGTCGTTAAATTCCTCTTGATATCATAGATAATCAACTTCGGTGGACATTTAACTATCGGTATAGGTGTTAGAGTGTCTCTTCTTCCTCCATCGATAATCCAAAACTGTCCCTCGGTGTCAATCTCGATATTCTGCACGTTTTGTAATGCATTGCAATCTTCACGGGTATTCATATCCCACGATGGGAACGGTTCCAAAAGAGGCGCAGAATCTTTTGTTTTCCCCGCAGGAATTCGAGCCAACGTTGCAGGCACACCGTTCTTCATCCTGGGCAACGTAAGGTAATAATATTCTTCGTAATATTTAACACCACCAATCAGATTATTGTCTGGGACGTAAATTCCTTTTTCAATCGCGGTTTTATACGTTTCGGCGTTAGGCCAGGTGAAATTTATGAATTTCCATTCTCGAATTGTTTGAAAACGCGTCTCGGTTCTAATAATAGTGAAACACGATATCAATAGAGCGAGGAGGAGCATGTTTGGTGTCAACATTGCAGCGGTCACTTCGCATCGACGGTGATAGATGTTTTAACAACAACTAAACTCTTATGTGGAAAACCTTCGTAGTTTTATAGAGGTGGAAAAATACGTTAATAATGCTAATAACTTATTCAACTAATGTTAAAAGAAGTGACGCATAAAATTGTTTACAATATGTGATATTTCTATTGCAAATTTAAAGATAATATGTGGGTACTTATTGAAGTTATCGCCAGCTTTGCTTTTTGCTAGCGTTCTTAAGATTATTGAACAATACGTTTATCCATGGATTTGATATGCCAAGCACTTTACGCTATCACATACTCTGCACGCACACGCACACGCACACGCACACGCACACGCACACGCACACGCACACGCACACGCACACGCACACGCACACGCACACCCACACGCACACGCACACGCACACGCACACGCACACGCACACGCACACCCACACGCACACGCACACCCACACGCACACACACACACACACACACACACACACACACACACACACACACACACACACACACACACACACACACACACACACACACACACACACACACACACACACACACACACACACACACACACACACACACACACACACACACACACACACACACACACACACACACACACACACACACACACACACACACACACACACACACACACACACACACACACACACACACACACACACACACACACACACACACACACACACACACACACACACACACACACACACACACACACACACACACACACACACACACACACACACACACACACACACACACACACACACACACACACACACACACACACACACACACACACACACACACACACACACACACACACACACACACACACACACACACACACACACACACACACACACACACACACACACACACACACACACACACACACACACACACACACACACACACACACACACACACACACACACACACACACACACACACACACACACACACACACACACACACACACACACACACACACACACACACACACACACACACACACACACACACACACACACACACACACACACACACACACACACACACACACACACACACACACACACACACACACACACACACACACACACACACACACACACACACACACACACACACACACACACACACACACACACACACACACACACACACACACACACACACACACACACACACACACACACACACACACACACACACACACACACACACACACACACACACACACACACACACACACACACACACACACACACACACACACACACACACACACACACACACACACACACACACACACACACACACACACACACACACACACACACACACACACACACACACACACACACACACACACACACACACACACACACACACACACACACACACACACACACACACACACACACACACACACACACACACACACACACACACACACACACACACACACACACACACACACACACACACACACACACACACACACACACACACACACACACACACACACACACACACACACACACACACACACACACACACACACACACACACACACACACACACACACACACACACACACACACACACACACACACACACACACACACACACACACACACACACACACACACACACACACACACACACACACACACACACACACACACACACACACACACACACACACACACACACACACACACACACACACACACACACACACACACACACACACACACACACACACACACACACACACACACACACACACACACACACACACACACACACACACACACACACACACACACACACACACACACACACACACACACACACACACACACACACACACACACACACACACACACACACACACACACACACACACACACACACACACACACACACACACACACACACACACACACACACACACACACACACACACACACACACACACACACACACACACACACACACACACACACACACACACACACACACACACACACACACACACACACACACACACACACACACACACACACACACACACACACACACACACACACACACACACACACACACACACACACACACACACACACACACACACACACACACACACACACACACACACACACACACACACACACACACACACACACACACACACACACACACACACACACACACACACACACACACACACACACACACACACACACACACACACACACACACACACACACACACACACACACACACACACACACACACACACACACACACACACACACACACACACACACACACACACACACACACACACACACACACACACACACACACACACACACACACACACACACACACACACACACACACACACACACACACACACACACACACACACACACACACACACACACACACACACACACACACACACACACACACACACACACACACACACACACACACACACACACACACACACACACACACACACACACACACACACACACACACACACACACACACACACACACACACACACACACACACACACACACACACACACACACACACACACACACACACACACACACACACACACACACACACACACACACACACACACACACACACACACACACACACACACACACACACACACACACACACACACACACACACACACACACACACACACACACACACACACACACACACACACACACACACACACACACACACACACACACACACACACACACACACACACACACACACACACACACACACACACACACACACACACACACACACACACACACACACACACACACACACACACACACACACACACACACACACACACACACACACACACACAAGGTGTTCCAACCTTGTTTGATGATGTATAAATATAGTACTAGACACAATCTTTACTTATTTGCTTTTCATAAAAAGCAACTCTTCGAAAGAAAGGTTCTTTCTTATTGCTGTATTAAATTTTATAACAATTTACCAAATGAACTGAAAAGTTTCGATAAAGCTCTTCTCAAGCAGGTTAAAAAAATTTTAATTGAGATTGCACCCTACTTGGTAGATGAATATTTAAGAAATGACAACCAACGACAATATTATATATTTTAATCGATTTTAATTGATTTATACTTTTATGGTTCTCAATTATTATCATCTAACTTAATTTATTAATCTTAATCATGTAACATACTATGTACCATCATATATTGTACTCAATTAATGTACTATGTGCAACATCTGTATCTGACCTGTTTCAGAGACTATTATTATATGTTGAAATAAATAAATAAATAAACTTACTTACTTACATTATCTACCTAATAATCGGTTTAAATACACACTAACCCACGTGTTGACAAAAAAAAGAACATAAAAGACTCATCAGCCCGAATTAGCCGACGTTTTCATGTACTCTTTGGGTTTTTTAATATTTTGTGGAAGCTACGCTTATGTTTGCATTATTTAAAATACAATGGATTTGTTAAATCTGCTGAATTCTTGGGTAATAAACAATTGCTGCATGACCAACCAGAACCTCAAACTGTACAGATAATATTTTCATAAAATTTGATCTTATTGGTACCGCATATGTAGGAAACAACATATCAGACCATATGGCACAGGAGGTATGCCTATATCTACCAAGGAAGATAAACTCAGATACCTGTTTCAAATATAAACTCATGGTTTTGGTGTTATGCATACCTTACATCTTGCAGAATCTCAGCAATAACAATGTAAATAACTGCTTTAAAATATATTCCAGAAAAATATAGATTCCTACTAATCATCCATCCCAGGAAAGATTTTAAAAGAAGAAACGAATGCTCTGGAAATGTTTTATAAATGCCTTAAGAGAGATGAGAAATAAACTAGAAATGACAACCACTTAAAATAAGAAACGATCCTCCTTATATACTAAATATACTGTTAAGTACTGAGGACCTTACAGCTACTAAGTAGCCATCATCGGAGTAAAGTTTTTGTTTCTTATGCATAGTGTTATAGTGTATCCACAGTGTGAACTCTTCTACAATTTACTAGAATTCACCAACTCTATGTGTGAATAAAAGAAACCTAACTTTAAAATTGAATTATTATGACATAGATAAGCCTTCAAAACATTTAAAAATGGAACAAATGATAAAATTATCAAGAATTTCAGTAATAAACTCTTGTCAATAGAAGAAAGAAACACATATTCAGAAACATAATATAATAATACTAATACTTCCGAGAAATTCTTCATTGCTCTTCCTGACAAAATAATGAATAATAATTTTTGTAAAAACAAAAGTTTCAAGGGCTGTTTTCAACTTTTCTTAATAAATTCGCTATTTCACCCCATAATATAGCCCGTTAAAATTAAGGAGGCAATTTGTAGCAAAAAAAAAACAAAAAAGTATTAGCCGTTTCTAGACTTTCTATCAAGAAATATCCATAACTTTCAATCTTAGTAAGCCTGTGACCATGTCAAGGTTCAAGGTATATTTCTTGATTGTTCAAAACTACCTTAAGTAATTCCGCTGAAGAGTGAAAAGGTTGAAACTTATAGATCTATAACTCTCCTGCCTTTTTTTTATGACTGAATTTACACGAGCTGCAAAGTTTAGAGCAAGTTATAAACTAGTTTATAACTCGCTTTGACGATGTATCACTGTCTGACGCAATTAAACGTTGCAGTTCGTTTGAATTTAAATTTATGGATTACATCTCATTTGAATACTACCAAGCTCAGTAGCATTTTGTAGGAATCTGGGTTCTAGCCTCCGTCCAGACATCTTAGCGCAATACCCTCTATAACACAAGGCCCATGGGCTGACTATGAACGTGACGTCATCCACAAAAGACATGCTTTATATGTAACTGAGGATGAGGTGTAATAATTGACCTCGAAACCTGGTAGTACGAATCTAAAAATAACGGATTGTGAGAATTAAACATTGGTATTAATATCAATTATGAACTCACACTTGGGTGAAACAAATTTTTCAAAAGACTAGGAGTAGAGACTTAGTTTTTCATAGTAGTAGGGATACCGCCACTTGGGCCCGCCTGATAGGGAGCCTTATCAGATGTAGGCAACCAGTAGCGCATGCGCGGTATTATCAGCTGGGTAGATGGTTAGGGTGTGGTCGTCTCTGACCTCTAGGTGTTACCGGGTAGACGGCTAGGGCTTGATCGTTCAAGGTAGACAGCAAGCAATATGTGAGGTTAGGGAGAACTTCAATGTAAAGCAGCATCAAAATATTTTTTTTTCTACACACGGGAATCGAACCCGAGAAATGAAATCCATAGCCGGTTCCTTAACCGCTCAGCTATGGAGGAATTGAGAACAAGCGATTTTAATGTTGTAGATATAACCGCAGGGTATCCGGTCTGAGTGCGAGTATATTGCAGTCTATATGATGCAGGTAATTGTTTTACATGACGTTAGTCATGCAGGTATGTCATGAAGCGAGGTATGGAATGTGAGGCTTCATAGTCCTAGGGTTTTGAAATAATGTTGTTTGTACATATCGTCAGTCACGTGATTTTTGAAAGAGACCGGGCATTCATCGGAGGTATCATGGGAGGGCTGCTGTTCCTTGAATGCATAGATGGAATGTTATATATAGTATAGAAATGATATCTTCTGCATCTCTCTCAAACGCGATGTTTATAAGGAAATTACTTTCAAAAACGTTTTATTCAAGCTGTCTGTACCTTACTTGATTGCTATATTACAAAATGCGATTTCAATCATCTTAAACATATATGGAAATTATTTTTAGTATACAAAATGGAGTTGGGAGACTTCAATGGGGTATGGAATGTGAGGTTATACAGATTGTTTATGTATGACGTTAGTCATGTGAATTTGAATGAAGCTCACGCGATCTCCAACGAGACAGGTGTGTATGTGAGGTTATACAGAGTGTGCAGGTATAATGATGTCTATCACGCAGGTCTTCAGCGAGGTATCTACCTTGCAGGATTCTTCAACGAAATGTGGGGTTGTTTGTACATGCCGTTAGTCTCAGGGTTTTGTCTGAGTTATAATGATATCGGTCGCGATGCATCGGCTGCCCCCACAAGTCTTCAATAAGGGGATCATAACATCTAATATGCGATAGTTTACAAAAATGCTGCTTCTCATAATAGCGATATTATGAAGCGTTTGCAGAAATAACTATTAAATCATCTAAGGACTTTTTGCTTGATTAGTACTAGCGAGTACAATATTCGTTATAATATTATAAGTATGTATCATTAGCTTACTTGTGCGATAAGGTTGTGTTAAATCATGTCCAACAGCAATGTATTCAACTTGGAATTATCGTAATGATGCGCGCGATCCTTCAATGTTAAAGTAGTTTCATAAGTTATCCGAAAGTAATATGAATATATTAAATGTTTTTCCAAAATTAGTTCCGAAGTAAACATAATTCGCTATAATATTCATTCATGTATGTTACATAAATTATCCTATATAATTCAAATAAGGTTGAACAATATTCACTATCATATTTTGCGGTAGAGATAAGAAAGATACGCCGATCACCTTCAAACGCGATGAGAATACTTTATTTTAAATCACACATATAGTATGTATATATTCGAATCATATTGATTGTAAATTGCATAATATGATCCGAAATCTAGCTGCTGCTTGGTGTAGCCCTATACAGAATCTAGACGAAGCGGTGTTACACATCACGAACTGTCTGTACAGCTCGATTGCTATATAACAAAATACATTTTTTAATCATCTTAAACATATAGATGTGCTAATATAATTTTTTCGGTATGCAAAAATATACTAATAAAACATTTTTCATCGACACACATTTCTTCATAGGATAGTTAGCTTTTTATAAAATTCAATCAATTTCAATGGGAAACATATATGCGAGGGAGTTTTATAGAGATCGAACTCATTTCCCCAACCACCCCAAGAGGTAGAACTATGATGAGGAATAGATGTGGATATTGATCATATGAATATCTTCATAAGCGCTAATCTATATGACATTCAAACACATGCTTCATAAAAGTCTGAATATTGAGTAGAGCTATAGTATCTTCATAAGCGATCATTATCATCATTCAGACACTTGTTTAGCACGTGATTCAACAGCCTGACATCATCGTTCACGAACTATGATGGGCTGATGAGGAATAAAATACCAATAATAATTATATAAATATCGCCATTAGCAATCTGTACATTTTCCTTCACGAGCACAACTTTTACAAACTCCATACGTTCGCGTAAAAGATTATAATGATAAACACATTTTTGTTCATGGGTTTACATAATCATATGAATATCTTCATAAACGCTAATCTATATGACATTCAAACACATGCTTCATAAAAGTCTGAATATTGAGTAGAGCTATAGTATCTTCATAAGCGATCATTATCAACATTCAGACACTTGTTTAGCACGTGATTCAACAAGCTGGCATCATCGTTCACGAACTATGATGGTTCGATGAGGACTCAGACATTGAACAGATGAATCTTTGAGGTTAAATATCTGCTGTAGAAATTACCCCACTTTTATTACCTTTTTTATTTGAGAATATCGATATCTCCCATGTAACTAAACTAAAGCTATTTTGTATGCAACATTGTTATCATTTGCGAGCCTACGAGGACCTGTGTGTGTGTGTTGGTCGGGGCTAATTGAATATGTTTGACTATTATTACCTGTGGATTTATTTGAGATTCTTCAAGTTTGAGATTGATAACCCACATGAAGAAAGAAGCTTCAACGAATTGATATCAATGAATATTCGTTATTCTGAATGTGACAACTTTATCGGCTTCAATACTCGAGATAAGAGAGAATATTTACCGCAAACTGTCTTATAACCACTAGGTACTACATATTATAATAATTGAAAAGATAACATAATAATCTGAATCACTTTTATATTTATTAATTAGATAGTTGCATAAATTTTTGTTTCTAGACCTGAAGCGATATTTAAAATTTAGATTACAATCCTGATGGGTTGATCCAGGGACTGTACTTTACCAAATGGCTCGTTCATTATTGTGATGTCTTGCGGGAAAGTGAGAGAAATAAAATACCAAAAATAATAATAATAACATTTATTTAGAAAAATACATTTAGAATTAAAATAATAACAGATTCATGGTTCTTCACACCAAATTCCGAACTGATCCTGTAATCGGAGAATACTCCATTATACGATCGTTAATGATGATGCAATAAGCCCTGGTGTTTTTGGGGAAATTCAGGAAACTTTCCATCTCTAGTTTGACGTCAACTGTTGATGACTTTATAGCATCGTTTTGTTTTGAACAGTCAATCACAAAAATTGCTCTATTCTTGAATGCTATATAATCTAACATGGGTTCGCTTATTATTTTATTTGAAAATGATTTCTGGAAATCATAGTACATCTGGTATGCTTCCACGTATTGCTGGTCGGTGAAATTCAATTTCATTGCTTCATATGGATAACACTCTGAATTCAAGTATAATTTTACATTTAGCAAGTTTATATTATCGAAATATGCACTGTGCTTAACAGGATTATTTTTTCGATCAGTTTGGAAAGCTAAAATCACATATCTGGGTCGTTCCAAATTCATTGATGTTTTAACAGCCCAAATGTCACGAGTGCTCTCCTTCATCAACGGATTTTCATGCAGATCCCAGCTGCGAAATGGAATCAAAATAGGCTTCTCAGCACTCAAATTCTCCAACATTTGAAATTTAACCTGATCACTTGGAAACACATGTCGCACTTTTAATGCTATCGTCTTCACATTTATTTTAGCCCTCTTCGTACCTGTGCTATTGGTATAACAATCGTTATCGGTTCGAGACCTTATCAAGCGCAGCTTATGTTTTCCACTCAAGACTTTGTTATAGTCAGTGAATAGGCCTAGTAGAAAATTCAACGGTATCCATAAATTGATTTTATTATTGTAGACTGAACTCAATGCATCCTTAAATGACCATCCAGAAATAGCTAGAGGTATAGATTCATGTTTGGCATATGTTAGATAAGCTCTGATGGTGCTGACAATACCAGGATCACGTACTTTGTCTATCTCTTTTCCATTCAATTCATAACTAATATATTCGAAGAGAAACGCTCCGAAATTATTCGTTAGTTTACATTCACCATCACCACTTGCTTCTGGCTGGAATTCTGCCTCGATGAATAAAGCAGACGATGCCAAATCTACCAACACATCTTGTTGATTGATTAATATCTCAATTTCATCGCTGTTGCCAAAAGATGTTGTGTGTGGATAGTAGGTATGAGTTTCTTCTCGGATGATGTCTTCAATGAAGTTTGGCTCGTTGAATATTTGAAGTTTTTCCGACATTGTAACCAAGGGACTTCAAAAAATTTATATTTTCCAATGATAGTGATGCAGAAGCAACCTTCTCCTTCTTCAATGACAGTGATGCAGAAGCAACCTTCTCCCTCGAGCTCGTTGTAGATAATGACTGATGACCACTATGGAGATGTCTTTTATTGCTAAAATCCAAACCCATGTTCTCAAGTGATGGCTACTGCAACCTTCTCAGTTGAATTCCTTTCATATAATGAGTGGTGGTGAGTATTGGATTATTATTTATTGTTGCGAGCCATAGCGATCTTTTTCAATTCCAATCGTATAATAATTTCTTCTCCACGAAAATTTACCGGTTTCCAATTCTGATCTAGAATATTCAGTGTGATGTTATCGAAGGACGTCTTGCTGATAACCGGTAGATAAATAAGATTCTTCGGCTCTATATCAATGGAAAACCCAGGTGGTACAAGAGGTGAGAACTCATATATCGTATGAGCTATCTTATTGTTATAATATGCTCCCGCGGTTAAGTTACACTCTACGCGTATAGTTTGAACTTTGATTATGTTTATAGGTCGATCAGATACGTGTAGTTCACGAGATGTCAATTTCTTTTTGCTGAATCCCAACAGTTCGCTTATACTATCTTTAGGAATAAAATTCACTTGAAAATCACTCTTCAGCTCTGTGTGTAGAGTGTTGTTGTTAGATTTTATTGATAATTTCCGGTCACGCTCTTCTTGCTTCACTCCTATCCCACAAACTGTACTTTGTATGAAATCTTCGATGTCTGTCAACTCGTAGGACCCCGTAGGTATAGTAACTACTTTTTCCTCACCCTTCACATCTTCATAATAAAATTTATTAAAACCTTCTTCAATGTTCGGAATGCTATTGTACGTATGCAAGCCAACAAGTGCGATAGAATAATATGAATGAGGATCTAGTTCTATAGGTGGGTGGAAATCTACAGATAAACGAGAGCTCTTACCCGTGATAGTGAACGTCTGAGACATGATTGATGAAAACTTCATCAACAATCTATTTATATACTAATAAATGTTAGTCGACCAATTCCAAATATAACTGGCTACAATTATAAGTGTTATATTGCATGAAATATCGTGTAGACGGCAAGCTTTATCGAATGAATTGATACCCTGAATCTCCTCAACCGTTCTTCTAATTTTGCTCCTGGTATTGATTTGAAGTTCAAACGGGGGCTTGTTTATAAGCGTATTGAGAACAACTTCTCCCACGCACGCTTCCATACAGACTGATGAGAATTCAAGATTGCACCGCTATTTAACGAGGGGTGGGAGGAAGACCAAAGATCTCAAAATAATTTTTTTTTTTTTTATTAATTATCTCAATACAAAAGACTTAAGTATAATCTTAACAATATATGTTTCAAATATCTCAATCTTGACTCTTGATTCATCGTCCTAGTCGTATTGCATATTCCTACCCCTTCCACCTATATTGAAGTCCTTTTATGTATGTTCGACGCTGGTAAAAGTTCTTTCTTCTGTGCTCATGAAGCTCATGCACAACTTGTTCTCTACTCATCTTATCAATGTGGAAATCTAGTGTAGAATTAATTTTTTGGGTATATTCACAGGATTTGGAGATATACGTTTCACAGAGGCCTGCTTTGATGTTATGGATGATGAAGGTCTCTTCTTAGAAGGTTCCACAGATGTCATCCGTCGTTCTAACGCCTCCACTTTACTAGTAATGTCATTTAGACGCATGTTCATACTGTTAAATGTGTTATTGATCTCTTCCAATTCATTTCTGTTTTCCCTCACACTATCACTGATTGTTTTATACTCTGATTTTATATAGATTCCCATTTCATTATATTTATTCTGAATGTCCATCAGATGTTTATCAATGTTGAGAATAACCTTATCATTCGTTAAGTTATGTTCATCCAGATCCTTGTTGATATCTTTGATCAAATTATCAACCCTAACATTGAAGGTATCTTTAAGACTGGTTTCCGTTTTCAGATTCAGTTTGTGTGTTAATTTATCAACATACACTTTATTTGCAACATCTCCATCATCATTCGGTGATTTTACGTTACACAATCTACGATTTTCCATATCATAACTTCCATCGCTCGTTAGGAATAATCCTTGTCCGTGAACTTGTTTGAAATTATTATTAAATACATTTGTATCATATATCCACATGGAAGAGGAGGCTCTGCCAAACTTATCCATTGAAACCATCTTTATAACTGTGATGAATTTGTCTTACACCTGGTTTTTGTTCAATTACCCCTGCCTCTATCAATTCTTCTATTATAGAGATTATCTCATTGTGATGATTATGGTTACCTGCATGCGAGGATGCAACAAGAAGTCTCAGTCTATCCACCATTTCATTAACGTCATCCCAAAAAATATATTCCATAGGCTTCTCGTTATATTCAAGCATATCATTTTTGATATATGCACTTCCAGTGTATGTTTTGGCTCTGGGTCTTTTCATGGAATTAATCAAAGGTTTCAGTACATTTTTGTATTTTACAATGTTTCTTATTCGATCAGCTGGATCGTTATTACGCCTATGGGCACTAGTCATTTCCATCATTTGACTGTAATTTTTCCCATCTTCCACAGTGTAAGTATCAGGTAGAACATCTCTATAAAATATCAAATTATACAGTCCTGTGGTACCCTTGAACGGAGTACCCTTGATAATTATATTACTCTCACTATCAATTTCTATAGGTTGATTACCCATGAACCATTTGTCTAAAGTTGAATTATATTGCAAACCCATTTTATCATCATATCTCTTAACATCATCATCCAATAGGAATCCTTCCAAGTAATAACGTGCTAATGTGGGGTATTGTTGCAGAAACTCCTCTGTAGCCTCTGCATTATCTTTCTTATGTTTTCTGAATTCTTCACGAATCTGATCGATAGTAGGTTCGAGGGTAAACACATCCTCCTCAGTATTTTGGGGGTTATATACGAACTCTTCCCCTTCAGTTACAATATTTGGGATTGGTATGTTCTCCATTTGTGTTGCTGTAGAAACAATACTTTTAGGTTTAACCAACGAATTTTGTTTGATTATTTCAGCATTTTTCGCAATTTCCTCCAGAGGTTTAGATACATTCCTGAACATATTATCTAGAATCTCATCATTTTCAGCTTTACCCAATTTCACAGCCATATATTTTTTCCTCACAACGTTTGCTAACTCCCAAATTTTTTTCTTCAATTGTTGTTTTTTCTTTAGCACACCCACGTCCATGCTGAGCGGGTTGTCTATTTCAAATGAAAGTATATATACATGTTAGATGTATATATAACTATCAAAACCTTTGCGATAACGTCCTTTGTTCATATCACAGTCTTTGTTTATCATAAGGAATCCATATTTATCTTTCCAACATACGCTACATATCTCTTTGAATTTTTCGAGTGACATGTCGGTACTTACATGATCGGTGAATATATGTTTCAAATTGAGCTCATCCTGTTTGAAAATAATCAAGCAATTGGCATTGTCGCGCAATCCATGTTTTGGACATTTAGCAAAAGACTGGCAAAGATAGAAACTATCAATTGAGTTGTGTCTCCCTCTTGAAAAATAAGCACGAATTTTCTGCTGTTTCTCAAACATCACGTCATCGAATATTATTATCGAATTAGGCCTCGCTTCTGTGGGGTCTATGACCTCATCACTTTCGGTACAAGGAAAATATCCAAGCCCCTCAATTTTCTTCAATGTCTCCTTTAGTAACTGGTATTTTGGTTGGTGTAAAGACTTTGAATATATGTACACGTTTTCAAATTTCAGGCCGTTAGCATCCAACAATAGAGATAACATCACATTTGTTTTCCCACAATTACTTGGACCACAGATTATTGTTCGTAGAGTATTAGGCAGCAAAGAGCTGTGACGTTGTGGTTGTTCATCATTCTCATTGCTTGACCCTAAGTTCATAATACTCAACGAGTCTTTTTGCTTAACAATCTTCATCATGCCTGAAGGCGAATCGAAATCATACTGGAACATATGTTAATAAGCATTTGTTTATATACTAGATGATGATGTTATATTGTGTATGTCTGATCACGCGGTTAGGTACTTCTACGCTTCTCTCAAAATCAGGTATCAAATACATGTTAAATAGGTATGAATGTTGAAACACGTGTCTGGATATTGGAACACGTGTCTGAATGCTGAAACACGTGTCTGAATGTTGAAACACGTGTCTGAAACACGTGTCTGAAAGCTGAAACACGTGTCTGAATGTTGAAACACGTGTCTGAAACACGTGTCTGAAAGCCGAAACACGTGTCTGAAAGCTGAAACACGTGTCTGAATGTTGAAACACGTGTCTGAAACACGTGTCTGAAAGCTGAAACACGTGTCTGAAAGCTGAAACACGTGTCTGAATGTTGAAACACGTGTCTGAAACACGTGTCTGAAAGCTGAAACACGTGTCTGAATGTTGAAACACGTGTCTGAAACACGTGTCTGAAAGCCGAAACACGTGTCTGAAAGCTGAAACACGTGTCTGAATGTTGAAACACGTGTCTGAAACACGTGTCTGAAAGCTGAAACACGTGTATGAAAGCTGAAACACGTGTCTGAATGTTGAAACACGTGTCTGAATGTTGAAACACGTGTCTGAAACACGTGTCTGAATGCTGAAACACGTGTCTGAATGTTGAAACACGTGTCTGAAACACGTGTCTGAAAGCCGAAACACGTGTCTGAAAGCTGAAACACGTGTCTGAATGTTGA
Organism: Endomychus coccineus; assembly: GCA_958510875.1. Classification (NCBI taxonomy): domain Eukaryota; kingdom Metazoa; phylum Arthropoda; class Insecta; order Coleoptera; family Endomychidae; genus Endomychus; species Endomychus coccineus. The sequence continues at coordinate 110,530,121 of OY294070.1, read as the reverse complement.
AACACGTGTCTGAAACACGTGTCTGAAAGCTGAAACACGTGTCTGAAAGCTGAAACACGTGTCTGAATGTTGAAACACGTGTCTGAAACACGTGTCTGAAAGCTGAAACACGTGTCTGAATGTTGAAACACGTGTCTGAAACACGTGTCTGAAAGCCGAAACACGTGTCTGAAAGCTGAAACACGTGTCTGAATGTTGAAACACGTGTCTGAAACACGTGTCTGAAAGCTGAAACACGTGTCTGAAAGCTGAAACACGTGTCTGAATGTTGAAACACGTGTCTGAATGTTGAAACACGTGTCTGAAACACGTGTCTGAATGCTGAAACACGTGTCTGAATGTTGAAACACGTGTCTGAAACACGTGTCTGAATGCTGAAACACGTGTCTGAATGTTGAAACACGTGTCTGAAACACGTGTCTGAATGCTGAAACACGTGTCTGAATGCTGAAACACGTGTCTGAATGTTGAAACACGTGTCTGAAACACGTGTCTGAAAGCTGAAACACGTGTCTGAATGTTGAAACACGTGTCTGAATGTTGAAACACGTGTCTGAATGTTAAAGCATGTGTTGAATCATGCGATAAAACATGTGCATGAATGTATTACAAACATTATGATTATTCACATTTTATTCCTCATTAGTCCATCATAGTTCGTGAACGATGATGACGTCATCATCATCGTTCGTAAACTATGGTCGCCGGGTTGAATCAGTTACTGTCATTGGCTTGAAGCAGTGACGTCATCATCGTTCGTGAACGATGGTCGCCGGATTGAATCAGTTACTGTCATTGGCTTGAAGCAGTGACGTCATCATCGTTCGTGAACGATGGTCGCCGGATTGAATCAGTTACTGTCATTGGCTTGAAGCAGTGACGTCATCATCGTTCGTGAACGATGGTCGCCGGATTGAATCAGTTACTGTCATTGGCTTGAAGCAGTGACGTCATCATCGTTCGTGAACTATGATCGCCGGGTTGAATCAGTTACTGTCATTGGCTTGAAGCAGTGACGTCATCATCGTTCGTAAACTATGATCGCCGGATCTTCAATTCAATAAAACACCACTTACTCGTCAAATCCTTATGTATTCCGATACACATAAAGCTGATGTTCTCACCCACCCCAATTTGTATGCATCATATTGATTTTCCCTACATCAGCGGTAAATATTCTCTCTTATCTCGAGTATTGAAGCCGATAAAGTTGTCACATTCAGAATAACGAATATTCATTGATATCAATTCGTTGAAGCTTCTTTCTTCATGTGGGTTATCAATCTCAAACTTGAAGAATCTCAAATAAATCCACAGGTAATAATAGTCAAACATATTCAATTAGCCCCGACCAACACACACACACAGGTCCTCGTAGGCTCGCAAATGATAACAATGTTGCATACAAAATAGCTTTAGTTTAGTTACATGGGAGATATCGATATTCTCAAATAAAAAAGGTAATAAAAGTGGGGTAATTTCTACAGCAGATATTTAACCTCAAAGATTCATCTGTTCAATGTCTGAGTCCTCATCGAACCATCATAGTTCGTGAACGATGATGCCAGCTTGTTGAATCACGTGCTAAACAAGTGTCTGAATGTTGATAATGATCGCTTATGAAGATACTATAGCTCTACTCAATATTCAGACTTTTATGAAGCATGTGTTTGAATGTCATATAGATTAGCGTTTATGAAGATATTCATATGATTATGTAAACCCATGAACAAAAATGTGTTTATCATTATAATCTTTTACGCGAACGTATGGAGTTTGTAAAAGTTGTGCTCGTGAAGGAAAATGTACAGATTGCTAATGGCGATATTTATATAATTATTATTGGTATTTTATTCCTCATCAGCCCATCATAGTTCGTGAACGATGATGTCAGGCTGTTGAATCACGTGCTAAACAAGTGTCTGAATGATGATAATGATCGCTTATGAAGATACTATAGCTCTACTCAATATTCAGACTTTTATGAAGCATGTGTTTGAATGTCATATAGATTAGCGCTTATGAAGATATTCATATGATCAATATCCACATCTATTCCTCATCATAGTTCTACCTCTTGGGGTGGTTGGGGAAATGAGTTCGATCTCTATAAAACTCCCTCGCATATATGTTTCCCATTGAAATTGATTGAATTTTATAAAAAGCTAACTATCCTATGAAGAAATGTGTGTCGATGAAAAATGTTTTATTAGTATATTTTTGCATACCGAAAAAATTATATTAGCACATCTATATGTTTAAGATGATTAAAAAATGTATTTTGTTATATAGCAATCGAGCTGTACAGACAGTTCGTGATGTGTAACACCGCTTCGTCTAGATTCTGTATAGGGCTACACCAAGCAGCAGCTAGATTTCGGATCATATTATGCAATTTACAATCAATATGATTCGAATATATACATACTATATGTGTGATTTAAAATAAAGTATTCTCATCGCGTTTGAAGGTGATCGGCGTATCTTTCTTATCTCTACCGCAAAATATGATAGTGAATATTGTTCAACCTTATTTGAATTATATAGGATAATTTATGTAACATACATGAATGAATATTATAGCGAATTATGTTTACTTCGGAACTAATTTTGGAAAAACATTTAATATATTCATATTACTTTCGGATAACTTATGAAACTACTTTAACATTGAAGGATCGCGCGCATCATTACGATAATTCCAAGTTGAATACATTGCTGTTGGACATGATTTAACACAACCTTATCGCACAAGTAAGCTAATGATACATACTTATAATATTATAACGAATATTGTACTCGCTAGTACTAATCAAGCAAAAAGTCCTTAGATGATTTAATAGTTATTTCTGCAAACGCTTCATAATATCGCTATTATGAGAAGCAGCATTTTTGTAAACTATCGCATATTAGATGTTATGATCCCCTTATTGAAGACTTGTGGGGGCAGCCGATGCATCGCGACCGATATCATTATAACTCAGACAAAACCCTGAGACTAACGGCATGTACAAACAACCCCACATTTCGTTGAAGAATCCTGCAAGGTAGATACCTCGCTGAAGACCTGCGTGATAGACATCATTATACCTGCACACTCTGTATAACCTCACATACACACCTGTCTCGTTGGAGATCGCGTGAGCTTCATTCAAATTCACATGACTAACGTCATACATAAACAATCTGTATAACCTCACATTCCATACCCCATTGAAGTCTCCCAACTCCATTTTGTATACTAAAAATAATTTCCATATATGTTTAAGATGATTGAAATCGCATTTTGTAATATAGCAATCAAGTAAGGTACAGACAGCTTGAATAAAACGTTTTTGAAAGTAATTTCCTTATAAACATCGCGTTTGAGAGAGATGCAGAAGATATCATTTCTATACTATATATAACATTCCATCTATGCATTCAAGGAACAGCAGCCCTCCCATGATACCTCCGATGAATGCCCGGTCTCTTTCAAAAATCACGTGACTGACGATATGTACAAACAACATTATTTCAAAACCCTAGGACTATGAAGCCTCACATTCCATACCTCGCTTCATGACATACCTGCATGACTAACGTCATGTAAAACAATTACCTGCATCATATAGACTGCAATATACTCGCACTCAGACCGGATACCCTGCGGTTATATCTACAACATTAAAATCGCTTGTTCTCAATTCCTCCATAGCTGAGCGGTTAAGGAACCGGCTATGGATTTCATTTCTCGGGTTCGATTCCCGTGTGTAGAAAAAAAAATATTTTGATGCTGCTTTACATTGAAGTTCTCCCTAACCTCACATATTGCTTGCTGTCTACCTTGAACGATCAAGCCCTAGCCGTCTACCCGGTAACACCTAGAGGTCAGAGACGACCACACCCTAACCATCTACCCAGCTGATAATACCGCGCATGCGCTACTGGTTGCCTACATCTGATAAGGCTCCCTATCAGGCGGGCCCAAGTGGCGGTATCCCTACTCATAGTATCGTTTAATCTTGATGGCGCATGGCCAGTATTGAGTTTGACAGGTGATAAATATTAAGATTTAACAAAGTTTTACCTGTTTGTTGTGAGAAATTATATGATACTTATTCCTTAGGTGTCCTTGTGTGATTAGAAAGTGTTTCTACCTGTAAATAAGCGTGTATAAAATGGTTAGGACAGAATGAAGTGCGTTGCAAAATGGCTTAGGTTTATGTTGATGGTGAACATTTAAAATTTCATTTTCTATCGGAATAGATTACACTGCAGGCTATTTGCAAGGAAAGGTATCATTCTGCAAATACTATGATTTTATCCTCACATTCACATACAATTAGTCCTCACGTATATAACTTTTTAAGACGTTCAAATGTAAAATTTTGCCGCATCCAAAAACTATAAAGACAGTTTCTAATTTATACTTAAGCGATTCAGTAGTTGAAGGAAGACAAATGTTTCTTAGAAGCGCCCAAAATAAATTAAATTTTCCAATAAATCAAAATAACATGATACTTTTATTCATATTAAGCCATATTTGATTTGACTTTGTAACACACGAATTGTGTTAGTAATTTCACTATGCAAAGCCATATTTGGATAGTAAAACCGCAAATATTGTTGGTACCGCTTACAATAACACGTTACTGGCATCAACAGCATTGATGTTTATGATTGTTAGTCTTAATTCAATATTTAAAGAGGCTGTCGATATTTGTTCTGTATCCAAAATAAATCACGAATTGTTGTTATAAAGTCAATTATTTCGAAAGTAAAACAAATTGGATACAAAATAGTCTGTATTATAAGTGACAATGATGCAACAACTACAACAAAGCAACGAACATTTTTTCTAAGCATAAGCATAACTAGATAAGTATCGTGTATCCTCATCCAATTGAAATTCCGTTCACATCCTCAAATGTATATAGAATAATTGTGAAGAAAACCAATGTAGGTTACAGAAATGTTTGAAAGGTAGATAAGGTGATAAGTCTGTTAGAAAATCGCTTCGGTCGTCCTGAACATATAATTTTTCTATTATTAGATAAAGTTATAAAAGTACCAACCGTGAAAGAGGACAGACTTGAAATGCTGATAAATTTCTCAGATTAAGAATCTCGTGGCTACTATTGAAGGCCTTGGTGATAACGATCATTCGCGAAATCCTATGTTATTACATGAATTGTCAGATAAGCTGCCGACATCTTCTTCAACATCTCTTGTTCTAATTGTCCTTTTTTATTTTCATTTCCATTTCTATTTATCTTCTGCTAGAACCTTTACTGGTTCTTGTCTTGTCAGAACTTGACTTCTTTGAACTATTTCCTTTAACGGATGTAATCTTCCTGTTGTCTGCATTCAAGGATACCTGGGAGCTGTCATAATTTAGTTCCATATTCTTGGATCCTTTGGAAGCTGTCTCCCGCTTTTCTTCTTTGGACATATTCGATGTCTCCCCTCTTCTATTTGCCAGTCATGGCTTCGTCTAATTCCGGACATTCTTATACGTTTTTAAACGATTGATAAGTATATTCTAAAGAGCTTGATTTTATAATAGCGATGAAGGACCAGATAGTTAAAACTTTTTTTATTGTCAATGTCAACATTCAAATTTATTAGGTATATATTCATAGACAACTTTATTATAATACAAATAACAAAAAATTAAATAAGTCAGTCAATTATCAAAATATATCTGTAACAAATTAACTAAATCAAATTATGCAGTATCCCAACTTTTAATCGCGTGACGAGACCATTAACCCTTTTTATGCTTCGAAAAAAAATTGTTAAAATTTGGATATTCTTTGAATTTGAGAACATTCTCTTCTTGAAATTTGGAACGCTAAAATGTTAAAGTAGCCCTTAAGGTATTCAATGAATGTGTTATACAGGTGTTATCCGAATATGACGAGGGCATGATGAAAAGTCCCTGAAAAATGAAATAAGAAATGATTTATTTGGTCAAAACTTATTTTATTTCTCAACTTAATCTCCTTGTGGCCCGAAACATCTCGTCAAATGTTTTTCTGACTTTTCGATCCCTTCCAAATAAAACTATTTAGGCAATCCTTCAAAATGGGCGTTTGTTTCATCGTTGGAACCAAATCTCTTTCAGCAGAGCCATTTATTCAAGTTTGGAAATAGATAATAATCGCACGGGGGCCAAAGCTGGAGATTATGGTGGATGACGAACTAATTCGTAGAGCAATTCATGCAATTTTGCCATTGCGACTGCGGACCTATGCGCCGTTGTCCTGGTGGAAGAACAGCGGCCGCTTTCGTTTCAAATCAGCGTCGAATCGATCCAACAGCTTTGCATAATATTGCAGGTGATCGTTTAACCCTTTTCAAGGTAATCGATATGGACGATACCGTGTGCATCCCAAAAAACTGTCGCCATGACTTTGTTGGCTGATAAACCCACTTTGGCCTTTTTCAATTTCGATTCGCCAGGACAAGTCCACTGTTTCGACTGTTATTTGGTCTCTGTTGTGTTGTGATGGATCCATATTTCGTCCACGGCTACGAAACGGCTCAAAAGTCCTTCTTATCGCGCTTGAACATCGCTACACACCCCTTTGAAGTCATACGGTCACGCGCTTGTTGTCAATAGAGAGCCAACGCGGCACACATCTGGCAGACACCTTTCTCATATCTAAAAATTTATGTCAAATGTTCCGTACCCGTTCTGTTGAATTGCCCATAAAGCAATCTCGTCCACTTTAACTCTCCGATCGTCCAATACCATACCATGGATTTTATCGGCGATTTCTGGCGTTGTAACCTCAATTGGACTACCAAAACGTTCGGCGTCTTTTGTGGTCATACTGAGACAACGAAAATCAGTAACCACTTGTGAATCGTTCGATGGTGAAGACTCCCCATAATGTTTAACAAGCGAGGCTTTGGTTTGCGTAATGTTTTTTCCACGCAATAAATAATGTTCAATCGAGACGCGAAATTCACTTTTTTCCATGTTTACAAAAATCTTCAAGGTAGCTTGCTTTCGATGGGTGTCAAAACAGAACTGAATAACATCAGTCTGAAAAATTTAATGCGTTCTAGTTAAAGATGGTACATCATAAATGTCACATGGGATTTCCGATTGTGGCGCCATCTGTTTTTATTTTTCAAGGACTTTTCACCTTTCCCTTGTACTTAAACTTAAAACCAAAACTAACTAAGAGCATATTTATTCTCCTGAATCTGAACATCAACTTACTTTAGCGTATTCCCTATTCATCTTAATATATTACGACATCTCATCCTTTGTTTACCTTTGAACGCCCCGCCATATTGCACCTCTCCCGATACTCTACTTCAATTTGATCTAAATATAAGCCATTCCTATTCCACATCCCAATTTATAAATATTATATTAACTTATCGAAAAATGATCAATGTAAAAGCTCCATTCAAAAGGCAACGATTAAGGGTCATTTTCCAGGAAGCTATCGTGAATGTAAAGAGGATGATTCGAAAATCAAGTCTTTAAGAAATTTATTAAATTGGTTAGATAATTAAAAACACCAACACTTACTGCATGATCACATACAGTTCACGAAATTTCAAGAATAATTTCGTATTGTTTCAGTGAGCTTAATTTATATTACATATTGTTAAGACATTTTCAATCAGATACATCGGAAGACTGTTTTTTTTTACATTAAAAAAACAAATGGGGTGCAACTAAGGATTTAGTTCACGGCTGGCAACACCGTTTAAACAGAAGTCGTTATGTGTCCCAAAAAATAAATAAAACTGTTGTTTTACTGTCGGTAATGCAACATTGTGACCATTGACCAACTGCAGTATAGCCTTTGGCTTGTGACGTCACTATCCAGCGTGTAGGCCTTGTGTTATAACTACTACTTCTCAGTAGACTAGGAGGCTGGAAGACTCAATGAAGCAGCCCGCTCCCCTGTCTGGAGAATGACATACGCAGCTTTTTCAGTTGCATTCAATTAATGACCAAATCTAAAAATCTCTGTTATGAAATAATTACTACAAAATTTTGGAATAGTGTACATTTGTTTCACTATTCCTTTCAATTCATTCCAAAAAAAAATGATCTGAAGTATGGATAAAACCTGTGTAGTTCCTACGACCAAGATTGGAACATGTGATATCAATCCGATATGAATAACCATGAACTTGTTTATAGTAGACTTGGAATGGAGCGTGTTTTGTTTATTACCCCAACGTGAGCTAGGTTAGAATCATGAACAGTTGTAAATCCTTTATCAACATTTGTGTCATGGGTACTTGTGTCCATTAAATTTCAATCATTTTTGGGATTATGTTCACCTTTTGCTAATAAACTGAGTAACCGTGCAAGATTAGTTATCATAGACATAATAATTCACGCTAACACGTAGGTTACATTGAGAATTGTTATTGCATAACACTAACATAAGCTTTCGTTAAAACTACCTTAATATTTATGGGCGTCCCATAATTTAATAGAGTCACGTTTCTTTAATACGAGGTGCTAAGTTTTCTGTTCGATTAGTTATTTGCAAAGTCGTCAATATTATAGTATCAGCTTATTAAACAGTGAAGATATATTTCAATCTGCATAAACTACTGCTCAACAGTCATTTGATCAAGTAAGGGAGGCTGTGATTATTGAACGTTTGTTGTTGCTTATCCAACAAAAGAAAGAACCACCAAAAGAATTTGAGTTTATTACCGTAATTCTGGGCCCTTATTATAAAATCATTTTAACTTTCGGAAGTTGGAGATTTGAACTCAAATGTACACAAAACTTGTAACATTTAATTTGAAATTAATGCCGACAAATCCTCAAGCTAAGAATTATCACCTAAAGCTAAATCTAAAATTATGTCTTTAAATATTAGGAATTAATATGTGTCTTTATTTGACTCAGTATTGAAAATAATAAACTCTCCACAAAAAAGATGGAGATGTTGAATGATTAATGAACTGTAATTATGTGTATAGGTTGCGGGTTAACCGGAATTACATTTTGAGTCTGGAAGTGGAGGATTAGGAAGACGCCTCTTTAGGAGTTACTATAACGGAACGAACAAAAAAATGCTATTAATTAAGGCACCAAAAATACGGAAGCTTTTTCCAAGAATCCCCTAACGGAAGGGGACATGTTTTTACCGCGGGACGCTTGATTGCACCAGTGGTCGCCTTTAGGCTTACGACACGAATAATCTCGTCTTTACCCGAATGCACATCTACAAACTTAGCCATTCGCCATTGCAAAAGAGGTAACAATTGGTCTTTAAGTAGAACGAGAGTGCCTTTCGTAATAAGAGCCTTTAACATTGTACCATTTAGAGCGGTGATGCAGCAAATGAAGGTACTCAGAAGACCACCGAGACAATAAATCTTGCTGTCCCATCGAGTCAAGCGATTAATTGCGATTTCTTGACAATTAGGCGCAGGAAGAGACGTGAGAGCTTCAAACTATTACGATCCGCACTCATCGGATATAACGGACGAGTTGTGTGTGTAAGAAAAGTATAAAGCTTCTCGTAAGTCAACATTTGATCGCCGAGAACTCGACGAAGATGGGTTTTGACTGATTTTACGCCCACCACTCACAGGCCTCCCATGTGAAGTGCTGCTGGTGGGTTGAAATGCCAAGCAATATTCTCCGAAGGAGAGGCCTTTTCGAAAAATTGTGATATTTGACGATGAGCATTAATGAACTTTGTTCCACAATCGGAATAAATATGCTAGTCGCTCCACGACGAGGAAGAAAACGTCTCAGAGCGGCGAGAAAGGCATCGTAGAAAGAGCTTTCGTAGAGAAACGTACAAACAAACAAACGTAGACTTGTAAGGATTTGGCACCATGAGTTTTAAACATAGTAATAGATAGAGAGCCAAGGTAATCAATTCCACAATGGAGAAAAGGTTGAAAAGCGTGAAGCAAGAAAAAATAAAAAAAGAAAACTTAGATAGAAGCGGCGGAGCGCAATGTATGAAATTAAAATAAACTATACGAATACCTAACAATCTGAATGTGTTAAAAATTATTGAAGAGGGGGGGGGGGTAGACAATGGTTTGGGTTGGAGTTTATTTACGAAATTGTTAACAAGTGGGGATTTAAAGGTATTGGTTTGGTCATTTAATATTACGTTACTGTTGTTTTGGCTTATGATTTTCAAGTGTTTGTTGAAGTAGGTACCTACTTTATTGATTATCTTGCCATGATAACCGTTATATTTAACAAACTTCATGATTCTGTTTAATTCTAAATGGAAGTTGTCTTACTTAATCTTATGTATCTATGTATCATAGAGTTACATGCTGCTAACTTGTCTCAGCAAGTGAGGAATATGCTTAAAGTCGGTGCTAAACTGCTGTCACAGATACTAACAGGATACGGATCGTTTAATTATCACCTCCCCCAGATGAATCTTTGCGATTCATCTTTATGCAGGTGGTGCAATCGAAAATACGAAACATCAATGCCTTGCAGATGCGTAAACGGAACTCCCAATGCGCAGAGCACTCTCTGTAGATCTATGCGACACTCGGGAGATCCAGAGACTAGATACGAATACGGTGTTAAGCTTCTTCAGGCCACCTACCTGGTCCTGGGTGTTGAATAGGTTGCTCTTCGCCCTCCTCTGGAACCTCGTGAACACTCCTGAGTGGGAACCGATCCCGTCTATCTCTGGAGATCGGTGAACACTCTTCAGTGCGAACTTCTTCACTAGGCCGACGTTAAATAATATATATATCACGAAAATGGTGTTAACCTCTTCAGGAATCGTTCATCTGAGGGAGTATGGTGAACACTCTCCAGTGGAATCCGCCTCACTAGGCCGACGTTGAATAATATAGATATATATCACCTCCTAAGGAGTGGTTCAACTGTGGGGGCATTTTGAACACTCTCTAGTGGGAACCGCCCTTTGGTAGCTGAGTGAACACTCGTGAGTGGGAACCGCTCCAATAGATGACACGTGACCTTCGGCCTGGACATTAAGGAGGGACCTTCTGTATGAAGGTGTCTGTGTGGGTGGGCTTGTCATGAATAGCGAAGGAATGGCAATTATTTTGTTCATATATGATGCCATCGAAGTAGTGGCGTCACGTTGTTGTATTCGTCGTCATAGAGATAATTCCAAAATATCTGTGGTATCATGAAAGCACGATGTTATTCTATTCTTCTTGACACATTCCTTCATCTAAATGATTCTGACAGTTCACCGGACAGCAAAATATTATTCAAATCACAAAGAGTATAAAATAGAGAGAGGTAAAACACATATGTTGTCAATTCAAATAAACTTTCAAAGTTATGACTCAGAGTATGATTTGACGTGTTAATCTGTTTCTAATCAATATTGTTCTTACAGGGGAAAGTCCGGGAATAACAGATAGTAAAATATAAATAAATATCACAATCTTACTTTTACCCCGCAGAAGTGTCTGAAAGCGATGAATTGTGCTGACAACAGTGACGGCTGGTGATGCAAAATTTTCAGTCTGTGTTATCAATAATCGTGAATTCAAAAGGGTTCTGGGAGTCTAAGCATAATTTTTTCTTGCAGCAAAGCTTCAGTACTTGTCACTATTTTCAATCTTAAATGATGTTTTCTCAGATGTTTCAAATAACATTATACCAGACAACGCGATATCTACTCAGTCAGTTGAATAATTCATCAACTAGTTTGTAAGATTGTTACAAAATGATCATAGATCGATAATCCTAACTAGTAGGTGCAAGTGTAATTCTTGACTAGTTTCAGTGGCGAGAAACTTTTTTCCACAGAGGTGGACGATATTGGCAGAATTACTAATACGCAAAGAAGTTTATAGTAAGGTTCTAGATCAATATCATGTAGAAATTCAAGCATTTCGACTGATGTTTTTCAATTTACTAATATTTCTCCCTCGTATGAAACAATCAGCGAATTTTTCTATTTATTCCAATTGCATTAATAATTTATTTAATAATTCATCTGAAAGTATTCTCTTGTTTATTGGAAATTCCGAAATGAACCGAAAAAAACTCTGAAAATCTAACATATATTTGTGCAATTACGGTACCTAAGATTTAAAAAAATATCTGGCTCTGTTGCTGCTTTTTGTCAGGAAGTTCATGAGTTTTATGATAGTAGTTGTAAGAGCGCTCTTACTTGAACTACATCTGGAAACTATATTTTATTATTATTATTATCATTAATTAAGGGGGCACTGCGATGCTCTAACGCCCAGGCCGAAGCCCTTTGCACCCCGTGTCAGTTGTTACCTAATGGAGTGGTTCCCACCGACGAGTGTTCACCAGGTCACCAAAGGGCAGTTCCCACAAGAGAGTGTTCACCATGCTCCCTAGGTGGTTCACTATTAACGTGTCACCTAGTGGAGTGGTTCCCGCTCGAGAGTGATCACCATTCTCTCCCAATTGAACGATTCCTAGAGAGGTTAACACCAACTTCGTGATATGTATTTAAACGTCGTCCTAGTGAAGCAACAACCACTCGAGGCTAATTTTCTAATTAATTTTCTTCCAAAGCACGCTCAACTGTATGAAACATGAGGAGAAAAGTTCTTCTGTATATGAATGAATTCGAGGTAAGTTGCTTTAGAAAGTATCCATGTCGCTCAGATGAAATAAATAGGATTCTCCAATAATTAGTCGTGCTAACCATAGAATAACTAATTATGTTACTAGTAGCTGTTACAAACGTCAGGCAATGACTGATAATTTAAAATCTATTTGAAACATCAATTTTTTAAATTAGGTGTTTTATAAATTTCCGTTAACCCTCACAAGACGAAACACTAAAGGTGGGTAAATTGAGTAACAGTAAAAAATTGTAATACATTTTGATATATTTTGCAGATGGGAAAAACTAAGAGTATGCTTACGAATTCTTCTGCCAGCATGTGTCAAAAGCCGAGCAGGTTGAAATTATCGTACGTATGCTACTTTAATTTAATCGTGTTACTACTTTTCATTGTTTCTGAATACCTGAGATTTGAGATTGAATGTTTCAGTATATCGCTGGGAAAGTTTAAGACTTACTTATTTGTCTACGTATATTTGAAGTGCTTATTGAGGAGTCAAACATATCGGTAATACCTTTTTCTCTCGGCAACGGAAATATTGATAAAGGGGTTCTATGAACATAATTCCTCCTAGTTACCAAGATTTGCCAAATGAGCGCTGCTTCCCCCTGTTTCAATTACTTGTAAAGTGTCAGGTATATCCGAACTTCGAAGCTCTGACAACATTTAAACATGTCTACTATTATCTACCTCGATCTACAAATACCACTCACTAACTGACTGACTCACTCATCACGAAATCTCCGAAACTATAAAGCGGAATGACTTGAAACCTAGCAGATATATTCCTTATACGATGTTGGCACCCGGTTAAGAATGGATTTTTTTTCGAAACTCAATCCCGAACGGTGTAAAAGGGATTCGATATATCCTGCCTTTTCTGACAGCTAATTGAATCAGGTACAATTTACATGACAGTTTAGAATGTCTATGCTATGACAGACAACACATAGCCCCTCAACAAGACACGTTGATAACTGTGGGAAAGGACCTTAGTCCCCCCCCCCGGCCTGCCCGTCCAGTAGATTCTAGACCCGTCGTACTTGCCCTTCCCTAATAATCGACAGCACGCCACTGTCCGATAGAGACCAACGCCTTAATTGGAAAGGAGACGGTCTTTTGAACCATCTGGGCCTCTCTCCTCGTGTCTACTCATGTTCGTGTTATTTTTATAACAGCTCCCGTTTGACAAGTCGCCGTCGACGTCTTATCATCGGTCTACCACATATCATTGCCCTGGCCGCGAATCAATTGCCCAGAAACCTGGGATAAGAAGCACAGACACCGGACTTTAGGAGTAAAGCCATGTGGTGCAGCATTTACCCATCCAGAGATAGCTTGTTTCTTTGCCCCCGGCGGTACTACTTTAGGTGGATTCTGTAGTGTGGAAAATCCTCCATACTAAGGGAATTGCTTGCTAGATTATGTTACTGCCCCTTCTGGGCAATAGCCAACTCCACCACCTCGTATTTACCGTTACGAGTAATCGTTCCGCTTCGTTCAAGTAGCCTACCGCATATGTCTACCACGGCCGTGAATCCATTTCGACCAGTCGTCTGGGATAGGAAGGTACTGCGCCGTGGTTTTTATGGGTAAACGTTATGTGGGCACCGTTTACCTGACGTTTCGCAGAGGTACCTTTTTTCACCCCGCTCGATCTGCAAAAGTTACTTTAAGCGAGAACCTACATCCATATGGCGCAGTAGACACCGTACTTGCAGACTATTCCCCCTAACTAGTGAGGAATAGCCCCTCTCGCCTGCTCGTGTTAGCCTAAGCTACGTTCACGAACCATCGCCGGCCTGGTTCAAATTTGGCCTTCCACATGTGTCTACCACGTCCGTGAATCCGTTCCGACCAGCATCCCTGGGATAAGAAGGCACGGGGTCGTGGTTTAGAGGTGAAAAGTATGTGGTGCCCAGTTCACCGGATCTTTTGCAGTGGCAACTCATTAGTTTGGCCTCGAAGGGTTACTTGTCTCGAGAACCGCGGAGAGGACGTTGCTTGCTGAATCTACTGCCAGTTTTTCTCCGGCCTGGTTGTTCTCTCTAGAGCCCCAACAAGACAGGTAAAACATTGATACGGCAGACAGCTGATACATTGAGTCACATAATATTCGTGACAAACTTAGATATCCCTGTAAATTGAGTGCCATCATGATAGTCAACTTTAAAAAGATATTTGGATATGGTTCAATTTTAAATGTATTGTTTCAACCATACTCGGTATTCTGTCCTCAAATCTTAGTTGTGCTGAATATGCCATTTTCATTTTGTTATGTGATCTCTAAAGTGATAGGAAAGAGCAATCAACATCTAGCTCCATCAAATACCTAGAGAGCTATAAAATTGTGAATGACCGGCAATATGGCTTTCGTCAGCAGATATCAACATCCTTACTTAACACATGTATGACAGAAATCTATTGAAAAACATGGAGAATATCTAGCTTGCGTCTTCTCCAGGAACGCGGATCGCACAATCCCTAATATGATGATATCAGGTACAACTATTCCTATGAAGTTTTCCATAACAATGCTTGGGATCACCACCAACAACACCCTCTCATGGGACGATCATGTGAGGTCCATTGCGAAAACCGCTTCACAAAAACTTGGTTTTCAATTCAGTGCCAAGAGCTACTTCACATCCCAGCAGCTACTTATAATCTAGAAGACCAAGAGACGACCTGTCCTGGAGTACTGTTCACAAGTTTGGAGTTCGGCTCCCAAACATACGCTGAAGCTTCTGGATTATATCCAGAGAGAGCTTTTCGTTTGATTGATCATGTCACACTTACGAGTTCTGAGTTCTTTGACCTCTCTAGAATATCGTAAAAAGGTGGGAGATCTCTCCCTTTTCTATAGATATGTCCATGGCCGGTATTCATCAGAAATCTCGTCTGTTGTTCCACCACGAGGGATTCCAGATAGGCGGACTAGTAGAACGCAAACTAATCACCACTTCACCGTCAATCACCGTTTATCAAACAGCGAAGTTGTGCGACTCTTTATCTAGTGAGGTCTTTCCCTATGGCTATAACTTCCAAACCTTCAAGAAAAATATGAATGCCTATCTTCACCCCTACATTCCACTGCTGGCTCACCGAATGTTCTTCGGAAATTACAGGTTTCCCTCTCGTGTAGTCGAAAGTATAAGAAAAACTTTCTCCGAACAAGAATCATTCGTGGTAATGAAGAGTGAGTTTGAAGCTACATTGTTGAAATAGTCCCTTCCATGTAGTCAAAGTATAAAAAATGTCATTTGTTTGTACGTAAAAGGCCTAAGTAATCGTTGTCATTTTACATAGGACAATGTGTAATTGTTTGATAAATTTCTCTTCGCATTAACTGAGGACATATTCAGATTTGTTGATTCAGCCAAAAAAATTGCAAAGAAAATACATTTTGAGAAGTAATACCTTTAACAGAAAATGATAGTTAATGCCTAGGTTATTTTAGATAATCAGAAAGAATCTTTTTCCATTTTTGGACGTTTTAATGGCCAAATTTTTTGTTTGAATGTTTCTATGATGATATTTGAAATATTGAAGCAAATTATTCCAAATTTCTAATAAACAATCACAACATACCTACTCTAAACATCAAGATTACTTACTATGGACATTAAGATTAACGATTTGTTCATAAAATTTTATATTAGAGGCCTTTGTGACGTTATAACCGAATATGATGAAAACTATACCTCCAAAGCTGAACCATTATCAAAAAAGGCAGTTATTTTCCATATCTTGTAAGGTTTTAATGAACTCAATGACATAGCGTATAATTTGTAGTCTGTCCACGCCTTTAACTGTGGCTACTAATTCGAAATATGCATTGAGTCTTGAAACTTGGGGAATAACATCGATGCGGCAGAGCCGACGCCTAAACCGTTTCTACAGGTATTAGCTGTTTCTGCAGGCGTAGCGAAAGATACAGGAAATGATTGCTACCCCCCTAGAGAAGCTCTCTTTAACCGGGCTATTTTGTTAGGGAATTTAGAGGTTTAATAATATGAAATGAAAGTGTTCTTAGGCAACCAGTAATACATTATACCTGACCTTGATGATTCACTCAGTTTCATAGACTTGTCAGCCAATTAATTTTGATTCAATGTGTACAACAGTCATCATGATGCACCAGTAAACAAAATTCTTCCATTGATTATTATGTTGTATATTATTATGACTATTGAAATGAATTCCCAATATATTTGTTATATTTGATATTACTCAAAGTTCACAGTCTTTATTAACGTGAAAGATTAGGGCATTTATTTGTTAGTTCGCCTTTAATTTCAGCCTTATCCAATTCTTAGAAAATTTTACTCACTCTGTTCACTATTAAAGGTCAGATTCTCAAGAGACTGATTTCAATACAAAATAATCACTTTATTTGTATACTATGAAGTTCAAATAAATATTAGAGTGAACATTTTGCATCAACCTGTTTCATTCAATCAGAAGCCTTTATTTTGAACTGTTACCATAGCAATGCAAGTACTTGGGTAGGACGCTGGAGTGAATTATAGTGGACATTTTTGGCGTAATAATTACTGTCACTTGATAAATACTTACATTGAGTATACGTAATCAGTTTTCACATATTTATTTTATAAACCTAGAAATACATAACAAAACAATGTTTGCGTTTGCCTTCATTAAAAATTATTCCTCCTATTATAATTTTCAGTTACGAATTTCAAGTGTCTGGTATTCTTCTTGTTTTCTCCAAATCGCCGCATTCTTCTACGATATATATGACATAATTTGCAAAACTACCCAATTTTTACATTTTTACACTCTTTTTATAACAACTCATAACAACCTATACTTATGCCCTTTGTTAACATTTTGCGCTGTCAATGTTTTTGTGCATGGCCTTCTATGTTTTTATATTACGTTGATTTTACTGCTGACCAACGCCGTCGTAAACGTTCGCGACGGTAGTGTCCTGGTTCTGTAAAACAAGAATTTCAAAAATGTCTACCAAATGTAGTAATTTAAACTCAACGTAATATAAGCGATGCTAAATCTTGAAATATGTGTAACTGCAGTTGGTAGAATGCAAGGTTTCAGTTTTACTTATGTAGGTACTTTTGTCATAGGTATAGGTATAACATTTCCAGTAGTTGTAGTACTTTTAACTCAAAGTAATATAAAAGAATAAACGATGCCAAATCTTAAAATGATTCATTTTGTTTTTGCGCAATATTTAAAATGTAAAATAATAAAACAATATAAATAGGTATGTTTTTTTAAACCTTTAATCTTATCATGACGAACCGAACATATACATTAAATTTAATTTGTAATATTGTTTTGACTATTATACTTGTTGGTAATATGAATTACACAATTATTGTACACTGTAGCAAGTTGACTGGAACTTTGTGTTTGCTTTTGAGGTTCTTGACTATAGGTAGTAGTCGTTGGAAAGATCGCATTGCTTTAACTATTTCCTGATGGTGGTGGTGGGAATCTAACTGCAAATATGGTTTGATCGATTTACTTTTTTCATGACCTATGATCTCTCACGGACAGATTAGTATTTTTACCTTTTTGGTATCAATTCCAATTAATGATGATGCCACTTCAAACCAGGAAGAGATTGCATTGGATCCAACTGGGCAATTTTTGTACCAACCCTTGGAGTTTTCACGTTTCCAACTTAGAATGGTGGTTAAAAAAATTGGTTTGTTTTGATTTGGTCTCTTCGTTTGCTTATTACTTTTTTGGAAAGCCTAACTGGACACATGTCCGGATTGATAGCGTTCGTTATTAACCACTTACTATCTGCTAGTTTCTTTGATCTCCTTCGAGCAATCTCAGAAAAAATTATGTTGTACTCAATTCGGCCAGTTGAATTTCCTCGATGATCTATTTTATCCGCAAAAAACGGTACAGATGCTGAAGTCCCTTCTCCACCTCTCCAGGCCAGTTCATAAGCAGAAATAGAAAAAAAATTCTCGGCAGACCATCTGGTGTTTATTCATCCCAAAGCTTAATTATTTTTTGTAATTCTGTTCTACGGGTATGTCTGCCCTATCAAAATCATATGCCTTTTCCAAACAGAAGGCGGTAAACTGCTTCCAACGCTTATTTTGAATTTCCTAGTATTTATAGGTGTTATTTGCTGAATTTCATGCCGAATAACTTGAGTATTTTCTTGACCAAAGCGACTCATCTTGACTTTTGTCTTGCCCGCATTGTAATCTAACCAAAACTGACCACGACTAAACAATTTTTTGTTCCAATTTGACATTGAATATCATTCAACGTCTCTCAAAATATCATATTAAGTATTTATAACGTTGATTGATGTTTATAGATAATATGTCAATATATCAATTAAACTGCAACAATGTGCAAAATTTTATTACCAGATACCACTCGACGTTAAAATTCGGAAATTTTCTCGAGGATATGAATATTTTGAAAATTATTAATTTTCTTAAAATATTCATAACCTCTGGAGGTATTGCTAGTGAATATTCCCTGTAACTTTAGTTGACATCCCTATTTAAAAAAATTCCATGTAATAATTCTCACAATTCTATTGTTCTCCTGAAAATGGCTACTTTGCTGCCGAAAGTGGTATTTATATTTCTTAAACTGTCATTTTCCAACTTTTTAAAGTTATAAAGAATGTTAAGTATTCTATCAAGATGCAAGACCTGCGAAAGTATATACAAATGGTGTGGTGATAAGTCTATCAATGTAGAAAAATATTTTTCTAGAACTTTTTCAAAATCTAGATTACCAATAAAATTCAACTATTGCCTAAATGATTTCAATTTGCAATTTGTAAATGAAATTCGTAACTTATAGTTCGTTCAAATCCAACTGGCACTAATTGTAAATAAAGACACTTGGACGGTAAAGGTCGCACTAGCAACTAATCCCTCACTGGGGCGATATTGGAATCAAATATGGTGAATATACACATTTCGTGTTATCATTCGAAAATTTGGTTATCCAGATTGAGCAGTGAACCGTAACTGAAAGAGGTGTTGTTAACACTTAACAAAGCTTCTATTTGAAGAGTTGAAATAAATGGCTTCTTAAAGTTGAATAAATATTTGTTGCGCCATATTCACACCAGAGATTAATAAGTTCCGTGAAATACTAACCATCTTTTTATAAGTGAAGCAACGAATTAAGTAAGGTAAAATATGTGAGACATTAAAGAGATTCCTCTTATTCAAGTATAATTGGTCGTCCAGTAAATTATTGGAATTTTTTTATGCATTCAAATATGTTGGAAAGTTTTTCTTATAAATAAAACATTTTTACTTTGGGTCCTGTCTCTAAAATAGCTTTAATATATACAATATATTTTATTTGATTTGAACAAACGAAGACGTTACTCATACTCACAATAAATAGTCTAGTGGTTACCAAAGATAGAATAGGTAATACCAACTTTTGACTTTTGACGTATTTTCCATATGAAATAGTCAGAAATCTTCATAATACACAGTTAATGTGGTCATATTATACTTCTATTGAAGTGTTATTCATCTTGCCAATTATTGTTTTCAGGGACATCAAATCAAAATTTATATTCGCGATGATGGATAAAGGTAATTTTTATCCGTGCTTGGTTCTTGGAGAAGCTACTGTTATAAAAAATGGATTCAAAGTTTACTTTCTGCGACAAGATATCGAAACAGAAATACCCGGAAATGGTGTACTGTGGAATCCTGATATATTGAAGGAAGCAGAAGTAAGTTATATAGACAACAATGAAGTCAAAATGGGAACGGTTTTAGTTGTGGATAAAATAAAATATTCGCAAACTCCCACATCTTTTTTGATTCAAACGACGGAAAAATGCATTTGGGTACCATTACCTAGGGTCTTTTTAACTAAGGCACAAGCACAAATTCTATTGTAAATTACTAGTCTAAAACATAATAAAAGGTACAAAGCAGGTGTTCTCATTCAATTCTTATTATGTGCAGGATAAGACTCGATTTATATGATGTACCAATTAGCAGTAGGAGAGTCATCATTATTGTTGCGTGGTCACAAGATTCCAAATATGGGAACATACTAACTTGTGTCACCGGTTGGGTTAATATGAAATTACCTTGTCACCTTGGTTCCTTTGGAGAGGATTTGGTGATTAGTTTCAAGCTCTTCCATATGAGTACTCGTTGCACGACCCATTTCCCCAATGTAGGCTTTACCGCAAGAACATGAAATATTGTAAACATTGAACAAGAACATTGAAGTATCGACCTCCCCAACTCATTAGATTAACCCATATCGTTCCGCTATTACACTCCAGGTGGCAGTATTATCCTCCTGAGAAACCTACCCGTTCCAACACCTCAGGCTATAAGCTCCAGATTTCTTGAATAATTATCAAATAATCTACCACATCAATAATTCAGAATCTAAAAAAATAATAATCAAATAAATGTGGTCTTTTTAGGCTGAAATGTGATGACTGTAATGCCTTGTACCGGAATATCAAAAATTATCTTGGTCAAGGGTGGTTGTGGAATATAAAACGTGTGTCTTACTTTTCGTTTGAAATAATTATGTCACTGTCACACTGACATCATCAATAACCTACAAATTTCATACCTATTTATTTCAGTTTTAAAACAATAATGAACTACAAATTAAAAATTATCTTGGTCAAGGGTGGTTGTGGAATGTAAAACGTGTGTCTTATTTTAAAGTTTTGAATATGTTTTGTTGTGTCAGAATCTGTTAAGTCATTGTGCTGAGATTTTCTAATCCAGTTTTGGAATCAGGCCTCTTACCACACAGCACAAAATGTTCATGATTGAAGCCTATTTTCGAACGGGTGCGCTAGTTAATGCGCGTCAACTTGTGCATCGAACAAAACGGGGGACATTTCCAACAATTACTGTAATTTAGTTTTTCTTGTTACTAAAACCGTTATTTCGTAATTTGTAGTTCATTATTGTTTTACAACTGAAATAAATACGTATGAAATTTGTAGGTTATTGATGATGTCAGTGTGACAGTGACATAATTATTTCAAACGTAAAGTAAGACACACGTTTTAGATTCCACAACCACCCTTGACCAAGATAATTTTTGATATCCCGGTATATAGGTGCAGTGTCAATGAAAGGTTCCAAGAACATGTGAGAAGATTCACATAATTTGAGTCTCTTTTTCAAATCTGTATCTTCTCAAATCACGATATCAGCCCTGACCCCTTTATTTTACATATTTAAGATAAATAACAGAAGCTCAATATTCTAGAATCAATTGAAATTTTAAAACATTCTCAAAGCAATATTAATATAATATCGCATGAGCAAATCGATACGTAGCTTGTCAACAATTTTGTAAATGAACCCCAACCCAAACCACTTAACCCATCTCTAAATTTGTACCACATTCACGTAGTGGTGGATTAACCATATGACGAACTTGCACCTGCCAAGGGCCCCTAATCATTTGCTTTGGCAAAAGACGTTTTTTAGATTGTAATCCTTTTGATATATTACTATATAAATAGTCGAAAATAAATAAAAATATTATTAAGAATTTTTTTCTCAATAACCTATAATTAATACTTTCAGCGAGAGATCATTTTCTAGTAATAACTAACTAATAACTTCATTCAGATTTTTCTTTTGCAAAAACTTATCATTACAACAAATTGATGCATGCATATATGCACCACACACAAAGGGTTCCACTGTACCCCGTGTGTGGGTCTGAATCCTAAACTGAAATTATGAACTAAATCACATATTGCGTATTAAGTTTATTTATTATATTCTTAAATTTAAATGTAATTATTAAAATTAAGTTCAAATTACCTTGACCTATAGTAAATATTCGTTAGAGTCTTGATATAGTGACATGCATGTATTTACTAATTATTTGTTATATATTCATAGATTCTGTCAAAAGAGAAATATTTTTATCACTAAATAATACATGTTTTTTAGTACCAATTTTGTTGTGAGATCCATTCCTTTAAAAGTTGCTGGCAGTAAATTGAAAGATTTTATAGCCATATATATAGGTCACTTTTTTGAATATAGTTTTGTTAATCTTACAGTTTTATACCATTGTTTTGAGTTTTCTCTTGGAAATAATAAAAATTTATCTGCGAAATACAATGTCGGAAAATAATAAATGTCGTTAGCGTTATTAAATATCAAGGCATCGGTATTAGAAACACTAGATTATTAGATGGATGGTTTTACCCGAAAAACACAAGTTGATTTTTGTTGAGTTTTGTTTATATTCGTTATTTTGTAGAAATATGTTGTAATTTATGTTTCTCAATTTTATTCTACATTAATAAACTATAAAAGAGCTCACACTGTGGATATATTAGAACACTATTGATTAGAAATAATCACCCTTATCCACTAAAAATACTATTGAAGTACTGTGGACCTTTAATAATATTTTTAGTGAATAAGGGTGATTATTTCTCATCAATAGTGTTTATTCTACATGTTATTTATAGGAAGTTAGTTGAGGCGGTTAAGCCGATTGATTTGTAATTTTTAAGGACATCATTTTACAGTTAGGTTTGGTTGATAACTCCAAGTTAAATATTTCATCAGAAATATTATTTATACTTTTTATTAAGATTATTAAGAATTGTAGAAAAAAATTCAATGAAGTATCTATTTTTACAGAATAGATTATTTAGGGCAGTCCTAATTTCGTTACATTTAATAAAATAAAATTATCTCTCGAATATCAAAAATTATTGTACATCATTTACTAAAATGTAGTAAAGATAAGCTAAATAAGCTATTGGGTACCTCCACTTATAAAGGTACCCCCTTTTCTTTTAACTTATTAAATTCTATAAGTTATTATTTTTAAATTCTATAATAATAGGTATTCATTTCAGTTTCAGTTTACTCATGATTCTCCAAATGAATCGGACTATAAATTAATTTCTTATCTTTTCCTACTAATGAAAGAGAAAGATATGATTTATTCAGAATCTGCATTAAAATAATTTATTATCCAATCTTTCGCATCAATTATTTTATTATTTTCAATAATTTCTAATTTAACAAGAAAAGAAGATATATTTCAGATAATGCTACAGTGTTACATTTTGTCAGCAATAATTAAAAATTAAATATTACAAGTTTTTGTGTAAATTCAAGCTTAAATCTTCAACTTTAGAAAGTTTTAAAATGATTTTACAAGACTTAGGTAGATGCGGAAACCATAGATATTATTATTAATTCTACAAATATATGATAAAAATTTAATTCTTTCTGGTCTTCTAAAACCTAAAAAAATATTGCATATCTTATATTGCTCAAAAAATTAATGTAACTCGGAAAACATGAATTTAAAAACCATTGAACTATATGCCTGATTCTTCTTCGATTTCAACATTAAACTTCCATTTCCTTGTTTTTTAAAGATTTTTTTCAAAAATATGTTAACCGAAGGGGGGAAACAATTTTAGTTATATATTTACAATGCAAAAGGTTTGATCAAAATTCCGAGTTTATCAATTGGGATGGTTAATATTTCCAACGCGTTACTCGTCGATGCAATACAAGTTCAAAACCCCATGGAATGCGTGATGAAATTGATTTATATCAATTTATAATTCTTGCACCAAATTACTTCATTTCTTTAATTGATTATGAACTTATTACTATTCTAAAGCACTAGCGGAGTGATGAATCGGACTTTTCCTGATACGGTTATCGGTAAATATAAACCGAAGGCAATATCCGATTATCCGAAGAATGGCGTAGACACCTAGGAGGTGGTGCCTCGTATGCGCCAAACGGATATTCGCGTAATCGTTCGCGGCACACGGACGGTGAAACTGTTAAGAATTAGGAATCACCTATCAGGCTCTGACTATCAGATGCACGTACTTTGTGAACGTGTATAAGTGCTAACTATTCAATATGTTTTGTTATCGGGATCGAAGGATTTCAGTGAAATACTTGTTGAAGTATCGTGGTGTGTTTTGCGACTTCTTATAGAACCAACGGATTGCATTTTCGCTAGAACGAGGCATTTACTGGTGAGTTATTTATAAAAGTTTTCATGCAAAAGTAAGGTTAACAGCGCGAGATGCTCTTTGGCTCCGTTTCGTAACTGCCGCCGCATGTGGGTCGTCATGGAAACCGATTCGTCGCGACCAACCAAATCTGTTTGTGTCAGTGTTTCAAGTTCAAAACCGTTTCATTGAATGCAATTACCAGAAAGCACTTTCATCTTTATAGCTTCTCATTATCATCAATATAATCGTTGTTTTCTAGAATCGACTACATGATTGATTCGTTTTAATGTTATTAATTCAGAATTTACTTGTTTTAAAGTAACTTCCCAGGATATATTTAATTATTACATTTTGTACATCGAAAACAACATACAAATTATTTCTATAAATTCTGTATCCCTTTCGAATGAACCAACTACTTTTGGAAGTAGTAATTTTTTTTTTCAGTGAATAGTCAAGCAGAGTTTTTAACTTAACGAACATTGGATCAAGGAAATAAGAGTGCAATATCCAAATCGTACATGCTTTAGGCCTTTTCTTTCATAATTTACGACCACTCATTGTAAGAATATTCAATAGAATAGGTATCTATCACTCGAGCTAAATGTTTTCATCAATGTATAAACAAATTGAAAATGTTGAATCACAGAAGAAAATACAATATTCTCCTGTAGAACATGTCACAAAACAGTTAATATCATGAGTACAAATATTTATACATATTTTTCAAATATTTTCACTACACGAGAGAAAAACCTATAATGTTTCATTGAACCAGGCGTAAGTAAAGTAGTCTTAATACCCTAGGACCTAGGTGATACTCTATCTCTAATGTTTCTCATTAGGAAGCAATCTATTTTACTGATGTGCAGTCAAATGAGTATTGGAACCGTACATCCGTAATATAAAGGGCCGATTTTGAAAAAAATGCACTCTTTTTTTTTTGAGCATGCCATTTTTAATTATATTAAGACTTGATACACTTCATCAATTTTGTCAAAAAAATCATGTTTTGATTGTGCATATTATATAAAAATTAATAAAAATGTCACATTTCGTTTTTCTTTATTTGTAAATAAATAATTTGCTCATAACAATTCAAAAATGTATGTATGCATTTAAAGACCATAATATAGCATTAAAATCGTACACAGGGATCCAAAATTATCCGAAAACGACTATAAACTCGACATTTTGGTCAAATTTGTATGTTTATTGATAAATATAATTTGTTTATAACAAATTAGCAAATTTGTGGGTATATATTCGATGATATTGACGATAAAATCGAACTCAGAATGCCAAAATTATCCGAAAACCCCCCCTAAACTCGGAGTTTTGATCGAATTCATCTATTTGTTAATAAATAAATTGTTTATAACATGAAGTTAATTCAACTATTTGTTTAACTAGTTTCATAAGGTCACCGACCAAAAATAGTCTTTACCCGAACAAAAACGGTCAAATTTAGCATTTTTTAGAAAAGTTTATGTAATCTCAAAAATTAATTAAATTGTTAATTTATTTATAAACAATTTGCACTCACTCATACTATCTATGAGGTAGACTTTGTTTCTGATAACATTTTGAAGAGAATGCACTTTGTCCCATCAAAATCGAGTGATATTCTATAATCTATATGACAATCAATCCCACTTCAACTTGACCAAGTGTTATGCCTAAAAATCTGTGAATGTTTGGTATCGACAATCCTTCTAATTAATTGTAATAAAAGACTAGAGTCTGGTGTAGAAGTTTCATATGACAATATTGTATACTTTATCTTGGTTTGCAATACCATTACCTTAGGCCTTACACCAATTACATGATGTATTAATGATATAGTTACTGGTAAGGACAAGATCCTCAGTATATTCTTTTAACTCACTCTATTCTTGAAGTCCGAATTATTAATGTTTAAGTTTACTTTTAAATTTGTCAGTTCCCTAGTTAATTTAGTTCTGTATGTTGGATGTAGTAATAAATAAACTAGTATTACTGCTTGAAGAATAGATAAATAGTGTGGATGGCAAAGTTACCCTCCGTAAATCATTTGATTTGGTTATTGATTTTTATATAATTGTCTCACATTCTATGAGATACTATTCCCATTTGCGTCAAAATAATGAAATAAATTATTTATTTCATTATCTTTACACTACTAAATAATATTCAAATTAATAATGTTATTATGAAAACGAATTTTTCGTTTGAGGGAATCGAACCCAAGCCTACCGAGTGGGAACCCTAGACCATACCTTTGATTCAACGCCGTTTGCTATAAACAGTTAAAGAACGGTGTAAATTTCAGTTTACTTTTTTGTTGTTGTTGTTGAACGATTTTGTTGAAATTTAGGTGAAAGCAGTTTTAAATTAACTTTAATTTACTGTGAACGTTTTGAGTCGATTCAGTGCTTTGGGATTTACGATTTTTTAAATTTTCAACCCTTCAGAAAAGGGTGTGTTTATTAAACGATTTCTCTGAAAAATAATATCGTTATCGAACAGCAAACGATTTTTTTGTCAAAATTTGAATATGATAGGACCTTTGGCTTTTGAATTATCGTGTAGACAAACACGTTGTGATAGACATACAGACAGACAGACAAATTTTTCAAAAGCTGCTTTGAATTAGATGAAATATACTATTGTGAAGAATTTGTTTAAACGGTTTTAGAAATAGCTTGAGTAAATGCAATATACTCGGACTTCGTCTCCGAAGAGTATAATAGATAAATATATCAGAGGGGTTACTAATAATAATAGATTCTGGTTTGCGTTTGTCAATTGTATGGAGTGGACTTTCTGTTTGTTTCTGAGTTCATTAATTGGTAAACACGCTGGAATGTAGCGTGTTTACCAATTCCACGCTAGACTAGGCATCCAGGAATGTGGGTTCGAATCCCGCCTATGGATCAATTTTTTTCGTTTATTCATGCATATAATCCAGTTCAATTATCTAAGTTATCTTCATAATTCAGAAAATTCAATTCTATATGTTTTAATGTACTACACGAAATTGTGGCGAATTAGACAAAGAAACCTTAAACCTGTCTATTCTTATCCAGAATATTCCTCAGTCAGTTCTATTGAAATATATAAGAACCGGGATACTGTCATTTTTGATAAAGATATAAATAAAGTATCGAAACGTCAAAAAGAAATTTTATTTTTTATTTTAGTAGTATTAAAGAACCAAAATACCAAAGAAACATAACGTGTGCAGCTCGAACAGGAGATCTTGATACTTTGTCCATTTTTCCTCCTCTTTCAAGACTATGTTCTACTCTGCCAGAGCAGAGAATTCGATGGCATACATAGTCTTGGTTTGTTTATCGAGGAGAATAATGTCAGGCCTATCTGCTTGTATGGACCTGACGGTCGGAAACGAGTAATTCCAGTAGTTTGGCATTTTTCGTTTCCGACATTGGACTCAATATCACCTAGCATGTAAGGTAGTACCAGCTCTTGGTCTATTCCGTATGGGTGCCTTAGTACCCCTTTTGCTGGATACACCGACAGTAGGTGGAAAAACGTCTCAGATGACATTCGACGGCCCTGCAGCTGACATCAGGAACCTGCACACCCATCACGTTACGGCGATAGACCAAGATGTGGACTACGCTATCTTGGGAAGCTGCGGTAAATCCCTCGGATGTATCTTCGGCTACCTAAGGTCAGTCTAGTTGACAATTCGAGCGTTTCGATGTTTCAGTGGAACGTGTATCGGCTTGACAACATGCCGCCTGAGACTACGATCTTGCTCTGCGGCATTTATCTGGGCTTTCAGGCGAGAAGGATGCCCTCTCGTTGGCCTTCTCGACTAATTTGAAATTCGAGACCAAGTTCTCCCGCAGCTTTTTTGCTGTCTTAACGATAAATGCCCCCCCTCCAGATAATTCGTAACTTTCGACGAGGCACAGGAGGGGTCCGAACTCCTAAGAATTTTAGAAGCTATACTCAGAACCACACTTCCATGCAGACCATCCAGACTAAAGAGTCTCCTTTACCTCCCCGGTGACGAGAAGATAAATGCGGGAAACGAACGACCTACGATGCAACCTGTGATGGACACGGGTGTCTTTGTCGAGTTTATGCAGCTCATCATCATCAAGAAAAGATCAACTATATAACAATTGAATTAACTTTACAATATATGCTTGAGTATGAAAGAAATGAATTTGTACTATAACATTCGAACGGAATTTCAGAGGTATGTCCTTGACTGACATCAATGTATTGTTTATTGTTTATGAATCATACTTATTATGACATAATATTCATCAATATACAAATATCGCAAGAAAGTAGTCTCTAACCACGTATATAATACTTTCGGAATATCTTCATTCCTATCTATCTGATTCACTCAGAAACCCGGAATACCGGTTGCGAACTTAACAATAATTAAAATTAAACCAAATAACAAATATTAAGATATCAAACTAATTTGATAATTGATTTTTCTTCTTGTTTGGCGTATTTTGAACAACACTCGTCATTGAATTAAGTGACTACTAGATATAAAAATAGAAATTTTACTACTACAGTATTATCAACTCGATTTACATATTTGTGTAACCTCCTACCGGTCTGTTACCAATAATTTTTTCATTATTAAGACTTGCCTACACGTAGCATCTAGTATAAGTTACTTGTATGTACATAGAATATGATGTTGGTGAACTAGTGATGTTCATATAAATCAACACAATATATATATGCTCATATATTTACGCGCGCACCGCGCAAACATTACTGACTCCCACATTATTGAAGATTTGAAATGTCACATTGTAGACAAGGGCTATCTATCGTATATCAGGAAAGCGGTTGCTGATGCTGTCTGTGTGCCATTAGCTGACATTTGCTCGAACAATTGTTTTTCCTTGGAATTTTCCCAAATGATTTGAAAGGTGTCAAAAATTATACCTATATACAAAAAAAAATCGTAAATAATTATAGACCAACTTCCCTGTTATTCTCCTTCTCGAAAGTTCAGATTGCTAGAATCAACAAAATAAAATCTTAGTGAAGCAACAGCAGCTTCAGACCAAAAATGTTCATTTTCAACGCTATCAATTATATTATCAAACAACTCGATAATAATAATGAAATATCTAGCTTATATTTCGATTTCACAAAAGCTTTTGACACCATTAACCACAGTTTACTGTTGGGAAAGCTGGAATCTTACGGTACGGCGTTTGAGGCATATGCTTGAATCTTTTAAAATCATATTTGTCACATAGAACACAAGCTGTACATGTTGTGAAAGATAATAATTATTACTAGTCCAACTAAACTGAACTGACGCAGGGCGTTCCACAAGGCTCAATTCTAGGACCAATTCTTTTTCGCATCTACGTTAACGATTTGGCACATCATCTGAATCTTCATAATTCCTTCCAGTTTGCCCACGATCTGTCTTCAATATTGACGACAACATTCTCATTACTTTCAAAATGAGCATCAATATTAGAAGGAAAGGTAGAGTCTTGGTCCTCAGCTAGCACCATCCTAGTGTGAAATATTCACAGAAAGCTATTTATTATAATTTAGTTTACGCCAACACCGTTTTTCCTCTTATATTGAAACTTATCTAAAGTACTTTTCAACTGCGATGCCACCATTATCAAAAACATAATATAAATATATGTAAAATTAGATAAGTTACAATTCAAGTGGAAGAAAGGTGTTAGTGTAAAGTAAACTATCTTATATTACATTCCACAATTGTACCTCATATAGTATTACACTTATTTATGAAAGGCATACAAACTTATCTAGCATTATAGGGTACAAACTACAAACCCGGGAAAGTTGCATTCGCTTGGATAAAGCACCCCACGTGCATACTGTTCCGCTAGAATACGGAGCTGCTATGCAAGATATGACTGTCTATCTAATCTATCCTAGTCAAGGATAACCTTTTCTCGACTTGTCGCCACTCCGCGACAGATGCAGGTGGTATAGGCGTGTGCGAGAGTACCAATAGCCCAAAACTATATAGATTACATTACTGCAACAGTCAGCGTCTCTGCAAATAATAGATAATAATCTATAAGAAGGGACATTTCGAGCGACTCCTCTGATCTTTCGCCGCTAGTTTCAATAACCTTGAAGCGCTTGGCCCTTCAACTGTATGTGCAATAATAACAGAATCGAGTTCAGGATCAACTAAATCAGCAGACAGCAGGAATCCTAGCCGTCGTATTAGAGTTGGCAGTGAGCAGTGACTGTCGCCCAATTAGGGATGGCAACGATGTATCGATATACTTGATATATCGATACATTATGCGAAATATATCGATATATCTATATCGATAATTCGCTAAAATATATCGATAAAATTATCGATATATCACTAAAAATATATCGATATTGCCGTATTTTGCTCTATATTCGTATAATTTTGAGTATGATGTAACCTCAGATCAGAATCTTCTAATAATAAACAGTAATGAAATCTATTATTTTCTGTTCTCCGTCCTGGCCTGCCATCTAGCTTTCAGTAGAAGATTACTGAAATTTAAACAAACCTGTAATAATAGAATGGGCAATATTTGTATTATCTTTCAATAAATGAGTAAGCCCCCAAAAGATTTGAGTCATCCAAGGTTATAAAAAAAGGGCCAAGCGTTGTCGCATCATTTTCTATATGACACAGTACGGTTCATTAAGAAATAGTAGTTTTATTTTTGATTAATAGTGTCAGTATCTTATTATTGGATATTATGCCACCAAAAAGCAATATTTGGAAATATTTTACTAAACAATCTAGTGTCGAGGCACGTTGTAATATTTGCTTGAAAGTTTCTGGTAACACTTCGAATCTTAATGCAAAAAGCAAAAGCATTCAACTATTCATAAAAGTGTTTTTGGTGACAGAAAAATTTGCATTGACACCGCAACAAGTCACCACCGTCATCGGTGAAAAAAGCATCAGAAGCCTCTTTTAGCTCAAGCTTTACTCCGCCTTCAATTGCTAAGGCACTCCAGTCGATTACATCTTTTACGGCCCATTATATTTCTGCAGAGCTTTTAAAAATCATTTCTGAATGGGATTTAAATTCTAATGACGTTGTAGCGGTGGTAACAGATAATGTGGCAAAAGCTGTCTTCGATACGTTCGGTAAAAACAGGCAGATACCCTGTTTTGCACATACATTAAATTTAGTTTGTGAAAGCTCCATTACAAACACGCAGAGCTTAAACGGATTATTATTAAGAATTAGAAATATCGTTACATGATTTAAGCGCAGTGTACGTGCAAGTGATCAACTTCGTAAACAACAAGCAGAAAATG
Source organism: Endomychus coccineus (assembly GCA_958510875.1). Taxonomy (NCBI): domain Eukaryota; kingdom Metazoa; phylum Arthropoda; class Insecta; order Coleoptera; family Endomychidae; genus Endomychus; species Endomychus coccineus. The sequence goes on along the minus strand of OY294070.1, from coordinate 110,498,247 downwards.
ATATTCCGCAGGACAAAATTGAAAAATTTATTTCAGACGTCAAATCAAGGTGGAATTCTACTTTCTACATGATCAGTATATTTGTTGAGCTTGCTCGGATGATTGCTAATATAATTTTTAATTATGTCGGTGCACCTGATATGTTACAAAAACCCGCAACAGAATAACTGGAAAAAGATTATCTAAATTGTTATTTTTACAATAACTTCCATCTGAATACTGGAATTGAATTATGTTTTTTTTTTATTATTTATTAGAGTTATTTGCATTTTTCCCTATATTTATAACGTATTATATTCTTTTAGCTTGTTCATATCATAAAATTATGAATAAACGATGTCATTAAATTTGTAGCTTTATTTACTTGTGAAAATAATACTTATTTAGTCAAATTCTTACGAAATTTAAGAAAGTATCGATATGTTGAAAATATCGATACATTTGTTTCGTTATATCGATGTATCGATATATCGATATATTTATAATTTTTGCCATCCCTACGCCCAATACGATAACTAAGCAAGAGCATAGCCAACCGAAAGTAACCGAATATCGACGATGAAGTGATAAACTGGATGAGATCCTTTTTCAAGTTTCGCTTCTTATAGATATCTATTCTTTGGTCTCGGTCCGAAATATGTTTCCATTGAACCAAGTTTACTTCACACTCAAAAGGTATATACACAAGACGCATTTTATTAATCATCCACAAATAAACTAAAAATTTTAATTCCAGAAGGAGTAGCAATAATTTTTGTTGCTGAAGTAAGTATATTATATTATCTATATACAATGCAATAGTCTTGAAATTTTCATTCTAAAATTTGAATAGAATCAGTTATTATGTGATGAAAATCCATTCTAAACTTGAATAAAATCGAACTTTTAATAGTTATTTTATTAAAATTTTCATTCTAATTGGAAATGTGAAATCAGCTATTACCATATTAAACGACCAAGAAAACCTCCCAAGTAAATATAGCTACTTATTATTATACATATTTCTATTTTCAATACTTTTATTGCTTTTATTGACCCCTCCACTTTATTACAGCATATATCCGTTAACAAAAACAGATGATCCACCACGTACATTTATTTCCCATATTATGACCTTAAAAATGTATCCCATATTCTTATACTTTTAACCCACTTAGTTCAGTCAATAAGTTGAGAAAGTATCGAAAAATTTTGGAGACGGTCATATCGGAATTTCTTTTTTGCATGATGTTCTACAGATCATGAAGGTCATTTGTGAGTACTGAGCGATACATGGAAAATTGGGGAAATTTGGTAATTTTCTCGCAAATTTTTTCATTTTTCACGTGATCAGCGCTTTCTACGTAATAGAGGTTGACAGTCGCGTATTTTGATTGGTCACTGTAGGGGTTTTTTGCTCGCTGATTATGAATTTAATATTTAACATGTTAAAAACATAATTTTCCCAGAAAAATAAAACAGATGGCACCACAATCGAAAATTCCATGTGAGGTTTGTGATGTACCACCTTTAAGTAGAACGCATCTAAACCTAGAAAAGTTTTCTTTAGCGTAAAATACGCCTCGTGAAATACTATAACAGAACCTGAGATTTGATATCCTAAAAAATTTCTAACCTGAAAAATTTGCACATTTTCCGAGGTCCGAAATTTTCAAAGTTGTCCTACATTTTTTTTTAAGCCCCAAAAACAGTATTGAAGGATGTTGTGTATCACATTTCTTGAGATCTACAAGAGAATTTTTTTTCTTGTCGATAAGTCCATTTTTCGGCTGGCAATCTCAGTTTAAGGATTTTTGGAAATGGCCAATTGTGGAGCCAAAATGAAAGATAAAAAAAAACAAAACGCCGTAGAAAGTTTATAGAAAAATGTATTTCAATTTGAATAGAATATTTTTTTGGTCAATATTCGAATGAGAAAAAAAAACATTTGTATTCTCTTAAAAAACACTATTTTGCTCATATCTCAAGAGTGTAACATCGAAATGACTTATATTTCTGCTCAAACGATGCGTTTTCACTTTTTGTACAATTTATCTCTCGACATATTTTCCATTCGGGCCAACGTTTTCTTTTTAAACGCAAAAAATAATATGAAAATCGTATTTTTTCGTGCCAATACATGCCCGTAACTTTTGGAGCTAACTTTTAGGATTTTTTAAATTATTTTTCCCGTTTTCAGCACATCGAAATACATATAAAAACACTGACCTAGGTACATAACATTTTGTATACATTTTTGAATATGAGAAAGCTATCTGCAAGATGTATGCCGCATTTGCTCTCTGTTGACAACAAGCGCGATCGTATGACAACTTCAAAGGAGTGTTTGGGCAATGTTCAAGCGCGATAAGAAGGGTTTTTTACGCCGATTCGTAACCGTGGACGAAACACGAATCAATTACAATACACCAGAGATCGAAGAACAGTCGAAACAGTGAACTTGTTCTGGCGAATCGAAGCATAAAAAGGCCAAAGTGGATTGATCGGCCAACAAAGTGATGGCGGTAATTTTATGGCATGCACACGATATTTTCCATATCCCCGGTATATATTATGCAGAGCTGTTGCAAAAGAAAAAAGTGCTTTTCCACCAGGACAAAGCACTGGTGCAATGAAGAGATTTGGCTCCAACGATGAGGTCATCACTGAAACAAACGCCTATTTTGAAGGAAGGTGATCGAAAAATAAGAAAAATGTTGGACGTTGGGAGTGTATCGGGGTACAAAGAGTTTATGTTGAGAAATAAAACTTTTAACCAAATAAATCATTTCTTGTTTCATTTTTCAGGGACTTTTTACCTTGCCCTCATAGAGTAATGGAAGTAATGTAATCGGCCCAAAAATTTTTCCAGATTTTCGCAGATATACCTATCCGTTTTAAACATTTCCTAGTCGATCTAAACTATTTTTGACATAATGTCTGTGTGCTAACCTATGTACGTATGTAACCCACTGTGGAGACGTATGCTACATTCATATTGGTCGTATCGATTTGAAATTTTGCAGATCGTTTCAAAGTGGTGAAAATAGAAAGGAATTGTATTGTTTTTGGCTTGGTAGCCCTGTATCGAGTAATATTTCTGACATTCTATTAATAAAGTCAATTACCATTTTGTTGAACTTGCAAAATATCTATGCTATGCGTGAAATTATAATTACGTTGCAAGAAGTGTTTATCTTAATTTGGATCTTCTTTCTGTAATTCCTCAAGTGTGCTTGGAAGCGTGCAATGAAATTGTGTCCAATTTGACCTGTGTATACGGCAGGGCAATCACCACAGCATAAAATTTCATTTTTTAATTAATCTTATTTCATTTAGAATCATTAATGAATTTAAAATGAATTGTTGAAGTTTCAAAAGCGACTTGCTTGTTCTAGTTTATTAGAAAATTAGAGATATTTTCTGAAGGCTGACCTAAATACTTTAAACATAACATTACTTTTACTACTTATTTTACCGGACTCAAAAGTTAATAACATTAGTAGAACGTGTCATTTCAAATAATAAATGATATATTGTAGGGGGTTCCATTTCCCAATATCATTCTGTGCTATGTCGGCCAACGGGTCAAGAATCTTCGCTCAAAAACAGCCACATAATATTATTACCATCGAGTAAGTGGAATAGGAAACAATATGCTACGGATGTTTTGTTCCGGTCACATATTGTTTAATGTTTAATATTTTTTCAAGGTTATAAATAAAATAATAAAAAGCTATGATCAATTGATCACGTGACTAACATCACTTTTGTAAACAAAGTAGGTTTCGGATACTTTTGCGAATCAAATGTATGATTCTAGGAACAGAAAATATATTCGAAATGATTCATAAAACGCTAATTGAATTATATTCTGTGTTCTATTGAAATTTTGTCGAAATGGTCTACTGCTGTCAGGTTAACTTTTATACCTTGTTTTATATTAACACTTAATGCCACATGTACTATCAAACTGCGCCACAGAATCGAGAAGTTGTAACTGGAGGGCAGTGTTATGTGATGTCAGTCACAGTAACATGTAAAAGATTCATTCGTACTTTTAATTTGATACAACGAGTAGCTCCTGAATTTTATTGTGATTTTCAATGAAACTTTTTTTTGAAAACAAAATTATGAAGCATGTAAAATATCATTTAAAGGATACATATCAATTCTTGGGAAACACACTAACACATATGCTTGTTATTTTCGTCTTTACGTGCGTTTCGGTCTCAGGATCATTATCAGAAGACATCGATTTGCGAGCAAGGGTTCCCGAGATATTGTTGTTTTTGACGAGCATAGCGCGGCGATTCTCCCTTCCCAGCGCTCCGCACAGCCAAGCGCACGAAATACCATTATTTAAAATAATTGTTTTAGCAACTTTTACGAAAGATAAGAGGTTGGAAATTTGGTAAGCTGTTCATTAACTATTGAAGAAGATGATCCCGTAAAAAAAATAGCACGTTATCGCACCACAACTTTTTTAGGGCCATCTTACAAAAGTACTTTTTTTGCATTAAGCTGCGGTTTGCAAAAAGTATACATCCGATCTTGCTGAAATTTGGTGTGGTAATTGGTGGGCACAAAACCTACAACCTAATTTGAAATCTTCAAAAGAACAAGAGTTATTATGAATTTTTGAAATTTCGAGCAAAATCGATGGTTTTTCAAAATTTCAGCTTTTAATCTTTAAAAGAACAAGAGTTATGAATTTTTTTAATTTCGAACAAAATCGATGGTTTTTGCAATTTGCGAGGTTACCGCTGGACCAATCGGGTTCATCCGCATCTCATTTTTTCCGTCTTTTTACGGCGCATAAGCTTATTAAAAGCATTTTTTTTTAATTCAATCCGACGATGTCCGACCCGAAAAACCGGTTTTGGCCATTTTTACCATTTTTTTTGGACCATTTGCGATGATCAAAAAGTGTTCCATTTTAGTTTCTTCAATTTGTATCATAATTATTTTTTTTTTCTCCGAACTCAGAATTAAAAACTCCAAAAAGCTAATTCTATCACACTACATAGACTTCTTGGTATTGAGATCAAGCAGAATGCACCTAATTGCGATATGTTTCCAGACCATGATATAAAGAATCATTATTTGTAAAGTTATAACTACAAAAACGGTCCTTTCCAAAAACTGAAGATGGATGTCAAAAATACCTCTCGAAACAGGGCTACCAGATCCAAAAACAATATAGTACCTATACAAAGCGGTCTGCAAAGTTTCAAATCCATACGACCAATAGGAACGACGCAATCGTCTCCACAGTTTATACACACACACAGACATAATGTCAAAAATAGTCTAGATCTTTTCAGAAGTGCTCAAAAGGGATATATCCTCGAAAATCCTAAAAAAATCTTTTGGCCCGATTACAATACTTCCCTCACATTAAATACTACGTATAGCGACGGAAGTAAAAATTGAAATAAAATTCAAAATCCTTCCATCTATACTCTCATTTTCAATAATAGAGCGAATCATTAATAACCGTCATTAATGATGAAATCATTGTTAACGTATTATTATAAATCATTGATTCAATGCATCGTAGGATATATTTTATATAAAATAGAGTAAAAGAAAGTTATCTCAAATCACAATGAGAAAATAATTATGAGAGAAATTTAATTAGCTTCGTCAGTTTCACGAAAGGATTCTTAGACCTATCGGACCATATACATTTTGCACAATTACATTTTTAATTACAGAGATGAATGCAGTGAAGTCATCAAATTTATCTCTGATCATGTAGATCATCAACAATGTTTCTACAATGTATAAACTTGTATCAATAATTCAATTGTTACCATGCAGTTACTAGTAAAAATGCTGATAAACTATAAAAGAGTTCACAAATTAAACGTAAGAAATAATCAACTTCATCCACTAGAAATATTGTTAAAACTGGACGATCTGGCAAAGATTTTGGAAATGGGGATCTGTTAATCTAGTAGAGTTTAATGCAACCAAAACTCAAGCTTGCGTCTTCTCCAGGAAAGCGGATCGCACAGTCCCTAATATGATGATGAAGTCTTCCATATCCATGCTCATTATCAGCACCAATAGCACTCTCTCATGGGATGATCATGTAAGGTTCATTGCGAAAACCGCTTCACAAGAACTTCGTTTTCCGTGCCAAGAGCTACTTCACATCCCAGCAGCTCCTCATAATCTACAAAGCACAGATTTGACCTGTCTTGGAGTACTGTTCACATTTTTGAAGATCGGCTCCCAAACATACGCTGAAGCTCTTGGATTATATCCAGAACAGAGCTATTCGTTTGATTGATGTCACACTTACGAGTTCATTGACCTCTATAGAACATCGTAGAAATGTGGGAGATCTCTCCCTTTTCTACAGATATTTCCATGGTCGATGTTCATCAGAAATCTCGTTTGTTGTTACACCACGAGAGGTACCGACCGGAACGCAAACTACGGCTTTTTTCGTAATGATATTTTTTATATCTAAAAAAAAATTATCGGTATTTGAAAATTCTTATATACATATAGCCTTTTTTTAGAGAAACGTGATCATACTCTAGCCCAAAAGTAATGAAAAGTGAAAAAAAAATCAATAAAACAATGAATTTATGAAATAAAAATATGTTGCAAGTAAAATTATTAAGACATGCAAATAGTGCGCATTTATACCGGGATATCAAAAATTATCTTGGTCAAGGGTGGTTGTGGAATCTGAAACGTGTGTCTTACTTTACGTTTGAAATAATTATGTCATAATTAATTTGAAGTTTCTAAAAGTGCGAAATTTCGCAATTTTATACGAATATTGTAACACTCAGAAGTCTTTAGCGTTTTGGACTCCGGGATTTTCACGTAGCCTATCGAAATTAGAAGGTTCGAATTATCTAAAAACATAATTGCATGAACGCCAGACGTCCTATGTAATTAGCTACGAACGAAATCATTTTCACATATGCCTCGAGGAGCTCGCTGCGCGTAAGTTAGAGTTTATACATTTTACCTCGGTCTTGTTAATTTGGGGCCGTTTCTTGCCCCGTCCAACCGGCGCCAGTTGTAATAAAGTGTTTTTGGCTATGGGCCGCTAGCTTTTACCCGCTTCGTGTATATTTTAGACGCGAGAAAATTCCCTTTGCGCGTAGCTGAGATTTGAGAATAGCTCAAACTGTTTTAATTAAATTTTCCTATTTCATGGACATTTATCGAAAAAAGAAGGGCCGTCGGGCACGGTCCGATACTAAATCTAACTACATGGAGCGAAAACGGCACGCGAAAAATCGTCGTAAAGCCGTATTAGGTACAACCAGTTTGCACTTTTCTAACTCGCATGCTACGGGCTTCTCACGTGAACGTCATTCGAAAAGGTTCAAAGTTCACATGATTATTTCATAATTTGTAGTTCATTGTTGTTTTACAACTGAAATAAATAGGTATGAAATTTGTAGGCTATTAATGATGTCATTGTGACAGTGACATAATTATTTCAAACGTAAAGTAAGACACACGTTTTAGATTCCACAACCACCCTTGACCAAGAAAATTTTTGATATCCCGGTATATCACAGATTACTTAGATATCCGGTCTCCGGGTATCCCCAGGTATTGCAGGTTTTTGCACGTAATCATCATTAGCGACCTTTATATCCTCCCTCGAACAGTTGACAAGCATTAAAAAATATTTTTTAACGAAATTCATCTATATCCAGGGCGTCAGGACCCTCGTATACTCCGGAGATGGTCGAATGGGACCTCAATGAATTTTTTGGACATCATATTCATGATCAGCGACGCCAAAAACCCCTGAGAAACCAATTCGAGTCAGTTTTTTTCATTCACCTCAAAAAATGCATTTTTGTACAACTGTCAAAAAAACTTGACATTTCTGCATCTATTGATGCGTAAATGTTTACTTCTTTTCACCGTGAAAAAAATTTTTTTTCACCGTGAAAAAAAGTCTTTTTTTCACTGCCAAAATAATTCACAAAATAAACATAAAATATTACTTTTTGAAGGATTTATTTTTAACAGAGTCAATTAATAATTGATTATTTATCATAAAACAATTTCATTTTCTATAGTAACAACACAGAAATACCACTGGATGGTGTGAAATTATATTGGAAGTATTTATTTTTAATATATTTCAGACGATGTAAATTCACATTCACAGTTGTACGAAAAATGTTGTTTGTATTTCATGTATAAAATTCATGTTTTCATGGCACATTCGAGAGAATGTGCCATTAAAAAAACACTCATTTTATGCACTTAATACAAAAATAACTATTTTTGGCGGTAGCATTGCAATACATTTTTTCCTTAGAAAACTAGCGCGGCACAAAATTTCTAAATTACATTCCAAATAGAATGCAGAAAACCGCATCTCAATCCATCCAACTGCTCTAAAAATGGAAAGTTGGACCTATTTTAATGCTTTATTTCCTCGACTATACGTGTCTGTGAATATTATAATTCATGTTTGAAAACGTATCAAGATAAAATGCGTCATTACAAATCTAGCGATGAGAGTGAAACTTTTTTGGGAATGCTTCAACTGTCATTAAAGTAATTCAGGTGTTGGGTACTAAATATTGTTTAAATTAAACTGATCAATTTAAAATATGTTTATGTGATATCCAGATTCAAAAAAATATTAAATAGTAAGTATCAGTATATAGTAATGAATTGTATCGGGTGCGCAATTGACCCTACGTACTGAGTGTAACCTGATGGCAATTGACCCATAAGCTTTCTCTGATGATCGCTACTTTGTAGCTGAAAGGTCCTCAATACTTAGCAGTATTTTAAGTGGATAAGGGTAATTGGTTCTTATTTATAGTGCCATAAGGCACGATACTGTTCAAATCGGTCAAATTAGTGAGTGAATTAAGTCACATTACTAAAAAATGTGATGCTTAAAATTACTTCAATTTTGAACTTTATTATTTCATGAATGGACTCACGAAGCTTCAAGGTTTCATAAACTTTCAAACATTCATACCAAATAAAGAAGTAGAGATACAATAATGAGTCTGATGACCTTTGTGATGTAAATTTTTGCGGTTTGAACAACATACGATCCAGGTACCGATAGGCACGTTGTAGTTCAATCAGGTCAATCTCCCCGTCGAAATGAAACAAAAACTCAATCGGAATAGTTTTCCAAACAACGGATCCACTTCATCTTGCACCTTATTAGGAATTTCAACTTGAACGTTTTTTGGCGAAGCATTAGGTTTTTATGTTGATAAATGTATCTACCATTACATTATGCTATTGAGTTTTTATATTTACTTCCTCTATTAAATATTTTTACTATGGTTTGTTAAGGTACGCTGATACAGAAATACCATAACGTGTTCTTAATGAGATTCTCAGTGACAAATTTACTCTCCTAACAAAAGGATATCAGCCTTGGTTATTTTTGGATGAATCTCAAGACGTATGTATATCGGTTTATAAAGTAGTCATTGAGTGCCAAATTACTAGAAGCTCGTAAATTTAACGATGATGATGAAAGTTCCCCACTCCAGTAGCGGTTCTACGATTTACCCAGAAGTGATCACCGGATACGAGAGTCGTAATAACGATTGAGTATTTTATGAATCATTATACAATGGGTTTGCTTTATGGGTGATTATTTCATCGACATTTTATCAACATTTGTGTACTCAGCAATTTTATCCACTTATGGAGGATTATTATTATTGGCCCACATACCGTTGCGTCATGAACATGTTTCGAACTCCCTTTCTAATTCCATTTTTACTTCCCTCAATATACGTAGTACATAGTGTAATCGGGCCAAAACTATATATCCGGATTGTACATTGTATTTCTGGCATCTAGGCATCATCGTGACAAAAATCTTAGCCTTCGGCACTGCCTTAGGGCTGTTGGACTGATTCTTGTATCAAGGGGCGCACAATGGACCCAATCAAACGGTCTAAGTGCTCTGGACTTGTCCGCCCCCGTTTTGATTGATTGATTGATCATCATGACAACAGTGTTAAACATACAACAAAAACTTGTTCTAATAAAAGTGTTAGAGTTCTTAAGGAAACACTTATCGAATAAAAGTTAATTATATTCTAAAAGAATTACAATCTTAAGAACGTCAATAATACGTCTGATACTCTCTTATGCTGAATGCGTAATTTCCCTCTTGCCTTCCTCGCACTTCTATATACTGTTATGATTTCATTTCCTATATAAAATAAAATGGTAGAATCTGAACTTACCGAAGCATTAAAAATAGAAAAGTTTGAAAAGTATATATAATATGGAATTAAAATAATTATTTAAAGTCAAATATATAAGTAGTATAAACATTGTATAATAACAGAAACCAAAATGTAAAATAGTTTATAGGAAGTGTATAAACGTACAGTGATACGAAAGAGGAAAATCATAATTAAAATGATTCAAAGACTATCAAAAGATAGCACAAACTAGTGAAATAAGTTATAGATTTAAGATAGTATTAAGAAATTTCAGTTCTACAAAGTTATATGGATGTTATTTATATTTTAAATTATGTATTAGATTTAAGCAATGACAAATGTCAAAATAGACATAATAATCAGAATTATCAAGTGAATAGGAACCTAATCATAAGGTATCATATATCAAAATATGGGAAAAAATGTTGGTAATATGAATTTAAATAGCAGAGCGCACAATAGCTTTAATTAATTTGAGAATCTTCAAAATATCAACATTTTAAGGATACTCAATTCTCATTGGTCGATACAACAATTAGGTACTTCAAAGCACAACAGTAAGAAAGAACTGTCAGATTCAACAATGGGAATAGCTTCCTAGATAATAAGAAGAAGTACCTGATTGGCTGAGAATGATTGAACTAGCGTCCTTTTGTGGGCCCTATAAAAGGAAAAATGAAGGGAAAGCTAGTTAGTCTGCATTTACATCTGAGCACTTAATGTGTCTCCTGCAGCTCAATTTAATTTCCATAACCTAAGTTTTTAGTAACATCGGAGAACTGAAACAGTCTCTGTAGCTTCGAAAAGTTTGTATAACCGAAGCCAATTAGTAATTCCTACGAAGCAAATAGTGTTCATGAGTCTTCATCTCAACGTTAAAGGTTAACATAACCAAAGTTATTTAAGTGGCATCGGAGAATATTCAATCTTCGATAGCAGTTCCAGTTTGTTATAAACGAAGTTTTATATCTTAAAAAGAATAAAACAATCAACAACAAATTATCAACAAGTTCCTGAATAAGAATGTGTTATCAGTGAATGTGTTATAGCAGAGTATGTTTTAAAAGTGCATAACCATATAAAATAAGAAGATATAAAAATCTGCGGAACATTACCAACATTCGTTCTAATATTATAGGATATATTATATAAAAGTAAGTCTATTTACAATTTTATCATTGTATCTTTGTCTCTGAATGTAAGATTATTATTGTAAACATGTATTAATTTTAAGTAGTTTGAGGTTATAATCGAAACATAGAGAATTTTGAAGTATAAAGAACTATTGTCAACATAGAAACTTTAGAAACATAAAATTAACTTGTATAATTTTGTAAACATAATACAGGGTTCCTAAGCAAATTTAAATATAAAACTTTTAACATTTTAGATAAGGTTTTATTTAATTCCATATAATATAAAAATAATATCAATTCAATCAAATCAGACAACAAATCAAAGTAAAAATTAAAATCAATAAAGAGCTAGCCGGAAATTAAAATTAAAATTGAACAAAATATAGTCCATTATTAATTAATAAACTCAGTATTGATAACTTAACAATACCTTCCTCATCGCCCACGCATCGAGGGATCTCCCACAACCAACTATGGGACTTCCCCGGACCGTCTCTAACAGTGTCGTACTCTAACAAAAGGGATGAGTTAATTCAAAATGGTGAATAGTAAGACACAGAAAATACATATTTTTTGAATTATGGTACAGGAAGTTCAGCACAAATTAAATATCACCTCAATATGCACTCTTGAAGGATATTGGAAAATTGAATGCAAATTTAATGCTATAATAATAATATTCATTTTAAATAAAAATCTTAATATAGGCAATTCTAAATTAAAGGAGACGGCCAATTTTTTTCGTTTCTACATCGTATTTGAACTCTTTTACCGGCATTTAGAGATTAAAATACCTTTTAAAAAGTTTTTTATGACTTTTTTCAATTTTTTGGGTTGTTTTTCAACGAAAACGTCAAAAAACTGTTTTTGACCCCAGAAATCGACATTTTATGATGAATAAACGTCCAAGAAGTCATTTCTTTCCGATCAAAAATTGGCCGCTGAATCCGTAAATGGTGTCAGTTTCCTTACATAACGCATCATTTTCTATCCATTGGCTGATTTTTGGATAAATACCTTTTTTTTGATGGCGTCAAATCGGTGTGGGCAGCCAAGTGAAATTTTTTTTTTTGCGAAATCTGCTTGTTTTTACCGCAGCTTTACGATGAGAATGCTTTTGAATAAATGGATTTTAGATCTCGAAAAATCGAAAAAACTGAAAAAAACGACAAAAAACCGATATTACTGTACAAAAATCTGTCATCAGGTCGTTGACAAGTTTTTTTTTGGGACATATGACTCCGGAATCGGATTCTAAAACCCATTTAGTCAGAAGAATTCTTAATTGATCGTAAAGCTGAGGTGAAAACACGCAAAAAAATGTTTTTTTTTCAATAATCATTTTTGGATTCAGCGGCCAATTTTCGATCGGAAATGACTTCTTGGACGTTTATTTACTATAAAATGTCGATTTCTGGGGTCAAAAACAGTTTTTTGACATTTTCGTTGAAAAACAACCCAGAAAATTGAAAAAAATCATACAAAACTTTATGAAAGGTATTTTAATCTCGAAATGCCGGTAACCGAGTTCAAATACGATGTAGAAACAGAAAAAAATTGCTCCGGCACATCCGCAGAACCCCCATCCCCCCCCCTAACCGTCTCCTTTAATTTAGAATTGGCCATATACAAATTCTAATAATAATTATTACGTAATTATTCAATTAAATGAATGAACATCATCTGATATTTTTCAAAACGATATTTCGTGAAACAGGAACACAGATCCCTGATAAAAAAGATTAGTTTTCTTTGATGTACCCCAGAAGATTAGATATAAATGAACTCGCTTGCACTTTCCTTAAATTGAATCCATCCTTTGTGAAATAAAAAAATCATGCTTCTATTTATGTAATATCTTCGCGTCTGATAATATATGTTTCTACTTATTTTGTTATGAAGTTGCTTCTAACTTGTCTGAAACCTAGTAGGCGTCTAGCAATGCAACTTATTCGAATGGAAGAATCAGGAATTGTGAAATACAGCGCCAGTTGCTGACATAGGAGACAAGCAGTTAATGATCAGGCATTGACACACGACGTAATTGTATGTGTCTGACATACCAATGATAATTTAACAAGCACCATAAAATAACACTTAGGCCTTATACATAAGAAATTATCGTAACTTTACGAGACAAGGAGAAATAATTCACAATGGTCGGACATTTCTAAAAGCATTGATATGTCTTCGATAGCCTTGCACCTCACTATCAGAAACAAGATTTCCTGTACAGAAAATAAATTGTGATATTTATCTATATGTTATAATGTTTTAAATCCAACTGAGGTAGGTACGGAATTCATTAGGCTGTAATAAAATTCGAATAACTTAAACATATTATTTATCCAATGCATTTTCAAAATGGTTGCCTATAAGCGGGAATATACTGGGATCAAGTGTTACTATAAATAAGAAACACCCTTATCCACTAAAAATACTGTTGAAGTACTGAGGACATTTGAGCTACCAAGTAGCCATCATCTGAGCAAACTCAATATAGTTTACTAACAGTTGTACCCCTTGTAAGGTTTTGCAGAAACCCTTTTGTGTCTAATAATCCCAACTAGTTAACTAGGATATTTTACACTGAGGGCTTGAGTGATACGTGTCCTTTATTGATCGGATTACCCAGGGTGCCAACTGCTTTAGCCAAAAAATAAGATAAAATCCTCGAACAAGAATTTCCGGCACTACGAGGTAGATAAATGCTGATGATTATATCAGAGAAATAAAGACAAGTTTCAACTTAACAATTCGGTTTTAGTCCTCAAGAGAATTATAATTGGAACAAGATTAGTTTGATTGATATTATACTTATTTTATAACTTAACAAAGATTATTACTTAGAAAGAGTAGTGAAACAAATTAGAATTCTAAATAATTTGATTAATTAAATTGAAATTATCAATTTTATAAAGAAAATTAATTTTTGAACCCATGGTTCAAGTTCAAGAAGTTGATTGGTAGATGAAAACAATTTTGGGTAGATATCATAAGCAACTGATTGTGTAAATTTGGTTATTCCAAAAACAATGTTACCGTCCTTGAAACTTGGATGAGCTTGGAGGAAGTGCTGTGCCAGGAATTATCCTCTACAACACGGCACGGGGAAAAGGATAGAGACGCCCCGATTGTTTAAACCCTGAAATATAGAAAATACGAGCAATACCTTGGCCACAAGTTCTAGGGACGAATAACTAAATCAGCAGCAATAATCATTATAATCCCACAACTGATTATTAATATGGAATGTCATATAAATAAAATAAAAGGCAATCCAGATAATTATATAACATCACCATACATTCCGGAGATCTCAGAAAAAATTAAAAAATGTTGAATAAAGTATGATATAAAAGTCGCGCATAAACCTACTGTGTTGGAAAGTTGTTCCCAAATCTTAAACGTTCAATACCTAAAGATAAACAAACCCACACAGTATACAAATTAAATTGTTCAGATTGCGATGGGACTTATACAATATTTACAAAAAAGAACGTATGGGCATAAGTATAGTACAAGAAACAAAAACTTTCACCTCCCTTGCTAAAAACTGCTTTGATTATAACCATCAATCCGATTACAAAAATGTTAATATTTTAACTAGGTAAACCAATTATTATAAAAGATCTATTCTGGAGATGATTCACATAAAACGTGACTCCAAATCTGTAAATTATAGGACAGATATACAGACATTGAGTCAGATTTATACTAATTTAATCAATTTAAACCCTTGCAAATTGCGTCTTTATAATGTTAAAAGTATATTTTAGGAAGAATGCTCAAAAGTAATATGTCCTATAAGGTCTGACACAACCTTTTTCTATCATCTCATAAATCTTAACATCTGGTTGGAAAGTAGATACTTAAGGTAATAGTTTTGGATTTCAGTCGTGAATAGACTACACTAACATGCGTTTGTATATTATGAGAACATTACTAAATAGTGGATTCTTGATATATTTTATACTTGAAACATTGATGTGGTACAATAACGATTATTCGTGGTTCTGTTCTGAATTTGTGCGATAAGGACGCTTTGTGCTGATACAATTAGTCTTAAGAAATTCCGTTTTGAACATAATAAGTCTTCTGATGATGGTCCTGAGATCGAAACGTACGTAAAGACGAAAATATAAAGCATAAGAGTTCAATGTGACCTATTTCCCCAGAATTTATGTATAATTCATACCTGGGTCGAGAATCTTTATTACAACTGATAATGTTATCTTCCCAAATTGTATATTCAAAATTATTACAAAAATTGAAGTCTTGAAGAGAACTATTGGAATACAATATCAAAATCAGAAAGAAAATATTTGGATAATAGTTTTCTTATTGAAGTTATGACAATTTATACTACAAATTATTTAAAAAATGGTAGTCTTAAAGAGAATGAGTGAATTAATATAGAAATCTGCAAGAGAACAATTAGATAATAGTTTACTGAACCTAGTGGACTGAAATCGTGATCGTAGTTTCTAAATGAATAATCCGTTCAAGCAATATCAAGGTTTACTCCCATAAAGCAGTAAATGAGAATTTCGGCTTTATTTGAGTTCACCCAGATCAATAATTATTTCGTTACCAGACTATCCTGAAGAGTATCCATTGCAAATTTATTATGATGAATGTCATAGGACGGTGATACGGAATAATATGTAATCACCAGGATCATTGCTAGGTTAAATAAGCAATTAATAACTCGTTTTGAGGATGCCACGTGCGGTGAAACGATTGTCAATATATTATTTTCAATTGCAAATTGGGGTTCATTCATATTTTATTGAGCAATTCACGTTAAATTTATGTTATTATAATATAAATAAAACATCTCATCTATAAAAGCAGTTAATAACTAATACATATTACATCTTTCAAAATAAAATACGACATTAGTGCTTCCAGTTTAATTTGAATGTTCTGACATTCTTATATTACTGTTCTGATTGTCAAAATAAAAGTGCTGGAACAAATTTTAACAGTCTGGATTCTGGATTAAGTTAGGGTGCCCAATTTGTAAGAGTACTTAGTCCTCATTAGTATCATTTTTTTTGTTTCCATAGGGGATAGCCTTCCAGTTTGTTTCTAGCTGTCCAGCCACCATCTCGGGAGAGAACTACATGGTCCGGATGACTCCGGGTGTAGCTTCGGCGAGCAACGTCCTTTCCGCGGGTCTTGAGATAAGTAACCCCTCGGGGCGAAACTAGCAGTTGTCACTGCAAAAGATCCGGTGAACTGTGCACAATATACATCCTGCCGAATTGGATTCACGGGCTTGGTAGACATATACGGTAGGCTATTTGAACGAAGCCGAACGGTGACCCGTCAAACGTTCCTGGTAAGACAGGTAACACGAGGAGGTGCAGTTGACTGTAGCCCAGAAGGGGCACTAATATAGCCTCCTAAGCAAGCGCCCGTAGTGGGTCTGCCTAAAGAAGTCCCACAGGGAACGAATAAAAATGCTGCCTCTGCGTGGGTAAATGCTTCACCACATGGCTTTACTCCTAAAGTCCGGTGTCTGTGCTTCTTATCCCAGGTTTCTGGCCAAAGGATTCGTGGCCAGGGCAATGATATGTGGTAGGCCGATGATATGAGGCCGACGGTTACTCGTCAAACGAAAGCTGTTTAACACTGAACACGAGTAGGCACTTAGGCAGGGGGGAGAGGGGTTCACATGGTTCCTCTCCAATTAAGGCATTGGTCTCTACCGGGCAGTTGGCGTGCTGTTGAAAGTAGGAGAGGGCATTACGTGACATGTCCACTAGATGGGTAGGCAGGGGGATAAAACCCCCCACAGTTATTATCTTGTCCAGCCACCCTAAGTGTTGAACAAACAAGAGCTCAGCACTCTAAAGTACTGGACACCCGTAATGCTGGGCTCGGCCAGAGTTCCTTCAACATGGATTCTCCAGTGTTGGCGACGCCTGAAAAGCTGCCCAGCATGTGCTCCGCAGTATTATCATCATATTCCATTCCTTACTCGGCGAATTATCGACTAGACTGATAGTGTGCATGTGTTTCGTTAGTTGGCGGTAGTAGTGATTCCTGTAGTAAGCGCATATAATTATTTGACACAGTCCCAAGTAATGTTTGGCTGTTGTTGGACAAGGTATGTTCATCACTTCCTTAACCTGTCTACACCCTTAGTTGCTTGAGAGCTTTGAGACTATTGTCTTTGACAATGACATTAAGGATTTTGTGTGATGGTGTCGGATTTCCCTTGGCGAATCTTTCTCGAGCTAGCCTTTTAATTGCCTTCTCTTATGTCGTGTCCCTCTTCTTAATGCAGTTTACTGTTTTTAGTGTTTGCTGGTCGGCTTAGGGTGTTGTGGATTTCTAGTAGTTGTATGGAGGTGATCTTTCTTAATGCTAGTATTTGCTTCTTTGCTGTCTGGAAGGATTCCAATGTCTTCATCGTTGATTTAGCGTTTCATAATTTATTTTGCCCCATGGTTAATAGCATGATAGCACAGATTTCCGTTTGGAGTATGTCACATATTTCCCTAAGGGTTTTGCAGGGCATAGGCTTAGATCTTTCGTGTAAGTATCAGCATTTAAACAGTCATGATTGTGTCGTTCAATTCAAAAACACATAGAAATTCTTTGGCTTGTGCCTAGTCCCCTCAATCCTCATTGGTGGTTCTTAACAGGAAATCTGGCAAAAGTTTCATCAAGAAACTATCGAGTGGCTTATTGTTATTATTAAGGCAGATTTCGTGCTCAGTGAATCCGAAATGTCTTGACAGTTGGAGAGTTCCTTTCATCCAATCATATAAACCTCACAACAAATTCTACGAAGACCACAAATTGCTTAAGATCACGTTATAGGCTCTGTTCTTTATTTTCGTTTCAGTGCAAATACAATTGTTCGAGTGTGTGATTTACATGTAGGACATGATTATCATCTAAGGTCTCAATCAAGAACTATAAATAGGAATATACATAGCATCATCTATACGTTACTAGAGTGGTGTTTGAGGCTAACAGCGTGTGTGTTTGCCTCCAGAGAGTACATATTCACAAGATGTGCATTTGAACTCTCCGCTTAGGATGTGCGGTGTTGACGACTTGCACTTTAATGTAAACATCTGCATCCATTTAAATTCATAGTCAATGATCTCAACAGTAACCACAGTATTCTAAACTTTGAGAAATTAATTATCAATTCATTTGATAATAACTTATTTTTGATGTCTACATATTATCAATTTGTTACATAGATAGATTCCCTATCTATAATATATAAATACTTAATTCACTCAGATTCTACTAATCTCTCTTAACATCCTATGTTAGGAAAGATTAGTAGAGTACAAGTGGATTGGGTGATCCAACGGTTAACGTGTTTGTTGATTGGCGTTATCTGAAACATGTCGCATTGGGCATTACAATATTTGCTGACAAACGTCAGTTATGACTGTGGTAAATGCAATAAAGAACTTTCTTCGACCACCCAACGTGTGAAAGGTATTCAAATTTCAAATATACCACGAAAAGGATCGTTCCATCAAACAAACATGTTTGTTTGAGATCATTACCTTCTAATAACATCTTACCTACAGATCCGTGGAGTTCATTTGAATAATATTATTTTCATGTATAATCGACCGATGTTTAGTTGATACGAAAAATTGAAGCAGTGATTATTGTTCCTTTTTGTATTTTTATTTATATTCAATACTTAGTTTTCTTACGTTAATCAATTTGTTTCAGTTATAGAAGAATTTCTTTACAAAAAAATATGTATTTGTTGTTTGCCAATATTTTAAAACCCCATCCCTTAACAAATATTACGCTGTTGATTAAAACTGGCAAAATAATACACTTTATTTTAATAGAGGTATTTCTTAATAATGATTCTTGAGCCAGGTATGAATTATATATAAACTCTCGGGAAATAGGTCACACTAACACATGTGCTTATTATTCTCGTTTTTACATCATCAGAACACGTATTAATGTCTTTAAAGAGATTTGTTAAAACTAATAGTTTCAGCACAAAGCGTCCTTATCGCACCAATTTCGATTAAAAATGCCCACGTAGCCGAAATGAACAGAAACACGAGTAAACGAAATTGTAACATATTCATGTTTTAAGTATATGAATATGTATCATGAATCCACAGTTTAATATACGAAGTCATGTCAAGCAATGTATGTATACGACTGAAACCAAAAAATATAACGCTCCTGTTTGAACCAGATGTTAAAGACTTATGAGGTAATAAAAAAGGTTGTCAGATCTTAGAAATTAGAAATATTTCTATTTGAGCATTCTACCTTAAATATACTTTCAACATTATAAAGACGCATCTAGGAATTGGCCAGGGTTTTAATTAATTAAATTAGTATGAATCTGACTCACAGACTTGGAATCATGGTTTATGTGAATCATCTCCAGAATAGATCTTTTATAATTATTGGTTTCCTTAGTTGAAAGATTGACATTTTTGTAATCGAATTAATGGTTATAATCAAAACAGTGTTGTACGAGGCATTCCAGATGAAATCAGCACTCGTTCCCAGGTCACCCTCGGGGATCGCCCTGAAAGTTCTTCCTACCTTTCTACATTGAAAAATATGACGATTCCCAAAATTTCGGGTCTTAAGTGTCGATATTGCGCCGAGGAGAACATAATGAAGTTTTTCTGCCCTTTTTTAAATAAAAGAATAAAATTCGTCTTATTATCGTAAAATATTCGAAAATCAGACTAAAAAATCTGTTGAAAGCACGTAATCGAACGGAATCTTGCAAGGAAACTGGGGAAAATGGAAAAAATATTTTTTTTTGAAAATTCATTTCTCAAAATACCTATATTTCAATTTATTTCTAACGGAATTTAATTTTTTTACTTAAAAAATGTAAAAAAACGTTTATTATGATCTCCTCTGTGCAATATCGACACTTAAGACCCGATATTTCGGGTCATATTTTTCAACGTGGAAATGGTTGGAAAAACTTTCACGGCGATCCCAGAGGGTCACCTGGGAACGAGTGCTGATTTCATATGGAATGCCACGTACTATACTTATGGCCATACATTATTTTTTGTAAATATTGTTTGGAGATTCCTGTATAAGTCCCATCGCAACCTCAATAATTTATTTCGTATACTGTGTGGGTTTGTTTATCTTTAGGTATTAAAGGTTTTAGATTTGAAAAATATTTTCCAACAGTTAGTAGGCCTATGCGCAACATCTATATCATACTTTTTTAAACATTTCTTAATTTTCTCTGAAGTCTCCGGAATATATGGTAATTTTATAAAATTATCTGTATTATCGTTTATGTTATTTATATATGACGTTTCATTATAGATTTTGTTTATTCTTTCTTTAATGATGGGATTGAAAAATTCATATCCAGTGTATCACGAACAATTTTTAAATTTTTGGGACGGTCCTCTGAGTGGGACAATTTAACAGCGCAATCTAAAGGCTGTTTATAACACTTTTCTTATAACTTTGGTGCAACGGAATTTAAGTTAAGATAACGTTGAGACCAAACTTCTTTACTACACCACGAAGTATTTATCTGCATCATGCCTAATGTTCATAACTAGGACATTTCTGTTTTTGTTCACTTCTATTTCACAAGTAAATTGAAGTTTACAATGGAAATTTTTGAATTTATTAATCACTAAAGCTCGAAAAAATGCAACCGAAAAACCAAAAATATGCGCATTTAAATGCATCAAAAATTGACAAAAAATGCAAGGATTTTAGAAAAAAATGCAAGAATTTTAGAAAAAATGCAAGTAATTCAAAAGAAAATTCAAGAAATGTATTATAATGTTGAATATAATGTTGTATTATAATGTTGAATAATACTATTATTTCATTATTTTATTATGGTAGGGAGTGGGGGCGGGATTTAATAATTATACAACGAAAATTTATATTAAGTATCAGATTTTATTATTAATAATACATACTATTAAAATTATTAATATACCTAAGATTACAATAAAACAAAATAACAATATAGGTATTTAAACAGACATAAGTCATGTCTTACAATTATTATAAAAACTATTAATAATTAAGTGTTTTTCAAAGTTTTCTAGGAGGAAACGTCTCTTGTCAGAAAACATGTGTTTAAAAATTGAAAAACTTTGTTCAACATCAACTGATGTAATGGGAGCATATTTATATTTACAAATGATGTTTAATTTTAAGTTGGGTATATTTACATCGTTTTCGCCCAAGAAAACTTTCGAAATACTTTTCAAAATTTGAAAGCCTGTATTATTTTGAGCAACAGAATTGAATTTATGTAGAAGGACGTTCCCAATTTGTCCAGCGACTTTCTTACAATTTGACTCAAACTGGCTAATTAGAGCTACTGATTCCGTTAATGGAACACAAGATTTTTCTAAACTTCTAATAGTTGTAGATACAAACATATAATTGGCTTTTTAAATATTAAACTATTCTTTATTAATGAATTTTTAAAAAGATTTTTGAGTTCAAAAGAGATGTAGATGAAGAGTCACTAAGATCGTCAATCACATGTTTAATGGCGTCGTAATTGTCAGCATAAAATATAGCTGCATCCAACCAGGTATCCCAACGAGTTATTACAGGTTGTGGAGGTAAGGCAAGATTGGGAAATTTTTCTTTGTAAAATTGAACGCGTGTCGGAGCTTTTTAAAACTACTTTTTTTACATTGTTAATTAGGTCATTGACCAAAGGAAATTGCTCTCTTATACATTCTGTCACTCTATTAACGCCATCAGTTAGACAGGTTACATGTTGCAGATTAGAATAAAATGTTTTTAAATTTTGTCCAGCTTTAGTCATATAAGGTGCTGCATCAGATAAAAATAAAATAAATTTTTCTGTCGGAACAATTTGGAGCAAGAAAAAATTGTTCAATGAATCTTGGACAAATCGTGTAATTATTAGCTTTTCAAATTTTTTTGAAGCAAAAAGATAGGATCTGCTGGGATTCGTTCCCCCTAAAACACCCATTAACCCATGTGCGACATATCTACCGCTTGAATCGGTGGTTTCGTCTACTACAATATAAAAATAGTTTGAAATGACTTCGTTTTTGATACAAGTTAATGTTTAGTTGGTATTTCCCATTCTAAGAATAAAGTAATAAAATTATCATTATAGTAAGACCCTTTCAATAAAGTAGGTTCGTACTCTTTCAAGTTATTTCAATTTCGGGGTAGCATGTAGTTCCAAACCCAAACAGATTTAATAAATTTAACAATGAAAACTTTCTGTTCAATAGGATTTTGAAATAATTGGCAATAAATGCAAAAAATGCTCAAATATATAAAAAATGCATTTTTTGGGAAAAAGCATAAAAAATACAAAAAAAGCAAAAAAATGCAAGTTGCATTTTTTCCGTGCTTTATATAATCTACATACCGTTTAAAGAATACGGTTTCAAAATGTAATGAATTTATTACAGATTCTTCTAGGCATTCTATAATTTCATAGCTAGGTTAGCGATTGTAGCTGAAAATAGGAGATCTTATTGCTGTGCCAAATATTTGTCTAAAATATTGCTCACCGTATTGAAAATAAGTGCATTCTAAACAAAATTGTACTGCATTCATAAATTTAGATTGATCTAGAGGTGTGTGGTTTTAATCTGTGCCCAACGTATTTTGATGCTACTCAATGCCAAAACGACTGGTATATTTGTAAATAAAGAAATAACGTCCAAGGAAATTAATAGATGATCTATGGGTGCGGATTAATTTTTATAAATTCATTAAAATGCCATGAGTCCTTCGCATAAAATTCATTTTTACCTATTACATTATTGATAGATTTTGATACAAATTTTGATAAATTGTGGGTAGG
Source organism: Endomychus coccineus (assembly GCA_958510875.1). Taxonomy (NCBI): domain Eukaryota; kingdom Metazoa; phylum Arthropoda; class Insecta; order Coleoptera; family Endomychidae; genus Endomychus; species Endomychus coccineus. Next base: position 110,475,079 of record OY294070.1, on the reverse strand, counting down.
CGCTCCAATATTACTCACAATGGGTCTTAAAGGTATGTCACTTTTATGTAGTTTCGGAAGCCCATAGATTTAAGGTGCTTGCCCATTATGGCAATTAATTTATTTTTCAATTCAATAGGGATTATCTTATTTTTGTACGATTTACTTATTAATTTATTCATGTCATTTTGTACTGATAATGTAGGGTCAGATTTTAATTTTTTTTAAGTTGTTTCATCATTTAGTAGATTACCATTCCTTTGCATTATGACGGTTTTATTACATTTATCCTCGTTCAAAACTAATATTTGAGGGTTAGCTTCTAAGAACTTTTTTGTCTTTTTTGTGTGATAGTTAGCATCCTTCTTTTCCCAGTTTCCTCTGGCGGCAGCATCTTCATGCTTTACAACTGAACCATCCCCAACATTATCAACTTCGAGGGCTTTCAGGATAACTTCAACTTGAAACTTCCGTATTCACCAGTTTGATAGGCCATCTAGTTTTACATTGGAGCAGTTTGTATCGGTGAAACTTATTAAAATCATGTGCATTTTCTTAATCTTTCGGTCTCAACGCTGTATCACGTTTCCTGTCGTTGCTATTTTCTCACTGCTAATTATTCTTCGTATGCTGCTGGAACCCCAGACTGAATTTTTATTGATACGAAGAAAGGAAACAGTGATTTTATCTGCTTTTATTTATTTTCAATACTTATATTTCTTACAGATGCTTTTGTTACATTAACCGTATTTTTTTACTTAACATTAGTCATAGAAGAAATTAAAAATCACATGATATATCATAAAATGAATTTGTGTTTGAAGAAAACGCCATCCGTTGGATCACTCATTATGTGCATGGAAACAAAATCGTTTCCAAGCAAATAGCTCCTATGTTTGAGTAATTTTAAAAACTGGCACCCATCATTATGGTTAACCTCGTACTACTTTCCGGTAAACTGTTTAAAATAACGTTACTAATACATCCGTACCCGTATCATTGTTTTCTGTTTGTGAGTATTTCGATGAGCAACAATTGCCCTACAATTATACACTGTCATAACCATAATTAAAATTCATTGAACGTTGCCAAAGATGTCATTGAAAACCGCTACATCTTTATGAACGCTTGTTAACACTACTTTATGATCCCAAATTTCCAGTGTCCGCCATGGACCCTGACCCTGATGTTTTGTGTAACCGGAAATAATTAGACCATATGTCTAAGATTTGTATATACATAGGTCAACAAACTTCGCGTATTGAGGTAACTACTGAAATATTACTTGTTAATTTCATTTTTTTTTTTTTTGACATCATTAATATATGAAAATAGATTCATGAAACGTACTTACTCGTGTACGTATTTATAGTGAGCTGTATTGATGAAAGTATAATCGTCTTCTGATATTAAGAATGAACTTTAGAAAGGTTAGATTTGATTTTGTCTTCAACATATTAACTGAGTTTTTTGTTTTTTATACTCTCTGATATTAAACGTTTATCATTATTCTATTCGATATTCACTTTATTATTTTTTCGCCTTACGTGTGTTTATTATTGCCTTTTATGACTTTTTCGAAGCAAAGGTTAATTTCTCTGTTGTCATCACATATTTATTTACGTTTACAGTAAATAATAGAGTTGCACAATTATCAATTGAATTTCTTTTTGAAACACCAGGAGCAGCGCCATACAGCTATCTGGATTTCGCTAGCAAATTGAGAATCACTACAGAAGAGCAGCATCAAGAATCAAAAATTTCAAAATATGTTTTCTTTGATAACAATTTTCTATTACTAACTCTGGTTTATATTGTATATGTTCGGGATATCTGTCATTGCGACCTTAAGAGATCTATTGTATCTCTGCTGCTTAGCATTCAGGATGTCTCTACGACTAAAGCAGTACCTCTAATCGTATGACTCTTAAGAGTTTAGGGTATCAGATGACTTCAGGTTAGGCAAGTTCTCCTTCTTCTATTTAATGTGCTCACAAGTGTCGTCCCTGGGGTTTTGCATGGTAGTTCATTCTGAGGGAATGTGGATAAAAGGTCCTCATTTGCTCTCTTCTTCCTCTATTATTCCGAGCTATGTCCTCTCACAACCGGCAGTGCCCCGTTAGTATTCTAAGTTTATTTTTTCTTGTTTCGTGCAGTCTCTTCTGCTTATATTTTCCCAGAAGTATTTTTGCCGGCCTCAATCCTTCTAGTTATATCCAGTGTAATAACGAGCCCTTCTCTGGGTTACTTGGTTTTCTAAGGGATATCAATTTACCTATCTTATCAAATTCATACATATATAGCATTTGGCTTGATTAATTAATATCAATATAACTTGCAGTACGTGTACCGATAACCAGGAAGTGACCTGATATCACAGATTTCTTATTATGTAATACTCACTGCTCTTTGGTTGAGACACTAACACATTCCTTTTTTAAGAAATCTAGATTATTCAGTGACATTCAGCATGGCAGCATAAAAAAATAGAGGAACTGACACAGCCGTATTTTCCTTTATTCAAGCTGTATTCGAAAAAATTGATAAGGGTGAACTTACGCAGGGAATCTTTCTAGGCTTGTCAAAGGCGTACGATACCTTAGATCATTCACTCTTGTTATACAAGCTTCACAGATATGGGGTAAGAGGAGTAGTTTTGCAATGGTTTAGATCGTATCTCTCTAATATGCAACAAAGGGTGGCAGTTACTACTTCAAATTCAAAAGTTTACTCAGAACTCAAAACAACTAATGTGGGAATCCCACAAGGAAGTTTGGCGGGTCCTCTGTTATTTATAATTTTTTCAAACGATATCACAAAATTAGAAGGCCCAAAGCGCACTTTGGTAACCTATGTTGAAGATAACAATCTGAATCTAAGTGAAAACTTTACCCAAAATTGATTTCTGAGTGTTGTGCCGCCATGTTGAATGCCGGTGAATGGTTCGGAAAGAACAAATTGATAGTAAATGCTGAAAAAACAAATATAATGTTATTTAGAAATATTCATCCAGGCTTTGAACCGCCTACAAATATGGTAATAAACCAGATTACATATAAACAGCAAGAATCGGTAAAGTTCTTAGGGCTAGAAGTGGACGCCACATTGAGTTGGTCAGAGCATGTGAACAAACTGACCTCTAAGTTAAATAGTGTGGGATATTCGATCAGGGTACTCAAAAATTGCTGTAATGATTCCATATTAAGAACTATATATTTTGCCAATTTTTATTCAAGAATGAAGTTCGGTATCATATTCCATGGTACAAGCACTATTTTTGAAAATGTATTTGTGAGTCAAAAACGCGTTGTGAGAACCATTCTGAATCTTAAATTCATTGAAACATGCAGGGGACATTTTAGAAAAAATACTCTTCTTACTGCTTACAGCATCTATATTTATGAGTGTATTATTTTTCTTTTTAAGAACAAACATCTTTTTGTTAATCTTAAAAAACTAGATACACATGATACTCGATCAAAGAATTATAACATCCCGGGACATGACTTGACATTTTTCGAAAAGTCTCCACTATATAGATGCCTTAAATTTTTTAATGCATTACCAGACGAGTTTAAAGCTATTCAAAAATTAGTGATTTTTAAAATGGCTGTTTTTGAGTATCTGATCGAAATAGAGGCCTACAGCATAGACGAATTTTTAAGCTATAAGTGACAATAATAGTACTTATATAATTTTTTAAATTGTTGTTATTGTGCAGTGTACATTAATTATATTTTATATTCTCTTTTTTGACGCCACTTCATTTTTAGTAGTATTGCTATATTATATTGTAATATATCTGATTACGAAGAAGGAATAAACTTACTTACTTACATTAATCAAGCACTGTGTGATCAAGGATAGTTGATAAATAACGCTAAGTAGAAAAACTCTCAATCAAAGTATATTCAAAATAAGCATTTTGTAACAGGGATGAACCTTCTGGAAAATGCTTCCTTTTGCCATTCAGTGTCTTTCCGTCATTTAATACCAGCATATACATTTTTTCGATACTATTGAATTGGACCAGTAAGTAGGTTTTTTTTTTCACAAATTCAACATCTCCAAACAATGATCAATTAATGTTCTAGTAGTTATTCTTCCTAATGCAGTATCACCCTTGGAATAATCACGAAAACAAAATGTCATATAAACGCACAGATGCAATTATTATATAAATACATACGTTGTTAGGTGTACATTTGACTAGTTTACTGATATGCTATTTACACCAAACAAACACACGAAGAGTAAAACATCACAGAAACATTGATTCAACATGTAGCATGACGTCATTTCATTTGTAACAACTAGATTATCATTTACGCAAACTAATATTAGACAAGTAGAACGTGTCTTTATGAGTCATACATACTACATAACATGGTGATTGCAATAACGGGAAATTAAAGAAGGTGTTAGGAACATAAAAGACTCGATATCGACGTACATTAAAGTGGCAATGAATTATATCCGCAAGCAATAGATGTAATTTCATTAATAATGATTCTTCAAGAGTTTGAGTCACATTGAGACAAATTAGTTATGTCATACTGAGGAAAGTGGCAGACCGATATCGCATCACATTGAACTATTCATTGAATATTTCTTTTGAAATTATTTTTACTTCCTTCACTATACGTAGTATACTAAGGCAAGGTGAAAAGCTCCTGAAAAATAAAACAGATGGCGCCACAATCGAAAATCCCATCCCATGTGACATTTGTGATGTACCATTCAGTTCTGTTTTGACACCCATCGAAAGCAAGCAACCTTGAAGATTTTTGTAAACATGGAAAAAAGTGAATTTCGCGTCTTAATAAAAAATCATTTTTTGCGTGGAAAAAACATTACGCAAACCAAAGCATCGCTTGTTAAATATTATGGGGACTTTACACCATCGATGGGAACGATTGACCAGTGGCTTACTAATTCTCGTTGTCGTAGTATGACCACAAAGGATGCCAAACAATCTGGTCGTCCAATTGAGGTTACAACGCCAGAAATCGTCGATAAAATCCATGGGTTGATATTGGATGATCAGCGAATTAAAGTGCATGAGATAGCTGAGGCTTTGGGCATCTCAACCGAATGGGTACGGAACATTTTGCATAAATTTTGAATATGAGGAAGCTATCTGCCAGATGGGTGCCGCATTTGCTTTCTGTTGACAAAAATCGCGACCGTGGGACCACTTCAAAGAAGTGTTTGGCAATGTTCAAGAGCAAGAAGAAGGACTTTTTGTGCCGTTTCGTAACCGCCGACGAAACATGGATCGATCACAATACACCAGAGACCAAAGAACAGTCGAAACAATGGACTTGTCCTGGCGATTCATGGTTCATCATCCATCATCTTCAGATTTGGCCCCTCCGATTTTTATCTATTTCCAAACTTGAAGAAATGGCTCGGCGGAAAGGGATACGCCTATTTTGAAGGATTACCGAAACTGCATTTTTTGGTAGGGATCGAAAAATTATAAAAATGTTGGACGAAGTGTATCGGGGCTACAAGGAAGTTGTGTTGAGGAATGAAGTTTTGACCAAATAAATCATTTCTTGTTCCATTTTCAGGCACTTTTCACATTGCCTTCGTATAGTGTAAAGGAAGTATTGTAATCGGATTTTCTCGAATATGTCAGTTTTGAGCATTTCTGAAACGATCTAGACTAATATTGACATGCTGTGTGTGTAACCCACTGTTGAGACTATTGCTCTTTTCTCATTTATTTCTTCTACTAGTTAAGGAAATATTATAATCGGCCCAACAATTATGTCAAGTTACACTCTATTATTCTCTTATTATTCTGTGACAAAACAAGGTAATACCGGGATATCAAAAATTATCTTGGTCAAGGGTGGTTTTGGAATCTAAAACTTGTGTCTTACTTTACGTTTGAAATAATTAATTTGAAGTTTCGAAAAGTACGAAATTTCGCAATTTATACGAATCTTATAACACTCAGAAGTCTTTAGCGCTTTAGACTCCGGGATTTTCACTTGACCTATCGAAATTAGAAGGTTCGAATTGTATAAAAACACAATTGCATGAACGCCAGACGTCCTATGTAATTAGCTACGAAGGTAATCATTTTGACATATGCCTCGAGGAGCTCGCTACGCGTCAGTTAGAGTTTATACATTTTATCTCGATCTGGTTAATTCGGGGCCGTTTCGTGCCCCGTGCGGTCGGCGCCAGTTGGAATAAAGTGTTTTCGGCTATGGGCCGCTAGCTTTTAACCGCTTCGGGTATATTTTAGTAGCTAGAAAATTCCCTTTGGTACGTCGCACGTCAGACGCTCGTAGCGGACAGCTGAGAGTACCTGTTTCTGTTTCAATTTTCTTATTTAAACGAAATTTTTGGAAAAAAGAAGGATTGTCGGGTGCGTATCGCCACTAAATCTATCTACATGGAGCGAAAACGGTACGCGAAAAGCCCTCGTAAAGAAGTTCTATGTTCCTAACTTTTGCACTCTTCCAACTCGCCAGCTACGCGCTTCTTACGTGAACGTCTTTCGATTTACGGAAAATTAACTATTTTAAAACAACTTGTGCATCGAACAAAACGGGGGACATTTCCAACAATTACTGCTATTTAGTTTTTCTTGTTACTAAAACCGTTATTTCATAATTTGTAGTTCATTATTGTTTTACAACTGAAATAAATAGGTATGAAATTTGTAGGTTATTGATGATGTCAGTGTGACAGTTACATAATTAATTCAAACGTAAAGTAAGACACACGTTTTAGATTCCACAACCACCCTTGACCAAGATAATTTTTGATATCCCGGTATTATAGTGTGAATAATTCGAAAGTCAACCTAGCAGGTGTCAGTATCAAACATAGAGTAGTAAATATAATTTCAATGTAAAATAGAGTATACGTGATACTCTATGTTAGATGATAACCTTACTTGAAAAATACCGTGATTTTATTTAAATTGTAAGCTTATATGGTTATTATCAAATATATATACCAACTATTATAAATCGGTGGAAAGCTTCAAAAAGGTGCCATCAAACAAAAGAGAAATATATAGTTTCCGTATAACAATCATATGAAAAATACGAGAATGGTTGATTTTCAAAATGACTATGCATCTCAAAAACGAGTGAGGCCATTACAATTTTGCTTACGAACCCTCCTTTTTTTTTGAATTAGTACATCGGTGTCCCGAACACCCCATCTTTATATCTCTGAAAATAACCGAAATCGAAAATAGGACAACCTGCACATAGACATAGACAGTGGCGTAACTACCGCCGGTCCAACCGGTGCAACGGCCTGGGGCCCCCGGGTACAAGGGGCCCCCGTTTGGTTTTTTTTTACTTGTTTGTAAAACTATGATCCGTTATAATGTTCTGTAATTTCGGGGACACATTCTATCAGGGAGTTGGATAACTTAATACTGATCGAGTATTTCACTCTTTCCGCTAGCTTTCCGGACGTCTGCTTAGTAATTTTACTATTTTTAACAATTCCAGTGACCGTTGCAACTGCAGAGCGCTCCTTTTCAAAACTGAAAATGATAAAAAATTATCTGCGACATTCGATGGGCAAGAGAGACTGGCGGATCTGATAGATAGAGAGTAAGCTCACGAACTCGTTGAGGGCGAACATGGAATAGTCGATAAGTTTGTGAAGGCGAAAGTCCGCAGGGCGAGATTTTAAGGAGTGTTACATAGATATAAGAGTATCAATTGTATCGGAATATGGCTGTGACTATGGATTGTAAGATTGATTATGAGATTGTACAATTACACATGGATAAAATATACAACCCAAAAAAGTATTCATTTGACCTTCCCGAGAATTTCTTATATAATTTGACCTTAACTCAAGGCTAAGGCAATTCACTATCACACTCCAAAGTAAAATAGTATTTTTTTACCCTCCCTGAGGGTGGATTAATGTCTGGAGGTGAAACAAAGTAGCTATTACATTTGGTATCAGTTTTTTCCAAACATCTGCCCTTAAATGATTCCTCGGAATCTGTCTGTTATGAAATAAAAGTGATCGTATTCGCTTCCTAAATTATGGGAATATGCAATTACTTTCCTACGCAAAGGCAGGAAGTCTTGGTTGGTCCTCAATCCTTCCTTCGTATATTTTTCAATATACAAAACTCTGAATGTCCAAAGAACAGATATAACACCGTGTTTTAAGAATAGAATACAATCCACATGTTTTTAAATGCATCATAGTACGTTTGAACATTATAAAATAGTTTCTAAAATGGGTAAAATTTGTTTCGCGTATAAAAAAATCAAATGTATCATCTTTTATTAGCGGTTTCTGAGTCATTTACAATATGTTTTCTGTTCCTATAATCACATATTTGACACGCAGAAGTGTCCGGAACCGATTTTGCGTACAAAAGTGAGGGAAGTCACGTGATAAATTGATCACAGCTTTTTTGGTTCAGGTCCTTAAACATAGCTAGTTGACTATTGCCCTTAGACTATATAGGTAGATCAACTGCGCATTTCCTTTCACTGGCAGAAATGGCTTCAACATCTTGATTATGTTTGATGCAGTAAAGTCAGTGTATTCTAGACCACATAGTGAAATGACATCCCGATAACTGCAGGGGCGTATGTAATGTAATTGTCAGAATAAATTGTAGTAAATTGAAAACAAATTTATTTGAATTAAATTACTTTTAATGTAACAGAATATAATATAAATTTAATCATAACAGATGTTAAAATGAATTGACATTCAACAAATTATAATACCTTTATGCAGAAAAGATTTCTAATTTTTATTGGAGCATTACAATTTTTTTTTCTTATTAAAAATATGTCGCATCAGCCGGCGGCTATTAGCGACGGTACAATACATGGTGACAGTGAAGTAGATATTATTCAGTAAATAAATTGATTTTAGATAGTCAAACAAATTCACAAATGAGTAATTTTTAGCCAGCAGTTTGTCTTAGGCAGTTGAGTGTATTGTGGCTTATGCGTTCGGCACTATATTTAGGACATTCTATCAAGAAATGTTTCACTGTTAAATTGACACCGCACTGTTCGCATAAGGGTGCTTCACTGTTAGTCAGGAGATGAAAGTGGGTAATATGAGTATGACCTATGCGTAGGCGAGTCACTATTGATTCAAGTCGTCGGTTTCCAACGTGGGGATACCAAGGGAAGACATCACATTTGTTTTCTCGTAGTTTAGATTGAGAACTTTCCCATTTCCGATTCCATTTAGAACGAAACACGTCTTTGAACACATTTTTTGAACACTTGGAACATTACGACACTCCACTTCCGATTGAGGATCCACTACGGCTGTTTGCGTGCACTGGGCTGCTTCCTCATTCCACCTGTGATGCCAATATGGGAAGGTAGCCAAATAAAATGTATCCGTCGGAAATTGTCTTGTGCCTGTAGTAATTCAGATTTGATCATCTTCTCAATTCGAGTTTTGGGATAGACATGCTGTAGACCTTGAGTAGCGCTGAGGGAATCGGCCAGAATTATGGTTTGAGGTATGTTGGATGCATTGACGTACACAAGAGCCTTGTAGTTGTACAGTTTTCAAAATACGTTAACATTGTTTAAAACTATGAATTTTCTTTAAAATAGTTTCGAACCATTTCAAAATTATAGGAAACATTAAAACATCAAGTTTTTCTATTGTAAGATAATGATTTATCGCTAATAACCAAGATGTTATGAATTCCGAGGGATAGTAGATATTTATATCCATGTACAACTGTTATTAACACCCGTCAGTTCGGATCTCAGCATAAAAGAGAATGAAATTTATTTAGCTTCTATTTTTATTTCAGGAATAATAAATAATAAAGGACTTGTTAATTTAGTAGTTTACACAATATGTTATTGAACGGGTTATAAGTAGATGATTTAGGAGTTTATACAACAATGCTATAAAAATGAACAAATAAATAAAAATGTTGGCCAATTTAAAAATCAAAATAACATGTTTGTATGACGTTGAAATAACACTTACTCAAAGCCTACAGTAAAATGCTTCATTCAAATAGACAATTTTGACAAGGGTCGATACTAGGACCTTCATCCAATTGTGTTTATATGCAGGTAAATTCAGTCCCGGGTATTTTTAAGGTCTACGTAAACGAGTCCCAGGTATGTACCTTGTTTTCAAGTCAGATAATTAGCATGTAGTACCTGCTGCCTAGGCTAACCACCCTTCTGTACGTAAATATTTGCACAATAACCAATAATGATTGTTTATTGTACCCCCTTTGTTTTTAACCTAACTTTGTTGATATAGAATGCAAATATTGTAATCGCGCTAATCTTGACACTCATAATAACCAATAATTATTGTTCATTGTACCCCTTTGTTTCTAAGCTAACCTAACCTAACCACTAACCTAACTTTGTTGATATAGAATGCAAATATTGTAATCGCACTGATCTTAACACTTTAATTTCTAAGAATATTCTGAGAATAATATTGAAACCCGTGACTCGATTTACGTAGTATGATTTTCACACTGGTACTGAATTTACGTAGGAAAATGGAATCGGGACTCAATTTACGTTTTGCCATCCAATTATTATAAATACGAATGAATTACCAACTACTATGGTCACCTCCTTGTGTTAGCTAGTCCAGTCAGTAAGCTGGGGATTTGGCCGACTTTCTATAAAAAAAGCAGGGTGTCGTATCGGAAAAACTATTTTCCACGATGTTCTGTGGCCGACGTGGATAATTTTAAGAATGTTTACGAAAATTCCGGAAAAATTAAAGAAAATCACAAATTTCAATATTGTAGCTTTAAATGAACAGTTACAAACTTGTATAAATTAAAACAAAGATGCTTGTATTTTTTTAATGTTCCTTCATTTTCCACATAATCCTAATGTTATTCTCAAACATTTTTTATGTCAAGTTCGTAATTATCGACCAAAAAAACCCCTATATCGACTTATCACATGATAATTTCAATGACGTGGAATGATTTTCTTTTCAGGGTTTCCACACTTTTCCGCAAATTTTCCTACTTTTGGTCTAATTCGAATCGAAATACGCGACTGCCAACATCTTTTATGTATAAAACTATAATCGAGTGAAAAATGAGCAATTTTGTATGAAAATTACGAAATTTCCCTGATCTTCAGCCCATTGAATGAGTTTTCCGGGAAAATGAGCTTGGATCCGTGTTCAGGGCCCGAAAATACCCATTTTCTATAAATTCAAAATTATCTCAAAAAGTGGGTGGGTGAAAATAGGGTCAAGTTAGCGTTTAGGGGTGAATGGGAGTTCCTGTCTACTTAGCTCAACCCTTACGAATAATCCACGTCGGCCACAGAGCATCATGCAACAAGAATTTTTCCGATACGACGCCTTGCTTTTTTTTAAGAAAGTTCCCAGCTTATTGACTGGATTAAGCTTTCGTACACTTGTCCGGGTTAAATGTATGATTGTTATTGTTACTAGCTGTTCGCGGTCAGCTAGAAACGTGGAAAGACGTTAAATTATAATCTATGTCATACAATGTTTATTCTAATTGACAACGTATGGGTTTTACAACTCTATATTTAATATTTATAATCATTGGGGCAATAACTAGGAGGCTAAACTTGATTTCATACCACCTCAATATCTCTCGTTATTCCAAAACTGAGGGGTATAAAAGTGTTTAAAGCCTCCTGCGATATATTCAAGCACGTTGATAACTGTGGGGTAGGACCTCGGTCCCCCCCGGCCTGCCCGTCCAGTGGACTCTAGACCTGCTAATGACTTGCCCTCTCCTACTTAACAGCACGCCAACTGCCCGACAGAGACCAACGCCTTAATTGGAGAGGAGACAGTCTTTTGAACCGTCTGGGCCCCTCTCCCCCTGTCTACTCGTGTTAGTGTTATAATTTATAACAGCTCCCGTTTGACGAGTCGCCGTCGACCTCTTATCATCGGTCTTCCACATTTGTTGCCCTGGCCGCGAATCAATTGCCCAGAAATCTGGGATAAGAAGCACAGACACCGGACTTTATGAGTAAAGCCATGTGGTGCAGCATAATACCCACGCAGAGGCAGCTTTTTCGCCCCCGGCGGGACTACTTTAGGCGGTCCCATCTCAGGCATACATAGGACCCTGTCCCGTGCATACCCAAGATGGAGCTTGCTTGCTAGACTCATACACTGCCCCTTCTGGGCTATGGTCAATTCCACCTCCTCGTAATTACCTGTTTCACCAGGAACGCTACGAGTAAACGTTCGGCTTTCGTTCAAATAGCCTACCGCATATGCCACCACGGCCGTGAATCCGTTCCGACCAGCCATCTGGGATAAGAAGGCACTGCGCCGTGGTTTTTATGGGTAAACGACATGTGGTGCACCGTTTACATGACGTTTCGCAGCGGTACCTTTTTTCGCCCCTGCTCAGGCAGGCTGAGGTTACTTTAAGCGAGAACCTGCATTACCTATGGTGCAACAGGCACGGTACTTGCTAGCTATTCCTCCTGACTAATGAGGAATAGCCCCACTCGCCTGCTCGTGTTAGCCTAAGCTACGTTTACGAACCATCGCCGGCCTCGTTCAAGTTTGGCCTTCCGCATGTGTCTACCACGTCCGTGAATCCGTTCCGACCAGCATCCCTGGGATAAGAAGGCACGGGGTCGTGGTTTTAGAGGTGAAAATGTATGCGGTGCCCAGTTCACCGGATCTTTTGCAGTGGCAACGTTAGTTTGGCCCCGAAGGGTTACTTGTCTCGAGAACCGCGAAGAGGTGTTGCTTGCGGAATCTACCGCCAGTTTCTCTCCGGCCTAGTAGATTCTCTCCCGAGGATATATTCAAGCAGTGGGGATCTTCATCTCCATCGATTTCCTAGGTTTAATCCCCTACCCCTACATCATTTCTATTACATTGAAGACACTGATGTGGAGTTAATCTCAAAACCGCAGTTAATTCAGCGATTTGATACTTTTTCGGTGGTTTATTTGTAGAAAACATGCAAGTGTAGATAAATCGCACCAAAAGGGGCTCCAAATGTAATTTTGGGCTATAAGTTCCTCACTGAAATATTATAATCCTTGATTGGGACACATTTGACTACAGTTGCTCATTATAGTCAACTGTACAATATCTGTTATTGAAATTAAAGCTATTTTGCCCATAACCTTTGGGGAGAAAACGTAAAGGGAGCAAGCGTGGAGCGAGTGGGTTCTTTGAGGGGTGGTGAGGTGTGGAGCTAATTTCATTGCTGACTGCTGAGGATAAGAAAGCGAGTGGAAAATGGATGTTGGCGGCAACTTGTCGCGTTGTCGGTAGCTCCTACGCGGCAGAAGTGGAAATTTGACACTGATAACATTATTCCATAATTTCTTATACGGTGGGTACTGTAATAATTCATATGATTTACAATAGGTGTTGATGAATGATTATGAAAAATGTTTTTTTCAACTCGTACTCTAAACATTTATTCCAAAAAGCATGTGTTTGTTATTTTATGTCCGTATGCTTCAAATTGTTTCCGGTTGGGAATCAACAATTACTGCAGTAAAAGTAGAATTTTGTTTACTGCGATCCCTAACATGTTAACATGAAATATGTGCATACGTAAGCTTTTGTTTATTTGTTCTCTTATTTAACAAAGAATAGTGATCTTCCATATTCAATAAATTACTCAGGCTTATATTTTCGAATCCAACCGTTTTCTATCTACGTTTCCATATTCAAAAGAATGTGTGTTGTGAATGTAACAAAATATTAACATTATAGTGCAACTGTTCTTGAGATTACAGCGATTTTAAGTGGACAATGTAGTTGACCTGTTGTCACTTGTGAAATTGATTTGGAACTTATTCTGTTCTTACAACTATAGATGACTACATTTTTCTGACCGGATACATTGCATTATAATAGTTCGTTTTCATTTTTGTTTCTACATAAAATTTGGATCTACTATTCTGAGTCTTTAATGATGGTGAGTATATCAACTGAAGTGACCTAAATCACTTTGCAATGTTTTGCCATGTTTTCATGTTTAATATCTAAGATAGCATATTTTATCAACATTCGTTCCCTAATTGCATCAATCAATCAATACTTTGCAATATTCGAACAATTGTTCCCAATGTAGGCCAGGCGCACGGTCACGAAAATCGTCGGAAAATCCTTAAAAATTTGATACTGCTATTTGACGTTACTTTATGTTTTTTGAGATGCTGAATACGGGAAAAATAGGTACAAAATTCTGTCGCTGCCTCTCGGAAAGTTATGGCCATTTTTTTGGCCAGATTTTGTGGTCTTTTACGTTTTTTTTGAATTAATTCAAAAACGAAGGCTTTAACCGAATATACACTCGAGATCAAAGTTGTAAACAATTAAAATACGCGTCGAATGAGAAGTCATTTGGAGCTTATGGACCCGAAATAACGCCCATTTTGTGATTTTTTATGGTTTTTAAAATATTTTTTTTTGAACCGAGAAAAAATTGTAAAGGTAATTGATCTGAATGAAAAGTTGGCATTTTCATTCTACTTTTCAAGGGATTTTTTTTCAATACCTTTTTTTTTCGCGCGAAAATTTGAATTTTCCGAAAAACCGTAAAACTGCTATAGCGTGCTGAAAAATTCATATTTTGACCTAAATTTAAATGCATATTGTAGATTTTGACCAATAATATCTAAAAACTCTTTCAAATGACATTTTGATATAAATGCAAAGTCTTAGCTCATCTTTCAAAAAAAGACGACCTCGGAAAATTGGAAAAATTTTGTGGTTAGGAAGTTTCGGGAAAAAACAAATTTTAGGTGCTGATAGTCCTTGTTCATACGCATATTTTGCGCACCTGCACATCTTTTTTGCTCCAGTCAAAGTCGAGATATCGATTAAAATGTGTTTGGGCCCCTCCAAGGCCTAATTTTGGGTCTATCAATAAAAGTCAAAAACCAGTGTAATCTAAAACGAGGTCTTTATTTAGATCCAAAAATGTGACAGAGCCATCATAGAAAAAAATCACAAAATGGACTTTATTTCGGGCCCATAACCTCCAAATGAGTACTTGGGCTCATTCGACGAATATTTCAATTATCCACAACTTTGATCTGGAGTGTATATTCGATGAAAGCCTTCGTTTTCAAATTAATTAAAAAAAACGTAAAAAAACAACAAAATCTGGCCAAAAATAGATGGCCACAACTTTTCGAGCGGCAGCGATAGAATTTTTTAACTATTTTTCCCATATTCAGCACCCCAATAAACATACAGTAACTTCAAAATCAGCCGTATCAAATTTTCAACCCAACTTTTCTGACCGTGCGCCTGGACCGCACCTATACAAGCATCACATCAATATTCAGAAATCAAAACGTGCAGTTGCAATCTTTATCAGTAGTTAATAATAATTCTTAACCCAGGTATGAATTATATATACATTTTCGGGAAGTAGGTCACACTAACACATATGCTTATTATTTTCGTATCAAGCACAAAGCGTCCTTAATCGCATTAATTTCAATTAAAAATGCCCACGTTTTCGAAACGAACAAAAACACGACTAACCGAAATTATAACACACTTATGTTTTAAGAAGCCACTGCATAGCAATCTACTTCGAATATTCGAAGTCATCTCATGCAACGTTGGAATAAAACTGAAACCAAACTAAAATACGCTCAAATATCCACTTTCGAACCGGATGTTAAAGATTTATGAAGTGATAGGAAAAGGTTGTCTACCTTATTAGAAATATAGTTATTTTTGCATTCTACCTAAAATACACGTTCAACATTATAAAGACGCATGGAGGAATTTGGAACGGTCTTAACTAATTAAATTAGTATAAATTTGACTTAATGATTGAACGTCTGTTCTATTTCATTTTCAGGATAGATCTTTTATAATAATTGATTTCTTTAGTTAAAATATTAACATTTTTGCAATCGAATTGATGGTTATAAGTTATAATCACAACAATGTTCATCAAGGGGTGGTGAAATTTTTTATGTTTTTATTTCTAATACTATACTTATGCCCAATCATTCTTTTGTGTAGATATTGTTTAGAGATTCCTGTATAGGTACCATCGCAATCTAATCAATTTAATTTATATACTTTGTTTATCTTTAGGTGCTAAATGTTCTAGATTTAAAAAATATTTACCAACACATGTTCACACAATAGATTCATGCGCAACATTTATATCATACTTTTTTTAACTTTCTTAATTTTCTCTGAGGTCTCCGGAATGTATGGTAATGTTGAAAAATTAGCTGGGGAAGATATATGTCACTTTTGTGTGAAGGAACAACACACAGTGCTACAAATTGTTTCTTACTGTTACAATTTCGATTACTATTGTTTTTGTTCGTTTCGGCGACGTGGGCATTTTTAAATGAAATTAAAGTGATAAGGACGCTTTCTGTTTGATACAATTAGCTTTAAGAAATTTCGTTTTAGACATGGATATGTATCAAGTTATATAGCAAAAAAAATCTGCTACATTTCGCTTGAGTTTTTCCAACATGTTATATAGTTGCTATATAGCAATGTTATATAGAAAGTCTGCACTGGCCTTGATATATCATCCTTTCCAAAAGGGCACAGCTGAGGAAGATATATGTCACTTTTGTTTGAAGGAACAACGCACAGTGCAACAAATTGTTTCTTACTGTTACAATTTCGATTACTAGTGTTTTTGTTCGTTTCGGCGACGTGGGCATTTTAAAATTAAATTAAGCGATAAGGACGCTTTCTGGTTGATACAATTAGCTTTAAGAAATCCCGTTTTAGACATGGATATGTATCAAGTTATATAGCAAAAAAAATCTGCTACATTTCGCTTGAGTTTTTGCAACATGTTATATAGTTGCTATATAGCAGTGTTATATAGAAAGTCTGGACTGGCGTTGATATATCATCCTCTCCAAAAAGGCACAGCTGAGGAAGATATATGTCACTTTTGTGTGAAGGAACAACACACAGTGCAACAAATTGTTTCTTACTGTTACAATTTCGATTACTCGTGTTTTTGTTCGTTTTGGCGACGTGGGCATTTTTAAATGGAATTAAAGCGACAAGGACGCTTTCTGCTTGATACAATTAGCTCTAAGAAATCCCGCTTTAGACATTGATATGTATCAAGTTATATAGCAGAAAAATCTGCTATATTTCGCTTGAGTTTTTGTAACATGTTAAATAGTTGTTATATAGCAGTGTTATATAGAAAGTCTGGACTGGCGTTGATATATCATCCTTTCCAAAAGGACTCAGCTGAGAAAGATATACGTCACTTTTGTGTGAAGGAACAACACACAGTGCAACAAATTGTTTCTTACTGAAATCGATAATCAGTTTAAGGATGCAAAATTCAGGATAATTTTAAAATGTCACCTATGGAAATAATACAAATATCCCCTAAGGAGTTTGTAACTTGATTAGGTCCCAACTGCAATATAGTTCACTAGAAAAGCCGAAAAGAGTCGCAGTATCCTAAGTAACAGTTTTACGACCATGTAACGAAATCTATGTTAAGCTTCTCAAAATACCACGCACTAACATAGTTTGGCTGATGTATTATGTTTAATTAAGAATTTTGTAACGTTTATTTATATTTTATTACAATTTCTTGTTTCACAACATGCCAAAATTATCAAAGGAATTTCTATTATCAGTGGAGCATAATTAATTTGAAATTAAAAGATGAAAGTCATTATTATGAAACCTCCAACAATAACTTCAAACATTATTAGATCTGTGAAATATCACAAGAACAGCGCGTGATGAGATATTAATTTGATTATAATCGTTCCAAATGCGTTAAAATGTTGTTACAATTTATTTAGAATGTGATAACAAAAGGGTAGATTGAAATGGAAGAGAAACCCATTCTTGAACAGGGACCTATTTTTGTTCCTTCAGAGCTAGTTATGATAATACGTTGCGCAAAAAAATGGAAACCATAGAATGGACTGGAAAAAAGTATGTGATCAAACAGGTAAAAACTTCAATGTCTATACCGGTGGAGAAAACTGCCGTTGGCAAAGTGTGAAAATGATTCAAGTAAACGCAAACGAACCAGAAGTCATAAATTATTAAGCTTCTAACACAGAAACACAGTGCAGTAAATCGATTAACGTATGGGAAGAACGAAAATGCGTGAACATGACAGTTAAGCCGGCGAATAGTGAATCACCTCGAATTCCAACAAATAAAGTTCCCCAAAGACATCAACCTTTTTTTTATAACCTAAAGAAACACGAAAATGAAGAGGCTACATTAGAGAGAAAGAGAGAGAGAGATAGAGAGAGAGAGAGAGAGAGAGAGAGAGAGAGAGAGAGAGAGAGAGAGAGAGAGAGAGAGAGAGAGAGAGAGGATACTGAGGGTGCCTTATAATTTGATAATTATGCGATACCTACCAGGGCAAGGGAAAATACAACAGATGGCGCCACAATCGAAAATCCCATGGACATTTGTGAAGTACCAAAAAGTGAATTTAGCCTCTTGATTAAACTTTATTTTTTGCGTAGAAAAAACAATACGCAAACCAAAGCATCGCTTGTTAACTATTAGGAGGACTCTTCACCATCGATTGGAACGATTCACAAATGGTTTACTGATTTTCGTTGTGGTAGTATGACCACAAAAGACGCCGAACGTTCTGGAGGTTCAATTGAGGTTACAACGCCATAAATCGTCTATAAAATCCATGGTATGGTACTGAACGATCGACGGGTTAAAGTGCACGAGATTGCTATGGGCATCTCAACCAAACCTACGGAACATTTTGCATAAATTTTTGAATATGAGAAAGCTATCTGCCAGATGGGTGCCGCATTTGCTCTCTGTAGACAGGAAGCGCGAACGAGTGATAACTTCTAAGGAGTGTTTGGCGATGTTCAAGCGCGATAAAAAGAACTTTTTGCGCCGTTTGCTAATGGTGGATGAAACATGGATCCATCACAACACACCAGAGACCAAAGAACAGCCGAAACAGTGAACTTCTCCTGGTGAATCGAAGCCGAAAAAAGCCATAGTGGGTTTATCAGCCAACAAAGTCACGGCGACGGTTTTTTTTGGCATGCCCATGGTATCGTTCATATCGATTACTTGAAAAGGGCAAAACGATCACCGGCGTACATTATGCAGAGCTGTTGGATCGATTTGAACCGAAAGCGGCCGCATTTGGAAAAAAAAAGTGTTCTTTCACCAGGACAACGCACCGGCGCACAGGTTCGCAGTAGCAATGGCAAAATTGCATGAATTGCGTTACGAATTGGTTTGTCATCCACCATTTTCTCCAGATTTGGCCCCCTGCGATTATTATCTATTTCCAAACTTGAAGAAATTGCTCGGCGGAAAGAGATTTGGCTCCAACGATGAGTTCATCACCCATTCTGAAGGATTGCCAAACCGTATCACTTGGAAAGGATCGGAAAATCAGAAAAACGTTGGACGAAGTGTATCGGGCTCCAAGGAGATTATGTTGAGAAATAAACTGAATTTTGACCAAATAAATCGTTTCTTATTTCATTTTTCAGGGCCCTCGTTTATGTATGTATTCTTCAAATAAAATATATAATAATATAAAGTTATAAATATTATTGCATATTTCAGATTTCTCAGCTGAGATAACTAAGATTGGGATTCATAATTTTGAAGCAATAGTGAGATATCTTATTTAAGAAAAGAATATTAATTTTAAGTATAAAGCTACAGTAAGATATTGTCTGTTTTGATTTTTTGTTAAATTGGCAAGTGTTGTAACAAATCCAAACAACATTTTTAAAATTGTGTCAACTTTTTCTATTCAAAATCATTAAATTCAAAAAATAGATCAATACGTGAATATTCAATTCAACTTGTTTTTGTAAGGAACAATTGTCAATTGTTTTTCATGGAAAACTTGATTTAATCGCGTGATTTCTTTCT
The DNA here is from genome assembly GCA_958510875.1 of Endomychus coccineus. Classification (NCBI taxonomy): domain Eukaryota; kingdom Metazoa; phylum Arthropoda; class Insecta; order Coleoptera; family Endomychidae; genus Endomychus; species Endomychus coccineus. The sequence continues at coordinate 110,455,222 of OY294070.1, read as the reverse complement.
CAAATCAAGCAGTTTTGACTTTGTAGCTCTGTAATTTTGAACAAAAATGGATAGAGAAAATTTTTTTTAATATATGTTATTCACAATACAAAGGGCTTCAAAACAGTGGAACAATATGGGTAATTATATTCCTGGGGAAAAAATCTCGACTAAGTCATTACGGTCATTTTTTCCTCTTTCGTCTGAAAATGTACCTTCGGGCATCATATTTACGATCTCAGGTTCAGAATTCAATTACGTATTTTACTTTTGCCGTAGTAGACCTTGGGCGCCAAGTTTTGATTATCCTGTACAGTTAGATCATCATCTCATTGCTTCGATCCGTTTTCAATTAAAACAATGTGTTTATTTTGTTCCAGATACCAACACCCGATACATACAAAAAGTTCCTTAAGAAAGTGCTGTGATATATTTAACTCAAACAACAACAAAATCGACTGTGATCACTAAATAACAATGTACTTAAACAGTATTACCATAAAGTATTATTAAAGAATCGACAATGACAAACAGTAATATGGACACTTTGGAAGAAGTGAAGATTGATAGCGAGGGAAAAAGTTCGTGCAATACGGAACAATTAGAAAAACTTTTGGCCAACGAAACTGTAACACCCACTTTAGTTCCTCCAGAGATGTTCAAAAATGAAGTCAGACGAAAATCGGAAAATAGCATACTAGGATCCTTCAATAGAACATTTACTAGGTTATCATTAGCAGCTGCTGGCGGCAAAGACTTAGCAAATGGTCACGTATTCAGTAGGTAAGTTTCACATCAACAACATCTAATGTTTAATTCAAAATGGTTCTAAAAGGCCAATGCTCTAGGGAGAAACTACTTTTTTCAATTGAATGCGATTTTTATCTTAAATCTCTAATAAGACTTCCTGAACACGCATTTATAAGACACCGTAACCCAAATCTTGAAAAACGTTGTTATTTCCCATTATTTATTGCAAAATACGTCGGATTTCGACAAATCTTAATTTAAATGAAAAAGTCTTATCAATACAGGTTTATTAGAGGCTTTCTACGAATCGTTATGAACCACTAGGAGGTCGGTCAGTAGGCCGCGCATAGCCCCAAAGGAGAAATGAGGAAAGACATCGTTCGCTACGCTCACTCCGTCAGTCTGTTTAGGCTTAAGGTACAGTGAATCGGAGTTACTGTCGCTGAAAGAATCAAAAGCGCGAAACGCAGTCTGTATGCACCCGAACTCAATTCTTTAGCACTATTTTTCTCTAAAATCGACCACCGATCAGTGCGTGAAACTAAGCGAACAACGTCGAGTATTTCGACGGACCGATCTGCTCAATAACTCGAAAACAGCTCGAGGTATGACATTGAATTTTTCTGCCAGGAATTTCGAGCAACATATCTGGTTTGTGTCGAAATTTCAAGTGGATTGCATTTACAATTTGACCGCTACACGAGAACATATCTTTTGCCGTATAACTCGATTCAAAAAATTTCCTAGTTCACTTTGCTCACTTGGTCTTGATAAGAGGGTAAAACAATTTTTTATTCGGCCTCACCTGCTCCGGAAACCCCATAATTTATTAATCACCAAATTAACCAGCTCATGGTGCACTTTTTCAATTTATTTCTCTGAAACTTGGCCTCATTCTGCAGAACTATCCAGTAGCAGAAATTATCTTCATGGGGGATTCGAACGTTCACAACTCCGCTTGGCTCAAGTTCTTAAACACGACTGATGACGCAGGGCGACAGGCTGAAGCCTTCGCCATTATCTATGGTCTCGAGCAGTTAATTAATGAACCAACACGGAACTATCATTATGCCAATACGCTTGACTTATTCCTCACTAACAATCCTGATCCCTATGAAGTAAAGGTGCACCATTGGGAAACTCTGACTACTCACTCTTCACTAAGACCTGTTCCTAAATCACTCCAAGAATCAATCCAAACCTCCACGCACAGTTTGGTATTACAACTTACACGACTGGGATGGTCTTCGCAAGTGTGTCTCTGAGTTTCCTTGGAGGAGCGTATGTTTTGAATCTGATGAGCCAACAGAGATCTCGGATATTATCAAGCTAGAAATGTAAACTTACATACCCCATACCAACAAACCAATATCATCTGGTGAACGATGATTCAATAAAATCTGTTCTATGGCTGTCGCTTCAAAACAAACAGCATACCGTCATTGGCGCGATAAAAATGAAGCCAGAGAAGCGAGACAGAGACAGGATGACGCAATTGATGGAGATCTGGCAAAGATTTTGAAATGGGAATCTGCTTCCAACGCGGAATTAGTCGGACTTTTTTGTATGTATGAATACCGCAACAGGGATTACATGTGCAGTTGTTTCCAGAAATCGGTGGTTCGAACAATCTTACAGACATTTCGAGAATAGCGTCTACCGATACTTTTTTCCTGGTTTTGGTCAGATTTTTTGTATTTTGTTACACTGAGTGTCTGACTGTGTATTTTTCAGTGGCCTCTACACACGTACAGTCGTGGTTCTCGGATTTCTCACAGTTCCAAAGGGTTTGCGAATGAAATACAGCGGCTTTTACCCTCAAACCTTTAAATGGGTTATTGTTCAAGTGTAGCTGCAATAATCTAATTACTAGTTCAATTCAACATAAGAACAAACGGTGGTTGAAGATGAACATTTTCACATCTAAAACTTGCAACTGAATTAAATGTCGAAAAAGAATTTTGGTGTAGTTATTTATGACTCGAGAGCTACAATTAAAAAGAATTACACTAATTATTGCCCTTTCAATTTGCAAGTGCTCCGTTTACCTGCTATTTTATTAACGGTTGTGAACCTGCAGAAACTCTGTCGCTAACGGCGGGGTTAGACTAATGACTACATTCATCCGTTCCCCCATCAAAGTAATCTATTGTTCGAGGACACCAATTTCGCAGCAAACGAGGAGAGTTTTGTCTCAGATAGATCACTCCATATGGTGGTTGACGAGAGTATCCTCCGATATAATGGCTATCAATGCTGATGTTCCACAAGGATCTGTTTTGCCACCAACTTTGTTTCCGCTCCATATAAAAGATATGATGGGAGTGCCAACCTGTCCTGTCCACAGCTTTGCAAATGATGGTACACTTCAAACCTCTTTGTCATCTAGAGGCCCTACACCATCTAATGAAGACAGAGATAGGATGACCCAAAGATTTTGAAATGGGAAAGTGATAATCTAGTAGAGTTTAATGCAACAAAAAGTCATGCTTGCGTCTTCTCCAGGAAGGACACAAACCGTAATATGATGATGTCAGGGTACAACTTTTCCTAAGTCTTCCATATCCATGCTCGGAACAACCATCAATAGCTTCCCCTCATGGGATGATCTTGTGAGGTCCGTTGCGAAAACCGCTTCACAAAAACTTAATTTTCTATTTCTTGCCAAGAGCTACTTTACATCTTCATAATCTACAAAGCACAGTTTCGACCTGTCCTGGTGGAGTAATGTTCACATGTTTGGAATTCGGCTCCCAAACATACGCTGAAGCTCTGCGAGATCTCTCCCTTTTCGATAGATATTTCCATGGTCGGTGTTCATCAAAAATCTCGTCTGTTGTTCCACCATTAGAAATTCCAGATAGGCGGACTAGACGAACTCAAAGTGGTCATCCCTTCATAGTCAAGCTCGAGACCTTCATCCTACCAGATTTAATTTTTCTGTAGAACAGGGAAGTTGTGGAATTCTTACCTAGTGATGTCTTTTTCTATGCCTATAACCTCCGAACCTTCAAAAAAATTGGAATACCAATCTCCTCTCCCAAAATTCCACCACTGGCTCACAGGATATTCTTTGAACATTATAGATTTGCACTCTCTTGTAGTCCAAGTATAAAAAAAATGCCCTTCAAAAAATTCAACTAATCGGCAACTTTATTTTGCCTTGGATCCTGGCTTAAGATATTTCACATGTTCTTGTTCAAGAAGTCTAACTCTAGCGATTTTTGCCAGAAGATCGTTATATCTTCGCGGGCTTGGCCTAAAATATTGACAACACTGGATCTAATTCCACCATTACCCTCGATAAAAAAGAAATTTTGAAACATATATTTAGTACCCTACAATCAAGAAATTATATCGAAAAACTTGAACATTCTTTCCAGGATCATGTTTTTGTATTGAACACAATATAAGAATAACAAACACAATTTTAAAAATTACTGCTCACATTTATTTGTAACTCCTGTCGTTCGATTTGCGACATATTACATCATAGTCAAATGGTATTTAAAGAGACAAACTCAATTAAAAATACACTATTTCAGCTATAAATAATTACATTAAATTCTACGAACGATATTCACAACTTTGTTTCATTAACCTTGTTAGTAGTAAAACCTGCATGTCTATTGTATATATCCTCTAATAATTTAGGGTACCCTTCTAATTCCTTTCTTTTCCGTTAGATATTAACAGCTACTAAAATAGTGTATTTTTGATTGTATTCTTCCGAAGATGACGTAATAAGTGGCAACCAGTTCAACGGGAGTTATAGATAAAGTGGTAACATGGCAGTGTTTTAATTTTTACCGTTATTGGTAAAGTTTCTCATTACTTAGCAACGGATGAAAAAGTAGAATTTGCAACAAGATTAGTTATTTTTCCTGCGAATGATGATTTATTATTATGAGTTTATCTCAGATTCACATTTTGCAATTTAGGAAGTTTCAATCTATTGGGTCATCTGAGTTTCGGTTGCATGCACTGTCATCCCACGGAACTAGATAAGCTATCTGAATTGTTTGCGAAACCCCTTTGGTTTGTTTGATCTTGAAATCGTTCATTGGATTGCACTTACGGATTTTAGTTACCACAAGTTGGCTTTGAACGTGCTGCATTCCATAAATTATATTTATATATAAATTCCCGAGAAATAGGTCACACTAACACGTATGCCTATTATTTCCGTCTTTACGTACGTTTCGGTCTCACGACCATCATCAGAAGACGTATCGATATCCAAAATGGGATTTCATGAAACTAATTGAATCAGTACAAAGCGTTCTTATCGCACCAATTTCAATTGAAAATGCCCACGTCGCCGGAAAGAACAGAAACACGAGTAATATGTATCAAGAACCCACTGCTTAGCACTTTTTTGTTAAGTCAAGTATCCACTTCCGAACCAGATGTTAAAGATTTGTGAGGTAATAGGAAAAAGTTGTTAGACCTTTTATTAGAAATATTGCTATTTGTGCTTTCTACCTAAAAGTTTATTTCTTTAATGATGTGATTGAAAAATGTTTTTGGGTAGTCATTCATTTTCATTGCATTACGAACGATTCTTAAAAGTTTGGGACTGTGCTCTAGGTGTGACAAGTTACAGCGCGATCTGTTCATAACACTTTTTCAGTTGGACCAACAAGTTATAAAAAAGTGTTATAAACAGCCTTCCAGATCGCGCTGTCAAATTGTCTCACCCAGAGGACCTTCCTAAAAATTTGAAAATTGTTCGTAATACTCTGGAAATTATTGGCTATCCAAAATCATTTTTCAACGCCATTATTATAGAAAGAATAATTTTATAACATTACCATACATTCCGGAAACCTCAGAGAAAATTAAGAAATGTTTGAAAATGTATGATAGAAATGTTGCATAAACCTACTAATAGTAGATGTGTTGAGAAATACTTTTCGAATCTAAAACCTTCAATACCTAAAGATAAACAAACCCACACAGTATACATATTAAATTGTTTAGATTGCGATGGGATGCGACAGGAATCTCTAGACAATATTTACAAAAAATAGTGTATGGCTATTAGTATAAGAAACAAAAACTTGGAAAATTCCGCCACCCTTGCTAAACACTGTTTTGATTATAACCATCAATTCGATTATAAAATTGTTAATATTTAGCTGCGGAAACCAATCATTATAAAAGATCCATTCTGGAGATGATTCACATAAAACGTGACTCCAAGTCTGTGAATCATAGAACAGACATTCAATCATTAAGTCAGATTTATACTTTCAATTAATCAAAACCCTTACAAATTCTTACACACGTCTTTATAATGGTAAAAACATATTTTAGGTAGAACGCTCAAATAGCAATATTTCTAATAAGATCTGACAACCTTTTTCTATTACCTCATAAGTCTCGTGGATACTTGAGCGTTATACTTTTTGCTTTCAGTCGTATGCAAACATTGCTTCACATGACTTCGTATTTCATAAGAAAATTGCTAAGCAGTGGATTCCTGATACATATTCATTTACTTGAAACATTGATGTGCTACAATTTCGATTACTTGTGTTTCTGTTCGTTTCGGCGACGTGGGCATTTTTAATCAAAATTGGTGCGGTAAGGACGGTTTGTAATAATACAATTATTTTTAGAAATCCCATTTTGGACAGTGATGGTCGTGAGATCGAAACCTACGTAAAGGCGAAAATAATAAGCAAATATGTTAGTGTGACCTATTTTCTTAGAGTTTATATGGGGTTTTCTTAAGTACGTGTACAAAATTTAGGAGCGTGTTGCTGACCTCAAAATAAGAAGTACAGTTCCTATAAACGTATGTCCACAATTTCATTTCTGAAATACAGGGTGTCAAATTTGAAGTCTTATTTTTATTTTTTGTGAATACATTTCAAAATAATTGTGATATTCGTGTAAAGTTTGGTATCTGGGAGTATTTTTTACTCGAATATCACAATTATTTTGAAATGTATTGACAAAAAATAAAAATAAGACTTCAAATTTGACACCATGTATCTCAGAAGCGAATAACTTGCGGACATAATGTTTACAGGAACTTTTCTTCTTATTTTGACGTCAGGAACTTTTTCCTTCTCTTAGAACATCGTGTATTTTCTTGCAGCTAGATGTCACTGAACTATAGGGAATCTGAAACACGTGATTTGCGATAACTACAGAGTGTGTTTGAATGATGTATAGATAATTAGAGAATAATTTTAAAAGAAATAATGAATTATAAGAACAAATAGTCTTATAATAAACTGACGTTTTGGATGTGAACTAAAATATCAGAAACTAGTGAATTTAGAACCAATAATTGTAAAATATGAGGGAAAAATTAGATTCGAATACATTCATATTGAGAAGGACAATAGAGAATTTCGGTAATTTAATTTCTCGATTATAAAACGTGAATAATGTTAATACTATTATGAGTATCTGCGTTACGGATTTTCTTGGATAACGCGATTAGTATTTTTTGGCTATTCATCATATTCATATTCATATAATAATTCAAGACATAATAACGAGATCTCAAATCATTTTATACTCAAATGAATTCATGAAGTATTTGTAAGAAATGAGGTTGTACAAAGAAATGCGTTTTGGTATAAAAATATTTTGTATCAGCAGCGATGATAACAAACGAATCTTGAACAGTTGATGCAAGTTAGACATGTTTGGAACATTGTACTGACTTTGAATTCAGGATTGAAATAAGAAGGAATATCCCGTAGAATTCAATATTTACTTGAAATAAGTACTCATATTGATAATAATATTATATTAACACACATACCTACATTACAACTACTTGAGAATACAAAGGTATCTTGTGCTTCACTATCGCTGCACCCGCCTGAATTATATAAGTGATAGATTTAATTTTGGATTTAACGTTATCCACGGGTTCCTTACATATTCTTTAGATTTTGGTTACACTACACTTCATCGAACTTCTGACAATTCTTCACTACGATTTCTATAGTTCTATACACCTTTACGTAAAACATAATAGTCGAGTCAAAAATGTACAAAGAACGGTCGAGTAAAGAAAAATTGAGATACACATTTTTTTCTGTCTTAAGTTAACCCAACATAACATAATGTGAGATATGGGGCAAATACACAGAAGCAGAAGAAACACCGATACATCAGCAATCCGACTGGAAAGTTAGACTGCTTCACAAGAGTAGACCATCATGGAAATATTTCCACTGGAGCCGGGAAAAACCTTACTATTCATAGGAGAGCTAAAACTTTATTTTTCCTCAAATCATCATCCATTTATAGTCGAGTCAAACTTGTACAAGCCTAGGAAAAATGAAGGTACAATTTTGTTTTTCTGAAACCTTTTGCAATGTCTTCAGTTATCCCTACAAAAACCCCGTGAGATATGGGGCAAATGCCCCCCTCCCCCTAATGCACAACAAATAAACAACTTGATAAAGAAATTAAATAACTCGAAAACAATTGGTGCTTTTTTGGTCAAAATCACATGTAGGTTTTTTTTTGGATCGCTGATTACGAATATGAAGTCAAAAATGCCAAATTGTAGATGGTGCTCGCGTAAAACTCTCATTGGATTCAATTTTATATAACCCCGGGGGTTTTTGGGGTTGCTGATTACGAATATAATGTAAAAAAATGCATATCATAGATGGCGCTCGCGTAGAAGCACTAGTTTCAAAAAGATGTATATTTAACAAATACACATATTCGTCATGTATTAGTGAGAATAGAAGCTCTGGGGTTTCAACTTCACTTGTTATGAATATAAACTCAAAAAATTGAAAATCGTAGATGGCGCTACTAAATTAGTGAAATATCGGTTATAACGACATTATGACATGAATATTTTTTTTCTATGAAAATATCTAGTAAGATATAACAAATATGCTGTAATAGAAATGTAACTCATAGATCAATGAAACATACGTTTCAAAAATAGAAAATAGTTCAGAATTTTATTTTTCATTTTCAAAATTTTCTCGGTTGTAGAACATAATACAGTGTAGGAGATCTCTATGCTATAGAATGTGGCTAATATTTCAAGTGGGCGTATTTTTACTATAGTACAGATGATTCCTTTCTAATACATATCATTCTTTGTGCATAGGTATTATATTAGTAGTCAGGAATAAATTTTTCCGCAAATCGTTAGGAAATTTTGACATTCCAGACAAAATTTCTTGAAGAAAAAGTCAAGATTTCATAATCACTTCAACCTTATTGTTAAGAGATTCTTCGATATATCCTTCAGCAACAATTGTGTAATCTAAATAAAAGTTAAAACCTTGTAAATTATCTTAATCGTTAAATTTTCTTTATCTGGAGTTTCCTGGATAAATTTTTCAATTTCTTCCTTCGTTAAAATCTTAGATTTCTTTGCCCTATAACCTTGAGCCTGCCGTTTCAATAAAGAACGAAGTTTTGAATATGTAGATATATCTACATTGTGTTTAATTGCAAGGGTTGACTTCAACATTGAATAATTGGCCGATAATGTTGAATATTTCATCTTTAAATAAAGGTCTAGGAAGTATGACATTTCAACATTTTCTGAGAAAGAACTCGTGTTTTTACTCTTGCGATAGTCCATAAAACGTTTATATGCATATTCGTACTTTTCTCTTGATTTCTTTGGCAATAATTCTAATGAAGCAGTATTCATTGCCTCAACCAGCTCTGGAAGAGTCCCAGAAATGAAAAATTCATCATCACTTATCATTTTACTTTCGAGAACTCCAGCAATTAAATTTGTATACGTCAAGTTTGACAATTCAACCTTAATACATTTCCATAGTAACCCAAGTAATTTTATTACGAATTTAAAAGCACCATTTATTCGTGAATAAAATTATTCGCGATTTTTTCAAAATTAATTAATAACTATCGAATTTTAAACGATTTGCGGAAAAATAGTATGTTTACTTCGTAGGAAAAGCCACATTGCTGGACTCTGTGTTGCTAAGTCGAGGCGCAAGCCGAGTCCAGGGTTGTTAGGCTTTTCCTACTCGGTAAACAATGTACTATTTCTTACTTTATTGTTTAGAATTTGGAATATTTAAAAGGAACAGTTATTTTCAGGTACATCGTTTTTTTCAATATTAAAAATATGTTCAGGGGCATGGTCTAAATTCTATCGAACATCTCATGTGGTTTTCAGTCGCTTTTAGAAGCCAGTTTTGAAACGACATATATTTTATTAACTGAAAAGTTGTTGCTCTATATTTATTTATACAAATGTTTGATGTAATACTCTATCATAGCGAGTAAATTGTTTGAAAATTTAATGTGTAGTGACACTTTCAAACCTGTTGCTCAATAAATAATATACTATCTAGTTATATTTTTTCATAAATAACTTTCATCAACTGTGAAAAAATATAGTGTTGTTCTTTTCCCAAAATGGATTATCCAAAAAAAAACTACTGCTTGCTACGTTCTCGAGCTTGACAATGAAGGGGTTACTAGTTTGAACTCGTCTAGTCCGCCTGCCTGGAATCTGGTGGTGGAACAACAGACGAGATTTCTTATGAACACTGACCATATATCATATTACATTTTAATTAGTTCTGAATAACTTTATCTTGTCATAGACTCTATATCACAATTCTCGACTAAAAATATTCTAGCAACAATTTATTCATATGTAATAGAGAAAATATGATTTTGTTAGCTCCATATAATTCTACACCTTCAAGGAAAATTCCGTTCGATATTACTTTAATACTCAATGAACCATTACATTAATATTCAATCATAATCTTGTGATTTAACGTTCGCTCAACACGAGGTTGAAAATGTATCAAAACGCGTCATATTTCATCATGTAGTCTGTGTATTGAAGACAGCGTAGTGCAGCCTTTAAATACTCACGAATCAAAAGATTTAATCCGCCTAGTTTTGAAAGGTATCGCTTATTGTACATTATGTTTTAAAATAACTCGGTAGCCCGGTGAACTCAAAGTCCCACCGACATGTTATATTTTGTATTATTAATTAAAATAGCCGCTTAATCGGTAGCCAAACTACACATTAAACCGGATTGGTCAGTTGATAACGACGCGTCTGTCTGCCACGTAGGATTCAATCGGTTTATTTTGTTTGAAATAATAAACATCTAACGGATCGAGTGCTTATTTTATAATCGCAAAATATTCATCGAACGCAAAGTTGTGGCAATTGGCAAGAAGTGTATATATAATTTACTTTCTTCAATTATTAAGTAGTTGAAATAACAAATAAATCACGCATCAATTGAAGGGTGGGTCTGTTGAATGAAATTTTACTATCTTTATCAAACCATTACATAACTCGTTATATAAGATCAATATTGATAAAAATTACTGATTATATTATTCATCATAAATAAGGCCAATAGCAATCACAAATTTTACATAGTTACCATGTATAGACTTAACGACGTGGTTTAATCACTTCGGTTTTTGGTTGGTTCAACAAAACAAAAATAATGAATAATAATTCAAATCTAGAGTCATGATATAATAACTGTCATAATAACAGAGGTTTGTATTTATTAACAAACGTCAATTAAAATAGCAATGAATCGCTTCGGAAAAGCTTCAGATTTAGAAATAAGCAATATGTAGATTCAATTGAATCTTTAACGCCTGCAAAAACGGTGAAAATGCACAGATGCATTTGGAAGCAGTTTTCGACATTTTGTGAAGAGCGAAAATATGAATTTCTTGAGCAGACTTCGGACGAACACTTGGCAAATATTCTCAAATATTGGGCTATATGTTAGCTGAACGTGGTTAACTCGAAGATAATAATTATATTTATCTTCGTGTTAACCACGTTCAGCTAACAGGTTGTGGACCCAGACTAGTCCCTCTGAACCTGAATTTTATACTACTACAAAAATGACTACTGTCGAAGAAATTGAAGTTCAACTCAGAACTCTAAGGAAAGAGTTGGAGGAAGCTACCAAAACAAAGTCCACAATGATGATATCTAGTTCCGTTGGAGGTTCAGCCAAATCTAAACACCTGGATGATACTAATTATGGAGACTGGAAGTTTTGGATGAAGAATTTCCTAGTTGATGCCGGTCTGTGGTGTTGTGTAGATCCAAAACCTAATCAAGTAGTTGATGTTGATTTGGACCAGAGAGCCTTAGCCAAAATAAATCTGTCCCTCAGACCTACTGCGGCTGCTGAAACAAAAAAAAAAAACGGCTAAAGAAGCATGGGAAAGCTTGAGAAGAACATATGAAGATAGTGGCATTGTTCGATTAGTTGGTCTTTACTGAAGTCTATTCAGAACAAGGTTCGAGTCATGTTCGTCTACACAAGAGTATGTTGACAAGATATGGTTGCAGACTGTCTAACCAAAGCTCTAAATGGTGAAAAACTAAATCTCAATGTGGAGAAGATGGGATTACAAGGATTAGTGCAATATTACATAAAGAGGGGGTGTTTGAAATTGTGTGTTATATAATATTGTTCTATGTACTTATATTGTCATGGTAACAAAATAATGTTTGTAAAAAATTATCTTCGAATTAACCACGTTCTGCTAACAATATCAACATGAAGCGAGTTAATGTAAACGATTATAAGGAAGGAATTGTGAAGACGATTTGGAATATTTACGCAAAACATCTCCAGATGAAGTACTTTGAAGATTTGAATCGGAAAATAGACCCATCGAAAGACATTGTTTTTGAGGATGTCAGGAAGGCACGTGTAGCCAAATGAAGAGTGCTACAAGCGCTTAAAGAGAAAAGAAAATTCAGTTCTGCAGCTCTGACAACTGAAGAGATCGGCAAGATTGTTGAAAACTATATCGAAAACTCACCGGACGGCTTAGAAAAAAGTTCCACCAGATTTCTGCTGTCGTGTGGCGTGGCAACGAAGCAACCTTCTGCCTAGTAGAATTTTTCAAGAACGTAGTCGACTTAAAGGCCGAATTGACTACAACACCATATATTCACCAAAACTACAGAGGGCTTAGAAAAACATACCACTACAGAAGATATTAAGCAAAAGAACACTAAATATCAAAACTAATCGATTGTTCTTAACTCCAAATCTGGATTGGAAGAAGACAGGAAAATTGTCCAATGGGTTATAAGTGGAAACCTCTAGGTGCGCAAGTACTGGAATTGATATCGAGAAGGTAAAAATAATCAATATTCAAATCGTTTCTCCGCTGTAAGCAATTCAAAAAATTTGAGACCAACGTACAAGAAGTTATTAAAATTACCTACCTAAAGCTAATCAACGAACATCATCTTAAATTCGTTGTAAAAATTAGAAAAAGAACCCTGCTGTGCACTACCAATATAGGTAGCTCAAGCTACTTGCAATAATTGTACATTCAATATTAAGATAAAATAAATGATAAATATAATAATTTATTTTCATTACGTGGTATCGTCCTTGCTTTGTACGACTATTGAAAAATGAGCGGGAATAGGACAGCAAAAAAAAAGACGTTCTTATTTTTGTTCAGCGACGTTTCGACCTTATATATACCGGGATATCAAAAATTATCTTGGTTAAGGGTGGTTGTGGAATCTAAAACGTGTGTCTTACTTTACTTGTGTCAAATTAATTAATTTGAAGTTTCTAAAAGTGCGAAATTTCGCAATTTTATACGAATGTTATAACACTCAGAAGTCTCTAGCGCTTTAGACTCCGGGATTTTCACTTGACCTATCGAAATAAGAAGGTTCGAATTGTATAAAAACACAATTGCATGAACGCCAGACGTCCTATGGCATTAGTTACGAACGTAATCATTTTGACATATGCCTCGAGGAGCTCGCTGCGCGTCAGTTAGAGTTTATACATTTTACCTCGATCTTGTTAATTTGGGGCCGTTTCGTGCCCTGTGCGTCCGGTGCCAGTTGTAATAAAATGTTTTCGGCTTTGGGCCGCTAGCTTTTACCCGCTTCGTGTATATTTTAGTCGCAAGAAAATTCCCTTTGGTACGTCGCACGTTAAACGAGCGTAGCTGAGACCTGAGAGTACCTGCTTCTATTTTAATTAAATTTTCCTATTAAAACGGAATTTTTGGAAAAAAGAAGGGCCTTCGGGTGCGTATCGCGACTAAATCTAACTACATGGAGCGAAAACGGTACGCAAAAAGCCCTCGTAAAGATGTTCTATGTTCCTAACTTTTGCACTTTTCCAACTCGCGAGCTACGGGCTTCTCACGTGAACGTCATTCCATTTATCGAAAATTAACTATTTTAAAACCGTTTTCGACCCGGTTTGTGGCTATCCCGACCATTTAAAAGGTTCAAAGTTAACATTTCGACAATTTTTATTACTATATTAATTTGTAGCTCATTATTGTTTTACAACTGAAATTTGTAGGTTATTGATGATGTCAGTGTGACAATGACATAATTATTTCAAAAGTAAAGTAAGACACACGTTTTAGATTCCACAACCACCCTTCACCAAGTTAATTTTTGATATTCCGGTATTATATATATATTTTTCATAATTTTGTTTAATGTGCCAATTCTTATGTGTATACCATATTTTTAGCCTGAAGAAGACCAAAAAAAAATATATGGTAGAAACGTCGCTGAATAGATAATAACTATTTTTTTACTGTCATAATGATTTATTATTATCGTTCTACTCATTATATAATCGTAACGAATACCACTCAAGCAAACGAAAATATTCAATTATACTAACCGCTTCCACTCGAAGTATATTTTTTCATGACTTGGAAATATAATGGATTATTTTCTGTGCTCTTGTGATATTAAAATTGATTATAAATACTATATAAATAGTAGTGAAAATTCGTTTTACAAACAAATATTGTAAATCTAGGTTTTTAATTGTTTGTAAATTCTCATAAAATGAGCCACACTACAATGGAATAAGAATGCTGCATTCATGATTATTCAAATCAGATCTTTTAGTCCATACTGTATGGGAAATTGTACTTTACCTCATAAATTTGCTGCCGGAAAGTGGTACATTATACCACGAGGCCGGAAAGTATTACCTAGCAACACTATCCGAACTCCTGCCAACTTTTACAAGAAATTCACGAATATTCATAATTTTAACACATATTATTTGTCGTACCCCTTTATGGATTTGCTTGGAATCAATATTTCGTTTGCTTTGGTGCTTTTACAAGGGCAATGTGTAAAGTGCCTGAAAAATAAAACAGATGGCGCCACAATCAAGTTAATTTCGCGACATGATTGAACATTATTTCTTGCGTGGAAAAACCACTATCTGCCGGATGGGTGCCGCATTTGCTCTCTGTTGACAGCAAGCGCGACCGTGTGACAACTTTAAAGGAGTGTTTGGCGATGTTCAAGCGCGATATGAAGGACTTTTTGCGCCGAAACATGGATCTATCACAACACACCAGAGACCAAAGAACAGTCGAAACAGTGGACATGTCCTGGCGAATCGAAGCCGAAAAAGGCTAAAGTGGGTTTATCGGCCAACAAAGTCATGGCGACAGTTTTTTGGGATGCACACGGTATCGTCCATATCGATTACTTTGAAAAGGGCAAAACGATCACCGACGTATATTATGCTGTTGGATCGCATAGGCAAAGAAAAAAGTTCTCTTCCACCAGGACAACGCACCAGCGTACATGTCCGCAGTCGCATTGGCAAAATTGCATGAATTGTGCTTCGAATTGGTTCGTCATCCACTGCCTTTAAATAGTTGAATAAAATTCAAAAGTTTCATTTATCATCCTTAATTCCCTAATTTCTTTTCTAAATTTGCAATAATACATCCAGTTTATAGATGTAAGAACAAGTTTAAAACCATTTAGGCAACATCTTTGATGTTTCCAACTTCTACAAATTCGGGATTTACGTAATCGATTGTGTTCAAAATGCAAACTAGGTATAAAGAACATTTTGCCTTTATCTTTGGTAAAGGATGTAGCACTCAAGCCTACAATTCCTAGACAAAAGCTACATAACTGGGCATATTCAGAAGTACTGACGGGAATGATATAGATTTATTAGGAGAGACAATTTTACAAAATGTATGAAGAACAATCTGTACCTACACTGGTTTCTCTAACAATAGACTGACGAAACAAATATTTCCTGTAGCATTTCAAGTCTAAGGAGAATTTTGCTTAAAAATAGAAGGTAAATAAAAGACAAATCCTAATGGAATCTCAACGTTTACGGTAATTGCGTCATGAATATTTGATGGCCATTAAACAATATAGAGCAGAAAATCGTCTAATTATCTATCTTGATGCACCAAAGCTGTTTGAAATGAAGGCAAAAGAATAACAAAAATACATGTA
This sequence comes from Endomychus coccineus, assembly GCA_958510875.1. NCBI lineage: Eukaryota > Metazoa > Arthropoda > Insecta > Coleoptera > Endomychidae > Endomychus > Endomychus coccineus. The sequence continues at coordinate 110,439,211 of OY294070.1, read as the reverse complement.
GGTTCAGAAAATGGATTTGTTCCGAAATATCTGTTGCTGTCTGCTAAAAACAGATTCCTCTCTAGATTACCACCAAGACACTGTCGCAAAACTTTTTAAAGTTGAAGTTTGAACATTGTCTTCTCCAAACATACCCAAAATAGCATAATTGTAAGGGACATTGCTAGTTATCATAGTCGTCAAGTAAAAATGCTGCCCAGTTCTAACAGCACCAGAACAGAAAATGGACATATAGTGTTGCGTCTTCCCCCTAATATTGTGTATTTAATCCAATCGAACTAACATGGCACGAAGTCAAATAAAATGCAACCCTCAATAAAAAGTTAATGTTTAGATGAAGATAATGGTGATAGTGACACAAAACTGAATCCAATGTAAAATAGAATTAAGTTGTTAAAATTGATTATTGTAAAACTTTTCCGAGTACTTACATTCATTTTTATTTTACTTATTATGTCTTTAGTAATAAAATAAAATACTATTTTCAACTGATCATTCTTTGGTGCAAAATGCCTTTATGATTCAAAATAAAAATATATCAATACGTACAAAGATGCATCTTCGATAAGAATTATCGAATAATTACCCTCCAAAGAAGATGACTTGATGAAAACAGGAACCATGGACATGTGAAAGCATGTGATATATCTCAAATGCCTAGGTATACTATACCAGTGGACAAAAACGCCACCAAGCGGAAATACTGGTAATAATGCGCTCAAATATCGCTTGAAGGAAAAACGCAAAAGCAAACTAGCATATTTATGCAATAGATCAGCTCTTGATCCGCTGGAGAGCACTACAATAACATCAAAGCTCGTCTGGGATTGCAAAAACTTGCTAAACAACCTTAGTGAAGGCAAAGTCACTCTACATGGGTCCCCAACCAGTCCATCTTGATGAGCAAAGATACGATTAACTGCTGGACCAAATCACAACATAGAGTGGTAACAAGTGAAGGATTTCAGACAGTACAAAGCACTGATCAGACCGCTTATCAGAGAACGGGAGCAGCAAGTGGAGACGATGGTTAAAAGTGTTAAAATCGATACCAAACTGCTAGAGAACAAATGGGTCTTTCGACCCAAATCAAAGTGTAAATTATACATTTTGTCATCCTCTAACTGATAGAATAGTCGAATTTCTAAACGATTGTGAAAAATTGGAACCCCCAAAAAGTCGATTTTTTTTAGGTTAGGATTCTTAAATAAAAACAAATTCAGGATATTGTTTGAGGAATCAGACACAAGTAGAACAGTTTTGGTTCAGTATAAGTCGAGATATTGGATGAAACGCCATTACACCTTTGAATAAACTCTAGATGAAAAACAAAAATATCTACAGCGAGGTAAAAAAAATAGCGCTCCGAATCTGAGTTTTACATAGGAATGTGAGGTAGGTAACGTAGAACTCACTCGCGCGCAGCTTAATTTTGAATTTAAATACTTACATATCATAAAATAATGCATGAAAACAGTTAATAGGAATTTCGGGTGTTATTGAATTTACGAAAATTCATAATTCAGTCAAATAAATTTATGTATTTGATTATATAATATCGAGGATTTTGGTTAACAGGTAAATGGGCCCTATCTCGGGCCACCAGTGAGCTTTGACTTCTAACTGGTCTAAGACGACGCGAACATTTTTTATTTGAAACATTCATAGTTTTTATTCTAATTTCAAAACACTTAAAAATAGCCATTTTTGCCGTAAAAAACTGCCGTATCGCACAATAGTCCTGGAAATAAAGGCCAAAATCGACCCAAATGCGGAAAATATGAGGTAAAAGACCGATTTTGATGTATGAGGGCTCATTCGATCCGTTTTGGCCTCTAGATCAAAGTCTGCAATAGCTACATAGGGGGAAATGTCTCACATTGTTAATAAACAATAAATATTGGCCAAAAAATGATGTCTTATAGCTATACAGGGTGTCCTCGAACTGCGTGGCAAAAATAAAGCCGAAGTTTCTTTGATTCGAAAAAAAGTTGATGAGCCTTTTTACTTTTGCCTCAAGTGTCTTGTTTACCCGGTAGAGGGCTTCAAAATTGCAAAAATAATTTTGTTTTTGCGGTATATAACTTGAGAACGTGATGAAGAACTTTTACAATATTTAGCAGGTGAGTTACTGTCAATAATGGCCATTTTTGAGAGTGGAGCACAGAGCCTTAAAGACCATAGAAATGGCTCAAACTTGAGGATGTAACGGGAAAAGTGTCCAGAACGTTTTTGTGGTCAATGTAATTCACTCGATATTTTTTATGTAGATAGCCTATCTAATTTGAAAACTTTTCTTACTCTTAGAAAATTTTGATAAAATCAACGGATTAGCTTGAAAAAATTAATTTTCGAGTCTCTGCAATTTTGGCTTACTAATTTTACTTGATTAAAATACCTTAGTTGCCTTTGCTTTTCTAATGTCATTTTGGCATTTGAAGAATTTGTTCTCAAAACTGTCAGTTTTTACTTTGCTTTCCGTAAAAATTTTATAAAATTATGGCTCAAAATTTCACTAACACTGAAATGGTTGATATGTTATTGATTTATGGACTTGTCGTTGCAATGGCCGGAGAAGGGAAAGATATCCGCATCGCAGAATTCCAAATCGGCAAACCTTCGCGAAACTGGCAAATTTGAAGCAAATCGCAGAGAAACTGGACGCAGACGGACAAGAAGGACGTTAGAGCTCGAAGAAGCGATACTGGAAGCGGTTGAAACTGAACCTGGGATAAGCCACTACGTTTGGGACTTCGTATTGGAGCCTCAAAATCATTAGTTCATAATGTACTGAAAGAAGAACTGTTGTATCCCTATCATATTAAAACAGTTCAAGACTTATTGCCCATGGATCCAGGTCATCGGCTAGATTTCTGTCGGCTTATTGTCCAAAGACAAAACGCAAACCCCAATTTTTGTAGAAGAATTCTGTTCACGGACGAAGATACTTTCACGAGATGTGGTCTTTTTAACCTCCATAATGAACATTTCTATGCTGATGAAAATCCTCATGAAACGGAAGTTACATATTTTCAGAATCAAACTAAAATCAATGTTTGGGTTGGAATTGTGGATAAGTTTATTATTGGCCCTACCGTTATACCCGATTGATTGAACGGGGAGAACTACTTGAACTTTTTGGAACAAAGGCTACTTGAACTGTTGGAAGACTTGCCCTTACACATTCGTCGTGGCCTGGTTTATCCATGATGGTGCACCTTTTCATTTCACATTAGCTGTGAGGCGACATTTGAATGCGGAATATCCAGATCGCTGGATAGGTAGAGGACACGATGCACCAGTGAACTGGCCGGCCCGCTCCCTTGATTTGACGCCCTGCGACTTCTTTCTATGGGGCGCTTTGAAGTCGAAAGTTTATGCAGCTCCAGTGAACACACGAGAGGAATTGTTGCAACGAATTAATCATGAAGCGGATTTATTGAAGAATGATCCTGAAGTACTAGCCAGGATTCAATCCAATTTCTTGAAACGAATTAATTTGTGTATTCAGGAAAATGGGCAACATTTCGAACAATTGATGCCTTAGCGATTTCCCAAAAAGTTTTGTTGTTTCTTTTAATTTATCATTTGTTTTTCCTAAATAATCACATCGTTTCCCCATTTCTATTGTTTTTATTATTCGTGTTTTACCGAGATATTAACCATTTCAGTGTTAGTGAAATTTTGAGCCATAATTTTATAAAATTTTTACGGAAAGCAAAGTAAAAACTGAAAGTTTTGAGAATAAATTCTCCAAATGCCAAAATGACATTAGAAAAGCAAAGGCAACTAAGGTATTTTAATCAAGTATAATTAGTAAGCCAAAATTGCAGAGACTCGAAAATTATTTTTTTCAAGCTAATCCTTTGATTTTATAAAAATTTTGTAGGAGTAAGAAAAGTTTTCAAATTAGATAAACTATCTACATAAAAAATATAGAGTGAATTACATCGACCACAGAAAAGTTCTGGACACTTTTCCCGTTACATCCTCAAGTTTGAGCCATTTCTATGGTCTCTAAGGCTCTATGCTCCGCTTTCAAAAACGGCTATTATTGACAGTAACTCACCTGCCAAATATTGTAAAAGTCCTTCATCACGTTCTCAAGTTATACCGAAAAAACAAAATTATTTTTGCAACTTTGAAGCCCTCTGCCGGCTAAACAAGACACTTGAGGCAAAAGTAAAAAGGCTCATCAAATTTTTTTCGAATCAAAGAATCTTCGGTTTTATTTTAGCCACGCAGTTCGAGGACAACCTGTATATAAAAAAAATTTAAAACGCTATTTTCCATCACTTTTTAGCGGGTAAAGTAGAAAATTTCATTTATTGATCAATAAACATTGTAAATTTAAGGTTTATAACAATTTGTTAGTTATCTATTTATTATTTATTAACCAACAAAATGGAAATCTTCAAAATAATCAAGATTAGATTAATTTTCTGGTAATTTGAGGCCGCTGAATACGAATTCGATGTTATTTTTTTGATTAAATGTCAATTTAATTAATTAATTAATAATTACTCAGTTACCGAATTAACAAAAAAATTCAATGTCTCAAAATAAACAAGATTAGAGTCGTTTTCGGGTAATTTCGGGTCACTAAACACGAATTTAATGTTATTTTTTGGATTAAAGGTTAATTTTATTTCCATCAATAATTACTTAGCGAATTAACTAAAAAATTCAAAGTCTCAAAATAATCATGATTGGAGCCAATTTCGTATAATTTGAGGTCGCTGAACACGAATTTCATGTTAATTTTTGGATCAAATGATAATTTAATTAATCAATTAATAATTACTCACTTGGCGAATCAACAAAAAATATTCAAAGTCTTAAAATATTCAAGATTACTTATACATGCGCGTTGCCATGGTAACTGACAGAAGTGCAGGGACGTGAGAAGAGTAGTTTTTATCTCAGTTTCATGTTATTGATAAAAAATAGTTTCCCAGCAATTTATTCAGAAAGTAACATCAAATTCGTGTTCAGCGACCTTAAATTATACGAAATTGATTCCAATCTTGATTATTTTGAGACTTTGAATTTTTTTTAAATTCGGTAACTAAGTAATTATTAATGAAATAATTAAATTAACCTTTAATCCAAAAAATAAATAACATTAAATTCGTATTTAGTAACCCGAAATTACCCGAAAATGACTCTAATCTTGATTATTTTGAGAAATTGAATTTTGTTGCTAATTCAGTAACTGAGTAATTATTAATTAATTAATTAAATTAACATTTAATGAAAAAAATAATATCAAATTCGTATTCAGCGACCTCAAATTACCTGTAAATGACTCTAGTCTTGATTATTTTCAAAGTTTCCACTTTTTTGGCTAATTTGTTAATTAACAAATTGTTAATTAACCAATTAGATTAACAGCCAATCAAAAAAATAACATCGAATTCGTATTCAGCGACCTCAAATTACCTGAAAATGAATCTAGTCTTGATTATTTTCAAAGTTTTCCAATTTGTTGTTTATTAACAAATAGATAACTGACAAATTGTTATAAACTTTGAATTTACATTGTTTATTGATCAAATAACTGCTATTTTCTACTTTACCCGCTGAAAATTGATGGAAAATAGCGTTTTTATTTTTTTTTATAAATTGTTATAACACATCATCTTTTGGCCAATATTCATTGTTTATTAACAATCTGAGACATTTTCCCCTATGTAGCTATTGCAGACTTTGATCTAGAGGCAACGCCGGATTTAGGGCAACCGGGGCCACAGCCCCGGGGCCTCCACAAAAGAGGGGCCCCCACAATAGACTTCGGAAAAAAAAATCTTTCAAACTGCGACTAGTAAACACTTTTGAACAACTTTTCCTTTGATATTTTTTTTCGCTGTTTTACCTTTACCTTTACCTTTACACAAACATGATTATATTGTTCTTGAATATTAACAGAAATCGTTGATCTATATTTATTCACTCCAATCAGGCAAATAATTTTGGGCCAGGGTGCCTCCACTCCTTTGTTGCCCCGAGGCCTCCAGACCTCTAAATCCGGCCCTGTCTAGAGGCCAAAACATCAAAATTGGTCCTTTACAATGACAATGACATAATTATTTCAAAAGTAAAGTAAGACACACGTTTTAGATTCCACAACCACCCTTCACCAAGTTAATTTTTGATATTCCGGTATTATATATATATTTTTCATAATTTTGTTTAATGTGCCAATTCTTATGTGTATACCATATTTTTAGCCTGAAGAAGACCAAAAAAAAATATATGGTAGAAACGTCGCTGAATAGATAATAACTATTTTTTTACTGTCATAATGATTTATTATTATCGTTCTATTCATTATATAATCGTAACGAATACCACTCAAGCAAACGAAAATATTCAATTATACTAACCGCTTCCACTCGAAGTATATTTTTTCATGACTTGGAAATATAATGGATTATTTTCTGTGCTCTTGTGATATTAAAATTGATTATAAATACTATATAAATAGTAGTGAAAATTCGTTTTACAAACAAATATTGTAAATCTAGGTTTTTAATTGTTTGTAAATTCTCATAAAATGAGCCACACTACAATGGAATAAGAATGCTGCATTCATGATTATTCAAATCAGATCTTTTAGTCCATACTGTATGGGAAATTGTACTTTACCTCATAAATTTGCTGCCGGAAAGTGGTACATTATACCACGAGGCCGGAAAGTATTACCTAGCAACACTATCCGAACTCCTGCCAACTTTTACAAGAAATTCACGAATATTCATAATTTTAACACATATTATTTGTCGTACCCCTTTATGGATTTGCTTGGAATCAATATTTCGTTTGCTTTGGTGCTTTTACAAGGGCAATGTGTAAAGTGCCTGAAAAATAAAACAGATGGCGCCACAATCAAGTTAATTTCGCGACATGATTGAACATTATTTCTTGCGTGGAAAAACCACTATCTGCCGGATGGGTGCCGCATTTGCTCTCTGTTGACAGCAAGCGCGACCGTGTGACAACTTTAAAGGAGTGTTTGGCGATGTTCAAGCGCGATATGAAGGACTTTTTGCGCCGAAACATGGATCTATCACAACACACCAGAGACCAAAGAACAGTCGAAACAGTGGACATGTCCTGGCGAATCGAAGCCGAAAAAGGCTAAAGTGGGTTTATCGGCCAACAAAGTCATGGCGACAGTTTTTTGGGATGCACACGGTATCGTCCATATCGATTACTTTGAAAAGGGCAAAACGATCACCGACGTATATTATGCTGTTGGATCGCATAGGCAAAGAAAAAAGTTCTCTTCCACCAGGACAACGCACCAGCGTACATGTCCGCAGTCGCATTGGCAAAATTGCATGAATTGTGCTTCGAATTGGTTCGTCATCCACTGCCTTTAAATAGTTGAATAAAATTCAAAAGTTTCATTTATCATCCTTAATTCCCTAATTTCTTTTCTAAATTTGCAATAATACATCCAGTTTATAGATGTAAGAACAAGTTTAAAACCATTTAGGCAACATCTTTGATGTTTCCAACTTCTACAAATTCGGGATTTACGTAATCGATTGTGTTCAAAATGCAAACTAGGTATAAAGAACATTTTGCCTTTATCTTTGGTAAAGGATGTAGCACTCAAGCCTACAATTCCTAGACAAAAGCTACATAACTGGGCATATTCAGAAGTACTGACGGGAATGATATAGATTTATTAGGAGAGACAATTTTACAAAATGTATGAAGAACAATCTGTACCTACACTGGTTTCTCTAACAATAGACTGACGAAACAAATATTTCCTGTAGCATTTCAAGTCTAAGGAGAATTTTGCTTAAAAATAGAAGGTAAATAAAAGACAAATCCTAATGGAATCTCAACGTTTACGGTAATTGCGTCATGAATATTTGATGGCCATTAAACAATATAGAGCAGAAAATCGTCTAATTATCTATCTTGATGCACCAAAGCTGTTTGAAATGAAGGCAAAAGAATAACAAAAATACATGTAGGTTCAGAAAATGGATTTGTTCCGAAATATCTGTTGCTGTCTGCTAAAAACAGATTCCTCTCTAGATTACCACCAAGACACTGTCGCAAAACTTTTTAAAGTTGAAGTTTGAACATTGTCTTCTCCAAACATACCCAAAATAGCATAATTGTAAGGGACATTGCTAGTTATCATAGTCGTCAAGTAAAAATGCTGCCCAGTTCTAACAGCACCAGAACAGAAAATGGACATATAGTGTTGCGTCTTCCCCCTAATATTGTGTATTTAATCCAATCGAACTAACATGGCACGAAGTCAAATAAAATGCAACCCTCAATAAAAAGTTAATGTTTAGATGAAGATAATGGTGATAGTGACACAAAACTGAATCCAATGTAAAATAGAATTAAGTTGTTAAAATTGATTATTGTAAAACTTTTCCGAGTACTTACATTCATTTTTATTTTACTTATTATGTCTTTAGTAATAAAATAAAATACTATTTTCAACTGATCATTCTTTGGTGCAAAATGCCTTTATGATTCAAAATAAAAATATATCAATACGTACAAAGATGCATCTTCGATAAGAATTATCGAATAATTACCCTCCAAAGAAGATGACTTGATGAAAACAGGAACCATGGACATGTGAAAGCATGTGATATATCTCAAATGCCTAGGTATACTATACCAGTGGACAAAAACGCCACCAAGCGGAAATACTGGTAATAATGCGCTCAAATATCGCTTGAAGGAAAAACGCAAAAGCAAACTAGCATATTTATGCAATAGATCAGCTCTTGATCCGCTGGAGAGCACTACAATAACATCAAAGCTCGTCTGGGATTGCAAAAACTTGCTAAACAACCTTAGTGAAGGCAAAGTCACTCTACATGGGTCCCCAACCAGTCCATCTTGATGAGCAAAGATACGATTAACTGCTGGACCAAATCACAACATAGAGTGGTAACAAGTGAAGGATTTCAGACAGTACAAAGCACTGATCAGACCGCTTATCAGAGAACGGGAGCAGCAAGTGGAGACGATGGTTAAAAGTGTTAAAATCGATACCAAACTGCTAGAGAACAAATGGGTCTTTCGACCCAAATCAAAGTGTAAATTATACATTTTGTCATCCTCTAACTGATAGAATAGTCGAATTTCTAAACGATTGTGAAAAATTGGAACCCCCAAAAAGTCGATTTTTTTTAGGTTAGGATTCTTAAATAAAAACAAATTCAGGATATTGTTTGAGGAATCAGACACAAGTAGAACAGTTTTGGTTCAGTAGAAGTCGAGATATTGGATGAAACGCCATTACACCTTTGAATAAACTCTAGATGAAAAACAAAAATATCTACAGCGAGGTAAAAAAAATAGCGCTCCGAATCTGAGTTTTACATAGGAATGTGAGGTAGGTAACGTAGAACTCACTCGCGCGCAGCTTAATTTTGAATTTAAATACTTACATATCATAAAATAATGCATGAAAACAGTTAATAGGAATTTCGGGTGTTATTGAATTTACGAAAATTCATAATTCAGTCAAATAAATTTATGTATTTGATTATATAATATCGAGGATTTTGGTTAACAGGTAAATGGGCCCTATCTCGGGCCACCAGTGAGCTTTGACTTCTAACTGGTCTAAGACGACGCGAACATTTTTTATTTGAAACATTCATAGTTTTTATTCTAATTTCAAAACACTTAAAAATAGCCATTTTTGCCGTAAAAAACTGCCGTATCGCACAATAGTCCTGGAAATAAAGGCCAAAATCGACCCAAATGCGGAAAATATGAGGTAAAAGACCGATTTTGATGTATGAGGGCTCATTCGATCCGTTTTGGCCTCTAGATCAAAGTCTGCAATAGCTACATAGGGGGAAATGTCTCACATTGTTAATAAACAATAAATATTGGCCAAAAAATGATGTCTTATAGCTATACAGGGTGTCCTCGAACTGCGTGGCAAAAATAAAGCCGAAGTTTCTTTGATTCGAAAAAAAGTTGATGAGCCTTTTTACTTTTGCCTCAAGTGTCTTGTTTACCCGGTAGAGGGCTTCAAAATTGCAAAAATAATTTTGTTTTTGCGGTATATAACTTGAGAACGTGATGAAGAACTTTTACAATATTTAGCAGGTGAGTTACTGTCAATAATGGCCATTTTTGAGAGTGGAGCACAGAGCCTTAAAGACCATAGAAATGGCTCAAACTTGAGGATGTAACGGGAAAAGTGTCCAGAACGTTTTTGTGGTCAATGTAATTCACTCGATATTTTTTATGTAGATAGCCTATCTAATTTGAAAACTTTTCTTACTCTTAGAAAATTTTGATAAAATCAACGGATTAGCTTGAAAAAATTAATTTTCGAGTCTCTGCAATTTTGGCTTACTAATTTTACTTGATTAAAATACCTTAGTTGCCTTTGCTTTTCTAATGTCATTTTGGCATTTGAAGAATTTGTTCTCAAAACTGTCAGTTTTTACTTTGCTTTCCGTAAAAATTTTATAAAATTATGGCTCAAAATTTCACTAACACTGAAATGGTTGATATGTTATTGATTTATGGACTTGTCGTTGCAATGGCCGGAGAAGGGAAAGATATCCGCATCGCAGAATTCCAAATCGGCAAACCTTCGCGAAACTGGCAAATTTGAAGCAAATCGCAGAGAAACTGGACGCAGACGGACAAGAAGGACGTTAGAGCTCGAAGAAGCGATACTGGAAGCGGTTGAAACTGAACCTGGGATAAGCCACTACGTTTGGGACTTCGTATTGGAGCCTCAAAATCATTAGTTCATAATGTACTGAAAGAAGAACTGTTGTATCCCTATCATATTAAAACAGTTCAAGACTTATTGCCCATGGATCCAGGTCATCGGCTAGATTTCTGTCGGCTTATTGTCCAAAGACAAAACGCAAACCCCAATTTTTGTAGAAGAATTCTGTTCACGGACGAAGATACTTTCACGAGATGTGGTCTTTTTAACCTCCATAATGAACATTTCTATGCTGATGAAAATCCTCATGAAACGGAAGTTACATATTTTCAGAATCAAACTAAAATCAATGTTTGGGTTGGAATTGTGGATAAGTTTATTATTGGCCCTACCGTTATACCCGATTGATTGAACGGGGAGAACTACTTGAACTTTTTGGAACAAAGGCTACTTGAACTGTTGGAAGACTTGCCCTTACACATTCGTCGTGGCCTGGTTTATCCATGATGGTGCACCTTTTCATTTCACATTAGCTGTGAGGCGACATTTGAATGCGGAATATCCAGATCGCTGGATAGGTAGAGGACACGATGCACCAGTGAACTGGCCGGCCCGCTCCCTTGATTTGACGCCCTGCGACTTCTTTCTATGGGGCGCTTTGAAGTCGAAAGTTTATGCAGCTCCAGTGAACACACGAGAGGAATTGTTGCAACGAATTAATCATGAAGCGGATTTATTGAAGAATGATCCTGAAGTACTAGCCAGGATTCAATCCAATTTCTTGAAACGAATTAATTTGTGTATTCAGGAAAATGGGCAACATTTCGAACAATTGATGCCTTAGCGATTTCCCAAAAAGTTTTGTTGTTTCTTTTAATTTATCATTTGTTTTTCCTAAATAATCACATCGTTTCCCCATTTCTATTGTTTTTATTATTCGTGTTTTACCGAGATATTAACCATTTCAGTGTTAGTGAAATTTTGAGCCATAATTTTATAAAATTTTTACGGAAAGCAAAGTAAAAACTGAAAGTTTTGAGAATAAATTCTCCAAATGCCAAAATGACATTAGAAAAGCAAAGGCAACTAAGGTATTTTAATCAAGTATAATTAGTAAGCCAAAATTGCAGAGACTCGAAAATTATTTTTTTCAAGCTAATCCTTTGATTTTATAAAAATTTTGTAGGAGTAAGAAAAGTTTTCAAATTAGATAAACTATCTACATAAAAAATATAGAGTGAATTACATCGACCACAGAAAAGTTCTGGACACTTTTCCCGTTACATCCTCAAGTTTGAGCCATTTCTATGGTCTCTAAGGCTCTATGCTCCGCTTTCAAAAACGGCTATTATTGACAGTAACTCACCTGCCAAATATTGTAAAAGTCCTTCATCACGTTCTCAAGTTATACCGAAAAAACAAAATTATTTTTGCAACTTTGAAGCCCTCTGCCGGCTAAACAAGACACTTGAGGCAAAAGTAAAAAGGCTCATCAAATTTTTTTCGAATCAAAGAATCTTCGGTTTTATTTTAGCCACGCAGTTCGAGGACAACCTGTATATAAAAAAAATTTAAAACGCTATTTTCCATCACTTTTTAGCGGGTAAAGTAGAAAATTTCATTTATTGATCAATAAACATTGTAAATTTAAGGTTTATAACAATTTGTTAGTTATCTATTTATTATTTATTAACCAACAAAATGGAAATCTTCAAAATAATCAAGATTAGATTAATTTTCTGGTAATTTGAGGCCGCTGAATACGAATTCGATGTTATTTTTTTGATTAAATGTCAATTTAATTAATTAATTAATAATTACTCAGTTACCGAATTAACAAAAAAATTCAATGTCTCAAAATAAACAAGATTAGAGTCGTTTTCGGGTAATTTCGGGTCACTAAACACGAATTTAATGTTATTTTTTGGATTAAAGGTTAATTTTATTTCCATCAATAATTACTTAGCGAATTAACTAAAAAATTCAAAGTCTCAAAATAATCATGATTGGAGCCAATTTCGTATAATTTGAGGTCGCTGAACACGAATTTCATGTTAATTTTTGGATCAAATGATAATTTAATTAATCAATTAATAATTACTCACTTGGCGAATCAACAAAAAATATTCAAAGTCTTAAAATATTCAAGATTACTTATACATGCGCGTTGCCATGGTAACTGACAGAAGTGCAGGGACGTGAGAAGAGTAGTTTTTATCTCAGTTTCATGTTATTGATAAAAAATAGTTTCCCAGCAATTTATTCAGAAAGTAACATCAAATTCGTGTTCAGCGACCTTAAATTATACGAAATTGATTCCAATCTTGATTATTTTGAGACTTTGAATTTTTTTTAAATTCGGTAACTAAGTAATTATTAATGAAATAATTAAATTAACCTTTAATCCAAAAAATAAATAACATTAAATTCGTATTTAGTAACCCGAAATTACCCGAAAATGACTCTAATCTTGATTATTTTGAGAAATTGAATTTTGTTGCTAATTCAGTAACTGAGTAATTATTAATTAATTAATTAAATTAACATTTAATGAAAAAAATAATATCAAATTCGTATTCAGCGACCTCAAATTACCTGTAAATGACTCTAGTCTTGATTATTTTCAAAGTTTCCACTTTTTTGGCTAATTTGTTAATTAACAAATTGTTAATTAACCAATTAGATTAACAGCCAATCAAAAAAATAACATCGAATTCGTATTCAGCGACCTCAAATTACCTGAAAATGAATCTAGTCTTGATTATTTTCAAAGTTTTCCAATTTGTTGTTTATTAACAAATAGATAACTGACAAATTGTTATAAACTTTGAATTTACATTGTTTATTGATCAAATAACTGCTATTTTCTACTTTACCCGCTGAAAATTGATGGAAAATAGCGTTTTTATTTTTTTTTATAAATTGTTATAACACATCATCTTTTGGCCAATATTCATTGTTTATTAACAATCTGAGACATTTTCCCCTATGTAGCTATTGCAGACTTTGATCTAGAGGCAACGCCGGATTTAGGGCAACCGGGGCCACAGCCCCGGGGCCTCCACAAAAGAGGGGCCCCCACAATAGACTTCGGAAAAAAAAATCTTTCAAACTGCGACTAGTAAACACTTTTGAACAACTTTTCCTTTGATATTTTTTTTCGCTGTTTTACCTTTACCTTTACCTTTACACAAACATGATTATATTGTTCTTGAATATTAACAGAAATCGTTGATCTATATTTATTCACTCCAATCAGGCAAATAATTTTGGGCCAGGGTGCCTCCACTCCTTTGTTGCCCCGAGGCCTCCAGACCTCTAAATCCGGCCCTGTCTAGAGGCCAAAACATCAAAATTGGTCCTTTACCTCAAATTTTCCGCTTCACAACCTTTATTTCCTGGACTACAACTTTTACGGCTTTTGAAGGTAGAAATACGTAATTATACAACATCTTCTAACTGAATCTTGGAAAAACACTCATCTATTCATATAATGATTCTGCCGGATGAATGAATTTGATAAACGTCTTAAATTAATCACCTAACGAATTGATAATCTTCTGGGCAAGGACCACAAATTATTAATAAACTTATCTGAATAGCGACTACGCTACTGGCTCTTGGAGATGTAGCTAATATAACACAACATGATTGAAAAAACGTACATACATGAGACCAAAGAAACTATTTAGCCTCCGCGTATGTTTATGTTTCTTCCGAACGCTATCTGAATCAGTCATATAAGTGAAAGTCAGCAGTAAATTACTGCTCTTTAATTATCTAGAATTCGGTAAAGTTGCTCGTTTTACGTTCTTTAAAGTTCGATAACGATTAACGCTACTTTTAATTACATATGTGGTGTGTATAGTTCACCGGGACTTCTTCAATTTTATCGACATACTGCTAACAAAATGTGATTAATTTTGTGGTAATGAGTGAGCGTAAGCTAGTGGAATAACAAACACGTGTTCGTTCTTGATGAATCCTTGATAATATATCGCTAGTCTATTTATTTTGTTATAGTTCCATTTCAATTTGAGGTTAATATATTTCGTTAGCAGGTACTTGAAATTATCGTCTGTGAAATGTTTGAGATACTCTTTTCTAGTTTTCGATTATTCCTGGTATGAAAGAGGGATTTATTAATCAAATATATATCAACACACAAATAAAACTTGCTAATTTGTAATAATATTAAGTAACAGAAGAGATCTATAATAATTCGCAATCAGAACTTTTGGAAAAAAAAATTTCCGACTATTTGCTAAAGAATTTTTTGATTTTTGCAATTTCCTAACATACCTCGGAGTAATTGTTTAGTATACGAACTTCTATTAAAAATTGATGATTTCCGAAAATTTTTCAGTTTAGTTACCTCTAAATATGAAAAAACTCGAAAATACCACCAAATAATATTTAAAAAATCATTCTTAAGTTGAAAATTTTGAGGTTAACCTTTTAAATGGAATAAATTATTAAACTAATGAGTACACACAGTTAGATATAAAATATTGTTGATATCCTTTTTTCATAAATTCCTTTCATTTTCATATATTCATAACGTAATTTGTATATTTTATAAATAAATTATGAAAACGAATGTATCAATTGATCTACAAATTCAGATAATTTGATTTGTACAGGTGAAGTTATTTAATATTCTAAATGTTGGTTATAGTCTAGGAGCTAGACCGATTTTGTTGGTCTGAACATTAACCCGATGGCACTATGGTTTATCGTTAGAGGATGTTTCAATGACCAATTCATCTCACAGACCGAATTTTCCCCGGCTGCTAGATCTCGAGATACGGCATCCGCATTTTTTTTTACTGGAGGTTAACCCCTTCCAAGTTGCGGTTACTTGGAAAGCATGCCACTTTTATACACTTCCACCATGTGCCATCATTTTTTATCGTCTCCGTTTATCAGGTCGACCAGTTAAAATTGGACCGAAAATGAACTGCAAGTTAACCCTTCCAAACCTGGTGGAGAATGTTCATTGGTGTTGGCAATTGTTAACATTCCCTATGCCATCAAAAGTTACCGGTCCATTTTCGAGTAATTGGCCATTATTTGAACCGAAAATGTTTCTTTATTTCATTTTGTGGATAAAACTTGCGGGTTACAAGGCAACATGATGGCACCATGTTAAATAACTTTAATGGAGGTCAAATAAAGATTTAAAATGATTACCATCACTCCTTGCCTATTTCAACCCCCCAAAACCCCCTAAAACCACCACCCAAAAAATATGAATCATATGATAATATGACCAATTTTATGATAAATTAGTCAATTTTTGAGACTCTGGCTGGGTTTAAAATCGAAACGGCTCTTTATTATTTTATTTTTTTATTCTGCTGGATGATTTTAGGGAGTTTTGAGGGGTTGAAATAGGCAAGGAGTGATGGCAATAATTTTAAATCTTTATTTGACCTCCAATAAAGTTATTTAACATGGTGCCATCATGTTACCTTGTAACCCGCAAGTTTTATCCACAAAATGAAAAAAAGAAACATTTTTGGTCTAAATAATGGCCAATTACTCAGAAGTGGGCCGAAAACTGTTGATGGCTTAGGGTATGTTAACAATTGCCTGCACCAATGAACATTTTCCACCAGGTTTGGGGGGGGGGGGGTTAACTTGCAGTCCATTTTTGGTTAAATTTTAACTGGTCGGCCTGATAAACGGACAGGATAAAAAATGATGGCACATGGTGGAAGTGTATAAGAATGGCATACTTTTCAAGTAACCGCAACTTGGAAGGGATTAAACCTCCAGTCAGAAAAAAATGCGGATGCCGTATCTCGAGATCTAGCAGCCGGGAATAATTCGGTCTGTGAGATGAATTGGTCATTGAAACGTCCTCTAACGATAAGCCATAGTGCCATCGGGTTAATGTTCTGACCATCAATATCGGTCTAGTCCCTAGACTTATTGTGCCCTCATAGATTAAAAATGAATAATCACAATTTTCTCAACGGTTTGAATGTACATAGAACTATAAAATGAATATAGGAGATTGTAGGTATTTCCTTTTTAAATATAATTATTACATGTTCCGAGTTCTTCCCAAAGAAGTAATAACTGTTCGAAGTTGTTCCTTCTTTATAAAGACCTGTGCCGCAATTGATTAAAATCAAAAAGCAGAAGCTTTACGACCACGAATTCATCCGTTCTTCTATTTGCTTAAACAACGAGCAACTCATCAAAGAACGATGAAATGCTCGAAGTTGTTTCTTTTTTGAAATAAAGGCCTGTGCCGAAATTGATTAAAATAAAAAAGCAGATATATCTGCTTTATGACCACGGATTCATCCATTCTTCTATTTTCTTGAAGAATGAATAACTCACTAAAGAACGATGATATGCTCGAGGTTGTTCCTCCTTTCAGAAAATCTAAGAAACAACTTCGAGCAGTTGATCCCTGTTCAAAATAAAGAAACATACAGAGCTCTGTCAACGTTCAGGATGGTTGCGCCTTTGTATGTTCTTCGCTTTTTTCGAAAACATGCTATATCAAGCTTGGACTGCTTCATTCAAGTAAGGCCCTGATTGTATTGAATTGTATTGCGTTGTGGATATTTTCACACTGCGATCTAATACATCCATTGTGTTCTGCTTCTTCGCCGCTTAGGATATATCAGCGGCTATAGTAGTTCCTCCAACCAACCCTGTAGCTTTAAAGACGTTCAGGATGTCAGATGGCTTCACGTTAGATCTCCCTCTTCTATTAGGTAAGCTCCGAGGTTTCATGCCCTTGGGTTTTGCAAGATAGAGAATTCGGATATGGATAGAGCTTTCGTCCTTGTCTTCGCAGAACCTGCGCTCTTCTTAAGGTCTCCTTTCTAGTGGCAGTACCCTTCTCGGATTCCCGTTAGTATTCCGAGTTTATTTTTTCTTAGCGTGATCCAATCGTTAGTATCTTTGCCTAGCTCAGTCTTCCTTGTAGTCGCAACTAGTGATGGAATCTTTTGTTGTCTGCTTCCTTTTTGAGTTCTTCCAGTATTGTGGTAGCGCTTATGACGCAGAAGGGTTCAGGTCTCAGCAATTGTGTTTCGGCTCCTTTTTTAGCGAGTTGTCTGCTTTTTTCTTATAGGTGTGTCCCGGAATCCATAGCAGCGTAACTGTATTGTGCTTGCTTATAGTTCATTAAGCTTTTCTAAGCATTCCATAATCTTTGCTGATCACGTGGGAGCTCAGCGCGTTAGTGGCTGCTGGACTGTCCGACATGATTGACTATTTCTTGTCTACGGAAATCTCTTTCTTTATTGAACTGGGCACATTTTCCTATAGTAGGAATTTCGCATAGACAATGCTCAGGGATTTGCCTAAGCTTTCAGAGTATTCGGTACCAGGCTCATATACTCATATTCCAGTTCCTTCTGTTTTTTACAGCCATCAGTGGACCATTCTTTTTACTGAGTCTTGGGATTGTGTTTTTGTGTCATTCGCTTTTGCGACTTAGCTTCGTGTTGAATTCTTCTAGGAAAGCTATATCTTTTTTTCATCGCAGCTTGGAGCATATCTCAAGCTTACTGATTTACAAGGAGGGGTTTATACCTAGTCTTTAGATTTGCGATAGATTCAACCTTGAACTAACCCGATAGCGACGTTTTGAATGTACTTTTTTCAAGGAAGGAACACTTTCCAAGTAATGTCCCCTTTTTCATTTTATTATGTAGTAACATATTTCTCTCAAACTGTCCTCGCAGAATGTTTCCTCTGCTGAACTTGAAAACAACACCATCACGAAATTATCTATGATTGTTGAGATCCCACATTCGCATGGAGAACCCATCAATATAACTAGAACCGCAAAAGCCAGCTCCGACACACCAACCTAGTACCGGGTCATTTTGCAGGATGACAGATATCAATATATTTCATATTTGGTTTTGATCACAATTACCTACTCACCTCATTTCCCTCAATGCTCTACTGGCCGAGTATCAGAGTCATTTTGTTGTTTGTTGATGCCTAGGCAAGCAAGAGCTTTTGACAGTTCTATACCGTTCTTGAGTTACAACGATAAGAGCCAATCTCTTTAAAAGCACGTTGCCTTTGTTCTAGCCCTCTAGACTAACAGATAGTCCTCGGGCTGCCACCATATATTCCGGCACCCCCAATTCCTTGGAGAGTTTTGGTCTGTGAACCAATAGATGTTTACCCTCAGTGGATCGGTTTTGTGCCGAGTCCATCCTTCTCTTTCCAGGAAGATGATATTGAAAGGGATGTTGACGTTGGTCATTGTTGGTATGAAATCTGAGATAATTTCTAGAATACTGTAAATTTGTTTGTAGGACTTCCAACAGCCTATTCCACTCCATAATGCCTGCTTGTGGCCTGGCAGCGGCTACTTCATAATAAGCCTGTATGCTGCTCATTTGGCCTCTCTCTCCAATTATATTTGAATATTAGGTAGGTCAAGTAATGGTCAGGCATACTTGTCTTTGTAAGCTAGTGAGCTTAGCTCTGGTCGTTCGCTGTAATGCTTTCGACCAACCAGTATGTTGAAATGACCATGGGACTAGTGCCCCAATGATTCCATAGGGGCATCGTTGGTTCGTGGGTAGTATTGTCCTAATGGGAGTTCCATGTCACCTTTCTATCTAGGGTTACTCCCAGGTACTTAGCTTCTTCCGCAAATGGTATAGTTTCACGTAGGAAGGACGGTAGAGTTAGATTGCCCATCCTCCTTTTTCTAGTGGAGGGCACTATAACTGTTTTGTGGGGTTGGTAGAAGTTTGTTCCCTCTCACACCAACCTAGTACCGGGTCTAATATATCTTTTGCAGGATGACAGATATCACCATATTCCATATTTAGTTTTGATCACAATTACCTACTAGATCATCCGCATATTCTTGTTTGTTGACATCATATTCTGCTAGGAGGTCAGCATGCCAGCATGCGTGCTGCTGAAAGGAGGAGAGGGCAAGTCAGACGCAAGCGGGTTGTTAGATCCCCGAAGTTCTTATCGTGTATCCGGGAATCATGAACATGATACAACATTAACTTTCGGTCGGAACTAAAGGAAACCATAAAATTCATTTTATCTTTAGTTATATGTAGGAACGATATTGATACAGAATAGGGCATTAAAATATGGGGAATAAAATATGAAACTCATTACTCATAAAAACGAATATATCCTGATTAAGATATTCCAGGTTGTAATAATTGCATTGATCATACTATGACATACTTTTGAGCAAATGGTTCTTGAAGGCAACAAATAATGTTAGTTAACAGTTTTTTCAGCTTCATCACTCACAAATTCCAATGTAACGCGCTACGCGATGGTATCTATGTGATCATTATTTATAAAATATCCATTGTTATTTATAACATACAGCTTATTCGATACTCGTTCATAAAACAACATGAAGATATTAAAAACATATCATTACTCAATGCCTACAATGTAAGGAGATTGCGGTCTTGCTAGATACTAGATTATAATGCACTATCTGACTTAATCCATACAACAGCAACTACTAGAGAGGTTGAACCAATTTTGAATAAATGGATCAGAGCCATGCTTGAAACAACTTTGCTGACGACACTACAGGGGAAAGCTCTTAGTTTTAGGGTCGCGAAAGGGTGTCCACAGAACGGTGTTCTTTAGCCCCTGCCTGGCAGAGACCAACGCCTTATTTGGACCTCTCCAAATAAAGTCCAAAAGACCATCCCATGGCCGCGAATTCATTACCCAGAAACCTGGGATAGGACTAAAGCCATATGGTGCAGCATTTACCACTACGAGAATCTTATTCTGTTATTGTTGTTTCCATGAAATCTTCCACAAAGACAGCCGATATCCATTATGTCCGTAGTTCATTTTCTTTAGGTAAACTAAACATTCGAACTTTTGGCCCATTGTTATGATTTTCCTTGCAGCCAGGAGTACATAATTTATTTGACATATGTAATTAACTAACAAACGTCAGTAAACTGCACGAACGACACAAAACGTGGTAAGAACCAACATAAACATCCACATGGGAAGCCACTTTGCAACGCACTTTGTTCAGTCATTCTCTTATACACGCTTATTTACAGGTGAAAATGCGTTCCAATCACACGAGGACACTTAAGGAACAGGTGCAACATATAATTATAATTATAAGAGTTAAAACTCTGTCACAATCAATACCGGCCATGCGACATTAAAACTAAACATTTTCAGGTAGAATGAAAGCTTTTAAGAAACACAGAGAATTTTGTTCACGACGTTATGAAAAATACGTTGTGACAAAGCATTTCTGTTGCCATCCAAGAATTTCTCTAATAGATGGTCGCCCAGACGTCAATTCACATTCCATTCATCCAATCCCTCCATGTTTCGAACAAATTAATGTTATACATGCCTATCCCCATTCCCCATACAGCTTCAAAACATTCCGAATGAGTAGCTCCACTCTTCTTTTGTCTGTTTACTTTCTCCCGCTCCGGATGAAAGGCCTTCTTTTATTTGCTTCAGCTTATTCACTATTTGAATCTATGTTTTTATCGATGCAAGATACAATATAGTCCAGTCAAAAATTTACAAAAATCGGTCGAATAAAGAGAAATTGAGATCTCTATGCTATAAAATGTGTATAATATTCCAAGTGGACGTATTTTTACTATGATACTGATGATTCATTTTTAAAACAGATCATTCTTTGTACCTGAGAATATTAGTATACTCAGGAATATATTATTGTTAATAAAAATTGAACTCAATGAAGTGCTACTTCCGGTTTTACGCGAGTAACATTTACATTTTTGACTTCATATTCGAAATCATCGACCCAAAAAACCTCCTAGGTTTGTTTTAGAGTTATTCAATTTGTTTATTTAATGTTTATTAAGGAGAAGGGGGCATTTGCCCCATTTTTCACTGGGAGCATTATGTTATGTAGGGCTAACTGAAGACATTGCAAAAGGTTTCAAGAAAAAAAATTGTATCTTAATTTTTCCTGGGTTTGTACATTTTTGACTGTAAGAACGATTTATTACAGTCGGATGTTTTTCTAATACCATTTAAAATACAAAAAATTATATCAATGTCGGAAAAATATTAATTATTTCAAAAATAGGACATATAACATTGAAATTAAGGTATAAACAAATGTGATTGAAGTTTATTCGAACTAGTCATGAGTTTATAAACGTACCGAACAATCAACATTCAAGGTTCAATATAAACGATTAAAAAAATTAATATTTATACGTAACCTCACGTATACGATGATATGATAACACGAGTAGGGCAATGCTAAATATAGAAGGTTGTTGAACTAATGTTGCTAGAATCTGATGTCCTAGGAATATAAAAACTGTATATCTTTAAGGATTCAGCTGTCTAGGAGCCCGGTAAAACTTATTCTCCAAATTTGAGAGGACCAATGGTGAAATATTATCTTCTAAACCCAAAATATCAATGAACGTCATAATTTTTCACTAAATTAATAATAGTGCCAATCTTCCCAAATCATATCTAAGTTGAGTCAGTTTATCTACGGTATGTGCTGTATTTTTTATGAATAAAATTTCATGATACTTGGGTAATGTGTTGAACGTTTGGGAGAAAGATTTTTCAACAGAATTGTGGCAGCAGCTTGGCTTGATGAGGTATTTTTTCAAATGTGAAGTTCATTTATGATTCGGTGTTGGAATTTGGGAAAGTCTCTATAAATTTCCCAATGTTGAACTTTAGGTATACGATTACTACGTATACAGCTACTTGTCAGTCAAATATAGGAATAGACTTTCGTTAGAAAATTCAAAAATAACATCTTGTCCGCGCTAATAGTATACGGTACATCATTAATGGTTGAAATTTTCTTTTCTATTTGAATGAAATTCACAAGTAAGGGGTTTTTGGAGAAGCTGATTAAGAATTCGTTATTAACTTTACAAAATTCCAAACAGTTGATCCAATATGGCGACTCTTTATATTAGAAAAGTCGACTACCCCCAAACAACGTGAAAATGAGAAAATGTTACATATAAATTCTTGCATGCATTCTTACAAAAAAATTACGATGATAGGTCTTTATGTTGAGGGCAAAAAAATCCGTATATAAATTTTTTCAATTTTGACATGTCAAAATGAGAAAATGTTACATATAAATTTTACCTTCGAGTTTTTGCTCTTCTAAAAATCAATTTAAATTGATTATCCTTCATATTTCTTGTAAAATAATTGCTTAAAAAAATAGTATAAACTAAAAGTATTCAATTTTGAACAACTGGCAACCTCATTTTTGAATATTTTCACGGAACTTCTACTCAAGGTTCCTACCCACCCTTGATTTTTGAAAGGACTATAGCTTGAAGGGCGCATGCATATTTACAAAAAAATTACAAGAACTAACCAACCAACCAAACCAAACCAAAGATTCAGGATTCATTCTTCCTTTCGTACCTCCTCAAACTTAACTTGTCAGTTTTAGGGTTTTTTTAGGAAGTTAGAAAATATTTATTTTTGGGGCAATAGTTATAGAAACATGAAATATGTATTTTTCGCCAACAAATGATATCTAATTAATTCAAAATATGATATTTGAATATTTGCCTTTTTACTTCGTTTTTAAACCCCCACCCTTTTCGCTCAGAGAGAGCATATAACTCGGAAAGGGTGCATTCTACCAAAAAATTATAAGGACGCAAAAGTTGCATTATGGACCCAAAAATACATATATACCAGTTTTTTTATATTTGAACAGTTTATTCAATAACTTCTCAAATTTTTGAGTGGGGCATTCTGAATTGCAACACCTACTATCGTAGACCGTTCAGAAACCTAGACACAAAATTTTATAAACATCCATTTACTAGAAAAAAAATTGATAGTAAGAGGCTTCATGGTCTGAACTAATAGCTACTTTCAATCCATTAATTAGGTATAACTAAAATACTACCTTAACTCGGAATAAAAGATTGCAAATGCTATGCCACATTTAAATAAGGACAATAATCTATAAAATAGAAGGAACGTATAACTATTATAGGTACCGATAAGAGGCGTTGGAAACCGTAACAAAATGTATTGCACAGTGAGTGATATCGTTCGAATCGAGTAGGCTCGTGCACATAAATAATAATGATTTGTGGAAATAAACGTTAAGTGAAGTGAAATGACAACACCTTCGTCAATTATTAGAACTTATGGATATAACCTCAATACTACTGTTAGAAGAGGACATAAACAATTATCGCCGTCAGGCTGTCGTTATTTGTTTCTAGACTAGAACATATTAGAAGATATGGGCAGTATAGCAGGGATCAAACGATGTTTTTCGCAGATGTCTATGCTCGCGTTCAAGGCGTCATCTTCAGGAGAGGATGCGTGGCTTCACGCTTGGTCCAGGTGCTTAATTTTTAAACTCAACTTAGAATTAAATCTTATTATATGTGGTTTTCGATGAACGTATTATTGGCATGACGGTATATCTTTAATAATATAATTGATAACAACAAAACAAACAATTATACGAGAAGATATTCTCAGAATGGTATCCAGAGCAAATAATAATTAAACTGATTAATATTATCTGTAAACGATATACGTCAATTCGCAGATTTTATTCCTTGATACTGAATTTCACTTGATTATATATTCCACCGCCCTTGCTAAAGGCTGTTTTGATTATAGCCATCAGTTCGATTACAGAAATGTTAATATTTTAACTAAGGAAACCAATTATTATAAAAGATGTATTCTGGAGATGATTCACATAAAACGTGACTCGAAGTCCGCAAATCATAGAACAGACATTCAGTCATTAAGTCCAATTTATACTAATTTGATTAATTAAAACCCTTGCAAATTCCTACATGCGTTTTTCTAATGGTAGAATGCTCAAATAGCAATATTTCTGATAAGGTCTGACAACCTTTTTATATTACCTCATAAATCTTTAGCATCTGGTTCGAAAGTGGAAACTTGAGCGTTATATTTTTCAGTTCCAGTCGTATACAGACTTTGTTTGACTTGAGTTCGTATGTTATAAGAAAATTACTAAGCAGTGGATTCTTGATACATATTCATACGAGAATTACCAAAGCGACCGAGCGTCATAAAACCAAAAATGTACTCCGGAAATTATACCTTTAACATTAAACAATAGCCGATATGAAGTTTGTTTGACCTTCAATTTATAATGAGATGTTGATGAAGGTTACTTTTAATTATAATGCTACATTGCTACGGTAATGCTTTATAAATACATAGCGCCCTAGGGTATTATTGAAAATAATGAATTGAAAAATTAGAGACTAGTTGGACATTAACAATTCAATACTTTCTTGAATTGACAAACAAACTTTAATTTGGCTCACGCTCACTTGGCAATAACAGGGGGGTGGGGGACCTGAATCCAAATCCCGGTGCAAACTGACTTGCCGTAGACGTTTTTCTCAATACGTACCAAGTACATAATGTATTGCATTACATAAATGGTAACGATGTTCAGTAACTTCCCCTGTAATTATTTTCTCCCCCTGTTCCCATACCCCCACCTCTTCATCCTTTCAGTGCGGCCAAAGAAAACCTCAAGCAGCACCATCATCTACTTTTACCTGATGTAGCTTATACTCATAATCTTTTTGAGCTTGAATTATGTAATCGAATATTCCCTATTTTTGTCGTTTTCGACAGATAGCATTATTAGTCAAAACAGCTTCAAGTGAATAACTGAAGTTGAGCAAAATAATGATAAGAAACAAGACAACCCCAACAATCAAGAAAGATTTTTTCATATTGTGTGAGTGCCAGCGGTGAATGTTGGAAGAGGTGGTAGGCATTACAATTTTTGGAGTTTGGGGATTATAGACATAAGGAAAGACCTCACCAGGTAAAGCGTTCTACAATTCCTCAGTTCTATAGAAAAATGAAGTCCGCACTTCTGGATTCATTGGAGGATACGGTGCTCTAGAAGATAAAGCGCTATGAAGTGTACAATCTCCTGAAAAGCTATGGACGGGACAGGAGGTCAATTGCTACAGATCGTTAATTTGGTACAGAAACAAAGTTGGTGCCAAGACACATCCTTGTGAAACACCAGTGTTATTAGTCATTGTAACCGAGGAGGCTGCGTCAACCAGTACACAGAGTGATATATCTGAAAGAAAACTAGAGAGTAAAGTTTCCCAAGAAGCCCTTGGTGCCAAACTGGTTCGAATGCTTTGGAGATATTCAATGCTACAGCTAGTGATTCTCATGTATTACATAGGAAAGCAGGTCTACTGTTTATCTCTGTCGACGAAACTCATATTGCCGGTCATTCACGACTTGGGAACGCTCTAGGTATTGGATGAGCTTCATTTCTTTAGAAATAGTAGTGAAATGGATCTATAAATTATTGGGAAGGGTCTCTAGCTCTCTTCCAGTTGGACGGAAAGACATTGGAGAAGGGTTAATCAGTTATACATGAATATGAATCATACAATATAATTGAAGGAATCGGTTGGTTATTTAATATGTTACATCATCTGCTTGGATTCAACCTACGTTACAAGTAGGGAGTTTGGCTTATAAAGGATCATTTATTTATTTCATGGGACACACAAAACGTCTAGGGCAAAGAAATGCGAACTCAAACTTTGTTGCATTTTAATTCATAGTTACTAGTAATTTGGACTAATTCATTTCAAAGTCTGCCCACCCACGTATAATTAGAAATGTTAGTATTTTATGTGTACTTTCTAATTCTCGTTTTTTGTCTATCTCTCTTCTTGGCGCCAAAATCCGCCATCTTAGAAAAAATTGTTTTTCATCATAACTCCGTCAAAAATAGGTCCTCTGACCCAATTCAAAATGCGAATTGAAGAGTTTGATGTCTTCTACAACATCTCCAAGATCCAAGCATTTTGATTGAAAAGTGAAGAAATGGGACCGTTTTGAAAAATCAAGGTCCCAGAAAAAATTTATAATTTTTAGGTTAGAATACTCGTATGAGATTAAACTTTTACATGCAAATAGCGGAAAGTTCTACAAAAATTTCAAGTTTCCGTAGTTTTTTTTTGGATAAGTAGAACTTGAGATATCTATTGATGTAGGTTTGGATTCACAATGAGCCCAGTTTTGACCCTAATCAAAAAAATCAAAAAAATTCATACAGAAAAGACTTCTGGCTATCTAACCCTAAATCGTCGACCTTCCACGTATCTGTAAAGAAATTATAGTGCGAGTTGAAGAAAGAAAACCGGAGCAAAAAAAAAACAAATGCGCTCGAAATCCGAGCATCAATAAGGTAGATTTCAAAAAAAAATTTCAATTTTTTTTCCAATCAATGTAATAATGAATTTGAGATTTATTGTTGATAATTTTCATGACAATTAAAATAATATCTTTTTTTTTTACGATCACTATCAGGTTCTTGATCATCATCATTTCCTACTGATGAAGGAATTACATTACTGCTATCATTATCATTTAGATCATCATTATCATCATCATTGACATCGTCATTTATTGAAAATTCATTATCATCTAATAACGTAACTTCTGGTTTAACGCTATTTGCACAGTCTTTACCCTCGCAGTGTTTACATAGAATTGTACATGGTATACCTACTTTCTTACAAGAACATTTGCCACTGCAACTGACTTTGCAACCACATGCAATTATTTTTAGCAAATTTTTAGGTGCAGCTCTTTATATTCTCTTGTAAGAATAAAAAACTGTACGCGTACGCATTCTATTGAATTTTTTGGGGCCATTTTTTCTACTTGACTCGACATCACGCGAGATTATGTTATGATGAATAAATGTTTCAATTAATATTAAAATCTGCAATAATTACTTTCCTGTTCATCATTATATTGATAGTGTTTTTTTTCTTAGTTAAAACAGTACATTCAGAATGAAAGAAAAATATTATTATTTCAATGATAATGAAAATTATCAATAACAAATCTCAAATTCATTATTATATTGACAATATTTAATATTTCTATGTGAACAATACATTCAAAACGACAAAAAAAAAATTTGAATTTCTTGTTTAAAATCTATATTAGCTCGGATTTCGAGCGCATTTGTTTTTTTTTTTGCTCCGGTTTTCTTTTTTCAACTCGCGCTATAATTTCTTTACAGATACGTGGAAGGTCGACGATTTAGGGTTAGATAGCCAGAAGTCTTTTCTGTAAGAATTTTTTTGATTTTTTTGATTAGGGTCAAAACTGGGCTCATTGTGAACCCAAACCTACATCAATAGATATCTCGAGTTCTATTCGTCCAAAAAAAACCTACGGAAGCTCAAAATATTTGTAGAACTTCCCGCTATTTGCATGTGAAAGTTTAATCTCATACGAGTATTCTAATCTAAAAATCATTAATTTTTTCTGGGACCTTGATTTTTCAAAACGATCCCATTTCTTCACTTTTCAATCAAAATGCTTGGATCCTGGAGATGTTGTAGAAGTCATCAAACTCTTCAATTCGCATTTTAAATTGGGTCAACGGACCTATTTTTAACGGAGTTATGATGAAAAACAAATTTTTCTAAGATAGCGGATTTTGGCGGCAAGAAGAGAGATAGACAAAAAACGAGAATTGGTTCAAAAGTACACATAAAATACTAACATTGAGCAAAAAATAAAGTTCTTAGAGGAAAATTTGTATGACGAAATTTAATTTTTATGTTACCAAAAAAAAAACAAAAATGAATCTCATATCAGGCCCCGAATGACTCAGAGACTTCTATTTTCTGCCATTCGACGCATTTTCCATGTCTGTACAAATTTGTTCTTCACTGTCTAGTCGATAAAATGTGTTGTTTTCCTTTAAATCGCCAAAAACGACGAAAACTCGAAAAAACGGCCATTTTTGGGTCAAAAATGGCCAATATCTCGGAACGCCGTGGGTCTACGATCTTTTAACCCCCATATTCGTGATCAGCGACTCAAAAAACATAAATATCAATCATAAAATAGAGCTGTTTCCAATCCAAATTGCAGGACGACTGGACTAGTAGGACAATTAATGTTTGAAATGATTGGTCTCATGAAATTATCCGGTTTATGAATCTTAGGTAAGCAATACAGTTTAGGATGATTAGAATTTGAAAATCTAAGTCTGTATTTTAATCTTTTATAATTTAATTACGGACAAATTCGAGATTTACATAATTAATTGTGAGTCTTTTTCAATATGCTATGTGGGTCAAACTAGAAGGAACATTTTAACGCCTAATAAGGAACATCTTGACCTTATAAAGCCGAACATATTTTGAATACAGGTCACACAATTTCTCCAGAAAGTTTATCACTTTTGATACACAGTATAGACAAATATCTAGGTAATTTAGAAGGGATGGAAATGTATGAACACAAAAAGGATCTATTGAATTCAAATTTATCTCTAGCTGGGATTATTGTTACATTGTTATCCCCAAATAGTATTTAAACAGACACATTTTGATTTATTATTTAGTTTATTCTTATGATGGCTACTTGGTAGCCGAAAGGTCCTCAGTACTTTAATAGTATTTTTAATGGATACGGGTGATTATTTCTTATTAATAGTGTTATAATATATCTACATGATGAACTCTTTCATAGTTCAATAGGGAGGTAACTTTGGTGTGCCACCACTGTATAGTGACATTATATAATGAACTGTGCAGTAGCTGCCGTTAAAAAAACGCTAGTCGATATCTCAAATAGCATGGAGGTTACTCGTAACCTTGGGACATCCTGTATATAGATATATATTCCAGCTAGTGAAACGAAATGTGATGATATTATTACAATACAATACGTCTCCAATAAAATTCGTTAAATAGCTATATTTGATCAAATGATATAAAATTAAACTTGACTAGCTGACGTAATGTTGTATTATAGCAATTATTATAGTCATTTTAATTGATGTGATTGTTTGAAAGTGTACATATGGGAAATTAATTATACTTATTCGTGTGCATGAAATTCGTGCCGGAATACATTTATCAAAACATTACTTGGAATGATTACGCAAAACTTCCGTGTGAATCCTGAAGCTTATCACTTGGCAATAGTCATCGGTTAGTTGAAGTGATTCGTATTTTTTACCTATACATCACATTATTCATCCGGCAGGGTTATTTAAAAGAGTTATTTAGGTAGTTTTTCTATGGACCATGCTAGAATCCATACTAGGTCTGAGTGCTCGGGATTGAAGACTTTTAGCTGGAATAGCGAGTTGTAAAATTCAATGTCGATTGTATATTTTTTAGAATATTGCAGGATTTATTTGAGTATTTGGATATAAAATTAAAATAATGACGAAAGTTTGGTCATTATTTCAATGAACCCCCTTGACAAATCTCGGTTTTCGGTACAGTACAAATTGCAGTTTAAAGTTTTTTGTTCCATATCAGGGCAATTGACACCTTTGTTTCAGGATAGTGGTCATTAACACCGAAAACCGGTAATAATAATAATTTATTTGGTGCCAAAAATACATAGAATATCTTACGCAGGTCAATTTACAAATATCGGAAGAACGCAATAAAATTGCCATAAGTAATCCAAAGAAAAAAAATAAGAACACATCGAAAAAAATATTAAAAGTGCACGAAGCAGACAATTTAAGCATCAATTATAATACCATTGGCTGACGCACTTAAAGCACTCATGTTTTATTTAATGAATTCACTTCTATTATAATAGTATATTATAAGGAGCAATATGTTGGACAAATATTCGGCACAGCAATGGGATCTCCTATTTCAGCTACTATTGATAACCTAGCTATAGAATGCCTAGAGCAGTGCTTCTCAACCTTGTAGTATTTGCCACCCAATTTCGACACAATTGTATTGCTCCCCCTCATATAATAATTGTCACTGAAATCGTGCTGTAATCGTGATACTAGTTTCTATTTAAATTAATTTAATTTAATTGTATTTTGACGCTAAAGCTACACTATGACCTTGATAAGAAACCTTAAAAAATAGTTTTGTACTGAAATATACTGCAATAAACGTTAGCATACAATATTTTCTCATTTTTTGTTCAATTATCACCTGAGATTTATTCAAAAAAACCTGGACCCAACAACACAGAATGCATAATATATTAATTCTACTTATCAATATTCAAAATAAATTAATAAATAGATCAAGTAACTAGATTTAAATCGGCACATCAAGTATTTTTTGTTGCTGACTTCAGCTTGAAAGCAAATTAAGATATTTCAAAATACTCCCGAAGGTCACTCAACTGCCGAAGAAGCAATCTTCATAGACTTCACGGCAAGTGGCGAAATCAAAAGACAATTTAGTAATAAATCACTCTTTGAATTTTGGGAAGGGTTGGATGAGTTTTCTGCACTGAAAACAAGGGAATTTCGTATACTATTACCATTTTCAACAATCTAAATATACATCTCAGCCAAATATAGAAAAAGAGCAAGACAGGCCTGAGGGAGTCACTATTAAGTATTAATCTTGTTCCTAAGTAATTATTGATAAGTTAATTATTAAATACATTATGCAGTACAGATACAATCCTATTTATAAGAGTATTGTATCAGATCCGTGTATTTTATTGCTTCTCTTTCAATAAATTAATTACATTTTTTAGTAATGTTTTTTCTCTTCTCGATATATATATTTCGCCCCACAGGTTGAGAATCACTGGCCAAGAGGAAATTAATTTATTATTTAATTTGATTTTTGGTTCGTATTCTTTAAACGGTATGTAGATGATTGCCTAATGTGTGTTCCCAATGATTGAATTCAATACGTGATTAATGAATTCAACAATTTCCACAGTGAACTTCAATTTACTTATGGAATAGAAGTGACAAAACATGAATTTCCTAGATATGAACATTAGGCATGATTCAGATGGAAAAATAAGAATATCATGTATCGTGGTTTACTAAAGAAGTTTGGTCTCAACGATAAATTCACTTTAATTCAGTTGCACCAACAAGTTATAGAAAAAGTGTTATAAACAGCTTACAGATCGCGCTGTTAATTTGTCCCACCCCGAGGACCGTCCCAAAAATTTGAAAATTGTTTGTAATATACTGAAAATGAATGGCAACCCAAAAACATTTTTCAACCCTATCATTAAAGAAAGAATAAAAAAATCTAGAAAGGTACGTCATATATAAATAATATAAATGGTTATACAGATAATTTTATAACATTACAATACATTCCGGAGACCTCACAGAAAATTAAGAAATGTCTAAAAAAGTATGATATAAATGGCACATAAACCTACTAACAGTGTTGATAAACATTTTTCAAATCTAAAACCTTTAATACCTAAAGATAAACAAACCCACACAGTAGGTCTATAAATTAAATTGTTTCGGTTGCGATGGAACTTATCCAGGAATCTCTAAACAATATTTACAAAAAATAATGTATGTTCATAAGTATAGTATTAGAAACAAAAACTTAGAAAATTCCACCGCTCTTGCTGAACATTGTTTTGATTATAACTATCAATTCAACTACAAAAATGTCAATATTTCAACTAAAGAAACCAATTATTATAAGAGATCTATTCTGGAGATGATTCACATAAAACGTGACTCTAAATATAAATCAAAGAACAGACGTTCAATCATTGAGTCAAATTTATACTAATTTAATTAATTGAAACCCTTGCAAATTCTTACATGCGTCTTTATAATGTTAAAAGTAAAAATGAAATAACAATATTTCTAATAAGGTTTGACAACCTTTTCCATCAGACCCTTCTAAATGTTTCAGAATTTTTCAAAACGATGATATTTGTTGTCAGAAAGCACTCCCACTTGCGAATCGTTCGAATTAAGCTGTCTTATATTCTGGAACGTTTCCACAATATTCCGTACGCATACAAATATTGCTTTGACATTCGCAAAACAGATAATCTGCTTTATTCCACGCATGGCGGAACAAATAACGCCATTATTGAACAATTTTGACCATGAACGTAATGTATGCATGAATCATGAATTGCATAATTTCTGGAGTCCATTACTTTTTGTAATTAATGTAATTTTGTTTTCGTATTTCATCATGTTTGACGAGTTGATTTTTTAACGCCACGTGCTAGTAAAACCCATACATTCAAATATTGCTGGTATTATCTCACCAAAACTAAGCAGATACACTAACGAATAATTTCTTTGAGTTTTTCGTTTCTATTTCCTGTTTGCTTATAATACCGATCATTGAAATGTAGTTTTTCAGACTTACTCGGGCAATGAAGCTGCAATAAGTAGAGAAATAAATGTGGAAACATGTAAGAACAAATATTTTCCTACACATTGTAAGTAATATTGGAGCGCCTACCTACAATTTATCAAAATTTATCAACAATAAATGGTAAATTCGGCACAGCAATGGGATCCCCTATTTCAACTACTATTGCTAATCTAGTTATGGGATGCCTAGAGGCATCTGGAAAAATTCATTAGACTTTAAACGGTCTGTAGCTGATTTCCTTATGTGTGTTCCCAATGATAAAATTCAGTACGTGACTAATGAATTTAACAATTTCCATTGTAAATTTCAATTTACTTGAGAAATAGAAGTGAACAAAAACATAAAATTCCTAGATATGGACATTAGGGATGATTCAGATGGAAAAATAAAAATATATTGGTTTTCGAAAGAAGTTTGATTTCAACGATATGGTGACGTACCTTGTCACTTTTTTGGCGATAATTACTTACGACGACTTCAATACTCCTTCAAGTCTATCAGATCTGAATCTAATTGACTTTTATGTTGAATTCTCGGGCGCCACATTTTTTGTTGATGTTTACTCCTCGTTGAGGGCTTCTGCTAGGGCTCTCACCACAAAGCGTATCGCAGTGCTACCTATGGATAGCCTTGTCCCAGGGTAGTAGTCCTTTGTTACTTCTTGACTGCTTAAATGATGTTGCAGAAAGTCATGCTAGACAAACACGGAACTTCCCAATAATAAGTTTATTTATAGCTTTAACATCGATAAATATTTGACTCTCTATAATAATAATTTATCCCGACCCGGAGGAAGCACAAGGAAGCTCTGAAACAATAATCGCAAAGAGGCGGTCCAAGCAGGCTATTTCATTATTATAGCCTTGCAAACAAATATTCATGTGAGTATAATTAAAAACGGCTATTCATGCACTAATTATTAGCAAAATTAATTATCGTGCATGGGATACTCAAGCAGAGCAAGTGAAAGCAGGTTTTGAGTTGTAATGGCTCCTCCGCAATACCTTCACTACGTCCGGGTAATATCAGTAATCTTTTGGTGTATATTGGTGTGTCGTGATTCCCTTCCACTCTAATCATTCACACCCTCTGACACAATACAATTACTTAATAAATTCAATTTTTAAGTTTATCGGTACAGAAAACAATCAGTTTTAACGACGTTATGGAAATCTGTACAGGATAAACTTATCAGGTACAATACCAATTAAACAATATTTGATATTACTAGGCCGTACAGCAAGCAAAACAATAGAACTCAATGTCCTAACACAAATAGCAAACTCACTATTTACCTACTACTTCAATGGTAACTGGTGGAACACTTACTTTGCGATATTGGCAGTATAAATGGTTATTTTCTCTCACTGACTTTAGCTGTCTAACTGACTATTATTTCAACGCTTGCGAGGCGTTCTTTTATACCATTCGAGGTGCCGGTCAAGTTACCTACACCAGCTCCAGCCGAAACCCTTTTTTGCTCATTTCGCGTGCATGATACTCCACCAGTTCCTTAATTCTGTGCCGTGATTTTTATGCTTCCATCTGTTTCGTTATCTTATGTTTATAATAAATATGTACTGTTTTGAATGAAATTCAATATTTTAGAGCTTCGTTACACTTCACTTTAATTCAGTTGCACAACAAGCTATAAAGTGTTATAAACAGGCATGCAGATCGCGCTGGTAAATTGTCTCGCCCAGAGAACCGTCCTAATAATTTGAAAATTGTTCGTAATATACTTGAAAGTAATGGCTACCCAAAAACATTTTTTAACCCCATCGTTGAAGAAACAATAATGAAAATCTATAATATAAATAATATAAAATAATATAAACGGTAATACAGATAATTTTATAACATCACCATATATTCCTGAGTTCTCAGAGAAAATTTATTATTATTATTATTATTATTATTATATAAGTATTTTTCGAATCTAAAACCTTTAAGCCCTCACGAGAAACAAACCCACACAGTATAGAAATTAAATAGTTTACATTACGATGAGACTTACACAGGAATCTCTAAACAATATTTATAAAAAATAATGTATGGTCATAAGTATAATACTAGGAATAAGAACTTCCACCGCCCTTGCTGAATATAGTTTTGATTATAACCATCAATTCGATCACAAAAATTTTAATATTTCAACTAAATAAACCAGTTATTATAAAAGATCTATCCTGGAGATGATTCACATAAAACGTGACTCTAAGTCTGTAAATCATAGAACAAATGTTCAGTCGTTAAGTCAAATTTATACTAATTTAATTAATTACAACCCTTGAAAATTACCAAATAAATGCGTCTTTATATTGTTTATAGTAAGGTTTGACAACCTTTTCATATTACCTCATAAATCTTTAACATCTGGTTCGAAAGTGGATGACTTCGATTGTTAGAAGTAGATTGCTTTATGCTTGATACAATGGTTTGAAATAATCCCGTTTTAGACATTGATACGTCTTCTGATGACGGTCGTGAGACCGAAACGTACGTAAAGACGAAAATCATAATCATATGTGTTAGTGTGACCTATTTCCCGAAAAATTTATATATATACTGACTTTAGGTTTCTACATTGTTTACCATTAAAAACTGTTAAGTTCAGAAGATTTGAGATCTTTTAATGTACAATTCCACTTAAGCCAATCATATTTGATGATTAGTGTTAAAAGTAAGTAAATAAAGTGAATTCAATATAATTTAGTTTACACAGTACCTTCTTTCAGTTCAAATGTTAACTTTTCGATTCGAAAAAGTAATAAAAGCTGTTATTATTCTGTTTCTAATGGATGAAAATATTACAGGTAATACTGGTAGATTATTTTATCTACCACAGGCAGCTACCAACATTAAATTGGCATGTCCATAACCGTATTTTAACGATTATACTATGTACGTTAATATATCATCTATGGCAAACAAAGTTTTTGTAAAAACAATAGAATCAAAAATGATATGAAATTATGTATATAGGATTTATTTGAATTTGTTCAATGAACTATTACTATTATTGATAAATTAACTCTATAATATGGTTTAACACAATGACTACCGCTATTGGTCATGTACTTCTGAATGAATAAATAAATAAATTGAGGAATTAGACGTTCATCTAATGTTATTAAGCGTTGTATGTTATTTAGCTATCAAAAATGAATTTTCCAACTTTTATTCGAACGGAACTCTAACAATCAAGATTTATACTTTCTCGCAGTTAATTGAAGTGTTTAAAAAGTATTACTGTTATCCGGAACTGTTTGCTGCCAAAAAAAATTGTATTATGAATATTGAAACTCTAATTATATAGTAAGTACATTAGGTACCTATACATTGAATGGTTGTAATAATTATTACATAATATTCTCGATAAATCATTTCCATCCGAAACTCAACCCGAGGAAACGTCAATACTATTGAAATATTTATAAATTATTATTTTTCGATCACGATAAATTATTTTCCTGTGCCAAATATCGTTAGTTTTTAGTTCGTTGAATCGTGATTGTATTCAAAGCTCACATTAGACCGGATGCTAAATGTATTGTGTATCTGAACTCTGAAATTATCTTGAATTTAAAACAATTATTTTCGTCTAGATCTCTCAGACGTATAATTTCGAATGTGGTTAAGTAATAATTACCTTGCTGTTGTAACTTTGCTTGTGTCCCTTCTAATTCCAATTATTACGAAATTGTTTCTAGAATATGAAGATGCGATTCGATTTCATAGAAACTATTTACTTCTTCGCGTGATAGCAATCATAATTTAATACATTTCTAAATATTGTGTGGAATTCCTATACTCATTTTAGAATCTTTTTTTAGTTCCTTATTAAACTTGAATTTCGGTCGCGTAACATGATTTTGTTGAAAAGAAAGGTGAAAGTAAGACAGTTTTTCACTTATAATAATTCCCATATCCGCAGAAACTCCTACCAGTTCATTTTAGAAGTAAATTAAGAACAATTATTATCTAACATTCAGAAGTTTCGTAAAGAAGAAGGTACATTTCTGATGATTTCGATAACATTTTGGCATTCATAGAAATAAAATCTAACGTCACAGAATGAGGTATACCTGAGAGAACGAAACGTTTTTAGTAAATCACAACTATGATTTCTGCAAATATTTATCAATGTCTCTGAAGAGATGTAAGGTTTTATATATAAATTCTCGGGAAATAGGTCATACTAACACATATGCTTATCATTTTCGTCTTTACGTACGTTTCGGTCCCACGACCATCATCGGCAGACGTATCAATGTCTAACACGGGATTTCATAAAATTAATTTTTTTTTATTTGTTTATTAGTCTTATCAACCTTAAAGGTTATTAAAGACGGAAAGAAACATAAAATAACAATGAGGTAAAATCAACAGAGTTTACAAATAAAT
The DNA here is from genome assembly GCA_958510875.1 of Endomychus coccineus. Classification (NCBI taxonomy): domain Eukaryota; kingdom Metazoa; phylum Arthropoda; class Insecta; order Coleoptera; family Endomychidae; genus Endomychus; species Endomychus coccineus. Next base: position 110,401,915 of record OY294070.1, on the reverse strand, counting down.
AGAACTAAATGTAATTCATGATTTTGATGTCTGTGAGGAATGCTGTAAGTTTTCCCATGTCACATTCTGCGTTCAGTATTATTTTGATTGATTGTGGGATCTGGTGTTTGCGTCGCTCGGTGCTATATTTCGAACATTCTTGTAAGATATGTATGACGGATAATTGGGCACGGCATACTTCGTATATTGGTGGATCGCTATTGGTTATGAGATATCTATGGGTGATTCGGGTATGACCAACATATTTTCTGATCGTTTCAAAACGATATATGCTTCAAAACCAAGAACAGACCCTCCCTTTTATGAAAGAATCAACCAGTACCTCTCTGAATACCAACATAAAATTGATTGGCACAAAGCGTTTGTTTGTTTAGAATGCACTTATTTTCAATACGATGAGCAATATTTTGGACTAATATTCAGCACCGCAATGGGATCTCATATTTCAGCTACTATTGCTAACTTAGTTATGGAATGCCTAGAGGAATCTGTAAAAAAATTCATTAGAACGAAATAATAAATAAAACTACTTTGTTATACTATCACTGATATTTAATATAGTCGTTACTATAGTTTCAACACTAAACGTGTCATCTTCAGACGAAAACGAAGGTATTAAATATCAGTGATAGTATAACAAAGTAGTTTTATTTATTATTTCGTTAAAATGATAAACTATCACAAAGTAACGGCTTCCACAATTGAAATTCATTAGATTTTCAACCCGTATTCCTTAAATGGTATGTAATGTATGTTTCCAATGATAAAATTCAATACGTGATTAATAAATTTAATAATTTCCACTGTAAACTTCAATTTACTTGTGAAATAGAAGTGAACAGAAACATAAATAATGTTTGGGGTTGTTGATTTAGAAAGCGTTACCAAACAGTTTATCCAATATGGCGACTCGTTAAAATAAGAAAATTCGACTACCCCAAACTATTCTCAAAATAGGAAAATAATTCACTGATTTATACTCTCAAAATAGATACTTTTTAAATCTTGTAATTTTTTTGAAAAAATACATGCCTTTCGAGTAACAGCCATTTCAAAAACCAGGGGTGGGAAGGAACTTCAAGTAAGAAGTGCCTTGAACATGTTTAAAAATGATTGGAGGTTGTTAGTTGGTAAAAATTAGTACTTGTAGGTATACTATTTGTTTTTAAACAATTATTTTACAAGAAATATGAAGGAAATATAGAAACAAACAATGTGGATTTTTCGACAACAAATGATGTCTAATTATTTTAAAATATGATTTTTATATATTTGCCTTCGTACATACTGTTTAAACCTCCTCTCTTAACGACCCAAAAATTCATGTGTACAATTTTTGTCCTATTTGACAGCTTCATAGGTTTGAACAGTTTACTCAATTGCTTATCAAATTTTTGAGTTGGGCGTTCTGATTTGAAATACCTACTATCCTGGACTCGTCAGGAAGCCACAAACCAAATTTCATAAAAATCCATTTATCGGAAACAAAAATTGATGTTTTCTTACTTTTTCCGGCTTCATTGACTGGATTAATGATAACATTCTCTTCACAACTCAAATCGATCCTTCACATCATTATAAGACATTTGGAATCCAGGCTAAAATTTAATTAATCAGTCTACCATGATAACACCAAGCACTTTCCATGATAACCCATGAAACGGACAAAAAATCGAGAATCCTGCTTGTAACAATAATGTTGCTTTCAAGCAAGTTTTGCAAGAATTATCTAAGAAAACAGGATTCGTGAACATTCAATTATGATAATTGCTAGACATTCACAAATCAACATTAATTGCTTCTCAAACAAGATGACATTTATTCAGAAGTTGCTTTGATTCTGTCTCATGATGCAGATGGTAATTTTAATGCTAATTAGGAATTAAAATGCTAAATACTCAATCATTTCGAGGGAAATACAAATACCGAACGCCGTATAATTACGTCATAAAGTTGTACTTCCAATATCATTGGTGATATCACTATTCCAAGTAAGAATATTCACACCTACAACTAAAATCTTGAATCTTAGTCAACGGATTTTACTTTTTATCGAAGAGTAAACGTATGTGTGGAAAAACTAAATCAAGATAATGATGGAATTTCAAGTTTCCTGTTCTCAGGAACTGAAAAATGTGGATAAGTCGGTAATTAGGTATACCTGTACGTCCACTTATCACGATTCGTGCCTTTCGAGTAACAGCCATTTCAAAAACCAGGGGTGGGAAGGAACTTCAAGTAAGAAGTGCCTTGAACATGTTTAAAAATGATTGGAGGTTGTTAGTTGGTAAAAATTAGTACTTGTAGGTATACTATTTGTTTTTAAACAATTATTTTACAAGAAATATGAAGGAAATATAGAAACAAACAATGTGGATTTTTCGACAACAAATGATGTCTAATTATTTTAAAATATGATTTTTATATATTTGCCTTCGTACATACTGTTTAAACCTCCTCTCTTAACGACCCAAAAATTCATGTGTACAATTTTTGTCCTATTTGACAGCTTCATAGGTTTGAACAGTTTACTCAATTGCTTATCAAATTTTTGAGTTGGGCGTTCTGATTTGAAATACCTACTATCCTGGACTCGTCAGGAAGCCACAAACCAAATTTCATAAAAATCCATTTATCGGAAACAAAAATTGATGTTTTCTTACTTTTTCCGGCTTCATTGACTGGATTAATGATAACATTCTCTTCACAACTCAAATCGATCCTTCACATCATTATAAGACATTTGGAATCCAGGCTAAAATTTAATTAATCAGTCTACCATGATAACACCAAGCACTTTCCATGATAACCCATGAAACGGACAAAAAATCGAGAATCCTGCTTGTAACAATAATGTTGCTTTCAAGCAAGTTTTGCAAGAATTATCTAAGAAAACAGGATTCGTGAACATTCAATTATGATAATTGCTAGACATTCACAAATCAACATTAATTGCTTCTCAAACAAGATGACATTTATTCAGAAGTTGCTTTGATTCTGTCTCATGATGCAGATGGTAATTTTAATGCTAATTAGGAATTAAAATGCTAAATACTCAATCATTTCGAGGGAAATACAAATACCGAACGCCGTATAATTACGTCATAAAGTTGTACTTCCAATATCATTGGTGATATCACTATTCCAAGTAAGAATATTCACACCTACAACTAAAATCTTGAATCTTAGTCAACGGATTTTACTTTTTATCGAAGAGTAAACGTATGTGTGGAAAAACTAAATCAAGATAATGATGGAATTTCAAGTTTCCTGTTCTCAGGAACTGAAAAATGTGGATAAGTCGGTAATTAGGTATACCTGTACGTCCACTTATCACGATTCGTGATAAGTCATTTTAAAGATTTTACAAATTACATTCGGAAAGTATTCAAGAAGTCAAGAGATTGATATCCTTTTATTCTTGTGGTATTGTGAAACTTTAGTTAAACTTTCGTAAAAAATAAAAAGATATCATATTATTTATATTTGCACCAAAACAAACCTTTTTTTCTGGGTGGCTAAGCTCTACTCAAAACTTTCGCAAACAGCTTCTTTTCGTACTACTCCACTAAAATGACATTCATGAATTTCACTTCCCAAATTATTCTCAAATATTTCTGCCAACAAGGGGCTCAATGGGTTAGCCATAGTTAAAACGTTCTCAGATAAATGTATATTATTACCAAATTGAATTCACAATACTTCAAATCATCATTTTCAACATAAAATAGCAGCCTACGTATCGATGTCAGAAGATAATTTTGATAAGTAGTTGAATATCATTAAACAAATCGCGGTAAATAATGGTTACTCTTCCGGACTAATAGATCAGATAATATATAAAAAAGATACAAGTTAGCTATCAACTCGGTGTTTCCTACAATAAAACTATCCTTATGTAAATTATCATTCACGTAGCTTTTAAAACGCAGTATAATTTAGCCAAGTTTATCAAAAATAAGGGAAGATAAATTATCCGATGAAGACAAATGTGGGGTTTACAAGCTGACATGTGGGTTTTGCCCTACGATATACATTGGTCAGACAGGAAGAACCTTCAAAAAACGGATAAAAGAACATGGTAGACGTATTCTCAGTAATAATAAATCGGATTTAACCTTTGCGGAACCTTCAATTGTAGAAAAGATCATAACTTTTTCAAGATTTTACACATTCAGAATAAAAGTAATAAATTAAATTTGCTAGAATCCCTAGAAATTAATAAATATAAGAAGTCCGATATACAGGGTGGCAAAGTTTTATTGGTTTTAGGTTTTTTTCGAAAATCTTGAAAATGGTTTTGAGATAGTAAGCTGAGTTTTAGTACAGAATTAATGTGACTTAGGAACACGCTTTTTCACTCAATAAGTTGTGTTAAAATTTAATCAGTGTCTTAGTTATGGGTTAGCCTCACAGCAATTTTAACGAAAAAAGTGGTACGTCACTGAGCTGGTCATTATGTACGAAAAATCTCTTTTAAGATTTTTTCGCCAGATGCGCCGTTTTTGAGTGAAAAAATAATGACCTCAAAAATCTAATTGGCCTGGGATAATGTCAACAAAATCTAACAACATACAACATTAACATAACAACTTAACTTTTATTACAAAAGTTGTAGAGAATGGTGCCCCCGACTAATTTGTACACTTCCCCTCTCCTTCTCATGAAATAGGACACTCATTGACATATTCCTGGAGTGTTTTTTATTGTAACACATGCTGCAACTATTCTTTCTTTTAATTCCTCTACAGTATTGATGGGAATTATGTATACTAGCGCCTTAAGGTGGCCCCACAAAAAGAAGTCTTAACTATTGATATCGGGAGATCTTGGTGGCCATTCTTGCGCCCCACCGCGGCCAATCCAACGATTTGGATAAACAGTTCGTAAATAATTGGGAACCGTTACACTGAAATGTGCTGGTGTGCCATCGTGCATGTATAACATTTGGTTTCTTGTTCTTGAAGAAAATTGCAGTAAGATTGTCCTTCATTGTAATAGAATTTTGAGATTTGGCACGTTTGCATTAAATACTTGGGGGCATCTGACAGTCATTTGTTTTTGGCAATCCGATTTTCGTTTTCGAGTTTTATGTGCAATTTTCCCGAATTTTGCTTTGATACATTTTCTGGACTCATTCCGTTTAACGGTTTTCTGAATCCTATTGAAATTGACGAAAATGGAAGATGGTAAGTATTTTTTTTGGCGTGTAATTTTTGAAAAATGTGCCGAAAATGTAGCAAGGATAGAAAAACCGAGTGGACAGTTCGATAAGGAATTTTGGGGAGAAACTTCCTTACATGCTCTCTGTTTCGAAACTATCGGGAAAATGGAAAAACATCTATTTCTAGATCAAAAAAATGAAGGTTTTTATTTTTCCTTGAAAAATAAGTTTTTTATAGAAAACCTGATTACTTGACGAGAATCTACGCCAAATACTGTATAAGAGGACAAGGTATTAATGATGATGTCTCTTATACAGGGTGAGCTGGTTGAATTTAAACTTTTCGGGATTTCGAGTTTCGACACTACACGTCACCACATAATATTTCAATCAAAATTTCGTTTATTGAAGAGGGGGTTACGAGTAGAACATACCAAAAAATCGCATCGATCGACAGGTCTCAAAAGTGACAGTAGGGTTCGCCATTCCATCTACACTCAATTTGCACTGCATGCACCCGCGTTTGTTAATCAAATCAAAGCCGGAAGGGCTTTGATGAATATCTTTAAAACCCAAACAAGGATTTCTATAACCTAACCCGGACGGTGGACAGATCACTGAACCTGACACAACTCTTGTTGACATAGCCATTGAGTCAAATATGAGCCTCATCGCTGAACAAAAATTTTGCAATGAAATAAAGGCTCAACTTGCATTTGATTCTGAGCAAATTGACGCAAACGTCTTGGTGTCAAACAAACTAAAATTTCCCATAAAGTGGATACACAGAGGGCCAATTGTTGCGCACGATACCGAAATGAAATGTTTGGATCTTCTTTGATACTTTGCTTAATAGCTGATATTTTCTTCAGTACATACTCTTTTTTTTTCAGGGTAAGCTACTTGAAAAAGCGTAAACGAGATGCGAAATCGACCCATGGCTTACCGAATTATTTGCTCGAATAACCGAACGGTTTTCATAATAAATGTGCACCAATTGCAATCATTGCCATTATTTTTTGCATGATTGAAAGAAATACCCTCACAACTTTGACTCATGATAACTAGTGTAGAACACGCGATGAAAATTCGGAATTCAACCAAATTTTTTTTATAGCGAGTGCCAGAAAAATTCGCTATAAACAGATCTACAACCAGACAGCTAATTGATGTAAAAAAAATTATATTTAAGATTCCGTCTGTTGATCGTCTTTCAACGGCATTCATAATATGTGCAAGGAATAAAGGGAGGATTTTACACAATTAGGTGTCTTCCCCCAAAAAAATCAATAAAGAATAATTATCTCCATTAGATAATATTAATTCGTTTATTTCTTTCCAGATACAGACAATCAAGGTTCAACGCTAGGCGAATTCGTAAAAGAGTAGTATTTAAACATGGAGACTGTAACGTAGTTCAAGGAAATGTCGCCAAACGGAGACGAAAATATCTTCAAGACATCTTCACCACTCTGGTAGACGCACAATGGAGGTGGACCCTCCTCGTGTTTGCACTCAATTTCATTTTGTCATGGTTGACTTTTGCGATAATATGGTGGCTCATTATTTTCACCCATGGAGATCTCATCGAAGAACATGTAGTAAGTATTTTTATTATTTGTGTCCATTAGTTCATACCTGTCCTAAGCCACCATGCGTTACCATAGAGACGTCAAATAGTCCAGGTGAGTATTTATCCAAATCCAGAGCAGCTGATGTGAAGTCCTTACCCATCTACTCATTTTTTCCCATTTCAAGAGTGCTTGCATAAGTTCCCTGATCATATCACTGACTGATCAGAAAAATGAGATCATATACGTGGCCTTAATGTCCATGAATGAGTATTTTAAGCAGCTCGTCATGTCCACTGAATCTACAACAAAGAGAAGATTACTTCCCTTTGTGAATCAGCTTACCAGTGTGTTGTCACTTACCAATGTGGTGTTACGAAGGCTACTTCTAAGCTGGAGTACGAGCCACAAAAATCATTCCAATTCCGAGGTTCCTTGTCCTTGTAATAGAGTTAAACGAGACATCATAATACCTTCAGTGGTAGTGGAGCTGCTCTTGGTCTTCATGAAGACAAACTCCGAAGATTCTTGTCGTTTTAGTAATTGATTTCAACGAGTTTTTGTCAGGGGAACTTCACTGTTGTCTCAGAACTATCCCTATATTTCAGTGTAGCAGATGGCGCAGCTGCTTATGGTATTTCTGAAGATATAATCAGTTCAATCCGAGGATTCTGAACGATCCTGGTATTGAGTCGAACGATCTTTTGTCGGGTGGACGTCCTATTTCTAATAATACGCAGAAGTATCAATGTTTTTGCATCTTGTGGAGATGTTTTTTTTTAACAATTACACTATCCTTGTCTTACTAGTTGTCTTCATATAATTTTAACATGGAAATCATTTCCTGAGAATAGCTGAGACGTTTATGAGGGTTAAAAAAGTTCTGGATAAGCTCTTGGAAAATAAATTGAAGATCATACTTCTACATCCGCGATGGGTTCTAGCCGTATCCTAATTGTCTTGATAATTAATAAATTTTGCACTTCTCCCGTATACATGTACATCTGGCTAGGATAAAAGTTATATTTAATCTATCTTCAATTGCAGAATAATACAGAACCATGGACACCGTGTATCCAAAATATCCAAGGCTTCACGTCCTGTTTCTTATTTAGTGTAGAAACTCAACATACCATAGGATATGGGGGAAGAACGATAACGGAAGAATGCCCGGAAGCTATATTCGTGATGTGTTTGCAAAGCATCACAGGTGTCATGATTCAAGCTTTTATGGTTGGCATCGTCTTCGCCAAACTGTCGAGACCAAAGAAACGCACACAAACGCTTTTATTTTCCAGACATGCCGTTATAAGTCATAGAGATGGAGTGCCGTGTTTGATGTTCCGTGTGGGGGACATGAGAAAGAGCCACATCATCGAGGCGCACGTCAGAGCCCAGCTTATCAAACATAAGATCACGAAGGAAGGAGAAAGCATTCCATTTTACCAAGCCGAATTAAAGGTAACAATAGCTTAAATCGACAATAATGAAGTATTGAGCTTGGGATAATAAGACATCTTCATTCAATACTCAATTTTACTCGAGTATTGAACTTAATTGCAGGTTACGGAACTGTTTCCAACTACAACAAATAACAGTATTAATTACATCAGAAATTACAGAAAATTCCTGTTCTACAGGAAACAAGTATCACAAAAATCTGAGATAAATATATATCATACGTATATATGTAACCTGTAGAAGTGTCCGAAATTCTCATTTTGAGACGATGTGATGTTACGATCTATTTTATACTGTGCGAGAAAACCTAGACTTCTTGATTCTGGGGTACATTTTGATAGTTCATATGACAGCAAGTGTTATTATGAAAGAAGGTAATATTTTAGTGTCAACCACGGTCGTATACACACGGGTCTGGAAACTCTATGGTTGACTTGAGTCTCTTACGGGTCGCCTAGCTCGTAGTCCCTCGCTCAGCCACCAACTAGCGCTTGGATCACGAAGTGGTAAAACGATTTCTTCCCGGAATCGCAAGCAGTGTTACTAAGTACTCTGATTTGAGAGAGGAATAGAACTGTTACTCTTGTCAAAATGTATTACTCACCTTAAAAATAACTTCCCCTTTTTCGTTATACATGCTCGCACACATAAAAGACCTCGTTAAAACGATTTCTTTCCGGAATCGCAAGCATCCACTTTTTTCGCATTTCCGCATCTTTTGTCACTTTAAAAACAGAAGTTTCTTGCTTTACACTTTTGTACCCCGTTTTGCATTTCGGCACAATGCACGATTTCGTAATTTGTTTCTAAAAACGCAGGTATTCCTTGTGTTGACAAGTCAACTGACAGTTGTCAGAAAATACTCCTACGTGACGACTTTTGGTACTACAGGCCAGTCGACGCTTAGCGGACTCACTGCTCACATAGGAAACAACCTCGGGTTTCCAGACCTGTGTATACGACCGTGGTGTCAACCTGACAGCAGGTGTTAGTATGGAACACAGAGTTATGAAATACATTATCCAGACCTTCAATCAAAGAACCGAATTGTTTCGAGATGAAGATTATTTGGATAAAATTTCAATGTAACATAGAGTAAAATTTAACGTCTTTCATTAGCAGTTTCTAAATCATTTCCAATACATTTTCTGTTTCTATAATCATTTACACATGACCCGCAGAACTGTTCTTATTTTGAGAAAAGTCACTTGACCAAGTGACTAAGTGATCATTTACTAATAACATAGAGTAATTTTTCATTATAGTGGAAAATAACAGCGAAACCAAATTGATTTAAATTTGATTAACAATATTTTTGTACTAATAAATAAGACAAAGAAATCAAATGACATAAATCGCAATGAATAATGTTTTGAAAAATTCTATGGTGGAAGCTGTTACTTTGTGATAATACCATCATATTAATATAATAAAACAAAACACTTTTACCTTTTTTTAATCACGTATATTATAGGAACAAATCGTGACTATAGTGTGTTTAATTTGAAGCCGCTACTTTCGTTATGTAAAATTGTAACTTCATCTAAATTTGGAAAAGTGTGCCCTGTTTCTAAAATATGATTAGAAAATGATCAATCTGTTTTAAAAGACCGAAAGTGTTCCTTATACCTAGTTTCTATATTACGAATAGATTTACCGATGTAAAAGTTATCACACTCTGAACAAGTTAATTTATATTTGTATTTTGTTTTATCTTAAGCATTGAACAAAAAATAGGATAATTTATTTTGAGGTTTGAAGCTAACTCTTAGATAAAATGTCTGCAATTCTTTTACTTACGATACCAAAATATGTGAGAGAAACGTATTTTGATGAAGAATCAGAATTTTTTGTAAAAGGATAGATACTTGAGTAAGATAATTTCTGCTTCTTTCTGTTATTTAATTTGGATATAAGTTGAGGTTGAAAACCATTGTTAATGGCTAAAACCTTGATTATATTGAATTCTTCATTCAGGTTTTCAGGAGAGAGGAAGTGAAAAAGCTCTATGTATCATTGAGTTGTAGGATAAGAAAACATTCAATTGTCGTGATGTACCTTTGAATCTAAACCAACAATGAATATGTTTTCTAGCTAGAGGGTAATTCATTATAGTTCCTTCAATATAAGACTTGAAAATAATATCTGCCAAAATAATGGGGATCCCATAGCTAACCCATTATTTTGTGTGAAAAATTCGTTATTAAATTGACAATAATTCCGACTAAGGCAAAGATCAAAAGCTTGTTCTATCTCGAATTTTAATACGGAATTTGTATGTGATTTTTTCAGAATTTTTGATATTAAAATTTTGCGTCCATTGGAGGGAATATTTGAAAACATTTGAAACATTAAAAGATACCAAAATTTCATTGGAAAGTTATTATCTATTTATTGACTTTGTAAGTTCCAATGAAATTTATACTGCATACATAGGCTTGAAGTTACTCATATTTTTGAAAATTCAATTTAATTTAACGCTAGATTATGTGTAGGGCTATTAACATAATATACTACGGGGCGGATAGGAGTATTTTGTTTGTGATTTTTTATGAGGCCGTAAAGCTTAGAAGAAGATGGATTGCAGTTAATTGACCTACTCTTTTCAAATTTACTATTAAATAAAAATTGCCTATTTTCTAAAAAATGGTTTAGTTTTCAACTGGAATTGGTTTGTAGGATCTTTCTTTGAGTCAAATCTGATGAAACAAATGTATTCGTTTTATCGTCATAATCTATTTCATCTAGGATGACAGTTGCATTAGATTTATCGGCTTTCGTAAGCACTAAATTGTTGGTTTTAATTTTATGTTTGATGGATTTTACAGAGGACCAATCAGTGTTTAAATAATGTTTTATCATAATTTTATTTTTTTTCAAAATTATTCCGAATTTAATCCATTACGATACAGAAGTTTCAGGAATGTCTGGGTTTATTACAGCAGATGTCGAAGTCTTCACAGCTGGTGCCGATAAGAGTTTATTGCATTGAAATGTCAATGGTTGAGAGATTGATAAATGAATGACATTTGTAGGTCCTCTGAAGAAGTTTTAGCGATTTTTCATGTTAACTACCAATTGTTTGACATGCCCTGTTTGTTATATTTTTCACCAATTCCATTCGATTTGATTTAATTCCTGTTATTATTTCCAGGTTGGGTGCGATGGCGAAGAAGATAAAATATTATTTATTTGGCCTACCACTATAGTTCATCGAATAGACAGGAATTCCCCTTTGTACAATATGTCAGCTACAGATTTACTGAGGGAACGATTTGAGATCGTGGCTGTTTTAGGTAAATGTACTTCAATATTTACATATTGAATAAATCAATTAAATTGATCAATCCATAATGCAAACGTTTCTGTTCCATTAACACTTGAAGAAGGTGTCATAGAATCCACTGGAATGACTACGCAAGCTAGATCCAGTTTCCTACCTTCCGAAATTTTATGGGGACACAGGTTTCAGTCCTTAATTACATTCAAGAAGGAATCTGGAGAATATGAGGTGGACTACGCTCTGTTTAACAACACCGTCGAAGTTGATACAGCGTTATGCAGCGCCAAGCAACTGGATGAACATAAAGCAATGTTCAGTAATGAGTGTATTAATGGTTAGTATACATTCGATAACCTCTCAATTTGTTTGTTGAATAATTTTGGTTTCCGGATTACTTTCGAGTCACGATGAGCACGACTGTACGCCCACGTTGCGCAAAATACTACAGATAGTATCTTCAGGGCAGACTGGAATTGATTCTGAGTCTAGTGATTGCTATTTCCCAAGAGTTATTCATAGCTGGATAATCATACGGTTCATTTTTTACTTACTTTGTTTCGGAAAATGGTTGTTGGATGGTTCAAAGTGTAAAAACCTAAAGTTCCTCTATCCCCTTTCTATAAAGTATACCGTCCTTTAACCACTTATTGGTAATTTAGACCGTTGTATTCTACATATTCATTTGACAAACTCTCAACTCTCAATGTTAGTTAGTAATTTGAAGTATTTTCTAACTGTACAAGCTTTCAAACAAAGCCCCTTTTAGTTCACAGAAATTAGGATTTTTCCCAGAAATCAAGGAAATATTTTTCATTTATAGTTAAAAATATAGTATGGGATATCCGAAATTGAGTGGCCCTAACGCATCCCCCATATACTTTTTGCTGGAAACATCGAAATATCAGGCGTTCTGATATTCTTAAAATTTTTTTTTCCAAAAAAAGTATATTTCACATGGATATTACGAGATGCTTTTCGCGATTTCTGGAAAATTTGGAAAAAATTTGTATGTTTTTGGAGTTTGGTCTCATGTAAAATGGCATTCTGAACACTTTTTTATTCTTGAATTTTTTTTTTTAAATCGAATGCAGGCATTGTATTTAACATTTTAGAAAAAAATCTTACCATGCTTATTTTGAAGGTTCAGTTTCGTTATGTCCCAGTAAGGATTCCATTCTTGTTTCCCTGCTGTCCCTCCTGTCAAGGGAAATGAGTTTCCTCGAGAGCCTGGCTCTTTAATGAAAAAGCTCGACCTGTCTCATGCCTAGTGAGTTCCGCCACAAGACTGTTTGTCCAGATAGCTTCGAAGAGCGAGGCATCCAAAGCAGCTTGATGAAGAGGCCATTGGCTCTGGCCCGACAGGGACTCTTAACGTCCTTCGCCTTGCCAGGGTATCCACTTTGTCCTGTGTATCGGTTCGTTACAGGTTTATATTTAATTAATGTTTTTATTGATTTATCTTTACAATTTTAGAATTGATTATCTCACAAAGGGACTTATATTGCCTATAGTATGATAGCAGAACCTAATAGTGGGTCCAGACTTGAACTTTTTAGCCCGAAAGAACAGAACAAGGGCGAACGAACCGATTTAGCGTAGTGTGAAAGTCCACATACGCTATGTTATGTTCGGGCAAAAAATGTTCTGGTCTGTATCCACCATTATGATACATACGAGGGTGGATTGATAAGTTTCCGGCCTGACCAAGAAAAACAACGTTTTTAAGAATTATTTTTTTTTATTTCTCAACATAATCTCCTTCAAGGCTGATACATTTCTCATAGCGGTGTTCTAGTCTAGTAATGCCATCTCTATAGACTGATTCGTCAAGCTCCTCAAAATACCCATTTACAGCTTCGATTACTTCTTCATTGTCCGCAAATCTCTTACCGCCAAGCCATTTTTTGAGGTTAGGAAACTGATAATAGTCACTCGGGGCTAGGTCTGGAGAGTAGGGAGGGTGCGGCATCAATTCAAACTTCAGATCGTTGATTTTAGCCATCGCAACGATGGACGTGTGCGCTGGTGCGTTATCGTGATGAAACAAGATTTTTTTCTTCGCCAGATGAGGTCGTTTAATTTTCACTTCGTGGCTCAAACGTTGCAATAAGTCTGCGTAGTATTGACCAGTGATAGTTTTACCCTTTTTAAGGTAATCAATGTATATAATACCTCTTGCATCCCAAAAAACAGTAGCCATAACCTTGTTCGCCGAAAAAATTGTTTTTGCCTTCTTTGGAGTTGGTTCCCCTGGCCCAATCCACTGTTTAGACTGTTCTTTGGTTTCAGGAGTGTAGTGGTGGACCCAAGTTTCGTCAACGGTTACGAATCGACGCAAAAACTCGCTTGGATTACGCTTATACAACGCCAAATTGGCGGTAGAAATGTTCTTTCGAATCAATTTTTGGTCGACTGTTAGCAAACGCGGCACCCATCTTGCACAGAGCTTTTCCATACACAAATGTTGGTGCAAAATATTTTGTACACGTTCATATGACATCTTACAGGTCTCAGCTATCTCACGCACTTTTAATCTGCGGTCTTTCAGCACTATTTGATGGATTTTTTCGATCACATCTTGAGTTGTGACCTCAATGGGGCGTCCTGAGCGAGGCTCATCAGAGGTGCTCACACGACCCTTTTTAAACTCGGAAACCCACTGCTTTACGGTTGAATATGATGGGGAGGATGTCCCCAGTGTTGAGTCCATCTCTTCTTTAATGTCCTTCGGCGTTAACCCCTTCAAATAAAAGTATTTGATGACAGCACGATTTTCCAGCTTTTCCATTTTTACGAAAAACACAGAGGCGTCTTGTTCAGCGTGCTCTCAAACCTAAACTAACATGGTGATCGGACTGAAACTATAGCTACAAGCTATCTAAGGATGGTACTATAGAACGCCACCACAACGTAGGCCTAGTGGCGCCATCTCTTGGTCAGGCCGGAAACTTATCAATTCACCCTCGTATTATTAAACGACCAAGATATGTGAAATATGAAGTCAAGATAATTCAAGATGATAATGAAAGATGAAGTTGATTGTGTGTTTAACCCTTCCCCAGATAAATCGCTTTTGCACAAAACCCCAATTTTTTATAGTCAACCGGTGAAACAAAATACCCCAATGCTAATTAAAGATAATCAGAAAGCATTAATTTTGCCACCATTGATCATATCTTCAGCAGATAGTGACATACGTTCCAAAAATGGAAAATATAAAAGTAAGAAGAGACTTACTAGTTCAAGTTAAACCCACAATGCCGTCCTTTCCTTCCTACGGAAAAGATCCCCTCAACTATATTTCGATCTCGGAAGAATATACACCTAATGAGCAATCATACTACAGATGGTAATATAAGTCCTATTCTGAGACAACTTGTAATGATAATTAAATAAAAACAATGATTGAAATAAACCTTTAACGAATCGTTACACCTGGGACCCAGATGTGTTCGATTTTGTTAATCCAGGCTAGTTCAGCCAGTGTTTCTCTCCATTCTTTGCCCAATCTTGATGCGACTTTAGAGGACTTAAGAACCCCCTAGCGGACCGGCTATCTATGCAGTTATGTATGCCTTGTAATATAGTTTCTTCATAGGTTTTCCCAGGCATTTTACCGTACATGATTAAGCCAACAGATATTGCAATCCTTTTTTAAGGAAACTCCTGCACCCGAAACCGATCCTATTTGCACCCATCTGCAAACCATACGAGCCCACCTGGTGGAATGGAATCAAGGCGAGAGTTTTATCGTTTCATCTCATCTATCCCAATTTGATAGAACGGTCAAATATTCTCATCATTATCTTAATTCGTTACGTTCTTCTGATAAGAGTCTACATTATTTAAACAAGTTAACAGTGGTTATTCATGTTAGAAGGCATGAGTCTTCAGTCTCCACTCCACATAGCATAAGCTTGATACTTGCCAACAAATCTTCCATTTTTTCAATCAAAAATTAGCCACACAGCATAATGTGAAAGAAGAAAAAACATTCCCATACAGAATCTTCTTCTACTCATCATCCGTTTTCGGAACAAAATAACTGTAACTGAAGCATGAAATTATGGGTAAACGCGGTATTAAAGCAATTATTGCGAGTTTAAGAATCAATTTCTACCTGCCCTGAGGATATCACGTGTAAAGCTGTCGAAAAGTCGGCGCATAGACGTCTCTGGAATCCAAAATTATCCACGAATACTTGTTGTCCGCGGAAACCTCAAATTCTTAATTTATTATTACAACATGTCTTATTTCAATGAAGGTCGAAGTAGCCACTATCTACAATGGACGAGGTTGATGCTTCTTAAAAGAGTACAAACGCCCGTTTTATATCGTCATGGTATGTAAAATTAAAAACTTAAAGCACTCTAAAATTAGTTATACCCAAGAATAATGAAATCTAAGAGTGTTCCAAAAATTTTTCACTTCCTTCTTATGCGACATTTCCCAGCTGTATCTGATAAATGATTAATTGGGGATCCTTTAGGAAGCTTCGAGTTATTAATAAATTTGACATAAATTCAAATGGAAATTATCCAACATTGCTTACTGCTACCCTTGGGTTGAAGTGAATAAATTTCCTCAACAATGTGACTTTAATGTAATTTTATTGTGTCTAATTTTTGACGGGTATGTCTCATTTGGACCTAAAGACATCATTGTGACATTCTCCACAGGGAATTCCATATGTGTTTGTGGTTCTTGTCTTCAATTTAGAATTATGCCGATTTTCGTAGATGTTGTAGCAATCCAAGTTAGTTCAAATTATAAATAACTCTGCTCCGTAGAATGAAATGTTCCGTGTTAAGTACCGAAACCGCCATTAGAGCGCCGCGCGCGGAATGGAAACCTACTAAGTGATGGTTTGGAGGGAAATTCGAATCAAGTTACACAGCACATAACTGCAAATTTTGTTTTCTAACAATTTAAGTAGGAAATGAAAGTCGATAGTTTTTACCAATAGTTTTTATCCAACAACAGAGTTAAAACAGAAATATATAAAATATACATATAAATACAATTAAACATCAAAAACAATAGAAATGACTTAATAGGCTGACTGCTGGTGTGAAAATAAGCAAATTTTTTTAGTAAAGTTTTTTGATGTTGACATTCAACGTGTTAAAAAAGAAATACATATAAACACAATTAAATATCGAGACTAATTACAATGGGTTAAAACAAAAATACATAAAATATGCAAATTATGTTCTTATCAACTCGCAGTCGTACGCTTCTTGGCCTTTAAATAAGTTTCTTTAGCCTGTTGATATAATGAAGAACAGTTTGGTGGTAGAATTCTATTATCTTTTCCTGTTATAATGTTGTTCGCTCCATTGAAATAATTGAATATTACAAGCCGGGAAAAATTTTTAATAACAATTCTCCAACATTTTTGAATGTTCACATTCAATGAACTTGAAATTCACTGATACTTTAATAATGTTTGCTATTTTTTCCAAAATATTTTTAGTGTGGGCAATTTTTGATAACATAAATAACAAAATATTATTAGCACATTACCAAATTTTTTATGAATTCAAAATTGCAGTACTTTAGCCCTAGATCTAATTAACAAGTTAAAATCGTCATTTTCCCCTTCTCTTCTTAATACATTGTATTTACAAGCTATACAATTATAGGCAATTTTAGTTTTCATTTTTACTATATATCCCGCTGCATATGACAGTGATGCAGCTTCAAAAGGAACATATAATGTAAAATACACACCTGGCTAATGAACTGCTGAAGTGTTACAAGTATACCAGTTCTGTCTTCTTCACAATTTGCTCCAATAGAATGCTTCTATATCAGATTATTAACTAGCAAAGAATTATAAAATAGTCCAAATGCTTTACATGTTGGCTTGATAAATCTTTGGCCTCTGCCTAATTCGCACAAATAAATTTTCAAGGGATCTTCATTAATATTTTTCGGTTTTAAGAATCGCAACCGTGTTTTCCCATGATAAATATTATGCAAAAATAATATTCCAGAAATAGCGTATATGATAGCAAGTAACAAGTCGTATGGAAACAAAATTCACATATGAATTGAAAATGGCTACTATTGAACAACAATAACAATCGCATGCGTA
Organism: Endomychus coccineus; assembly: GCA_958510875.1. NCBI lineage: Eukaryota > Metazoa > Arthropoda > Insecta > Coleoptera > Endomychidae > Endomychus > Endomychus coccineus. The sequence goes on along the minus strand of OY294070.1, from coordinate 110,384,336 downwards.
TTATAATTTCTATTAATTTCGGACGCTTGACGCGCCCTCCCGTGTTTTGGAAGCGAAATACTTTCGCCGACCTTGACAGTTTTGGTCCCTACCAAGACTTTTCATTCTACGGTAGTAGAGCTATCTATGGTTCAAATGTAATTCCATTCCAGTCAGGGGCGTATTTATAGCTTCTCAATTGGGGGGTGGGGGTAAACCACCAGTTTCGTCCATCTCTGCCCATCTACTACAACCTGGATCGACAACAATGCCCATTAAGTGCAACTTTCTGTTCAGGAGCCCCGTCAGCACTTTTATGCCTCTTATGCTCATAGAGAGGAGGGTTTCTGGGCGTTTGGGCGAGAAGTATGATAATTGTATCATATTTAACTATAAATATCTTAAGATATTTCATGTTTATTCATAAATTAGTACCGTTTTGAAGATGACACGCTAGTTGTCAAAACTATAGTCACGTTAGTGCCTCTATAATATAAGTGATAAAAAATAAAGTAATGAGTGTTTTATTATATCACTATGAAAAATTATCACAAAGTAACGGCCTCCACCATTGCTTTTTTTGAAATAATTAATTTCTTAATTGGGGTTATTTATACTTTGAAAGAGTTATCGTTCAGTAACATTGGAACTTACTCGTTCCGCCATGATAACTGTTCACGTCACTGTATACATACATGTATTGGAAGAAGAAATACGTGCCACCTGCTAAGAAACAGGTATAATAAGCATCTAGTTTTTTTTCAACAGAGGTCAATATAACTTCAATTTTTTGAAAAATTAGTTATGGCTACTTCGACGGAGAAAAACATTGCGTAGCTTTAAGACCATATTTTGTGAATAACATGTCGAACAAACAGTTCTTTGTAATCTCTACACTGACTTGCTGAAAACCTATTTTATGAAATATAGATACTTTAAAAAAGCCTGGTAGATTCAAATAACGCTGACGTTTTTTCTTATCAATATGAATAACATCAGCCGGATGAATTCATCTACTGAGCCTGAGGGCGTCCTCATTCTCAAGCAAGCTATTTCCATATATGTAGTTTCTACAGGGTGTCTCAGGCTCAATGCACCAGAGTTACTATGAGCGATCAAAAATTGACATACGAGCTTCAAATGGGACAACTTAAGTCCACTTTTGCACTGTAAACGTTTCTTTTGTAAAGTTCGAAAAAACAGGATATGACGACATACAAAATATTGTTTCCAGAAATATACATACTTCATTGGATATTTAGAAAGATCACATTTCTGTTTTTTATATCTCCTTTCATAAAAAAGTTACAAGCCAAAACATGGAAATGGCCTGGCATAAAACAGAAAGAAACACACCGAGTTTGCATGACAGGGTAAACAAGCTGCAGAAAATTCGTGTTAATTCAGGCACACATTCCTTGAGAACGACAAACGGGATTCCGTCTGGTCCCATGTACTTTGTGGTATTGAGATCAAGCAGAATGCTCCTAATTGTGCGCTGACGAAAGACAGTTTCAGGCATATGGCTATCGATGGCAGGAATATAAGGAGGGTCCTTCCCTTGTAGATCCAAATTTGAATTTGCTGCAAACATTTCAGCAAAAAGGTTGGCTTTTCTTGTGGTGTAGTAGCCAGTGTGCCATCATCTTTAGTTAGAGGAGTCAGTGAACTGAAAGTGAAATGCCTACCAATTGCTTTGGCGAAAGTCCAAAACGAACGTGAGCCATTCGGGCATTCGATAAGCTTTGATCTTATTTTGGCATTATATGCCTCGTTCGAAACGTTTATTGTTTCGTTGCACATATTTCTGGCTTCAACATATTTTGTTCTGGTCTCCAAACATGGGTTACCGCTCAACGACGACATGTTGTTTGTTTTGAAGCCACGGCCCTCGAACAGATTTTATTGAACCATCGTTCACCAGATGATAGTGATTTGTTGGTATGGGGTATGTAAGTTTCCATTCCTAGCCTGATATATCCGAGATTTCCGTGGCACATTGCCTTGGGTCATCAGATTCAAAACATACGCTCCTCCTCCAAGGAAACTAGGAGAAAAACATGCCAAGGCCATCCCAGTCGGCTGAGTTGTAATGCCAAACTGTGCGTGGCGGTGTTGTATTGGTTCGTGGAGGAATATAGGGACAGTTCGTAGTGATCAGTGAATGGTCAGGGTTCTCCAATGGTGCACGGACCTTTACTTCATAGGGATCTGGACTGTTAGTAAAGAATAAGTCAAGAGTATTGGTCCGTGTTGGTTCATTAATCAACTGCTTCAGATCATAGGTAATCGCGAAGGCCTCAGCCTGTCGCCCTGCGTCATTCGTCATGTTTGAGAACTTGAGCCAAACGGAGTTGTGAACACTGAAATCACCCATGATGATAATTTCAGCTGCTGGATAGTTGTGGCAACGATATTTTTATTAGCATATCCGTTTTTTTCGAACTTTCCTAAAGTAATGTTTTCAGTGCAAAAGTGAGATTAAATTGTTCCATTTGAAGCCCATATGTCAATTTTTGATTGTTCACAGTAAACCTGGTGCATTGAGTATGAGAAACCTTGTACATTGCATTTTAATAATTACATTTTGAGGTGGGTGAATTCAAAAAATGATTCGTATACTTCCCAGATTTTATATCTACGATGCTTGATATAAAATCAACTCGGCAAGTTGGTGTAAAGATAAATGTACGAGGGTATTGCCAAACATTCCAGGCCTGACTATGAAAGAAACGGTGTACACTTTTATTTTTCTATATCACCACTGACATCAATACACTTATTATATCGTTTCAGCAGCAATTCAATACTGCTGAAAACATTTTCCTAAGATTTGTCTTCAAACCTTGCCCAAACTGCTATTTGTTCTTTTGGTCAGTTTTCCTCCACGTCTTTTCTCCCGTAATTTGTGCAGAAGTTCTGCATAACATGCGGCGTTAATTGTAATGACCTCACATTCTCAAAAGATCGCAGCCATCACCATTTTTGTCGACTGGCAGATTCTAAACTTTCTTGGTGGTGCTTCTCTTTTCCGCCTCCATTTCATCGCCTCCTATTTAAACGAATAATCATATAGTAGAGAACTATGATTTTATCTCCTGTGACAATTGTCCTCAACACGTTCACAGAGTTTTCTCCACAGGACTCCAAAAAGTACCGAGCACACTCAACACAATGCCGGGAAGCCGCCTTGCCCTACCATTTTTCATGCCCAAATGTTCGTGAGCGCTTGAATCTGAAATTCCGACATTTGTGCTATTGGCCAGTCAAAAATGTGAAAAAATAGGCATTACTAAAATTTTATAGATCGTACGAAAATGCAAAATTCTTTTTGCATCGTGTTCAGGATGGCTTACACATCGTTAGTCAGAAAAAAGAAAAGGGAGCTCGTGATTATTATTATTAATAAACAATGGAAAACCATTTTCAATTAACAAATGGAATGTCTTTTATAGCAGATTGAATTTCTCATGGTCTTTCAATCCAAAGTTTCTGAAATTTGGTATCAGAAGTTTTTTGGTTCACTGAACCCGAATCTGGAGTCGGAAAATGGGAACTCCAGCCCTCTTGCTGGACAACTCGGAAAATTTTACCAAATCTTAGCAACAAACAAAATTTTCTCTCGGACTGTGGTATTGAAATAATAAGATGCCTTGATTGTCTCTAAAAGAAGGCAAATTCGTGGAAAATTGTGTCGTTCAACATGTCAAATTACAGGTTTTTGTGGTGGCTGAGTATTATTTTATGGTTATAAAATCAAAAGCAACTATAGTTCTCATGAAAACTCAGGAAAATTAAAAGTTGATTAAACATGAATATAATTTTTTTTCAGAAAATTGTAGTGATAAATCTATATAATGATGATATTACTCGGTTATATATAACATAGTCTCTTCTTTCATATTATCAAATTCCACTCTTTTTAAGAAGAAATTTTGAATCTTGAATTTACCACAAACCCGCGAGCTTTTCGTTTTGTTTTGAATCAGGTTTTTAAGTTACTCAGCTGACAATTTTTTTCGAATCTGCATATACGTTAATTTAATTTACATAGTTTTATTTTCGGTTACTAAGCTTTAATACAAATCGATATTTCATAGTGTCCACGTATTTTATAAATTAAAATAGAAAAAAGGACGTGATGTTACAGCCGCATCTCAGATACTATTGCCAGTATGCCAGTTCCTTTCCCTCCACACTCAAAGACAACTGCTGTGTTTTTCGTACGCTATAGAGATCTTTTGTATAAGATCTCTATAGTACACGTATGCCGCATCATCATTGATGCTTTTTACGTGCTTTGAAAGAGGTAATGTATCATAATAAAAGATACTTAAAATTCTTTTTCGTAATAATTGTATAAAATTTTTCGAAAAACAAAATAATAATTGAAGATTGTCGTGTAAATATGTAAAATTTTCATTTTTCGGAGTTTTCCAGAAAACTGTAGTTGCTTTTGAACCGTAAAATAATACTCAGCGACGGCAAAAAATATAATATAACAGGTTGAACGAGGACCGTGACAGGAAAACGAAGCAATTTTCCACCAATGTTTGAGATTTTTCCTTCTTTTAGTGAAATTTGTAAGTACCGAGAACCATCACGGTACCTTATTATCCCAATAACCCTGAATAAAACTTTCGAAAATGAAATAATTAAAGTTTGTGGTGTTGAAATGGTAAATTTACATTTTCCGGAGTTTTCCGGAAACTGTCGTTGGTTTTGATTTGATGATGATGAAATAATACTCAGCGGACACGAAAACATATAATTAGACATGTGGCACGAGGACCGAGATAGGAATATGAAGGAAAAACGAAGCAATTTTCCACCAATTTTCCAGAATTTCCCTTCTTTCAGTGAAAATCGTACCGAGACACATCACAGCATCTTATTATTTCAATACCACAGTCCGAGAAAATATTTTGTTTGTTGCTGAGTTTTGGTTAAATTTTCCGGGTTTTCCAGCAAACGGACCGGATTTTCCATTTTCCGACTTCAGATTCGGGTTCCGCGGACCAAAAAAACCCCTGATACCAAATTTCAGAAACTTTGGATTAAAACATTCCGAGATATTCCATTTTTATAAAAGACATTCCATTTGTTAATTGAAAATGATTTTTCATTGTTTATTAATACTAATAATCACGAGCCCCCTTTTCTTTTTTTCGACTAACGATGTGCAAACCATCCTGAACATCCTGATGTAAAAAGAATTTTGCAGTTTCGTGCGGTCTATAAAATTATAGATGTTTCCCACACTTTTGACAGGACTATATTTATTCTACGCGAGATCCTCAAAGGGTCATTTTTGTCATCTGTCACCACTCCACCATCCTTCATATTCTAACGTCATCTTCCAAGGATTCCGGTCCTATTCGAATCCGTTTTGTCCAATCTTTTATCAACATTTTGACCGGCTGCGATACCTGGATCTATGTCAGGCCGGGAAGATTTAGCGCTGCCCACGTAGATTGACAAGTTCAGTTTGTACTAACTTATAAAGAGATTTTCATTGACAATCTAACACAAGCGATGTATTTGGCTTAGCTCCGCAATTAAAAGATAATGCATATATTGAATTAAAACTTGTATATACTCGAGTAGAACTCAAATTCATTTTGGTTCGCATTCTAGATCATTCTTCTTGAGGTTTGCATTAGCTTGAAAATTTCGATTTGTTCGTACGTTTTAAAGACTTCATAAAACATATTTTTTCAGATCATCTCAGGACTGGTCTGTTTCCATCAGTAAGGTCACATTCTAGTGACACTCTTTGCAGCATGGATTCGATGTCCATAGATGAGCATATCATGATGAAAATACCACCAAGTCCTATACCTGTTACAGTGACGGCTCCTGAGGAAATGATACCGTTACAAAGTAACTCAATGAGAAAGTCGTTTTCTCTTGATTTTGAATAATATCAAGACGAAATCGTTCCATCAAACTACTTCCGATCAATAATTGGTCACTTCCTTAGTTAGGTAAATTGTCTTTTCTCATATACTTCTTTAGGAAAATTGGAACTATTTATTATCATGTTGTTTAGTTTTTAGTATATTTAGTTAGATCGAAGGTATTTATTTTATGGCGAGGAAATTAATGTTTTTGTTCCAAGCTGTCTTATAAGGTATTTGAGAAAATGACTTAGATAAATTATGTGTTATAATGCGCTTCCAGTTTTAAGTAAATGAATCGCTGGCACGATTTATATGTTTTATTATTAGTTTTCATCTAGTTGAAAATAAATGTAGTAAGAGATTAGAAAATGTAGGTTTATGTAGTAGGTGGTATATATTGAATACATCTGGATTTTCAACACGAAGTTCTCATTGTATTTGTTCGAACATAGCTGATAATTTGACAATACATGTTAGTCTAGGAAATAAAGCAGAAAAAATCGAAAAAACAGATTTTGATGATTTTTTTTAAATCGATCGTCATTTAAAAAAAAAATTTTTCATAATATGCATTCTAGCATTTCCACAGAGGAAAATCCATCTTTTTGAATGCATTCTCAGGAGAAATTATTAAAAATGTTGAAAAAATTGCCAAATATAGCCAAAATAGGCCAGAATTTCTTATCCGGGGGGTTTTGGAGCCGCTGAAAACGATTTCGGTGCCAGATTCGAACTACCATGCACCTGGGGCTCAGGACATCCTGGTAATATCGTCGTCTCCAGGGAATTCGGAAAATTATCTTTTGGAATGAGATGAAACTTGTGAGGGAGATTCTTTTGAGGTTGCCGGTTGTGAACATGACCCTCAGTAGTAACCTGTTGTCGGGACCCCTGATGACCTAGGTCATCTCCATGGATTGTTTTTTAATGTGTTCTGAAATGCAACCAAATCCGTCTCTTGGGGATTTTTTGGGGCGCTGATCACGATTCTGGAATCGGAATCAAAACTAATAAGATTAATAAAACTACGTGATTTTCACTTATACAATATTTCTAATGAAAAATTCAAAAAGTTTAAGTTGAAGTTCATATTTTACGATATTGTTTCAGTTGTTTTTTCTCGTAAACTCATCTGTTGTGTATTGATTCTTAAAAAAAAACTTGATTATTAAAATTTATAAAAAAATATTTAACTATTATTTTTTCCGCACTTGAAAAACTCAGTCAAGTTTGATTAGATGCATCGTCGGTTACTTCCGACTCCAGAATAGGGATCAACACCCCAAAAAAAAACCCGAGGGACGAATTTGGTTGCATTTCAGAACGTATTAAAAAATAATCCATGGAATGACCTAGATCATCAGGGTATCCTGACCACCAGGTGACTATTGAGGATCATGGTCACAACCGGCAACCTCAAAAGAACCTCCCACTCCAAAAGATGATTAGACGAATTCCCTGGAGACGACGATAGTACCAGGATGCCGAGCCCCAGGTGCGTGTTAGTTAGAATTTGGCTCCGGAATCGTGATCAGCAACCCCAAAAACCCCCGACCCATGAAAATGCATTCTAAAAGATGCATTTTCCTCTTTAGAAATGCTAAAATGCATATCATGAAAAATAAACTGGTAACATTTTACTTGAATGACTTTTAGAATCGATTTTAAAAAATCCTCAAAATCGGTTCTGCCGACTTTTTTTCACTTTGGCCTTTTTTCTGCTTTATTTCCTCGACTATGTAATAAAATGGGCAAATAGTGGAGATAACCGTAAAGTGGAGCTATTTGGCTGCTGTTGATTGACGTGACATGAAGCAGGTTCTTGTGACGCTCTTTTAGAAATGCTTTATAACATAAAAATTATACAATATTTCTGAATGCGTGATGGCCAATAGTCCATGTGCTACAAGAATCACCAGAAAATAGAAAATGTGAGAAAATACGAATATAATGTTAAGTATACTAAGAATTAGGAAGAGTTAGATCTGTGTGTCCTAACCTCATCTGTTGATTATTTGCTTTTGAAGGTTAGGTATAGGTATATACGAAATTTTATCAGTTCTATTGTTACGAAAATGTTATATTTTTCAGATGCTGAAAAACAAAGACGAACGATTAAATTGAATTAGGAAATTTTGTTCAAAAAATTACCCACTATCTATTACAAAATGTATAGGTATGTGTCTACTTTGGGGAAAAATGTTTGAATATGTTAATCTATGGAATTTGACAATACGTGAATGTAGGAGACAGTTGCGTATATATTTGTAGAAGATAGTTTAATTCAGAAGTGGATTGTCCAAAAGTTATCGATAGTTATTGATTTCCTTAAAATATAGTTTCACAAGGTAGTTAGATTACTCACGACCATTCAAAAATATTTTACACACCACTTGAGAAATGTTGAACCATTCCATTGTGCAATATTCTACACTAAGTAATTTTTGATTCAAAATCTTTGCAGGTCTTTACTATTATGTGCAAAGGGAACTTTAAATCCACTCTTTTGTTGAACATTACTTCATATTCAGCAAAGCAGACTTGGTGCTAATCAAATTTCATTAAAAAAAACAAATGATTATTGTTAATAACACTACTTCCTCACTATAGGTGAGCTAATAGTGTTTTCGCTTGCTGTCAGAAGCATTAGTCGTCGTCATTTCGCATGTTCTGGAATATTATTACTACGCATTATAATGACGAATATACAGTACGAACTAATAAATGACACTAATTTCTGATATTACGTTCTGCATTGAACATCTTGAACTGTATTGAGCCAGACGGCCACCCCTCCACTCTACGTTTAGTCTCCTCTTCTATTAGGTCTACATTCAGCCAACTCCAGAGGAGCTCTTCCTCAGATCAAGTCTAATCAGCTTAGCAGGTTGGATCTTCTTCATCACCTTTGGTTTCTTACAATGATGACTTCTTGTTTGATCATCTGCATATATTTAATACTCTTATATTTTGCTAGCGTGAGAGAAGTCTCGTCCAATCGTTTCGGTGCCAACATATATATCTTCCGACTCTAGTAAAGATGGCCTGCTCTTAGCAGTTGATTATTGCTACTATTCTGACAAATCTACTGCAACCTGCAATATTTGGAATGCGCAAATGACGCACGTGGGCAGTGTTAGCGTTTTTCAGACTTTCCATCTATACAGTAGTTTTCTTAAGGCAATAATAGGACGCTAACAATATAGGAATATTGAATATATGATCATCTGATAGAGTAGAGCGTGCGTGATAGATTTTAAGTTGCTTAGGTAAGTTTCTAAAATTGAATAAATCATTAATTTTCTTTTTTTATAATATTTTTTATTATATGACTCTGTTTTATTGTTTATTTGCTGAGATTGAATGTGATATAAGTTATTTTTGGTTTCTATTGATCTTCCATTCAAAGGATTTCTAAAATGAAATATCGGAATTTCGTCGCGTTGATAAGAAATTTGAAGACAAATGTTATAATATCAATGCTCGTTCTATTTTGATAACATAATTATGAGATTACTTCATCTTGGCTTGCTTGATATGAATAATACAGGAGCCATGTTTTGCTACGGAAAGGAATTCGATATCCTCATCAATTTATTTGGTATTTAAGAACTAAACTCAAGTATTCTCATATTATTTGAATTAAAATGATTATGTAATTCATTACATCTAATTATGATTTTCCCTCAATCACAAATTTGGTCTAATAATTGTTATTTTATATGTTTGTATTTTTATACACAATTGAGTACTTAAAGTTTTATGTTGTAAATATTTAATTTGAAAATTAATTGTTATATGGTGCCATAATATTTGTAAGATATGATATAGAATTTTTTACCTATTAAATTTATAGAAGAAAATGGTTTTTTTCAATGTTCCCCTCCATTATTATTGTGAAGTTAAATGATATAACAGAAATGAAATAAGTAAATACAAATCTGAAGTTCTGAATAGGTCAGTCAGTTGCCTATTTACTGTAAAATGCCTATAAAAATGAAGTATCCATTTTCAAAGTTAATTCATTTCATAATATAATGAAGTATGTTCAAAAATCAAATAAAAGATTCTAATCTTTATGTGCGGGTTACTAATGCGACTTCCGACTCGTATTCAGCGCCCCGAAACGTTGCATGTGCATCACGGTATTCACGCATCCTTGACTCCAAGGAGCCTGCTATCACACAATTATATTAGATCCTTTGTCAGTAGTAACCGTCTTTACTTACCTCAATATAGGGTAGCATATAGTGTAAGTAAGCATATAGTGTAAGTAGTCTCCAAAGCGCTAAGATTGAAGTTTATGCATCAGGATAGCATAAATACAAGGAGGTATATTTAGATGTGTTGTGATACTGATACTGAATATACGTCCTTTATTTCTGCTGCTCTGATAGAAATCCGAAATTTACTATTTTAATTCAGTTTTGGACGTCGTAGTCTCCGAATTGTTGTATCAGAATAGCATGAATGCGAGGAGCTATATTTGGATGGGTTGTGAGCCTAATACTTAGTATACCCCCTCGCTATTCTGTAACTCTGAAACAAATTCGAATTTTCTAATTTCATTAGCTGACCTCAGCGTTTCCGGATTGGTGAAAGTTTTTGTATCGGGATATCAAAAATGCAAGGATGTATATTGGATTTGATATGCTCCTGTTACTAAATATACCTCTTCGCTTTTCTGCTGCTCTGATAGAAATCCGAAATTTACTCATTTATTAGCTTGAAAACGTCGCATCGTCTCGGGGATAGGTTTAATTAGAAGATAGCGTAAATGCGAGGAGGTATATTAGATTTGTTGTGCGCCTGCTACTGCTCTGATAGAAATCTGAGATTTACTTATTTCATTAGTTTGGTGATCCCGCAGCATCTCTGGTGGCTTTTTGTATCAGGATATCACACATGCGAGGAGGTATATTTAGATGTGTTGTGCACCTGATACATGTCCTTGCGTTTCTGCTGCTCTGATAGAAATTCGAGATTTACTAATTTTATTGAGTTGTGGAGTCTCCGGATTATTGAAAATCAAGTTTTTGTATCAGGATAGCATGAATGCGAGCTATATTTGTATGTGTTGTGCGCCTAATGCCCCCTCGCTGTTCTGTAGCTCTGAAAACAATTCGAATTTTCCAATTTTATTAGTTGACTTCACACCGTTTCCAGATCGATTGAAAGTTTTTGTATCAAGATACCAAAAATGTAAGGAGGTATATTAGATTTGTTATGCGCCTGTTTCTAAATATACCTCTTCGCTTTTCTGCTGCTCTTATAGGAATCCGAGATTTACTCATTTATTAGCTTGGGAACTTCGCAGCGTCTGCGAGCAGATATATTATATTTGTTGTGCGCCTGCTGCTGCTCTGATAGAAATCTGAGAGCAACATATTTTATTAGCTTTGGGGACCCCACAGCGTCTCTGGATCAGTGAAATTCAAGTTTTTGTATCAGGATAGCACAGATGCGATGAGGTATATTTAGATGTGTTGTGCTCCTGATACTAAATATAGCTCTCCGCTTTCCTGCTGCTCTGGTAGAAACCCTAGACTTACTAATTTTATTACCTCAGGATAGCATAAATAAAGGAGGTATATTTAGATGTGTTGTGCGCCTGATACTAAATATACCTCCTCGTTTTTCTGCTGCTCTGATAGAAAACCGAGATTTACTAATTTTAATAATTTGTGAACCTCGCAGTCACCGAATTGGTGAGAATCAAGTTTTTACGTCAAGGCATCATGAATACGAGGAGCTATAATTAGATTTTTTCCGTGAGCCTGATACTAAATATACCCCCTGCTCTGACAGAATTATTTTGGATTTCGCATGTTCTGGAATCTTCTCACTGCGCATGATAAGGACGTATATACAATACGAACTAATTAATGACACTCATTTCTGGAGTATTACGTTTTGAATTGTACGTCATAAAAGTAAATATTGAGCAAGAGGTTCACCCACTTCCGCTCTACATTTGCTGTACCATGCGTTCGCACTGTATACCATGATATGTGCTACTATTCTGACAAATCTACTGGAACCTGCAATATTTGGAATGCGCGAATGACGCACATGTGCAGTGGCCTTTTTCAGACTTTTCATCTACACCCTAGTCTTCTCAAGGCAATAATAAGACTATAGCAATATAGGAATATTGAATATATGTTCATCTGATAGAGTAGAGCGTGCGTTATAGATTTTAAGATGTATAGGAAAGTTTCTAGAAGTGAATAAATCATCAATTTTCTGTTTTTATAATATTTGTTATTATATTTCATTTTTGTACTTTCTTTGTTGAGATTTTTAGTGATATAAGTTTTTTTTTTTGTTTCTATTGATCTTCCATTCAAAGAATTTCTAAAATGAATGAATGAATAAAACAGGAGCCATGTCTTGCTTCACAAAGGAACTCGATATTCTGGTTAACCATTGTTAAAAATAGACGAACTTATACATTAAATAATGATTACAAAAATCGTGGTTTCTATCAAAACAAATTCAATTTCACGCCTGAAAATCAACAAGATCGTAAATTGCACAAAATATCAGACCCACTACTGCCCACGACCAAACATAGGACATTACATTGCGACCCTAATTGGCGGAAAAAGTAATTCTGCTTCATTGAAGATAAATGTTTCCTATTCTAATTCATTGTATAAGTGAGATTGGAACAAGCACTCCTCGCCAAAGGAATGATAACTACAAATTGCGCTGCTACAGATAACACCAAAATCAATAGGTAGATATACAATTTTTTTTGTAATTATTTAACAATTTATCGTTAAATCTCCAAAATTGTACAGATGAAAAGATTGGTTACGGGATTACAAATCTTAAGTAAGTTGTACGATAAATCCACGGCAATAATTTGAAGCGATAGTTTGACATACACGCGACAATTTATCTGCAGATAAATCCGTCAAAATATGTACCGATAATTTTGCAAGCCCACGCTACGACATGTCTTGAACGGCGTGTACAAGAAATTGTGAGTTTATTACTGATTTACTTGAGTTATATCGTAATAATCCGTGTTTATGGAAAACGACCAATTTTGAATATAGGGGAGAACCGGGCAAGATGACATACTTTTAGTTTTTTCTTCAGATTATCTGGCTAAAATAAAACACAAAATTAACTATTTATATTTGGTCAATAAAAGGTTGGTCAGTGGTGCCACGAGCTGAAATATTTATTAAAACAAAAAATCTCGTTTTTGTTACTTAAAAAAGAAAATGCTACAAAAATTCATCTTGGAAAAATGGTTTACACAACATAATGCTAAAAGAACTTAATTAAACATAGTTCTTTATTATTACAATACAGGTACGGATAATCATCTTATTCACCGTTATCCTTGAGTGGATCCTCTTCCTGGTCGCTTGATTGAACTAGTTCCCTTTTCACAATATTTCTTTTGCGCTTCTTCAGTTCTTGTTCCTTTTTTTCTTTTTCTTTTTCACTAAGGCTCAATAGGAAAGGGCTTTCCGTAAGAACATCCTGATAAACATCTGATTTGCGCTTAGAAATTCTTCTTCCACTGCCTTGAAGCACCGTTGACAATACATCCAAGACATCTTGAACAGCATCACACGAACCAGGCAGATCTACTAACGTTGTATGTTCCTACTCGGTGCGTAAATCGCGTTCATGAACAGGTTCATCAGCTTCTCTTATTTGATTGGGGATTTCTTCTAATGATTCTACATTAGCAACATTATCTTCGGAGTTTGGCAGAGGGAGAGATAGATCCGTGGTTGCACTTGGCAAAAACATGTGCTCAGGAAAAATATTACGGTTAAATGGCATAATGCCTGTTGAACGGAAACCACTTCCAGCAGTTTCTACCGTTGCCGTTTTTTTGTAAGCTTTGATACCTGATAGATACTAACTGATCGACCTGGATTTTCTCTTAACCACTATGTAGCTGTCTGATTGTAGTATTTGCTGAGTGGATCAAAGAATTCCACATCTATTGGATGCATGCGATGAGTTCAATGAGCTGGTAAATACAAAAAATAATGTTGTTATTTTTGGCCAATGTCAAGGCTTCGTAACTTTTGTGGCTTAAATGATCATCAAGGATTAGCAAAGTTTTCTTATCGTTATTGGGTCTTACATGATTGATAAAATGACGCATCCAATCGGTAAACAAATTTCCAGTCATGTAACCCACCTTATGGAGTTTCAATGAACTTGGGGGCAGTCCATCATATAGATCGGCGTTTAATCTTTTTCTAGGGCGAATAATTGCAGGTGGTACGTAAATTCCTTCTGAAATAATACATACTACAACTGTTGCATGCACACCCCTCTCAGCACTGGTGAGAGCAACGACTTACTTTTTACCTTTCTTACCAAACACCTTTGGTGGCACTTGAACGATTGTCAAGACTCATTCATATTGAAAATCATGGTATCATGGATATCGTGTTGGTTCATAACTTCCTCAAGTTGTTAAAAAAGATATTTATCTGTGGCATATTAAACGCTTCGGCTCTAGCCAAAGAAGTGGCTTCTGGAAGGTTTACGGATTGCGTTTTTTTAAACTGCGCAGTCACCCTTTGCCCGCAATTCTCATTATTTTGTTGAATGGATGTTTCATCTTCATCTTTTCTGCTATTTCAAATGCAAGTTTGTGTAGATCAGTAGTTGTCAAGCCAAACAGACGAGATTCTAGATCTAAAATATGCATCGTTATGGTCGCTTCCATCTCCTCGTTAAAAACTGGTTGATGATATCCTAAATGTTTCTTTACATCGGTAGCTACTTTGTTTTTATTGAGAGCTCTTCTGCGTAAAGTTGACAATGGAACATTAAAGGCTTTGCTTACTTTTAACCAACTTCCAAAGCTTGCTGCATATCCGCCTCTTGCCAGTTTCCCCGATTACTGTTCCTTTAGAAGGAATCTGTAAAAAAATATCTTAATTAGGCATTAATAGTTTGTGGCATTTACAAAACCTCAAGAAAATAGTAGTCCCTGAAAAATAAAACAAGAAACGATTTTGTTGGTCAAAACTTATTTTATTTCTCAACATAATCTCCTTGTAGCCCGATACACTTCGTCCAATGTTCCCCAAATTTTTGATCCCTTCCAAATAATACGATTTCGGCAATCCTTCAAAATAGGCGTTTGTTTCAGCGATGACCTATTTGCTGGAGTCAAATTACTTTCCGCCTAGCCATTTCTTCAAGTTTGGAAATAGATCGAAGGGGGCTAAATCGAGAGAATGTGGTGGATGGCAAACCAATTCGTAGCGCAATTCATGCAATTTTGCCATGGCGATTGAGGACCTGTGCCTTGGTGCGTTGTCCCGGTGAAGAGCACTTTTTTCTTTGTCAAGTGCGGTTGCTTTCGCTTCAAATCGACATCGAATCAATCCAACAGCTCTGCATAAAACACGCCGGTGATCGTTTTGCCCTTTTCAAGGTAATCGATGTGGACGATACCGTGTGCATCAAAAAAAACTGTCGCCATGGCTTTGTTGATCGATAAACCCACTTTGGTCTCTTTCCGCTTCGATTCGCCAGGACAAGTCCACTGTTTCGACTATTCTTTGGTCTCTGGGGTGTTGTGATGGATCCATGTTTCGTCCGCAATTACGAAAGGCGCAAAAAGTCCTTCTTATCGCGCTTGAATTTCGCCGAACACTCATTTGAAGTTGTCACACGGTCGGGTTTGTTGTCAAGAGAGACGAAATATGGCACATATCTGGCAGAAAGCTTTCTCTTATTCAAAAATGTATGCAAAATATTCCGTACCTGATCGGTTGAGATGCACTTAGCCCCAGCAATCTCGTACACTTCAACTCGCCGATCGTCTAATATCATACCATGGATTTTATCGACGATTTCTGATGTTGCAACGTCAATTGAACTACCAGAACGTTCAACATCCTTTCTGGTTATACTACCACAACGAAAATCAGTAAACCACTTGTGAATCGTTCCCATCGATGGTGAGGAATCCCCATAATGTTTAACGAGCGAATGCCCTAATAGTATAGTTAAATATTATTACTTTTTGCGTTTTTTAAATATTTATTCCAAGTAGGTGGGTGCCACCTATGACAGTGTTATCAGTTTGTCAGAAAATTGCATATCAACGATTTTGTTTCCATCATAATAACAATTAACTCATTCAATCGTAAAATATAAAGATATTTAGTTCCCTTTGGAAATTTTCGGCTGACATTGGAATCACTGGTCCGTGGACCATACAATAATGTGCAGCTAGTTTTGTGACAAATTGGATGGAAAACTTACATAACGCAAGAAACAGAAGAAATAATCGTCGTTTAATTGGACTCAATAAAGACTGAAGCCTTCTGTTTTCCCGGCCAAAAAGGTCTAAAACTTTCACAGTTCAGCTTCTCGATAAATTTACATCATGGCAAGTGGTCCATGTTTTTATTCTGGGCAATTTTCAAATTTCCAGGTGTCTATGCCGATTACTAATGTTATCAACCATTTCTTATTTTAGTGATCATTTTTAATTTAACTGACTATTTTTCATCTTACTGAGCGCTTAGTATTTTTACCAATCATATATTATTATTGTAAACTTATTTGCAGATGATGCATTATTGGCATGCTATGACACAAACTTAGATAGAGCTATTGAGAAAATGAATTCTGCACTCAAGGAAGTTAATGAATATCTCATGGCAAATAAATTGAAATTAAATACAAAAAAAACTAAAGGTATGATAATAACAACTAAATATAAGCTACAAAATCTTGATTTAGATGAAGTAAATCTGCATATTAATAATGAAAAAATTGAAATTGTGGAATGTATTAAATATCTCGGTTTTCAGTTAGATAATTTATTACTTTTTGGCAACCACTTCGATTATGTTTGCAAAAAAATATCTAAAAAACTATATTTTCTTTCAAGAATTTCTAGAAATTTATCCACTCAAACAAAAATCACTGTATATAATGCTATTATTCAACCTCACTTTGACTACTGTGCTTCTATTATTTTCCTTTTTAATCTAAATCAAACATCACAACTACAAAAACTTCAAAATCGAGGTATGCGCATAGTTCTAAAAGCAAGTAGATTCACGGAAATAGGAATCATGTTACAAACATTGCAGTGGCTTCCAGTTTCTCTACGATTGTATTACTTATCAATGATCTTTATATATAAAATACTAAATAACTTAGCACCTTCATACTTTAGTGAATTTATTAATTTGAATTCAGATGTTCATGAATATGCCACAAGAAACAACGCCAATTTGTATGTATACAGAACGAATAAGAGAAGTGCCATGAATTCTTTGTTTTTTAAAGGCTTTGCTACTTATAATAAACTACCAAACATAGTTAAATCTAGTCCATCATTAAGCATTTTTAAAAAACAGTTATTGGAATCCATACAAAATGTTTGATATAATATAATGTCTGAAGAATATGTTAATTATTAAATGTAGATTAACTACCTACCTACTGTTTTAATTTATTGTACTGTTTAATTTATTGTATAC
This sequence comes from Endomychus coccineus, assembly GCA_958510875.1. Classification (NCBI taxonomy): domain Eukaryota; kingdom Metazoa; phylum Arthropoda; class Insecta; order Coleoptera; family Endomychidae; genus Endomychus; species Endomychus coccineus. The sequence continues at coordinate 110,366,953 of OY294070.1, read as the reverse complement.
TACTGTTGAATTTATTGTATAGTATTATATTTTTTTGTATATTAAGGTAACCTATTTAAATAAATAAATATATTATATATTATTATATATGCTGACATTTCATATAAAATACTGGGAAAGTGTACTATCCATAAAATTGAAATACTGACCATTTAATTTTTACCGATATATAATTATAAGGATATAGAAATATGTTGAGTTCCTACTCTTTATTTGTTGTGTAATACATGTCCTTTATTTATCTCATGAGCCGAGAGCGAGAACTGTACCGAGACTTTTGATGCTTGAAATCCTCGCTCTCGAAATAGAAACTCTGGAACTCGTTCTCGCTAAAACTGGTGTACTCTCGCTCTGGTCTCGCTCTCGCTGCCCTCATGCGAAGCACATAGAACTAATCTTTTATTATATACATTCATTAACGTGTCCGCTGTATATTGTACGAAATGTTGGAGGTGGTTAACTGTCACTAACCCACCGGAACGGTTTTTTTTTCGGTTTTCAGGAACTCTACAACTATTGACACATTGGAATCCAGTTTTAATATATTTTTTTGGTTACATTGTGGATATCACGGACATAGCAAACGTTATATGTTTTATTTATTCATTATTTAATTAATTATTGAAGCATAAATATTCAATCAAACAATTGATGTATAAATATATTAAACAGAGAAACGAGTACGACCTACCCACACGTTCGCATATGCCAATTGATATAAACTGTCTTAGAAAAGCAGTGAGTCTAGTTGAGACAATGAAGAATGCAGATTTATTTCGGCCATAATCTAATACTGCATTCACCAGGTCATCTAGTAGAAAGTGGTCATATAGATCAACACCAGCACAACTCTCATTAGCTGTAACAATGTTTCGAGTAGTAAATGAGTGAGCGCGTATCCGACCGTGAAAAATTGTTCAACAAATAACAGTTGTTTATGTTTTGTACGATGTATTGTTGTATTCGAAATGTCGACATCGATAATTATATTTTACAGAAATATTTAGTATGACGTGAAAAGGTGTTAATTGTAATAAATTTTCAATAAATACGATTAATTGTGGGTGTCAATAGTGCAAGTTACATGTGTTGCATTTAAGTCGCCCGATATTTTTGGAGGTGGATTTATTTTTTGAACTTATAATTAATTAGGTAATAGTTAGGCTTAGTCTAGTTTATAGATTTTATCGGTGCGAATTCGGTGCAATATACAGTGACGACGAAAAAAACCTTTGAAGGTCGAAATGATAAACAGGCTTCTGTAACTGTGCTTCGTACGTTTATAGCAAATATATCATACAATTTAGGATACATATCCTAAATTGTACATTCACATCGAAAAATACCCGACACTTGTAATGAAGAAAACCGATTGAATACATTGTTCGCTCAGTATTAATGTCAGCAGCCATACAACACCTCCTCAGTATGCAGCCTTCATAGAGGCTTTTTCACCAATGGCAATTTCTTCCATAACTCGTTTATTTAAAAAAAAAATAATGAAAATACGGAATTTCACGGCAACATAAAGTGCATATATAGAAAATATTTGTTCCTATATAGGATGCTGTTGTCAGACGTGACCTGAGTCCTTAGTTGCACCCCATTTGCTTGAATTTATGTAAAAAAACCTGTTCTCTAATCGTTCTGTTTGAAATTTTCCTAACAATATTTTATTTAAATTAAGCTCATTGAAACAATACGAAATTATTTCTAAATTACCGTAAACTGTGTGTAACCATACAGCCGAACTAGATTTCCACGTATCTATCCAAGTTACTCTATATCCGCTAAGTTACCTTTGACGATAGGTTCCCTTAAAATGTCCCTTCATCGTTGCGTTTTGAGTGGAATTTTACATTTATTATTCTCTACCAAATTAATATAATATTTATAAACTGGGGCTGTTAATTTGGAATACTCTATATTTGAACCAAATTGAAGTAGAGCCTGTATAACATATTCATTGAATACCTTAAGGGCTACTTTAACGTTTTGACGTTACAAATTTGTAGAATAGAGTGAGCTCAAATTCATAGAATATCCTAATTTTAACAATTTATTCTTCTGATGCTGCGGTATCACTACTAGAATCTTGTTGTGTCATTGTTGTTTCCATGAAATTTTTCACAGGGACAGCCGATATCCATTGTTTCCGTAGTTCATTATCTTCAGAATCTCAAAACATTTGACCTATTGGCCCATTGTTGTAATATCGGTTGCATTCAGTAACACAACATTTATTCGGCATAGGTAATTAACCAACAAACGTCAGTAAGCTGTATGTACGACACAAAATGTTATAAGAACCAACATAAACATTCACTTAGGAAGTCATTTTGCAACGCACTTTATTCGATCACAAATGAATTCAGAATGATTCGTTGAGTTTCACGTAAAATGCGTCAAGTATATAAATAAATTTTATATTTTTTTTTCCTTTTCTATAACCAAGAATTTGTCTAATGTCTCCTTGAAATATATTCACATATCATTGCTTTTTTTCAGATATTCAACTCCTATTGGAAAGTAGCAATTGACAACATGATTGCTCCCAGAAACAAGTGTTTCGATGAACAATACATTGGTTCTTAACAAGCCCTAATTAAAGAGATGCCTTCATCGAACTCGTCCAGCTCTTCAAACGCAGCTCCAAAAAAACTATTTTACAGACCTGGTACAATAGAAGAACAAGAAGAAGACGAAATAAATAATTATGAAGATTATATCACTAAATTCAAAATAGGAGACTCCCCGCTTCTTTCCAGGCCTAACCAGCAACCTCCCAGAGTAGCCAGTCTCTCACGAATATCGACATGCAACAGCTCATTATCTCAAGTAGCTGCATATCGACCTGATGGCTCCAGGTTAGTTCTGATTGAACCATGAAAGATGATTTCACTGGCAATTAACCAAAAGTGAGAATAGAATTACAAAAGATGATCAGTAAAGAAGTCACCAAATGCCAATAAATGTAGGATTTGCCTATGACATTTTATAGATTCTGCCTAAAGAATCAAATATTAGTAAAAAAAAAAGTGCCAAACTGATGCATTGGTGTAACAGTAGTATAGCTAGTATGAATATGTTCAAATATATTTGCACCATCATACATGATATGCTTCAGATTCAAAAACACAAACTTTTAATTAAGGTCCAAAAATACTATTGACTATCCGAATATCTTTATCAGGTGACTTTTGTCTGAAACCTTTTGGGATACCCTAAACACCATTCGTCCTCCGTACACTTGTTGAAATAGCTATTTAATTATTTAATCACTAAATCCGCCAATTATTAACAACAAATATAATATTTTGGAAATAGCTTTCAGTTTTAATGCGAAACTGTTATTTAGGAGATTTTTGATGTGACTGTTTACGAATATGATGAATATACAGAAAATATACTCAAACAAGTAGATATAGATAGATAGATACGAGGGCGAGGTGAAAAATCCCTGGAAAATGAGAAAGATTTATCTGGGCAAAACTTATCTTATTTATCAACATAATCTCCTTGTGGCCCGATATACTTTGTCCAACGTTTTTCTAATTTTTCGATCCCTTCCAAATAATGCGATTTCGGTAATCCTTCGAAATAGGCGTTCGTTTCAGCGACCACTTGAACTCATCGTTGGAGCCAAATCTCTTTTCGCCGAGCCATTTCTTCAAGTTTTGTAACAGATAAAAATCGCAGGGGGTCAAATCTGGAGAATATGGTGGATGACAAACCAATTCATAGCGCAATTCACGCAATTTTGCCATTGCAACTGCAGACCTGTGCGCCGGTGTGTTGTCCTGGTGGAAAAGCACTTTTTTCTTTGACAAATGCGGCCGCTTTCGCTTCAAATCGGCGTCGAATCTATCCAACAGCTCTGCATAATATACGCCGGTGATCGTTTTACCCTTTTCCAGATAATCGATATGGACGATACCGTGTGCATCCCAAAAAACTGTCGCCATGACTTTGTTGGCCGAGAAGCCCATTTTGGCCTTTATCGGTTTCGATTTGCCAGGGCAAGTCCACTGATTCGACTATTCTTTGGTCTCTGGTGTGTTGTAATAGATACATGTTCCGTCCACGGTAACGAAAAGGTGCAAAAATTACTTCTTATCGCGCTTGAACATCGCCAAAGGCTCCTTTGAAGTTGTCACACGGTCGCGTTTGTTCTCAACAGAGGCCAAATGCTGCACCCATCTGGCAGATAGCTTTCTCACATTCAATAATTTATGCAAAATGTTCCGTACCTGTTCGGTTGAGATGTTCATTGCTTCAGCAATCTCGTGCACTTTAACTCGCCGATCTTCCAATATCATACCATGGATTTTGGCGTTGTAACCTCATTGGACGAAAAGAACGTTCGCCGTCTTTTGTGGGCATACTATCACAAGGAAAATCAGTAAACCACTTGTAAATTGTTGCAATCGATGATGAAGAGTCCCTATAAGTCTTAACTTGCTTTGGTTTGCGTAATGTTTTTCCACACAAGAAATAATGCTTGTTTTCGATTGGCGTCAAAACAGAACTGAATGATATATCAGTCTGAAAATTTAAATGCGTTCTAGTTAAAGATGGTACATCTCAAGTCCCACATGGGATTTTTGATTGTGGAGACATCTGTTTTATTTTTCAGGGACTTTTCACCCTGCCCTTGTATTTTTAAAGGCACGCACAGAGTTGGTAGTGACAGTTTAACGACAAGTAGTTCCAAAAGAGATGTTCTGCAAGATCATATGGTATCTTTTGTATATTACCTCTTAAGCAAAAAAATGCTCTCCCGCGGTAGGCTCATTCCATTAATTGACTTTTTAAGTCAACTCTAAATACCGACAATAAATTGGCCTGGACACTCCCAGGACTTAAATCGGAATGATAGCTGTCCAAGACATAAAAGCTCAAACTACTCTGTTGAATTATGGGAAAAGGATTGACAACGCCAGCAGAAGTATGGAAAAAAATAATCTCCTTAATTTTAATTGATCGCTCAAAACGTACCTGCATTAACGTTGTAGAGAAAACTCTTTTTCTACTGTTATGTTTTTAAACAGGGTCTAAAATGACCCTGAAATTTATATTAACTGTGCTGTTAGTTAACATTTCTGTTGGAAAATTTTGTTTTTTGTTCTCTCGGTTCCTTTAGATTTGGCGGCGTGTGTGTATCTGCAGGAAGTTATTAATGTCAAATTGTTCATTCGAATCTGTAATAATGTACAGGATGTTTTTTCTGGAATGACGTGGTTCTCGGTAAGACAGAAAATGGCGCTCGTGAAAGTTCTTACAACGAATTTTGAACAATATGTCATGCTGTAAGGGTTACAATTTACTCTTACTAAAGGATAAACTAAAAGCTCTATTTTATCACTTGGTTGCCGACAGCTACAGTGAAGACGGTCGTGAGTTACAATTTTAGATGTTAAGAATTCGGGCGCCAGAGTATTGAACCAACCAATGAATTATGTATATAACTAGGGGATACAAATACTCAAGTCCCCAGGTTAAATTACCCTGAAAGAAAAAAATAAAAGACCTGTACCCAGAATGATTGAAATTTACTAGTAACTGAGATACTAATATTGATACAGTTTATGACAGAACTTATACTAATGAGATAGGAAGCGAATGAATTGAAAATATGGATGAAAGTAATTGCTTAAAACATTAAATCAAGAAAACAGTTGAATTTACTCAATATACAAATATTCAATGATTATTTCAATTGTTACATAAAACCAAAATCGGTAGCCTGACCTGGTGAGTGCTGGATGTTGTACTTGCTAGGTTGTAGGTTAATACTTCTACTTGATGTAGGGGATCCTGCCACATTTGTAATACCGTTTCCACTATTGTACACCACAAGTAAATCAGCGAATCCTAAGTAATCTTTTCCACAGCAGACTCAAGCCAACCTCAATACACTTGTTGAATTTTCCACCCACATAAACAGAAAAAAGGAACCCTCTATCACGATAGGGTTTTCCTTCCAATAAGACAACTTTACTTCCGTCCACAATCAGTCACGTTGAAACTAAGTTTTAATCCCCTAAGGTGCATTAATTACTCAAATAATTCCAATTATTCCAATCCAAATAGGTAATTGATGCCTTTACTTTCAACGGAAGAATATTCACAGAATTAGGTTCCAAACACAAGCTTGGTATCACCTCCCTGTTGAAAAACCTAGCAACGCACTTCCCGTTTGAACGATTGACCGGAAGTAACGCCATTTTCTCTTCCTTTCCGGCGTCTCGTTGTCTCACAGAACAACCTCGAAATAGAAGCGGTAACTACGGATCTGACACCGAACAAGCATGACCCTTAGAATATACGGTCTAGCATAGCTGACGTCCCAGGAGTTAACCGATTGTACTACAGCGGCCATCTCTAAGCCGTTAAGTGGAATTTACACGTTACAATGCCTATAATGAGACACCCCTGTATAAGCCGGTGTTTCCTGTGATGGAAAAAAATGGCTCATTTATAGTGTTATAGTTATTAAAGACATATATTAAAATAAATGTACTAAACACTTTCTTAACCTTTTATTGCCCATTTTAGACCAAAGTTTCACGGGAACTGTGTTTATATAATATATAAATAAAAATTATTTATTGCATTCCAACTGAATATGATTTCAAATACAGATAAAAAATTGGTCTTAGTTAATGCAAATCGTAAAAGATGATCCAGCTTATAAATACATGCTAGTGCGTTTTTTCTACAGTTTTAAGTAGCTGAAAGGGGGAGAGTATCATATGGGTGTCATTTTAACATAATCATGTGTATTATTGGTGCGTTTCGATTTTTAAGGTACGTAAAACTAAAGAAATTTCAAATTCGGACCATTAATTCCAATAATTGTACATAGATTTACCCTTCTTGACACTAAAATAATTTAATTATTTTCTTCCAAGTAATTCATTTTAGAATAAGAATACGAGATTTGGATTCTAAACTGATGATGTATTAGCTTTAATTTCCTCAAGAGAATATAATATTCATATTCACATTCATATTCTTCATTTGCCAAGTTCATTACATTGAGATATAATTAATTTTGGGAGTCAAAGTTAAATTTAGAGAAATACAGACCACTTCTTACTAATAATGATAATGTGATTGGATATAACATATTTTTATTAACACAAATTGAATATGGTTCAATTTAACAAATGTAACTAAATAGCTGTTTTAAATGTTTTGAAATGTTCGATAGATTTTTTAGATAGAGGCTATTGTAAAATGTCATGGAAGAATAAGAAACACCTTTCTCTGTAACATGCAATGTATGGATTGGGTAGCAATATTTTGTTGAAATTTGTCGACATATAAATGGATCTAAAATGGAACCATGCGGAATCCCCATTTTCAATTCACAGTTATCCAAGTATATGTTTTTGTCTTCTTGTTCAATTAGTACTTTTTGTCGTCTGCCAATCACGTACGATCTAAGCCAATTAAGAGAAACGCCACAAACACCATATAAATGTAGCTTGGAAATCAATATGCCATGATTGAGACAGTCAAACGCTTTGGATAAGTTCAGAAATATTACACACGCAGCTGATTTTGATTCTAGAACGTTTGATAAATATTTGGTGGAATGAAAAAGACATGTTATACCTTTTCAAATATCTTGGAAAAGAAATTGAGAAGGCTAATAGGCCGGTAGTTATTAATTTCATTAACATCTCCTTTTTCAAATAATGGTACTGCAACTGCCGTTTTTAACTTTTCTGGGAATATGCTGCTGTGATGAAGCATTAATTATATGACACAATGGAGAGGAGATTATAACAATGCATTTTTTGAAACTATTGAGACGAATCTGATCTTCTCCGAAACTTGTTTTATTATTAAGTTTATTGCAGATGGCAATAATTTCGGCTTCTGTGACCGGTGTAAGAAATAAGGAATGTATTTTGGGGTTTATATCGTTATTACTGTAAAGTGTTATGGAATTAGGAAATGTTAGAATATTACGCGCAGTATTAGTGAAATAAGAGTTGAATAAATTTTCCAGATTTATTATTAGTCATTAATTATATTCCATGTAGCTTTAGTTTTGTTAGAACTGACTTTAATTTTTGTATTAAAGTGTTAATCTTCTGCCTCTTTTAAGACTTCCGAATAAGTGTTAATGTAATCACTATAGAATTGTTTGAGATTTTCACTTACATTTGACAACATTTGAAGTGTATTGACTTGATCTTTTGGAAGTTTTATTTCTGGAGTTATCCAGCGGTGTTTCACTTTGTGAATTAAGACCTCTTTAAGGATAAAATGCAGTTCAAAAGCATAAGAAAACTCTTTGGAAGAAATATCCCACATGTCATAAACGTTAGTCTTATCATAAATGGTTCTCCAAGATTGAACTGATAAGAAGAGATCAAATTTGGATTTGGATTTTTCCAAAAAACGTACTTATTATGTAATTCGATTTTATATATTTTTTAAGTTTGATGGGAGTATTAAGACTAATAACTAATACACTGTGATCTGAGATACCAGAATTTCGTATTAGTATTTGAAAATTAAGGTCTTTTTTTATTAAAAAAGAGTTACGCGCGTGTAGTCAGTAACAGCCTCAATCACAGCATTATGAATGCAACAGGTCTAACAATTGTGTTTTCTCGTTTGATGTTGATTTTGGGTCTATGTTGAAATCACCACATTAAAAGTTCTCGCTTCATTAATAAATTTTGAAAAGGGGAGATTCATTTTTGTCATAACATACTATAATGTAGTCCACTTTGTTTATTGTAAATTCCGCACAGACAAATTCAAAACTATTACATTCAGTTAATGTCATGATATCTTCACGAGGTTTGCCCTGTAACTGGTCCTTACAGAAGACATAATAATAATATTGGTTAATAAGAATATAATTAACATTTAAATATTCATTTAATAGACACTTATTTTCATCCTAAATTTTCAAGAGTTGTTAATAAACTATACACTTTTCTTGAAACCACAAAATTACTATAAAATAAATATGATTATTATCAACTGAATATTTTCAATGTTTGATGTTTGTTTAGTCCCTTGATGGGTTAAACCCAATTGGGTAAATAATGAACTTCAAAAATTCCACTAATCTTCCTTCAGTAATTAATAAATTCCATAATTTGTTCTTTAAATTTGCAATACAACTCGTTTATTGATGTAAGAGGAAGCTAAGCAACCATTTAGGCAACAACACTTTTGATAACGTTTCCGAAATCGACAAGTCCGGAATTTTCAAAATCGATTGGGAGTAGTGTTCAAAATGCTATGTAGGTCATACTAAAAGGAATATTCTATCAAGAGCATTTTGCCCATGTAAAGAAAAATAATGATGAAAAATCAGTGTTAGCCGAATATATTTTAAATACAGGTCATACCATTACCTACTCAAGAAAGTTTATCACTCTTGATACACAATAATGAGAAAAATCTAAGTTATTTAGAAGGGATGGAAATGTATAAGCGAGAAAGCGATTTAATGATTTCAGATTCATCTCCAGCTTAGGGTAATCCCCTATTTTTTATACTTTGACTACACGAGAGAGGAACCTATAATGTTCGAAGAACATCGTGTGTATTTAAACAGGCACATTTTGTTTTCTAATTTAGTTTACTCTGATGATGACGTGGTAGCTGGAAGGTTCTCGGAACTCTAAAAGTATTTTTAGTGGATAATGGTGATTGTTTCTTATGTCCAATTAGATAGAATTCCACCAGTCATCTATCCTAAGATTATCATTAACGTCATAATTAATAATGATTCTTGACCCAGGTATGAATTATATAGAAAATTCTCGGAAAATAGGTCACACTAACACATATGCTCATTATTTTCGTCTTTACGTACGTTTCGGTCTCCCGACCATCATCAAAAGACGTATAACTGTATAAACGCGAATTCTTAAAACTAATTGCATCACCACAAGGCGTCCTTATCGCACTTATTATTAAAAATGCCCACGTCGTCGAAACGAACAGAAACACGAACAATCGAAATTATAACACATTAATGTTTTAAGTATATAAACTAAGAATCCGCTGCAAAGCAATATTCTTATAAGCTCTATAAATATATCTAATCACAGTCTGTATTATGACTAAAGAGCTTAACTAAAAATATAACGTTCGAGGATCCACTTTATGAGATTTATGAGGTAATAGAAAAAGGTTGTCAGACCTTGTTAGAACTTATAGCTTTTGAGCATTCTACCTAAAATATACTTTTAACATTATAAAGACGCATGCAGTAATTTGCAATGATTTCAATTAATTAAATAGTAGTAGTATAAATCTGACTTAATGGCTGAATATCTGTTCTATGATTTACAGACTTGGAGTCACGTTTTATGTGAATCATCTCAGGAATAGATCTTTTATGATAATCGGTTTCCTTGCGGTGGAATTTTCTAAACTTTTGTTTCTTGTACTATCCTTATGGCCTTACATTTTTTTTGGGAATATTGCTTAGAGATTTCTGTATAAGTCCCATCGCAATCTAAACAACTCAATTCGTATACTATGTGGGTGTCACGTAGCCAGAAATTTGCTTCGGGGGGTGCCCAAGGACAAATATCCTGGAAAAGTATATATTCTTGAGATAAGGTAATTATATCTCAATAAATAAAGAGGGAAACAAAATTTCGGCATAACTTCGATAATTTATTTGTATCGGATTAATGATCATTATCATGCGAAAAAAAACGATAAACAGAATATACAAAAACAGCTTTCATTTCATTTAAGTCATAGCATTTCAGAAGTGTGACAAAAAATATCTGTGCATAACAAAAATTTATGCAATTTCTACTCAAGAGTCCTGCACCTACAGAAGTAATTTTCTCGATTTATGACAGGAGAAAATTTATTAAACGTAATTAATCTATGAAGTAGGTTTAACGTATCAAAACTAGAATCGAATATATCTAGCTACGATTTTGAATAGAATTCATCACAGAATTGATAAAAACTTAATCTTGGAATATCCTATTCAAAACGTCACTTCACTCACCATGATCACTCTCTACCCAGATTGAAGTTTCCGTTTTTGGCTTTTTACAAAACGATGTGATGGTTGTTTGCCCTTGTTGGCGTTTCATTTTGCATTGTAGAAATTACTGACTTGAATAATACGTAGGTATACGAAGTAAATAATAATAATGTCGTGGGGGGGGGAGGGGGTTAGGCCCCTGGGTGGGACAATTCAACCGCGCGATCTGTTAGGCTGTGTATAACACTTTTTTTATAACTTGTTGGTGCAACGGAATTGAAGTGAATATAACGTTGAGACCAAACTTCTTTAGTAAGCCACGAAGTTTTTATTTTTTGCATCATGCCTAATGTTCATATCTAGAAAATGTATGTTTTTGTTCACTTCTATTTCACATGTAAATTGAAGTTTACAGTGGTATTGTTGAATTTAATAATCACGTATTGAATTTTATCATTGGGAACACTCATTAGGCAATCGTCTACATACCGTTTAAAGAAAATGGGTTGAAAACCTAATGATTTTATTACAGATTCCTCTAAGCATTCCATAACTGGGTTAGCAATAGTTGTTGAAATAGGAGATCCCATTGCTGTGCCGAATATTTGCCCAAAATATTGCTCACCGTATTAAAAATAGGTGCATTCTAAACAAAACCTTACTGCATTTAGAAATTCAGATTGATTTAGAGGTGTATAGTTTTTAATCTCTGCCCAACGTTTTTTAATGCTATTCAATGCCAAAACGACTGGTATATTTGTAAATAAAGAAACAAAATTCAAGGAAATTAATAGATGATCTACGGGTTTGGATTGATTTTTATAAAGTCATTAAAATGCCATGATTCTTTCACTTAAAATTCATTTTTTCCAATTATATTGTTGATAGATTCTGATACAAAATTTTATAAATTGTAGGTAGGCGCTCTAATATTATTTACAATGGGTCTTAAAGGTATTTCACTTTTATGTAGTTGTGGAAGCCCATGGATATAAGGTGCTTGCCCATTATGGCAAATTAATTAATTTTTCAATTCAATAGGGATTATCTTATTTTTGTACCATTTATCTATTAATTTATTCATGTCATATTGTACTGATAATGTGGGGTCAGATTTCAATTTTTTGTAATAAATTTCCTATTTTGTTTTCGTAGTCATTTCCATGCATTATGACAGTTCTATTCCATTTATCCGCCTTCAAAACTAATATTTGAGGGTTAGCATCTAAGAAGTCTTTTGTCTTTTTTGTGTGATAGTTGAAACGATTTTTTGCTATGCCTATTTTTCTACTTTTTGTTTATTCTTTTTATTTGTCAAGATGTTACAAATTGTATCCATCTCCCATCAGAATAAACCACGGAATATCAGAATCTTGGATATCCATCCCAATTTGAACAGTTTGCGCCATTAGTGGAATTATTTGGTTCTGTATTTCGGGAGATAGATATTTTACAATTTGTGGAATATGACCAATAGCGCCTTTCAATATGTGCTCTTTCTCCAATGTATTACTCTGGTTATCTAATCTACGTATAATTTCTCAGGAAACCTAGTTCTTAGATAGCTATAAATTGTATGCCCCAATAATAGAGCTATATACATCATGCCTGTTTCATTTCAACATATCGGGATTAAGCAATGTTCCGCCAGTGTAAGAAACAGAAGTTCTGCGGATTTTATCTTTCAACATAGTGTTTTCTCATGCTTAGGTAGACCACAGATTGAATCAGTAGCATTTTTCCACATTCTAATACATATATCCCTGTATGTAGTCTGTTTGCTTAAATGAGGTCATGGGAAAACAAATTTACCATCCCTTTTTCACAAAATTTGTATCTTTTGAACCAATGGGTGTATGTTTTCATTTGTTGTGTATTTATCCATAACAGCTTGCTCGATTAGATCTCCAATTTGTGTAATATCAACAGGAAATCCAATACTAGCACTGGAAATATTATTACAACTGCCATCAAAATTTGTAATTTTATTTATTGATCTCTTTAATATTGGAAATATCATTACATCAAAATTGGCTGACGCTCTTCAAAATTCACCGAAAATGTGTTTTCGCAAAAAAATTGTATTGTGCTTATTATGAGCAAAAAACTTATGTCTCGGTAATCCGATAATTGGTGTTGCAACACGTGAGAAATCAGGTCTTTTCAGCACAGTATGCTATTACCCGAGTATGCATTATTCCAACAATCATATATATGTTATGACAACTATATTGCTGATGCTTCGGAATAATTTCTATTTACATTTCCTATTATTTCCATATTTTATGATAAATAAAGAATAAAGTGAATTATGAGCAATAATGGATTTTATGGCAATATTCATTACTTGTTTATGCATTACACATTTAAAACGAGCTATAAATTTCGAGTACCTAACTCATAAAAGAAATTTTTGCCAACTATATAATTTTCATGAGCACTTTTCACTTGTCGGAATTCAAAGGCCATTTATTTAGATCTTGTCATCTAACCATTCAATAGAGAGATAATAAAATAATAATCTGCTATTGTTTTTCTAATATTAGCATTTACCAATGACATGTGTCAATATTAGTTCATTAAATGTGTATAAACTGTGGGTTCAGAATAAATCAATTGCGCAACTACTTTGTTGGTTGAAGTACCTATCTATAGATAGTAATAAACCTGAAGGACTCCTGACTAACTTCTTGAGAAATTGTTATATGGAAAATTTTTACTTCAAGCCCAGCGTAAATGTTCAAGAGATCATGTGACCCGGCATGATTTATATTTAAAACGGTACCGCTATTAGTTCAGTCAATAATAGTCCAGGCTGTGAACCGGAATTTTAGCTATAATAAAAAAAACCTACACCTTAAAACCTTTTGGGAACCCCAACACCACCCATTGGGGGCGAAAATGGCCCGAAATCTCCAAGTCTTGAATTGTATTTTCTACAAAAAAAGGTACTTTGGCATTTCGAGTGCACCTAGGAGGTTTTTTGGGTCGCTGAATACGAATCAGTAGCCAGATTTACTTGCAATTCATCGTAGGGGTGGTGAAATCGACAAAATTGGCCAATTTTGCACCCGTAATATGTTATTTCGCAATTTACGTGTTTTAGACATTTCGAATGCACCAAGGTTTTTTGAGTCGCTGAATACGATTCCGAAGCCAGATTCACTCGAATATCATCGTAGGAGTGGGAAATTTACAAAAATGACTTATTTGACACGCTTCTAAATTTTTATTATTTTCGCATTTTAAAATTACTTCGGAGTAAATCTGACTTCGGAATCGTAATCAGCGACCCAAAAAACCCCTTGGTGTATCCGAAATGCCAAAAACACGTGAATTGCAAAATAACATATAGGGGTGCAAAATTAGCCAATTTCGTCGATTTTACCACCCCTACGATGGATTGCAAGTAAATGTGGCTACGGATTCGTGATCAGCGACCCAAAGAACCTCCTGGTGCATTCGAACTGCTAAAATACCTTTTTTGTAGAAAATACAATTCAAGACTTGGAGATTTCGGGCCATTTTCGCCCCCAATGGGTAGGGTTGGGGTTCCCAAGAGGTTTTAAGGTGTATGAATGATCCTGAGAACCTCCTGAAGCTCATTCAAAAAAAAATGCTAGTAAAAAATAACATATTAGTGGTGCGAAATTGGTCAATTTTGTCGATTTGACCACCCGTACGATGAATTGCAAGTGAATCTGGCTACGGATTCGTGTTCAGCGACCCAAAAAAAAACCTAGGTGCACTCGAAATGCCAAAATACCTTTTGTTGTAGAAAATAGAATTCGAGACTTGGAGATTTCGGGCCATTTTCGCCCCCAATGGGTGGGGTTGGGGTTTCCAAGAGGTTTTAAGGTGTATGAATGATCCTGAGAACCTCCTGAAGCTCATGCAAAAAAAAACTTCTGATTCGAACCTACTTGTTTTTTTTTATTTTCCGGTTCATAGCCTGGACTATAAGCTTGGAAACTATCAAAAATTTTGTAGACGGTCGTATCGTAATTTTTTTTTGCATGATGTTCTATGGACCATGATGGACATTCGTGACTACTGAGCGATAATTAACCCCATTCTCTACCCTTCTCTTTAAGATAACTTTTAATTTATCAAAAAGTGAAAATTAAGCTTACATTATGGGTTCTAGAAGGTTTTTTTAGGGTCGCTGATCACGAATCCGAGCTCATTTTCCCGGAAAATGCATTCAATGGATGGAAAATGAGGAAATTTGATCGAATCGCATTGTGTTCATCAATGATATACTATCCTTCCAGAGGTTGCTGTTTGCTGGACTAAACATCCAGGAATGTGGAATCCAATCCCGCGCCTATGGTTCAATGTTTCACGTTTATTCATCTTTATAATCCTATGTTAAATTATCTAAGTTACTTCATAATTCTATATCTCTTAATGTACTTACACGAAATTGTGGACAATTAGGCAAAGAATCCTTAAATTTGTTTATACTTACCCAGAGCATTTCTCAGTTCTCTTGAAATATATAAGAACCGGGATGCAGTCATTGAATGAGCACTGTCAGAGTAATTGCCAACCATAGCGATACTCATAAATACACTTCTAAATTCAAAACTTTCGATGAATGTGCGTGAATAGTTGATCTATAGAGGAGCATCGAATCGCATTGTATTAATCAATGATACATAACTTCCAGCAAAATATCTCACTGAGCATGAACACTTTTGTATTTCAAGCGGAAATCTACGCAATTCTACAGTGTAAAAGAGAAAATTACATGAGGGCACTGCGTAATGCCAATACCCTCTATATACACAAGGCCTAGGCGTTGACTAGGAGAATAAGTGTAACATCGTCAAAAAAGGTTGGAGTATTGAGACCTAAGTTTCGTCATTATCGTTAAATCTTAATGGCGTATGGCATGACCAATATTGAGTGTAACAGTTGATAAATATTAGAATTTAACGAATTTTTACCTGTTTCTCATGGAATTATACTCTATGTCCAAAATGAAAGTTCATGTTATGAAGTAGTCTATTGCAGACATTATATGAGTGTCAATATAGCACCTGTCTCTCATGTAAACGTGACATGTCTTATTATGGATTATATGTGGTTTGTCATAGAGATATTGGCTGTCAAAATGTATCTAATCCCTTTAAAAAAAAACGTGTGGCACTCGGGGACTGCCGTGGTAAAGCTATTGCATAGCATTTTTTATCAACTTATGCAATTATAATTATTTATTTATTTTTTATTTATGCGGTATTTTTTTTTCTTTGATATTAATTCAAGTTACACTTTTTGAGCGTGGTGACCGATAAGAAAACAAATTTTTTTCTTTTATTCAATAAATGAGAAGTTAATATCGTTTGAAATATTTTTATTATCTTACAATACATGTAGGTTATTCAGGAATTTTCATCATTGAAACTATAGGTTTATGGTAACTGAAATAAGAAACATAAGTTTGAGACTTGATATCCTCTAAATATCTGGAAAAAACCGCGTCAATGGTGGTCTCATATTTTGTTGTGATTTCTTGTGGATCATTATTCATTTTCACATCCAATTTTTCCGAAAGAAAAGTTGTCAACCACTCTGATTTTTTATCAGCGAAGTTGATGTTGAAATCGCCAGCCAAGATAAGTGAAAATTTATTACCATTTGTACCAAAATTTGCACGCACAAATATCTCCAACAAATGAGCGCCTAACATTAACATCGCTAACGTGTGCAATAGTTATTTCAATACTCGGAGTCATAATATTAGTAACATTATTATTATTTTGGTAAATAGCTACCCCAGCTTTTGGAACAGTATCTACAACAGTATATGTACCTACATGTATACTTACGGGGCGCACATGCGGTGAATGTGGCATTATAAAGATATGATAGATACCTATACACCTATATACTTTCTCACAAACAGCTGCTTACGTATTCGTCCGATTTCGGAGCAGCTCGTCTCGATCCGTGCGAGCTTCGTACAGTCGTACCATATACATACACGTTAAGCGAACGCTCGACCGAGCTAGATGGTAGGCGGAGTGGGGGGTGTTAGGTTTTATTTTCGTTACGGAATTTCTTGATTCGGTCGCCGCGCTCAAAGCCCGCGATAAAAGCTATGCAATAGCTTAAAAACTGCACGTTCTCTTGAATAAAACGATAATTTTGCTTGTTAACACGACCAGATAGGCAAAAATTTGCTTTATCGCTCATTATCAAATTTTGCCAAAAATTGGGTTCTGCTTCCACTAAGTTTATAACGATTTGTGCGTATTACAAACGTCTTTGAATATCAATTGCCCTCAGTTTGAACACAGTTTGAATTGTGTATGGATACATACTCAAGTCTAAGTGCAAAATTCTTCTTAAAGTCAGCTCACACAACCCTAACATAATTGCGCCGAACGTGTTCTTGTGGAAGTTGTTGGTTCTGCCTGAACGTCAGCACGAATAACCTTAATATTTTCGTTTGGACGACCAGAAAAGGTCTTTCAGTATGCTTTACTTACTGTGCCATTCTGTAAAACCGCGTTTGCTAAATGACGAACTGTTTCTCCGTGTTGAGCTCTTCAACCGGGATGCGCTCTCCTAAAAGAGCGTCTAGTTAAAATTATCGAAAAAAGTTTTGTAAATACAATTTAACGTTTTCTGGGCCTTCTTGAGATGAATAACGTTTCACAACAAAATTTTGTATCTTTCTACTTTGATATAAAACTTTACTTTTGACAATTGTCAAAGAAATAACACAATTAAAACAATATTCCAGAGCTAGATATATTTGGCCACATCTCATATTTATTATAAAATCATACATTTAACCCGCAGAACACTCCAAATAAAAAATTGAACTAACAGAATGAGGATGAGGAATTGGAAGAAATTCTTGCTTGAAATTCAGATTACCTTCGGGATAATGAGTTTGGTTTGTAACAAACTAACAGTTACTTACTATTTGTTGAATACGTTTCGTGTATTTACAGGATGATGCAAACTAAATTCATTAACTAGACATATTTACTACATCAACGATAAGATTTACAATCTCAAGAATGACGATAAGATATTTTTAGTATCACAATAGGTGAATCCTTCATAACATGTAACCTTTACAGGTTATTAATTAAAATCAGATGATATAAGTTAATTCTATTTGCCAAATATATTAGCACCTCAACAAAAATATCGAATATGTATTTACTGACAGCAGTCAACTGATTGAGTGATTAGTAGTGTGTGTAGTGTTATGGTTGAGTATGGAACCCATTCTGGATGAAAGTGAAAAGAAATTTTTGTTTGATAAAAACTCAATTTATGTTACTTCCAAGGAATTAACTCCAGCTATTTATTATCAACCAAGAACGCCAACCTCTCCAAACTCTGGCAAATACAGGTATGCATGTACAGACAGGATTAGCCTCTAACAAATAGTGAAAGAATTTGAGAAGTTCTGACTAGCCCACCTGGAGTCGAAAATATGTTTATACTCACACTATTAATGATTTATACCTGAGAGCTTTTAATTTGCAATTTATTTGTATGAACTCATGAACAATTGATGCAATAAACAATAGAAGCGCACCGTGGATACACTACAACACCAAATAAAAAACAATCAACCTTATCCACTAGAAATACTGTTGAAATGCTGAGCACCTTTCAGCTACCAAGTAGCCATCATCAGAGTTAACTAAATTATAAATCCAAATGTACCTATTTCAATATTATTTGAGGTTGATAACTGATTAACAGCTAGTTTGCATTATTAATTCCAAAAAGTTTTTAAACAGGAACATCTTGATGTCTAATTTAGTTTACTCTGATGATGGCTACTTGGTAGCTGAATGATCCTCAGTACTTTAACAGAGCATTTTTAGTGGATAAGGGAGATTGTTTCTGGTTTATAGAACTATTAATTCGAGTATTTTGTTCCTCGAATATGTAATACTTCACTCAATCATCTCTACACCTATGCTGCGGTAGTGTGTTGGTTGGGGACAAGGAGTGATATGTCCCAGCGCCCCCTAGACCTACTGCAGCGGCTTACGTGCTTAGGTATATCTATGGTTTCGGTATTTACGTAGTGTAAATTCATAATACTTCGGAAGTTGAAGAATAAAACTCAAATTTTACACAAAACTTTTAACATTTAATTTGAAAATGCTGACAAATTGTTTCACCACACTGTGGCATTTTCAAAGCAAAGAATTATCAACTAAAGCTAAATCTAAAAGTAAATCCTTAAATATCAGGGATCAGAATGGGGTACAAATTGAGGGATAGGGGTGGATAATGGTGAGAGTGTGTTTACAAAATTGTTAACAAGCGGTCAATTATATGTATCGATTTGATCATTTAATATTACATTATTATTGTTTTTTGAGTGTTTCAATATTTCTATGGATTCTAATATATTAAGTTTATGTCCTTTTTCCTGAATATGTAGAATATCGGGATTAAGGGTGGAATTTTGGTTATGTTCTAACAGGTGATTCGCGTAATTAGAGTCCTATTTTGAGCCTGTAACTTCTCAACTGTTCGTTGAACCTTACGCTGAAACTGCGTCCAGTTTGTCCTATATACAAAGCACTACAGTCATCACATCTCAGTCTATAAGCTCCACATTTCTTTAATTATCTTTTTCAGATTTCGAGTTATTAATATACTAGCATTGGTTATTTGTTGTTTTAAAGGCGACGTTTTTATTCTGTTTTCTAAGGAATTCAGATATTTTTAGTGAATGTTTACCTAAATATGTTAGACATGTCAAATTTGATTTTGTTTCATTATTAATCTGCGAATAAATTACGTTTAAGGCTTTTATAATAAAGATTCTTGACCCAGGTATGAATTATATATAAATTCTCGGGAAATATGTCACATTAACACTTATGTTTTATATTTTAGTCTTTACGTACGTTTCCGTTTCAATAACCTGATTACTTAGAACTAATTGTATCTTTTATTACCTAATAAATCGTGACATCTGGTTCGAAAGTGAATACTTTAACTTGTCTCATGTTAGTCGTTCATAGACTATGATATGTGTTGATACAATTAGTTCTAAGTAATCAGGTTATTGAAATAATAAGTCTTCTGATGATGGTCGTGAGACAGAAACGTACGTAAAGACTAAAATATAAAACATAAGTGTTAATGTGATCTACTTCCCGAGAATTTATATATAATTTAAGGCTTTTTTATTGAGTTTATTTTGGAGTATTTTATTTCTATGGATTCTAGTATATTAAGTTTATGTCCTTTTTCCTGAATATGTAGAATATCAGGATCAAGGGTGAAATTGTGGTTATGTTCTTACCATTAAGTAAAGATAATTTCCATTTGGAATTAAACAGAATCATAGATATTGCCAAAAATAACGGTTATAATGTCAAGATAATTAAAAAAATATAACCCAATTTATCCGCAGATTAATAATAATACAACATCAAATTTCACATGTCTAACATATTTAGGTAAACATTCACTAAAAATATCTCAATTCCTTAAAAAACAGAATAAAAACGTCGCCTTTAAAAGAACAAATAACCTATGCTCGTATATTAATAATTCGAAATCTAAAAAAGATAAATTAAAGAAATCTGGAGTTTACAGACTGAGATGTGATGATTGTAGTGCTTTGTACATAGGACAAACTGGACGCAGTTTCAGCGTAAGGTTCAACAAACATTTGAGAAGTTACAGGCTCAAAAAAAAAAGAAAAAAAAGAGGATTCCAATTACGCAAATCACCTGTTAGAACATAACCACAATTTCACCCTTAATCCCGATATTCTACATATTCAGGAAAAAAGACATAAACTTGATATACTAGAATCCATAGAAATATTGAAACACTCAAAAAATACGTGTGGCACTCGGGGACTGCCGCGGTAAAGCTATTGCATAGCATTTTTTCTCAACTTATGCAATTATAATTATTTATTTTTTTTAATTTATGCAGTATTCTTTTTTCTTTGATATTTTAATTCAAGTTTTTTCTTTGATATTAATTCAAGTTACACTTTTTGAGCGTGGTGACCGATAAGAAAACAATTTTTTTCTTTTATTGAATAAATGAGAAGTTAATATCGTTTAAAATATTTTTATTATCTCACAATACATGTAGGATATTCAAGAATTTGTTATCATTGAAACTATAGCTTTATGGTAACTGAATAACTGAAATAAGAGACATAAGTTTGAGACTTGATATCCTCTAAATATCTGGAAAATACCGCGTCAATGGTGGTCCCATATTTTGTTGTGGATTCTTGTGGATCATTATTCATTTTTAAATTCAATTTTTCCGAAAGAAAAGTTGTCAACCGCTCTGATTTTTCATCAGCGAAGTTGATGTTGAAATCGCCAGCCAAGATAAGTGGAAATTTATTACCATTTGTACCAAGTATTTTCGACCCTTCTTCAGTCTACTCCAGTAAAGTGCGATGAATAAAATGCTCTACCTCGTCCAATTTTGGATTCGGAGAAATGTAAATTGCTACCATGACTATGTGTAGGCCATTTCTAAGTTTGCATGAGCACGCACAAATATCTCCAACAAATGAGCGCCTAACATTAACATCGTTAACGTGTGCTATATTTATTTCAATATTCGGAGTCATAATATTAGTTACATTATTATTATTTTGGTAAATAGCTACCCCACCTTCTGGAACAGTGCCTCGTTTGAATTGAACAATACAATTGAAATTAGGTATTTCAATCGGATTATCATGCGCCATGCAAATTTCGGTAAGAAGTAACACATTTGTTTGTCTCGTAACTGAATCTTGTAAATCGTATTTGTGACTATTTAGACTTTGGCAATTGAAAGTCATTATTGAAATGCCATTTCTATTACTAATGAAATCTAAGACACTTTGAGCTGTCGTCTGAACACTATTTAAAGGCAGTCTTTTGAATTCTTGCAACAAAGATGCAGCCGATGCAGCTTGCCTTCGATTATTATAAAACTTGAATGTAGAATTATCGTTTTTTGTCGTGATATACAATTTTTCAATATTAGTCACCCGAGAGAGCGCAACATAAACGAGTTCCTGTTATTTTTCGTTACGGAATTTCTTGATTAGGTCGCCGCGCTCAAAGCCCGCGATAAAAGCTATATGCAATATATGCAATAGCGTAATAGAAACAGATACTCTCAGGTCTCTGCTACGCGCGTCTAACGTATAAACTCTAACTGACGCGTAGCGAGCTCCTAGAGGCATATGTCAAAATGATTTCGTTCGTAGCTAATTACATAGGACGTCTGGAGTTCATGCAATTATGTTTTTAGATAATTCGAACCTTCTAATTTCGATAGGCCACGTGAAAATCCCGGAGTCTAAAGCGCTAGAGTGTTATAATATTCGTATAAAATAGAGAAATTTCTCACTTTTAGAAACTTCAAATTAATTAATTAATTTGACACATGTTAGGTATTTAGGTCTTAGGTTATTTTTTGTTACGGAATTTCTTGATTCGGTCGCCGCGCTCAAAGCCCGCGATAAAAGCTATATGCAATAGCTTAAAAACAATAATAATGTAATTTTAAATGATCAAATCGATACATATAATTCACCGCTTGTTAACAATTTTGTAAACACACTCCCACCATTATTCACCCCCATCCCTCAATTTGAACCACATTCTGATCCCTGATATTTAAGGACATACTTTTAGATTTAGCTTTAGTTGATAACTCCTTGCTTTGAAAATGCCACAGTGTGGTGAAACAATTTGTCAGCATTTTTGAATTAAATGTTAAAAGTTTTGTTATAATTTGATTTTTATTCTCCAACTTCTGAAGTACATGCTTAGGTATATTGAGCGGTATGTGGTCGGCTCCAACGAAAGTCCTTGAAGCTCTCGCCGGATTACCACCCCTACACTATATAAAAACTGAGACCATGAGAACTCTGCGATTTTAAGTGAGGCAATCTCTAGATGCCCCATGCTAGAAATGAAGCAAGATACCATATGATTCCAGGTATATGTCCTCATCCAGGATAGAGGAGACTGGAGTAACGAAACTCTCACCCTACTGCTACCAAGTGGACTCGTATGGTTCACATATGGGGCCAAGGTAGGTCAGGCTTCTGGGGCGGGAGTGTACCTAAAAAGGCGAAAAATCACTATCTCAGTGACTCTAGGTGCTTACTGCACGGTTTTTCAGGCAGAGCTCTACTCAATATTGATTGGCCATGAGAAATCTGCGAACAAACTATGTAAATAGGCTCATATATATTTGCACAGACAGCCGGTCGGCTCTGGGAGCTCCCAAATCGCCCAGAGTCACATCAAGGCTTGTCAAAGAATGCAGGGATATACTATCTGAACTCCTTTCTCTTAACAGAAGGGACATCGGAGATATGACTGAAATCCTAGCTGGTCACTGTCATCTTAACAAACACCTTCATACTATGGGCATCGCCGATGACCTTATATGTAGGAAATGTAGAGTAACAGTGCACACAAATGTATCGCAATAGTCATTCATATCATGAGCTAACTGAAATATTATGTAAAGCAGTAAGAACTTTAACAGATTAGTATGAGGTCTTGATGGATAAAAAGTGGAGGTGGATCGGATATATCCGGACAGTCGATAACGTTGTATATTAATTTAAAAAACAACTACAAGAAAGTATTTCCTGCGAATCACGAGGTTATTGCAATTGAATCTGTCTAATACAGTTTTATAAGGAAAACCTCTATTGGGGTACAGACAATCTATACGAAAAGCTAAGTATTTTAGAAATCTTCGTTGCATTTTTTCGATATTCAATTCATGAGAATAATTAGGTCACCACACCACTAATGCATTGAATAAGATAGTTGGAGTATCAATATTAATAAATTCTTGACTGTTTCTTATAACAAATCCTAACAGTTTGTTTGCAAACGCTATTATACCATTAATATGCTGTATAAATAATAGATTTGGATCGAAAATGACACTAATCTTTTATGGAAGTAGGTCTAGAGAGATTATGAATCGTATATGAAAGTATCAACTTTTCGGGTGACAGACATTACATCACATTTTGCTTCATTTAAATCAAACTTATTATTAAGGCACCACAATTCAAGAGCATATAAGTCAAATTGAAGTGAGATATAATCAATTAAATTTTCAATTAGTCTAAATATCTTTAGGTCATCTGGATATTTTTTTATATACTTTACTACACGAGAGGGAATGTTCGAAGAACATCGTGTAGCCAGCGGTGAAATGTTGGGAAAGGAGATAGGCATTCGAATTTTTCTTGAAGGTTTGGAGGTTATAGGCATAAGTAAAGACCTCACTAGCTAAGAGTTCCACAACTTCGCTGTTCGATAGAAAAATGAAGTCTGGTAGGAAGAAGGTCGGTAGGTCTCGAGTTTAACAATGAAGTGGTGACTAGTTTGAGCTCGTCTATTCCGCCTATCTGGAATCTCTCGTGGTGGAACAACAGACGAGATTTCTGATGAACAACAGAAATATCTGTATAAAAGGGAGAGATCTCCCACCTTTCTAGGATGTTCTAGAGAGGTCAATGATTTCGTAAGAGTGTAACATCATCAATCAGACGAATTGCTCTCTTCTGGATCGAATCCAAGAGCTTCAGCGTATGTTTGGGAGCTGAAGTCCAAACTTGTGAACAGTACTCTAGGATAGGCTTTGTAGATTATGAGGAGCCGCTGGGATGTAAAGCAGCTCTTGGCACGGAATAGAAAAGTTTTTGTGAAAGGGTTTTCGCAATGGACCTCAGGTGCATGGATATGAAGCAGTTAATAGAAATGAAGAAACTAATAATATCTATAATATCATCAAACATAATGAATACATTAAAGAGTAGAGGATCAATGACAAAGTCCTGTGGAACCCGAAATAAGGCATTGTAATTTTTTTTAGCTATAATTATGGTACTGAACGTACTGACCTCATTTCATTAAGATTCGAAAAAGGCAGTTAACAAAATTGATGGTAAAAGTCGTTACTCTATGGTAATTTATCATAATAATTAAATAAAAGAACAATTACTTCGTTTTTCTACCACTCTTAATTAAAATTTTAATGTTTTCAATTTTAATCAAGTGGTATGAAAAAAAGTAATTGTTCTTTCACTTAATCACAATTAACTGATATGATATTCTGTAATTCTAAAGTTCTAGCCTCTTTCTTAGATAGATAACATATTTAGCCCGTCAGATGAAAACATAAACTTAAGAAATCGAATTTGACGCTTGATCGAGATATGTATAACTAGATTCAATTATCGCCCTGTAGAGCCAGTGCACCAGCTCATTTTTAAAACGTCACTGGCGACTAAATGCTCTTTTTGGTTCATGTGAATAAGTGCTCTTTCCAGCTCAATTTCCTATCTTGTACTATGGTACTCCTTATCGAAGAAAAACGTGCAACTGTCAACATACTGAGATGTATGACGGATGGTAGGTCGCGAGGTCGCAGTAATACAATTGTCACTGGGACTGTTAGTAGGAAACATAAAGATGAAGATTAGAGTTCTTGAATCCCATAAGCGCAATTCTTTACAGAAAAGACTCTCTCCAAGAAATTTGAAGGCAGCCTTTCTCTTTCTAATTCTAATTCTCGCACGCTCCGCCTACACGGGGCATATCGGGACCGAGTAGAAAGAGATAGCATGCCTTCAAATTTCTTAGACGGAGTCAAAAATATAGCACCTTCAACAACTGTATTCTTCATCTCTATGGTAGGAAAACGCGCAACTGCTAACACTGAAATGTATGCCGGGTGGTAGACAGCCATAAAGTTGGTAGACATAAATGTTAATACTATACTGATAATCGATAAGAAATCGTTTGTGAGTCTCCAATATGATATTTTCATTCTTATAATGTCAATATTTTATTAGTTATTCTTCAACATTAATTAGTTCCTAAAATTTCGGTGACACGATGCTATACGCTATCTTTTCTACGTTAGGTGAACCTAAATGTCCGTTCATTAAGTCAAAATGTTCATAATATTATAAACGTTTTTACGTTTCGAATAATCCAAACAAGCTAATACTAGATAGAATATCAGATATAACGACATTTTCAGAATCTACTAGATTTTTATCATTTAATGATGCTGATGATTGTTATATCAATTCATTCAAATTAGCACTTAGTTGTATTTTCTTATTTCAGGAGGACCTTCAGACCCAATGCAGCCAAGAAAGTGAGAAGACGAGCTATTTTCAAAAATGGAGATTGTAACATAATGCAATCACGAATAGCCAGTAAAAGAAGACTCAAATTCCTCCAAGACATATTCACCACATTGGTAGATACTCAATGGAGATGGACACTCATAGTTTTTGCTATAGGCTTCTTAGGGTCATGGTTGATCTTCGGATTGATTTGGTGGTTGATAGCCTTCACTCATGGTGATTTGGAAGATGCCCATTTGCCCGACCAGCAAGAAAGTTCTGGGTGGACTCCTTGTATAACGCAAATACACGATTATACGTCGTGTTTCCTTTTCAGTATTGAAACTCAACACACTATTGGCTATGGGGGCAGGTCGACCACGGAAGAATGTCCTGAAGCTATCTTTATAATGTGTCTTCAAAGTATCGCAGGTAAACAATCCATGTATTCAAAATCCGTGGCGTTTTGTATTCCAAGTTCGCCAGCGATTCCTACTGGACGAATTTTGATGACTCTTTTTTTAAATTAACGCTTTCTACCCACAGATTTGTCATCACACATTTTAAATGATTTAGAACCATTATTTTCACTTGCAAAAAATAATCTTAATTATTTTTTCTCATTTTGAACAGTAATGCACTGCATTATCGACCTCAAAATAGTGCAGACATTTTACTGCATAGCAGCAAGTGCTGCATAAAAACATCAGTGTCATTTAAAACACAAATTAACAAAAGAGGAAAACGTTTTTATCCTTTCAGAATTTTCTATTTTATTACCAATCTTTCCTTTCACGTACCCTTCAACTACGATTATAAATCGCCGTCCCCATGCCCTTCAAGAACCTGAATATTAGCGCCAGTGGCGGCTCTTCGAAGGAGGCTAAGGAGGCTCAGCCTCCTCACCAATTTATCTTAATGATCATTCTCCATTTTATTTCCTGTTTCTCTGATAATTTTTAAAATTTTACAATCAATTCCCCGTTCTCAGTAGTCATTTTTAATCTGGCAACAGTGCCCTGAGGCTAGACTCTATATATCTCAAACGCTGAGCATGTGTTGTTCAACGCAGTTGCCGTTTTTCCGACCAGTACGAACGCCAACTGGGTAAATCAGCGAAAACGGCAACATCCTCTGGAGGCTAGCCTGCGGCAGCCGCTTGCAATCTATGACATACGAGACGTGCGTTCTGCCGACTGCTGAGTAGGTCAGTCAGTGCTTGTTTGTTAATGTGTTGTCACGCCAAGTAAGGTTAGATTGTTGTCTGTTGTAAATTCAAAATGAGTGTTAGTGAATTCGTTGCTGCCTTTTAGAAAATTTATTTAGTGAATTAACATATGATAAAAGTGTTTCTTTCAAATAAACGGCCTTTACCGGATTTGTAAGGATTCCTAATGTCAGGTAACTATCAAAATCGATCATTGTTAATACTAATAGTAATAGTGACAAGACGAAGTTTTAAAAAAATCATTGATTTCCCTGTAATGCTCCAACTCGATGGAATTTTACATCACGTGCAGTATTTACCATCCATAAAAATAAAGACAAATTAATTGAAACATTTGATTTTGTATTAAACAGTGATGACTTTTCAACAGATCAGGTTTCATTAAATGCTGCTGTTGGTTTAAAATCTTATTTAGAAAATGAAGAATTTTTGTTTTTTCTTAATAGTTTTAAATTAGTATTTGAACGAACTGATCTCATTTTCCAAATTTTACAACATAAAATCAAGAGATCGTTTGAAACATCTCATTGGAAAAATTTCAAGTTTCCGTAATACAGAATTTCATTTTAATATTTTATTTGAAAATTTTCCTCTCGCGAAAAGGAGGAAAACACATAATTTGGTAGACAAGAAACTACATTAAGTATAAACAACTTTTTTATGAAATTTTAGATACTGTTAAAGGTCAAATTGAGATTCGATTTTTCGATTTACATGAATTGAAGTTTTTTGACTTGACGAATAGAAGATTTTTCGAATCTTTTCCAAAAGAGTTCCCCAATACACTTTAAGATAACTTAGTTCTAAAATATAATTTTTTTGATAAAATAGCACGGCACAATGAATTATGCGTTATATACTCGGATATTTTAGGCCAGTATGACAGTCACGCCGATATGATAAAATATATGATAGACAATGATTTGCAACAAGTTTTACCTCAGTTTTATAAACTACTTTGTTTGACAGTCACCATTTCTGTCAAGTCGGCATCGGTGGAGAGATCATTTTCTACTCTCAAACGAATTAAAACTTACATGCCAAATACAATGGGCCAAAATCATTTATACAATGTTAGTTTAATATCTATTGAAAAATATTTAGTAAAACACTTAAAACAAAATGATACATTTTTTGATGATATTATTGATCATTTTTCGCAAACTAAATACCGTAGAATTCCGTTAATATATAAAAAAAATAATGGAATTAATAAAAAAAAATATATGAAAAATTCCAAAAAAAGGAAAAAATATTAAAAATCCAAAAAAATAAAAGACAAAAAACGAACAAAAAAATTTTTTGCCAAGAGAAACTCTATACCTCCACATTGGTTCTTGCTGGGTAACAATTAATTTTGTCACTGAAGTAGCTGGTACGGTCGCTGTGCAAAGGTTAAAAGGCTGTGAATAGAGTATATTTTTACAAAAACGTTTTATGTCCTGCCTCCTCTCTCAAAAATTCACGAGCCGCCACTGATTAGCGCCAATGTTAGCAAGAAATGTTGCAGAAGTCCTTCTCCGGCAATGGTCGGTGTAGCTTGAAGCATCAGGAAATTTTAAATATTCCGTAATTTTTTGTGGAAGTTTTGCAAAAGTGTGAATGCCAACTGTACTGTACATTGACCGTGACGGTAAAACAGGAAAATTCTATTATAACTTACTGTTTTGGGTCTTAATAGTAAGTACTTGTGTTAGATTTCATACCCATTGCAGTTGAGGCTACAGTAAACTCACGGTTTGTATTTATTTTGATATCGTGTAAGTTACAATCAACATTGTTCCAGAATCTTCTATATCTTTATGTGTTAAACTACCAATTCTGCATGCCAACATATACCATTCAGCCCAAATTTAGTATCACTTTCATTAACAGAAACCTATCGTTAGGAGCCTCGTTCAAAAACTTTGTAACATTTTCTACTGTTACAGCTTTTGATTTTTTAGGTTCATACTTGTGTTTTGACGTTTCAAAAAAGCGATTACCTTTTCATATTGTGAAATATCCGTAATTTCATTGATTTGTATCTTACTTTTCATCACAGAGTATGTAGTCCATAAACTAGAAGATTTAAGGACTTATCCCTAAAGCAAATAACAAAACTAGTACCTATGTACAACACTTTAACCATATA
Organism: Endomychus coccineus; assembly: GCA_958510875.1. Taxonomy (NCBI): domain Eukaryota; kingdom Metazoa; phylum Arthropoda; class Insecta; order Coleoptera; family Endomychidae; genus Endomychus; species Endomychus coccineus. Next base: position 110,337,447 of record OY294070.1, on the reverse strand, counting down.
AAATGACCAACCTTTCCGTGAAAATAGGCCAGCATTAACTTTTCATCAATTCCTTTAAATCTCTTCGTGTTTCTCCACTCGGAGAACGTATTATACACTTTCTCGTAGCTCTCGTCAGATTTCACAGAAAGTAAACTGGAAGAAGCTTCCCGAGCTGCATCTTCCAAGTTGTTTTCATCAGCCATTTCGATAATTATTTTGAATTTCGCCGTTCAAAGATGAGTTTATTTGAATGCTGTCAACCTTGTTGAAATGCAAAATAAGTAATTATTCACAAAATGCGAAAAAAATAGTATACGTACCTCGTCAGAAAAGTCATTTTACTATTACCGCATGTTCCGCCTCTCATTACTTGCAGAGTCCTCTTCTTGCCGTCGCTGTCCAGATTTCGAGCTACTGACTGACGAATGCATTGCTTTATTTAACGATCAGCCTTCTCGCTGCGAGCATTGACATAGGCATAGGCTTCGTTTAATTGTTTTTAGTTGTTTTGTATTTTTTTTTGATTAGTTTTATTAGTTTCGAGTTATTCAACAATTATTTATTTCGCGCGGTTTCTTACTGTTTATATAATAAGGAAGATGGCCAACGCGAAAATAGGTTAGGAGATGTTAAAAAGATTAATACCGAATGGGATGATTATGCTGGTTCTATTATTGGTGACCGGTCATATAGATGGTTAGTTCACTGGTCATGTTGAATTGCATTGCAATAGTCAATTATTTCCTAATTATTTATTTAATATTGACTATGGCACTGGACATATTATTTGCCATTTACTTTCAGTTTTTTATCGTTATAGAATCTTAGAATTTACATCAATACCTAATGTTAGTCAAATTTATATTTATTTTAGTCATTGCCTGCACCAAGTGCGCCTGCATCTACCTACATTGTGAGGCGAGATGCGACGTTTATTTACTATTCAGCATGTTGTCAGTCTAAACGAGCATTGCAGCATCAATCAAAACGACAAAAGCCGCCTCGCTGTTTTAGGGTTTCAGCAAAGGGGCCGACGGCGACTATCAAAAGAAAATCTATATATTAATAGCTTAGCTATCGGTATCGTTCGAAAAGGGCCAGACTGTAGATGAGCCAACAACTCTAACAATTCAAAAAAGTTATGTCGTTTAGCTGTGATGAGATAACGAAATTTTGGGAAAAATGTTCTTCTTTCCGATGATGATCTCGAGAGCGGAACTATTAGCCGCAGCGTTACTCGTCGATCTAGTCTAGAGAAACCCAATTACCTTCGTGAATGATATATAACAATTAATTTCTTCATTTGTTAATTACTATATTGGGTGGTATCACGATCTTGTCACTAGATTACTATCATTCCCCGCAACTTCAATCAATACTATCTATAGTACAAGGCCTGAATGCCCGATCTTGACGCCAGAGGCTGTTAATTTGGAATACTTTATATTTGAACCAAATTAAAGTAGAGCCACAGCCGATCAACTATGGCAGAAATATTTCGGAAAACATGGGGAATCTCTAGCTATATCATTGGATATGTCCAAACTATTTGACCGAGCCTGGCACCAAAGCTTTGTCGCTTACTATCAAGTTTTCTCTCAGGGATCTGTCTTAGCACCAACATTGTTCCTGCTCCATATAAACGATCTGCTGGAAGTGACCAGCTGTCACGTTCACAGCTTTTGCAGATGTTGGTACACTTCTCACTGCTTTCGCTTTTCTCTTAGAGCCCCTATACCATCCAACGATTCCAGAGGAGCGAGACAGACTAGTGACCTAGTGAAGTCTTTCCCTATGCCTATAAACTCCAAGCCTTCAAGAAATATTCGAATGCCTATCGGTTCTCCAAACATTCCACCGCTGGCTTGGACCATTGATTAACATAATTAATCAATGCTCGCACGATGTTCTTTGAACATTATAGGTTTTTAAATTCAAACACTGTTGTAATTTTAACAATTTATCATTATCTGCATAATTTTATTGGGTTTTGCATTCGGTCAAATATTCCTTATTCATTTGAAAATGTGAACCGAATCGAATATATAAAATAATGATCTTGAATTATCAACTGGACGAGGATACACGATACTTAACTTGTTACGTATAGAAAATTTTTCATGGCTATGCTGTTGATTGCATTATTGTCACTTATAACACAAAATATTTTGTTCTAATTTCATAATTGACCAAATTTACAGTTACTGCGATTGTTGTAACCATGAAATCTTTCACAGGAGCAGCTGATATCCATTGTTTCCGTAGTTTATTTTCTTCAGGAATACTAAACATTTGAAATTTTGACACAACATTTATTCGGCATGAGTAATTAACTAACAAACGTCAGTAAACTGTACATACGACACAAAATGCGGGAAGAAGCAACGTAAACATTTACTTAGGAAGCCATATTGCAACGCACTTTATTCAGTGATTATACTCTCACACACGCTTATTTACAGGTAAAAATAGCGTAAAATCACACGAGGACATCTTAGGAACAGCTGCAACGTATAATTTTCCACAAAAATTAGATAAAACTTTGTTAAGCTGTAATATTTATCACCTGTCACAGTCAATACCGACTACATGCCATTACGACTAAATGATACTGTCGTAAGCTTCATAAGCCTCTTGTTGATTAGGTCACACGAACTTTTGTATTCAGTGTATGGGGCTTTTACTACTGAGGGTATTGCTTCAGTGAACTACGAGATATCCATTTACAATGTTTTACATTTCCTATCCGGAAATGAGTCGTAGCTTCTAAATCAACGTGAAGTAAAATGTACTGCTCAATTTAGATTCCAATTTAGATTGAAAATCACGAGATTTTCGCTAAGGAACATGCACATGATTATTCTATTTGAGCGGCACGTATGTGTATTATATCTTGTAAATCATTGTCATGTTACATTTTAGAGAAGCAAGCGTAGTTTTTATTGTAGATATTGAATAGTCCCCAATGATATAAATGGAGTATATATGGTATTTACTCTGTAATGGCTCAATCTCTTATGAAGAGGCACACACATGGCAACCTTGGGGCCATCCTCGTACCACCCATTTAGTTTATGGAGGCACACACACTGTCACCCTCACTTTCATGATAACACAGAGAACGTAATTATTCTTCCAAAGTCTGCAGCATTGTGTTTTTCTATGAAACAACAGAGTAATTAATGTAATGTACCGATGAGGTAAACGTGACTTCATTCAAACTTAAAACACCAATTTCGGAATTTCTGTGGGTATATGAATTATTTTTATAACCAGCAAAACACTGTTATCATGATGGTTAAATGAAATATATAGTTCCATTTGAAAAACTGGGGATTTGTGTCAAAAAGAAAACTTGCATGGGGCTACCGCGCCCCAAAATGACACAGTTCCTATTTTCAAAGAGATTTGCAAAATTCCAAATCCATATGGTGCAATTGTCTCCACAGTGGTGAACGCACGTAAGCACACACAGACATCATCTCATAAATAGTTTAGATGAATTCAGGAAGGCTCAAAACTAATATCATCACGAAAATCCGGAAAATTTTGTTTAGACCGATTACAATGTTTCCCTATACCCTATACTATACAGGGTGTATCTAAATAACACCGAAAAAATTAAAGGGGTGATTCTGTGATGAAAATTAATGTGAGTGTTTGGTATAAAATTTTTTGAAAAAACCCTCCCCGGAAAAGTTACACCCCTTCGAAAATTTAAAAAAAAATGGTTTTTCTTTTTCATTTTCCCTGTATATCAAGCTAAAGACACGAAACTTGGTAAACATTATCTGTCAATAAGAGTACACTTTTTGAAATTTTTTCAACCCTGAAGTATGCTTAGAAGGGGTTGATTATTTCAACCCCTAAGATATTTTTTCTTACAACTTTTTTTTAGATGAAAATTTTTTCTTTAAAAAAGTATGACTGAAAAGCCCAATTCATTGACTAACTTTTTTAACTCTACAAGTTTTTTCTAAAACTTGAGCATTTATGAGAAAAAAATAAATAAGCTCATGTAAAATAGCATTTTATTAAACAACAGCCAACCAAATTATGATTATGATTATGAGACTTCTACAACTAAAAACAAAAGTGAACAAACAATGAACAAAAACCTGTCGAATATCGACAATACAATTATAATAAATGTTGAAAATGACCGCCTTCAGCGTCAATACAAGCATCTAGCCTTTTCCTCATAGAATTGCGTATACGATGAAATATTCCTGGAGAATTTCTTATAGTTTCACACCCTGCCACAATGCGGTTTCGCAGATCATCGATATTTTCAACTGGGTTTGTGTATATCAAAGATTTCAAATATCCCCATATGCAAAAATCCAAAGGATTAAGGTCAGGGGAGCGGGCCAGTTTACAGGTCCTCCTCGACCTATCCATTGATTGGCATACACCTCATCCAGGTTCTTGCAAGTATACTAAAATGAGCTGGTGCAGTCTTCAAGGAGATGACAATATGCTTCACCATTTAATCGTAGCGGAAGAAAATGGGGACCAATTAAATGATTATCAATAATTCCGAGCCACACGTTTAATGAAAATTTATACTGATGATTTCCTTCAAAAAAGCCATGAGGATTTTCGTCAGCCCAAAGGTGATTGTTGTGAAAATTTCTAATACAGTCTCTTGAGAAATTCGCCTCGTCAGTAAATAAAATATTATCTAAGAACTGTGGTGCTTGGCCAATCATATTAATAAGCCACTGACAAAAAATCACACGGGGTAAAAAATCTCGAATCATTAACGCCTGCACCCGTTGAAGATGATAGGGATACAACATTTGTTCTTTTAAAATTCGAAAAACAACGGAATGGCTTACATGTAGGACACGAGCTATTTTCCTGGTACTAGTTTCTGGGAATTCTTCAATTGAATTAAGTACGGCTTCTTCTACAGCTGCAGTTCTAACTTCTCTAGTACGACCAGAATCATAACTTCTTTTTTCAAAATTACCACGTTCCCGCAAGCGTCGGTGAATAGTTGTGAACGTAGTATGATAGGGTAGTCTACGCTGTGGGTACTGTTCAGCATAAAGTCTTTGCGCTTCCAATGAATTACCGTTAGCACGACCGTATGTAAAATGCATATCTGCCATTTCCAAATTCGAATATGCATTCATATTTTCAATCAACTAATATTTCCTACAATACACAATCATAAAACTTGTGAAACAATAAGATGGGTGACAGAAAATGACACTACACAATCCTAGTGTCAGTATTAATGTTTTTATGCAAAGCACAGGCCACTAGACTTGACGCAAAATACACTCGCGTTAGCTCATCTTTTTGAAAATGCATTGCATTAGATTTTTTTTCTCGTAAATGCTCAAGTTTTAGAAAAAACTTGTAGAGTTAAAAAAGTTAGTCAATGAATTGGGCTTTTCAGTCATACTTTTTTAAAGAAAAAATGTTCATCTAAAAAAAGTTGTAAGAAAAAATATCTTAGGGGTTGAAATAATCAACCCCTTCTAAGCATACTTCAGGGTTGAAAAAATTTCAAAAAGTGTACTCTTATTGACAGATAATGTTTACCAAGTTTCGTGTCTTTAGCTTGATATACAGGGAAAATGAAAAAGAAAAACCATTTTTTTTTAATTTTCGAAGGGGTGTAACTTTTCCGGGGAGGGTTTTTTCAAAAAAATTTATACCAAACACTCACATTAATTTTCATCACAGAATCACCCCTTTAATTTTTTCGGTGTTATTTAGATACACCCTGTATACTGTGAGGGAAGTAATTAATATGTTCCAGAAACCAAACCTATAAGTATACAGTATTATTTTATTTTTTCCAGGTGTGATGATACAAGCCTTCATGACAGGAATCGTCTTTGCAAAAATGACTAGACCCAAACATCGTACCCAAACACTTTTATTCTCGAGGAACGCAGTCATCTGTCAACGTGAAGGAAACTTATGCCTCATGTTTAGAGTGGGTGATATGCGAAAGAGTCACATAATCGGCGCTAGTATCAGGGCGCAATTGATTAGACCTAGAAAGACCAAAGAAGGTGAAATTCTCAATCAGTACCAAACTGAACTAACCGTCAGCGCAGATGGATGTGATGGGAATCTGTTCTTCATCTGGCCAATGACCATAATACACGTGATAGACAAAGAATCGCCTTTTTACAATTTATCGGCCAGCGATATTTTACAAGATAAATTCGAAGTTTTGGTGGTGTTGGAAGGTACCATCGAAAGTACTGGACAAGCTACGCAAGCCAGATCCAGTTATGTTGCCAGCGAAGTTCTCTGGGGTCATAAATTCGATACTGTGGTGACCTATAACAAGGACCGTCAAGGATACGAAATCAACTATTCTAAATTTGACAGCACTTATGCATTGGATACGCCTCTGTGTTCTGGTGCCGAATTGAGCGAATTTTATAAAATGCAGGATGGACTTGGTAAGTAGCGAAGTCATCAAATATTATGGGGGATTTTTGTGCTATGAATGTATTTTTTTTTATTTGATCCTATACAACCATTAATTTTTATCTAAAATCTTGAACACCAATGTCACCCGTTGAGGTCCTAGAGTTTTTCTTCCTTTAAGTTCCAAGAACACTAACTAAACTTAGTGCACTGTACTCTGCCTTTAAGTCCAGGCAAAAGATTCAGTTCTTCTTAACCTCCTTATCATATTCTCATTTTCCGGCAATCTGCAGAATTCTGTGATTGGGTATCTTGCGAATCTTATTGTACCGCTGGGAACCCCCGCCATTTCAAAATCTGTTACGAATGTACCACAGAGCGTTGACCATATTTCACAGTACTTTGTGTTGGCTATTTTTATCTTTTTAATGCAGGTCTGTTTGGCACATCTCCAAAGTCGTAAGTCATTCTGTAATCTGATTGAGTTTGATGGGTATTGGACGAAGAAGAACACTTCACTTTAGGGAGTATCACCAATGCTGGCCATGCTCGGCCTCTCTAGTGTTGGTGAGAGCTGGATGGGTTCTCAGACGTGCTGTTGTCTTGTCCTTTTCTTCGCATGACCTATACAGCGAGTTACCATAGTGTGCATGTGTTTTCTTAGTTCACAGTATCCCGCAGTGCTGTCTGTACGTAGTTTGAGGTCCTCCCGAGATAGGCTCAAATAATATTCGGTTATTTTTGGACAAGGTGTGTTTATCGCTTCCTTAGCATGTCACTACCTAGGGTCTCATCCCATCGTCGCTTTGGGGTTTCCTTGGGATTCCTCGCGAGCCAGCTCGTGTGCCTTACAATTGCCTTCTGTTGTGACGTATCCATTCACCCAACGCAGGTTAATGCTATAAATAAGAAAAAAGCACCCTTATCCACTAACAATAGTGTTAAAGTACTGAGGACCTTTCAGCTGCCAAGTAGCCATCATCAGAGTAAACTAAATTAGAAATCAAAATGTGCCTGTTTCAATAATATTTGCAATTAATAGATAATATTTTTCGCTTATACATTTCCATCCCTTCTAAATTACTTAGATATTTTCAAGAGTGATAAGCTTTCTTGAGAAAGGGTGTGACCTGTATTTGAAATATGTTTTGGTAATACTGATTGATCACCTATATTTTTAATGTTCCTTCTAGTTTGGCCTAGATAGAATTTTGAGCACCACTCACAATCGATTTAGTAAATTCCGGATTGGTCTAAATCGGAAACTTTGCCTAAATAGTGTTTGTTTGTTCTTACATCTATATACTGGTTGTATTGCAAATTTAGAAAACAAATTATGGATTACTAGTTCACATTCCCTTCACAGTAAGCCATTCATATGTTTTATAATTGTCTGTTCAGAAATGTCTTCTATAGGCTTTTGTTTGTTTTACTAAATTTGGTAATGATGCAGTTGCCCTATCTTTTAATAATTATTTGACATTTCTCTTCAAACGAGAAGGTCGAAAATTCGTTAATTTCCGTACTACACATGTCATAGACATCCGACGTACCAATTGTATTGCGAAAAAATACAAATAACCTCCTCTTTCACATCTTTCACCACCGCGTGAACTGACCGTAATAAATACTTTACATTGCATATTGTCTAGAGATATGCTATTTGAAAATGCAATACAATAGAGCAGGGGTCTCCAAACTACTACTACTACTACTACTAAATCCGGCCCGCCGCGCCAGTGTCATCAATCCCTCCCGCGGCAGCTAATGGCAATAACAATATTGTTATTGTTATGATAAGTTGGATAAAAAGCCACAGAATGAAAACAACTCGGTTTTATTTACTAGCTAAGTCAAGTATAATACGCAGAAAATTTAACTTAAGCATAATAACTAACAAATAATTGAAATGATTACCACTAACATTATAAAATATAATTTTACGTAATTGTGATTTTCTACCGACAGTAGTTAGTGGTGGATCAATTTTACTTGTACCAATTATCAAAAGAGATTTAAGATGCTCATCGGTTAACTTAGCTCTGTAAACATTCTTTGTGTACTTTATTTTGGAGGATGTTTTCTAACACAAGTAAGTAGTACCAAAAACAGAAAACAGCCCACTAGCAACTTTATGCAAATTATCAAATTGTACCAGTGGAAAAATCCAACAAAGATGAGTTTTGATATTTGTTCTTAATTATATCACAGCATTGTAAATCAATAATTTCCATTTGAAATTCCGGGGCTATGGTTTCAATGTCAGTATCAAAAGGATTTTAAAAAATCTTAATTTCATTCGCAATGACATCAAAGTCTGAGAAAAGAGTATCAAAATTTATCTTCAAAGCATTCAAGCTTCGATTGCAAAATCGATGAAAAAATTAGTCTCAGTAGTGTGGCTGAATATTTCACACGTCTTAAAATGTTTAAAATATTTTTTTACGTAATTGTGATTGGAACCGTATTTTAGGCCGGAACGATTTGATATCAGTGTATAAATCAGGAAGAACCTGGTTTTCTCCTTGCAATTTCAAATTCAGTTCGTTCATATGTTTTATCAAATCGACATTGAATGTTACTTTCTTGAGTCTTTCGCTATTTTGTAATTCGGTAAGAGGGCGATGGCTTTTCATTCAAAAAATTTCGATCAGAGCTCGAAGTTCAAAAAAGCGCCAGAGGACTTTTCCGCAACTAAGTCAGCGTACGGCAGTATGCTATGGTAGCTCATCTCCAATCTCTTCAGTAAACTCGCGGAATTGTCAGTCATTCAGCCCAGTGGATCTGATAAATTTAAGAACAGATATGACTGGCTTTAGAATTTCAGACATATCCAAACATTGAAGCCATTACGTGATGAAAATCCATTATCAACTTTAAATAAAATAACTATTACAAGTTCGATTTTCACAAATTAGGGATGTGACTATAGTTTCGCTAACACCGTACCAACGTAATACGTTTGAAGAAGCTACGGTGGTAGCGAAACTATAGTCACATTCTTAATAAACTTGTGAAAATCGAACTTGTAATAGCTGTTTTATTTAAACATATTCAAGTATTTCCCGCACAAGGACTGTTGATGAATGATACAATGGTTCTGAACCACCATCATTTTCTAGAGCCTTTGACACAAGAACAACCACTCGTTTATTTTTACCACACATGTTTTTGCCTCAATCAGTAGTAATAGATTTTAAGTTTTTCCATCGAAGGTTCTTTTTATTAATAGCATTTTCAACTCTCTTAAAAATATCTTTCCCAGTAGTCGTGCCGTGAATACTATCAATATCAACAAGTTCTTCATACACTTCATTGACTTTATACCTTTTATCTACTCCTCGAATAAAAAAAAGTCAATACCTGAGCAGTATCTCACACATCCGTTGACTCATTCAAGGCCAGAGAAAACCACTCAGATGTCAGTTTTAAATAAATTTACCTTTTCGGGGTATTTTCTTCGGCTACTGCAATTATGTATTCTTTGATCATTTCTACATCGGTAAATGGTTTTCCACGTTTCGCAATTTCAAGAGCCACACGAAAGCTGGCACAAGTTGCAGCCTCTTGTTCAGTATTCAGTTTCGTAAACAAAGATTGCTGCGATTTCAATCCGGGCTCCAAAGCTTCAAATTTTTCTGTCCGCAAACTTCCTGTATATTTTGAGTAGTTTTGAAAATGTTTCGTTGCATAATGACGTTTAATGTTATATTCTTTGAGAACGGCAATGGTTTCATTTCAACTCAAACATAGTGCCTTCTTACTGTACTTAATTAAGGAATATAGAAAGTTCCATTGATCTTTGAATGTGTTTGCATTCACTGTCTACTTTTCGCTTCTTTTCCATACTAGTAAATCACACACAAGAACAAGTCAAATCAAAATACTGTTACGAAGATTAGCTACGCACTACTTTATTTCACAACATAGTTTCCTTTGCCTTCCCTAGGCGGACTGACTTACTACCATCTAGAAGTGAGTGAATACACCAGAGCTTTCTCGAAACAACTAGGTTAGGTTAGGTACTACTACTACTAGCGCTATCTGTTAGCTATAAAGGGTACTACCAAATACCTATTTCCGCGTGTGATCACCAGGTGTCTTCAAGTGTCGCGGTTGTAACAATAAAGTACAAGTAGTACACAATAGTAATTGAACTTATTTAGCAAGGGTATGCTCGCTCAGTGCGCGTACGCGGCAACTAGTGTAGAAATTATAGATAATGGCAGGAAAATTATAACGGTTTTGGCCCTTGGAACTTACTGGAGTAAACAGTATGGCCATAAGGATTGAAAATTTGGAGACCCCTGTACTAAGGCATTATTGCCAAAATGTTTTAATAATTTTTCGGAATGTGTTCTGAAAGGGATTGAAGTTATTGAACTAAGCACAGCTCCCCTAGCTACCATGGAGAACCCACCACTGGACTGTAGATTCTTCAGCTATTACCTCCGTCACTCTTCCTATAATAGAGGTGGTTTCAACTTCTTCACATAGGGCTCTGGATGACACTTCTAATCCTCTCCCAAAGAAATATCCCTTCTTTAAATGCTTGACAGCCATGCCTCGAACGTGCTTGCCTTGTGCCATAATTCTACTATAATAGAGTTGGAATGAAAAATAGTATTCCTATTGCTCCCAGGAAGTGTCGCTAGCGACAGATCCAAATTCTTTTAGGTAGATGGGTTGAACGAAGTTGTGAAAATTGAGCTTAACATACTCTAGTCGGGTACGTTTGAAAGCCGAATCATTACTTATGATTACCATTGTTTAATTGTATGGTGCATTCTTTAGAATAGTAATAAGCATAAATTACAGTAAATTTTGACATGGAATCACTCGAACACTAGAGATTGTCTTCTGATGCCCACTAACTCATTCTTTTTAATCATCCCAATTCATGTCAACAGAAAAATAGTATTATAGGAGTATCAAATGACTTATTATGGGTTAATTTTGATGATTTTCGCTTTTTGGGAAGTTTATGTTATTTTGTGCTTTTAGATCCTGCAGAAACGGATCTCCATACCATAGAATCGGTGGCTTGAAGTTGTTCTTCACCATATGTTACCTGTATATAAGATGTGGTTGTACACTTCATAGATTTTAGCTTATGTGTTATGTGTTTAATAAATTTCAAGTCTAAACTATCAATAGTATTTTTTCCATGTTACTAGTCATTGAATAATTATTTTTGAATGCAACATAATCTACATTAATATTTGATTATTTCAAAAAATCGCTGGTGGTAGCCACTAATTGATGATAATTTATCATAATGAAACACTATTACTATTTTGGTAAAGTAGGGTTAAATTCAATAAGTTGGAACTGAAGATCTCTTGTAAATAGATTCAGGCAATTTTTTATGGTGTGTGTTATGAACATATAAATATAAATATATAAATAGAGGTAAAAAGATCAATAAACGTCAATGTTAAACAGTTATTTAATTTAATTCATCAAGGGCATACTCACATTAAAATTAAGATGATACAAGTAATGTTCAATATTATCATTCAATTCGTATGTAGGGGAATAGTATAAACTGTATATACGACACGGGAAGAACCAACATAAACATTCACTTAGGAAGCCATCTTGTAACGCACTTTATTCAGTCATCATAACACACGCTTATTTACAGATAAAATACATTCCAATCACACGAGAACCTTAGGAACAGCTTGAACATATAATTTTCCACAAGAAGTAGATGAAACTTTGTCAAATTGTAATATTTATCACATGTCACAGTCATACCGGCTACGCGCCATTAAAACTAATCTGTACTGTTGTAAGCCTCTTGTTGATGACGTCACACTTATATTACAGAACAACTAGCATTTTCAGAATGATACCAAAGTATGAATAAACAGAGGGGATATTAAATTATATAATAGCCAAAATAAGATAAAACCAACAAAGGGGGTTGTTAGAAGTTAGAATATGGGGAAATACAAGAACGGAATTAAATACTTGGAATTGGGAAAATTATAATGCGGGTTTGTGACAAATTTATTTGAAGTAAGGGGATTACTATGAAAATATTATATTTTCAAGACATCGAAAAGCAGGCTGTAATACATATCTAATCGATCACTTTTTAATACCTTCCAATATTTCTGTCGATTCTAGAATATCTAATTTTAAACCTTTATTCTGAAAATGCAAAATATTAACTTCTTATAATTTTGGAAAGTTATGCTATTAGAAAAGCAAGAATCTGTTTTATTAAATCTAAAAGATCTGAAGTGTTCCTTATATTACAACTAGAACTCTTTAATTTATTAACTCCAGGTTTAATGAAATCATTAATTTCATCTTCAGTATTGAACAGGATACGAGATAATTTATTTTGAGGTTTGAAGCTAACTTTTAGATTATGTTTCAACAAAATGTTTTTTCACTTATGGAACCAAAAAATATTAAGGAAACATATCTTGATGATGAATTAGAATCTTTTATGAAGGGGTAAGTAAGTAAATGCTTGCATAAGTTAATTTCTGTTTTTTTTTTCATTGATAATCTAAATACTAAGTTCACATTTGAAATGGAAGATGAAAGCTCTATTAATGTTTTCGATTTAAACAATTAATAACAAATTTGATTTTTCAATATTTCCTAAGTCCGCCTAAACTGACCTGACAATTTACAATAAATCGAATCATGCTTTTCAACATAAAATAGCATCCTACAATAGTTTCATACACAGACTTCTCAACGTCCCGATGTCAAACGATAATTTTGATAAAGACTTGAATATCATAAAACAAACATACTCTTCCAGACTAAAAAAATTATATAAGTTAGCTAACTCAGTGTTTCCTACAATAAAACAAAACTAATCTTATGTCAGTATCACATATATAGGATCACCCTCTACTAAACTTTCAAATTTTCTTAGTAATTTAGATATTCACGTTGCGTATAAAACGCAAAATAAGTAAGCCAAGTTTATGAAAAATAATAAAGATTAATTATCCGATGAAGACAAATGTTGTGTTTACAAATTGGCATGTGGGTCTTGCGTTATTATATACATTGATCAGACAGGGTCTATCTTCAAAAACGGTTCAAAGAACATGGACATAATAGTCCAGTCGCTCAGGGTATTAAAAAGTTTTTTTCTGCCATTTAAAAGTTAGGGGTCGATTTATATAGATATTAGGGCACCGAAAAAGACCATGACATTTTTGAGGGCCAACTCTCCCCCTGCTCCCCCCAGTTGCTAAAAACTGTTTTGAAATTGAGTTTTTTTAAAATATTTTGAAAAGAACAACTCTAATCGAAAAAAGTTTAGTGTGAAAGTTGTAGATGTTATCAAAATGAACAACTTGACACCTACTGCGCATGCGTGTTGGGGCTCTATTGGGCCTCGGGGTAACAATGGAGTAAAATTTTGACAATTTTTTCATCGGTCCCAAGTTATGATAGAGTAATGACCTAGCGCAAAAGTTGACGATGTTGTTAATCCATGGTAATTTAACAAGAAATTTTTTTTAGAGTTTTAGAGAAAAGTGAGGTTAACGAAAATGAAAACTCAAAAAATAAGGACACTACGGGGTTTAGAGGGTCGTGTTATGGCCTTCAAATGTTCGTATTAAAAATACCTATCGAATGATATAAGTCAAACCCCACTCTATAACCACTTTCTGTCCATTTTATGGACAATTGAAATGTTTTGATTATCCTAAAATTTGATTTTCAGAGACTCAATAAAAGTTATAGCAACCAAACTTTGTTCATAAGAACATTTATTTTAATCCCAAGTTTATCAAAATCGGTCCAGCAGAAATTGAGATATGCAATTATAATGTTTTCGACCATAACCTCAAAATTATTCTTTTTATTTTCAAACCTTGAATTATTTTGAAGAATACCCTTTTTCGAGGTTCAAATTGAGGTATTATATTACCTACTTTTTCCGAGCGTTGAAGTATTAATTTTTTAAGCGCAAGTTCGCGCGTACTGTAATGTTATAGTACATGTATGTGTACAGAACAATTTACTATTATTATTTTGCTATTTGTGACAAAGTATTAATATAATAATATTAAGCAAATCAAATTTCGTGTATTTGGAAAGATAGGCGTAACAAAAAAAAAATAGAATAGATACACATTAGTAATTTTACAATTAGAGAATTAAGTTGCAAACACAAATTATGATGCTTTACATTCAGATTACATTGTTTGGAATTAATAAATACATGTTTTTACAGTAATTAATTATATATTTAAATATTTTGTTTAGTTTTTACCTATATAGTGTTTAGATTTTTTTTGGAAAGTTTTAAGATTGTTTATCTTTTTTATGTATGGTGAAGAAGAATTGATTATTTTAGGAGCTATTGATGTAATGAACCTCTGGTTATCATATTTTCTGACAAAAGGAACTTATTAGTATATTATTAACTTTTGACCGAGTTATTACTTATAGTTTTATTGCGTTTTTATATTAAAATACAAGTGGATGATTGATGACTCTATTTAATATATTTTCTTGATTTTAACGAGATTTTTTTCATCAAAAAAATATTTATAACATCATATTTAAAACCCCCCTTCCCCCCAAAAGGTATTTCACTATTACTTTTTTAATCTTTTGTAGTAAGTTAGTACTTCGTAACATTTGTTAGAAGAAGCTACTGTTAGCGAAACTATAGCTATATTATTTATTAAAGTAGTGAAACTCAAACTTTCAATAGTAATTTTATTTAAGAATACAAAATGTTTTGAATGTAATTAGTTGTAGGAAAATCTGTAGTAATGATAATAAATTATTATTATGTCTTCTTTCTTTATACAAATTTGTTCCGGTGCACCAATCAACTTGCAAATATTCACACTTGTAGATTATGCACTTGTTAAGCTAGTAAATGCAATGAGACCATTACTATTTTGAAACCTCGCACACATAATGAGACAAGCTTTACTGAACAAATGAAATTATTACCTACATTATTTGCAGAAATTCGATTATATAACAAAGTAATCCAGTTTGGGTTCCAGAACAATGAGTACTAAAATATATACATTTGTCTAGAAAAATTAAAAGTTGCAATTCCTATAAATTTAGATCTCAATTAGAAAAAATCTTAATAAATAACCTATTTTATAATATACATGAATATTGTAACTGTATAAATTTTAGCGAAACAATAAAATATATACATTTGTCTAGAAAAATTAAAAGTTGCAATTTCTATAAATTTAGATCTCAATTAGAAAAAATTTTAATAAATAACCTATTTTATAATATACATGAATATTGTAACTGTATAAATTTTAGCGAAACAATAAAATATATACATTTGTCTAGAAAAATTAAGAGTTTCAATTTTTATAAATTTAGATCTCAATTAAAACAAATCTTAATAAATAACCTATTTTATAATATACATGAATATTTTAACTGTATAAATTTTAGCGAAACAATAAAATATATACATTTGTCTAGAAAAATTAAAAGTTGCAATTTCTATAAATTTAGATCTCAATTAAAACAAATCTTAATAAATAACCTATTTTATAATATACAGGAATATTTTAACTGTATAAATTTTAGCGAAATATAATTTTATCTATCTATTTATTTATGAGTGTATTATTAATTTATTGTTAATTATTATTGCTTTAATTGTAATTTTGTTTTATGTCAAATAAATAAACTATGAACTATGAACATGTAGCCATTTCAACTCTACAACAGTAATTAAAGAAAGAAACTGTAGTTCTTCAAGGACATGGTAGGAACATAAACTTTGACATTTATCAAATCTTTTTCCAAAAATATCATATAATAGAAATAAATAGTAACAAGTAATAGAAAACAAAATAAACACTACCGAATGAATCTGTTGCATAGTGAAATGTAAATAAAACAAAAATTACACTAAAACTCATGTGAGGCATTATTTGTGGTGTCATGTTCTTTCGCTTGTAACAATTTCTTGAAAAACATCGATTCCATAACTTAATCATTCACCACGTCTTGAAAATTTTCAGACTTGAGACATCAAAGCTGTCTTAACCAAAACATGTATGTATTCTCTCAACTTGATGTATAAGCTTCTCTCATAATTATTCACATTAATTTCATCTTTCTTGATGTAATATTCACTTCTGTATATCTACATCAACTGTTTTGCTGTCTTCCTGTATATTCACAGTTATATATCTTCTTTTCTGACTGCCTTATGTATACGATTAATATGATGTCTTATAGCTGAACTATTATATTTTTCATAATCGCAATACTGACACTTGTATATCTTCTCTTTTGTATGTTTAAAGTTGACATGACTTTTTAAAGCTGAGCTATAAGGGCTTTCATAATCGCAATACCCACACTTGAGTATATTTTCTTTTGTGTGTTTCCAGTTGACATGACTTTTTAAAGATGAGCTATAAGGGCTTTCATAATCACAATACTTACACTTGTATATCTTCTCTTTTGTATGTTTACAGTTGATATGACTTTTTAAAGATGAGCTATAAGAGCTTTCATAATCACAATACTTACACTTGTATATCTTCTCTTTTGTATGTTTACAGTTGACATGACTTTTTAAAGCTGAGATATAAGGGCTTTCATAATCGCAATACCCACACTTCAGTATATTTCCTTCGGTGTGTTTCCAGTTGACATGACTTTTTAAAGCTGAGCTATAAGGGCTTTCATAATCACAATACTTACACTTGTATATCTTCTCTTTTGTATGTTTACAGTTGACATGACTTTTTAAAGATGAGCTATAAGAGCTTTCATAATCACAATACTTACACTTGTGTATATTTTCTCTTGTGTGTTTACAGTTGATGTGACGTTTTAAAGCTGAGCTATGTGAGCTTTCAAAATCGCAATACTCACACTTGTATGTCTTCTCTCTTGTGTGTTTCGAGTTGATGTGATTTTTTAAATTTGACTCCCGAGTGCTTTCATAATCGCAATACTGACACTTGTGAATATTTTCCCTTGTGTGTTTAGAGTTGATGTGAACTTTCAAATTTGATTCCAGAGTGCTTTCATAATCGCAATACAGACACTTGCGTATATTCTCTTTTGTATGTTTACAGTTGACGTGAATTTTTAAATTTGACTCAAGAGCGCTTTCATAATCACAATACTGACACTTGTGTATATTCTCTCTTGTGTGTCTAGAGTTGATGTGAGTTTTCAAATTTGACTCCAAACTGCTTTCATAATCGCAATACTGGCACTTGAGTTTAGTCTCTCTTGTGTGTACACAGTGGATGTGACGTTTTAAACTTGATTTATGAGTGGTTTCAAAATCGCAATACTGACACTTATGAATATTCTCTCTTATGTGTTTAGAGTTGACATGACCTTTTAAATTCGACAACAGAGGATCACAATGTTTATATTTATATATCTTTACCTGTTTGCATTTCCTATTAACATTATTTTTTAAAGTATTTTCCCTTGGGTTCCTGATGGGAGATACTAACTTAGAGAATGGAATATTATGGTGAGCGGAACATTCATTTTTCCTGTTACGTGCAACCATCATATGATTCTCCATGTTTGTCACATAGTGACTACCTTGGCATTCTATTAAGTCCGTTGAAACCAGAATTTTGATAGAACTATCCAAGCTCTTGTCATCTACACTGCACTTCTCCATTCTGAAAATGAAACAATTAAATAATATCACTTTCCAAATTATGAAAATTAATTGTATAATAATATGCCATGCCTCTTCTATTTGAACAAGAAGTAGTAAATTATTTTCAATATAGACCACGAAAATATTGATGTTATTTATTGACAAAGCTTACTTTATCTTGAATTCATTACAATATGCCGACTCCTCTGTCATTTCATCTATAAATTCAGGAATATTTTCGTATTCAATATCAATCTGATCTTCCCAATCTGGATCATTCTTGACTATTGTTGATAACATGTTTAATGATGGTATGGATGGTTTCAATCAAACAGGTCTTTACAAAGATTATTTGTTGATATTATATATATATTGGAGAGGTGTTTGTATAATCTGTACCAGAGACATAAAGTGAAAGCAGTACGTCTACGTATAACGTTGATGCAAACGTGAACAATTATGATTGCAGTGTTGTGGTGTGGACAAGAATGAAATATGAGTTGAACTCCATAGATATTATGTGGATTATGTGGATAACATATGGAATAGGAATCTCTGTTCGGTCGATAACTCCTGCACGCATAGATAACTCTACTACTGTAGTAGTGGTAGTAGAGTTATTTATGCCAGCACGTGAGAGATATGAAAGACCAATTTCAACACTGGTGTTGGACAGAGATGAAAATCATTCTGGTCGCGTGATTAGGGGCAAGAACGTACATAATTTACATTTATTTGAATGAATCACTTTATGAATTTCATGAATTATTAAGCTATTCCTTTTTTATCAGTTTTTATGATTCAGCAACAACATATAATAGTATTATTGTAAAAAATTACAGTAAAGATATAGAATAAAATATCTCTGCTTTCAAATTTAGTCATATTTCCATGGAGCCTGCATTTGCAACTTACAACTTGCAAATCTGAAGGAAAACTGAAATGAAAAGTACTTATTATACTATTAGATCGTGAAAAGTCAATTAAAATTGTAATTCTTACTTATACGTTTTAATTACATTATTGTCAAATAAGTATCTACAACCCGTCACCGGGAAGGTAGAGGACTCCTCAGTCTGGAAGGTCTGCATCGAAATGTGGTTCTGAGTATAGTATAGCTTGTAAAGTTCTTAGGAGTTCGGACTCCCTCCGATGCCTCGTTAAAAGTCAAGAATTGGCCGGAGTGGGGGCATTTATCGTTAAGGCAGCACAAGGCCGAGTAGAGGGCAACCTTGAGTTCCAACTTTCTCGCCTGAAAGCCATAGATATTATATATTATATATACATACATGTATGTATATATAATATCTATGCTGAAAGCCCACATAAAGACATAAATGCCACGGAGCAAGATCTTATGCTCAGGCGGCATGTTGACAAGCCGATACACGGTATTTTCTATCGAAACATTGAAACGCTCGGCTTGTCAACCAGGCTGATCTTCGGCTACCTAAAGTCAGTCCGGCTTACATCAGAGACTGAGGGATTTACCGCAGCTTGCCAAAATGGCGTAATTAACACCTTGGTATATCGCCGCAACGTGATGGGTGTACAGGTACCTAGTGTCAGCTGCAGGGCCTGCCGAAGGGCTCCTGAGACGCTTTTCCACTTGCTGTCGGCTCCGGCAAAAGCGGCCTCGGCGTACATCCATCGCCATAATGCGGCCCTACGGGTGCTGTATTACCATCTAAGGCACTCGTACGGAATAGACCAAGAGCCAGAGCTGCCTTACATGCCAGGAGATATTGAGTCCATTGTCGCAAACAACGAATTCGTTGGTCGCAAACGAAAAATGCCAGACCTACTGGAATTACCCATTTCCGACCGTCAGGTCCATACAAGCAAATAGGTCTGACGTTGTCCTTCTCGATAAACTAAGCAAGACTATGTATGTCACCGAATTCTCTGCTCCAGCAGAGAAGAACATAGTCTTGAAAGAGGAGGAAAAATGGACAAAATATCAAGATCTCCTGTTCGAGCTCCACACGCTATACCTAGGCCACAAGGTCGTACTAGTGGTTCTGATCATCGGTGTTTTGGGCGGAATTCGGTCTTCGCTGCGTTCGAACTTGAAGATCATTCCGGCCTGTAAGAACTCTGCGCAGATCTTGATAGATGCAAAAGGCAGTCATTCTGGGTTCAATGAGAATACTTAGGACACACGATTTAGGAACCTGAAGCTACTTTCTACTTACCGACCGGGGGGAAGAGTAGCTACGGTTAACCCGCTATCGGGTTTTCTGGCGCGACTGCTGCGATGTCGGAGCTCGCAGCAGCCCCGACCAGGTTTAAATGTAAAGAAAAGTATATATATATATATATAAACAAGTTTAAAGTTTCTTTGCCTAATTGGCCACTATCGTGTATGTAACTTAAGAGATATAGAATTAAATTTTCTGAATTATGAAGATAACTTAGATAATTTAACATAGGATTATAAAGATGAATAAACGTAAAAGATTGAACCATAGGCGGGATTCGAACCCACATTTCTGGATTTCTAGTCCAGGGTGTTTACCAATTACACCACTTCGGTCCTATTAGATTTTTATATTTTTGTAAATATAAACCTCTGAAAGGATAGTAGATCATTGATAAACACAATGCGATTCGATGCCCTACCATAGATCAACTATTCACGCACATTCATCTAAAGTTCAGTCGTTTTTTGAAGTAAGGATTGTATATATATATATATATATATATATTCTTTTGTTGATATTCTTGAACCATTTGTAATATTTGTATGTTTTCTTGGTATATTGGTTCGTATATATACTGATAATGAAATAAAAATTCTGTTTTGACGTTTCGACAACGTTTATTGCCTTTATCAAAAATTGTTAATTGAATTAGTGTTTCCATGTAATTTAGAAAAGAATAGATGATTTTGATTAATGAAATGCGTCTGCAGCCGACTTGTGTTTTAAGATCCAATTAAAACTGCAGAAAACATTGGATCGGTTGTGAGTGAAAGAGTAATGTATGGCTAACTACAATTTGAAATAGATTGAATTTGATTAAATACAAGACATTCCAATATTGTACAATTATAAATATCTATGAATTATTGAATGAATTAGTTATTCTATGATAAGTATTTCTATCATAACTATTCAAGTTTAAGATAATTCTATGGAATTTAACCTCAAAATTGTTACTCTATAGTGTCATAGTTAAATAATACTTCATCTTTTTTAGGTTGAATTTTAAATAGACAATGGAAAGTGGTACTTCAAATTAATAAAATTTTGTTAAGTTTGAATTAGATTATTGTACAGTTTCGAAAGATTGGAATCTATTTTGTCATTTACACAATTGTTCTTTTTAATTTGAATAGATTCTAATATCAAACGTTTGTTGTCGTTTGTTTCAATAACAAACAATACAAAAATTTTAAATATTGAAACAAACGACAACAAACGTTTGATATTAGAATCTATTCAAATTAAAAAGAACAATTGTGTAAATGACAAAATAGATTCCAATCTTTCGAAACTGTACAATAATCTAATTCAAACTTAACAAAATTTTATTAATTTGAAGTACCACTTTCCATTGTCTATTTAAAATTCAACCTAAAAAAGATGAAGTATTATTTAACTATGACACTATAGAGTAACAATTTTGAAGTTAAATTCCATAGAATTATCTTAAACTTGAATAGTTATGATAGAAATACTTATCATAGAATAACTAATTCATTCAATAATTCATAGATATTTATAATTGTACAATATTGGAATGTCTTGTATTTAATCAAATTCAATCTATTTCAAATTGTAGTTAGCCATACATTACTCTTTCACTCACAACCGATCCAATGTTTTCTGCAGTTTTAATTGGATCTTAAAACACAAGTCGGCTGCAGACGCATTTCATTAATCAAAATCATCTATTCTTTTCTAAATTACATGGAAACACTAATTCAATTAACAATTTTTGATAAAGGCAATAAACGTTGTCGAAACGTCAAAACAGAATTTTTATTTCATTATCAGTATATATACGAACCAATATACCAAGAAAACATACAAATATATATATATATAAGTTTAAAGTTTCTTTGCCTAATTGGCCACTATCGTGTATGTAACTTAAGAGATATAGAATTAAATTTTCTGAATTATGAAGATAACTTAGATAATTTAACATAGGATTATAAAGATGAATAAACGTAAAAGATTGAACCATAGGCGGGATTCGAACCCACATTTCTGGATTTCTAGTCCAGGGTGTTTACCAATTACACCACTTCGGTCCTATTAGATTTTTATATTTTTGTAAATATAAACCTCTGAAAGGATAGTAGATCATTGATGAACACAATGCGATTCGATGCCCTACCATAGATCAACTATTCACGCACATTCATCTAAAGTTCAGTCGTTTTTTGAAGTAAGGATTGTAGGTTAGTACTGCTATGGTTGGCAGTTACTTGACAGTTCTTATTCAAATGACAGCATCCTGGTTCTTATATATTTCAATAGAACTGACTGAGAATTGTTCTGGTTAATTATAAACAAGTTTAAAGTTTCTTTGCCTAATTGGCCACTATCGTGTATGTAACTTAAGAGATATAGAATTAAATTTTCTGAATTATGAAGATAACTTAGATAATTTAACATAGGATTATAAAGATGAATAAACGTAAAAGATTGAACCATAGGCGGGATTCGAACCCACATTTCTGGATTTCTAGTCCAGGGTGTTTACCAATTACACCACTTCGGTCCTATTAGATTTTTATATTTTTGTAAATATAAACCTCTGAAAGGATAGTAGATCATTGATGAACACAATGCGATTCGATGCCCTACCATAGATCAACTATTCACGCACATTCATCTAAAGTTCAGTCGTTTTTTGAAGTATATATATATATATATATATATATATATATATAAACAAGTTTAAAGTTTCTTTGCCTAATTGGCCACTATCGTGTATGTAACTTAAGAGATATAGAATTAAATTTTCTGAATTATGAAGATAATTTAGATAATTTAACATAGGATTATAAAGATGAATAAACGTAAAAGACTGAACCATAGGCGGGATTCGAACCCACATTACTGGATTTCTAGTCCAGGGTGTTTACCAATTACACCACTTCGGTCCTGTTAGATTTTCATATTTTTGTAAATATAAACCTCTGAAAGGATAGTAGATCATTGATGAACACAATGCGATTCGATGCCCTACCATAGATCAACTATTCACGCACATTCATCTGAAGTTCAGTCGTTTTTTGAAGTAAGGATTGTAGGTTAGTACTGCTATGGTTGGCAGTTACTTGACAGTTCTTATTCAAATGACAGCATCCCGGTTCTTATATATTTCAATAGAACTGACTGAGAATTGTTCTGGTTAATTATAAACAAGTTTAAAGTTTCTTTGCCTAATTGGCCACTATGTTAAATTATCTAAATTATCTTCATAATTCAGAAAATTTAATTCTATATCTCTTAAGTTACATACACGATAGTGGCCAATTAGGCAAAGAAACTTTAAACTTGTTTATAATTAACCAGAACAATTCTCAGTCAGTTCTATTGAAATATATAAGAACCGGGATGCTGTCATTTGAATAAGAACTGTCAAGTAACTGCCAACCATAGCAGTACTAACCTACAATCCTTACTTCAAAAAACGACTGAACTTCAGATGAATGTGCGTGAATAGTTGATCTATGGTAGGGCATCGAATCGCATTGTGTTCATCAATGATCTACTATCCTTTCAGAGGTTTATATTTACAAAAATATGAAAATCTAACAGGACCGAAGTGGTGTAATTGGTAAACACCCTGGACTAGAAATCCAGTAATGTGGGTTCGAATCCCGCCTATGGTTCAGTCTTTTACGTTTATTCATCTTTATAATCCTATGTTAAATTATCTAAATTATCTTCATAATTCAGAAAATTTAATTCTATATCTCTTAAGTTATATATATATATATATATATATATATATATATATAACTTAAGAGATATAGAATTAAATTTTCTGAATTATGAAGATAACTTAGATAATTTAACATAGGATTATAAAGATGAATAAACGTAAAAGATTGAACCATAGGCGGGATTCGAACCCACATTTCTGGATTTCTAGTCCAGGGTGTTTACCAATTACACCACTTCGGTCCTGTTAGATTTTTATATTTTTGTAAATATAAACCTCTGAAAGGATAGTAGATCATTGATGAACACAATGCGATTCGATGCCCTACCATAGATCAACTATTCACGCACATTCATCTGAAGTTCAGTCGTTTTTTGAAGTAAGGATTGTAGGTTAGTACTGCTATGGTTGGCAGTTACTTGACAGTTCTTATTCAAATGACAGCATCCCGGTTCTTATATATTTCAATAGAACTGACTGAGAATTGTTCTGGTTAATTATAAACAAGTTTAAAGTTTCTTTGCCTAATTGGCCACTATCGTGTATGTAACTTAAGAGATATAGAATTAAATTTTCTGAATTATGAAGATAACTTAGATAATTTAACATAGGATTATAAAGATGAATAAACGTAAAAGATTGAACCATAGGCGGGATTCGAACCCACATTTCTGGATTTCTAGTCCAGGGTGTTTACCAATTACACCACTTCGGTCCTGTTAGATTTTTATATTTTTGTAAATATAAACCTCTGAAAGGATAGTAGATCATTGATGAACACAATGCGATTCGATGCCCTACCATAGATCAACTATTCACGCACATTCATCTGAAGTTCAGTCGTTTTTTGAAGTAAGGATTGTGTTCATCAATGATCTACTATCCTTTCAGAGGTTTATATTTACAAAAATATAAAAATCTAACAGGACCGAAGTGGTGTAATTGGTAAACACCCTGGACTAGAAATCCAGAAATGTGGGTTCGAATCCCGCATATGGTTCAATCTTTTACGTTTATTCATCTTTATAATCCTATGTTAAATTATCTAAGTTATCTTCATAATTCAGAAAATTTAATTCTATATCTCTTAAGTTATATATATATATATATATATATATATATATATATATATACTTCAAAAAACGACTGAACTTTAGATGAATGTGCGTGAATAGTTGATCTATGGTAGGGCATCGAATCGCATTGTGTTCATCAATGATCTACTATCCTTTCAGAGGTTTATATTTACAAAAATATAAAAATCTAATAGGACCGAAGTGGTGTAATTGGTAAACACCCTGGACTAGAAATCCAGAAATGTGGGTTCGAATCCCGCCTATGGTTCAATCTTTTACGTTTATTCATCTTTATAATCCTATGTTAAATTATCTAAGTTATCTTCATAATTCAGAAAATTTAATTCTATATCTCTTAAGTTACATACACGATAGTGGCCAATTAGGCAAAGAAACTTTAAACTTGTTTATAATTAACCAGAACAATTCTCAGTCAGTTCTATTGAAATATATAAGAACCAGGATGCTGTCATTTGAATAAGAACTGTCAAGTAACTGCCAACCATAGCAGTACTAACCTACAATCCTTACTTCAAAAAACGACTGAACTTTAGATGAATGTGCGTGAATAGTTGATCTATGGTAGGGCATCGAATCGCATTGTGTTCATCAATGATCTACTATCCTTTCAGAGGTTTATATTTACAAAAATATAAAAATCTAATAGGACCGAAGTGGTGTAATTGGTAAACACCCTGGACTAGAAATCCAGAAATGTGGGTTCGAATCCCGCCTATGGTTCAATCTTTTACGTTTATTCATCTTTATAATCCTATGTTAAATTATCTAAGTTATCTTCATAATTCAGAAAATTTAATTCTATATCTCTTAAGTTACATACACGATAGTGGCCAATTAGGCAAAGAAACTTTAAACTTGTTTATATATATATATATATATATATATATATATATATATATATATATATATATATATATATATATATATATTTGTATGTTTTCTTGGTATATTGGTTCGTATATATACTGATAATGAAATAAAAATTCTGTTTTGACGTTTCGACAATGTTTATTGCTTTTATCAAAACTGTTAATTGAATTAGTGTTTCCATGTAATTGAGAAAAGAATAGATGATTTCGATTAATGAAATGCGTCTGCAGCCGACTTGTGTTTTAAGATCCAATTAAAACTGCAGAAAACATTGGATCGGTAGTGTGTGAAAGAGTAATGTATGGCTAACTACAATTTGAAATAGATTGAATTTGATTAAATACAAGACATTCCAATATTGTACAATTATAAATATCTATGAATTATTGTATGAATTAGTTATTCTATGATAAGCATTTCAGATCTATCATAACTATTGAAGTTTAAGATAATTCTATGGAATTTAACCTCAAAATTGTTACTCTATAGTGTCATAGTTAAATAATTCTTCATCTTTTTTAGGTTGAATTTTAAATAGACAATGGAAAGTGGCACTTCAAATTAATAAAATTTTGTTAAGTTTGATATTAGAATCTATTCAAATTAAAAAGAACAATTGTGTAAATGACAAAATAGATTCCAATCTTTCGAAACTGTACAATAATCTAATTCAAACTTAACAAAATTTTATTAATTTGAAGTGCCACTTTCCATTGTCTATTTAAAATTCAACCTAAAAAAGATGAAGTATTATTTAACTATGACACTATAGAGTAACAATTTTGAGGTTAAATTCCATAGAATTATCTTAAACTTGAATAGTTATGATAGATCTGAAATGCTTATCATAGAATAACTAATTCATACAATAATTCATAGATATTTATAATTGTACAATATTGGAATGTCTTGTATTTAATCAAATTCAATCTATTTCAAATTGTAGTTAGCCATACATTACTCTTTCACACACAACCGATCCAATGTTTTCTGCAGTTTTAATTGGATCTTAAAACACAAGTCGGCTGCAGACGCATTTCATTAATCGAAATCATCTATTCTTTTCTCAATTACATGGAAACACTAATTCAATTAACAATTTTGATAAAGGCAATAAACATTGTCGAAACGTCAAAACAGAATTTTTATTTCATTATCAGTATATATACGAACCAATATACCAAGAAAACATACAAATATATATATATATATATATATATATATATATATATATATATATATATATATATATATATATATATATATATATATATATATATATATATATATATATATATATATATATATATATATATATATATATATATATATATAATCTTTTATGTTTTTATTGTGTAAACATTCTTGAATGAAGGTGTAGAAACTACAGTTACATGATATTAGTGATAATCAGTATTTTTGTGTTTGTTCATCACACAGTTGATTAAATGTATGGATTACAAAAGATTATCAATTATTCTATCATCATCTTAATTTCACCAGCCAGGTATGAATTGCTTCGCCTTTATCAGAGATAAGAAATTGATGTTTACAGTTGTGAAATGAGAATCCAATTACATATCTCAAGATTTTATTTTTTGTTCCACCGAAATGAATATATATGAAAATGAAAATGTGCTACTGAGTGAAAAGGAGAACGTTAATTTGTTGCTGAGAAATAGCTCCCACAGGTAGGTAACCGCTATTTTCAATATCAGTTTATATCATACTTATTGAGTTCGAATTATGGCCACGTGCCATAATTGGATAATTACTAATTACCAGGAAACGGAAAATAGTTAATTTTATGTAGTAAATTATTCTATAGAATATCGAAGTAATGTATGTTTTCGGCGCTTACTAATTGTTAAATCAAAGGAAATTAAATAAAACACAGATCTACACCCGAATAATAATATAGATATAGATAGATAATTTAATTCAATATAAAGTTGGTGATTGATTACATTACATTTCCATTTTTATATTTTTATTTTAGTAGAGAGTAGTATGAAAAATACGAATATCTTGATTTGAAACAACATTTATCTAAAGTAATAAAACGTGTGTATAAATGTTGATTCAGAAACAACTATTGTTGTTACGCACCATTTTTATCATTCAATTATATTATTGTTTTTATATAAACAAAAATTATTTAAAATTCTAGTTAAAGATAAATTAATTACTCAGTTTCTTTAGTGTTTTCAAATGTTATTAAATTAATAATAGTGATGGAATAAATACATCTGCAGTATAATAATAATAATAATAAGTATCAAAATATTTGAATAAAAATTGTATCATAAACTGCAAAAGTTATATTTATTATAATGAATTTATTATGTACGCGAGTGAACATTTTAAATGACTTAATTTATATAAAGCAAGAATTATATTGCTTCCATGAGTAAGAGCGGTTAAGGATAATATGTAAATTAAAGAGAATGAATAAATAAATTGGAGTACCATATAATTATGATATATTAAATTAGATAAAATCATAAAATTTCATCAGATTGTTGTCTAAAAGATTTATAATTTGAGTTTCTGTTTTTGAAAACGCGATTATGGTTTGGTATTATATTAAAAATTGTGAACTTAGTTAATTGAATGATCTTTGACTAATTGATTTGTTTGCCCTTGGAGTAATTTAGGTCCAAATTGACGTTCTTCCTGGTGGAATGTAGATGGGTATCAATGTGTGATTTGTATGGACTTAAATAATTAAAACTAGTTTTATAAATAATTACGTACATAGTTTGGCTGTTTTATATGAAAATAAACTATAAAATAGTTTTCACAGTGGATACGGTATAATACTATAAATAAGAAATAATCACCCTTGTCCACTAAGTAGCCATCAACAGAGTAAACTAAATTATAAATCAAAATGTGCCTGTTTAAATACTAGGGGATATCTTGAATAGTAGAATTCCGCGGATAGCTAATCTTGAAAAATCATGGCTTTCGGATAGAATCGAGATCAAGTTCTTTCGCAGCTCTTTGTGCTGCCTCAACGATAAATGCCCCCACTCCGGCCAATTCATGAATTTTAACAAGGCACAGGAGGAGGTCCGGACTCCTAAGAACTTCACAAGCTATACTCAGAACCACGCTTCGATGCAGACCCTCCTTACTAAAGAGTTCAGTACATCCCCGGTGACGTGAGAGATAAATAGGGAAACGGACGACCTAGGATGAAATTGTGATGGATATGCATCATTTTCCGGGTGTCTTTATCGAGTCTATGCAGCTCATCGACCGTCCACTTCACCACTCCAAAAGAGTGAAGCAGGACTGGAACGGCAAGCATATTTGTTGCAGACGCCTTGTACTCACTCGAGAGTTCGGAAGAGCCATCTTTACTTGGGAGGTGTCATAATTAGGATGCTGTTCAATTCCGAGGTACCGATGTCTCCACCATGAAGGTTCTTACGAGCTTCCAAATTCGTCTTCCGTTATATGAATAAATTATGGAAAGTGAATATAATGAGATTTTTCAACATGAATATTAGAATTGGAGGAATTGTTGTTTGCGTAGAATTCAACTGGAAGCTGTCATAAAATCTAGAAATTTTGAATTCACAAATAGTTTTACATAAGATACTTGATGACAATGATTGCTTCGTATAATCGGTGTTAAAAATAGGTGATCTTGGCAAGGTAATTCTTGTGTAACTGTCAATAATGTGGCTAAACATTTTGATATTGACAATAATCTTATGAAAATCCTTACTCAAATACTGTGATTATTTTATTTTCTATTGTCTATCCTATTTAAGATCAAACAAAAGATTAATGTTATACTACCGTATAATTATTTTACTTGGAATCTTATTAAATTTTCTCACCTTCGATATAAGCGTTGATTTTTAGTAAGTAGAATAAATATCTACAATATATAAATCCGTTAGTAACAATAAATAAACGCAAATTTTACCTGTTGAACGTATATAGTTCAACTACAGAATACATAAATACTCTGAGGTTCAACCATCAGATAATACCCAGAAAACATTGTTCAATCAGTTTCTAGTTTAATATCATTTGAATGTCTAGCCTTTTAATTTCTGTTATCATTTATAAAATTCTCGGGAAATAGGTCACACCTACACATATGTTTATTATTTTCGTCTTTACGTACGTTTCGGTCTCACGACCATCATCAGAAAACTTATAACTGTATAAACGTGAATTCTTAAAACTAATTGTATCACCACAAGGCGTCCTTATCGCACTAATTTCTATTAAAAATGCTCACGTCGCCGAAACGAACAGAAACACGAACAATCGAAATTATAACACATTAATATTTTAAGTATATGAATTAAGAATCCGCTGCCAAGCAATATTCTTATAAACTCTATAATGAACATATCGAATCACAGTCTATAATACGATTAAAGAGCTGAACTAAAAATTTAACGTTCGAGGATCCACTTTCGAACCATTCTACCTAAAATATACTTTTAACATTATAAAGACACATGTAAGAATTTGCAAGGGTTTTAATTAATTAAATTAGTATAAATCTGACTGAATATCTGTTTTATGATTTACAGACTTGGAGTCACGTTTTATGTGAATCATCTCCAGAATAAATCTTCTATAATAATTGGTTTTCTTAGAAAAAATATTAACATTTTTGTAATCGAATTGATGGTTGTATTCAAAGCAGTGTTTAGCAAGGGCGGTAGAATTTTCTAAATTTTTGTTTCTTGTACTATACTTATGTCCATACATTCTTTTTTGTAAATATTGTTTAGAGATTCCTGTATAAGTCTGTAAGGGTTACAATGTACTATTACTTAAGGATAAACTAAAACCTCTATTTTATCACTTGGTTGCCGACAGCTACAGTGAAGACGGTCGTAGGTTATAATTTTAGATGTTAAGAATTCGGGCGCCAGAGTATTTTAACCAATCAATGAACTATGTATATAACTAGGGGATACAAATACTCAAGTGCCCAGGTAAAATTACCCTGAAAGAAAAAAAATAAAAGACCTGTACCCAGAATGATTGAAATTTACTTTGAAATACTAATATTGATATAATTTATGACAGAACTTATATTAATGAGATATGAAGCGAATGAATTGAAATTATGGATGAAGTTAATTACTTAAATCATTAAAACAAGTGAACAGTTGAATTTACATAATATACAATACTCAATGATTATTTAAATTGTAACATAAACCAAAATCGGTAGCCTGACCTGATGACAGCTGGATGTTGTACTTGCTTGGTTATGGATTGATACTTCTACTTCATGTAGGGGTCCCTGCCACAATTGTAATACCGTTTTCACGATTGTACATCACAATAAATCAGCGACTCCTAAGTAATCTTTTCCACAGCAGACTCAACCACCCTCAATACACTTCTTGTTGAATTTTCCACAACATAGACAAAAAAAAGGAACCCTCTATCACGATAGGGTTTTCCTTCAAATAAGACAAACTTTACTTGCGTTCACAACCAGTCACGTTGAAACTAAGTTTTGATCCCCTAAGGTACATTAATTACTCAATTAATCTTAATTATTCCCATCCAAATTGGTAATTGATGCTTTTACTTTCAACGGAAGAATATTCCCAGAATTGGGTTCCAAACACAAGCTTGGTATCACCTCCCTGTTGAGAATAACCTAGCAATGCGACTTTTCACTTGAACGATTTAACCAGAGGTGTCGCCATTTTCTCGCCTTTACGGCGCTCCCGTTGTCTCACAGAACAAACTCGTAATAGAAGCGGTAGCTACGGATCTGACACCGAACAACCATGACCCTTAGAATATACGGTCCAGCATAGCTGACGTCAAAGGAGTTAACCGATTGTACTACAGCGGCCATTTCTAAGCCGTTAAGTGGAATTTACACGTTACAAGTCCCATAGCAATCTAAACAATTTAATTTGTATACTGTGTGGGTTTGTTTATCTTTAGGTATTGAAGGTTTTAAATTTGAAAAATATTTCCCAACACTAGGTTTATGCGCAAGATTTATATAATACTTTTTTAAACATTTATTAATTTTCTCTGAGGTCTCCGGAGTGTATGGTAATGTTATAAAATTATTTGTATTACCGTTTATGTTATGTATATATGACGTTCCATTATAGATTTTGTTTATTTTTTCTTTAATGATGGGATTGAAAAATGTTTTTGGCTAGCCATTCATTTCCAGTGTGTTATGAACAATTTTTGAGTTTTGGGACGGTCCTCTGGGTTGGACAATTTAACCGCGCAATCTGTAACGCTGTTTATAAATTTTCTTTATAACTTGTTGGTGCAACGAATTGAAGTGAAGATAACGTTGAGATCAAACTTCTTTAGTAAACCACGAAGTTTTTATTTTTCCATCTTCATCATGCCTAATGTTCATATCTAGGACATTTATGTTTTGTTCACTTCTATTTCACAAGTAAATTGAAGTTTACAGTGGAAATTGTTAAATTTATTAATCACGTATTGAATTTTATCATTAGCAACACACATTAGGCAATCGTCTAGATACCGTTTAAAGGAAATGGGTTGAAAATCAGTGAATTCATTACAGATCTCTAAGCATTCCATAACTGGGTTAGCAATAGTAGCTGAAATATGAGATCCCATTGCTGTGCCGAATATTTGCCCAAAATATTGCCCACCGTATTGAAAATAGGTGCATTCTAAACAAAACTTTACTGCATTTATAAATTCAGATTGATCTAGAGGTGTGTGGTTTTTAGTCTCTGCCCATCGTGTTCTAATGCTACTCAATGCCAAAATGACTGGTATATTTGTAAATTGAAGGAACAACATCCAAGGAAATTAATAGATGTTCTACGGGTACGGATTGATTTTTTATGAATTCATTAAAATACCACGAGTCTTTCACATAAAATTAATTTTTTCCAATTATATTGTTGATAGATTTTGATAAATTCTAGACAGGCATTCCAATATTACTTACAATGGGTATTTTATATAGTTTTGGAAGCCCATAGATATAAGGTGCTTGCTCATTATGGCAAATTAATTTATTTTCAATTCAATAGGGATTATCTTATTTTTGTACCATTTATTTATTAATTTATTCATGTTATTTTGTACTGATAATGTAGTTGTTTCATCATTTAATAGATTTCCTATTTTGTTTTCGTAGTCATTTCTATGCATTATGACTGTTTTATTACATTTACCCGCGTTCAAAACTAAAATTTGAGGGTTAGCATCTAAGAACTCTTCTGTCTTTTTTGTGTGTTAGTTAAAACGATTTTTTGCTATGCATATTTCTGCTTCCTGTTTATTCTTTTTATTTGTTAAGATGTAATAAATTTTATTTCTAAGTTCATTTATTTCCTCTAAATTTTTATTTCTAATTCCGCATTCTAAATTAGGAATTATATTGTCGATAAGCAATTTTTTATTATCAGGCAATGCAAATTTCGGACCTAAGCTTAACTATTTCCCGAGAATTTTATACATAATTCATACCTGGGTCAAAAATTATTATTAATTTCTGTTATCTCTATATCTTTCAGAAAAGCCTTCATCGACGTTAAACGGAAAAAAGAATTACGCCGACGACTGATTTTCAAAAATGGAGATTGTAACATTATCCAACCACAATCAAATCACCGATATGTGTTCCTTCAATTCACAAAGATGTTGGATTATGGTTGGTTGTGGACCATTACATTATTCACGGCTACTCTCTTAGTTTCCTGGTTTGGTTTCGCTGTGCTTTGGTGGTTAATTTGCTTTAGTCATGGCGATTTTGAGCCTGAACATCTACCACCCGTTCAAAAGATAAATAACTTCCAGCCATGTGTGTATCACATACACAATTTCGCTTCATGTTTCTTATTTAGTATCGAAACACAACATACAGTGGGATACGGAGTGAAGGCAACAACCGAGGAATGTCCCGAAGCGATATTTCTTAACGCCACACAGTGTATAATTGGGTTTATAATGCAAGGTTTGATGGCGGTCATAATTTTTGCCAAAATGACACTACCCAGTCTGCGATCAAAAACTTTGATGTTCTCTAAGAAAGCTGTCATATGTGAAAGAGATGGGCAATTATGTTTTATGTTTCGTATAGGAGATATAAGGAAAAAACACATAATAGACGCGAATGTTAGAGCACAGTTTGTAAAAACTGTAAGAACGATCGAAGGGGAGATCCTACCAAATCATCAAACTCAATTGAAATTAGATGCGGATGGTAGTAAGGCTGGTTTATTTTTCAATTGGCCTTTGATAATGGTACATGTAATTGACGCTAATTCGCCCTTCTATCAAATGTCGCCCAATGATTTGGCACAAAACCGATTTGAAATTGTAGTTGTATTAGAGGGGACCATCGAATGTACCGGCCAATCTACTCAAACAAAATCCAGTTACATTACTAGCGAAATATCTTGGGGACACAAATTTGCACCACTGTTGAATTTTAATAGTGACAGGGCACAATATGAAGCTGACTTTTCAAAATTCAACTTGCTTGTACCATCAGAAACGCCTTTATGTTCGGCTGCCTATATAGATGATTGGAAAAACGATAAAAGTGAGTACACCTATTTCCAATTGATGTGATACGTAATTTTAAATATTTTTGCAGAATTGCCAAGACCGTCTATAACATCTCTTACAAAGAGTTTTGTAGACGATAGAATCCCGAATGGAGGAAATCTATCGAATATAACACATGATACAATAATAATGAATATACAACCTGAATGAATAAAGAAAATTACAGAAATAGAGTGAATTTTTTTTAATAATTGGGGAAATAAGAGGTGGCATTTAATACGCAAAATTTGTGTATATTGACATAATCATAGTTGACATTTTAACTCATAACTTAATAATTATGTAGGAACGAGAATGCCTCAACCAAATCTGATTTATAATAGATTAAAGTATCTTGAACAGTAGACTTCCGCGGATAGCTAATCTTGAAAAATCTTGGCATCCGGATAGATTCCGCGTCACTATAGCACGTTTTGATGCCGACCTTTCGCCAACCATTACATATGGCTTCTTCACGGCTTCACTAAAACTGATTCTACTGATTTCTATAGCGGTATTTATTGTAGGATAAAATTCTTCATGCTATACAGTTCCCTGCCTTTATTCCGGAGGTTATCTCCGTTCTGGTACCTGACCCTGCCGTTGTGTGACCATGTGCGAAGTGGAATTTTCGAGGATGGGTATCCAAATGTTGGGATATTTTAGGATTCTATCGCTTCAAGGATTTTTCGCTGATAGAAGTTTAGGGCTCGGGCTAGGATTTTAGGATTAGTGTTAAACTTGTGTTGCGCAAGTGTAGATCTACTGGTGTCACGAAGCCACGAACGGCAGTGAACCTTTGGATTCAATTTCCATGGGAAAAAGGATATTGGGATGTAATGAATATAAATGATTGAAGAAGAGAACAAGATTAACCAACAGTCCTCTGGAGCTGCCATGGGTTCCCCACTTTCTTCGGTCATAGCTAATATCTTCATGGAAACTTTTGAGCAAGATGCTATTGACTTATCTGTTCTCAAGCCGAAATGTTGGTTTAGATATGTCGACGACATTTTTGATATTTGGCAACATGGTCGCGAAAATCTAGTTCCCTTCCTCATTTAAATTCATTACATCCGAATATCTTTTTCATCATGGAAGTTGAATCGAAATGTTCGCTCCCGTTCCTAGATGTATTAGTTAATCGACAGACTGACGGTACTTTAGGACATTCTGAGTATCGAAAACCCACTCACACCGATAAATACCTCAATGGCTTTTCCCACCACCACCCTGCCCAAAAGCAATGTGTCATAAACTCCTTCTCCCATAATAACATTCAAAAAGTCTTAAAGAAATACACTTTGCCTAAAATTTCAAATCAACCTGAGCCGCAAATGCCCCAGTCTGATTTATCCACTGCCTATCTTCCATACTTTGAAAATATAACAGATTGAATTTCCAAAATCCTTAAAAAACATATTATTTCTACTCGGTTTTCCACACTTCGAAAATTATCTCAGTTTTACAAACCTATCAAAGATCCCCTTCCTCCTCTCCACTTAGAAGGTGTTTATAGCATTCCCTGTTCTTGCGGTAAACTACATTGGTGAAACAGGTCGTACAGTAGCTACTCGTGTGAAAGAACATGAGCGCTGTACAAGACTTCGTGATACCAGTAGATCTGCACTTGTGGAACACAAGTTTGACACTAATCATCAAATTCTTTTTGAAAATACTAAAATCCTAGCCCGAGCCCCAAACTTCTATCAACGAAAAATCCTTGAAGCGATAGAAATCCTGAAACACCCCTGAAGATGCCATCTGTAATAGTTGGCCAAACGTCGGCATCATTCGTGCTAATGTGATGCGGAGTTCATCCGGAAAACAAGATTTTTCTAGATTAAAGTGCTCTCCAGATAGGAGAACAGGAAAGTTTCAGAAGAAATCAAGGCTGCAGCTCAAGAAAGATTTAAAAAATATTCAGGGCATTGAAGGCTATTTTAATTTTGCTATAAACGCTGTGAAAAATTATATCTGAGTTCTCTATTCTCGTAAGAAGAAAACTGCATCATTTGCAATAAATTATATTTCCATATAATTAAATGAAAGTACATACTAACATTGTGACGCATCTTAAAATCAATTTATAGCTGTCTTTAGATCTGCCTTATCGATCTGCAAGAAATAATTCAAATACAATCCAAGCATTGCAGTCGCTAATCCTGTGGTATGGTCTGAACAACCGTCTATCCAAATATTTGTTTCTCTCTTTTGTAATTTAGGTACTTTAGACAGTAAGTCGTCCAAATGACTTCCGTAGAAAACAGGGAAACAGCCTTCTGATTGTTGAGCTTCCAATATAAACTTGAGCCATCTCGAATTTAGAAATTCCACGTATCCTTCATATCCGCATACAAACACTGTAAATTAAATATAAATAAAATAAATTTAATTATAGTTTATTAGTATTGAAAAAGAATTTTTGAAAATAAGCAATATTTTAATAAAT
Organism: Endomychus coccineus; assembly: GCA_958510875.1. Taxonomy (NCBI): domain Eukaryota; kingdom Metazoa; phylum Arthropoda; class Insecta; order Coleoptera; family Endomychidae; genus Endomychus; species Endomychus coccineus. The sequence continues at coordinate 110,300,537 of OY294070.1, read as the reverse complement.
AAAGTTTTGTTAAAGTCAGAAATATTTTTTCTGCATTTTTTTGGTGAAATTTTAAAAGTGCTTTGTAAAAATTTTTAATTTTAAAGTTTTATTCAAATGAATCTTTTCTTTTATATTTACTATTGTAATTTAAATTTTAAAACAAATAAAACATATTTTTATTCATTTATTATCAGTGAATCAAATTTGATTTGATTAAAATTTTTTGTTTTTATCGTTTTTAGATGAAATTTTAAAGGTATATCTTTATAATTTTCCATTTTAATATTCTATAGTTATTAAATTTATTATATAGAAATTGTAGGCCTCAATGTATAAACCAGTCAAGTTCATTTGGACCAAATATACAGGAGAGATAAAAATAATTCAATTGTATTTTTTAATTATTACCACTTTATTGTGATATTGGTACACTAAATATAAAGAAGAAACTGACTGGTTCATGCAGAGTATTTATCTTTTTTCAAGCATAAATGGAATAAAATAAAACAGAATATTGAAAACGAAAATTATTATTAATTTTTAAATGTAGGAAACTTAGCATTAAATTCTGACATAGGAAATTCAAAACGGATATATCCGCAAAAACCTTTATTGTGTGCAAGAAGTATATACTTCTTGATTCTGTGATGCATTTTGATAGTTTATCTGACAGCAAGTGTTAGTATGAAACATAGAGTTGTAAAATATGTTATGTAGACCATTTTGACAAAAACTAAATGGTTCCCGTTCGTTTTGAACTTTCGCCAGGGCAATTGGAAAAATGCATTCCCTCCCCTGACCAAAGATGATGACACACTTGGCTATAAGACCACAAGCAAAAGCCAACTTTTTGCAGATCGATAACCATATACAATGATAACGTTGATGTTCCACAGGGATCAGTCTGGTACCAACATTGTTTGTGCTCCATATCATCGATCTATTGGAACTGACCTTCTGCTCATCCCCGGCTCTGCAAATGATGGTAGACTTCATACTGCTTTCTCACCTGGATTCGCAATATCATCAAATGAAGTCGGAGCAGCAAGACATATACATGTCCATGCAATGAGGCTTGGAAGAATTTTGGAATTGGGATACGATAATCTAGTACTTTATTGCAACAAAACCTTAAGATTGTATTTGCTCCATGGAGGCGGATCCTACATTCTTTAATATAAAGATCTCAAGTACAATTTAATCCTATGAAGTCTTCCATACCCATGCTCGTTATAAGCACTAATGGGATCTTCATATGAGGTTCATTGCGAAAACCGCTTCAGAAGAACTTGACACTTAATGAGTTTTCGATTTTTAAGTACTTTAATTCATTTGTTGTAAAGGTTAACTGTCTTTTTTTGGTTGCCAATAAATGTTGAGCTGGGTGCTTCTGATATGACAATGACCCGGGGGTCCGGAAGGATTAGTTACGCCACTGGGACTTAAGGGTCACATAGACATTTTAATAATTTAAATGGCTCAATCCCAAGTAGGCACTCACTCTGTTCCAGTAGAAGGTCGAATTGTTGATTATTACGACTTGGAGATTCCGAAAACATAATTTCTCCTAAAATGTTAGAACACAGGTTCCTCACTTGTACATTCAACATGTATTCATCCAATTGGCAGTTCCTCGCTTTCGCCAATTGCAAATATAACAACCTGCAAAATAAAGAAAAAATTTTATTTTCATAATCAATAATTATTAGAATGTCACGGACAGATATTTCAAGAAAATAATTAGAAATAGAATCGGAAACTGACTTGTGTGTTGCAACATATCCAGATCCATAATTCACGTTCTTTATGAAAGAACGGAAACAGTCTTTGTCAATGTTACAATGCTTTTCCGACATACTGAATGTTGTATTGATTAAATCTTCAAAACAAAAATCTGACTGCGTTTCGTTAAACATTGAATCGTAGTAGGTATAAGCTTCTTTCTTCTTGGGTTCCAGTTGATTATACTTGTATTCAATTGATGTTCTCCAAATAGATGAATCGGCAACGTAAGCCACTAAAATAAATAAAATAACAGTGAAGTTACTATTTTGTTCGAGATCGAAAACAAATATTTGAATCTGAATATTCATGTATTAAATATTACCCTCCTATTATTTCAACACTTACTTGGTTACATGTTAATATTAGGGAAAATTATACAAATCTGAATATTGGTGCAGCTAGTCAGTTCAATATGTAAAAAATTGTGAAAGTACTGCAAAAGAAAGAGTACGTTCCTATTGAAATTGTAGAAAATGCGTCCGGTGTCTTATAGGGAGGGAGCACAATTAATTTTTCAAGAAAAAACAAAATGGGGCTAATCTATTTCCAGAATCTTTAGAAAGTGTATATAAATGGTTTAAAATGTCGAAACATCATCTTAAAATAAGTCGACATGCATAATATTTTTTTTTTGATATCGCAGAGATTTATTTGGCACCTAAAACATTCGTCAAAGTTGTCCAGTGGTGAAGCTATAGGGTTGCTCAATCTATTTTTTATGCCAGTGAATATCTAAGGGAGAGGGTTTTTTCCTTTCAAATGAGAGAAATATACATGATATGTATAAACAATAATCATTATATTTTAATAAAACAACTTTTTACTCAACTGAATATAGAAATCACAAATTGTAACAACAACTCTTAAAAAATATCAAATGGCGTAGAAAATGAGGTGGCAAGGGGAAGAAACCTTCTTATTACTACGCCACTGGATAATTTGACAAACTTTTCTGGTGTCGAACAATAGGTATCTATTTTAGGAGTACTTGAATCAAACTTGCTCAAAATACCTTCAGCTCGCTTACGAAACGTTTCTGAAAAACAAATAATAATAATAATAATTTTATTATAATTCACCTATTTTTTCTGATATCACCATGACAATAAAGAGCAATCATAGTTTACATTTCATTTTACACAACAAATTTACCAGTTTAGTTTAGTTATTTAAACAAATGATATGAATAACAATATATAATTTAAGCAAAAATAAAATAATAACAAAGTATAAAAAGAAAATTAATAAAAGAAGAACAAGGAATATCTATCAATTTGAGTGAAATTTTATCTTTATAATTATTGTAAACATAAAGATGTTACTAAATAATTTAAGAGTATTTATTTTACGTTTGTCCTATTCTATTTTAAAATTTGGGATGATGATGGGTTATATTCTCAAGTATTTTATGACATTTAACTCATTTTGAAACGGAGAATTATTTAAATTTTTATTGAAATGTTTCAACTTATAATCATAGATGCAAAAGATTATATAGTCTTGGTCCCAAATTGCTTACATGAGGACGACTACAGGTATTATTTTTCCATGGAGTTTGTAACATTTTATTTTTATTAAATTTCTTATGGATTCCATGTGTAACTGGGATTTTGTAAGATATTTTTTATACTTTGACTAAACGAGAGGGAAACCTACAATGTTCAAAGAACATCGTGTGAGCTAGCAATGGAATGTAGGGAGAGTAGATAGGCTGTAACGAAGTGCCCTCGTTCCTTAAAAGTTAATTTACTCCCCTGGCTAAAAAGGAATAACATCGGCTAGCCTGAGATTTTAACGCATCAAAGTTTTGTACATCCTATGTATAAAAAGTTGAAGCTAACAGTAGATAAGGAAATTCATATTCAAATCTCCGCCGGCTGCCAGAATCTCAGGCCGCCTCTGACGTGTTATTTCTTTTGGCTCAAAAGCAGTATAAAAGGAGAACGGTTTTCTCACAGAGAGGATTGCAGAATCAACCGCCTGACCGTCCAGCTGCTCCGATTCCGATATTGTTATTACCGAATACCGATTGTACAAATTAATACAACGCCGTTAATTTTCCGAGAATTAATTTTTTTATTTTGTTATTTTAATTTTGTCCGCGCTCCGTAGAATCCGCTCCGCTACTTTGACCAAGTCCGGAGGTAAATATTCTAAAACTAACTCCAGTTTCAGCTTACATCCCGTAAACCAAATAATTTATTTGTGTTGGGGAAAAACTGACTGTTTGCCCTCAGATCTCCTTTACCGTAAACCGAATAATCTATTATTTGCGTTGGGGAAAAGATCTGACATCCCTACAATTAAATGAACCTCTCGTAAACCGATTAATTTATTAATTGCATTGGAGAAAAGACGTCCCGTATACCGAGTAATTTATTATTCGTGTTGGGGAAAAGACCGGACATCCGTACAAATAAAGAAACCGCTCATAAACCGAATAATTTATTATTCGCGTTGGAGAAAAGACCTGACATCTCTACAATTAAATGAACCTCTCGTAAACCGATTAATTTATTAATTGCGTTGGAGAGAAGACCTGACATCTCTGCGTTGATATAGACTTCCCGTATACCGAGTAATTTATTATTCGTGTTGGGGAAAAAGATCGGATACGAACAGAACGAATATTAGCCGCGAACTCGTAAATTCCAACGATTCGAAATCAATTGATCGCATGCATAGACTGCTCGAGAGATACTAAATAACTATTAACGTATTTCAGCTGATTTCCTACTACGGGTCAACGTTCCAAACATACACTACTTGGCGCCTTCGTGTTTTCCCTCTAATATCATCTGTTCGAAATAAACAAGTATATCTCACGCGAATAGAAATTCTGATTTAATTTAGATTCTAGAAATTCCGACTGTTCAATTGTCATAAACTCTCACGACCTGTACAAATACTTGATTTTATTAATGAAGATGCTTGTAATGACTTTGTTATCCATTTAAAGATACTAGTTGTAAACCTTTATTTCTTTTGTACATATGTTTTCAAGAATTAATCCTTTTATTTAATAAACTGTAAATAAATAAACATCTGTGTTTTACTGGTGAGGAATCTATCAACTTATATCTGTCACATTTCATTCAACGGGAAATATACGACCCTGGACCACTCATCCCGGTGGTGACCCCTTTCTACTAGTCCGTATAACTAGAAAACTATCTTGTACCGAGAAAGGCGGTCACATAAATGGCGCCCGAGCATAAAAAATAATCCCGACTGTCAGGCAGTATATTTTCATAACTAGGTTTCTATCCCCAAGTATTCCAACAAACTTATTTCCGATTACCTCACCAGTCTTAAAACATGAGTACAGATAAAGAGCCGGTCCCAGACACAATGGTTTCGTGGATTTACACGAAAAAACGCGACGAACTCGAAAAGGAACTAATACTACGGGGTTTATGCTCCGAAGGTACCGTAGACGAATTGAGGAAACGCCTTGTACGTTACATTAAGGAAACTAGAACACCAGGACCGGCCGACTCCGAACCCGACGATAACCTAGCAATACCGCCCCCGCCCGCTTCGAAAGGGATCGTGCTGCCGAATAACCGATGTTATTCCTTTTTAGCCAGGGGAGTAAATTAACTTTTAAGGAACGAGGGCACTTCGTTACAAGGCATTCGTAGTTTTCTTGAAGGTTTGGAGGTTATAGGCATAAGGGAAGCACTAGGTGGAGAACTCCACAACCTCGCTGTTCCATCATCAATCAAACGAATAGCTCTCTTCTGGATAGAATCCAAACATGTGAACAGTACTCCAACACAGGTCGAATTTGTACTTTGTAGATTATGAGGAGCTGCTGGGATGTGAAGAAGCTCTTGGCACGAAATAGAAAACCAAGTTTTTGCGAAGCGGTTTTCGCAATGGACCTCACATGATCGTCGATTGATAGGATGCTGTTGGTGGTGATCCCGAGCATTGTTATGGAAGACTCCATAGGAATAGCTGTACCTGACATCATCATATTAGAGATTGTGGGATCCGCCTTCCTGGAGAAGACGCATGCTTGAGTTTTGGTTGCATTAAATTCTATTAGATTATCAGATCCCCTTTTCAAAATCGTTGCAAGATCTCCAATAATTACGTCAATCTATCTGTGTTCCAGTCCTCTTGCTTTTTTTGGATGATAGGAGTTCTAGATGAGACAGCGGTATGAAGTGTACCATCATCTCCAAAGCTGTGGACTGGACAGGTGGTCATTTCCAGCAGATCGTTGATATGGAGCAGAAACAAAGTTGATACCAAGGCAGATCGCTGTGGAACACCAGCGTTGTTAGCCATTGTATCGGAGGATACTTCGTCAACCCCCACATGGAGTGATCTATCTGAGGTAAAACTTGATAGCAAGTGACAAAGTTGAGGCGGCAAACCACATGACGGAAAATTTCCAAGAAGGCTTTGGTGCCAGACTCGGTCAAATGGTTCAGTAGGTTATTATCGAGCCAATTTTAGTGCTTCTTCCGCATTTATCTCAGCCTCCTCCCACTTATCTCCCTAAATTAATAATACAGTATCATCTGCATAGCAGATGAGTTCACCATTTATATTTATGGATAGAAGATCATTTATTGAAAGCAAATGTGGAAATGTATGAAGATGATAATTTCCATGAAGAGCATCTATAGAGTAACTTGCAAAAACTTACCCCAATCCTTCTGATTTTTTATTATTCCCTCTAAAAGATCTTCTAGGGTATAAATTTTAACAAGAATTCCCTGAATGCTTCTTTTTAAATAAGTATTTTCCGTAGTTAGAGATGCCTCCTCCAATAAAGCTAAAATGATAATACCAAATATATAAAGTATGGGTTGCCACAACAATTTATGAGTTTGCAGAATATTCTCCGAAATAAATAACCTCAAAACTTCTTCCTGTAGAAGACTATGAAATATTTTTATTTTCATTTAGGAGATAGAGATTAATATCATTATCGAAATATCCACTTTCATGTTTTATCAATGATCATCATATAGTCTGTAGACGCCCACCATGGACGACCCCTACTTATTTGGAGCCCAGAATTTCTTTTTCATTACTTTATTATCCATTTGATTCATTCACACCTACAATCCTCCTAATATTGCTATCGACTTTACTGCTTCTTTTCATTAATATTCGTTTGAAATTATTTTTTCGCAATAGTTAATCCACTTACATAGGCTCCACCAAAGAATGCCCTGGGCCCCCGTCAAAACTGAACCCAGTCCTGGACCGCATTCAATGTAATGTTATCCTTTACTTTAGGGTAGCCACCCGTCTTCCTTTTTCAAACTGAAATGTTATTTTGACTTTTCTCACACAATTCGGCTATTAATCTGCATATAACCCCGATATGCAGAACCCCGGCCCCTTATTAATACTCTCAAAGAGTTCAGAGCTGTGGATACACTAAAAACTACCGAATAATCACCTTTATCCACTAAAAGTACTTTCAAAGTACTAAGAATCTTTCAGCTACCAAGTATTCATCATCAGAGTAAACTAAATTAGAAACCTGTTTATATACTATTTTGGTTTAATAATGCAAACAAGGGGATCCCCTGAGCTGGAGATAAATCAGAATTTAATGAATTGCTTTTTCGCTTACACATTTTACCTAGATATTTGTTCAAATTTAAGAGTGATTAACTTCCTTGTTTAAGATATATTCTGCTAATGCTGATATTTCACTATTATTCTTCTTTATATGGTTAAAAAATATTTCTTCTAGTTTGACCCGACCCTTTATTGATGACAATTGTGCAGCCAAATAGAACGAAAAATAAAAATTTGTATATTTTGTAAATACAATAGGTAGCGTCTTGAATTCCGAACTAGAAACATTGAATATGAACATGAAACAAAACATAGTAAATCTAAATACAGAACTAATTGTAATTACAAATATTTCTTATAAAAAAGAATCCACTTATAATACTTGATAATGAGGTATGCAACATGTAGTACATATCTGAAAATTGGAATTGTGAGAATCAAAAACTAATAATCTTCAATTATAGTTAAAATGAACTCACATTTGGGAAATACCAATTTATTTACAATAGGTTCGAGGTCAAAGTGAAAAACCCCGGAAAAATTAACGTCCAACATTTTTCTAATTTGTTGATACCTTCCAAATAATACGATTTCGGCAATCCTTCAAAATAGGCATTGATTCAGCTATAACCTCATCGTTGGAGCCAAGCAATTTCTTCAAGATTGGAAATAGATAAAAATCGCGGAGGACCAAATCTGGAGAATATGGTGGATGACGAACCAATTCGTAGCGCAGTTCATGCAATTTTGCCATTGCGACTGAGAACCTGTGCGTTGTCCTGGTGGTTGAGCAATTGTTTCTTTGCCAAATGCGGTCGCTTTCGCTTCAAATCGATCCAATATCTCTGCATAATATACCAACTTTCGATTCGTCAGACAAGTCCACTGTTTCGACTGTTCTTTGGTTTCTGGTGTATTGTAATGGATTCATGTTTCGTCCACGGTTACGAAACGGTGCAAAAAGTCCTTCTTATCGCGCTTGAACATCGCCAAACACTCCTTTGAAGTTGTAACACGGTAGCGCTTGCCAACAGAGAGCAAATGCGGTACCCATCTAGCAGATAGCTTCATCATATTAAAAAATGTATCCAAAATGTTCCGTACCCGTTCGGTTAAGATGCCCATAGCTTCAGCAATCTCGTGCACTTCAACTCGCCGATCGTCCAATATCATACCATGTATTTTATCGCTAATTACTGGCGTTATGAACTTAATTGAACGCCCAGATTGTTCGGCGTCCTTTGTGGTCATAGTACCAACTAAAATCGGTAAACCACTTGTGAATCGTTCCAATCGGTGGCGAGGTGTCCCCATAATGGTTAACAAGCGACGCTTTGATTTGCGTAAGGTTTTTTCCACGCAAGAAATAATGCTTAATCAAGACGCGAAATTCACTTTTTTCCATGTTTACAAAAAAATCTTCAAAGTTGCTTGCTTTCGATGGGTGTCAACACAGAACTGATTGACATATCAGTCTGCGTTCTAGTTAAAGATGGTACATCACAAATGTCACATGGGATTTGTGATTCTGGCGCCATCTGTTTTATTAATCAGGGACTTTTCACCTTGCCCTCGTAGATATAATAAAGTCTCAACGTGCCTAGCCAGTCCTAGGCACAGTATTATTTCGAAATTCAGATTTACTTTCTCTGGTGGTCAAAAAGGTGGCAATCCTAGTCTACATTCAATTATGATGAATACCAGATCAATTTCATCTTCATACGTTATCAACATAAAACGGCGGCGGAAGAACCACTGATTGGACCATTGGAGCCAACCTGTGGCATTTCTCGTGCCACAGCGAAATCTGTAATCCAAAAATGGCTCGAGATAGAGCACCGTGCCTACTGGAGAGAACTGCCCCGTATGTCGCACTCCAAGCTATTGATGGGAGATCTCCAGCAGCAACGAGTGAAAAATCTGCTGACGTTCAGCAGACAAGAAATACGGAATCTTGTTGCATTCCTGACCGGACACGCCCCATGCAACAAACACCTCTGCACGATGGGTCTGGAGATCAGCTCACTTGCAGGGGTTGCGGCGTGGAAGATGAGACACCTATGCATGTGCTGTGTCAGTGCACTTTTTTATATGCTTTATTACGAGAATAATTAACATCAATGAACTCTGTCAATTAATTTTAATGACAGTGACAAATATTTATATATGACATTTTTTAACAACAAAATAAATGAGAATCTCAATCATTCAAACACAACATTTCTTCCCCCCTCGGAGTATTCTTGGGTCTGAGGAGTCGTCATTCTGAAGTTGTCCTTAACTCGGAAAAAACCGCTGTGGAGGTTTACTGACACGTGAAGATCTTCGAGGCGTACTCGGCAAACTTAGTACCGGTGGTGCAGGAGACGGTAGTACCTCCAGTGCATTCTTAGGTGCTGTAACCACTGATGGGATTTGTGAAGCGTTTGTTTCATAAAAATGAGTTCGCCGTTGGTTGAAGTTGGGGTTTTCTGGACGATGAATGTCGTCATTTGGTTGTAACGAAGATATGTTTTTTTCGTGCCCTCGTATTTGATCAACGTGTCTTCTAAAATGTTTTCCAAAGAAATCGATCTCGTAGTGGAGATCAACCTGGCGAGAGACAATAGTACCAGGGACCCATTTGTCCATTCTCGGGTTACCTGACAGAAAGTAAACTGATTGAGCTGGATAGAACAAACGGAAAGAGGGTTCGAGGCTAACTCCTTGCTTTACGTTAATTTTCGTGTGGAGATTTTCAGGCTTGAGAAGATCGAGGCGAGTCCGCAGGGAACGCCCGAGGAAGATCTGTGCTGGGGATTGACCGGTAGTGGAATGCGGGGCCTTACGATACTGACGCAGAAACTCGTTTAAATTTCGTTGCAGAGAGCCAGGTTTCGTGGCCATTATCTTAAGGTGATCTTTGACTGTCTGCACACTTCTTTCCGCTTGGCCATTAGTTGACGGATGATAGGGAGCTGTAAATTTGTGGTACTTGACTCCAATGTGCTGCAAGAAATCTCTGAATTCGATAGAGGAAAACTGGGGACCATTATCGGAAACTATGATCGTAGGAACGCCGTAAGCAGCGAAAACTTCATCGAGAATAGTTATCGTTGCAGTTGTTGTTGTCGTATTGGTAATTTTGACCTCAAGCCACTTACTGTAAGCATCGGAGATGATGAGTAACATTTTCCCAGTAAAAGGTCCCGCATAATCTATGTGAATACGTTCCCATGGTCCGTGTGGATACTCCCAATGATGTTCACGAAATTTGGGTGGCGCATGAGCATGTTTGGCGCAATCATTGCAAGATTTTGCTATGCGCTCGATGTCTGCATCAATACCAGGCCAATATACAAAAGAGCGAGCCATACCTTTCATTTTCACGATGCCTAAATGTGCTGCATGTAGATCATTAAGGACGGCTTGGCGAAGTTTTAATGGGACAATTACTCTATGCTCGAAAACCAGGCAATTTGCTGCGATTTTGTATTCAAGTTCAGGCGCTCTATAGCCAAAGCGTGCGAGACTTCGTCCTGATTCCAGAAGGCGCAGGATTTTACCTAGATGAGGATCTTTTGCGGTTTCTCGAGCTATATGTTCTGCACGAACCGGCAGTTGTTGGACTTGTCGTATAATGAAATGGTCGAATTCATCATAATCTTCTCTCTCCCCCTTCTCTTGTGCAATATTTTGGCAAATACTGTTAACTTGTGCAGGCAATGGTACTCGTGAACAATAATCTGCGTTGGCATTTAGTTCCGTCGGTTTGAATATAACTTCATAATTAAAATGAGCAAGGTAGTCAGCGTAATTTGCCATGCGACTAATACAGAGTACCGGTAACGATTTTTCAGGGTGCAGTATCTGTGACAGTGGTTTGTTATCGGTATACAGTATGAAACGTCGAGCGTAGAGATAAAAAAAAAATCTTTGTACCGCCCACACTATAGCAAGTGCTTCCTTATCTATTTGAGGATATTTTTGTTCGGTTGAGCTCATGGTTCGACTTGCATAGGCGATGGGGCGTTCGCGTCCATCCTTGAGCTGATGTGATAATACAGCACCGAGGCCGGTTCTGCTGGCGTCTGTTGCCAGGATCAGAGGAAACGATGGGTCGTACGGCATAAGAACTTTGGGCGATATAAGCTCATTTTTAATGTCCTCATAGGCTTTTTCTGCTTCCGGTGTCCACTCAAACTTGTCTGTGAGGAGCATGTTTCTCAAAGATCGATTTCTTGTTGCCAAGTCTGGAATAAATGAGCTGTAATAAGTCGCCTTACCCAGAAACAGCTGCATATCCTCTTTCGAAGCTGGTTTAGGTGCATCGCGAATAGCTTGAATATGCTTATCAGATTTATGAATACCTTGGGCATCGATTTTATGTCCTAGAAACTCGATCGATGTTGTTCCAAATACACATTTTTCACGATTGAGTCGAAGTCCATGGGTTTTGATGCGTTCGAGAGTAAGATCGGCTATTTCCATCATTTTTTCAAAGTTTTCCGCATACACGACTATGTCATCAAAAAAACTTTTGACATTTGGAAAATCTTGTAATACAACCTCCATGCGTCGCTGCCAAATGGCAGGAATGTTAGCCGCACCATAGACTGCTCGTGTTGGCCGTATCAGCCCATGAGTTGGTGTATTGAGGGTCAGGGCCTCACTAAATTCGTTATCAACCAAAAGATGGGAATAGGCGTCAGTTATGTCCAGATGACAAAAGAATTTGGCGTCTTTCATCTGATTAAAAATGTGTTCAGGCTTAGGAATTGGATGTTCGTCTATTATCATGCGCGGATTGAGTGTAGGCTTGTAATTACCTGTGATGCGCAGTTTCCCGTTTTTTTTAACAACCACGTGAGTCGTTGATGCCCAATTCGAATAGTCAACCTTTATATAGTGCCCTGATGCGATTTTTGTATCAATTGCTGTAGCATATGTTTTACGAAGAGCTAATGGAATCTCTCTTGCTTTGGCGAAGACCGGCGTTGCATCAGGTTTCAGGTGTAGTGTTGCAGGTGGTCCTTTCAGTTCACCAGCTGTGTCGCTGAACACATTTTCATGTTTGTTCAAAAGGAGTTCTAAACTATTTTTCTGATTCGGTGTGAGACAGGGTGTTACAGTTGAAATTGTGTGAATTTGTTCTGGTACTGGAAAGAGTTTAGGACAATTTATCTCAGAAGTAAAATGTCCGATCCATTCTCGGCCCAGTAACGAATCAAAGTCACCTTTGATGACGTACAGATTAAGCCTCCGCGTCTTATTTTCAATTGTAACATCAACGGGAAGTCGACCAAGACAATCGATTCTGTGACGTGTGTAACTGGCGAATCGCCTGTCGGAGCGCTTTAATGAAAATCTGGGTTTAATAGATCGTAATGTATTCTCACTGATTACGGCACACGGTGCACCAGTGTCCAGCTCCATCTTTAAGGAGCGTCCATCGATTTGAACCTCTATCATCCGCCGATCTACTACTTTGGTGCCACCAACCACATTAATTTTTGAAAAGTAATCGATTGAATCGACATCTTGGTTAATACTGTCGTTTGGCTGCTCCGTGTTTGAGATATGTGCTGTGTTTTGTTGCGATCTCGATTTACAGACTCGGCTTATGTGACCTTTTTTTCCACAGCTTCTACAATTTTTGTCCGGAAAAAAACATTGGCTTCTCATGTGCGAGCCTCCGCACCCATTGCATAAATACCGGCCTACATCATTACTATCTTGCGATGCTCCTTGCGCACCAGGGTATGTACCTAAGATGCCTCGTTGTGATCCTCGGCCATTTGGCGCTGATCTGCGAGAGAACGGGTTTTTCTCCCGTCTAGTCTGGGGTGCTACGTACCCCAATTTATTTGTGGGTTCTGATGTGAGTGCTGTTGGAAACTTTACCGCTGTTGCTGTATGATGTGTTGCTTCGAGTTCATGTACTATTTTATAAGCGTCTGTAAAACAGATCGGTTTTTTAGCAATAACCTCGTCACACATCTCGCGAGATTGGAGTCCATGCAAAAGCTGTTCAACTAGCATTCTATCTATAAACTCACCATAATCACAATGGGATGCTCCTTGTCGTAAACGAAGAGCAAATTCTGCAACGGTTTCGTTTTCTTGCTGATTGATTTGTCGGAATTTAATACTTTCAGCATATTTATTTCTTGTTCGGTCAAAATGCTCGATAAGTACCTTTTTTAAATCTGCATATGAAAGGTTTTCAGGAGGCAGAGGATTGAGTAAAAATTTCAAAGCGTTATTTAATTCTGCACCCATATGAACTCGTGCATAATTACCTTGGTCCTCGTCTGGAATTTTTGAGAGCTGAAGGGCCCAATCAAATCGTTTAAAATAATCTTCTACCGTCAATTCCTCGGTGGATCTGTATACGCTCATAGAAAATACAGGGGGTTTGATGAATGTACTAGGTCCGGGTTCACCTGCACCAGCTGCTGGAATGGCGTTTACTGCTGCCGTCTGAATTGCGCTGATCATCATATTTGAAATCGCCTGCAGCAGTTCAGGTGGTATTTCACTCATTGTGTTCTGGGGAACTTTATCCCATTTCTGACACCACTTTTATATCCTTTATTACGAGAATAATTAACATCAATGAACTCTGTCAATTAATTTTAATGACAGTGACAAATATTTATATATGACATTTTTAACAACAAAATAAATGAGAATCTCAATCATTCAAACACAACACACTTCATACGCGGTTGGTCGTTGGACATACCTCGGAGACGATAATACTACACCCGAGGAAATCAGAAGTATCCCCTATATCAGGCTACTGAAACTGAATACACCGGACTGGTGAGGAGGTAGAAACAAGTGAGGGCACAATAGGACTATAATGACCGTGCTGTAGGGTTCCCCTTAGGATGGAGAACCAATCTCACGGAGGAGGGGCTTTAGTCGGTAGGAATCCGGCACACCCGGGGGCACCCCGAGGCGTCTATGCAAGATTTCCCCTTCTCTACGCAAAAAATAAGACGGATGGGATCTGAAATTGGTTCATGGTTCATATTGGTGTACAAACTTAGTAATTGGTTGAAAATTGTAAATGCATATTCAAATATATGTTTCTGAACATTACCCAGAGCTATATGTTGTGTTCGAAAAACAGCTTATTCTCTTGTTCTCAGAAAAAAGTATGTGTGCACAAACATACAGGCAGACCATTTTCTTAATTAGACCAATTTTGGGAATCAGGGACCACGAAACGTGAATATTTATATTGAATAGTTTCGGCATTGACTATGTGTAAATTTAGTTTTAACTTATAATAAAGTTATGGAAATAGAAGTACTAATTTACATTTGGAATCAGGTGTATACATCAAAATTCCAACACTTGTTCTTATATTGGTACCGCTATGTCGACGATATCCTTGCATGTTGGATAGGGACAACACGTCAATTAAATATATTTTTTACATATTTAAATAGCCTATATTCTGACATCGAATTCGAGTAGAAACAGAAATCAATGTTAACTGAACTTTCTACACTCAAAATATTTCTCGTACAAATTCTACACACACGTTTTATATTTATCACAAACCTATACACACCGACACTGTTATTCACAAAAATTCTTTACATCCTTTATCCCATAAGTTAGCTGCCTTCCACTCAATGATCCATCAATTAATAAAATCGCTCAAAACGCAACAAACTACAACTAGTCGGGTCAAATTAGACGAAAAAAGTATAACAGCTGGGAAAATTTGCGGGCTACTCCGATCGACTCCGGTTTTTTTGCAAAATTTTCCTGAACGGATTCACAACATTCCCGAAAAAAATACTAATACGTGCTTTTCCATTTTTCAATTGTTATAGAGGAAAATGGCCAATTTTGGAAATTTTGCAATTTTCAACGGAAATGGCTAGAAAACTGTACTCGGGGGTTTTCGAGGTGACTGATAACAAATCTTTTTAGATTGTTGGAAAACTTATATTCGATCTATGAAGTAACATTCAAATTACCGCGCTTCAATTCTGAATATGATGGGACTATAATATATATAGAAAATTCAGAAAAGGGTGGGCCAAGAGATTATCTAGTATTAATGGAGTCTGTATGCGTCAAGATATATGGTGGCGTGACCGTCTATATGACAGCTGTTCAAAAAAAGATGAAGGGGACATGTGAAAGAAAGACGCATGGTAATGGAAAAGAGTAAGGAGGGATCACTTTCTATATTGGAATCATATCAAGATCATCTCGGGGAGACGCATACTTTCAAAACCGTTGTTTGAGCACGTGGCTGTTGAATTTTATTGTGTTTCTATTGTTCCATATCAACACAGACGTTTTGAAAAAAATTTGTTTTCTTAATTTTTTTTTCATAGATTTCAATTTGCGTTTGGGTAATATTACGAGTGGGCATTTCCAGTCATTGTTGGCATGATTTCGAAATTTTAGAAATTTCCTAATTTTTGGCCATGAAAATTGGCCATTTTCCTCTATATTCCTCTATAACAATTGAAAAATGGAAAAGCACATTTTAGATTTTTTTCGGGAATGTTGTAAATCCGTTCAGGAAATTTTTGCAAAAAACCCGGAGTCGATCGGAGTTGCCAGAAAATTTTCTCAGCTTTTTTGCTAATATGACTCGACTAAACACAGAACTCAACAGAATAAAACAAATAGGCGTCAACAATGGTTGCAATACCTCCATAGTAAACAACATTTTAAAACAGAAATTGAACAAACGCATGTTAACTCTAATATATCTTCAACAAAAAATCGAAACTGAACGTCAATATGTTAGTTTAAAACATATCGGGAAACCAAAAAACAATATTTCAAAATTCCTATCGAAAGACAATAAAACAGTCGCCTTTAAAACGTCTAATAATAATGAACAAATTCATTAATAATAAAAAATAAAACGTGTGGCACTCGGGGACTGCCGCGGTAAAGCTATTGCATAGCACTACGCCACTGGAAAAAGTTGGGCAGAAAAACATCCACTATCCCTTCAAAATCTTCACGAATTATGAGTAAAAAAGAGTATCATCTTGATCTCTATGAAGAGTATTCTGTGACAAGTGCATAGATAACTCTACTACCGGTAGTAGAGTTATCTATGGTGACAAGTGTCAGTTGACTTGTAAACACAAATTTATACGAAAGTTTTAACGTTCAGATCTCGATAGCGCTTCCGGCTCCGGGATTCTCACGTGGCCTATCGGAATTAGAAGGTTCGAATTGTATAAAAACACAATTGCATGAACGCCAGACGACTTATGTAATAAGCTACGAACGTAATCATTTTGACATATCCTCGAGGAGCTCGCTGCGCGTAAGTTAGAGTTTATACATTTTACCTCTATTTTGTTAATTTGGGGCCGTTTCGAACCCCGTGCGGCCGGCGCCAGTTGTAATAAAGTATTTTGGGCTATGGGCCGCTAGCTATTACCCGCTTTCGGTATATTCAAGTAGCTAGAAAATTCCCTTTCGTACGTCGCACGTCAGATGCTAGTAGGTGACAGCTGAGAATACCTCAAACTGTTTTAATTAAATTTTCTTATTTAATCGACATTTTGGGGCTCGAGACTATGCTATTTAGTTGGCCCCGTTCATAAACTAACGACATGGAGCGAAAACCGCATGCGAAAAATCCTCGTTAAGACGTTCTATGTACCGTAAATTTGCACTTTTCTAACTCGCGACCTACGCGCTTCTCACGTGAACGTCATTCGATTTTTCGAAAATTAACCAATTCAAAACAGTTTTCGGCCCAGTTTGGGGCTATCACGACCTTTTAAAAGGTTCAAAGTTAACATTTCGACAATTTTAAGCTCGGCCGAGCTACATGGTAGACGGAGTGGTGGGTGTCAGGATATTTCGTTACAGTATTTGTTTTTTGTTTTTTTAGATTTTCGTTACGGTATTTGTCTTTTGTTTTTTATTCTTGATTCGGTCGCCGCGCTCAAAGCCCGCGATAAAAGCTATATGCAATAGCTTAATAATTCTAAAACAAATAGAGATAAATTTTAAAAATCTGGAGTTTATAAGTTATGTTTTGATGACTGTAATGCTTTGTATATTGGCCGAACAGGTTGCAGCTGTTACCAGAGATTTCAAGAACATATGAAGAGTCATAGATTGAAAAAGACCGATTCGACGTATGCTAATCATCTAATCGAACAAAACCATAATTTCACTCACAATCCCAAAATCTTACATTTCGAACGGAAGGGCTTGAAATTGAATATATTTTAATCATCGGAAATTGTCAAACATGTTAAAGACAAAAATAATGTAGTTTTTAATAATCAATTGGGCATTTACCATTTACCTATTATTAATCATTTCCTTAGTAGTTCTTCAAATGTTTTTTAAGTAGACGTATTCCCTTTCACTTAATAAGTATAGTCATTATAGTATAAAACCATTCTCTGTTAATGTACCTTTAATTCATAACTTAGCTCAGAACATATGTAAGCAATAGCGGATAATAAAACATTCATTGTTTATTTAGTGTAAATTAGTGGTTTTATTTCCATAAATTTATAAGTTGTAACGAAGTGCCCTCGTTACTTATAAATTACTGTACTCCTCTGGTTAAAAAGAAATAACACCGACGAGGCTGAGATTCGAACGAATCAAAGTTTTGTACATCCTATGTAGAAAAAATTGAAGCTACTAGGAGAAGTTCTTATTCAGTTCACCGTTGACTGCCAGAATCTCGGACCACCTCTGACGTTTTATTTCTATTCACTCATATACTTTGATCAAGTCCGAAGGTAAATATTGTACAACTAACTTCAGTACTAACTTCACTTACCGAAAACCAAATAAGATATTATTTATGTTGAGGAAAAATACATCACATTCCTTACGACTAACTTCAATTACCGAAAACCAAATAATTTATTATTTGTGGTGAGGAAAAACAGACCGTTTGCCTACAGGATTTCATTTACTGAAAACCGAATAATTTATTATTTGTGTTGAGGAAAAATACCGAAATAATTTATTATTATTATTTGTCTTGAGGAAACCAAACCGTTTGCCTACAGGATTTCAAGTACCGAAAACCAAATAATTTATTATTTGTGTTGAGGAATTGACCCACTCATTAAGGAACTCGAATATTATTAGCGATACCACCTGTATCGACAGTGCCACAGATACTAAAGAACTATTAACTTATTTCTGATGGTTTCTTATTAAGGGTCAACTTTCCAAACGTACACTACTTGGCGTCTAAGTTTTTTTGAAGATCATCTGTTCGATGTAAACAACTGTATCAAGCGAATAGACATCCTGATTTGAATTATATTCTCGAACTTCCGATTGTTTAATTGTTAAATCTATCCCGACTAGGTCAAATACTTGACTTAATTATTTAAAGTGATTTTATGAAATTATTGTTCATTTAGACTAGGTGTAAATATTTATTTTCTTTTGTACATATATTTTCTATAATCAATCATTTCCTTTAATAAACTGTATATATATGAACATCTGCGTTTTACTGATGAGGAATCAATCAATTCATATCTGTCAGATTTAATTCAACGGGAAATATACAACCTTGGACCACCCATCACGGTGGTGAAACCTTTCAAATTTTCGATTTAACAAGGAAACTTATCTTTTCCCGAGAAAGGCGGTCACAAAGTGAATATTTATATTCAGAATAATATTCATTACTGAGACTTTTGTCAATTAAGAAATGTATAAATAATCAAGGGAAAATGCAAATGAGTGGATAACTAATTACTGAAAAGAATGAGTGATGATAAATAACAATAGAAGAGTATATGTTTGACCGTTTTATTAAAGAGGAAATATAAAAATTAAACTGGCAATACCCTGCAATTATTAAAGTAGGTATGTACTCATAAATTATATGAACGTGGCGTAACGTACCAACAGTAATTGTTAGAATAACTACGAGTATGTTATAGTGCCTATGTCACGTGAGAATTTTAATTTACGAGTCTACTGCACTTATTAAATAAAATAAGTTAACATTATCCGAAATGTTATTCATGCCATTATCCTATGACTTACTAATGTTAAATGGTTCAAGAACATGAGCAATTCGAAATACTAATAAGACCAAGAAATATATTGATTTTATTGATCTCGTTTTGGTAAATTCTCTCCGGGATCCGAGTTCCAATCCCACATATATTAGTTCAGATTCAAGAGTACAAAAAGAGACGGATTTGTCTGAGTAAAACTTATAAATTGCACTGAACTTACCTTGGCATCGGATAATTCCAAAGTAACAGTCCAAATTGATTCTATCATAATAAGTCAGAGCATAATCAAAAGCTTTATTAAGTGCAGAAATTACGGTATCAATAGAACCATACGCGAAATAATCATCTCGATTTTGAGCATTACCAATAGTCGTGATTACCAACAGAATGAACGGAATTTTCATTTCTGAACACATCGAGAGGACATTCAAGGAATATATATTTATATTCATTCGCCTGGTAGAAGGAAATTAAATTACATTGGCAGCGCTTCAGGCAAGAGGGAAACGAATTATAAGAAAAAAAGAACTCCTGATAATAGAAACAGGAGCGAGTAACGTCAAATCTACTTAAAATATAAAGTGGAATTCAAAATCAGAAAACTGTCTCATCTAGTGTGTAGAAAACAAGGGCAAGGTGATAAGTCCCTGAAAAATGAAACAAGAAATGATTTATTTGGTCAAAAGTTATTTTATTTCTCAACATAATCTCCTTGTAGCCCGATACACTTCGTGCAACGTTTTTCTAATTCTTCGATCCCTTCTAAATAATACGATTTTGGTAATCCTTCAAAATAGGCGTTTGTTTCAGCGATGACGTTGGTGCCAAATAAATCTCTTTCCGTCGGGCCAGTTTGGAAATAGGTAAAAATCGCAGGCTGTCAAATCTGGAGAATGTGGTGGATGACGAACCAATTTGTAGCACAATTCATGCAATTTTGCCATGGTGACTGCGAACCTGTGCGTCGGTGTGTTGTTCTGGCTGAAGAGTACTATTTTCTTCGCCTAATGCGGTCGCTTCCGACGTCGAATCGATCCAACAGCTCTGCATAATATACGCGTTTTGCCCTTTTCAAGGTAATCGATATGGACGATACCGTGTGCATCCCAAAAAACTGTGGCCATGACTTTGTTGGCCAATAAACCCACTTTAGCCTTTTTAGGCTTCGATTCGCCAGGACAAGTCCACTAATTCGACTATTCTTTGGTCTCTGGTGTCTTGTGATGGATCTATGATTCATCCATGGTAACGAAAAGGCGTAAAAAGTCCTTATCGCGCTTGAACATCGCCAAACACTATGCCTTTAAAGTTCTCACACGGTCGCGCTTGTTGTCAACAATGAGCAAATGCGACACCCATCTGGCAGATAGCTTTCTCATATTCAAAAATGTAGTCAAAATGTTCCGTACCCGTTCTATTCTATTCGGGTGAGATGCACATAGCCTCAGCAATCTCGTGCACTTCAACTCGCCGATCGTCGAATATCATACCATGGATTTTAACGACGATTTCTGGCGTTGTAAACTCAATTGGACAATCAGATCGTTCGGGGTCCTTTGTGGTCATACTACCACAACGAAAATCAGAAAACCACTTGTGGAGTTTTCCAATCGATAGTGAAGAGTCCCCATTATGTTTAACAAGGTTTGCGTAATGTTTTTTCCACCCAAGAAATAATGTTTAATCAAGACGCGAAATTCACTTTATTTCCCTGTTTACAAAAAAATTTCAAGGCTGCTTGCTTTCGATGGGTGTCAAAACACAACTGAATGACATATAAGTCTGAAAGATGGTACATCACAAATGTCATATGGGATTTTTGATTGTGGCGCCATCTGTTTTATATTTCAGGGACTTTTCATCTTGGCTCGTATGATCAACGAACAAAGTGATATTTAATAAAGTAAAATTTCTTGTATTTATCTGTAAAAATGGAATATCGCACAGTAATGGACAGCTCCATTCAAACACATAACTAGGAAGGAAGTGAAGATTTCGTTATCTTCTGGCTCCATCATCGCAAATAGAAACAGTAAAATTGTGATGCTTAATAACCGAGATAAACCGATTCGTCTATATCGGATATATAAAAAAACTAACACTGTAGAGCAATCAGGACAGAACATATTGGCGCCAGAATAAATGTAGTAGGGCCCACTTTGCCCCCAGCCAAAGTCGTCTTCATCGACTGTGTGCACTAATGTAATAAAAATGAAGTTCCTAACCCAGCTGTTCCAGTACTTGCCTGATCAAGGGTGTGAGAGTTCAATGTTTTATGTGCCAGCCACTACAACATCTTCAGCCGTCACCAGGATTCGAACCCAGGACCCTTCAGAATGGTAAATGTTCCAATATAAATAGATGCACAGTTTTTCATCTAGGCGTTGTAGGATTTATTCATTGCACGATTAATATGAATAATTTCTAATTAATTAATCCAAATTGTTGTAAGGGTATAAGACTACTTACTGGTAAGACTGATTTTGCGTTGCACCGTATATTATTCAATATATTAGTGATTGAAAATTAAACTTGTAAACTCAATTTGTTTCAATGGGAACGCCACTGTTCTATAAGCACTTGTTACTCACTTTTCAATTCCTTTTAGATGAATCGTAAATCTGGATTAGCCGTGGTTTCATATAATCAAATACGACGCACTTTATTTTCATTTTAACTACCAGTGTTTTCTACCCTCCTGTAGATAATAATAAAGTAGAGGTATGTAAAATGTCGTCAGATTTAGAAATAGCTAGAATCCAATATATTTCCCAAATCCATATTGCTATTACTTCCATCATTGATTAATGTATATTAATCAATGTTGCCATCATCACATAATTCTGACTTTCTAAAGATCTAAATAATTATTTGCGAATTAACAATAATCAATATTTTTCATTACGTCCCTACGTCTTCATGTGATTTATTCAGTTTTAATATCACAAGAGTATAGAAAATAATCGATTATACTTCCAAGTCAAGAGACGAATTCTGCGAAAAATGACGGCAGCGTTTAATGGAGTGGTGTTTTAAGGATATACGTCGAGCGAGGTTAGTATAATTGATTATTTTTCCGACCCAAATATCGACCAATAGAATTGCACCATTCGATGTCACGTGGTACAACCTACATGGAATTATACTGAATATTTTTTGAATATTTTCTCTGGTAGTTGCTATATATAAAACTTCAAACTGACAGGTTGAATTCTGTCCACCATCGATAAAAAAGTCAAAGGAAATGTTCATTTGGGACGGAAAAATAATCCCCCGAATACCACACGAGCTTCAAAATTATCTGGCATTTCCCTCAAGGTTCCCTGCAAACAAATAAAGTCGTCAAGTTTTTCAGGAAACATCACTCGCGCTTTGCGCTCGTGATTTTTTAACCTGAAAAACTTGACTCCTTCATTTGTTTGCAACGAACCTATCTGGAAATACCCGATAATTTTGAAGCTCTTGTGGTATTATATATGAGAATTTCACACCGACAATTTTCGACCAATGAAATACTTTTATTTTGACTTGTTGCGATGCCAACGAAAAAATGTCAGCAGATATTTTTTCTTTTAGGCTAGAGAAGCAAAATTATAGTGGATATTTTTTGACGTTTAACAAATGAGTTTGAAAGTGATACAATAGTAAATAGTAGTAAATAGTAATTTTATTTGGTGCCAGTAATACATAGAGCATTTTGCACAAGTCAAATTACAAAGAAATACATAATCTGAATATTAAAATATAACACATAAAAAAATTGCTAGGAACACAAACTGCACATAAAGCGTACAAATATGAAATTAATAAAAAAACCATTATATGAAGTTTTATAAGCTATGGATTCATTTAAGTGTTACAGTATTAGCTACAATACTCATATCACGGTTAAGAAATTCATTCAAACTATAGAATGCATTTTTTATTAAAAAATTTTTAACAAGAGATTTAAAACATTTTAGAGGAAGTACCTGCCACTTTGTGGGTATTTTGTTGAAAAATTTAAACGCCTGATAAACAGGTCCGGTTTGAGCTTTACTCAATCTACATCTTTCATTTCTGAAACAGTCTCTATTTCTTGTTTGGTATGTACGAAAATTTTTGTTTCTGGGTCGTAAATGTTGGTTTTTATGTGCGTAAAGAAGACACTCAAGAATGTATAAACAGGGGAAGGTAAGAACTTTTAGATTGATAAACATGGGTTTACAATCCTCCCTATATTTTAGATTTCCAACTATCCTTATGGCCCTTCTTTGTAACCTGAAAATACGGAACCTATCTGCACAGTGTCCCCATACTATGACGCCGTACCTGAGAAGTGATTCAAATAAAGAAAAATAGGCTATTTTCAAAACTGATTGTGAAATACTGAATGCTAAATTTCTTAACACAAATATATTTTTACAAAGCTTACTGGCAACGTAGTCAATGTGAGTGCCCCAAAGTAAGTTTTTACTTATAAATACACCTAGAAATTTAATACTACTTACACTAGTTTCAAAATTGTTGTTTCGTAAGGTTAAAATAAGTTTGTTGGTTTTATCCCTATTCATAGCTAAATGATTCTTTGCACACCATTCCAAAGCCCTCTCTTCCGTTGACTCGCACATCTCCATTGCCGTTGTCAGATCAGAATTTGCAACTGAGGCAGTTGAATCATCGGCAAATGAAATGTTGTTAGATAAATCCAGATAATTTGATAGATCGTTAATAAAAATAAGAAACAGCACAGGGCCCATAATGGATCCCTGTGGTACACCAATATTAACAGTATTTGTGCATGACCAGATATTGTTAACGTAAACCATTTGGAGTCTGTTTGATAGATATGATGATAATAAGATACAACTGCCCTCGTCGCATCCGTAATTTTTGAGTTTGTTAAGCAAAATCGTGTGTGACACGCAATCAAAGGCCTTGGAAAGATCAAGAAAAAGTGAGAAAGAATAGTCACCATTTTCAAAACATTGTAAAGTATAGTTAACAAATTTTGTCAATGCATCAGCGGTACTGCGGCCTTTACGGAAACCAAACTGACATTCGCTAAACAAATTATAGCTTTCAAAATAAGTCGTTAATTGATGGCAAAGTATTTTTTCAAAGATTTTTGAAATAACAGGAATCAATGAGATAGGGCGGTAGTTTGAAATGTCATCTACATCGCCCTTCTTGTGCAATGGTACTACTTTAGATGTTTTTAGACATTCTGGAAAGGTATTAGATTCAATACACAAATTGATAAGTTTCGTTAAGGGAAGAACTAGGTTATTTATGTTTTTTTAAATTAATTTACTTGATAATCCATACACATAAATAGATTTACTATTTTTCAGGGAAGCTATTGCTTCTCTAACTGTATTCGGTGTGATTTCATTAAAAGAAAATCTCGAAGAACTTACAGGTTTATGAGTGATATAAGAATCACTATTACTTTGTTTTGCCTTACTCAAAATTACATGTGGTATGTTAGTAAAATAGTTATTAAATTCATTCGCTGAAATATTCATTGAACATTTATTAGTATTCAAATTTCTTTTAGCATTTATTAGGCTCCATGCTGATTTTGATAAATTATCCGAGGATCTTAATACATAATCATTAGCTGTTATTTTTGCCTTTTTGATTTCCAATCTGTAATTATTTCTGAGTGTATTTCGAGCATATTTAATTTCATCAGTTCGCCAACACAAGTATAATTCATTTAATAATTTCAGTTTCTCACGCATTTGTTTTAACTCCTGCGTAAACCACTGAATTCCAGCATCACGTACTTTCATTTTTAATTTACTTTCCGGAAAAGATGATATAAAGTAATCTACCAATGTTTTATGAAATACATTAAATTTAGTATTTACATCGATTGCTTCATCATTCAGAAAATTCCAAGATGCATTTTCTAGCAAAGAATGGAATACATTTAGACCTCTAATAGTAAGAGGTCTAACGGTACGAGTAAGAAATGGCTCTTGTTTACCTGATGGGATACTCACACCAACTATCTGTGCTCTATGATCTGAAAATTCAATATTAACGGTTTCTGACGTATAATTATTTGTGGAAAAATTTATAAATACATTGTCCAAACAATTTAATCCTCTGGTAGGCTCATGTATTGTTTTTACGAATCCATAGCTACTCAAAACGTCACATAAAAGTTTTGCCCTATAATCAGGATTAATAAAATTTACATTAAAATCTCCGCAGATAAAAACATATTTGAAATTAGAGATAATACATAACAAGACAACCGTTCACAAAAATAAATTAAATATTTAAATTCATTCGATTTATTATTAAAATCTATATTTTATTTAATTTCATAACATTTAAATGTTTTTGATATTCCTCTTGAATATCCTCTCTTCGTAATGGCGAATAGCAAAGGACAGAAGACTCTAAATTTACCAAATGTTTGTGTTTAAGCAAATAAATGTAATATTTTGGAACCACTTCGTTCAATTTATTCTTGCCAATTCTGTTAAATTTAATAGATGTTTGCAACAGCTTTTCTTGGATTTTCTTGAATAAACCTCTACGATTTGCCACATTTAACATTTCTGGTGAACAATATTCAATTAACTCCAGTAAATATGTTAGTTTGGAATGAAACATTTTACCTGACTTGATTCGTCGCAACATGAACAAGCCTCGTAATTTTTAAAACAACTCATTGTTACAATATAATCTGAGACGATTGATTTTGTACAAAATATAGAGAATGTACAATAATGACATGTGTCATGGTATGTCATAGCCATGGCCGCCTATTTCCATTAGGCAATATTACTATTTTATAATTATTTGATTCGCTTAAAAAACAGAAACTGTCGTTTGCTAAAAGCAAATATAATTCCTCCAATTTTAGTAAATCAAATTAAACCCAAAAACATAAAAGAGACTATATATAACCTATTTAAAATAATTTAACACAACTAAAGTTGGTGGATCAAAAGATATTTGAATTTTATTGTAAATCAGTTGCCAAAAGAAAACCATTAATTAAAAACACATAGTTTCACCAATTTTAGTAAATAAAATGTAATTCAATAACATGCAATAAATCATATTTAATCCACTTTTAACAATTTTGTACAGCTAAAGTGAGTGGATCAAAAATTACTACTGATATTTGAATTTTATTATAAATCAGTTGCCGAAAGAAAACCATTAGTTAAAAACACATACTTCCACCACTTTTAGTAAATAAAATGTAAGTCAACAATATGTAATAAACCATATTTAATCCACATTTAACAATTTTGTACAACTAATTAACTAAAGTAGTGTCAAATAATATCACATTGAAATTATTTTAAACTAATTTTTCTTCGGTGTGAAATTCTCTTACCAAATATCCCGAGTGCACAAATTAATTTCCGGAAATTTTGCACATGGGATATTATAAGTGAATATTTTCGTTTGTTTGAGTTATACGATTATATAATGAATACTGATAATAATAAATTATTATATTTATCATTTATTTTGTATTAATATTGAACGTACAATTATTGTAAGTAATATTTGAAACATTGTTATCTGTCGATGACCTTGAGCTACCTATATTGCTTGTGCAAGGTAGGGTTCTTTTTCTCATTTTTTCAACGATGTTAAGATTGTGTTCGTTGCTTAGCTTCAGGTATGGTCGAGAGACTCACTTGCAGAATGACCAGTAATTTGAATAACTTCTTGTAAGTTGGCTCCAGATTTTGTTAAATTGCTAACAGTGGAGGAACGATTTGAATGATTGGTTATTTGTACCTATTGATATCAATCCCAATACTTTGCGCGTAGACGTGTCCACTTAGGTACTGAGTTGATTAATACCCATTGTACAGTGTTTGTACCAAATACCTTCTTCCAATCCGGATTTGGAGTAAATTACTTTTGATATTTTGTGTTCTATTGCTCAATATCTTCTGTAGTAGACGCACTGGACACTTGTCTTGACATTCTTTGTTCGATGTTAACCATTTAGATGCACTTGGATAGTAGACTTCCGCGGACAGCTAATCTTGAAAAATCTTAAACTTAAATAAAAGTTTCAGTTCAAGCCTCAAGCCTGCCCTGAAGATGCCACCTGTAATGGTTGGAGAAACGTCGGCATCAAGTCGAGCTATTGTGACGCGGAATCCATCCGGAAGACAAGATTTTTCAACATTTAGATGCAGTGGTATGTTTTGCTCTGCCCTGTCCCTGTGTGGTTTTGGTGTTGGATTCAATACGGGGCCTGTAAGTTCACTATACAGGTCGAGTTCGTTCTTGAGAAACTGTACAGGTAGAAGGTTGCTTCGTTGCCACGCCACGTGAGCTCGACGGTAGAAATCAGAACTTTTTTTGTAAGCCGTCCAGTGAGTTTTCGTCATAGTTTTAAATAATCTTGCTCATCTCTTCAGTTGTCAGAGCTGCAGAACTGGTTTTTTTTTATCTGGAAGCGCTTGTAGCTCTCTTCTTTTAGATTGCCTTTCCGGTATCCTCAAAAACTATGTCTTTGAATGTTTTCCGATTAAAATCTTCAAAGTACTTTTTCTGGATAAGCTTTACGGAAATATTCCAAATCGTCTTCACAACTCCTCCCTTATGCCATTTTTGCCATTAGCTCGTTTCATGTTGAAAACCCATCAATCTTTGAGAATATTTGCCAAGTGTTCATTCGAAGTCTGTTCAAGACACAAAATGTCAAAAACTGCTTCCAAATGCATTTGCCCATTTTCGCCGTGTTTGCAGGCATTAAAGATGCAATTGATTCGTTTATTTCTAAATCTGAAGCTTTTCCGAAACGATTCATTGCGATTTCAATTGACGTTTGTTAATAAATACAAACTTTTGTTATTATGACAGTTATTAAGTCATGTCTAGATTTAAATCATTACTCATTATTTTTGTTTTGTTTGGCCAACCGAAAAACCGGAGTGATTAAACCACGTCGTCAAGGGTATATTTACATGGTAACTATGTAAAATTTGTGATGGCCTAATTAATGATAAAGGCGTTGTATCCGTTTCGGTAAAATGAGTTATAAAACACTAATTATTTCGTATGCATTTCGTATGGAAACAAACGTGTTTCAAAAACTCTGGCGGTAACGATTCCATCAGTTACTAAATTATGATATTTCAATTATTAACATTTTTGACAAGCAAAATACCTATTTATACAACTAGTTTCCCAATGAGTGTGTTTTTTGCACTAGATGTGGATCTCGCTACGCTCATTGTCCAACACATCGTGTGCAAAAAATACGCCGTTTTGCATCGTGTTTTATAAAAAAAAATTTGTAATTCAGTTGTTACGAAATAATACACAATTCTCGGGAAATAGGTCACATTAACACATATATTTTTATTTTTACCCTCGTCTTACGTTGTTACGAAAACAATAAAATATTCACTACATTTCATTTTCATTTAGATAGTATCAAAGCCATTATTGTTTGTTTCTATGCAGATAACAATGTAAAAATCGTGATATAAGAGTTACCCATATGGAAAAGATCCAATGTGAAGACGTATTTGTTAAAATATTCATATTTATATCTTAATTTTGTGTTCAAAAATGAGCAAACCTTCTCACGTTGAAGTTGCAAAAGCTGTAGTAGCAAATTTGCTGCCAACTAAATCAAAAGCAATATTATGTTTATGTTACTAAACTCATTTTAGCATTCAGTCTTAAAATGAACAAACTTTTTACAATAACAATCAGCGTAAAAAAGATAACTTTGCGTAACTGAATTGCAAAATAGCTATTTATGTATCAAGTTGCTAAATGGAAATGTTTTTGGCAGGCGCTGTAAAAATTGACACGTCAGGTGCCTGAATATTTTTTCAGCAACGTGTTACATACAACATTTTGTCTACAATCGGCAAATGTCCCCAAATTTTTTAAATAAATGGTGGATATGAAATGTCACATTTTGAGAATGGTCAAAAACCTTTTGACTTTTTCAAACTGAGAAAATTAGGAATTATTTTTAGAATTAACACAGTACGCAAGTGTAACCAAAACCGATCTTGTTGTCTAGTTAATCTTGCTTAGAATAATTTGAGAATTAAGCTGTGCTCAATTAATCACGTGACTTCTCTCATTTTTGGTAGCAAACTAGTTTACGGGCGCTCCTGCGGATCATATGTATATGATTGTTGAAACAAAACGAAGATCGGAAAATAAATCTAAAAGTGAAGAAACTTTAAAGACAAGTTTACAAAAAAAAATCTGATCTCAGACCCCAAAAACCCCATATAATAATTTTGAATAATATCAGACCATAATCACAAAACTCGTTAGCCATCTTAGCCTCCATTTTAAATTTCTGAATTTTGCCTAAAAAATAATCACAATACAAAGAATATATTTATGAAAAGGCAATGAAGATTTTTGCGCTTAATAAAATTGTGAATTTTTAAAACAGTTCCATGTTCGCGGATCAGATCGGATCAATTCATTATTGATTCTACTCCTGCTCATCGACATATACTTATGGACTGCGCGTGGCAATGATAAGCGCGGGTAGTGCCGGCGTAAGAGAGGGGAAAACGAAGAGGACTAATACTGTCTTTATCTACTTTATCTATCGCGTTTCTATTGGCCGCTGCGTTGCCATGGAAATGCAACATGACTGTAGCTAGTATGTTTACGTCCGGAGCCGATAGATAAAGACAGTATTAGTCCTCTTCGTTTTCCCCTCTCTCACGCCGGCACTACCCGCGCTTATCATTGCCACGCGCAGTCCATATGTATATGTCGATGCTCCTGCTGTACTAAAATTAGTAACTGTTTAACGACTGACTGAAATATGTAAAGTGTATCGTGCAAGTAGCTTTGCCTAGGTGAGTGATGCTACAGTTGTTTATCTTTACGTTAGATTCAAATTATTGGTTATAGATTTCTCACGATGCCTATACTAGAGGAAAAAGTTTCTTGATTGATGCTGTTTTTGTTTGGTTCTCAGAAGGAATCATAGAGATCAATAATATAGTACTCGAAGCCCATAAGAGCAATGTTATTAATTTCACTAGGTCCAAGCGAGCGGTTTATCCATTTCTAATAATTCTAATCTCTCTTCCGACAAATTAGAAAGAAATAGATGCACCGTAGAGTTCTTAGAGCTAGTCACGAAATCCCTCATTCACGTACTCTATTCTTAATCTCTATGGAAGGAATGCGGGATCACTTGCCTTAATTCGATATTGCGGCAATATTAAATTATATTTGAATGTATGAATCCTGAACAAATCTTGCTATCTTACGTATGTGTTTGTTGAGCAAATACAAGTTTGTGGTTGGTCATCTTTTTTAGGTGTCAGCATAAAGCTTGAGCTTGTCTTTGTAAGGGATTACAGTGGATTCTTATATTATTTTTAGATGTAACTACTGCTGAAATATCTAATTGTAGAATATAAACTGAATTGGATATATTTTGGCGTTTCATTCATAACCCCGTTCAGATAACCTGAGACATACGGTTTCAGTACAGTACACTCGTGTTAACACCACTATTAAATTAACTAACAACTAACGTGTTTGTCTTCAACGCTCTGTCAACATCAAATATGGTGGACCGGACGTGGACCGAACTACGAACTATTACTATTAGTCCAGGCCACGGTCGTACATACAGGTCTGGGGACTCGTATGTTTGACATGGTCTCTTACGCGTCGCCAAACTCGTAGTCCCTCGTTCAGCCACTAGCTAGCGCTCGGATCTCGATGTGATAAAACGATTTCTTTCCGGAATCGCAAGCAGTGTTACTAAGTATTCTGATTTGAGAGGAATAGAACTGTTACTCTTGTCAAAATGTATTACTCACCTTAAAAATAACTTCCCCTTTTTCGTTATACATGCTCGCTCATAAAAGACTTCGTTAAAACGATTTCTATCCGGAATCGCAAGCATCCACTTTTTTCGCATTTCCGCATCTTTCGGCTTTAAAAACAGAAGTTTTTTGCTTTACACTTTTGTATCACGTTTTGTATTTCGGCACAATGCACAGTTTCGCAATTTGTTTGTTGTGTTTACAATTTAACAATGACAGTTGTCAGAGAATACTCTCACGTGACGTCTTTTGGTACTACGCGACAGTCGACGCTAAGCGGTCCCACTTCTCACATAGGAAACAGCCCCGAGTTTCCAGACTTGTATGTACGACCGTGGTCCAGGCTATGAACCGGAAAAAAAACATTTAAGTTCGAATCAAATTTTTTTTTTGCATTAGCTTCAGGAGGTTCTCAGGATCATTCATACACCTTTAAACCTCTTGGGAACCCCAACCGTACCCATTGGGGGCGAAAATGGCCCGAAATCTCCATGTCTTGAATTGTATTTTCTACAAAAAAAGGTATTTTGGCATTTCGAGTGCACCCAGGAGGTTTTTTGGGTCGCTGAACACGAATCCGTAGCCAGATTTACTTGCAATCCATCGTAGGGGTGGTCAAATCGACAAAATTGGCCAATTTCGCACCTCGAATGTTATTTTGCAATTTACGTGTTTTTGGCATTTCGAATGCACCAAGGAGGTTTTTCGGGTCTTTGAACACGAATCCGTAGCCACATTTACTTGCAATCCATCGTAGGGGTGGTAAAATCGACGAAATTGGCAGGTTTTTTGGGTCGCTGAATACGATTCCGAAGCCAGATTTACTCCGAAGTAATTTTAAAATGCAAAAATAAAAAAATTTAGAAGCGTGTCAAATTAGCCATTTTTGTGAATTTCCCACCCCTACGATGATATTCGAGTAAATCTGGCTACGGAATCGTATTCAGCGACCCAAAAAACCTCCTTGGTGCATTCGAAATGCCTAAAACACGTAAATTGCAAAGTAATATATAGGGGTGCGAAATTGGCCAATTTTGTCGATTTGACCACCCCTACGATGGATTGCAAGGAAATCCGGCTACGGATTCGTTTTCAGCGACTCAAAAAACCTCCCAGATGCACTCGAAATGCCAAAATACCTTTTTTTTGTAGAAAATACAATTCAAGACTTGGAGATTTCGGGCCATTTTCGCCCCTACTGGGTGGGGTTGGGGTTCCCAAGGGGTTTTAAGGTGTACCTACGAATGATCCTGAGAACCTCCTGAAGCTAACGCAAAAAAAATGTTTGATTCGAACTTACATGTTTTTTTTTATTATAGCTAAAATCCCGGTTCACAGCCTGGACTATAAGTCTTCAACAATCCGGCAAACCGCTTGCTTACCGTATTTGGCCCGTAAAATTGTTATGCGCTTGCAGCGTTCCTCTAGGTAGCCCATATGGCCCGAAATATGAAGTTCAGTATACCGCTACGTTTCCGCAAGAATATCGTTGCCGAATAAATAATGAACGGCGTGCCATAAATGGGCCGCGGACGGCCCAATTCACAGCTATTTGTCCCCTACAATATCTTATGTGCCGGCAGCTGGCAGACTATATTTGCAATTTGCAATTAAACGAATAGCGTCGAGTATTTCGACGGACAGCTTTGATCTATAACTCAAAAACGGCTTAAGGTACGACATTGAATTTTACGCCAGTAAATTTCGAGAATCATATCGAGTTTATGTAAGAGATGAATATTTTAGTCTACGTCGCGTTATTTTATTCATAGAGGGAAGCCCAGTTGTAATTTAATATAATTAGTAAACCAAGGATTCCCAGAATCAACTACCGATGCCGTTAAAAAGATATATGCCAGTTATACTTCTGTAAAAATTGATTTTTTTTTATTATTTCATACATCTGGTAGATTGTTTGGTAGAAAAATTAAGCCGGCCTAGTGGATTTACTAGAAACAGAATATCTGGCATCAGATAGATGATGAGGATGGAATAACTTAAGCAGAATATTATATGATTTTATTTTCACATTCAAGCGTAGACATTTATTAGTTTTCTTTTTTATAATACTATGCACTTTTTATTTTATACCCAAAATTGTGAAATCCAAAGTAGCTATATGTATGAGCAGCCTCAAATTCGATACTTTACTGGGGTTTTCCTATCCGCAAGGAGAAAAAAGTAGTCTAGATGTCTGGAGTTCAATTTTAGAGAGCAAGTGACTAGCGGGCACTATATTTGGATGCCCTGACACTGAGTATTAAGTTTTCTGCATTTCTTATGACTAGAAACTTTTTGGTCTTGGTGAATATTTTCAATGCAATCTCTTGAGAACAATTCATAGGTGTAGGTTATTTTTATTTTTGTCTTCAACCTGAGACTAAAATAATTAAGTTAGCAATTGACTATTTAATAAATTTTCGTTCAATTTATTGCTCTAGGATTCACAGATGCGGTGCTACCAAATATGTTGAGACAAGGTACCTAGAAATATGTCTATTCATACATTACACCATTGATTAATATAAATCAATGATTACACATACAGGGTGTGTGTAATAGTGTGGATACGTAGAACACTGAAAGGTAAGTGCTTCACTTAGTAAAAAATTTTCGTAACCACATCCGTATTCCGTATCCGAATCGATGGATTGGTAGAGTTGCAGAAGCTCCCATTCATTGACCTCCGCGGTCATGCGATTTCAATCCTTTGGAGAACAGAGTTTGGTCGTATGTTAAGGAAAAATTCTATTCTAAATCAGGAGTTGCAATACAGAATTGAACGACACTTTAATGACCTCATAGCTGATCTTCAACAGTTTAGAACCGTCTAGTATTCTTCAGAAAAAAGGATAGAATTGTTATTCGTGAAAACGGAGGACATTTTGAACATTTACTCTAACTGATTAAATATTTCATGTTTATATTCAAATTTATTTTAATTCTTAGTGTGATTCTTCGTTTAATTAATAACTTTAGCATTACAATAATGTTAATTGTTTTTGGTTTTTAATAAATTGATAATTGTTTTTTTCTTTATACCAGCATCAGTTATTACTTCATTATTTTCAAATCAAAATATTTCGAAAACGGTACACAATATCGAGTTTTACCAAGAGTACCTTTTTGGTGTAAAATTTTATGATGTTTAATTTCACGTAAAATTTGAATCAGAAAATCTAGCCTCAAAAAAGTTATGATTAAAACTACTCGGTACGAACTGTGTAATTAGCGCCCTCTATGAGAGTCAGATATAAAAATAAATGCATGCGATGTCAGCTTCCAAAACATATTCATACCAAATTTCATTACAATGTTACCAGTAGTTTCGACGTAATCGTAAAAAATGTCTTTAAATTTTTTTTTCACAACACCCTGTATCTTGAATACGGATGAGCTTTTACTAAACGAGGCACTTATCTTTCAGTATTCTACCTATCCTAGCAACGGGGATACCTTTTTTTGAAATACCCTGTATATATCAATGAACTATGAGAGTTCACATTGTGGGCACATTATAACTCTGATAATGGCTACTTGGTAGCCAAAAGGTCCTCAGTAGTATTTTTAATGGATAAGGGTGATTATTTGTTATCAATAGTGATATAACTATATCATATACCTTAATAAATTGGAAGCCTATGGTGTTGCAATGACCACCTATTCCATAACTTAAGCCCCTTCTACAACTGTTATATATTTCATTATCATATCCATACTTTCTTTACACTGTGAGGCTTCCACTTCTTGCAATACCGGCTTGTTTTCTGTTTTACAACATCGACAAATTGTAATCTATTTATGTTTATTGTTACATGATTTAGATTTTGGTTTCACAAGTTAATTAGGTTATTTGTCAAACTTTGGTATGGTGTGTCAAATTTTCCAGAATATTCATATATTCCAAAAACCAAGCAATATACAACAAATATACTTTCACCAAAGCAAAGCAAACTTTCAATAATTGATTAAACCGTACTTGTTTGAATTTTCTCAGAAATTCAATAGCCACCACCACCTAAATTATGTTTTGTTAACATCAAGGTATTAATTACTTGGGTAACTTGAGCACTAGTATTTTCAAAAATGTGTTGAAAATAGCTTGGTTGCAGGAGAAATACAATTTTCAAAAGAATTCCAAATGATAGTTTTATTTTATTGTTCATCTTAGACCTGTTGAAATAAACTAACAAAATTGGAAAAACCAAGTTGTGTTAAAAAAAACAGATTGTCTGTTTTGAAAAGTGCAATTTTGTGATATAATTCACAATTAACACCCCCTATATATTTATATGTATAAAGGTATCTTATACAGGGTGTTTCAGTTTTTTCTTTCATAACTTCGGCAAACGATAGAACTTCTAAAAATAATAGGGGTCTTTCATATAACATTTTTCTCTAAATCACTTCGTTTCCGAAATACAGGGTGTTGAAGTTTTGAAAAATTATTACATTTTCTACATTATCTTCTAACCAAATGAAGATTTTCAATTCAAACTTGGTAAACTTTAGTTTTACTGGATGAGAAATTTTTTAGGTGATAAAAAGTTCTTGAAACAAATACAGTAGCGTAGTTAATGGGTTTTGTACTCATTTAACCTCCTTAAACTGCTACGCCAATGGTCGGAAATTATTGTATACAAATTTAAGAACTTTGATTTATTTTCTATAAAAAAGTATCCTTGATAAATTTCACTTAGAAGCTTCCTGTTCGAGCTATTTTGATTTTTCTAATCAGGGTTATCTTATGGAATTTCTTTTGAAAGGCTATTTAAAACGTAAGAAAATATTTAAATACCTATTTATTGGTAACGATGAAAAATAATTCATAATAGATGTCCAAAATAATCCATTTACTTCAACGCAACGCCGACATAGATTTCTCAACGACCTTCGTGTTCGAATTAATATTTTATTATTAATTTCACCATAAGCTCTTGGAATACGATTCAGTAGATCTTCTCTATCATGAACTGGCGTGTCATAATTTTATCTTTCAAATAATCCCAAGCAAAAAAAAACGTATGTGCCAAAAATATTGTTTTTATAAATGCCAAGACATTTACATTGAATTATTCTTGAAAATTCCTAGATCTTGTACCATGATGGGTTTTGATTTGCCCATAAGAAACTGAACAACGAAAATCTCCAGCAAATATTGTGGACAGATGAAGCACATTTTACACGGACGTGGATTTATTCATTTTCACAATTTACGTTTATGGACAAATGAAAACACTTATGGTACAAGATCCAGGAATTTCCAAGAAAAATTCAGTGTCAATGTCTGGCTTGGCATTTACAAAAGCAATATTTTTGGCCGATACGTTTTACCAGACAGACTAACAGCCGCTGCATTTTTAGAATTTTGGGAAACTAATCACGAAGACACCACACAATGAGGGATCAAAAGCATGGATACAATTTGATGGCTGTACTATCCACTTTTGCAGACAAGTGCGAGAATGGCTAAATAGAAAGTACGGTGAGAGATGGATTGGTAGGTGGTCCAGTTGCATGGCCTCCTCGATTACCTGACATCAATCCTCTGGACTTTTTTGCTTGGGGTTATTTGAAAGATAAAATTATGCCACGTCGGTTCATAATAGAGAAGATCGACTCAATCGTTGTTAAGTACGAGCGTACTTAAAGTATAAGATGATGCTAGAATGGTGGGGGATAACTACCCCAGTCTCTAGTAGCCATCAAGCTAGTAACATTTTCATATTCGGTACGACTATCCAGATATAGTAAAAGAGTCTAAGAACTACCATTCTGTTCAGCATTGTTATAAGTTTGTTGTTTGCTTTTGTAATATAGATTTTATAATTATCAAGTGTTTTCAATTCAACATAAGAGTTTGTGTTATCTCAATCAAAATAACACTGGTCCTTCGAAATCATTACTCCTCAATGAGTACGAAACATTGATCAGGCTCGAAGGACCATTGTACGCTACTGTATTTCTCTCAAAAACATTTTGTGACCAAAAAAATGTCCCATCCAGTAAAACTGAAGTGTACCAAGTTTGAACTGAAAATTTTCATTTGTTCAGAAGATAATGTTATAATTATTCAAAACTTCAACACCCTGTATCTCAGAAACGAAGTGATTTAGAGAAAAATTTTATATGACAGACCCCTATTATTTTTGGAAGTTCTATCTTTGCCAAAGTTATGAATGAAAAAACAAACTGAAACACCCTGTATATGGTTGAGAAATCTACAACCACAACTCATCAAGTGTAACTACTTTTTTCTCCTGAAGTAATATAACATGTGGAATACCTGTATCAATTTTCAAAATCATTATCACATAAATATCACTGTGTGCAGAACATAAATTTCAATGTTATGAAGCTTTTTTCATCCAATTGCAGACAATATTCGCCACTTCTACACTACTGTCAAAAACAAATGCATGATCCAAGTTTGTAGTTTCTACATTAATGTCTGAATGATCTTTTTTAAACTCATCAACAAACTGCACAGGAACCCAATTATCGTTATCACCATATAAAATTTGTAAGCGGCCTTGGTTATCTTTTATAATGACATCATTTCTAGCCTTAATTGCTTCTATTTCTTGAAATGCAACATAATAAATT
This sequence comes from Endomychus coccineus, assembly GCA_958510875.1. Lineage (NCBI taxonomy): Eukaryota > Metazoa > Arthropoda > Insecta > Coleoptera > Endomychidae > Endomychus > Endomychus coccineus. The sequence continues at coordinate 110,262,796 of OY294070.1, read as the reverse complement.
CTTCGCAAAACTTCTGGTTGCAGTACATCTACGATTGATTTCTTATGCCAGGTTGGAATTTTGTTATAAGACATATAGGTGTGTATCAAGAATGAACTAAGTATTTCAGGTAAGGCGATGAATAACCTTGTCAACAATATAAAAAGCCATATGATGTTTTTTCGTACATTCAAGAAATGTTTTCCGTTTGATGTTTCCGATATTCGTTCAAATACTGGAAATAGCAAATAGCTCTTAACGACTCTTCGTTTTATTTCGGTATCTTTCAGTAATTCCAAGACCATGTAAGTGCCAATTGAATGTCCAACAAGATGGAGTCTTGCATTTTCTGGGACATATTGCTTGATGAAATTAGCCTAGAATATGAAAAAAATTCAAATGAAAAGCCAAGCCAAAGAAAGCTCCTACAAGTACAAAAGTTATAATTCTATTGATTCACATACCTTGTGTTCTATTTGTGCCCGCAATCCATAATTATCGGGATCGTTCAATAGTGGATGAAAAGAACCTTTAGGTTCTTCGTGTCCTGTGTGTCCAATTGCCCACACTGGCCAATTTCGTTCTTCATGCAAGGTTTTCAAGAAAACATCATAAAACCCAATGACTCCAGGATTGCCAGGAATCATTACAATTATATCTTCTGGTTCCGAAGTATTGGGTTTCTCAGAAATCCATCTTCCCCAAGTGCAAATATTAATAGGAACTCCTTTAATATTTACGAAATTCCGCTGCATATTTTAAATGATAATAGGTACTCAACTTAATCTCCACCTAATTCAACTGCCACAGTGATGATTGCAGTATTGTAGTTAAATTTATACAATCACGTTAAGGTCACAGCGAGTTTCTCCGAACTGTCTGTAACAATGAATATGAAGTATGAACATGAACTAATACTAACTAAAATCCCCACATGTCACTCGCATGATGTCATTTGGAAAGGATGTCGATTAAATAGAATCTAGCTAGTAGCTACATCTCCCTATTCGTTCTGATATCAATCTAAATATAATTAGAAAATTAGATAATTAGAGGTTATCATATCAGAGAGTCAAGTCAAGGATACATCAAAAACATCAAATTATATCAGTACTTTTGCAGATTGCTTCCGCTACAGTCGCTCGATACTCCCATAAAAAAGTAAAACATTCCTACTTCTACAGAAGTTAAAGGGCACTTTAGAAAATATTGTTCATCTGTGCGGCAATTGGGGCTGTACCACTACCTTTGACCATATCATATGGTCCAAGGTAAGGTTATTACTGTATAATTTAACATAGAAGAGATGAAATTTGACTAGGTCCCAGGCGTGATAGATAAAATCTGCTATCCGTGAGCCTCAAACAAAGAGCATTCCTGCTTCAAGGATTGTTCATCGAAATTATTATCAGCTCAACCTACAAGTTTTCAAGAAACTTTCTCTGTCTTATAAAAATATAGTAGTACTTCGACTACACGATAGGGAAACATAATAATGTTCGAAAGAACAACTTGTGAACCAGCGATGGAATGTTGGGAAAAGAGATAAGCATTCGAATTCTTCATTAAGGTTTGGAGGATATATAGGGATAAGGAAAGACCTCACTAGGGAAAGAGTTCCACAACTTCGCCGTTCGATAGAAAAATAAAGTGTGTTAGGAATAAAAGTTTGGCAGGTCTGGAACTTGACAATGAAGGGGTGACTAGCTTGAGCTCATCTGGTCCGCCTGTCTGAAATCTCTAGTGGTGGAGAAACAGACGAGATTTCTGATGAATACCGACTATGGAATAACCTATAGGAAAACGAGAGATCGCTCACTTTTCTACGATTTTCTAGAGATGATATGATACCTTGTTCTGTCCTAAAGTATGTGATTGATTTCATAAAACATCCGCTAAGTTTGTTAATAAACTTCTCCTTTGAAGAAGGAAAATTCCCGTCAGTTTTAAAAGTATCTAATGTTGTACCAGTGTTCAAAAAAGATAATCGTAACTTAATATGTAACTATACGCCTATCTCCAGCCTTTTTGAATTGTTTAGTACCATTCTTTGATAAACACCATATTATAACTGAACATCAATATGGTTTTAGGAAAAACTGTTCGACACAACACGCTATCATAAATCTTGTTAATAAAGTGCTCAACGACTTAGATAAAAAAATGAAAGTTGCTGGAATATTTTTTGACCAGTCACGGGCATTCGATACTATAAACCACAAATTGCTACTTAGGATTTTAAATTTCAGTGGTAGGTATACGGGGAGTAGCCCTAAATTGGGTATCTTCTTTTCTACTAAACAGAAGCCAAAATGTAATCTTGAGAGCTGAGGGAGAAATCTATTCATCAGACTCCTTAAAATTAGATACAGGAGTACCACAAGGTAGCACTCGTGGACCAATTCTATTCATTGTCTATATAAACAGCATCACTGAAAGTCTGAAAAACGCCAGCCTCACTCTTTTTGCGAACGATGCATCAGCAGTGAACTCGGACAATGATATTGATAGTCTTTCGAGCCACAAGTGTGAATAATTGCATTAAAGATATGCCACAATTCTGCTGCAATCACGGATTGGTACTGAACAGTTCAAAAACGGAACTAATTCTGTTCAAAACTGCCAATATCGATTATAGTCTTCTTGCTAGAATTGATAAAATTAGTATAAATAATAGTGATGTAGTAAAGTTTCTAGGGCTACACATTGCTCATGTTGATAAAGTTATCAGTAAACTGGCAACACACAGTTATGTGATTTGGCAGATGAGACAGTCTGTAAATCGGGAAACACTCTTAAAATATTACTTTGCATATGTGAACTCTACATTGAGTTACGATATCTTAGCATGGGGTAATTCAAATAGAATTTCTGATGTCTTAGTGTTTCAAAAAAGAATCATCCGCACAATAACTTTTGAAAGTAGATTTTTTTCTTGTGGAAATTAGTTCAAGCAACTTAAAGTTTTGACTGTGATATCCTTGTATATATTTAATTGTGTTCAATATGTTCGTAAAAGTAGAGCCATTTTCAGTTTGCGTGGAAAAGACAGCTCGCGTTACCCTTTAAGGAATCATGCCAACCTGTCACTCCCTACTCATAGACTAACACTGACAGCAAAAGGACCTTACGTATTATGTGTAAAAATCATCGACATATACATATGGACTGCGCGTGGCAATGATAAGCGCTGGTAGTGCCGGTGTGAGAGAGGGGAAAACGAAGAGGACTAATACTGTCTTTATCTACTTTATCTATCGCGTTTCTATTGGCCGCTGCGTTGCCATGGAAATGCAACATGATTGTAGCTAGTACGTTTACGTCCCGAGCCGATAGATAAAGACAATTATTAGTCCTCTTCGTTTTCCCCTCTCTCCCGCCGGCACTACCCGCGCTTATCATTGCCACGCGCAGTCCATATGTATATGTCGATGGTAAAAATATATAATCATATCCCAGTTAATATTAGGTGTCTAGATGATAAACAATTTTTCAAGAAAACCAAATCCTTTTTATTACTGAATAGTTTTTATTCTTTAGATGAATATTTTGAAACATCATTTTTATAATTCTTTTGTTTTGTATTTTCAATATCTGTAATTGTAATTTTATCCTTAAGTTTTATGACATTTTCAAATACATGTATTATCATGTCTTATTGAAATAAACTATTATTATTATTATTATTATTATTAATCCAAGAGCTTATGTTTGGGAGCCGAAACTGCAAACATCTGAACATTACTTCAGGGATAGGTCGAATCTGTGCTTTATATAGATTATGAGGAGTTGCTGGGATGTAAAGTAGCTCTCGGCACTGAATAGAAAACCGAGTTTTTGTGAAGCGGTTTTTACAAGCAGTTTGCAACAGAAAAAGACCGATACTTCAGCCTTGCACATTTCATGTACGCGTTGATAATCGAAAAACAGGTGCAGGATGCTTTTCTTTATGTTCAGATAATTTAAAAAATGTATCTTGTTCTGATGATCACTAACTGTATGACTGAAATATCCTTTGATAAGATTAAATTACAAAAAACAGATTGCGAACGGCAATGAGCGAAAAACGCCTCAATGCTCTCGCTCTTTTGAGTTGCAAAAGCGATATTTTGAGAACCTTAAAATTTGACGACTTGATCGACGATTTCGCGACGGGATAAGTGCGAAAAGTGCCTTTGTAACGATATTTAATAAATGTACAAATAAATAATATACAGGATGTCCTCGAACTGCGTGGCTAAAATAAAACCGAAGATTCTTTGATTCGAAAAAAATTTGATGAGCCTTTTTACTTTTGCCTCAAGTGTCTTGTTTAGCCGGTAGAGGGCTTCAAAGTTGCAAAAATAATTTTGTTTTTTCGGTATAACTTGAGAACGTCATGGAGGACTTTTACAATATTTGGCAGGTGAGTTACTGTCAATAATAGCCGTTTTTGAGAGCGGATCATAGAGCCTTAGAGACCATAGAAATGGCTCAAACTTGAGGATGTAACGGGAAAAGTGTCCAGAACTTTCTTGTGGTCGATGTAATTCACTCTATATTTTTTATGCAGATAGCTTATCTAATTTGAAAACTTTTCTTACTCTTAGAAAATTTTGATAAAATCAACGGATTAGCTTGAAAAAAATAATTTTCGAGTCTCTGCAATTTTGGCTTACTAATTTTACTTGATTAAAATACCTTAGTTGCCTTTGCTTTTCTAATGTCATTTTGGCATTTGGAGAATTTATTCTCAAAACTGTCAGTTTTTACTTTGCTTTCCGTAAAAATTTTATAAAATTATGGCTCAAAATTTCACTAACACTGAAATGGTTAATATCTCGGTAAAACACGAATAATAAAAACAATGGAAATGGGGAAACGATGTGATTATTTAGGAAAAACAAATGCTAAATTAAAAGAAACAACAAAACTTTTTGGGAAATCGCTAAGGCATCAATTGTTCGAAATGTTCCCATTTTCCTGAATACACAAATTAATTCGTTTCAAGAAATTGGATTGAACTCTGGCTAGTACTTCAGGATCCTTCTTCAATAAATCCGCTTCATGATTAATTCGTTGCAACAATTCCTCTCGTGTGTTTACTGGAGCTGCATAAACTTTCCGACTTCAAAGCGCCCCATAGAAAGAAGTCGCAGGGCGTCAAATCAGGGGAGCGGGCCTGCCAGTTCACTGGTGCATCGTGTCCTCTACCTATCCAGCGATCTGAATATTCCTCATTCAAATGTTGCCTCACCGCTAATGTGAAATGAGGAGGTGCACCATCATGGATAAACCAGGCCACGACGAATGTGTAAGGGCAAGTCTTCCAACAGTTCAAGTAGCCTTTGTTCCAAAAAGTTCAAGTAGTTCTCCCCGTTCAATCGATCGGGTATAACGGTAGGGCCAATAATAAAGTTATCCACAATTCCAACCCAAACATTGATTTTAGTTTGATTCTGAAAATATGTAACTTCCGTTTCATGAGGATTTTCATCAGCATAGAAATGTTCATTATGGAGGTTAAAAAGACCACATCTCGTGAAAGTATCTTCGTCCGTGAACAGAATTCTTCTACAAAAATTGGGGTTTGCGTTTTGTCTTTGGACAATAAGCCGACAGAAATCTAGCCGATAACTTGGATCCATGGGCAATAAGTCTTGAACTGTTTTAATATGATATGGATACAACAGTTCTTCTTTCAGTTCATTATGAACTAATGATTTTGAGGCTCCAATACGAAGTCCCAAACGTAGTGTGCTTATCCCAGGTTCAGTTTCAACCGCTTCCAGTATCGCTTCTTCGAGCTCTAACGTCCTTCTTATCCGTCTGCGTCCAGTTTCTCTGCGATTTGCTTCAAATTTGCCAGTTTCGCGAAGGTTTGCCGATTTGGAATTCTGCGATGCGGATATCTTTCCCTTCTCCGGCCATTGCAACGACAAAGTCCATAAATCAATAACATATCAACCATTTCAGTGTTAGTGAAATTTTGAGCCATAATTTTATAAAATTTTTACGGAAAGCAAATAAATTCTCCAAATGCCAAAATGACATTAGAAAAGCAAAGGCAACTAAGGTATTTTAATCAAGTAAAATTAGTAAGCCAAAATTGCAGAGACTCGAAAATTAATTTTTTCAAACTAATCCGTTGATTTTATCAAAATTTTCTAAGAGTAAGAAAAGTTTTCAAATTAGATAAGCTATCTACATAAAAAATATCGAGTGAATTACATCGACCACAAAAAAGTTCTGGACACTTTTCCCCTTACATCCTCAAGTTTGAGCCATTTCTATGGTCTCTAAGGCTCTATGCTCCGCTCTCAAAAACGGCTATCATTGACAGTAACTCACCTGCCAAATATTGTAAAAGTCCTCCATCACGTTCTCAAGTTATACCGAAAAAACAAAATTATTTTTGCAACTTTGAAGCCCTCTACCGGCTAAACAAGACACTTGAGGCAAAAGTAAAAAGGCGCATCAAATTTTTTTCGAATCAAAGAATCTTCGGTTTTATTTTAGCCACGCAGTTCGAGGACATCCTGTATATATCTCCCAGGAAAGTTTTATTTAAATGACATTACAATTGAACGGAAGTTTCCCAACAAGGCCTTGATGCCAGGCTGGATCAAATACTTTGGAACTAACCAATGCTACAGCTAGAGATTCCCCATATTTTTCAATAGATTTCTGCCAGACACTTGTTGCGTAGGCAAGCAGCTCTGCTGTTGATATCTGCTGACGAAAGGCATATTGCCGTTTAATCCCGATTTTTTAGCATTCTAGGTATGGAATGAGCTCGATGTTGATTGCTTTCTCCATCACTTTAGATATCACGGTGCAATCGGTCTATAATTATTGGGGAGGGTCTTCTTTCGTCTTTAGGAATTGGTTGGACTCTAGCTGTCTTCCAGCTGGATGAAATACACCAAGTTTGCATAAAAGGGTAAACAACCTGCAGAAAGCTGGTGTTAATTCTGGCGCACATTCCTCGAGAATAACAGGTGGACTTCCATCTGGCCCCATAGCCTTTTTGGTATGGAGATTAAGCAAAATGAGCCTAATTGTGGGCTGACGAAAGACAATTTCTGGCATATGGCTATCGAACTATTTTATTATTGACTGATATAATGAACTATAAAAGAGTTCACACTGTGGATACACTATAATAAGAAAGAATTGCCATTATCTTTAGTCCTAGAATGAGGGAGGAGCGGTTTAATTCATTCCAATCAAATTTCCAGGAGGGTTGAACAATATGTATCTTCAGGGGAATAATTGAAAAATTCGAACGAAATATTATTGGGATAGAAATTATGAATACAAAGGTTGAATTTCAATACTTTCGAAAATATGTCAACAGTAAAAAAGTTGTAGAATATGATTCCCCATAAAATTGTCTAATCTGCCAACAGACATAAAATCATAATAAATTGAAAGGGCGAGTCACCCTTAATCAACCCCTTTTAGAACGTTCCAGTTGACTTTAAATTTCAATCAATTAATACCCTTAATACGCAATGCCTTAATGCACCCAAACAATGTACAAATTTGGTTCTTCTTAGTTAAAGTGTTTTGTTTTAAAATTGAATGGGTATAATAAAAAGATTTTTGGAAAATCTTTCGAACATCTTGAAATATCAAGCTCATATTTCAAATTTAGGTCAAGGCTAAACAGTTTACACACCATCGGTCAAACTACCCCTCCACCCCTTCCTGCTTAAGGGGTACTTTGAGGGGAAAGATTACAGTGTTTTTCTTTATTTCTCAAATATTTATTGAAAGTTTCATAAAAATTTACTTTTATATCATTGTAATAAATAAAAAAGGTTCTTTCTGATTGCATTTGCCCTTACATTTTATTGAAACGTTTACACATGAATAATTCTTTATAATATATTCAATTATTCGTAGAAAATTGTTAATTATCGACTATAAAAATTGTTCAAAATGTCATCCATTTTTCCTTATGTACAATGATGATATTCTACTATTTATCGCAGGATCTCCCATTACAATATTTAATATTCCTTCTTCAACGAGAACAATTCTTGTGGTTCTTGGACGTCCAGTATTTCTGTTTTTCACTTGAAAACTTCCTATTTTCCTAAGGCGCTGATACGTACTTAAAAAAATTTTGGCTGAAAGAAAATGTTCCTATTCTAAAACGCTCTTCCAAATTTGAACTGAAATTATTTATTAATAATTATTATTATTATTTTATTCTGAAAACAGAAACGAAGTCTAATAAGCTACACTAATTATTGAAGATAAACGTCCCTTGGTTTACAGTAATGTTGACTGTTTTGAGAAATTTCAAACTCATAACTTAAAGCTTGCTTTATGATGTGTAAGAATTTATTGATAAAATGTTCGTAGGGTCTCTATACTCGAGAGCAGTCTAACATTCCCCGTAACTTTTGTAAGGTTCGAGAAACCTGTCAGTCATTGTTTGGAGTTTTTAGAGGGACATCTCTATTATTATTATGTAGATTTGTAGCATTCTGTTGATTGGGTTTTGTGTATCTTCGACAGAATGATCCTGCACAAACTTTTCCGTTCTACTGATGAGCTCGATGAGAAAGCGAAACAGAACTGTCCGGAACTCGAGTGATCATAGTTATCTGTCAAAAGCCAATACAATATTTCTAACAAGTAGAAACAGCTAAAGGCGTGGATAAACGCAAAATTGAACGGCTTTGTGTGAAACTATGACAAGCCACACTATGTGTTCGTATTTTTCAAAGTGAATAGTATGACCAACCACGGGAATCATATTTGAGCATAATTTCAGCTCAGGGCGCTACAAAATGATGAGTAATTGTTTTACCATGGCATGAAATCTTTAAGGCTTTGGCGTAGTGATTTCTCATAGTTCATGATAGAACGCATTTTCCCGAATTTTCTCAGACCTACCGCTTTCTTAGAGTAAAAATAATGGAACCGCAGTAAAACAAACCAAATTTGTATTTCTTTTTAGTTCATTGTCTGAGAATTTCATTGTCAATAAGCCACACATTTAAAAAAACTCCTTACGCTAATTACTTTATTTTTTATTAATTTTTATGCACAATACACATCTATACTTGTTTACCTAGGATAAATAATTTCAGAGAAATAAAACCAAACTTTGAACTTCAATTCAGAAAAGTTTCACTTTTGTAGCTAGTTATTGTTTCACATTAACCTCTTCAATTGTAATCTGTCATGTGGATGTTTATTTGAAATTGACAGGAATGTCGTGATGTCGATGATATGAACTGGTCTGTCATGGACATTATGTGACTGTCAATGTATCAGCTGTCTTTCACGTAAACGTTACCTGTCTTGTTTATGAGTTAAGTGTTGTCTGTCATAGCGTAGACAGTCTGAACTATGATAATAATCCATTAATCTATGGATCTGTCTGTCATGTAAATTGTACGTGATTATGTTAGAAGTCACAAACGTCAAAATAAATCTAATCCTTTTTAGCCCGTTTGGGGTCAGTTTCTAAAAATCCTTTCTTATCGAGTTCCTACGTCATAGAAGGAACGTACCTGCTCTATAGTTTTAGAGTTCGTGATGAATGAGTCAGTTAGTCAGCGAGTGGTATTTGCCATTATTTATATAGATGATGTGCAAATTAGTTTTTTATGAAAATTTTAGCAACGTGAAGGTGGCTGCCAGAACCGGCTGCTAAAATTTCCGAACGTCTTAAAGTAATTTCTCAAATTAAATATTCAATGTATATTTTTCTTATTTTATAAAAATCTGAATAACATATGGGAAGTAGCACACTTATGGCTGCTTGAAGCCGTAAGAGATATCAGTCCATGCAAAATTTTAGCCTTCAGCACTGCCGCAGGCCTGCTGGACTGATTCTTGTATCAAGGGGCGCACAATGGACCTAATCAAGCGGTTTAAGTGCTCCGGACTTCGTCGCCCCCACTTTGATTGATTGATTGATTGATGGTAGAATGAGTCAATTGACAAAGTACTATCTTAAGTTCTTGGATTCAATTTCCTGCACGTTTGGAAACGATTACCAAGACGAATTATCTTTAGAATTTCTTCTGAATCGAACTCTGATAGATTCTATAACTACCAAGAAAATCGGGCTTGTAAAATACATATACTACTTTCAGTACAAATTGATCACACTTACGAATTCATTGACTTTTCTGGAACATCGTACAAAGTTGGGACATTAGTCCCTTTTCTAGAAATTTTTCCATGATCGGCGTTCATCAGAAATCTCGTCTGTTGTTCTACCACGAGTGATTCCAGATAGGCGGACTAGATGAGCTGAAACTAGTCACCCCTTCACTGTCAAGCTCAAGACCTGCCGAACTTTTTCCTACCAGACTTCATTTTTTTACTGAACAGCGAAGTTATGGAACTCTTTACCTAGCGAGGTCTTTCCCTATGTATACTACCTCCAAAACTTCAAGAAAAATACCTATGCCCATCTCTTCTCTACATCCCACTGCTGGCTCACACGATGTTCTTCGAACATTATAGGTTTCCCTCTCTTGGACTCAAGTATTAAAAAAAATGTAGAGCCGCTTGCTCTTCAATTTGAGATACCTCCATAACTTCTTCCAACCTGGGACTATACTAGGTAATATACGGAGAAAATGAATTTTCGAAACTATTTTTTTGTCAACTTCCCAACTGCCAAAATGAAAAAATATCTGAAGGCATGCCCTTGATGTGTAGAATCTCCAGATACTAAAATGATTTCTTGCAACCGGGGACTACTAGGTTCTTACAGAATTTTCATACTAATTTTTTTTTTACTTTCCGAAGCGACGTAAAAATATCGGAAGGCATGCCCTTGATGTGTAGAATCTCCAGATACTACTTTCAACCACAGAGGGAGACAATTTTGGAACCCCGTATAGTACACTTTCGGTTCAGGTAAGTACAAACAGTATTGTTTATATTAAAATACTAAGATATATTGTTATAATATAAATAAATTGAATCCATCAATAAGAATTAATGCCCTTCCTTAATCCACTCACTGACCATTTTTGCAACTTCCACACTATCATTAAAAACGAACATATGTTCAATGTTTGTTGTATGCACTGGAATAGTGGGATAATCCCTCTTAAATTCTTGACAAAACTGTTTGGGACACCAACCATCATTATTGCCGTATAAAGCAACAACCCGATTCTGGTTTTCTCTGATGATTTTGTCATCCCTAGCGGTGATGCTTTCTATCACCTCAAATGCTATCAAAAATATTCTACGTAATGTGTCAGGTTGTATCGTTGTCAATAATGCCTTCTTATGCCAGTTAGGAACTCCGGTAAAAGCGAAGTATATATATAGGAGGAAGTTACTTATCACGACTGGCAAAGCGAAAAAAATCTTGGCTAAAAATAGTATGAACCATAACACATATCTTATGCCATACATGAACATCTTTCCATTTCTAGTTTCCCATATTCGTTCAAATACTGGGAAAAGTACATAGTTGTTCACCACTCTTCGTTTTATATCTGGGTCTTTGAGTAATTCCAATAGGATGTAGGACCCCATTGAAAATCCTATGAGATGGATTCTCGCATTTTCTGGTACATACTTCTTGATGAAATTGATCTGTAATGTAAAACGAAACTATTATAGTCATTACATCACACATTCAAAATATTATTACATCAGACTACAATGAGAAATCTAAATTAACTAAACAATAAGATCTACATTTATGATGAATGATATCCTATGGAGAAAGGATTCAACCAGCAGATGATGCTTTATTTCCAGCTCGACTGTTTCTATGTTATTGAGAGCATTAATTTAATGATTTGTAGATGTGTTTCTGGTTGTTTTTTTAACGTATATTAGATGTAGTGATCTTATCTGGAAAGCTTAGGCATCCGGTTCATTGACCAAGTTTTGGTCCAAAGTAAAACAGAGAAACCCTTTTCCGAGGTTTAAGTTTCTTATGGGTGAACTCAAGATCGATCCATCCTTCGTGATCATGTAGGCTATTGTGGCTCACTTCTGATTTCAGTTCACCTAACAAGATCATTTTGCTGGTTCAAGTTTGTTCAGATCTTCTGGTAGGAGCTGTATCTTACCGAACATCTCAGATCTGATTCTTCCTCCAGCTGGGCTTTCACATAGTACGTATTGCGCCTCGAGACAGCACACATTGAGAGCCTTTCACTGATCTGAGCATTCGTAGATGGTGGTTCAAACGGCATTGTCCTATGTAAAGACCGATTAGAGCACCTACTTTGCTCTAGATGTATTTAGGCCTTGTTCTCCAAGCGGTTCATAACGAACGCTTTAGAGTGGTAAGATTTGCGATAACTGAAGTATTCTAATTTCAATCCAGGATGATATAGCTAGCTTAGCTGGGTTTGCAGATGCCAGTGATAGTGAGTGAGTCGGCTGTGTGATGTCCCTCTATGCCCGACTCCTCGGGTATCTAGATCAGAGTCACTTTCTTCTTGTTGTCTAGGCACCCAAGAAATTGTTCACAGTCCCATATTATCGTTCTTGAGTTACGACGATAGAAGCCAATCGTGCCAAAACTGTCCGAGAAATCGACCTGCGAGTAAGTTTCCTTTGTTCTGCATGCAACGCAATGGTGTCTATTTCAGTACGACCCTATTAGTCTAGGAGCTAGACCGATTTTGTGTGACTGAACATTAACCCGATGGCACTATGGTGATCAATTCATCTCACAGACCGAATTTTCCCCGGCTGCTAGATCTCGAGATACGGCATCCGCATTTTGTTTTTTGACTGGAGGTAAACCCCTTCCAAGTTGCGGCTACTTGAAAAGCATGCCATTCTTATACACTTCCACCATGTGCAATCATTTTTTATCGGGTCCGTTTATCAGGCCGACCAGTTAAAATTTAACCAAAAATGGACTGCAAGTTAACCCCCCAAACCTGGTGGAAAATGTTCTATGGTGTTGGCAATTGTTAACATACCCTATGCCATCAAAAGTTGTCGGCCCATTTCCGAGTAATTGCCCATTATTTAGACCAACAAATGTTTCTTTTTTTCATTTTGTGGATAAAAGTTACGGGTTACAAGGTAACATGATGGCACCATGTTAAATAACTTTATTGGAGATCAAATAAAGATTTAAAACTATTGCCATCACTCCTTGCTTATTTGAACCCCCCAAAACTCCCTAAAATCATCTACGAAAATGAAAATACATTAAAAAGCGCCGTTTCGATTTTAAAACCAGCCAGAGTCGCAATAATTTACTAATTTATCATAAAATTGGCCATAATATCCCTATTTTTTCATATTTATGGTTTATGTTACCCCCTACGACAATTTATCATACCCTCCTCACGCTGAATTAACGCCAAACATACAACTGTAATTGAGCATGTTTTTTTTACAAAATTATTACGATACATTAATGTACCCCTACCTCCACGATTAATTAATTCACCCTCTCTCAAGTACATCATCATCCCCCTTTTAAACAACCTCTATGCAGAACAATATTAAAAAATCGGTATTCTTAAACTTTTTCATTACAACATTATATAACTGTTTTATTCCTCATTACAGCACTAAGCATATCACTAAAAGTAGATTATTTTCTCAAAAAAAAAATAGAAAAAAAAATATATATATATATATGAGTGATTCTTTCTGAAATCGGCCACCCTATCTTGCCCATTTTTTTTTCTACGTTTCAATAAATAAAAATGTACATCCGTGAAGCTTGGACGGTCTACTTTCGGATACTACTTGGCCTTTTTGAATACAGCGCGTTCCAGCATGACACCTTCAGATATAGATTCTCAGCTTATATTGCAAGATTATGAAAAAATCATAAGAACAAAAAGTTCTTATTTTTTCATGTAGAAAACGATTATATAGTTCAAATTGTTATTTTGCAAACAATCAAAAGTCAATCAAGAGTTATTATTAAAATAAATGAGGAAGTAGGTAAAATTGCGTAAGCAATCATTTCTTAATGTGTTGAAAATATTTTTTTTCAAAATAATTACATTGGAAACATGAAATTACTGCTATATTTTTCCAAATGTAAAGATTCATGAAAATAGAGCAATGGATCTATAATTATTAGGAAGGTCTTAGAAGGAATTGGTTGGACTCATCAAGTTTGTATAAAAGGGTAAACAAACTGCAGGAAATTGCTATTAATTATGGCGCACATTCCTTGAGAACGACAGGTGGAATTATGGCTGGCTCCATAGTCTTCTTGGTATAGATATAAAGCAGAATGCGCTTGATTGTGCGCTGATGAAAGACAATTTCAGTCATATTGCTATCGATAGCACCAATATTAGAAGTGCCCTTTGGTTAGAGGAGAGGATGAATGGAAGTGAAATTTCTAGCAACTACTTTGGCGGAAATCCCAAACGAAGGGGATTAATTTCGGCACGGATCAGCTTCGATCTTATTTTGGCGTTATATTCCTCTTTCGAAGCGTTTATTGTGAGATATTCTGTCTTGTTTGAAAACTTGAGCCAAACAGAATTGTGGACGTTGCAATCCCTCATGATGATAATTTCAGCTGCTGAATAGTTTCGCTGAATGAGGTCAAGTTTCATAAAAAGAAATTCAAAGAGTTGGTTAGTGATAAATAAAGACAACGGAGAAATTTTGTCTCTTTGTGATTATCAAGATTGAACCACAGTACATTGAATTCTTGTGTTTCTACATTATCCTCTCGGTGGCATGTGAGATAATTTCTGGAATAGAGACAGATACCTCCTTTGAATCTGAAACGAGTGTGGAGCTCGTAGCCAGAGCAAAGCCTATAGGTCGTGTTGATGGATGGAATGACCTGCGTCTCGATTAAGGCCATTATGTCTGGTTTGTATGTGTACAAGTGGTAATAAACATAGTTTATGTTTTTGCTAAGACCTCGGTAGAGTTTCATTTTTCAATGTTGAACCTCTTCGTAATTCCATTAATTTATAACATTATTGCAATAGGGTTCGACAATGTCTGGTTCCGGCAGGATGAGATTCAAAACCATTCCTCATTGATTATACGTGATCTATTGAACACCACTTTCCCCGGGCGCTGGATTGGTTGAAAGGGTGCGATTGAGTGGCCACCAAGATCACCTGATCTAACACCTCTGAATTATTCAGTTATCATTGAGAACTTTAACCACTTGTTATAGTTGCTCCATCCCGTGCACGTTTCTTAGAAATAGCGAAATCTGTACGTTACTGCGATTTCAACGCAAAAAAGATGGCTTAGACAAAACTGAGGTAGCCTCAAGCCACAGGGGTGGGGGTGGGTATTCAATTTTATCATCAATTGAAAGCTATTTCAAGAATATCAAATGCATGTTTTTCGCTTTTCGATCCAAAGCTTATTTTCAGAGATATTCAACTATTTCCAAACTTATTGGACAAAAAACAAAGGTAGACTATATCCTGTGTTACGAATGAGTTAGGACATGAGTCTACTATCGATAAAGTTCCAAGATTTCTCCATTTATCAACTATGGGATCTTGATGGCATTGGCATTCGTAATACGATGGATGTTAATACTGCCAAGGAGCTGGAAGAGGAAGATAAACAGAAGTTCTTCCAAGAACTCGGTCGGAATGATGATGGTAGGAAGATCACCCGCATTTACCCAGGAATAGGTAGCCATCAAGAGACTACAGTCATCTACAAGAAAGTTGGAAGAAATTAGTTCATTTGGTTTTTACTCAAAACTTTTCGGTGGTTGAGGGATTTATCGAGCAAGTAACCCCAAAAACTGAGTTAAATGGGAATAAAATCCATTATGTCCCCTGTCGTTAAGCTGAGCAATGCCACTACTCCTGTTCGACCTGTTTTTGATGAATCATGCAAAATTGGGAAGAATCCTTCATTGAATGACTGTTTGAAGGAAGGAAATTGTTATATACAGATGATTCCTGATCTATTACTTCAATTTTGAGAAAAGAGGTTTGGTTTTATCTCTGATATCAAAAAAGCTTTTCAGATGATTGAAGTAAGAAAGGAGGATCGGGATTGTATCAGATTTCATTGGTGGAAGGATATTCGAAAGAAAGAAATCATCGAGTATCGTCATGTTCGAGTAATGTTTGGAGCAACAAAGTAGTCCTTTCATTTTAGGAGCTGCGTTGGAACATCATTTCAAGAATGTCCAAACATCAGACAAGAAAATTGCTATCAAACTGTTGGAGACTTTATATGTAGATAATTGCGTTTGCTCAGTAGATACCATGGAAGATTATCAGCAGTTCAGAGAAAAGTCGACTGAGCTTTTATTGGAAGCAAAAATAGACCTTCGACTATGGATGTCAAACGTGGACGAGATGAATGATCCAAATACACACACATTATCAGTACTAGGAATGATATGGAACAGAATGAATGATGAATTGTATGTGGACCCAGAGGGGATACTAGTTCCAGCAATCGTGACCAAAAGAGTTCTTTTGTCTGCAGCTCAAAATGTGTACGATCCATTGGGAATATTGTATCCAGTCGTTATTCCAGTGAAAATTATGCTTCAAAAAGCTCACATCAATAAATTGAAATGGGATCAGCCATTGACAGATAAAGATAAGAAGATATTTTTGAAATGCGTTTCTCAAATTACCATCTCAAATGAAATTCAAATTCCTCGTGTATTCTCTGAAAGAAATAGGGACCGTAAATGTTGGACTTTGCATGTATTTACGGATGCCAGTAAGCATGCTTATGCTGTGACAGTATTTCTGAGAATGGAATTACCTGGATACACATCACTACAACTTTTGGAAGCAAAGTCTCGAGTTGCTCCAATAAAGAAAATGACGATTCCAAGATTGGAGCTGACTGATTGCCTAATTGGTGCTAGCTTGTTAGACTCAATCAGGAAATCATTGAAATTAGAAAATGTTTCCGTAATTTTTTGGTCCGATTCTGCTACAGCGTTAGGCTGGATTCAAAGGAATAAGATTTGGGGAGACAATGTTGGCAACCGGGTAAAGGAAATCAGGAAGTTGACTGATCTCGATAACTGGAGATATGTTCCTGGCGTAATAAATCCTGCAGATTTATCTTCTCGTGGTTGTTCATTTAAACAAATAGTTGATGAAAGGTGGTATGAGGGTCCAGATTGGCTAAAGCAATCTTGTGAGTGTTGGGTTTTTAAAGAAGATGAGGTGAAAGAGGAATTGATTTCTGCTGAACAGAAAGCCGATGAAGAATAGGTCTCCATGTTTCTTGTGTATAAGCCGAGTCACCCGTTAAGAGTATGACAGCTAGTTATTGTTGGAGTGGATAACAAGAAAAGGGTATTTTGGCCACTTGGACGTATGGGATAGTTCGAGTTGTGGAAGTTAAAATGGAAGGAAAAGTTGTGAAGAAGCCTGTACAACGTTTGTACCCATTAGAACTTGATTTGGAAAATGAACCTGCTTTAAACCAGAAGAGAAAATCGAACGGAAATGTGTTATGTCCATAATTTATTTATGGGGGGATGTGAAAAATGTCAATGATATGTCAAAGGGTTTTAGATTTGTAATTGAGATAATAAAAAAGACAAGAATCTGTCATAATTTTTGAGCTGAATTGAATTGGTGTAAATATTTTACGAGAAGAAGCATTTTAAACGGTTAGTTTGATTTGATTTCGAATACCCGGTATATATACAGCTAATACCCATAGAAGAAAGCGTCGTGATGTCATTCTTCAAGTTTCAATACCTACATAATAAACATATTTCTAATGACTCGAAACAGCTAAAGGAATGACCTATAATTACTTACTTACTCTATGTTATGTGAAAGTTTATTTGAATTGACAGAGATATGTTATAGATAGGGATATGGAGTGGTCTGCCACGGATATTATGTGAATGTCAATGTATCAGCTGTCTGTCATGTAAATTCTAAGTGATTTTAGTCAAAGTCGTCAAAATATATCGTATCTCTTTTACCCTGTTTGGGATAGAGTTTTGAAAAATTCGTTCCTAGTGGGTGCCTACGTCGTATAAGAAACATATCTGCTAAGTTTGAAGTCAGTTCCGTTTTATAGTTTCGGCTACCCTGAGAATTCCATGTAATAGTCGGTCAACCGTCAGTGTCGGAAGCCAAGACAAATCAAATTGACTTTAATTAACCGTACATAACATGTACGGCAGCACATTAATCCACCACAACCAATTTACATAATTTTAAATAAAAATACTTATTAATTAACTAATTAAACTTTGAATTATTAGTAATCTAATTATAGGTATTCACATTTGTATGACATAATTTGAGAATAAAGTAGAATTGGTTACTCTAGATAATGAATCTCCATAATTATTAGTTATACGGGAGGTCCCAAATTGGTTGTCAGAATGGCGTATCTCCGTCAATATTCGAGAAAGAAAAAAATCGACTATGCATCCGCGTCCACTTTTTTTAAGACAAATTCAATGGCGCTTAAAAATTTTCTTTGTCAGTTGTTTTGACGTGAACAGCCAACTTTTCGATTTTCGCCCATTTCGATAATGCCTTTTATTTCGCTTAATATCAAAGATATTGCCAAACTGTAAAATCATTATGTTGGTACTTTTTTACAAAGAATCCATTGGCGTAGTCAAATATTTTTTTCTATTCCGATTGTTGAGGTATGACCTGAACATATATTTTTGCAAATCATAGTTGACGTTGACCTCCTTAAAAAGAAGATGTTTTTCTGATTTCTACGATATATAACATGATAGGTCTAAAATAATTATGTTACTCCTAGGGAGTACAAAATTGTTAGAATCATAAATGAGAACACTGTAAACAATTTTATATCCAAGGTAAATCAAATTGAATGGAACAATATATACAGGATGTCCCAGAGTCTCGAAAAAGTCCAATAGCTCCGTTGATATTGGAGATATTGACAAGCGGTTTTTTTCATGAAATAAATACACAAACAGCATAATTGAAACATATTTGCATTCATATACAGAGTGGTCTTCATTAAGTAACACACCAAATTTATGTTTTTTCAATGGAACATCCTATACTGTGATCATTATTTCGAAAGCCCTCATTAATCTGAGAAGAATGATATGCATACCAAGGGTCTCTTGTTGACGGTTTCCGAATTATCAGACATTTTAGAGTTACTTCAAACACTCTGTGTTTACTGATGCAGATAAAACCGCGATTCTTACGCGAGCAGTTTTTCAATATGGTTAAAAATAGTATTCATTATCAGAAATTTCTCGAGAATGTGCAAAGTTTACATCGTGAACCAAAACAGAAAAACACCCATAACTTTCTTATTATCAATGGAACATCCTGTATATTATTTTATTAGTCGAAAGGTCTTTCAATAAGCTTTCCCAGGATGTAAGGTAAGTATGGTCGAAAGTGAACATTCAGGCTGTTATTAAATAAAACAAACGAGAAACTAAATTTTCCACTGTAAACAATGCACTAAGTGACAAGGCTGATCAAAATACCACAAATTACCAATAAGTCACTACATTCAACTAATGAACAAACGTACACATGAGTATCCCACTAGAAGCAGACATGTATATCCTATACACAGGCTTTTTACATGTCACTCAGACTATATAATCAGTTGCCTAATATATTAAAGCGCATACATAATCTCAAACTGTTTAAGAGAGGGTTATTTATTAGTTACTAGATAGAACCATACAATTTGAGGGAGTTCTTTCGATAATAATTGTCTTATGTAATGATTAATGTAAATGTGGCTTATGTAGGTGTGCATATAAAATTTTCTAGTAATTAAGGAAGTGTAATATTTTGTGTTTTCCTTTTGATGTATTGTTGATATATGGTTATTTGTGTGACGTGTTTCAACCCTGTCTTTATGCCTTATGATTAATATCTAAATTGTAACTTCTGGTAGATTGGTGAATACGAATATGAATTACAACAATTATTGTCTTATTTTGTTGCATTAAAATCTATTTTGAGTTATCAATGAAGAGAAAATAAAACAACATTGAACTACAAAACCTTCACTCAAAAAAAATAAGAATAATAATAACATTCTTTTAATTGATCTATATTAAATATTAAAATATCGAAAACAAACTAATGGATATGTTCAAATTGGTTCCCCCCTCTCTCAACCATAGAGATCACTATATGATCTCTATGCTCTCAACACATAGTTCGCAACGTCGCCATAGGCCGTGCATCGCGTGAAATATATTAATAATAAAACAATTTCGAACCTTTCTTTTAATTCGACTACTGTTCTCCTGAGATTTACATATATTTTATCTTTTATATATCTCCAGAAAAAATAATCCAAAGGAGTGAGGTCCGGTGATCTTGGTGGCAACAAATATATCCGTTTTGGAATAATAATCTGCCATATAGTCTTTTATTTTCATCTTACATAAGATACAGGTATTTTTAAATCGCTCATATACCCAGTTTTAAGTTTATTAGTCTCATGGACAATTTCAAATTGCTATTACTCGGATTTTTCCGAGTGAGCTGTATGGAAACAAAAAGTGTTCATTTTGACCCAAATGTACTTTATTTACAATTTTATAGAAATCAATCAATTGTTAGTTAATTTATAGCTAATAACAGATAATAAGTAGGATATGACGCTTTATTTTTTTTTAATAATGTTACTTTGACACCAATAAAGAACACATTGGCACAATTTTTGGCCTTTTGGCCAATTCCAACTGTACAAATTCCGTATTTAGATGCTTAGATTGTACTAGTAGCAAAATTGAAGGTACTGCTATTATGTTTTGTTATATTAGAATTACGATATGGCTAAATTTGTAATCAGTAATTTGAATTGATTTTCTTAATAAAATAAACATTGTCTGTTAAATGGTATAGATATTCGAATAGAAAACCTCAAAACTAATAAAACTCATTCGATATAGAATTTAATGGTCGTTGAACTCTATCGATTTCAATACTTGATCAGCTAATAATGACCTATAGTAAACAAATAGTTGATATATTTTTTTATGCAGCATAAAAAAGAAATAAAGCACACAAAGCATTTATAGCGTTATTTGGCAAATAAAACAATTAAAAACTTTGAAAACAAAGAAAAGTCATGAAATCAAAAAATGTATCGGTACAGGAATGCAAAAAGTTTAGGAAATACGTTGGGCCTGTATTTATAGTTATAGAAATACATATGTATTTCATAACATTATATTTGTGTTTTACATTACTAACTAGGTAAACCAGTTTTACTAGCGAAAGGAGAATATAACAGACGAACCGATAAGCGAGTCTGTTGTTACCTCATTATAACTGTAAAAACTGTTACCTTGCGTGTACTGTATAATATTTCATTTGTTTGTTTGCTAAATAAATTAAAAGTTTTAGTCAAATTTCGATTGTTGTCCTTGCAAAAGGAAATACTGAATAATTTGTCATAAGTCTTGAACCATTACTGCGACATCGTAGGTATATCTTTATTTCACATTTTATTTATTATGGTGAAATTTATGTACCGGAAGCAATAATCGACGAGGCCACAGGGGTTCAATTTTATTGGCAGAAAAATCATGTTCAAGGTAAGAGCGTGAATACAACTATGTGATTGAAGGAACGTAACAAGTTCTGTTGGCCTAAATAAATCAATATATCAGATTGGTCAAAATGGACTATGCTGAAAGGGTGTTTACAAATCAAAGAAAATGTTCAAGTTCGCACATTGTTTTTTTATTGAAAATGAAATGTAGATATCGCTATTACTAACTTGTAAAATTGTACAATTCAGTCGAGAGTCAATTTAGTAGCTTCTAAAGATATATTTTCAAAATGAATAGGTTATCTTCACAAATGTGCAATAAACATGTTCACATGATATACAGGGTATATCTAAGTAACACTTTAAAAATCTAAGGGGTGATTCTCTGACGAAAATTAGGGTCTTTGGTATAAGCATTTTTTTGGGAAAAACCCTCCCCTGAAAAGTTACGCCCCTCTTAGAACTTTTTTTCGATAAGACTGTTTTCTTTTTAGAAAACATATCTAACAAGCTTCATTCATTTACTAACTTTTTGATCTATTCAAGTTTTTCAAAAGGGATTTACGAGAAAAATATAAATGTAGGTATTGTAATCATAGATATTATATATACATACATGGATAGCGCATGGTATACAAACCGCTGTTCAGTCGATGACTCCAACACGTAAGAGAGACAGAATACATATTTCAACTTGGTATTAGACAGAGATGAAGATAATTCTGACCACGTGACAAGTGGCAAGAATGTGAATAATTTACATTGATTTAAATGGAGCACTTTACGAATTTCATGAATTATCAAGTAATAATCGTCTTTGATCGGTTTTTATGATTCAGCAACAATATATAATAGTATTATGTACAAAATTACATTTACGATATAGAATTAAATATCGTTCATTTTGAATTTAATCATATTTCCATGAAGCACCTATATGCAACTTGTTTTGTATTTCTTCAATGGAAAACTTTAGTATGTAATTAACTGAAATCACTGTATTCCACATTAATTAACATATTAGTTATTAACACCTTCAATTATTAATTAATACATATATTCAACTACAGAATCATTACCATACATGACCAAATAAATAAAACAACATCTTTCATAATGCCGTGAAGATTTAGTTATAATATGGAAAACAAGTAACATATACACATTATTCAAAACTAAGTAACCTATAGAAGAAATATATCTATAAAATATCAAAATGCTCAAATAATAAGACAGAAATAATATAGCTATTTGTTGGAGTGGTTCGGAAAAAAAGTATCTCATTTATTAAAATTATTAATCTAATTCTTCTAACATATAACCCAAACCTGGATTTTTCCGAAGCCAGAGATTGAATCTGACTGTGCCTCAAGATGCTAAATATGAATAAGAAGAACTGGGAATTACATAAATGAACAGTGGTGAACTTCTGGTATTGTGGCTAGTCGCAGATGCCAAATCGCTAGCTTAGCTTTTGTGTTATAATAATAAACATTAGTAAAATATTCCAGTTTCTAAAGAAAATAAAAGTGATATGAACAGGGTTTTAGTTCACAGCATTAATGTTTATAGTTACAATTTGGATTATAGGTCACCTTAATTTTAAACTTAAATTTTACCAACAGAGGAACATTATTATATAATATTAGGTACTGTTACTGTTAAAAATACAAATTCTTCGGGAATAAAAGTAAACATTGTTCTGAAATGTCCTGCCTATCCTTCACATGTTTTAATAAATTTTTCAGATTTTTTTAACCTTTGCATTCATTCTACGATCACTTGTAGTCAAGTATTTGATTACTATTTCTAGCTTATCAATAGTATGCTTCGCAATTTGAAAAATTATATTCATGTTAGGGCATGACGGTATATGACAGAAAAGATGTTATCAATATGTTATAAATCTACTAAGTATATAATCAATCAACTTTCTGGTTCATTTACAGGTTGTTCTTCATTGATCCTAAATGAGGTGCCCTCACAACAATTAATGTTTGCACCATCACTAGTAAAAACATAATAAGAACAACATATATCCAGCTAAAAATTATGACAAATTCATATTGTTCTCTGGGTTTCACCTTACGTTTAAAGACATTCGCCGGAAAATTTAAAATACTAGAATGAACTACATGGTCTTTTACTGATTTCTTTCCAAATGAATACACGAAATCATTTTCTGTAAAATGTTCACTAAACAGATGATAATTCTTGTTGGGCACGAAGTTTTTTCCCTTCATTGCTATTACCCATTTTTGTTTCAATTTTCATCTGAAGGAAAACTGAAATGAACAGTAATTATTACACTATTAGTTTCTATTTTCGATTGTGAATATTCGATTAAAATTGTACTTCTAACGTCTACATTTTAATTACATTATTGTGAATTAAGTTTCTACTACCACTATCCAGTATCTACTAAACTTGTAAATACCAGTGAAAACTAGGTCCTCCTTTTTGATACCGATTTGTACATCCAAATGCGGAACACGATTTCACCATTGTTATATCTTAGATTTATTAAAACTATCCAAGAAGACTAATTAATCACACACTTCACTATTATAACCTTATTGTCGTCGAAGTGTTATTACACAATATCATTTGATAAAATGAAAGTAAAAAGCCCAAACAACTAATGACAACTAAAAAACATAGCACTAAAGAAGTTTTCTGTATCAAAATATTGCTATTTTCTTTTGAAAACAACATAATATGATAGATTACAGTAACATGTACTCTCATGGCAAGAACGATGTTTTGCTGTTCCATATGTTGGAGTCAATGAAAATTCCTGATGCGCTATCCATGTATGTATATATAATATCTATGATTGCAATGCATTGTGCAATGTCATTTATCGTTTCTTTTTCTACAGTTTTATGATTTTTTGCAAATAATAGTTGAGAAACCGAAATTATGGTTAACTATTCGAATTCAGAAATGGCAGATATGCATTTTACATATGGGCGTGCTAACGGTAATGCTTTGGAAGCTCAAAGCAGAGCGTAGATTGCCCCATCATACTTATCACATATATTCAATAACGCCTGCGGGAACTTGGTAATTTTGAAAAGAGAAGTTATGACTCTGGCCGTACCCGATGAGTTGGAGCTAACGCTATAGAAGAAGCCATACTTAATTCAATTGAAGAATTCCCAGAAACTAGTACCAGGAACATAGTTTGTGTAAGCCATTCTGTAGTTTTCAGAATTTCAAAAGAACAACAGTCGTATCCCTATCATCTTCAACGGGTGCAGGCGTTACTGAATCGAGATTTTTTACCACGTATGGTTTTTTGTCAATGGCTTATTAATATGATCGGCCAAGCGCCACAGTTCTTAAGAAATATTTGATTTACTGACGGGGCGAATTTCTCAAGAGATTGTATTGGAAATTTTCAAAATAATCACATTTGGGCTGAAGAAATCCTCATGGCGTTTTTGAAGGACATTTTCGTTAAATGTATCGCTCGGAATTATTGACGATCATCCGATTGGTCCCTATTTTCTTCCACTACGATTAGATGGTAACTCATATTGTCATCTTCTTGAAGACGTTCCCATTCAACATTTATTGCTTATCCACGACGGTCCGCCAGCCTATTTTAGTATAGTGTGAGAAGTCACTTGGATGAGGTGTATGCCAACTAATGGATTGGTCGAGGTCCTCTAAGCTGGCCAGCCCGCTCCCTTGACCTTAATCCTTTGGATTTTTAAATATAGGAATATGTGAATTCTTTGGTCTAGTCAAGCTTAGTTGAAAATATCGATGATTTGCGAAATCGCATTGTAGCAGGGTGTGAAGCGATAAGAAATTCATCAGGAAAATTTCAACGCATGCGCAATTCTATTTCTAAAAGAGAACATGCTTGTATCGAAAGTGAAGGCGATCATGTCAATATTCGACGTGTTTTTGTTTTTTGTTAAATTGTTATAACATTAATTTATTCATCGTTTATTCACTTTTATTCTTAGTTCTAAATTTCTTAGCCTAGTAGAATCATAGATTAACTATTTGGTTGACTACTGTTTAATAAAAGTTATTCAACATGAGCTCTACTGTTTCTAACGTTCCCCAATAAAGTTACCCTGAAATTAACTAACCCAACTTAAACTAACCTAACCAAGTAATAAATCTAAATAATTTCAAAACAATACATTTGAAGAAGATAGACCGCCACAACACCTTTATTTAATCACTTCTTACTACCTTCCGTGAAAATGTATTGCAATACTTTTTCTCGTAATTCCTTAACTTATCGAAAAACTTGAATAGAATTAAAAGTTAGTAAATGAATGGAGCTATTATTGAAAAAAAAATTTCCAAGAGAAAATATCTTAGGGGTTGATTATTTCAACTCCTTCCAAAAATTCTTCAGAGTTGAAAAAATTTCCAAAAATTGTAGTTTTATTTACAGATAATGTTCACCAAGTTTCGTTTCTTTAGCTTAATGTACAGGAAAGATGAAAAAGACAAACAATTTTTTTTCATATTTTGGCGGGGCTTAACTTTATACCAAAGACCCCCTTAATTTTCATCAGAGAATCATCCCTCACATTTTTTCGGTGTTATTCAGATACACCCTTTATACAAGACATATATTCCTATGATAAAATGACCAAAATTGAGGAATATCAACATATTTTGACATAACTGATATTATACTTGATTTAAAAAGCTATGGCTGACCGTAGACCAATAACTTTGACCAAACATAGATTTCCGACAATAGGCGAGAACACAATTTTTTTTTAAATACCATCATGATATGCAGAACAATGAGAAGAGCTTGCAGAAATTTTTGAAGTGAAAACTTCTTTAGGCGCGATGGGCTATTCCAGATGAGGGGTAAGACCATGAGTCCGTCACGTGCAGCCACGCTGTAGCTATATATATTAGGTATTATGTATACTGCTGCGTGTGCAACTGCGGCCGTGCGGGACTCGGGTCAGGCGTCAGGCGGTCTCTCTATACGCTTACACACGTGTGCATATCTGAGTCGGTGTTGGTGAACCTGCCTGTGTGAGCCAGAGCTCTCGATTACGGTATACAGGACAGGTATACGTATACACTGCGTATACACACTATACACTGTATACAGCTACAACAGCACGCATATACTCGACGTTATTCATTTACTCAATCCTCCGTCCTCGTGCAGACGAAAGTTATATTTTTATGCTAACTGAAAAATTGACCTTTTGACGTGACAACGTCTTATAATTCGATGGAGCCGGCTGCACGCACGAAAAAACATGACTCATGTGGCGTTACCTCGCTCCGAGGCGTTACATTTAAGGCTTGAAGTGCAAGCGAGAGCGCGGAACGAGCGAAAAAGAGGCACAATCGGCCTCCGCGTTCGGCAGCGTTCGACATCTGTCTCTCTCCTACTTGAGTGAGCGATGCGTCCGCGTGGACAGCTGCTATACAATAATACATTTACATGTTTTCGTCAAGTATGAAGTGCAGTGAAAAGTGAATGTGGTGTCAATTGTTTATAGCAACGATAATTGCGGCGATAAAGGTAATGATTCTTTCGATATTAAATATATGTTCAGTGATATATTGTCGAATATTCGTGCTTTCATCATTAAAATAAATAGCATCGGTCCGCTAGTGCAGCGATTGTAGGTTATGCTATAATTGACAAAACTATAACAATAAGTTAACAGAACTATTTCACGATGAGTAAAAAATCAATTGCTTTACTATTCGATCGAAATAATTATCGAGCGTAGCTATGATTTCAAAAAATTAAAACATAAATGTTAAATCTTCCACATATCATAACAACGTGTTTGAAAAATGAAACCATTCCATCAGTATTTTCTTATGACGTTGTCACGTTCAACTATCGTCAGTAAACCGACTTTACAGACAACCGATTTCTTTTGCAATACAACTCATACTTTAATTATTACAGAGTAAAAAGTAATAGTTGAATTATGTGTGATCGGTAATAGTAGCCTGTTTTTATATATGAGCACACCTGATTCCACAGTAATGTAATAATGTAATGTAATGTAATACCGGCTTTATTAGGCGGAGTTCACCAACAGTGTGGTGTTCTTCTACTCAACCTCACTAGATTTACACAGTTTTAACAATGCTTTGATTCCATTTTTAAATATACATTCACAAAGTGTAAATTGAAAAAAGTATGACTTAATGAAGATATGTGGGTTAATCATGTATCAATAACAGAGATTTTAACTAGTTTGTATATCATAGTCGTGTCTGTACCGCTGCTAGGTATTGTGATATTTGATTCTTGATTTTGGAAAAGAAGTCAGTCTGATGTTCATAGGGATCCCATTGTACAAATGGCATGCAGAATATGTTAAAGATTTTTTGAACAACATATTGGAAAAACCAGGTATGGAGATAGTTTGTGGATACCTAATATTGCGTGAGTGAATCTGGTCACGAGTGATTAACTTATTGTGTAGATACTCAGGACATTTGGTAGTCAGTAGTTTTTTTTTAAGAATTGCTAAATGTTGGCGCCTTCGCTGCTCCATTGTCAACCAACCAAGCTCTCGCAACTTATGTGAAACCGGTTCTCGTCGTCTTATCTTAAATATGAAACGTAAACAAGATTTTTGTATTTTTTCGATCTTTGTCGAGGTATCTCTATCCAGCGCAGGTCCATACACCACATCAGCATAATCAAACCTAGAGAGTATTAAGGAGCTACATAAAAGAGCTTTTATGTCGCAAGGAAGACGGTCTTTGTAATTATAGAGATGTTTCAGTGTTCCGTAGCTTAACCTTACGATTCTATTAATGTGCTCTGTAAATTTGAGATCGCTGTCTATAGTTACTCCTAAATTTTTAGCAGAGGTTTTAACCTCAAGCGTTTGATTTTTTATAACAATCGGGATACGTAAGTTCTCAATCTTTGACCTGTCTTTCCTTTTTCCAAAGTAAAACACATACGATTTAGGAAGATTAATTGTCAGATTGTGTTCTTCAGCACGTTGAACTAGGTTGTTTAGATCCTCGTTGATAAGTCGGATAGATGGGTTACAAGACCCCAACGGAAATGACTTGTATAGCTGCGTGTCATCTGCATAAGAGTGTGCGCTACAATGTCTCAAGGAATCAATGAGATCGAATGTATATATATGTATATAAGAGAGGTCCCAGTATTGAACCCTGTGGGACACCTTTATCAACGTTCAATATTTCCGACACGCAGCCGTATGTTTCAAGCTTGGATCTAATCTAATAATTTAAGTCGAAGTTACCGATAATGACGACGCAAATGAAGAAAATGCTGTTTAACATTACTTTCATTCACATCGATGTAAATATCAATAAATAATAAGTTTTGAAAATAAAATAATGTGTATTTATTATAATGGATATCGGGTTACATTCATACTCTTTACAGGGATTGTACCGCCCATTATACGTTTTTTATTATTAAATACAAAAATGTATATAATTGTTGATTGAAATGCTGACACTTGTGAAACCAAAGAAAAACTAATTATATTAATTTCCAGTTAAAAATAATAAAATTGTAATTCCGGATGCTACAACAATTCAAAGATAACATAAAATAAATTGGTTTCTTCATAATGTCAGCTTTCACTTCTGTCAACAGTGCTCGGTGACTGTCCGTTTTTTTTACACATTTTATTCGGATCAGTTTTTCCAAAATAAATTCTTAAAGTAATGTGTTCATTTAAACGCACCGCGTGGGTTGCGGGGCCGTTATGTACACCACTGAAGACGTTTGAAAACTAAATTATCAACTAAAAGCGGAATTTCTGAAACTAACTTCACTAAGGAGTCTTTATCGCATTAATTTAAATTAACAATGGCTATTGACTACGTCGCAAAAACGGAGAAAACACGATTAATTGAAAGTGTAATTGTTAATGTGTCACAGCATTACCTTATGTTGTATTTGTGCTTTTAATCCATAAACTTCTGGATCATCTAATGCTGGATAGATCTCTCCTTCAGGTTCTTCATGTCCACTATGTCCGATGATCCATACTGGCCAACAATGTACGTCATGTAAAGTTTTTAGAAACACATCATAATATCCCAATATCCCAGGATTACCAGGTATCAGTAGAATAATATCTTCCGGGTCCGATGTTTTCGGTGTTTCTGTAATCCATCTTCCCCATGTACAAACATTTATAGGAATGCCGTTTATATTTACAAATTCTCGCTGCATGTTGAGAATTATAATATGTCCTTGCCGTATCGATATTTTATAGTTGAAAAAGACATTGACATTACCCACGATTATATGAGTGAATAACAATGCATACTTTACAACTTGCCGCGGTGCGATTCATCATATGTGTGTGTGACTACGTAAGTACGTAGAAACTGACGCGATTTATAAATAAAATAATCAACAAAATCCCCAGTCGTCATCTCCGTTAACTTCAAATGTACCAGGAAAAGAGAACATTGGTTGCCAGTTTTGCGTTCACGAGTAACGCAAGTATTGATTAATATAAATCCTTGCGAAATAGGTGATCCCAAAAATAATAAATAATAATAATAACAATTATTTATTGCCATAAATTTAGAGAAAATATCAGCATTGTCGACGATAATCTGAGACAGATATTGATAAACATGATAAAATATTAAGAAATGTAAAAATTTACAAAACTCAATCGTCTTTCCCTTAACAAAAAAGGAAATACAACTAGTATAGAGAATTACCGTCAAATTTCACTGCTCTCTGAGATTTCCAAAATTCTTGAGAGATGCGTCTACAACATAATTACGGATTTCAATGATAAACGTAATATTCTGAATACAAGCCAACATGGCTTTAGGAAAATAAGTCAGTGGAAACTGCCACAAATCAACTCATGGATTATGTTTACATGGAACTTGACAGATAGTCCAGTCAAATTAAACATTTAGGGTCACAAAAACAGATAAATGAATCATCTTAGGGATTTAAGTAGGTAAAAGCCGGTAGAATAGAATTATCCATTCTTTGCATTTCCAAGTTTTCGGAAAATTCTGGAAAATTGGGGTAAACTTTTTCATTTTCATTTTTTTTTGCTCTAGCGGCTAAAGTAATTGAGATGGAAAAAAAAGTTTCCGACAAAAGTTTTAGCTCGTCTTTTTTTCTACAAGAAAGGTTCTACAATTATTTGTCTAACGCAAGTCGTTCAATAGATAAATCGTGTTTTCCATTTGTAGTTTTGAGCTGCTCCGAAATGCGCGGCAAATATCGTGTGAGTGGGCGCATCTATTGATAATCATTAGTTCATTAGTACTAACAGGCGCTAAAAAAATTAAAATAATGTAAAATGTAGAGAAAAGACTAAGCTTTAATGTAAAACTAATCAAAATATTTATAAAAAATTTTACCATAGAGAAAAAAGTGTTGGAAGATGACTTAGTAAACTTTGTACAGGTGACCCACAGATTTATTTATATCTTCGCCGAGAGATGCTAGAATGATAATTCCTTTTGCTAATATATTCTTAAGTAATGGTATGTTAATCCACTTAACATTTTAATGCAATTACTTGTACTGGAAAAATATGCCTTGGGGTTAAAGTTGAAGGTATATTCTTCCTCGATCAGTAACCACCAAATTTTGGAGCACAATTCGTTATATCTTAATTAATAATAATAGCACAGTCTTAATTTTTGGAATATAAGTACACAAAATCATATTATTTTAAACGGTATTGGAGTTTTTCAAATGCTTGGTGTATACTTTTTAAATTTTTCTACCTTATCCATACAGGTTCATAAAATGCACCATTTTACAGTAATACATACATAACTTATTTGTTTCTTAATATTTTTTAATGAAGTTTTCACAAAATATACATTAAACTACACGGAATTGATCCCATGTATTGAACAAGCGCCTACAGGCAAGGGAGAAATAAGGGAGGTGCGTAAAAGTCAGGTAAAAAATCAAAGTGCGTGTCGCGTCAGCCTTGCGCAGTCGAACGTACGTACTTTCCTAAGAACATCGAGCGCATAAGCATATGCTTATTTTTATTTTTAACGTTTCGGAGTATCATTTTAGAGAGCTGTTTGTTTTTGTTTATTTTGTTCGTTTTTAGTTATTAGTGTTTTGAGTAGTACTAAGATTTAATATGAGTGATTCTCCTAGTACCAATTGTGATAATAGTATGGAAAGGATTGTATGTCTCATATGTGAAAAAGATTTGGAAAATGGAGAAATTACTGTTATTACCCGAGGTTCGGGAACATTAAGAGAAATTAGTAGAGAAAGAAAAGATGACAGGCATAAACAAATTGAAGGGCTTACTCAAGTTAAAGTGCATACTAAATGCAGAGAAAGATATTGTTTGAAAAGGAAGGGCAACTTTGTTTCCAAAGATTACACTCCCGCAAATAATAATGCATGGAAATATAGTCCAACTAAAAAGAAGCTACGTAAATATTCAGAAGGAATAACAGATGCAGGTACTGACTGAAATGATTGACAATTCAAATGATTCAAAATGTGATTCAGAATGAACATATTAATTAAAATTAATTAATAAACATATGTTTTTTGTATCTTTTCCAATTAAAATTCTGTCTTATATTTTATTTGTAACCTTTCCTAAAACTGTGACTCGTAAGCAAAACGATTACCACATATAACTTTCAGATTTTTTTTTTCAGTTTTACACAATACTGAACACAGGTTTCATTCCAATAGGGTAATCGAGTACTTTTTAATATTATTACGTTAAATTAGATAGAAATCAAGCTTTACATTCTTGAAAATGCGAAATTTTGACACTGTCTAAAAGTTACAAAAGGTTTATGTTACATAACTTCGAAATGGCGTGAAATATCGAAAAATGTGTTCAGACCTTTTTTGTCGAAAAAAAGACGAGCTAAAACTTTTGTTGAAATCTTTATTTTCTATCTCCATTATTTTAGGTGCTTTACACTTTTGAAAATCCAAAAATTTGACACCGTCTAAAAGTTACAAAAGGCTTATGTTACATAACCTCGAAATGGTGTGATATATCAAAAAATGTATCCAGACATTTTTTGTAGAGAAAAAGGCGATCTATAACTTTTGTTGAACACTTTTTTTCTATATCCATTATTTTAGCCACTTTACACTTTTGAAAATGCGTAAATTTCACACTGTCTAAAATTTACAAAAGGGTTATGGTGCATAACCTCGAAATGGTGTGAAATATCAAAAAATGTGTAAATACTTTTTTGTAGAGAAAAAGACGAGCTAAAACTTTTGTTGGAAACTTTTTTCCCTATCTCAATTACTTTAGCCGCTAAAGCAAAAAAAAATGATAATGAAAAAGTTTTCCCAAATTTTCCATAATTTTCCGAAAACTTGAAAATGCAAAGAATGGATAATTTCATTCTACAACCTTTAACCTACTTAAATCCCGAAGTTGATCCATTTATCTGTTTTTGCAAGGTTTTCCCAATATTTTGTCTTCATTGACTGGACTAAGAGGCAACTACGTCGTCTCCCTTCTCTTCGACCTGTCTAAGGCTTTCGACAGTTTGAATCCTGAATTTATACTAAAAAAAATATACACCCTTGGCATAAGGGGTATCTTATTAAATTGGATTGAATCGTACCTAAAAAACCGCCACCTTGTAAAAATTAACAACGAACTCTCAGAAGAATTCCCTGCTCCACTAGGAGTTCCTCATGGATCTGTCTTGGGACCGTTATTGTTCCTACTGTTTGCGAATGACTTGCCAAATTTTACCAGCGAGGGTATAGTCACAATGTTCATAGATGACATAACAACAACGATTTCAGACAAGTCTCTTGAGGAAGCACAAACCAAAATTCATAAGACATGCAAAGAAATGGAGTTCTGGTGCAACAAAAACTCTTTGATTTTGAACAATGAAAAAACTGTATGTATAAATTTTCATCTCCATAGAATGATTCCTAAGTTAATTAAGGAACAATTTCCATTTCCTTTCACAACCATTGTTAAACTTCTGGGTACCTGGCTCGACTCCGATTTGAGCTTCAATAATCACATAAAACATGTATGCAACAAATTAAACAAAGCTTTTTATGGAATTCTTCAATTGAAATCATACGTTAATGAACGAACTCTGATAAACCTATATTATGCACTAGCTTACTGTCATCTTTCTTAGAATATAATATCTTGGGGTTGTGCCAATGATCTTAATGAAGTTCTTGTATCACAAAAGAGATTAATGAGATTGATTTTCGACTTGGACTACCGTGCAAGTTGTAGAGAAAGAAGCATTCAAGAAATACTCAATTTTAACTCCCTTCTATTTACATTATGAAGTACGTTAACTTTACCAGGAAATATTTCTACACTTTTCATCAACAATCTGACGTTCGTGACTATAACATAAGGACCATAAATCTCCGTTTACCTCCTCACAAAACCACTATGTTTCGCAAATCTTCAGTTTATAAATGTATTGTTTTTTATAACGCTTTACCAGTTGACATCAAATCAAAACCCACTTACAATTCAAGAATGGCATGAAATCATTCTTCCAACAAAAACCTTTTCACTCTATCAGGGAATTTTGTCTCCTGATGATTTATAACGATGTTTTTCTGGGCAGAAAATGTACATAAACGTACGGGAAATCTTTTGTTATATTTATATTATATTATATATACTTCTTACACATACACTACTTACATCTAATTGTTTCAGTAATTATTGCATCAATTCTTTGTTTGGCTTACCTTCTATACTTTGTATGTTATTAAGGTGAATAAAGATTATTATTATTATTATCATTATTAATGGTAGAAGCCGTTATTCTATGGTAATTTATAATTATGATTAAATGAAAGAACAATAATAACATGAAAATGTTACTATAGTTTAAACACCGAAGTGCCATTATAAAACAGATACAAAATTATGAATTAAACATACACATCACATCGTCAGATAGTAGTTGTAAATAGCAATAGTTCGCGTCTTTCTTCTGTCCAGTCAGTTATACCCCAAAGTTATGTCTTGGGGCCTTCATTTATATTGCTGATCTTGCAAAGTGTTTAAATGATGTGAGTGCTCAATCTTAGGCCGATGATACGCAATTGCATTTTTCCTGCGAGCCTGGAAATGCTGTTGAAGCATCTCGTGCTGTTAATATAGGGATCTAGCTGCTTTAGATTCTTAAGCAAATGCAAATGATTTAAAACTGAATCTTCTCAAATGCTGTGAAATTGTTTTTGCCCTAAAAGAGGTCGTAATCACATTATTGCCAATTAAACGTTAAATATTAGAGGTCATCACTGAATATTCTGGATGAAGTTAAAAACCTAGGTGTGGTTCTCCATCTGACTTGCGATTCAAAGATCATATAGTCTCCTTGGTGAAGAAGACCTTTCACCCTAAGAACAGAAATGTCGATATAACAAACTTCAAGATCCGTAAATAATGTTGTGAGACTTTTGTATTGCCTATTCTGAATTATTGCAGTTGGGTATATTTTACGTGTTTGGATAAGTCCTGTCAGTACAGGTTGCAGGTACTCGTGAACAGTTGAGCTAGGTTCATATATAGGTTGAGAAAATATTATCATATTTCCCAAAAGATCCGTGAATTGGGCTGGTTGCGAGTTGAAAATCTGTATACATACCCTGTGTCAGTATTCACTTGTAACTTATTGAAAACTTCCTGTCCTATGTACCTTCGCGATGCTCATGAGCTTAATGTTCGGTGTGAAGAAAGACTATTCTTACCTAAGTTTAATACGGCTTTGTTTCGGAGGTCGTTCTCGTACAATGCACCAACGTCATATAAAAACTTTGCAACAATCTTATAGACATCTCTGTGGAGAGCTTTAGACGTAGATTGAAAGCTTTTCTATTGTCTACTCAATTGGTCCAGGCAATAAGCTGGGAAAAAGGTCATAATAAAAAAAAAATATATAGTAAGCTAGAATTTCAAATTTTTTTTTGCATTTTGTTCCTAATACCTCATAGATCATTCATGACTATCAAGACCGCAGGGGTCGACCTTTCTACCCCCTCAAAACGGGGTTTCAATCCCTCAGAGGAGCATTGTTATAAAAACAATTCAAAATTAATGAATTCAGAGCCGAAAATGACCCCTAGTATGTTTTTTGGGTCACTGATCACGATTCCGCAGTAACATTTCTCGGAAAACTCCCTCCAGATGGGAAATGTGGGAAATTTTTAAATAATATATGATTTATAATTTTGTTTCAAAAATAACCTCTAGTAGGTTTTTTGGGTCGTTGATCACGATTCCGCTGTTATTTTTATCAAAAAACTCTCTCCAGATGGAAAATTCGGGAAATTTGAGATTTTCCTGAGACGTGTGTGAATAATAAAGTATAATTTTGTTGCAAAAATGACCTCTGGTAGGTTTTTGGGTAGCTGATCACGATTCCGCTGTTATTTTTCCCAAGAAACATAACCATCTCAGGAAAATCTCAAATTTCCCGAATTTTCCATCTGAAGATAGTTTTTTTGGGAAAAATAACAGCGGAATCGTGATCAGCGACCCAAAAAACCTACTAGAGGTCATTTTTGCAAAAAAATTATAAATTATATATTATACATAAGTTTTACAAATGTCCAATCTGTAGGGAGTTTTCCGATTAAACTTACGGCGGAATCGTGATCAGCGACCCAAAAAACATACTAGGGGTCATTTTCGGTTCTTAATTCATTAATTTTGGATTGTTATTATAAGAATGTTCCTCTGGGGGGTTGAAACCCCGTTTTGGGGGGATAGAAAGGTCGACCCCCGCGGTCTTGATAGTCATGAATGATCTATGGGGTATTAGGAACAAAATGCAAAAAAATTTCGAAATTCTAGATTGCTATATTTTTTTTTCGGTTCTTTGCCTGGACTAAATAGGCTTTGCCTGTTTGTATGTAGCGCAGGGTGTAACATGTAAATTATGATTGGTTCATTTTTTCGCATTACTATTTCATTTAGTTTTTGCTTCATACTATCCTGATTCATGTGTACAATGTCACAGTTTAGTGTCTCTTATAATCGTGGTCATCGGAAATCCAGAAACAGGCAGATCCCGGGAAAATACATTGTGCATTAAGAAAGAATTTGTGCATTAGGATAATTATAATTCTATATTCTAGTATTATTGGTAGAGTGCGTTGAAAGACAAAGGAAAAGATCACTTTGTTAACTGATCATTTAGAGCTTATGACACCTTTATTAATCTCTATTGATGCTAATGTATTTGAATTGAAACCTTTGGTTTGATTATGTAAAATGTTTAGGCTATCTCAATTAGGAAAGGTGTGATCTGTTTGTAAAAAATGGTTAGCAAAGGTTGAATCTGAAAGTACGAAAATGTTCTTGGTATCTAAATTTAAAATGACAAACAAATTCTACCTGTAAATGAGGGCAAGGTGGAAAGTCCCTGAAAAATGAAACAAGAAATGATTTATTTGGTCAAAACTTATTTTTTGTCTCAACACAATCTCCTTGTAGCCCGATACACTTCGTCCACAATTTTTCTAATTTTTCGATCTCTTCCAAATAATACGATTTCGGCAATCTTTCAAAATAGGCGTTTATTTCAGCGATGACCTCATCGTTGGAGCCAAATCTCTTTCCGCAGAGCCATTTCTTCAAGTTTGGAAATAGATAAAATCACAGGGGCCCTAATCTGGAATATGGTGGATGACGAACCAATTCGTATAGCAATTCATGCAATTTTGCCATTGTGACTGCGGACCTGTACGTCGGTGGCTTGTCCTGGTGGCACATTTTTCTTTGCCAAATGCGGCCGCTTTTGCTTTAAATCGGCGTCGAATCGATCCAACAGCTCTGCATAATATACGCCGGTGATCGTTTTGCCCTTCTCAAGGTAATCGATATAGACGATACCATGTGCATCCCAAAAAATTGTCACCAAGACTTTGTTGGCCGATAAACCCACTTTGGCTTTTTTTGGCTTCCATTCGACAAGACAAGTTCACTGTTTCGACTGTTCTTTGATCTCTGGTGTATTCTGATGGATCCATGTTCCGTCCACGGTTACGAAACTGCGCAAGTCATTCTTATCGGCTTGAACATCGCCAAACACTCCTTTGAAGTTGTCACACGGTCGGGCTTGTTGTCAACAGAGAGCAAATGCGGCACCCATCTGACAGATTGCCTTCTCATATTGAAAAATATATGCAAAATGTTCCGTGCCCGTTCGGTTGAAATGCCCACAGCTTTAGCAATCTTGTGCACTTTAACTCGCCGATCGTCCAATATTTTACCATGAGTTTTATAGAATATATTTGGCGTTGTAACTTCAATTGGGCGACCAATGTTTTTTCCACGCAAGAAATAATGTTTACTCGAGACTCGAAATTCACTTTTTTCCATGTTTACAAAAATGGTTGGTTACTTTCGATGGGTGTCAAAACAGAACTGAGTGACATATTAGTCTGCAATTTTTAATGCGTTCCTGTTAAAGATGGTACATCACAAATGTCACATGGGTTTAATTTTTCAGGGACTTTACACCTGCCCTCTTAAAAGTTATCACAGTCTGGGAAAATTAGCTCATAAGCTCCAGGTTTACTATATTTATTGGTTCTGTAACCAATAAATATAGTAAACCTGGTGTTTATAAGCAAATTTGCCCAGACAGTGATAACTTTTATATAGTTGGAACTTGTCGTTATTTTAAACTTGGAGACCAAGAACATTTTCGATTATGCAGACTCAACAAAACAGATTCAACCTTCGCTAACCATTTTTTTACAAACAGGTCTTCCCTTTCCCAATTTATATCTATATTAAATACATTAGAATCGATAGAGATTTATAAAGGTGTCAAAATCTTCTATAACAATATCCTAAATGATCAGTTAGACCTATACCAAAAGTGATATTTTCTTTTGTTTTTCAACGCACTCTTACAATAATTCTTTGAATATTTAATAATGATTACCCTAATTCACAAATTGTTCCTTAATTCACTTTGTATTTACCTACTACTTGTTTCAGAATTGTAATCTCTTAAACCCGATTGTACTTCAGTTTCTATTTAAACTTGCAATATTTATTTTTGGCTTCATAATTTTGTATCTGTTTGATAGTGGCACTTCGGTGTTGTAACTATAGTAATGTTTTCATGTTATTATTAAAAGTGGTATAAAAACAAAGTAATTGTTCTTTCTATTAATCATTTATAAAACTATTAATTAAGTAGTCCAAAATTATCTATAAAATATATGAACATAAGTAATAAAATTAAGTAAATACAGGAATTGAAGTATCATGAGTATATCAATTCATCATATGGGTCGAAGCAATTTTCTGTTGGAAAAGTTTTAAGCATTTTCTCAAAACTCATAACCGAAGGACAATCTCTGATACATTGGGATAGGCAATTATAAACTTTAATTGGTAGAAAGCATTCCTTTCAAAGTGTGGATTTGTATTTTGGTACACTTAAGTCATCTAGTTCAGATTTAGGATTTTTTTACAAACATCACAAGAGTAGTTTTATATTAAAAGCAGATGCATACCAGAACGAGATACTTACCAAATTAATAAAATCGACTGCACATATGAAAAGTGAAAGATGCTAATTGTTATTATTGGTGAATGATTTATGTGATACTTTAATAGGAAACAGGCATAATTTGATAAGCTGATAGTGCCAGTTGGAGTTAAGAGTGATAGCTTAAAACTGTGTGTATGTTAAGGTATCAGAGGAGTTTACTAAGATAATCAGAGATCTCGCGGTCGAACACTATACTAGACGATTCATCAGCGAACTTAAAAACAAATACATTTCGTAATTGTGATTGTAGATCATTTACATACAGTAAGAATAATAGTGGGGCTAGGAATGTACCCTGAGGAACCCCATTTTAATTTTCTAAGGCAAAGAATAATGAAAAAAAAAGTTCTAGTGTACTGTACAGTATAGCTACAGGGTGATTCATAAGTAATAGTCCAAATTGTAACTGAACATTCAGAATGCAAAAATGATTATATTTCACTCAACAACAATAGATTTAAGTCAGCCCCTTACTGAGATACAGGGCGCTAAAGTTGAAACAATATAATACATTTTTGTTAATAAATCAGCCATCCTTATAGATATAGTCATGACATTGAGGTAGGGTTATTTTATGTAACGATAAACAAGAATATGTTATTAAATTTTGAGTTAACTCTTAGATGGCACCACATACGCCATATTGAATAGAAGAAATCACCTATAAAGTTTTTATCATTCATTAATTTACAACTTACATATCTTTTCGGAAGCCCTTATCATTTTTGAAAAAAAAGGTTATATTGATATCCAAAATATTGATCGTTTTCGAGATATTTCAATTTCAATAATTCTAAGGCTAAGGAGGAAACAGAATAATAATCCTCAAGCTTTGAATACAATTATTTTCACCGATGAAGCAACTTTCTACCAAACGCGGAGTTTTTATCACTCATTAATTTACAACTTACATATTTTTTTCGGGAACCTTTATCATTTCTAAATTAAAAAGTTATATTGATACTCAAAATATTGGCCGTTTTCGAGATATGTGAATTTCAATAATTCTAAGGCTAAAGAGGATACAGAATAACCCTCAAGTTTTGAACACAATTATTTTCACTGATGAAGCAACTTTTACGAAACGCGGAGTTTAATTGGAGAACCTGGGAAACTGAAAACCCTCATTCAACTGAACAAATATATTTCCAGTACGAATTTGAAATAAATGTGTGGTGTGGTGTAATTGATGATACACTCATGAGTCCATTTGAATTACCTTAACATTTATTATGTTTGAATTTTTTAAATAATGAATTAGTTGATATTTTGGGAGATCTTCCATTACAACTAAGAAGAAAGATGTGGTTCATGCAAGACGTGCAACTCCATATTTTTCACTGGCGCTGGCGATTTGAATCCATTGGATTTTTATGTTATATGAAATCTATGGCTTATTCTAAATCTATGAACACACGAGACGATTTATGGAATATAATTCAAGATGTGGTTATAAATAATCATGCCACATTTTTTAAGTCAGACAATCCAATTAAATGGTTAAATGTGTGTATAAGAACTGGTGGTGACCACTTTGAGAATATTTTGCAGTAGTGATTTAACTAAATGTAAACAAAATTTCAAGATAATGTGTGTCGTAGGATTGAAAGGGAATTTTTTTACAGTAGAAAATGATCTTAAATAGTTTAGTTGGAATGTTTTCTAATGTATCTTTTTGTTTCAAGCTTGTTTACTTAGAACTTTAATGACGCAGCAACGTCTAAATGCTCTATCATGAGTATGGAGAGTGACAGATTTTGATAATGTCTCAATACGTTCGCCTCAAAAAAGTTTAGAAAAAAAATCAGTATCTACTAATATATAATAGTATTTATTATTTAATAATATATTAAAAATTACTGAATTGTTTAAATTTCTTCTTATCATGCGTAGTTTGATACATTTGTTATTTTTTATCTGCAGGAGAAGGGGTAGGGCCCTCTCAGCTGATGTGCCCAGGGGCCCCCCACAAAAATTAATGCGGCACTGACTAGCCATTAAGAAGACTAGGAAGTATTCTTACTAACAATACTTCAGAGTTTTTTAATTATATTCTTTAACCTGTTTGGCTCGTGCTTGTGTTTTTTCCGAATTTTTTACCTTCATTGTTGACTTTTTAACTACCTATTTTCATTTATTATAATAAGATCTATAATCTTTTTGGACTTTAATGTGTTAAAATTTAGATTATTCCGGTTTTGTTCGTTGTTGCGACGTGGATAATTTTAATTGAAATTGATGTAATAAAGATGCTCTGTGCTTAGTGCACTTAGTTTAAGAAATCCCGCAACTTTTGTTATATTCGAGATTCTACATATTCCGTCATCTTTCACAAGGTATTCAAATAAAATTAAAGATAATAAATACCGGATTACGCTGGTCATTCTAAACTTAGAAAATTACTGTCATAGGATTACATGGTGGGTTTTACCACAATACCGATTTTCTAGGAAACAACGCAGTATATGATAAACCAGGACAGAGAGTTCGTAGAATAACTACAATGAAGACCTAAAAATAATGGTGAATATATCAGGTCTGTTCAATCAGTAAGAAGTGGATTGTTCGTTCCATGTTTAAAAATTTCTAGAGAGTCCAGCCTATTTAGTTTCAAGGTTTTATCATCGAAAAAATGTGGAACTTGTATTTGACAACAATCAACAATCTTGGCTTCCGGATGGATTCCGTGTCACAATAGCACGACTTGATGCCGACGTTTCGCCAACCATTACAGGTGACAGGCTTGAGGCTTGAACTGAAATTGATTCTACTGGTTTCTGCAGCCGTATTTATTGTAGGAAAAAAATCCTTTACGCTACACAGTTCACTGCCTTTATTCCGGTGATTAACTCCGTTCTGGCACCTGACCTTGCCGTTGTGTAATCAAGTGCGAAATGAAATTTTCGAGGATGGGTTTCAAAATGTTGGGAAGGTGCTGAGTCACGGCTTAGACTATTTGGATGTTTTAGGCTTCCTATAGCTTCAAGGATTTTTCGCTGCTAGAAGTTCTGGCCTCGGGCAAGGATTTTAGTATTTCCAAAAAGGATTTGATGATTAGTGTCAAACTTGTGTTCCACAAGTGCGGATGTACTGGTGTCACGAAGTATAGCGCTCATGTTCTTTCACACGAGTAGCTACGGTACGACCTGTTTCACCATTGTAGTCTTTACCACAAGAACAGGAAATGCTATGAACACCTTATAAGTGAAGAGGAGGAAAGGGATCTTTGATAGGTTTGTAAAACTGAGATAATTTTGGGAGTGTTTGAAACCGAGTAGAAATATTATGTTTTTTAAGGATTTTGGAAATTCGATCTGTTATATTTTCAATGAATGGGAGATAGGCAGTGGATAAAACAGGCGGGGGGCTTGTGGCTCAGATTGTTTCGAAATTAAAGGCGAAGTGTATTTCTTTATGACTTTTGAATGTAATTGGAAAAATTGTTTGATAATAAGACAGATGAAAGATGTTTTAATTCTGATTTTAAGGATTGAGGTTGAGATTAGTTGACAGCTCTGTGGAACAAGGATTTTATGACAGATTGCTTTTGGGCAGGGAGGTGTTGGGAAACACCATTGAGGTATCTATCGGTTTGAGTGCGTTTTCGATACACAGAGTGTTCTAAAGTACCGTCAGTCTGTCGATTAACTAATACATCTAGGAACGGGAGTGAGCCTTGCGATTCAACTTCCATGGTGAAAAGGATATTGGTATGTAATGAATTTAAATGATTGAGGAAGAGAACAAGATTTTCGCGACCATGTTGCCAAATAACAAAAGTGTCGTCGACACATCTAAACCAACATTTCGGCTTGAGAACAGATGAGTCAATAGCATCTTGCTCAAAAGTTTCCATGAAGATATTAGCTACGACCGGAGAAAATGGGGAACCCATGGCAACTCCCGAGGACTACCCGTTAAACTTTCCATTGTACAGAAAATATGTAGAGGATAGACAAAAATCAATTAACGGTAGTACATCTATTGAAATGTGTTTGGCAGGTAACAGTTGAGAAATTATAGAAAGGGTGTCTGGAATGGGAACATTGGTAAAGAGTGATTCGACGTCGAAGCTGAATAGCAAAACGCCTGGCTCAACTTTTAGCGTTTGAAGTTTTTGAACGAAATGAAAGGAAT
This sequence comes from Endomychus coccineus, assembly GCA_958510875.1. NCBI lineage: Eukaryota > Metazoa > Arthropoda > Insecta > Coleoptera > Endomychidae > Endomychus > Endomychus coccineus. The sequence goes on along the minus strand of OY294070.1, from coordinate 110,219,704 downwards.
TTAGGATAAAACTGTTGAAATTATCTACAAGAGGTTTGAGAATAGATGATAGATATCAAGAGAGCTTATAAGTAGGGGATCCGATAGAGCTGACAATTGGTCTCAGGAGAACTGAAGTCTTATGAATTTTAGACAACACATATAAACGGGGGCATTTTGAAAAATGGGGAATAAGAAATTTCTTTTCTGGATCAGGAAGGGAAGAATGACGGATAATTTGAGAAATTGAACGTTCTTTAGAGGAAGTGGGCTCTTTTGGTAGGAGTTTATAGGAACTAGTTTGGAAATGTTGCAGGATTTTGTTATTATAATCTGAACGATTCATGACAACAGTGGAGTTTCCTTTATCAGCTTTCAAAATAGCTAAATCAGGATTTGATTTGAGTAAATTGAGAGCTTGGATTGAAGGCTTAGGGCAATTTGATTTAGAAATGTTGGAATGACGAAGAAGTTTAGCAGCTTAGAAACGAATTTCATCTGCTGCGAGATAAAGAACCTTATGTAGGTGTGTTTCTACAGCAGAAATAACGGATGTCGTAGGAATAGTTTTGGGGGAGGAAACGAAATTAGGACCTTTGGATAGAACTAATTGTGCGGCTTCAGAAAGGGTATGTGAAGAATTGGAAACCCATCCTCGAAAATTCCACTTCGCACTTGATCACACAACGGCACGGTAAGGTGCCAGAACGGAGTTAACCACTGGAATAAAGGCAGTGAACTGTGTAGCGTGAAGGGTTTTTTCCTACGTTAAATACGGCTACAGAAATCAGTAGAATCAGTTTCAGTTCAAGCCTCAAGCCTGCCCTGGAGGTGCCACCTGTAATGGCTGGCGAAACGTAGACATTAAGTCGTGCTATTGTGATGCGGAATTCATCCGGAAGCCAAGATTGTTGATTGGTGTCAAATACAAGTTCCAAATTTCAAGATTAGCTATCCGTGGAAGTCTACTATTCAAGATAACAATCAACAATGTCCCTATGAATAATTATTAATGATAACATTATTCATTTATAAATTTGATTTTGTCCATTTGATAATCTAATTCTGGTTATTATATTAATTGATTTTCTGCGGTAAACACCTTCTATGCCACTTCTTTCTTAATGACACTCTAACTAGCGTCGCATTTGCTACGGGGCACGTGCCCATACAAATTTCCTAAAAAATAGATAAAACATCTCTTTTATATATTTGTCGTAGAATTGCGATATAACTTCTAACGTCACGATCGAGCCCTCAAGCCTTGTCCTTTTAAACGTTGTAAATGGCTGAAGCTGTGTCTTTCACCATCCTACCTATAGGTTAATGCCGCATTATGAGCCATACCTAATATTAATTTGAATGGTTTCAACAGGATGGTTGACCAGCATATAATGTACTGCAGGAATTTATAAACACTCATTTCGCAAGTCAGATAATGAGAGCTACTACGGTGACATTCTCTAGTCCGCAAGATTCCCTGGGATTTTTGTTATGGATATTTGTGAAATCAGAAATTTACACAGATTTCAGGAAACTAGGGCCAATGGTCTTCTTAACTTGCATGTCATCCCATTCCCACATATTCCAAATGAACCACTTTCTCATTAGAAGCTTTTTTTATACTTTGACTACACGAGAAGGAAACCTATAATGTTCGAAGAACATCGTGTGAGCCAGAGGTGGAATGTTGGGAGAGGAGATAGGCATTCGAATTTTTCTTGAAGCTTTAGAAGCTATAGGCATAAGACCTCATTAGGTAAAGAGTTCCACAACTTCGCTGTTCAATACAAAAATTAAGTCTGGGAGGAAGAAGTTCGGCAGATCTCGAGCTTGACAATGAAGGGGGTGACTAGTTTGAGATCGGCTAGTCCGCCTATCTGAAATCACTCGTGGTGAAACAACAGACTTTTTTTCAATGCATTTTACAGCACTTTCTAATGCAATCCTTGAATACTGCTTATATTTGCTTGAAAATTTGTAGTTAGGGGTTTCAAGGTCTCTGATTGTGAATCTGACATCGAAATAATTAAAAAATATTCAGGTTACATTTAAAAATGCATTTTATTATGCACTTTTTTCTGAATTTCTTTAGTATTTTAAATCAGTAGAAAATTGGTACTTGGGGATTTCGAGGTCGCTGATTACAAATCCGAAGTCAAAGTTATCGGAAAATTAATAGATTGCATGTATTGCATTTAAGGTGCATTATTGCACTTTTTTGATATTGAATGAAATCAGTAAAGAATTGGTTTATGGTGTCAGATTTATTACGTTGCTAAGAAAAAAATTTCACGATAATGACATAGAATCTCGTCAGTGGGTGATGCGGACAGAAAAATAGTTAGAACTGCTGTCAACAAATCTAAAATGACTGACAAACAAGTGGTTGTAGTGTCTTAAGACACATATGTTCTTCTGCTATTGATCGCATTTACGCAATCAGATCACAAAATTTATTTTTATAAACCACATTCTGGTTTGAAATCTGAAGAAATTTATTCAAGTGATAGTTTTAACGAGTATAAGCTATGCAAGCCACATATTTTATTATTGCATGCATTTACCGGGTGCGACACAACGTCCGCTCTCTTCAATAAAGGCAAACAAGAATTTTTCAAAAACTTTGGAAAATATCTAGATCTTCAACAGCATGCAGAAAAGTTGAAAGGAAAATATCTTGAAGATTTCTTGGAACACGGATGCAAGTTGTTACTGGTTTTATATGGTGCAACATTAAGCTGCCGAAAGCCTAGCATACCTGTAAAATACCAGGTACCAACATTAGAACTCTCACACACCTTGAGATGTAGGTTGTTACCCTCTGTGACTTGAAAAAAGAAAGCAGTACGTCTCTGTGCTATTGTACCAACATTAGACGCCTTTACGCAATCGAAATTATAAGCACTAAAATGCTTTTCGATAAACATATATTTTACGTTTCTAAAAAAGCTTATAAAATGTTAGGTTTCATAATTAGAACTTGTGAATTTAAGAATATTCAGACTCTCCGTACTCTCTATATGTTTTACGTCAATAGTGTTTTGAGTTATGGTTCTTTAATATGGAACCCTGGATACGACATTTATATAAATAAACTTGAACGGGTTCAGAATATATTCATAGATCATATCAATAAAAAATGCTTTCCATCCAACCCCAACAATCGTATCTACGTTCGGAATGAACTGAACATATTGACACTAGCGAATAGAAGGAAAATTTCCGACGTGAAGTTCCTCTTTAAAGTCATAAATAATCTAGTTGATTCGCCTGCTATCCTTAGTATCATTTATCTTAATGCTCCTTATTACTAGGCATCAGCATCCATTCCGTTATGAACAATCTCAAACAAATTATTTTTTGAGCTCTCCAACGCATAGATGCAACATATCATACAATACTCTATTAAATTCTATCTCTATTGATATTTTCTCTTACTCTTTTTCAAAGTTTTCCTACATCTTGAAAAAAACATGTTTTTGCTTCACAGACTTAATTGGTATTTATATTGTATAATTGTATAAGTGTGTTTTTCATTTTTCATTTTTTTTTAAATTTTGATTTCATTCACTACATGTACTCAATTCATTACTTGAATTCTTTATTGATTTTCATATCTATCACCAATTTTGTAACTCTTTTTAGAATACTATAGATTCACTATATTGATAAATTACCTATCTGTGAATACTGTTTTTGGGTCAGTCCCGTTTGTATTCGTCCTTTATAAATAAATAGATAAATAACACATTAATGTTTTAAGTATATGAATTAAGAATCCGCTTCTAAGTAATATTCTTATAAACTCTACAGTCACATCGAATTCTTCGAAGGTTTGGAGTTTATAGCCATAGGGAAAGACCTCACTAGGTAAAGAGTTCCACAACTTCGCTGTTCGATAAGAAAATTAAGTCTGGTAGGAAGAAGTTCGGCAGGTCTCGAGCTTGACAATGAAGGGGTGACTAGTTTGAGCTCGTCTAGTCCGCTTATCTGGAATCACTTCTGGTGAAACAACAGACGAGATTTCTGATGAACACCGAGAATGGAAATAATTATAGGAAAGGGAGAGATCTCCCACCTTTCTACGCTATTCTAGAGAGGTCAATGAACTCATAAGTGTGAGATTATCAATCAAATGAATAGCTCTCTTCTAGATAGAATCCAAGAGCTTCAGCGAATGTTTGGGAGTCGAACTCCAAACTTGTGAGCAGTATTCCAGGACAGGTCCTATCTCGGTCCTAGTCCAATGTGCTTAATTACATGTTTTTGTGGTAGTTTTTTTGAAGTGAAAACTTCTTTAGACGCGTTGGGCTATTTCAGATGAGGGTTAAAACCATGAGTCCGTCACGTCCCATGTAGCTATATATATTAGGTATTATGTATACTACTGCGTGCGCAACTGCGGCCGTGCGGGACTCGGGTCAGGCGTCAGGCAGTCTCTCTATACGCTTACACACGTGTGCATATCTGAGTCGGTGTTGGTGAGCCTGCCTGTGTGAGCCAGTGCTCTCGATTACGGTATATAGGACAGGTATACGTATACACTGCGTATACACACTATACACTGTATACGGATACAACAGCACGCATATACTCGACGTTATTCATTTACTCAATCCTCCGTCCTCGTGCAGACGAAAGTTATATTTTGATGCTAACTGAAAAAATGGACCTTTTTTGCAATACAACTCATACTTTAATTATTACAGAGTAAAAAGTAATAATTAAATTATGTGTGATCGGTAATAGTAGCCTGTTTTTACTTCTGTCAGCAGTGTTCGGTGACTGCCCGTTTTTTTTTCGATTTTAATTTATAAAACACGTGGATAAAATATCGATTTGTATTAAAACTTAGTCCCATGAAATAAAATTATGTTAATTAAGTTAACGTATACGTGCAATCGAAAAAAAATTGTCAGCTCAGTAGCTTAAAAATTTAATTCACAACAAAACGAACAGCTCGCTGGCTTGTGGTAAATTCACGATTTTTTCTCAAAAAAAGTTGATTTTGATAACAAGACAGAAGATACTATTTTATATATAACCGAGTGATTTCATCATTATTACATAGATTTTTCACAATAATTTTCTGAAAAAAAAATTTAAGTTCAATCAAATCTTCATTTTTCGTAGTTTTCCAGATAACTATAGTTGCTTTTGATTTTATGATCATAAAATTATACTCAGCGACTACAAAAACCTATAATTTGACACGCTGGACGAGGACCAAGACAGGAACATGAAGGAAAACGACGCAATTTTCTACCAATTTTCCAGAATCAAGATCCATCATGGTGCCTTATTATTCCAATAACAATGACTAAAATTTTTAGAAAAACAGGATAAGTAATGTTTGTCGATGTTTTTCACACTTTTGACTGGACGTATACGTGAACTAATTTTGTTTTTGACAATTCAACACGTTCTTCGGATATGGGTATATTATGTATCAAATTTGATATCCATATCTTCCTATTGGGATCTACAGCCGAAACACAATAGCCGTGGACACACTGAGAAACAGATACACAGTCCAACAAGGCTAGTGGTATTAATAGGCTTCTTGAACAACAACAATACAAATAGAAAAATAATATGATTAAATAAAAGAACAATTACTTTGTTTTTATAGCAATTTTGATAATGAAAACGTTACTATAGTTTCAAGACCAAAGTTCCATTATCAAACAGATACAACATTATGAAGTAAACAATAAACATTTCAAGTATAAATATAAACTAATCTCATAAATCCTATTGTATTGAATTGTATTTTTTGGAAAAATAATATAATCTAAACGATCAATGAGCATTTAGTCCAGGCTAAGAACCGGAAAATGAAAAAAAAAACATGTAAGTTCGAATCAAAAATTTTTTTTTGCATTAGCTCCAGAAGGTTCTCAGGATCATTCATACACCTTAAAACCTCTTGGGAACCCCAACCCCACCCATTGGGGGCGAAAATGGCCCGAAATCTCCAAGTCTTGAATTGTATTTTCTACAAAAAAAAGTATTTTGGCATTTCGAGTGCACCTAGGAGGTTTTTTGGGTAGCTGATCACGAATCCGTAGCCAGATTTACTTGCAATCCATCGTAGGGGTGGTCAAATCGATAAAATTGGCCAATTTCGCAGCCCTAATATGTTATTTTGCAATTTACGTGTTTTAGGCATTTCTAATGCAACATGTAGGTTTTTTGGGTCGCTGATCACGAATCCGTAGCAACATTTACTTGCAATCCATCGTAGGGGTGATAAAATTGACGAAATTGGCCAATTCTGCACCCCTATAAGTTATTTTGCAATTTACGTGTTTTTGGCATTTTGAATGCACCAAGGAGGTTTTTTGGGTCGCTGAATTCGATTCCGAAGCCAGATTTACTCCGAAGTAATTTTAAAGTGCAAAAGTAATACAAATTTAGAATCGTGTCAAATTAGCCATTTTTGTAAATTTCCCACCCCTACGATGATATTCGAGTAAATCTGGCTTCGGAATCGTATTCAGCGACTCAAAAAACCTACTTGCTGCATTCTAAATGCCTAAGACACGTAAATTGCAGAATAACATATAGGGGTGCAAAATTGGCCTATTTTGTCGATTTTAACACCCCTACGATGGATTGCAAGTAAATCTGGCTACGGATTCGTGTTTAGCGACCAAAAAACCTCCTAGGTACACTCGAAATGCCAAAATATCTTTTTTTGGAGAAAATACAATTCAAGACTTGGAGAATTCGGGTCATTTTCGCCCCCAGTGGGTGGGGTTGAGGTTCCCAAGAGGTTTTAAGGTGTATGAATGATCCTGAGAACCTCCTGAATCTAATGCAAAAAAAATGTTTGATTCGAACTTACATGTTTTTTTTTATTATAGCTAAAATTCCGGTTCACAGCCTGAACTAATTATTGTTCTCCCTTAATCCAGTCACTGACAATTTTTGCAACTTCTACACTATTATTGAGTACGAACATATGTTCAATGTCCGTTGTATCCACATGGATTGTAGGATGATCTCTTTTGAATTCCTGAAGAAACTGCTTGGGACACCAACCATCGTCATTGCCGTATAAGACAATCATTCGACTCTGATTTTCTCTAATGGTTTTGTCATCTCGAGCGGTGATGTTTTCTATCGCTTCAAATCCTACCGATAACGATCTTTGAAAACTCTCAGGTTGCAAAGCCGTTAAAATTGCCTTTCCCTGCCAGTGCGAAATTCCATTAACAGTCAAGTATACATATAACAAAAAATTACGTATCACAACTGGCAAAAAGAAAAGAATTCTTAATAAGAATATTATGAACCATAATATATATCTTAAGCCGTACATAAAGATTTTTCCATTTCTAGTTTCCCACATTCGTTCAAACACTGGGAAAAGCAAGTAGTTTTTCACCACTCTCTGATTTATATCCGGGTCCTTTAGTAATTGCAATACAAAGTAGGATCCCATTGAAAATCCTATCAGATGCAGTCTAGCATTTTCTGGTACATACTTCTTGATGAAATTAACCTGCAATGTGGAACAAAACTATTACAAAACAAATCAAAACGGTTTGTTGATAAAAAATAATAAAAATCTAGATCAACTCAGCATTAGTATTCCCATGTTTGAGATACCATATGGTGAAAAGTCGTGTTTACCAACAAAAAATGCGATATACTTAGTTTCACTGAACAAATTTGGGACAATTAATTAAAAATAGAGTATGTGTTACCAGATAGTTCGCAACCAAATCATGATGTTTGATGTAAGAGAATTCGAAGCAAATGAATATATGAATATACTGATTTATCTCATGTTAGATAAGAAGCCCAGATCGATATAGTTATAGTTGCAGACAGCTGTTTCGCTGTTCTCTTAGTGCTCATCAATGGAACGAGAAAGTTTGCAACGTTACTGAACGATCTGGGTAATGCCTACTAGTCCGGTCAAATTAGCCAATCATCCCAGGAAATTTTCCGGACTCAACCAAACGAGATGCGGTTTTTTGCAAACTGTTCGGGATGCCAAATAGATCATTTCAACAATATAACATATTGCCGCTAGGACGTTCTCTAGCTTTGGGAGCATAAATTGGCCAATTTTTGGTAAAATTCGGAAAATCCTTAAATAATTCGCAAAGTGGCCAAAAAATCCCACTCGGTTTCGAGGTTGCTGATCAAGATTCCGACTTCAGATCTTACATTTGACCACTTCCTGGGGAGTAATTGGCCAATTATTGCCTCAAAAATGGGACAAATCGACAAATAAATCGCAGTGGCCAAAAAATCCCACTCTGGGGCTTTCGAGGTCGCTCATCAAGATTTTGACTTCAGATTTTACATTTGACCACTTTCTGGGGAGTAATTGGTTAATTATTGCCCCAAAAATGGGGCAAATCGACAAATAGTTCGCAAAATGGCCAAAAAATCTCGAGGTCGCTGATCAAGATTCCGAAGTCAGATTTTACATTTGGATATTTCCTGGGGAGTATTTGGCCAATTATTGTCCCAAAAATGGTGCAAATTTTCAGAAATTTCTGAAATGTCAAAAAAATTGCACTAAGGGGTTTTTGAAGTCGCTGATTCGCAAGATTCCGACTTCAGATTTTACATTTACCACTTTCTGGAGGATGAATGACCAATTATTGCCATAAAAATGGCAAATTTTCAATTGCAAATAATTAGTTAATAATTTTGTTCCACAGGTTCAACTCTTATTAACACCAAAAAAGCACAAGATATATATTATTATAAAATACTTGAATAAAATCTTTTTATATTTAAAGAATATTTGTTATATTTAAAGGAACAAATTATTTGGACCCGTTATATTAACACTTCAGAGTCTTATAACAACACACGTGCATCCATGTGCATCAACGTTTTTTTTATGCGTCTGCAGACGACATACGAGTACTTACTATGCAAGACGACGCGCATACAAAAATTCAAAAAGTGCGCCGATAGGGGAAGTTAAGATGCGCATGATACAAAAGATGCTACAGCAGTTGTGAAGACGGACAGGAGAATGTAAGAATAAGAATAACATTCTCTCCTATAAAATATCGGGCCCTATTCGACTCCTCACAGATAAAAGAAAACCTGCTCTTCTATAATATAATGTACAATAATATATATTGTATATTATAATTTTTCATCTTTATTTGCGTTTTGAATATTATTATATACTATTAAGATGCTGATGTAAATGATTGTGAATTATTTTACAAATATTATTTTAAGTTAATCTGATAAAATGAAAAAAAAAATTGATGTTTATTATTATTTTCAATTAGAAATTGGTCATTTTTCAGTCAATAATTGGCCAATTACTCCCCAGCAAATAGTTAAATGTAAAATCTGACTTCGAAATCTTGATCAGCGCCCTCGAAAACCCCCGAGTGGGATTTTTTGGCCACTTTGTTGATTTGCCCTATTTTTCGGGCAATAATTGGCCAATTACTCCCCCGGAATTAGTCAAATGTAAAATCTGAAGTCGGAATCTTGATCAGCGACCTCAAAAACCTCCCAGGTGGGATTTTTTGGCCACTTTGCGAACTATTTAAGGACTTCCCGAATTTTACCACAAATTGGACATGAAAATTGGCCAATTTATGCTCCCAAAGCTAGAGAACGTTCTAGCGGCAATATGTTATATTGTTCAAATGATCTATTTGGCCTCACGAACAGTTTGCAAAAAACCGCATCTCATTTGGTTGAGTCCGGAAAATTTCCTGGGTTGGCAAAAAAAATCATCCAATTTGACCGGACTATACAATGGTTTCCTTAATGACCGTAATTCAGAAACAGAGTTTTTAAGTCCATTGAATCGATTATAACATCCTTGGGAATAAAAAAGAATCCCATGCGGACTATTTCTTGATCTCTCCAAGGCTTTTGACACGGTTGATCATAAAATCCTTCTTGCAAAACTGGGGAAATACGGAGTCAGAGATAAACAATTAGCCTTCATGGAAAGCTATTCAGAATGTAGAACGCCGAGAGTGAAAATTTTGGGAGGGTGGACAAAATTTCATAGCTGGGGAATTGTCACTACAAATGGGAGTTCCTCAAGGTGAATAATTAGCCTACTTTTGTTCTTAATTTATATTAATGATCTACCTTAAGTTATTTCTGATGCTAGAAAGTTATTTATCAACTATGCAGAAGATAGTAACGTTAAAGTATCTGCAAATTACCTTTCCCTGAAATTGAGTATGCGCTCCCAAAGATTGAACAGTGGTGTATGAATAACAAACTCGCATTGAACAAAAGGAAGACAAGCTGCATCATGTTTACGTAGTCTTGGTAGACTGCAAATACCAAAAATTTCAAATTTAAATACTTACATTTTGGAAATGAGGAATTATTCGAAATATCTTAGAATAAATATAGATAAAAACCTCAACTGGTGTGAAGAAATCGAACAACTATGTAAAAGGCATTTATAGTTTACGTGTCATGAAACCACAACTTGAGGAAAATACATTGAAAGTTTTTTATTATGCCAACTTTCAATCTCTGTTGAGTTTTGGGGTAATGTTTTGGGGTAACAGCTACCAGGTTGAGATGATATTCAGGCAGCAAAGAAGAGCCATATGAATAATCTCTGGATTAGGGTATTAACAAAGATGCAAACGTTTTCTCAAGAAAAACAACTTACTAACTGTTATTGAGATATACATTTATCAATCCCTTCTTTCTACTTTCAAAGATAGAAGAAGATAAATTGCAGATTCCAAAAAATCTTGGTAGCGTTGAGATGATATTCAGGCAGCAACAAAGAGCCATACGAATAATCTCTGGATTAGGGTATAAACAAAGTTGCAAACGTTTTTTCAAGAAAAACAACTTGCTATCTGTTATTGGGATATACATTTATCAATCGCTTCTTTCTGCTTTCAAAGATAGAAGAAAATAATTTGCGGATTCCAAAAAATCAATTATAACACACTTAACATTTCATATATATATATCCAGCACATACGCTTACACTAACAGAAAAATAAAATATTCAATATTATTGTGCTATGTGAACCATACGCGGTTAATGAATACTTGAATAAGTGAGTTTTTGTCTTTGTATTTTATTTTAAATTTCTTCTGAATTGTTCGACTTGTTTTCTCAATGTCTTGTTATTATTGAGAAGATAAATTTACTTTTACTTTACTTCACAACGTGGTAAAAAGATCAAAATGTCTCACGCCATCTATGAATAGACGTCCCACTAATAAGAAATCAAGCAATGTACCACATTAACTTCTAGATTTCTGGAACTTTACAAAGTCAATGTGGTACATTGCTTGATGACTGATGATAATCTTGGCCTGCTTCAAACACCACACATGTTTGAGTGAAAGTTTTAGAACATATGGCCTTCAAGTGGCGTAAAGACTTTATGTAGATACAAAAAAAATGTAAATACAAGGGGACCACTTAACACAATTAATAATCAAAATACGTATCATTTTATCACCGAGAACCTCATTCTCACAGCTAAGTACAAGATAAGCCGCGTGCTAAATTATGTTTACATCTAGATGGCATTCAATTACAAATAAAATTAGTTCATCCCTATAATTAATAAATCGTTATAATTGATAATTATGCTATAAGCCTAATAATACAAAACATTAATTTCTGCATCTCTTCAATTGTAGGTACATTGGCGTAACTAGAGCATTTTCGTAGGGGGTGGCACGGCCTCCATATACCTAATATTTATATTTTATTAACAGGATAATAAAATTTGGAATAGTTTCGTATAATTTTAACTTTTAAATAAAATAGGTATACAAATTGAGTATTTAACTAAAACACAATCTGTTGTTTTTTTCTAAATGAGCATTAATTTGCTATGCTTTCCCAAAAAAGTGTAGAATTATTTGCGGTGTTACAAATTGCTTTATAAAAAGATTTTCTATGTTTAATAATGCAATACTTGAAAACATATCTAACATGATTATGTATGATTATATGAATTGCCTAACTTGTGGTTTGAGAAATTGGTAGTTTTTGTATCGACTTTTTTGGAGAGAAAATTTGAAACATCAACAGATGGTCTATGGAGTAAGAAAGTTTTATTTTACTTTCTTTTTAGAATGATCTATTTGTGGTAAAATAATAATCATCATATTTTACTAAGCTATTATACTATATGTGCTACTTTTAGGTTGGAATAGTAATTTTTTTTTGCTTATAAACATAAAAAATAACCAATAAAATATCAGTTTATTCCTCTGGGTGTTTGCCAGTGCCGCTTGACGGACCTACCGATAAAAAATAGTTCATAATAATTGCTTAAAATTTATTTACTTCAACAGAACGATGACATAGATTTCCCAACGACCTAAATAAGATATAAAATACACTCGTTTTGACTTTTTTCATACGTAAAACTCTCAGGTTACTTTATATCATTCCTTGATTGGAAAGTATTCCAGAATTGACAATCAGTGTTGCCTACATGTTCCAGTATCAAGTTACAAGTTGTTATCATCTTACGATATAATTAAATTTAATTTCAGAATATATACATAATTTGAAAAATAAATAGATATTGAATCATGAAGTACAATGTTTCGATCTGCAATTAAATGAAAAAGTAGGTAATTAAAAGTTATGTAATGATAATTGATAGAAATCTGTTATGGAAAGAACTAATATATTCTTAATTTAATGAAAAGAGCGAGACCTTTTATATTATGTGATACGCAAATTAAGGAAAATACCATATACAGAATTTATTGTCAATTATAAATAATTTATATACTACAGCGTGGTAACATCTGGTGTAATTGCCTGGGGAACGGCTAATATGGCAGATGCAATGAATATATGACATTCATGTAAGAATTATTAAAATATTTAAAGGAGTAGATAATAATATAGATATACCACTTGAAAATGCTCAAAGCAGAATACTACTACAAAAAGTTATCAGAAAAATGTATAATGTATCAAAAACAAGGGTTCCTTTCTTGCTCTTAGCATGCAAAGAAACAAGTTCTGATGGGTTCTTGCTGTTCAGGGGGAAGACTGATAATGGCTTCATTTAAAACGTTCTCCTTTTTCTCCGCACACTTTTGTTTCATATCATACCTTGGATATTTTACAAATATACACTAACGAATAAGCTTCTATAAAGTTCTTTTTCCACACAATCAATTATTAAAAAACAATTTTAATTGAACAAATTCGAGGTTTTAATAAAATCAACGATTTAACGATGTATACTCAGCTGAACTTCTTCACGTGAACTAACACGTGGACGACATTCATCATCTGCAGCTGCTTGATGAGACTGGAAATACACCATAGCTCTGTGGAAAACACGAAACGATATATAATACCCGCAGTACACGAATTCCTCTATACCTGGTAAAAAAAAAGCGCGTGTTGTCTTAGCAGTATGAAACGTATATACTTTTCGAGCGCTGCGCCTTCTTTTACGTTTCTTAAATTGTCCATATCTATCGATATAATTAAAAATCTAGTAACGTATTTTGACTCGGTGTTTTTTCGAGCAAGATGGATTGAGATGTAGTTTTCGCCATTTGATTCTGGAAGACATGTAGAGAAAATGTAATCATTTTGTTTTCGACCCTCATTCGAAATTGCATTTGTGCATCAAAAGAATACGTTTTTTTGAGGCATTTTTTAAGCTTAAGCTTAGATCTGAATATGCTTATGATGTTGAAAAATATCTCTCATGTACCTGGTGCACAGTACACCCTGGTGATTACTCGGGGTTTTTTAAGCTCATTGATCAAGAGTATGAGATTTAAAATTTACCTACTTGTAACTGGAGGTCAGGACTTCCTGGAGTACTGCTTCACCCCTGGAACATTTATTCTAATTCGATGAAGAATGCATCGAAAATAGTTACTCCTGGGTTTTTGAGGTCGCTGATCACGAATATGTCATTTAGCATGTCCTTCGTATACAGGGCAGGGCGTCCTGGGGCACTACGCCTCTGTACGATATTTTTTTTTTATTGTTTAGTAGGGGATTTTCAAGTTCGATTTTCGAATATCGCCGTCGAAGAGTATGACGTTTAAAGATGAACAACAACGGCAAAAGGAACATGGGCTGTATTACATTCTTGTATGCACAGTTTGTCTAGGTTCTAACAGCATTAATGTGGAAGAATGAACACATGATGTAACAGATGGAGTAGAAGAAGAACATAATAGAAAATGAAAATAACACAGAAGATGCGAATGACAATAACATAATAGATTTTATCACATCAATGATATAAAATATAATATTAATTGAAATAAATAAATATAACATTTTAACATACCTATAACACTATTTAAAGATTAATTTATTTATCACTATACTCGTTGATCCTCACTTACTTGAAATTTGATATATTTTAATATTAGTTTAATTTTATTTATTGGTTTTTCATATAAATTTATAAGTTCTATCACTTCATCTAGATTAATTATATATAATATTAAATTGGACACATTTAATTTGCATTTTACAAGTTGAATAAATTTTAGAATACATTTTGATACAAGCTGGAACGTGACCTTTTTTCTCATTGTCGTATTCATTGTTAGCACCCACGAAAGTCATAGTGAAGAGTTGCATCTAATTCAGGAAGTCCTGACCACCAGGTACATGTAGGTAATTTTTAAATAACATATACGTGATCAGCGAACTCAAAAACCCCCTAGTAATCATTTTCGATGCATTCTACATTGAATTAAAACCCCCGAATAATCATTTTCGATGCATTTTGCTTGTAATTGGAGCAATGTTCCTGAGTAATCCTAGTACACCAGGATGTCCTGTGCACCAGGTACATTGAAGACTTTTACATCATATTCGTATTCAGCGACCCCAAAAACCCCCGAGTTAAGAAATTGGACTAATTTCGGAGCATATTCATCGATTGATAAAACATCTAAGCTTAGGCTCAAAAAATGCTCCAACAAAACAAATTTTTTTGATGCACGAAACAAATGCAATTTCGAGTGAGCGCCAAAAACAAAACGATAACATTTTTTCTACTTGTCTTACAGAATCGAATAGCGAAGACCCCATCTCAATCCATCTTGCCTGAAAAAAAACATTTTTGGCAAATTTTGGTCTATGTTGCCTCGACTATAAGGAGACTCGTTACACTTAGAACCTGATTCCTACTCATGTTGAGTAGTTCCCCAGTTCTATTTTCTCTTCCTCGAATAAAGGTATTTGTGAATCCAAGTACAGGTTCTAGCAGAAAATATGATACTAATCATCATATTTTTCATTGCCTTCTTCACAAAAATAACCTGGGATCCACATCAAAGTTATTCCGTTGTTCTACCAAAGCGCTGAGTTCTTCTCATCATATCTGATGAGAATACAGAAGTCTGACTATACTCCGACAACGACTTATGTAAAGTGAAGGTTGCAGCATTTCTAGGTTTTCGTTTTTTTTTGCTCAATTTGGTCATTGACGCTATCGCATTCCATTTGGGAATGGATAGATTCGAAATATAGTTGACTTATTTCTGGAATATCCAGTTTTTGTATGCCTTATAAAAACATTGCTGATACATTGAAATTTCAATACTAACTGGTAGCAGTATCAGGAAAAAAAATTAAATCTTTTGTATAAGCTTCATTGATAGAAATTTGTATACAAAAGATGTTATTTTGATAGAACTTCGACCATCTATTCCTTCACGCCACATGAAGCAGTTTGCAATTTTTTTTCCAATTGTAGCGAAGTCAAATTGTGAACAGCTAACTTATTTTTATAGAATGAAGTTTTTGCTCATCTTTTTGGGTCAAATTATGCCAGGTGGCATTCTGCTTCATGAATGAAGCTTGTTTTTTGTACCATAGATGTGTCCTATAAAAGTGAATTAAACGAAAAACAGTTCGTAATTCATGAATGGTTTGTGGAAGTTTATAATCTTGAATAGTTTTACTTCATCTGATAATGTTCCATGTGCAATTATGTGATATCACCAAATTTATCTAATCTATCCAATACAATTTTTAAATGTTTACGATGTTCTTTTAGATCTTTCTAAATATTATCAAGATAAGGAAAAACGAAATTTAGACCGTAAAAAAACATATTAATAAATCTTTGAAACGTTGATGATGTGTTCCGTAAAACAAAGCTCATCACATCAAATTCGAATACTCCAAAAGGTGTAATTATAGCTGTCTTTGGTTTATCATCCTCGGCTATGGGGATTTGGAAGTAATCTTTATAAAAATCAATCTCCTGTTTGATCATTCTATCGCCGGTAATCTACACGCAGTCGCATCTACAATCCTTTTTGCTTACCATGTATAGGGGACTCCCCAAAAGTAACTTTCATAACCTTGTTATATCGTTGTTTAACATAAACTGTTGGGGTCCAGCTGGCGGGGTCTGGAATAACTAGTTTGACCTTCCGTAATTTTATGATTTTTAACGCCATGTTTTATTTTAGTAGGTATTATTGATCGTGTAATGTTAGGATGAGACAACAGATCCATGAACTTTGATGACTTCATAATAAGAAGCCTTAAGCTTTCTTTATCAGTTATATGGAGTTTCCCAAATACACATAGGTCTATTAAACTATCAATGTGTTTTTGTTTCTTAAGATCTATAATTAAACCAAATTTATTCCTGTTATTCCTTCTTCAACTTTGGCGGCAATACATGGCCACTGCAATCGAAGTCCAAAGTCATAAGTTTTATATCATAATATGTAGGAATTTCAATATCATTTGCTGTGTACAATTTATAATCAGAATCGCTCAATTTATGTTGTTTACTGTCTTTTATACAAGGAATTATCGATATGACTGCTCCACTATCTACTAGGAAACGCAAGCCGATTTTTATTTTCAACAAATAGTCGATATATGCGGTCCCTTGGGCAAGCTTCAACAGCAGAGATGGCCACTAGGTCTGCTATTGCTGGCAGTTTTCCGACCACTAACAAGAAGGCTTACAATTTTCTTTGCGACACCTTTTTCTATACATAAAATGGTAAAAGCTAAATTTCCCTTCAGGGTTGAATCTTTTGTATCGACGGGATCCTTTCCTTTCACGGCTTGCGATCTTTTCTCCGCTCGAGCTTTTCTCGGCTAGAACCTCTCTGCTCCGATTAAATTTCAGGTCGCGACTTTCTGTTTCCAGCTCTATAATTTTTTTATTCATTTCCAGTTATGGTTATGGCGCGACGATGTGAGCCTTGAAACAAGAGTTATTTCCACAACCTTATCCGACATTTCAGCTAGTTTAAGTTTTCTTCGCTTTCCAGGAGAATATTTTTTACAAAATCCGACATTTGTTCAATCCACGGAGTTTTTACTTTTTCGGTAACATCTGCTGCAGCCAAAGGTCTTCATCCGCTTTTAAAATTTTAAAATTGACTGGATATTCGATCTCCCAATTTAATGTTGTTATTAACCGGTTTATTTGGATGTTTTCGCTTTCACGAAAAATATATAATAGCCGGTCTTTCGCTGATGTATATTTATCAGGATGTGCCGATTTTATTATAAGTCCCAAATCTCCCCTACGAATTTGGGTTCCAGTTGCGATATTAAATAATTAAATTTGGTTTCCTCGTTGTTAATTCGGTTGATAGTATAAATTGTGCTTCTACCTGATAAAACCAAATTTCTTGTTTCTATATCTATTTTTATGTTCACTCTGTCAACAAACAGTTGTTAAGCAGCTTTCTGAATGTTTACAGACTGCTAATATCAAGGTTGCAGTGGTCCAAGCAGCTGTTGTCCGTTTTCCTTCACCTCGGGGGTCATTAATACATATTATTTTTCTTACCCTTTTATATAGCAGTGCAGTGATCATGTTAATTTTGTATAGCGTAAAATCAATAAGAGCTGTTTCGCTTTAGAAACTTTGAAAAATTGTCTTAACACAGGTGCATTACTAAATGTTTATTATGCTTTTGTGTATTCAGCCATTTCATACAATGAGATTATGGGTGTACTTGTTGTTCAAAATCGCACACTGACGCTAATATTCAATCTGTTCCGAACAATACCAATGTAGGGTAATCTTCAATGGTGGAAGCCATTACTTTGTGATAATTTATTATATTGATGTAATAAAATAAAACACTTTTACTTTGTATTTTATTACATATATTACAGAAACAAATCGTGACTATAGTTTCGACACTAACGTGTCATCCTCAAAAAATACTAATGTATGAAAATGTGAATAATCTTGGCTATTTATGGTACAATATAATAGTCCAGGCAATAAGCCCGGAAAAAGACCATAATAAAAAAAATATATAGTGAGCTAGAATTTCAAAATTTTTTTGTATTTTGTTCCTAATACCCCATAGATTCATGACTATCAAGACAGCGGGGGTCGACCTTCCTACCCCCCTCTAAACGGGGTTTCAATCCCTCAGAGGAGCATTCTTATGAAAACAGTCCAAAATTAATGAATTAAGAGCCAAAAATGACCCCTAGTATGTTTTTTGGGTCGCTGATCACGATTCCGCAGTTAGTTTTCTCGGAAAACTCCCTCCGGATGGGAAATTTGGAAAATTTATATATAATATATAACTTATAATTTTGTTGCAAAAATGACCTCTAGTCATGACCTCCACTAGAGGTAATTTTTGCGACAAAATTATACTTTATTATTCACAAACGTCTCAGGAAAATCTCAAATTTCCGGAAGTTTCCATTTGGAGAGACTTTTTGGGAAAAATTACAGTGGAATCGTAATCAGCGACCTAAAAAACCTACTAGAGGTCATTTTTGCAACAAAATTATACTTTATTATTCACAAACGTCTCAGGAAAATCTCAAATTTCCCAAATTTTCCATCTGGAGAGTTTTTTGGGAAAAATAACAGCGGATCGTGATCAGCGACCAAAAAAACCTACTAGACGTCATTTTGCAACAAAATTATAAATTATATATTATATATAAATTTTCCAAATTTCTCATCTGGAGGGAGTTTTCCGAGAAAACTAACTGCGTAATCGTGATCAGCGACCCAAAAAACATAATAGGTGTCATTTTCGGTTCTTAATTCATTAATTTTGGACTATTTTTATAAGAATGCTCCTCTGAGGGGTTGAAACCCCGTTTTGAGGGGGTAGAAAGGTCGACCCCCGCGGTCTTGATAGTCATGAATGATCTATGGGGTATTAGGAACAAAATGCAGAAGAATTTTTGAAATTCTAGCTTACTATATATTTTTTTTTTCTGGTTCGTTGCCTGTACTATAAGACACATGTAACAAGTGAGGTTCTGGTTGGGGAAATACATTGCTAGAATAGTATAATTGAAATTAGATAATGTATAATATAACTTTATTGTAAAATATGCGTATGTGTATATAACAGATTTCCGAATACATATTTTTAAAAAAATGATCTTATTCATGTAAGACAGATGTTTTGCTTACTTTTAATTTTTTAACGACAAAATATTCCTTTCAACCACTCAAATTGTTATAGTACATTTTAAGCACACACGTTATCATTATTATTTCATCAGGATGTGGTTTTTTAATAATAAAAAAAAGAATAATTTGAATGTATAATATAGTAATAAATACACATATAATACACCTATGTATATATGTATTTTCATTCATATATGTATGCTAAAATATAGTAAATCGCTAAAAATTCCAAAAAAATGATTTTTTTTCACAAACTTAAATTTTTTACTTCTTTCTCGAAAAATATGCATTTTTTCAAAAAAATTTAATCAATAAAAATTGTTTAAAATATTATTTTGCTTCGTAATTCATTAAACGCATGTTCATTTTTGTAAAAAATTGGGTATTCCAGATCCGATGGACATGATTGAACGCCTATACATAACCTATGTATATTAATATATATTTGTATTTAATATGCAAGAATATAAATATGTATATGTATTTATATGTAAATATAAGCGTAATGGCGTCATAAAAGTCATGAATCATTTCCAAAAAATATATATATACAATCAATGTTCAAAAACTAGTCCAAATTTTAAAAATAAATGAATGACGCTCATATAGAAAGTTAAACTACATAAAAATAGCTTTATATGAGATAAGTAGACCTCGTTAACCCTAAAATGACAAAAGATATTTGAATTTGAATTTTCGGGCTAAAATTGGGTTTTAGGGGAAACCATCACAGATTTTTGACCAAACCTTAGACCATTTTTTTAGTTGTAGAAAGAACTACCTTCACCTGAATTTTCAGCTAAATTGATCAATTACTGGCTCTTGCAGACCAATTTGAATTTTTTCCTAAAATGCATGTATATATATATATATATAACTTAAGAGATATAGAATTAAATTTTCTGAATTATGAAGATAACTTAGATAATTTAACATAGGATTATAAAGATGAATAAACGTAAAAGATTGAACCATAGGCGGGATTCGAACCCACATTTCTGGATTTCTAGTCCAGGGTGTTTACCAATTACACCACTTCGGTCCTATTAGATTTTTATATTTTTGTAAATATAAACCTCTGAAAGGATAGTAGATCATTGATGAACACAATGCGATTCGATGCCCTACCATAGATCAACTATTCACGCACATTCATCTAAAGTTCAGTCGTTTTTTGAAGTAAGGATTGTAGGTTAGTACTGCTATGGTTGGCAGTTACTTGACAGTTCTTATTCAAATGACAGCATCCTGGTTCTTA